>CM044313.1:82355000-83605000 GCA_024291935.2 Okapia johnstoni | reverse complement strand
GCATCTGCCCTTCTCCAGATGCCTTTTCCATAAATGGAGTAATCTAATAATAATAGTATAAGTAACCTTGCAAACATTTTTCTGTACACTTAAACCGTTTGTGGATGCTGTGTAAACTCTAGTTGGTAGTCACATACTTGGTTCCACCTGAAGCGGGTGAAAGTACTCGAGCTATCAGACCCTTCTTGTTTTAAAATGCTGTGAGTTAATCTCTGAAGGTAAAATGGCACAGGAGACAGCTTCTCAAGTCTTCCTTTGAATTCCTTATGCAGTAAGAGATACTATGTAACTCCTAGCACCTGGCCTGTTGCTCAGACCTAAAATTAGGGAATGAGCTTTCCTGGTTATCAAATCTCTTCTCTTGTCAGTTTATGTTTTTACCAATAAAAAGTCTTGCTGGCAGAGCTTCAGTCAAGGTGGCCTGACTCTCGACAAGACAGAATGGTGGCCTATGGGGAGCAATTGAGCTGCTCCTAAGATGCCCAGGCTGCTGCTAAAGGACCACCTTCTGTTTCACAACCTCAGGAAGGTTCCATCCACTGCAAGTTCTTCATTTTTTTTCCCACTGTGTGTTCTTGAAATAATTTAGAGCAAGGGCACATTAGCACTTGGCGCTTCAGCCAATGAACATGATTAAAATAGGACTATTAAAGTATTGCGGAATATTTTTTCTGCCTTCTAAAATTGTGTTTTATTAATGTATGGTGGTTCTAAAACATGTGTCCATAAAACCGTTCCTTTGTGTCTCTCCGTCTCCATTTCTTTTACAAGTACAAACCTGAAAGATGAGAGTCTTGTTTTTTGTACCATGTAACCAAGATATTTGATATTTCATTACTCTTATTTACAAGGAAACGTTGCTTGAATTTTCTAGTCATCATCAGCTGAGTATCAGGTATTGAACACCAAATAAATGATAATAAGAGGCAATATGACTAAAAATGCAGCTATACCTGAGATGGACTGGTTTGCACTCCATGACCCATTGGAGGGTCACAAGAGCTCAGGGTTTTGGATTGAGTCCTCATTAATTAGTAAAAGAAGAAATATATTGATGGGTACTACATCATGAATGTTATACAGAATTTCTTATTATAATCATAAGCAAAATGTTTGATTATTATTTCCAACATCTTGGAAAACAGAAATAGAATTTTGATTACTCCAAAAAATAAAATGAGTGTTCTCTTGAAAGGAGCTAAGGGCTGATCATGCATTTTTATCATAGGAAGAAATCAGTAAATAGTGAAGACTCCCCAGTTAATCAATATGAAAGATAAAGATATAAAGTAATCATAAATAAAAAACTGAACAAAAGTTTGAAAAACAATTCTCTGATTTTAAAATCTTATAAGAAGCTGATGTAGTCAGAATTATGACCACCAAAATCTAGAGAATGCTATTTCTGCATAAATGATTCACCCTAGTTTGAATAAATTAATTTTAAGAAAAATGCAAAAAATAAAAGGCGAATGTTCAGAGGAAATAATGAAATATTTTTTAATAAAATTATCAAAAATATTCATTGTAGATATAAGGGCAAATCCCTAAAATGATTCATTATTAATAAACTATAATATTAGAAGGAAATTGGGATGCTAGAGACCACTTTCTCCCACTCACACCTGAACACATGAAAGCACTAGTAAACATAGGCTAAGCTTTCAACATAGTAAATTGAGACTCACCATCATTTATTGACTCCACATTCAAGAACTGCCTAAGGTGTGCCAGGCACTCTGCTGGGGACCCAGGTACCCACACAATAAGAATGCAATGCCTATTCTTCAGGATTGTCAATCTTAAGGGAAAAACTGTCCTGTTTCTGTGGTCAGGTAATCAGATAAATGATTATAGAAATCTGTTAAGTGTTATATTAGAGGCATGAATATAATAAAGTTCTTTGGTCTTTCTGGGCATACAAAAAAAAAAAAAAGAAATTACTAAGTATTCAAAATTCCAGCCAAATCTTGAAGTCTGAGTTGGAATTTTCCTAGTGACCAAAAACTAAAAAATAGGAATGGGAAGAATGGCTATTTAGAAAGTAGACATAGTAATTACAAAGGCATGACAACAAATGAAAAAAAAATATTAAAAGCACCATGAAATTTTGGGAGCTGTAGATAGGTCTTAAATGTCAAATGCAAGACTCCCATCTTAGCTATAGTTTGAAAGCACAAGCAGATCATGAGGGCTTTGCAAATTATTCCAAAGGGTTTGCTTTTCATGTTATATACAGTGAAGAGCCAGGTCAAGGTTTCAAAGAGTCAGGTCAAGTAGAAAATGTAGGATCATACTTATGTTTTAGAGATTAACTCCTTGGTATGAATGGCTGATGGAAAGTCCAAAACTCAGAGTGTGTTTTGAAGAAACTTTCTTGCAGTTCTTAACTGTGTGCATGAAGCATGATTTTAAAACAAAATCTCTTTCAGGGCTGTCTTTGAATGAAAATGAAACAATGAATTTACCCCAGTATCACAGACTGCTCCAGATGGATGAAATCTTGTAACTCATTTATCCTACCCCAACACTTACTACTAATTTATTCATCTATTTGTTTCTCAAATATTTACTGAGTATCTGCAGTGTACTAGACAAACTCTCTGCTTTAATGAAGTATATTATCTACACTATCTAGACAATAGAGAAACAATTATTAAAATAAATTTACATTTAAAAATAGTAATATATGTAGGTAGTGATGAAGTAATTATGCAAGAATGCTATACAGGAGCCCTGTATAGATGGTGGGCTTGGAAAAGGCCTATTTAGAGAGTGATTATTAATTGTAATCTAAGGGATGATTAGGAAATGATTAAATAAAATGAGAAGAATGGAAATAATGTGCAAAACAATGATGCAGGAAAGGTCTTGATACAGAAGCTGGGCATGTTTAGGGATGGTGAGCAAGCAGGACCGTAGCAATAGAGACACTGGGGAGTTTGGTGGCAGTGATCAGGGAACTATAGCAGGTAAAGAAATACAGTCAAGAAAAATCTGTTTGTAATGGTTCATGTCTCATGACTCCTAGTCAATGTTCTTTAGAGCCTAGAAACAAAAAGATGTGGAGAAAAAAACTTATATATATATATCTTTCCAGTATAATTCAGTATCTATCATGTCATCTGCATTGGGGAAAAAGTCTTACTTCTAGCATGCTGTGTTACATTGTTGGTCCTTTTTTTCCTTAAGAGATATACAATCATATGGCCAACTATATCAAGAACTGAATCTACTCTGGCTATTCTAGTAAGAATTTAAATAAACAATATTGAAGACTATGATCTAAATATCAGAAGCTCACAAGGATGATGAACAAGAAAAAAAAAAAAACAGAATGAGTGACTAATAAGTCATTCATGAATTCAAACTATCTAGAATAATTAAAATATTCACTTTCAGCAAATAAACCACTGAAAGCAAATTTTGCTATTTTTTAATGATCTGACTCACACTGTTGCAGGAAGTTTCATTTAATATATGTATATGATTATATAGATCAGTGTTTACATTTTTACATTCTTATGGACATGCAGTGAAAATAAAGTGCATAAATAACGTATTCCCTGGTTACCAGAAAATGTTTATACGTGGATTGTAATAACATAGATGAAAGTTTGGGGTGGGGGGGTAGGCGCCGAATAGGCCAAATCATCCTTATTCCCAGTGCTCTTTTGCATTATTTATGTGTGTGGTAGAACTAATATCCCATATATGCTTCCCTTTAAAATGAATTTTCCAAGCTTCCTCTCAAATAAGTACAATGTTGCGAAAAGTGTTAAGTTTTCATTATGTGAAGACAAAAATGTGATTTTTTTCAGATAGCTTTTTACTCAAGCAACTCAGAGAAGAAATTTATTTTTCACCACTTCAATCTTGTCATTTATTTAGTCCTCAGTGGGGAATAGTGTCTTTGCTTTGGTGGAACTCAGCAATTTGTAGAGGAAAGGATAAAGTCCCTATAGTAAGTTCTGAAGCCAATCTTTTATAGATCTCTGGCACATACAATTATTAATTACCTTCAAAGATAAATACACTCAGTTTGTAATCCTTATGTCTAAGTTAACTCAGTTTTTATACCTGTCATTACTCTTTTTTTAATGATAAGGTTAACTATATTCTTGAATAATATAAATTCTGATAGTAAGCATGATACTTGGTACTGATAGCATGTTCAAATTTCTGTATTCTTTCAGCTTTAGATTTGGAGCATTTAATGGAAAAAGGTGGCTTCCCTGGTGGCTCAGATGGTAAAAAATCCGCCTGCAATGTGGGAGACCTGAATCCAATCCCTGGGTTGGAAAATCTCCTATAGGAGGGCATGGCAACCCAGTTCAGTATTCTTGCCTGGAAGATCCCCATGGACAGAGGAGCCTGGCAGGCCACAGTCCATGGGGTCGCAGAGCTGGACATGACTGAGAGACTAAGCACAGTGGAAAAAGGAACGTAAATTAGATTTAGGTGTTTTGATTAAATCTCATATCCATGGCCATGAATATTATATGCTGTACTGTACCTAAGAAGAAAATAGAAATATTTTAATGGTGAGTTTTTGAGATAAGCTTTCTATTTAACAAATATTTGGAGCCCAAATTGGGTACTGGAAATGACTATATTAATAAAATATATTTCTTAGTGTTACCATAGATATGTACACATACATGGATAGTGGATATCTGTATTATGCATAGAAATATTGTATAGAGAAATAAAATAATACTCTTCTTATGGAATACTTCAACACATTCAAAACTGGCTCTATCAATTTTCAGTTGCGCTAAAGCTGTTTTTTACACACTCAGAACCTCAATTCACCTACTTTGTAAGGGACGTGGATTAATGATCAGTCATAATTATAAATGCCAACCTCAGCAAAAATTCTTTCCCTTTTCTCCTTACTTTCCCCAGAGCATGCAGAAAGAAAAAAGAGAAACCTAATAAACAATAAGAAAAACATAAGGTCTTAAAATCAGAAAGAAAGAAAAGAAAATGTAATAAATAAAAACGGAAGATCTTGAAATTGGAAAGAAGGGAAAGAAAATCAAAGGAAGAAGTAGACATTTAAAAAGGAGAAAGAAAAGAGTTGAACTGTGTGCTAAATACTTTAACATTACAATGAGTTTCTTAGGAAGAACTTCTCTAAAGTTTATGGCATGAATTGCTTACCCCAGACACATTGAGGGTAGTTAAACACAGATGAATCCACAGTGCAGTAACAACTCAAGCTATTTCAATCAGAACTTGAGTCTATCCACATGGACCCTTCATAAAAGAAACTATTATATCTGGTTTCTAGTATCAAGTTTATTACATTAACTAATGGGTTTATTGACAGTGACAACCACCAGAATCTTCAGAGCCTTTAGTGTTTTGTTTTGTTTTTTCTTCAGAAATTCAAATGATATCTTAAATTCGGGAGAAGAGATTAAGCTCAATGGTGTATATCCATTTAAGGGGAAAGGAAAGCATATTTCTTGGATATATATAGCTTGAGACTCATAAATCAATATCTCAGAATCTTCTAAACCTAGTCTGTATATCAGCAATCAATCCACAAACTCCAAAAAAGAAACAGAAGGCTACTACGTGATTCTCTGATGAAAAATCACTCCAAACAATTTTAATCTCCTACAACAGTGGAATGCTTTTTATTTTTCACTACTGGGAATCAGAGCCATTCGATATTTTTTTCTATAACGGACAAGTTAATAGACCAAAATGATCTTCAATTCAAATTCAGTAAGTAATTGATATAAGGAAGCTTGATTTTAATCTGATCACTCCATTGGCAGAATTTAAACATCCATTTGCCTCAAATCAGGAGTCATCCAGATAATAATTACCCAGGTACATTCTGTTTCCATTACTCTTTGGGAGAACTCAATTCTTTCATCTCTCTTTGCACTTTAAAATTTTAAGAAACCTGATTTGTAGAATGAGATGATAGTGTCTGGATTTTTTTTTTAAGCATCCCATTATTAATAAGCCAGTGATAATTAAAGTAATAATAATTGATGCTAAAAAGAATTAAAACACAAGTCCAGGCTTTAGATTAGAAGAGACTGCTGATTTACAAAGTAGTCATTCAAGTGATCTAGAATATACATATTGTTGTATTATCAAAGTTGAATTCTTCCAGAGAATTTCTTTAGACATTGAAATTATATCTGCAGCTTGTTTAATGATATCTATTTTCTAAACACTAGTCTAATGCATTAAATATCTCAGGTACATCTACATGCTAAGAAGAAATTTTTGAAACAAAAGATGGTAAGGCAAAGAAATCTGTCTCAAGGTTAAATAACAGACAGATGATGATAAAAGTATTAATATTTGAGGCCTATATGGCTTTCCTAAGGCTTTACAATTCTCATCCTAGAGGCAGACATTGATGGGGTTTTCTTCCTGTAAAACATATTCTGAGACTAGGCCCTCCTCAGCTGGTAAAGAATCTGCCTGCAATTGGGACGATCCCTTGGAGAAGGGAAAGGCTACCCACTCCAGTATTATGGCCTGGAGAATTCCATGGAATGTATAGTCCATGGGGTCGCAAAGAATCAGACATGACTGAGCGACTTTCACTTTTCACTTAACATAAACAAAATTCCTAAAGCAAATATAAATACAGTGCCCCATTACTAAGATCTCACTAAATCTTAATTGGATATCATTTCCAAGAATGTCATCTTTCACATACTTCTGTTCAAAGGAGTAAATTTCATTTTTTTTTTGAAAAGCAGTCTGGTATCTATGGCTTTGACATGCACAGAGGGATTTCCTCCACCCAACCCAAAATTCATTTCCAGATAAGAGAAAGAAAGACTGCTACCTGAAAGCTGAACTAAACTTCATATCAAATTGATTGAAACGCATATGTGTAAAGTCATGTTAAGTTCTAGAAGTTCTCCCTGGAATCCACAAGATTTGAGTAATGAGTCAATCAGAAAGTGAACTGTTAGAAACCAAAGCACTTACAAGACAAGGAAAACATAAATAAATAAATAGAAACAGTACTGACAGTACCCACCCAAACTCTTCAGTGCCCAAGGGCTAGAGCCAATCTATCAGTGTATCACATGTGTACTTTGGATATGAATGCTAATTTACCAGAAGCTGTCAAACCTCACTGAGTTACCAATTCTTTCTGTTCCAATGACTTAGCAATTACAGCAAGTTTGTGATCATAATGTGGCTTCTTAAGACACCCATCATCAAGAGAATGAAAGCATTGACCACGGAATATGAGTGTTCAGGACCTTAGTCAGTTTGCTTCTTATCATAAATAAATCAACTGATGTTCTCATCATATGCATCAACATGTATGAATTTTGTTAGCATAAGTCAAGCATGAGAAACAGAGTCACTCTCATTTCTGCTGAACTCGTTTCTAAACCGGTAAGACTAAGAGTTATATTAAGCAGTACAGTGGATGCATCCAGGCAGAAGAACCATTGAGTCTCCTCTAGACAACCAACAGACCTGACTTATCAGTGACACTCCGATCCTGGCACTCTCTCTTGAAAATCTGACTTGTATAAAATCAAGGTGAGAGAACTGGTAGAAAAGGAGAGGACAATCCAAGTAATCTGAGACTAGGGGTAATATAAAAAAGAAGGAAGATCCTAAGACAAGGTTTGAAATTATGGAAAGAATACAAACTTTGAGTGACCTTATCATTACTCTGTTCCTCTAACCTGAGGCCTTAGCTACAAAATAATACCTAACTGACAGGACTGGTTTCTTCTGCGGAGGAAGAAGGGACTTGCATGAAATAGTAAATCTCATTCTCAGAGCCTTACATAAGTGTTTAATATATAGTTTACTTTTTCCTCTTATCATAACTTTATTCATGTGTATTTTAATATAGGGCTTCCCTGGTAGCTCAGGGGTAAAAAAACCTGCCTGCCAGTGCATGAGACATGGGTTCAGCCACTGGGTTGGGAAGATCACCTGGAGGAGGAAATGGCAACCCACTCCAGTATCTCTGCCTGGAAAATCCCATGGACAGAGGAGACTGGCAGGCTACAGTGCATTGGGTCGCAAAAGAATTGGACACAACTTAGCGATTCAGTCAGTTCAGTTCAGTTCAGTCGCTCAGGCGTGTCTGACTCTTTGCGACCCCATGAATCATAGCATGCAAGGCCTCCCTGTTTATCACCAACTCCCAGAGTTTACCCAAACCCATGTCCATCGAGTTGGTGATGCCATCCAACCATCTCATCCTCTGTTGTCCCTGTCTCCTTCCGCCCCCAATCCTTCCCAGCATCAGGGTCTTTTCCAATGAGTCAACTCTTTGCATGAGGTGGCCAAAGCATTGGACTTTCAGCTTCAACATCAGTCCCTCCAATGAACAACCAGGACTGATCTCTTTTAGGATGGACTGGTTGGATCTCCTTGCAGTCAAAGGGACTCAAGAGTCTTCTCCAACACCACAGTTTAAAGCTGGGTGCTCAGCTTTCTTTATAGTCCAACTCTCACATCTATACATGACTACTGGAAAAACCATAGCCTTGACTGGAGAAACCTTTGTTGACAATGTCTCTGCTTTTTAATATGCTATCTAGGTTGGTCATAACTTTCCTTCCAAGGAGTAAGTGTCTTTTAATTTCATGGTGGCAATCACCATCTTCAGTGATTTTGGAGCCCAAAAAAAATAAAGTCTGACACTGTTTCCACTGTTTCCCCATCTATTTCCCATGAATATTGAATATGCCAAAGCCTCTGACTGTGTGGATCACAATAAACTGTGGAAAATTCTTCAAGAGATGGGAATACCAGACCACCTGACCTGTCTCTTGAGAAACCTGTATGCAGGTCAGGAAGCAACAGTTAGAACTGGACATGGAACAACAGACTGGTTCCAAATAGGAAAAGGAGTACTTCAAGGCTGTATATTGTCACCCTGCTTATTTAATTTATGCATAGTACATCATGAGAAACGCTGGGCTGGAAGAAGCACAAGCCGGAATCCAGATTGCCGGGAGAAATATCAATAACCTCAGATATGCAGATGACACCACCCTTATGGCAGAAAGTGAAGAGGAGCTAAAAAGCCTCTTGATGAAAGTGAAAGAGAAGAGTGAAAAAGTTGGCTTAAAGCTCAACATTCAGAAAACTAAGATCATGGCATCTGGTCCCATCACTTAGTGATAAAACAACAGCAATTCATAACAGAGCAACCCACCACTAAACATCAACAATTCGTAACAGAGCAACCCACACTGTTGTTCAGTCGCTCAGTCGTGTCTGACTCTTTGTGACCCCATGGACTGCAGCCCACCAGTCTTCCCTGTCCTTCACCATCTCCTGGAGCTTGCTCAAACTCATGTCCATTGAGTCAATGATGCCATTCAACCATCTTGTCCTCTGTCATCCCCTTCTCCTCCTGCCTTTTTTCTTTCCCAGCATCAAGTTCTTTTCCAATGAGACGGCTCTTCGCATCAGGTGGCCAAAGTATTGGAGCTTCAGCTTCAGCATCAGTCCTTCCAATAAATATTCAAGGTTGATTTCCTTTAGGATTGACTAGTTTGATCTCCTTATAGCTCAAGGGACTCTCAAGAGTCTTCTCTAGCGCCACAACCCACCCTAGTCTTAAGAATTTGGAAATAAGCAACTTTAGTTTCCATTTAGTCCTTTTCTGCCTAAGTACCTGCTTTTCTCATACTATTTTCCTTCCACTATGAATGGTGGAAAGTAAGACAGATACAGTAGCTTGTTCTCGGGTGTTGAACCTTCTTTTTTTATTAATTAGCATTTTATAGAATTGAAGGCCCTTTGAAATCCTTTTATCCAACCTCTAATTCCACCTGATAATCATACCTCATCCATTGATAGCATAGTTGACTCACTATTTTGCAGTCCTTTTTAATTGTCAACTGGAAGAGAGCACGGTTTAATCCCAGACAATGAATGACTACTTTGGAAATCCAAGCATATAAGTAAGAAAGGACACATCAACACACAGATCCTGCTCTTAAAGCAAAATTCCACATAGCCCTAATCCAGTTTTCCCATAGATTCTCAGGAACACAAACATTGCTAGAGGTAGCAAAAGGCTTTCTTTCTTGTGCTAATCTTTGGTTTTATCAGCTTCTTCCCAGGAAGAAAAAAAAATGTATTTTAATTCTATATCACTTAATTTTGGACATGTGTTTCCCAGTTTTAGCTGTGTTTATGATAGATCATTTTATTGATATTACATCTTGTTTCTATTACATTGTATCAATTTCACATATAAGGGAAGTGGCATAACAGGTCATAATTTATCAAGAAAAACAGTAAGAGAAAATGTCAAATAAGAGCAGTAAATATGTGATGACTCTACAGAACACTAGTAACTTGAGGAAATCAGTTTTAAAGTTATAATTTAAGTCACAGTCTAGTGACTCTAGCCAGAGGAAATTCAAAAACAAGTTGTGGCAACAGTGACTACAAATTCAAAAAAGGACTGGCTCCTAAAATTTCTGCAAAAAACTATGAGTCAAGCCTTAAGAAACTTCTATATTAAAGTACCAGTTACAAAACCACGCTATATCTCCACATACCAGGGTGAACTCTCTCTTACATGATTTAGTTGGAGAAAGAGCTACTTTATTTCATAACAATTATTAGCATTATTTGAGTGTCTACTGTGTGCTTGGTACTTGCCTAAGCTCTTTATTACATCAACTCATGTACAACACAATAGCCCAACAAAGCTAATACTAGTATTTCTCCTTTTCACCACTGTAGGTATGAAGGCACAGAATATGAAGGGTCATGCCCAGGTATTAACACAGTCATCTTGAAAATGGAAAAGCTGAAATTTTAATCCAAACAACTTGATTCTACAGCTGAATTCCTAACAAAGTTGCTATACTGCTTTTCTTTTAAATACAAACATTCTTGCTATCATGCCACTTAAGTGTTTCAGGATGGGGAGGATACGCTTTTTGTAAAATCTCATGGTGAAAATAATATTGGCTATGGAAAAAAAAACATGAATTGGCTCAGATCACCAAAAGCCTACTATATCCAGAGAACTAACAAAACAGTATCAATCCTAATAAAAACACGCATGCATAAATTCTAAGTCACTTCAGTTGTGTCTGACTCTGTGTGACCCTATGACTGTAGCCCACCAAGCTCCTCTGTCCATGGGATTCTTGAGGCCAGAAACTGGAATGGGCTGTCATTCCCTTCTCCAGGGGACCTTCCCAACACAGGGATCAAATCCGAGTCTCTTATGTCTCCTGCATTGGCAGTTGGGTTCTTTACCACTAGCGCCACCTGGGAAGCCCCAGTAAAAAAATAAATGCATATAAAATATGTTTGCCATTGGCTTCTGGTATCACAGTTAATTCTTCCCAACTTCAGTTCTGGCACTTGTATCTTCTCATTTGATATGTACTTTTGGAGGACATTTGCTTCCAAAACAGACATGTTCCTCAAATCAAAAATTTTCTCCAAACAGTAGCCTCTTTTGTTAATCATTGTTTAATAACTACCACACAATTGCACTCATCTCACATGCTAGCAGAGTAATGCTCAAAATTCCCCAAGCCAGCTTCAACACTACATGAACCATGAACTTCCAGATGTTCAAGCTAGATTTAGAAAAGGCAGAGGAGCCAGAGGTCAAATTGCCAACATCCTCCAAAAAGCAAGAGAATTTCAGAAAAATATCTACTTCTGCTTTATTGACTAAGCCAAAGCCTTTGATTGTGTGGAGCACAAAAAATTCTGGAAAATTCTTAAAGAGAAGGGAATACCAGACTGCCTGACCTGCCTCTTGAGGAATCTGTATACAGGTCAGGAAGCAACAGTTAGAACTAGACATGGAACAACAGACTGGTTACAAATCAGGAAAGGAGTACATCAAGGCTGTATATTGTCACTCTGCTTATTTAACTTATATGCAGAGTACATCATGAGAAATCCTGGGCTGGATGAAGCACAAGCTGGAACCAAGACTGCCAGTAAAAATATAAATAACCTCAGAAATGCAGATGACACCACCCTTATGGCAGAAAGGGAAGAACTAAAGAGCCTCCTGATGAAAGTGAAAGAGGAGAGTGAAAAAGTTGGCTTAAAATTCAACATTCAGAAAACTAAGATGATGGCATCCAGTCCCATCACTTCATGTCAAATAGATGGGGAAACCATGGAAACAATGACAGACTTTATTTTCTTGGGCTCCAAAATCACTGCAGATGGTGACTGCAGCCTTGAAATTAAGAGATGCTTGCTCCTTGGAAGAAAAGTTATGACCAACCTAGACAACATATTAAAAAGCAGAGACATTACTTTACCAACAAAGGTCCATCTAGTCAAAGCTATGGTTTTTCCAGTAGTCATGTATGGATATGAGTGCTGAACTATAAAGAAAGCTGAGTACTGAAGAACTGATACTTTTGAACTGTGGTTCTGGAGAAGACTCTTGAGAGTCCCTTAGACAGCAAGGAGATCAAACCAGTTCATCCTAAAGGAAATCAGCCCTGAATACTCATTGGAAGGACTGATGTTTAAGCTGAAACTCCAATACTTTGGCCACCTGATACAAAGAACTGACTCATCTGAAAAGACCCTGATGCTGGGAAAGATTGAAGACAGGAGGAGAAGGGGATCACAGAGGATGAGATGGTTGGATGGCATCACCGACTCGATGGACATGAGTTTGAGTAAACTCTGGGAGTTGGTGATGGACAGAGAGGCCTGGCATGCTGCAGTCCATGGGGTTGCAAAGAGTAGGACACAACTAAGCAAGTGAACTGAACTGAATAAGGGAGGAAATGGCAGCACCGTCTCCTTCATATACACTTGAAATTCACTGTGGAGTAATACGGTGGAAAAGCACAGCTTACACAAAAGAATTCACTGTTACAGAGTTTTAGGGATTTTAATAAAGGTTTATATGCTGCTACAACCTTTACACACCTAGAGGTGGATATCCTGGAGTATGAAGTCAAGTGGGCCTTAAGAAGTATTACTATGAACAAAGCCAGTGGAGGTGACACAGTTACAGCTGAGCTATTTAAAATTCTAAAAGATAATGCAGTTAAAGTGCCACACTCAATATATCAGCAAATTTGGAAAACTCAGCAGTGGCCACAGGACTGGAAAAGGTTGGTTTTAATTACAATCTAAAAGAAGGACAATAGCAAAGAATGTTCAAACTAATGTACATTTGCACTTAGTTCACATGCTCAAAATCCTTCAAGTTAGGCTTCAGCAGTATCTGAACTGAGAACTTCCAGATGTACAAGCTGGGTTTATAGAAGGCAGAAGAACCAGAGATCAAGCTGCCAGCATTCACTGAATCATGGACAAAGCTAAGGAGTTCCAGAAAAACATCTACTTGTGCTTCATTGACTGCACTAAAGCCTTTGACTGTGTGGATCACAAGAAACTGTGGAAAATTCTTAAAGAAATGGGAGTACCAGACCACCTTACCTGTCTTCTAAGAAACCTGTATGCAGGTCAAGAAGCAATAGTTAGAACCTTATACGGAACAACTGACTGGTTCAAAATAGGAAAAGGAATATGACAAGGCTGTATATTGTCACTCTGCTTATTTAACTAAAATGCAGAGTGCATGGTGTGAAATGCCAGGCTGGATGAAGCACAAGCTGAAATCAAGATTGGTGGGAGAAACAGCAACAACCTCAGATATGCAAATGATGCCACCCTAATGGCAGAAATGAAGAGTAACTAAAGAGCCCCATAATGAGAGTGAAAGAGGAGAGTGGAAAAGCTGGCTTGAAACTCAGCATTAAAAAAGCTAACATCATGGCATCTGGCTCCATCACTTCATGGCAAATAGATGGAAAAAAAGTAGAAACAGTGGCAGATGTTATTTTCTTGGGCTCCAAAATCACTGCAGATGGTGACTTCAGCCACATAATTAAAAGATACTTGCTCATTGGAAGAAAAGCTATGACAAACCAAGACAGTGTATTAAAAAGCAGAGACACCACTTTGCCGACAAAGGTCCATATAGTCAAAGTTATGGTTTTTCCAATAGTCATGTACAGATGTGAGTTAGACCATAAAGAAATCTGAGGCCAAAGAATTGATACTTTTGAACTGTGGTGCTGGAGAAGACTCCTGAGAGTTCCTTGGAAAGCAAGGAGATCAAACTAGTCAATCCTAAAAGAAATCAACCCTGCATATTAATTGGAAAGACTGATGCTGAGGCTGAAGCTCCAATACTTTGGCCACCTGATGCAAAGAGCCACTCTTTGGAAAAGAGGACTGGAGGACAGAGAAGCCTGGCATACTACAGTTCATTGGGTCACAAAGAGTCAGACATGACTTAAGAGACTGAACAACAACAAGACATTTATTATGATAGTTCACCTTGACCACTTAAAAAAAAATCCTTAAAAAAAGTCGTGTGAATCATACCTACCAACATCATTCCCCTATTTACCAATCACCTAAGTAGTGTGCTCATTCACTCATCTGTGTCTTACTCTTTGGGACCCTGTGGACTATAGCCCACCAGGATCCTCTGTCCATGGGATTTTCCAGGCCAGAATACTGGAGTGAGTTGCCATTTCCTCCTCCAGGGGAATCTTCCTGACCTAGGGATCCAACTGTGTCTCTTGGGTCTCTTGCATTAGCAGATGGATATTTTACCATGGTGCCACCCAGTGTTAAAGAAACACAGATCACAGAATAGACACAATTGTAACCAGTCGTGATTCCCTGATTATTCTACATACAAAAATGGTCGAAACAGAGTCACATTTACTCACAATTAAAACTATCCTGATTATAATTACCTTCATTTTTTTGTCAACAAATATCTTTGACCATCTACACTGTATGACACACGTTTCAGACAACTGAGGATATAATGGGGTACAACATGGACCTGGACTCTCTCATCATGGAGACCAGAATGTCTCTTGGGTTTTTCAAAAAATGTGTATAAATCCTGCTGTGAATTTAAGCTATCCATTTTGAACTGTTCTTCTAACCTAAGATGAACTAAGTTTTCATATTCTGGGTTTTGGTTCCAGTCAATGACAAACCTCCCCAGCACACATCAAAATACATCTAAAAACACAGGAAACAGATGAGCTCAATCCAAATATACATTTCTCGACCCACTGATTGTGTTTTCTTTTTTTAATATTATAGTGAACCACCTCATTCATCTGTCACAAAATGCAAACATAGTAATCTGAATAACTTAATTGTCCTAGAAAAACACATTTCAGTTTTGGAAATGCTATTTTTAAAGGAAAGAGTCCTTCTAATGTGATAAAACACTGCTTTGATTAACTAAATAAAATGCCATGCTCGAAATGTAACCCTGCTTAGATCAAAGTGAAGTATGTATCAGTGCCATTCCCAGTCTCCTTAGTACCCCAAGTTCTTCATGATGATTCAAGACACTGGATATGCCCACTCTAATAGTGTATGACACAACTGTCACCTGCAATGGTGAACTCACCCCAGACCTGTTCAGACCCTTCAACACATTGACACCAAGATGGCGTTAGACATGCTCAAGAGATTTAGTGAGTCAAGTCCTGTACAAACAGTAAAGGAGGAGGGAGCAGAAATAGGTGGGAAGAGCTTTCAGGTCTGATACTTGTACAAGTCTGAACTTGTGAAGGGAGATATAGAAGAAAGGATAGAGTAGGAAGAGCTTCATACCAAAGCACAGTACCGAGAACGCCTCCATCAGGGTGGATGTGAGTCCCTACCTATTCACTTCAGCCACTCAGTCATGTCCGACTCTTTGCAACCCCATGAATTGCAGCACGCCCGGCCTCCCTGTCCATCATCAACTCCTGGAGTCTACCCAAACTCATGTCTATCGAGTCGGTGATGCCATCCAGCCATCTCATCCTCTGTCATCCCCTTCTCCTCCTGCCCCCAATCCTTCCCAGCATCAGGGTCTTTTCCAGTGAGTAAACTCTTTGCATGAGGTGGCCAAAGCACTGGAGTTTCAGCTTCAACATCAGTCCTTCCAATGAACACCCAGGAATGATCTCCTTTAGGATGGACTGTTTGGATCTCCTTGCAGTCCAAGGGACTCTCAAGAGTCTTCTCCAACACCACACTTCAAAAGCACCAATTCTTCGGCGCTTGGCTTTCCTCACCATCCAACTCTCACATCCATACACGACTATGGGAAAAACCATAGCCTTGACTAGACGGACCTTCTGCTTTTTAATATGCTATCTAGGTTGGTCATAACTTTCCTTCCAAGGAATTTCATGGCTGCAATCCCCATCTGCAGTGATTTTGGAGCCCAGAAAAATAAAGTCTGACACTGTTTCCACTGTTTCCCCATTTTTTTACATGAAGTGATGGGACCAGATGCCATAATCTTAGTTTTCTGAATGTTGAGCTTTAAGCCAACTTTTTCACTCTCCTCTTTCACTTTCATCAAGAGGCTTTTTAGTTCCTCTTCACTTTCTGCCATAAGGGTGGTGTAATCCGCATATCTGAGGTTATTGATATTTCTCCCGGCAATCTGGATTCCAGCTTGTGCTTCTTCCAGCCCAGCGTTTCTCATGATGCACTCTGCATATAAGTTAAATAAGCAGGGTGACAATATACAGCCTTGAAGTACTCCTTTTCCTATTTGGAACCAGTCTGTTGTTCCATGTCCAGTTCTAACTGTTGCTTCCTGACCTGCATACAGGTTTCTCAGGAAGCTAGTCAGGTGGTCTAGTATTCCCATCTCTTGAAGAATTTTCCACAGTTTATTGTGATCCACAAGGTCAAAGGCTTTGGCATAGTCAATAAAGCAGAAATAGATGTTTTTCTGGAACTCTCTTGCTTTTTCGATGATCCAGAGGATGTTGGCAATTTAGAAGAGTCCAAAATTGGAGAATAGCCCCCATTCCAGTACCTCTGCCAGGCTCAGCCCCTGGCTGGTAGCAGTCTAGGAGAATAATGGCCTCAGCATCAGGCTGTCAGTCAACTATGCTCCACACAGCAGGCCCTTGTGAGCAATGTACCTCTATCAACTCCCACACCAAATAAATGTTTACAAAAATTGACTATTCCTTCCTTGGGCTTAAAGAGAAGAAACACTAGGACAGATGGGGTACCCAACTTAGAAAAGTTACATCTGATTTCACTTTGGGGGAAGTAGAAGGAACTGGCATTTGACTGAGGTTTCAGTAACCCTATCCATTGATAGAAACAATGTAGCCAGCTCCCCTGTGGTTCCAAAGGCAGGAGAAAGTACCCTGTGAGGCAGCCTGGTGACACCATTAATAACTTCTGTGTGGGCTCAGTCACACAGTCATGTCCAACTCTCTGCAACTTCAGAGACGGTAGCCCACCAGGCTCCTCTGTCCATGGGATTCTCCAATCAAGAATGCTAGAGTTGGTAGCTGTTCCCTTTTCCAGGGGATCTTCCCAACCCAGGGGTCAAACCCAGTCTCCTGCATTGTAGGCGGATTCTTTTACCATCTGAGCCACCAGGGAAGCCCTACTAATTTCTACCTGCTCTTATTGGAAGGTGTCATTGCTCTCAGAATATCAACCATCACATATACATGCATTCATCAAGCAAATAAAGCCATTTATTGTCACAATTTCATTCTTATATTATAGTCATGAAAAAAAAATGGAGAGCTCCTGAAATCAACTTTGAATAACACTGATATATAAAAAGGGGCCTCCCATTGTATCATTTTGAATAATTATTTTATAAATAACCCAGTCCCTCAAACTAAAAAATTTTGAATGGACTTTTCTACTATCAGCCCTTGTAACTGTTTAGTCCACCAGAGTCCATTAAGCATTCTATATGTTAGCACCTGAAAACAATGTCTAACACAATGCCTGGCACATAGATAAATACTCAGTACATCTCAGTTGATCCTAAATAAGAGTGATATAAGTTAATAAACTCAAATTTATGCCTTTGAACTGTGGTGCTGGAGAAGGCTCCTGAAAGTCCCTTGGACAGCAAGAGATCAAACCAGTAAATCTTAAGGGAGATCAACCCTGAATATTCACTGGAAGGACTGGTGCTGAAGTTGAAGCTCCAATATTTGGGTCATCTGATTCAAACAGATGACTCATTGGAAAAATCCCTGATGCTGGGAAAGATTGAGGGCAGAATGAGAAGAGGGCATCGGAGGATGGGATGGCTGGATGGCATCACCAAAGCAATGAACATGAACTTGGGCAAACTCCAGGAGATAGTTAGGGACAGGGAGGCCTGGCGTGCTGCAGTTCATGGGGTCGCAAAGAGTCGGACACAACCAGGTGCCTGAACAACAACAACAGCAGATTAATATTAGGTAAGTGCATTAATAATTATCTTTATAATAGAACATCTTTCTAATTTAATCAGTCAGGAAGCTTACAAGTCACAAAGTTAGTGCTAGATCACTAAAGAACTTTCTGTTAGACCTTAAACCAAGATGTACTACAAAATAACTTATGAACTTTGTTCCACTGAAACAAATCGACTCTATAGTGCAAAGCCTTGTAAAACTCCCTCTATTCACAATTGTTATACAAATCCCCCTAAATTTCTGGCAATATTTAGAACTTCTGAGTCTATTATATCTCCGAAGGACTTGTAAGGGAAGGAAAAGTGGAGAGTTACAGCAATGCTCTGGATAATCAAATTATTGAAATATGTTGGAATCTAAGGTCCAAGCATCCCTTGAGAACCAAATAATATAATTCAGGCCTATCTCCACACCTTGTGAAGGGCTGTCTCAAATTTTCTTCATATTTTCAGGAAACATGTGTTTTCATGGATAACTCCATTCCAACAGCCTGTTCCTGCAACAGCCTGTTGTGTCATTTTAAATATTGAACTTCATCCTTTCTTTGATTTACAAACACACACACATAACCAAAACATCAAGAAACATACTGTGGTAAGCGACTTCTAAGTTAGCCCACAATGACCTCTAGTACAATCTTCTCATCCTGAGTATAAGCTATACTTAGTGACTTGCTTTCAACTGATAGGATACTGAAAATTTAATATGCACACTACTACACTTCCATGTATAGGTAGCAAAAGATTGTGGTTTCCATCCTTTAAAGCAGAGACACTCTACAGCTTTCTGGACTGCAGACTTCAATGAAGCAAACTGCCATATTGGAAAGAACCACCTGGCAAGGAACGGATATCCTAAGTCCAACAGCTTGAGAGCAAGCCTTCAGATGAGACCTTAGTCCTGGCCAATACTTTGATTCAACCATGTGATAGATCCTGAAGTGTGATGGATCCAGGACCCAGCTAAATCATGCTCAGACTCCTGAACCACATAAACTATGAGATAGTCAATGTAAATTTTTTAAGGTGTTAATTTTTCTGGTAATTTCTTATACAAAAATAGATAATACCCATAAAACATAAATATTCATTTGTTATTCATATTAGCATACCTTTCTGAAGACTTAGGAAGGCTAAGTAGGAGTTTACATCAAGGGCATATCAAAAAATTGAAAATCAAATATTAGAAATTATAATCAGTCATTTGGCAGCCCGCAGTGAGGGTTTCCTCTGTTGCTGTTTTTCTTTTGCTCTTATTCATCTATCCAACAGCTATTCCCTCACTCTTTTCCATTTCTCTTTATTACATCTTCACTCATAGATTTAATTTCAACTATTTCATCTCCTACTATTAGTGTATCTCTAGGTTTTTGGGGGGGGGGTGGTTTGTTGTTGTATACAAACTAATCAGAAGGGCATTCAGAAACAAGATCTACCTTATTACTCATTTATTTATTCAACAACCATCTATTAAATTTCTACTAACTGTCAGGCAGTATTCTCTGCACAAGGTACACAGTAGTAAGTTAAAAGGACCTGGTTTGTGCTCACAAGGAGCTTATGGTCAAGCTGGTACCACAAACGTTAGACAGACAAATGGATACATAAATGAATAATTACAAATTATAAAAGTGCTTGGAAGGTAATAAGCATGTTGTCTATTAAAGCATGAAGGGGAGAGACCTGCTGAGATTTGTTTTACATGTCACTTAGAATCTCTAACTTTTAATATAACATTTAAGTTGAGATGAAGAGGGATAATGAGTGAGGGTCAGACATGTTGCATAGAAGTTCTGAAGGAGAAAGACTATACAGGTGCTTTGAGGTAGGACAGAGCTTGGTGTATTCTATGAACTAAAAGATGGACAAGTCGCTGAAGCAACAGTGAAATAATGGCTCAAAATGAGGCTAGAGAAGTAAGCAGAAGTCAACACAGCCAGACCTGTAACTCATGGTATGGAGACTATGTACAATCTTATGTTCAGTAGAAAGCCACTGACGAACTTAAGGGCAGAAAAGTAAGATTTGATTTTTTTTTTTTAAGAATCTCTCTGGTTACTCTGTGAAGAATGGTTAAGAAGAGATGTAAAGAGGAAACATATGGACCAGTTGATAAGGAACAACTGAAACACAATAGAGAGAAGGTGTTATAATAGATAAAACAAAATTTAAAAAGTAGGAGTGGGATTGGGAGGATATAGACAAATTTAAAGATTCTGTATAAACAACTGGTCTGGTGAAGAAGGCAAAAGTACCAAAGATAACTCAGTCCTGAAGGCCATTGTGATTATACAAAGCATGTTCTTTTCCTTTGAATAGATAGGGACACAGAGTTCTTTGAAAGAATGGAAGTAAAGTTCCCAGTGGCACCCTCATATTGCTATCTGGTGTTTTCTGAAATCCTTCCATTAAGATACTGGGTTTCAAATTGCATCAAATACTGTGGTGGCATCAAATACTGTGGCAACCAGTCCCATCACTTCATGGCAAATAGATGGGGAAACAGTGGAAATAGTGAGAGATTTTATTTTCTTGGGCTCCAAAATCACTGCAGACGGTGACTGCAGCCATGAAGTTAAAAGATGCTTGCTCCTTGGAAGAAAAGCTATGATCAACCTAGACAGCATATTAAAAAGCAGAGACATTACTTTGTCAACAAAAGTCCGTCTAGTCAAAGCTTTGGTTTTACCAGTAGTCATGTATGGATGTGAGAGTTGGACCATAAAGAAAGCTGAGCACCAAAGAACTAATGCTTTTGAACTGTGGTGTTAGAGAAGACTCTTGAGAGTCCCTTGGACAGCAAGGAGATCCAACCAGTCTATCCTAAAGGAAATCAGTCCTGAATATTCACTGGAAGGACTGATGCTGAAGCTGAAATTCCAATACATTGGCCACTTGATGCAAAGAACTGACTAACTAGAAAAGACCCTGATGCTGAGAAAGATTGAAGGTGGGAGGAGAAGGGGACCACAGAGGATGAGATGGTTGGATGGCATCACTGACTCGATGGACATGAGTTTGGGCAAGCTCCGGGAGTTGGTGATGGACAGGGAAGCCTGGCGTGCTTCAGTCCCTGGGGTTGCAAAAAGTTACACACAACTGAGCAACTGAACTGGAACTGGAACTCTGGTGACACATTACTATGGTTCTTTGTTCCTATTTTACATAGACGGTAAAAAATTCCATTTTAATCATGTACATTATATATTGTTGCTCTTTCATGAGGCACTATGACATAATTTGTCAAAAAAAGAGAATCACAAAAGGGTCAGGTACCACAGATGTTCCAAAGAGAGCTTTGCCCAGTACATCACACAGCTGTTATTTGGCAGTTTTTATGTGCCAAACAGTTGACTAACACCACTGCTGACTATCCAGAAAGCTTTTCTCGGGGCAAGTAAATCTGACATTCTCCACTTACAGAAGAAGAGCGGTAAAGAGGTTAAGTGACATACTTCCACACAGAAGGAAGAGTCAAGCTCAAATCTAGGGAAAGCCCTCAGAGCAGCTTAATCTTAATTATACATTCAGTATTTTCAGAGGAAATTAAATATCATTAATGGATGCCTGTGAAGTGGCTGAAATTCAGGGAGGGATTTTTGAGAGAGTGGGATAAAAAGATGCTGAGGGGGATCTGTCTCTATTTAGCAGTAACGGTTCACGAGGCCTGGTGCTGTGTGGTCTCAGTTCTTATTAGCCAACTGTAAGATTTTTCAGGTAAAAGTAGAATAGAACTGTACCAGCTTGATGGAAAAAAAAAGATGATGCTCTGCTTATTAATCAAGAAGAAAGGGAAAGATAATTTTACTGACAAAGCAGTATTAACTCCATGAATGCTTTGAAAGTAGAGCTGTGAAGAAGTTTCAGTGCTGCAAAGAGAAAACTGGAGTATAATGCATCACGTAAAAGAGTGTGTAGGAAATCTGACATCAGAATTCATCCATGCTGAAATACAGAGAAAAGCCTGCTTTTTACTCCTGCGTCTGAGTGCACTGCTATTCTAACCTCAACGTGTATTAGAATCACCTAGAGTGCTTATTAAATATGCTTATTCCGCTGTATTGTGTCCAGAGAGTCTGTTTAGGTAGGTCGGGTTTGTGTCAAGATTCAGAATCTGGGTTTAAGAGAAACTCTCCGGGGGATATTGGAATAGGCAGTAATGCTAGGTTGCTGTCCACCATAAGGCAAGGCATGCAGCCCAAAACCTGTAGCTGCCTGCTGCAGTGAGGTCAGCCCTCCTTGCTTCCATCAGCTGCGTCCTCCTTGAATGCAGCTGGGTGAATGAGTTCCAAGTCTCACATGTCCTACTTTCCAACGTTGTCCATATTACCTTCCTTGTGAAGCATTTCCTGAGTACCCCCAAGCTGAACGAGCTCCTTCGTGCTTCCAAAGATCCTTTGTGGTTCCAAAGCTCCTTTTTAAACACCTTGAATATTGAGTTTATCAAATAATATTATAATTATCTTCTTCTGTTAGTCATTCCCCTATCAAAATGCGAACAACTTGAATGTGGCTTGCTTATTTTTTATCTCTGGGACTGGGCATACTTCTTGGCACAAAACAGGTACTGAATCAAAGTTTTTGGAGTGAAAGAATTAATGCATAAAAAGAATGAATGAATAAAATAATAGCACACCAGATATTGGTTACTGCTTCAAGTAACATAGGCTTTTAGCCAGTGAACAACTACTTGCTGCTTCGTGCATGCGTGCTACGGAGAAGGCAACGGCACCCCACTCGAGGACTCTTGCCTGGAAAATGCCATGGATAGAGGAGCCGGGTAGGCTACAGTCCATGGGGTTGCTAAGAGTCGGACACGACTGAGCGACTTCAGTTTCACTTTTCCCTTTCATGTACTGGAGAAGGAAATGGCAACCCACTCCAATATTCTTGCCTGGAGAATCCCAGGGATGGCGGAGCCTGGTGGGCTGTCTATGGGGTCGCACAGAGTCGGACACGACTGAAGCGACTTAGCAGCAGCAGCAGCACGCGTGCTAATTTGGTTCAGCTATGTCCAATTCTGTGCGACCCTAAGGACAGCAGCCTGCCAGGCGTCTCTGTCCATGGAATTCTCAGGCAAGAATACTGGAGTGGGTTGCCCTGCCCTCCTACAGGGGATCTTCCCCACACAGGGATCGAACCTGTGTCTTCCACTGGCAGGCCAGTTCTTTACCACAAGCACCACCTGGGAAGCCCAGCTAGCTGCTAGGGCTGCCATAGCAAAATACCAAAGACGGACTGCTTAAACAGGCAATTATTTCTCATTGTACTGGAGGCTGAGACATCCAAGATCAAGGTGACTGTGATGCAAATTTTATTCTGAGGTCTTTGCTCTTGGCTTCCAGGGTGCTGCCATCTCACTATATGCTCACATCACCTCTTCTTTGTGCCCACAGAGAAAGCAAGAAACCAAGTCCTCTGGTGTCTCTCCTTATAGAGGACCCAATCCCATCAAGAGAGCCCCACTCTCACAACCTCAGCTAAGCCTAATTCTACCTTATCACACCATTTCCAAATACCATTTTATTGGGGGTGAGAGCTTTAACATATGAATTTTAGGAGAACACAACCATAAAGTCTATAATAAAGGGTAGTAATAAACTCATTGTCTGAAGCTCACTTTCTAGCTCTAGCTTCTTGCCTTAGTGTGAAACCACTTGGATTTCCAGATTTTGCCTCATAAAATAATGAGCTACTTTGCCCATTACAGTTATTGTTGACAAAGTATGCTGAAGGGTACTGAAAATGGTAAAGTATTATACACAGTGGGGTTAATACATTGCTGTTGTTATCAGTTGCTAAGACAGATGGACTCTTTGCAACTCCTTGGACTGAAGGATGCCAGGCTCCCCCATCCTCCACTCTCTCCCAGAGTTTACTCAACTTCTTGTCCATTGAATCAGTGATGCTCTCTAACCATCTCATCCTCTGCTGCCCCCTTCTTCTTTTGCCTTCAGTCTTTCCCAGCATCAGGGTCTTTTCCAATAAGTCTGCTCTTTGCATCAGGTGGCCAAAGTATTGGACCTTCAGCATCAGTCTTTCCAATGAATATTCAGAATTGATTTCCTTTAGGATTGACTGGTTTGATTTCTTGCAGTCCAAGAGATTCTCAAGAGTCTTGTCCAGCACCACAATTCAAAAGCATTGATTCTTTGGCACTCACCCTTCTTTATGGTCCAACTCTCATGCCTATACATGATTACTGGGAAAACCATAGCTTTGACTATATGGACCTAGGCCAGCAAAGTGATGTTTCTGCTTTTTAATACACTATCTAGGTTTGTCATAGCTTTCCTACCAAGGGACAAGTGTCCATTAATTTCACAGCTGCAGTCACTGTCTGCAGTGACTTTGGAGCCCAAGAAAAGAAAATCTGTCACTGCTTCCAGTTTTTCCCCTTCTATTCGCTATAAAGTGATGGGACCAGATGCCATGATCTTAGCATCTTTAATATTGAGTTTCAAGCCAGGTTTTTCATTCTCTTTTTTCACCCTCATCAAGAGGCTCTTTAGTTCCTCTTCACTTTCTGCCATTAGAGTGTTATCATTTGCATATCTGAGGTTGCTGGTATTTCCCCCAGCAATCTTAACTCCAGCTTATGATTCATCCAGCCCGGCATTTCACATGATGTACACATTTCACATTTAAGTTAAATAAGCAAGGTGACGATATACAGCCTTGGCATACTCCTTCTCCAATTTTGAACTAGATTATTGGTCCATGTCTGGTTCTAACTTTATTTCTTGGCTGGCAAACAAGCTTCTCAGGAGGTAGGTAAGGTGGTCTGGTATTCATATCTCTTTAAAAATTTTCCAGTTTGTTGTGATTCACATAGTCAAAGACTTTAGTGTAATCAATGAAGCGAAGTAAATGGTTTTTCTGGAACTCCCTTGGTTTCTTCATGATTCAGTGAATGCTGGCAATTTGATCTCTGGTACCTCTGCCTTTTCTATACTCAGCTTAAACATCTGAAAGTTATTGGTTCATATATTGCTGAAGCCTAGCTTGAAGGATTTTGATCATAACACTGGTAGCATGTGAAATGAGTACAATTATATGGCAGTTTGAACATTATTTGGCATTGCCCTTCTTTGGGACTGTAATGAAAACTGAATTCTCCAGCCTGTGGCCACTGCTGAGTTTTCCAAATTTGTTGACATACTGAGTACAGTACGTTATCAGCATTATCTTTAAGGATTTTAAATAACTCAGCTGGAATTCCATCACCTCCACTAGTTTTGCTCATAGTAAATACAAAGTGCTTTTAATTTAGAGGCTGTTGCAGTCTATAAAGATATCTAAATTCCTACCAGCACTACACAAAAGCTCAGCAGGACTGGTGATCAACAAAGCTTGCATTTTCTCTTGACTGCTTAGAAATTTCTGTCACGATGTAATTTTTATTAATTTATTTGATTAATTTGATAAACATAATTTAATCTGTACAAATAATTGTCATTAGTTTTGTTTGTAGGCAAACTCTTTAATAAGAAGGCTGAGGGAAATTTTGTGCATTGCATTAACTTTTATTTGTATTTTTTGGCAGTCACAACACATGGCTGGTTCCCTATGGTGGGAGCTTATACTGAACTAAAACCGCATGCATCACTCCAGTGTATGCCAAGAGCCAATCATACTCTATCTGCTTTCTGGAAAGAAGTTGTACTTTAGTATCATCCTCAGACTTATGAAGGATGGAAATGAAAGTGTCAGTCGCTCAGTCATGTCCCATCTTCCTGAGCCCAGGAAGTGTAGTCTGCCAAGCTACTCTGTCCAAGGGATTCTCCAGGTAAGAATATTGGAGTGGGTTGCCATTCCCTTTTCCAGGGGATCTTCCCAACCCAGGAATCAAATCCAGGTCTCCTGCTTTGCAAGCAGATTCTTTACTGTCTGAGCAACCAGGGAAGCATAGGATACGCTTATGAAGAAGAGGGGATGACAAAGAGGACATTTATTCCTGGAAGGTGGTAGGAAGGAAGAAGAGAGGAAAGAACTGGCCCTTTATAACCTGCATTTGCCTATATGTCAGGTAAGCAGCCTATTCCTTTGGAAAACACATAGGAGAAAAAGGGGGAAAGATCAAGTCCTTAAGTTGCAATGAGGTCAACTAGGGCAGCCATCATACTTAGATGCCCTGGTTGAACAGACAGAGCATAGAAGAAAATGAGGTGTACTTAAGGTGCCCACATAAATGGCACCATAAGAAATTATCACAATATTGTTAATCAGTTCAGTTCAGTTCAGTCGCTCAGTCGTGTTCGACTCTTTGTGACCCCATGAACTGCAGCACGCCAGGCCTCTCTGTCCATCACCAACTCCCGGAGTCTACCCAAACCCATGTCTATCGAGTCCGTGATGCCATCCAACCATCTCATCCCCTGTCGTCCCCTTCTCCTCCCGCCCCCAATCCTACCCAGCATCAGGGTCTTTTCCAATGAGTCAACCCTTCGCATGAGGTGGCCAAAGTATTGGAGTTTCAGCTTCAACATAAGACCTTCCAATGAACACCCAGGATTGATCTCTTTTAGGATGGATTGATTGGATCTCCTTGCAGTCCAAGGGACTCTCAAGAGTCTCCTCCAACACCACAGTTCAAAAGCATCAATTCTTCGGCGCTCAGCCTTCTTCACCGTCCAACTCTCACATCCATACATGACCACTGGAAAAACCATAACCTTGACCAGACGGACTTTTGTTGGCAAAGTAATGTCTCTGCTTTTAAATATGCTATCTAGGTTGGCCATAACCTTCCTTCCAAGGAGTAAGCGTCTTTTAATTTCATGGCTGCAGTCACCATCAGCAGTGATTCTGGAGCCCAAAAAAATAAAGTCTGCCACTGTTTCCACTGTTTGCCCATCTATTTCCCATGAAGTGATGGGACCAGATGCCATAATCTTAGTTTTCTGAATGTTGAGCTGTAAGCCAACTTTTTCACTCTCCTCTTTCACCTTCATCAAGAGGCTCTTTAGTTCTTCTTAGCATTCTGCCATAAGGGTGGTGTCATCCGCATATCTGAGATTATTGATATTTCGCCCGGCAGTCTTGATTTCAGCTTGTGTTTCTTCCAGCCCAGCGTTTCTCATGATGTACTCTGCATATAAGTTAAATAAGCAGGGTGACAATATACAGTCTTGACGTACTCCTTTTCCTATTTGAAACCAGTCTGTTGTTCCATGTCCAGTTCTAACTGTTGCTTCCTGACCTGCATACAGGTTTCTAAAGAGACAGGTCAGATGGTCTGGCATTCCCATCTCTTTCAGAATTTTCCAGTTTATTGTGATCCACACAGTCAAAGGCTTTGGCATAGTCAATAAAGCAGAAATAGATGTTCTTCTGGAACTCTCTTGCTTTTTTGATGATCCAGCGGATATTGGCAATCTGATCTCTGGTTCCTCTGCCTTTTCTAAAACAGCTTGAACATCTGGAAGTTCACGGTTCATGTATTGCTAAAGCCTGGCTTGGAGAATTTTGAGAATTATTTTACTAGCATGTGAGATGAGTGCAATTGTGCGGTAGTTTGAGCATTCTTTGGCATTGCCTTTCTTTGGGATTGGAACGAAAACTGCCCTTTTCCAGTCCTGTGGCCACTGCTGAGTTTTCCAAATTTGCTGGCATATCGAGTGCAGCACTTTCACAGCATCATCTTTCAGTATTTGAAATAGCTCAACTGGAATTCCATCACCTCCACCAGCTTTGTTCGTAGTGATGCTTTCTAAGGCCCACTTGACTTCACATTCCAGGATGTCTGGCTCTAGGTGAGTGATCACACCATCGTGATTATCTGGGTCGTGAAGATCTTTTTTGTACAGCTCTTCTGTGTATTCTTGCCACCTCTTCTTAATATCTTCTGTTTCTGTTAGGTCCATACCATTTCTGTCCTTTATCGAGCCCATCTTTGCATGAAATGTTCCTTTGGTATCTCTAATTTTCTTGAAGAGATCTCTAGTCTTTCCCAATCTGTGGTTTTCCTCTATTTCTTTGCACTGATCGCTGAGGAAGGCTTTCTTATCTCTCCTTGCTATTCTTTGGAACTGTGCATTCAGATGGGAGTATCTTTCCTTTTCTCCTTTGCTTTTCGCTTCTCCTCTCTTCCCAGCTATCTGTAAGGCCTCCTCAGACAGCCATTTTGCTTTTTTGCATTTCTTTTCCATGGGGGTTGTCTTGATCTCTGTCTCCTGTAAAATGTCACGAACCTCTGTCCATAGTTCATCAGGCACTCTGTCTATCAGGTATAGTCCCTTAAATCTATTTGTCACTTCCACTGTATACTCATAAGGGATTTGATCTAGGTCATACCTGAATGGACTAGTGGTTTTCCCTACTTTCTTCAATTTAAGTCTGAATTTAGCAATAAGCAGTTCATGATCTGAGCCACAGTCTGCTCCCGGTCTTTAATCAACTATATTCAAATATAAAATAAAAAGTTAAAAAAGGAAATCTTAGTTCTCATAACTGAAAAAGTATGGCTGGCCTCTGCCTTGAAATGTCAGGGACTTTTTCTCTTGCTTTCTCGTGACTTCTGTCACGTACTGCTTGCTTTCTTGGAAGCTTGTATTCTTTTCCTTTGACCACTCTCTGTTACAAGCTGTGTATAAACAGAGAGAAATAAGGCTTTGAGAGAATTTACACAAAAGTATTTCCAATTTTATCATCTTGGCACATAGTATAGTCAATCAACCCAGCTGTGAAAAAGTTCATGATGTAACATTCTGAACTCAGTGACACAGGGAGAGCCAGTACAATGAGTATGCCTGAGTCTAAAGAATAAAAACAATTCAGACCACTGACCCATGGGCCCAGCCACCTATAGGTGCCACATGCACAGACGGAAACAAATACTTCTTAAAGACATCTTGCTTGCTGCTTAGTGTGCTAATTTCATTCTTAATCCAGTGTTATTCCGTCATCTATGTTTCTGCCTTCTCTCAAACAAACAAAATGGCAGGGACACAAATGGGGAAGAAACGAAACAAAAGCTTCTTCAAAGCAAGATCTCAGTTAAAATGTTAAGATAAAAGGCATAATTATAAGTTCAGGATTTTTAACTATTTCCCTAGCTTTCACATCTGCATGAAGCACTGGAAAAGCAAGGTGCCCTAATTCTGGAAAACCTGTCCCAAATTTAGCCTGTCCTTGCTTATTATTCTGCACCTGAGCTTTTAAAGAATATTTAGAAACTAGAAAGCAGACAGCATATTATCATTATTAGAACTATTGCTTTTTAAAAAATAATTTCAGAGATTGTGTGATTACTTCCCCATCTATCTCCCTTCCTGTTCTTCTCCCTGTAGAATACACTCGCATATCTTCATCTTATTCAGAGCACTTTTTTTCCAGAGTGACTAAGAACCATACTGGAGTACTCCAAGAGTCCTTCTGTGAGTCACTCCTCCTTGTCCTCATCTCAACCTCTTCTTCTAGACTCTGAGGCTCCTGATCCTAGAGACAAATCCTCTTCTCTTCAGCTGTTATCTTGCTGAGTTCTGTGTCTTTGCAACATTGAAATGTAGAACAGTGTATAAACAGTTATTGGGATACTTATTGAAATTGCAAGTTTTAATCAAGAAGCATGTCACTGTAGGTAAGTGCGGGGGAGAGTTGCAGTAAGGGAGAGAAATTGGGTTCAATTCTAAATATAAGAAGGAAAAATGGGAATCTGTAACCAAGGAGCAGAGTTGAAGGGATCAATGGATGGGAAACTATTAATATGATTTTCTTCATTCTTTAAATCACTCATTCAACAAAAGGTACCTAAAACATCTATTTTGTGTCATACATTTTTACATTCTAGAAAATAAATATTAATGGCCTATAGTTTCAGGAAACAGACAGTGTAATAAGAAAGACATAAACTGATCTATCCAGTTCAGAAAAAGGTGTATACACAGAGGTTACTATAAAGATGTCATGAACCTACACTTAGAAACTCAGCACAGTCTTTTTTAATAACTATGGATATGAAGAGTTTTAACTGGGAAAACTGAAAATGAAATATTAATATGCAGTCTACCTATTACTAATATAGAAACTAGTTCATCTGTCTTTTAGAATCATATGACAAATAAATACCTTCCTTTATTAAAACCTTACTCTTGAACAAAGGTGTGGTGGTTTAGTCACCAAGATGCGTCTGACTCTTGGGAACCCACGGACTATATCCACCCGGCTTCTCTGCCCCTAAAACTTCCCAGGCAAGAATACTGGAGTGGTTTGCCATTTCCTTCTCCAGGGAATCTTCCCAACCCAGAGATCGAACCTGGATCTCCTGTACTGCAGGCAGATTCTTTACCAACTGAGCTACCAGGGAAGCCCTTGAACCAAGCTACATTTTTTAAAATTTGACTTTATTTTATTTGGAAATACCACCCACTTTCTCTAATACAAATGCTTCTGCTTCTTTAAACTAGTCTAATACTTCTCTAAGCTGACCATCTACATTCGTTTTATGATCCATTTAATATGTATTGCTCAAGTACTGATGATGTGCCATATTCTGAATGGAAAAGCAGAGCGAAAATGTGGGCAGGAGTTATGCAGAAGGAAGAGTGAGAAGTGAGATGGGTGTGCCATACACAATAAAGAGCACACACAGACCACAGGAGTAAAATACGCACGTTGCTCATCTGAAGAACTTCAAGGATCTCAGTACAAGGAGCTGAGACTGTCAAAGGGTAAGAGATGAGTCATAAAGGGAAACAAGGACCAAATGATAAAAGTATGTTGTGCACACATGCTAAGTCAGTTCAGTTGCGTTCAACTCTGTGCAACCCCATGGACTGTGGCTTGCCAGGCAAGAATACTGGACTGGGTTGTCATGCCCTCCTCCAAGCACATTATACTGTATGTCATGCTAAAGACTAAGAAGACAGCTGGTGGTAGGGCCAGAGAATACAGGAATTGTTACCACAAGTAGCCGAGGGGGTAAAATGAACCAACTAAGAAACTGTGATGATGAAGAGAAGTGAAAGAATTTGAGAGATATTAAGGACATAGAAAAGATATATCATGGGAATGACTTGATTGGGGGCTGGGGTTGTTGGAAAGCAAGAAGGGAAAAATGAAGAAAGAATACCTAGTCTCAGGCCTAGATAACAAGATAGAGGATAATGGTGCCGTTTTCTGATACAAATCAAAAGAGAAACCATTTAGGGGAGGGCCAAGGGAAGACTAGGAATTCAGTCTAGGTCATGCTGGGTTTCCGGAGAAGGCACTGGTGACCCACTCCAGTACTCTTGCCTGGGAAATCCCATGGACGGAGGAGCCTGATAGGCTGCAGTCCACGGCGTCACTAAGAGTCAGACACGACTGAGCAACTTCACTTTCACTTTTCACTTTTATGCATCGGAGAAGGAAATGGCAACCCACTCCAGTGTTCTTTCCTGGAGAATCCCAGGGACGGCAGAGCCTAGTGGGCTGCCATCTATGGGGTTGAACAAAGTCGGACACGACTGACGCGCCTTAGCAGCAGCAGCATGCTGGGTTTCAACACGTCTATAAAAAGTCATATGAACATGGTCACCAGAAAACATGAATATTGAGCTCAAGAATGCTTATAAAAAAGAATAAAAAAAATCTCCCAAATGGAGTTTTAGGGTAGAAAGAGAATATAGAGCAGAATTCTTCAAATACTATCTGAAAAGTGTGTTGTTCAATTTTTCAAAAGTATGTCTTTAAGATATTTGTAAACCATGGTCCATATGTAATAACTGCAATTTTAGTTGCTCATATCCATTCATTTAAATTTTGATGCTAGACTTGAAACACTGAATAAGATATACTCCTAGTAAGTCTGTGTTCTCAAACTCAAGATACACAGAAATGACACAGGAAATGCCTCTTTTTCATAGATACTGGGAAGGCCTTCTTCTCTCATTCTCACACGAGATACATTAGGGTTTATAGAAACATCCCTAAATCCAGATTGGTTGGTGCTATAGACTGAATGTTGGTGTCCTCCCAAAATTCATATGTTGAAATTTAACCCCCAATGTGATAGTATCTGAGGTGGGACTTTGGGGAAATGATTAGATGATAGATCTAGAGCCCTCATGAATGGGATTTGTACTCCTATAAAAATGATCCCGGGGAAGATCCCCCACCCTTTCTGCCATGTGAAGACAGAGCAATATGGCTGTATAAGAACCAGGAATTGGGCTCTCACCAGATGCCAAACTGCTGGCACTCTGTTCTTAGACCTTCCAGCATCTAGATCTGTGAGTAATATTAGGTTATTTCTAAGTGACCCTGTCTGTGGCATCTTGCTATTGCAGCTGGAACTAAGATGGTTAGGTTCAAACTGCAGTTTTACTACTTACCAGATAGATAAGGTAGAAAGTTTCTTAAACTTGCTGTATCACTTTTTTTTCCCTCAAAGGGCTTGTTTGGTTTTTGTTTGTTTTCTCACAAGGTTGTTATGGAGATTAAAACAGACAACTTGTAATAGTCTCTGGCACACAGTGAATGCAATAAAAGTATCAGTCATTATTGGTGCTACCCATGTACATTCAGGGGCACACAAACCAGAAATTAAAATCTTGCTGTTGTTTTTCATCTGTTTTTGACTTATTTGGAGACATTGAGAAAGATTGTGATTACATTAGCAAAAGTCAAAAATAAGCAGTAATCAGAAAACATTGTTACTACCTGTGTGTTTACATCTCCCAACATCTCCCATGGCTCACATCAAGCCCTCTTTGTATACAACTGTGGATTCGACAAGAATTAGTAATAATATTAATAATAATAGCTCATAATAATAAAACTCAAAAATCTTAAATAAATGTAAGAATGAATGGTAGGCTCACAGAGCCAGATCTGAACCTCAGAAGGCACAGCATCTTCAGCTGATCCAGGATAAGAGACTAAGTTCAGAATTGTGGAAATAGGGACTAGAAATTACAGAGACAAGTTCACTAAAAGGAATTAGCTTCAGGCAAAAGAGCAGATGAGAGAGAATAATATTGTAAGTCTATACACTGGAGAAAAGGATTTGTTTATAGCCTGAGAGCCAACTTAAAGGAGAAACTACTGCATAGCCTTTGTTGACTTTGTGTAACTGCTTGCCAGCAGGTGCCAGGCTGGTGGACTGTGAATTATAACGGAAAAATATGGTTATAAAGTTTTCAGCAATTTAAGATTAATTTAACTAATGTTAATTACATTAACATAATTGATTATATAAATATAATTAGTGAATTATAATCCACTAATATTAATTATATTAATACTAATGTAAAACATGAAGCATTACAAAAGACTCCTGATAAGTGAATAAAAGAGAAGAATAAATGCTGCATAGTCACTTGACTCAAGCTAGAATCATATTCTGTAGTTATACATTAAACATGGAGACTCTCATCACATCACAGTTATCTGTAAAAATCAACGTGACTGTGCAACATGAATTTCTAATCATGAGAGCCATTTGAAAAATGTGGACATTTTTCTGTAAACGGAGCTGCTTTAAACCATGCTGATCCAAAGATAGAGATGAACTACATCATTTCAAGCCGTCTAGATTTACTGACTGCTTTCAACATAGAAGTTGAGCACTTTCCATTTGCTTGCATTCAGTTCCCTCTTTGCTCTCTTCTGTAAATAGTGGTATAGTGTGATTAATCCTATTCTGAAAGGACCCCTTCAGTCACATCATATGTCCAGAATGTGAAGATGGCATTGACTCTGGAAAAGAAGCCTGCCATGGTCTGGCATGAGCTAATGCTACCTACATCATTCAAAATGACTGGCTCACAGTCATGGATATGGTGGCTCCAATTAACCTGTTCCATAAATACATTTTAGTGAAGTCAGACCAAAGAGATTAATGGGCTTCAATTTGGAAATATTATTTGAAATTGACTGACCCTGGATAGATTAGAAATGCTGCAACTGACCACAATCACGGAGTCATGAACTAATTATTAAACTGGTAATGTAATAAATGAGAAACTATTCCTACCTTTCATTCCATCACATATTTAAAGCTGTAGCAGAGGCATAATAGGCTGTGTGTATTTTAAAAAGGAGGGGGCAACAATATTTTGATACACATGTTTTATAAAAGATTGATGTGTAATATAATCCCACAGTGATCCCAAGGTAGAATTGACCTGGAAACCATATTTAGATTCTTGTTAGTTATCATGTTCTGAAAATGCAATGAATACATACACTGGATATTTCTTTCATGAGGGACACTAAATATTTAGGAACCATGAAAGCTAAAATTCAATTTATTACTGTTCTGTCCATATAACCATGGAATACTTAGATAGGATTGAGTGATTATCTACCTGCAAAAATCAGTTTTTATGGGACCTAACAACTGTCATAGTGCATACGAGACTATCTCAATGAACTAGAATAAATTAAATTGAACAAATATTTCAGGAGATTTAGTCACAGAATCCAAAATCAAGTAAAATCATACTTTAGAGCCCAGTGTTAGCCTAGAAAAAAGATTCATTCTAATCCTTTTATGCTATACACTTGTCTAACATTTCTGTTCATCTGATCACAATGAGCCTTATCCCTACCATATTTCCATTAGATATCTGTGTGCTACCCTCAAAGAGAACTCCCTCTGTGATTTTCATTTGGCAGCAATAGTCATAAGTGAGAGAATTATTCTTATTTGATTTTTATTTGACTTTATAAACTCAATTTTCCCCTCCCAATCGTGAAATAATTGCATTACTGAACTCTATCTGACTGAGAATTGTTGGGAAACTCATGCATGTTTGAGTTTGAGGGCCAACTCATGTTACTTACAAGTAATTCACTTTGCTATTCACCCTTATGGCAGAAAGTGAAGAGGAACTAAAAAGCCTCTTGATGAAAGTGAGAGAGGAGGGTGAAAAAGTTGGCTTAAAGCTCAACGTTCAGAAAACTAAGATCATGGCATCTGGTCCCATCACTTCATGGGAAATAGATGGGGAAACAGTGGAAACAGTGTCAGACTTTGTTTTTGGGGGCTCCAAAATCACTGCTGATGGTGATTGCAGCCATGAAATTAAAAGACGCTTACTCCTTGGAAGGGAAGTTATGACCAACCTAGACAGCATATTAAAAAGCGGAGACATTACTTTGCCAACAAAGATCCATCTAGTAAAGGCTATGGTTTTTCCAGTGGTCATGTATGGATGTGAGAGTTGGACCACTAAGAAGACTGAACACTGAAGAGTTGATGCTTTTGAAGTGTGGTGTTGGAGAAGACTCTTGAGAGTCCCCTGGACTGCAAGGAGATCCAAACAGTCCATCCTAAAGGAGATGAGTCCTGGGTGTTCATTGGAAGGACTGATGTTGAAGCTGAAACTCCGATACTTTGGCCACCTCATGCAAAGAGTTGACTCACTGGAAAAGACCCTTATGCTGGGAAGGATTGGGGGCAGGAGGAGAAGGGGATGACAGAGGATGAGATGGCTGGATGGCATCACCGACTCGATGGACATGAGTTTGGGTAAACTCTGGGAGTTGGTGATGGACAGGGAGGCCTGGCAGGCTGTGATTCATGGGGTCGCAAAGAGTCGGACACGACTGAGCAACTGAACTGAACTGAACCGATTCACTAATTCAGAATGGGGAAAAAAAGAGATATAAAGTCCAGAACCTGTACACTATGGAGAGTATTAAAATGTAAAAGTGCTTTACTATGCCCTCAAAGGGTTGGAGACTTCAAATTAAAAGACTGAAGATCCTTAAAATTAAGAAATATTCAAAAAATTAAATAAGTCTGCATTGTGCATTCCCCTGAAATTATGCCACTTCTAATGTGATGTGGTCATAAACACAACAAACTGAAGACACTGATAAAATCAAATCACTTTTGGTTTATAAAGCAAAACAACAACAAAAAATTACAATAAAATGCCAAAAATAAAAGTGCTACTATATGCTACAGCTAAAAGTAACACTGTTTAACGCATTGACCATTTCTAGTTTTCATGTATGTCTAAAGCTGTCACTCATATCTTTTCTGACATACACGTTAGATTCACAGTAAGAGGCACTTTCAAATAAAATCACTTTATAGTATCTACACTGTATTATAATACTGTTATCATTGTCTCCAAGTCATTACCAAAGAAAAAATTACATGTTGCTATTAGAAATATAGAGGTAGTCAAGTTAAAATGAGATCATTAGGGTAGGCCAAAATCCAGCAAGACTCACGGCCTTACAAAAAAGAGAAATTTAGGCACAGAGGCAAACACACACAACTAGCTGACTATGGGAAGGAACACAGAACACCATGAAGAGATGGAGAAGTGGAATGGCTCATTGCCAAGCCAAGGAATGCCAGAAATTGCCATTAAATCCCCAGTAACTAGGAAGAGGCAAGGAAGGATTCTCCTGTAGGTTTCAGAGGGAGCATACGTCTTTCAACACCTTGTTTCGGACTTCTAGACTTCAAGTCTACTAAATAATAAATACGTGTTGTTTTAAGCTCCTAGTTTATGGTTCTTTGTTAAAGCAACCCTAGGAAATTCATACACTTTCCATTATAAAGCTGGTGTAGTGTCCTTGATGTCATCAATTTCCAATAAAGAAGTTTTGTTCTTTCAGAGAATTATGCCATATCCTTATAGTGAAATGATGAGGTGGGAGCATGGAAAAAAAGAGGAAGAAATGTCACAATGCCTAAAAATCATATGAAAATTATTATTTTTAGATTTAAGTATGATTAGAGGATGTTTAAGATATATGAGTCTTGAAAAAAATTGAAGTCTCTATTATATTTAAAAGTTCAAACTTTCAAATGTAATAGTATTTTCAAATGTAATAAATAGGAAGGATGCAGTAGGAGGTTGGAGTCAGCAGATGCAAGCCATTACATATAGAATGGATAACAATAAGGTCCTAAGTAGAGCACAGGGAACTATATTCAGTGTCCTATGGTAAACCATAATGGAAAAGAATATTTTTTAAAAATAATATATAAAAATATATTTAAAAGAGTATATATACATATGAACAACTGAATCACTTTGCTGTACAGCAGAAATTAACAAAAGAGTTCAAATTGTAGAATATTATCACCAAAGGTATGGTAAGAATTATGAACTTTAAGATTTCACAAGTTCACGTTACCAAGAGAGAATAAAACTTAGATCATCTATACGTGGGGGCTTCCCAGGTGGACCCTAGTGGTAAAGAACTCACCTGCCAATGCAGGAGATATAAGAGACAAGGGTTCCATCCCTGGGTTGGGAGGATTCCCTAGAGAAGAGTAGGACAGGACTGAAGCAACTTAGCAGGCACTCAAGCACACCCATAAGTGGAGAGATTATTTTTTACTCTTTTACAGAAGGAAATGGCAACCCACTCCAGTATTCTTGCCTGGAGAACCCCCAAGGACAGAGGAGCCTGGCGGGCTGCAGTACACGGGGTTGCAAAGAGTCAATCACATATGTACTTATGTGATTGTAATACATATCATAAATGCATTACATAATAGGAAATTCTAAGGAACAGACATTTATACAAAATATCCTGCAGAAGCCTAATGAAAATGCCTGCATGAACATTACTACTTTTAACAGACCTCTACCAGGTTTCATAGAATTGACCATTCTTTTTTATTTGAATAAATTTTACATGTTAGCATAACCTTCCTTCAACTTCCTTACAATTTTCATGTTAGTAATAACTATTAGGCTGTTCAAGGAGTCTGCTTGCATGCCAAATGCTAAAAACAAAGCTTCTGTGGGAACTATCATATCAGGATTTAATTCAGGCTATCATAAGTCAAGGTCACGCTTGATCCAGGCTCCCAGAGGTGCTAACAGGCAACTTTCAATGGATTCAAATTATGGGCCAGATCATTAAACGAGCTGACTGACTCACTCATTCTTGCTATTAATAAAGAACTCATCTTGGAGATTTTCCGCACGGCTGTATGGATAACCTGAATTTATGTGGACCTCAGCAGTTCAAAGCCTGAATTCATTTTCTTGAAACAAGCAGAATCTGAAGTTTATTAGCATGGAAAAGAGTTCTCTTTTCATTAGGTTATTCTGAAGTGCTGTCCATTACATAATATGCCACGCATGTGGAACCTTTAGAATAAAAATTGTGATTGCCACTCAATGGGGGAGTATTTCTAAGATGTGACAGATTTTATAACTGTGAAGAAAGAAATATCTGCCTGTCTGGGTCTCTTAGGCTTTCAAACATGCTCTTTAAATTAAAATTATAGCACAGAGAAAACTTCATTACCTGTTTCACTTGCAGATAATTGTTTCTCCTCTTTGAATAGGTGTCCTTTTCAGGAAAAGTATTCTGGACTATACACAGCTGAACAAGTGGCAAATGGGATTCCTTTGCTTTCCTGTTGGATGCCCCAAGGCAATCTACCCACAGTGTTATAAATTAGGTATAAGAAACACTGACCTACATTTTAACTAAGATTTAAGTAATTTTTTACTTATGTTTTTAGTAAATACAAAGGAGGATAAGTGATTTTAAGTCTCTCCCGGCCAATTTTTATTTAAAAAACACTGCAGTAATCGATAGCAATGAAATGGAATCAAAAGGAAAATGCTAAGTTTAAAATAAATAATAATAGATTGGTTCGTGGTCCCTGAAAAATGACTCAATCATTCATATTTTTTCAATACTCTCATTCACTCATTTTTAATTCATGTATTAAGCAATTATTCTTCTGAGTCATATCTCAGTCAATGTGGCTGCAAAGATAATCAGCCTTGATCCTCAAATAATTCACTCTCTAATGGCACAAACAAACATGCCTACGTGATAAGTCACTTTAGACGTGTCCAGCTCTTTGTGACCCTATGGACTATAGCCTGACAGGCTTCTCTGTCCATGGGGTTCTCCAGGCAAGAATACTGGAGTGTGTTGCCATGCCCTCCTCCAGGAGTCTTTCTGACCCAGGGATCGAACCCACATCGCTTATGTCTTCTCCATTGGCAGGTGGGTTTTTCCCACCAGCACCACCTGGGAAGGCATAGAGAGATCACTTAATACCTGGCAATAAAATGTTAGAAATGACATTAGAAAATATATATTGGTGGTACCAATAGCAGATATCAGCTCTCAGTGAGGAGAGAAAAGCATTAACAGACCAAGACATAGTTGCTTGACATCTTGAATGGTAAGTAAAGCTTTATGAAGGAGGCAAAAGTATAAAGGGGCACTTCATTCAAAATGAAACTTATAGCACACAAAAATAGAACTTCAATGAGTTTGACAGGCCTGGAGCATACATTGCAGCTAATATGATAGAGGAAGAGAAAGATTGGCAAGACAGACATAGGAAATAGGTGAAGTCATGGAAAAACAAATGCAGAAGACAGTGGACCTCATTTTGTAGCAATATAATGTGATCAAAAGGCTTTTGTCAAGGCATAAGGGCATGGCAAACCACTTCAGTATTCTTGCCTTGAGAACCTCACGAACCGTATGAAAAGGCAAAAAGATAGAACACTGAAAGATGAACTCCGCAGGTCAGTAGGTGCCCAATATACTAATGGAGATCAGTGGAGAAATAACTCCAGAAAGAATGATGGGATGGAGCCAAAGCAAAAACGATACCCAACTGTGGATGTGACTGGTGATAGACGCAAAGTCCGATGCTATAAAGAGCAATATTGCATAGGAACCTGGAACGTTAGGTCCATGAATCAAGGCAAATTGGAAGTGGTCAAACAGGAGATGGCAAGAGTGAACGTCGACATTCTAGGAATCAGCGAACTAAGATGGACTGGAATGGGTGAATTTAACTCAGATGACCATTATATATACTACTGTGGGCAAGAATCCCTTAGAAGAAATGGAGTAGCCATCATGGTCAACAAAAGAGTCCAAAATGCAGTACTTGGATGCAATCTCAAAAACGATAGAATGATCTCTGTTCATTTCCAAGGCAAACCATTCAATATCACGGTAATCCAAGTCTATGCCCCGACCAGTAACGCCGAAGAAGCTGAAGTTGAATGGTTCTATGAAGACCTACAAGACCTTCTAGAACTAACACCCAAAAAAGATGTCCTTTTCATTGTACGGGACTGGAATGCAAAAGCAGGAAGACAGGAAACACCTGGCGTAACAGGCAAGTTTGGCCTTGGAGTACAGAATGAAGCAAGGCAAAGGCTAATAGAGTTTTGCCACGAGAATGCACTGGTAATAGCAAACACCCTATTCCAACAACACAAGAGAAGACTCTACACGTGGACATCACCAGATGGTCAACACCGAAATCAGATTGATTATATTCTTTGCAGCCAAAGATGGAGAAGCTCTATACAGTCAGCAAAAACAAGACCGGGAGCAGACTGTGGCTCAGAGCATGAACTGCTTATTGCTAAATTCAGACTTAAATTGAAGAAAGTAGGGAAAACCACTAGTCCATTCAGGTATGATCTAGATCAAATCCCTTATGATTATACAGTGGAAGTGACAAATAGATTTAAGGGACTATACCTGATAGACAGAGTGCCTGATGAACTATGGACAGAGGTTCGTGACATTTTACAGGAGACAGAGATCAAGACAACCCCCATGGAAAAGAAATGCAAAAAAGCAAAATGGCTGTTGAGGAGGACTTACAGATAGCTGGGAAGAGAAGAGAAGCGAAAAGCAAAGGAGAAAAGGAAAGATACTCCCATCTGAATGCAGAGTTCCAAAGAATAGCAAGGAGAGATAAGAAAGCCTTCCTCAGAGATCAGTGCAAAGAAATAGAGGAAAACCACAGATTGGGAAAGACTAGAGATCTCTTCAAGAAAATTAGAGATACCAAAGGAACATTTCATGCAAAGATGGGCTCGATAAAGGACAGAAATGGTATGGACCTAACAGAAGCAGAAGATATTAAGAAGAGGTGGCAAGAATACACAGAAGAACTGTACAAAAAAGATCTTCACGACCCAGATAATCACGATGGTGTGATTACTCACCTAGAGCCAGACATCCTGGAATGTGAAGTCAAGCGGGCCTTAGAAAGCATCACTACGAACAAAGCTAGTGGAGGTGATGGAATTCCAGCTGAGCTATTTCAAATCCTGAAAGATGATGCTGTGAAAGTGCTGCACTCGATATGCCAGCAAATTTGGAAAACTCAGCAGTGGCCACAGGACTGGAAAAGGGCAGTTTTCTTTCCAATCCCAAAGAAAGGCAGTGCCAAAGAATGCTCAAACTACCGCACAATTGCACTCATCTCACATGCTAGTAAAGTAATGCTCAAAATTCTCCAAGCCAGGCTTCAGCAATACATGAACCGTGAACTTCCAGATGTTCAAGCTGGTTTTAGAAAAGGCAGGGGAACCAGAGATCAGATTGCCAATATATGCTGGATCATCAAAAAAGCAAGAGAGGTCCAGAAAAACATCTATTTCTGCTTTATTGACTATGCCAAAGCCTTTGACTGTGTGTATCACAATAAACTGGGGAAAATTCTGAAAGAGATGGGAATGCCAGACCATCTGACCTGTCTCTTTAGAAACCTGTATACAGGTCAGGAAGCAACAGTTAGAACTGGACATGGAACAAAAGACTGGTTCCAAATAGGAAAAGGAGTACGTCAAGACTGTATATTGTAACCCTGCTTATTTAACTTATATGCAGAGTACATCAAGAGAAACGCTGGACTGGAGGAAGCACAAGCTGGAATCCAGATTGCCGGGAGAAATATCAATAACCTCAGATATGCAGATGACACCACCCTTATGGCAGAAAGTAAAGAAGAGCTAAAGAGCCTCTTGATGAAAGTGAAAGAGGAGAGTGAAAAAGTTGGCTTAAAGCTCAACGTTCAGAAAACTAAGATCATGGCATCTGGTCCCATCTCTTCATGGGAAATAGAGGGGGAAACAGTGGAAACAGTGTCAGACTTTGTCTTTGGGGGCTCCAGAATCACTGCTGATGGTGATTGCAGCCATGAAATTAAAAGACGCTTACTCCTTGGAAGGAAGGTTATGGCCAACCTATATAGCATATTTAAAAGCAGAGACATTACTTTGCCAACAAAAGTCCGTCTGGTCAAGGCTATGGTTTTTCCAGTGGTCATGTATGGATGTGAGAGTTGGACGGTGAAGAAGGCTGAGCGCCGAAGAATTGATGCTTTTGAACTGTGGTGTTGGAGGAGACTCTAGAGAGTCCCTTGGACTTCAAGGAGATCCAACCAGTCCATCCTAAAAGAGATCAATCCTGGGTGTTCATTGGAAGGTCTGATGTTGAAGCGGAAACTCCAATACTTTGGCCACCTCATGCGAAGGGTTGACTCATTGGAAAAGACCCTGATGCTGGGTAGGATTGGGAGCGGGAGGAGAAGGGAACGACAGAGGATGAGATGGTTGGATGGCATCACCGACTCGATGGACATAGGTTTGGGTAGACTCCAGGAGTTGGTGATGGACAGAGAGGCCTGGCGTGCTGCAATTCATGGGGTCGCAAAGAGTCGGACACGACTGAGCGACTGAACTGAACTGAAATATAATTTCATTATTAATGGACAACTCTGTAAGTTTATATATAGACTTAGTAGATTGGGAATTTCTGCATGTCCCCTCTTGCCTAAAATCCCATAAAATGGCCAAAAAATTATTTTAGCTAAATGTATTTATAAGGCAAAATAAAAACAAAACTGACACTAGATTTCAGAAATGTAAAAACAGGGATAAAAAAAAATATCAAGAGATCATTCTTTAAATGTAGGTATACTAGTTTGCTTGGCTTCTCTGGTATCTCAGCCTGTAAAGAATCAGCCTGCAATGTAGGAGACCTGGGTTCAATCCTTGGGTCAGGAAGATCCCCTGGAGAAGGGAACGGCAACCCACTACAATATTCTTGCCTGGAGAATCCCAGTAACAGAGAAGTCTGGGGGCTACAGTCCATGAGGTCACAAAGAGTCAGACATGACTGAGGGACTAAACTCATACACAGACAAGTTTGCTAGGACTGCCATAACATAAAACAACAATAACTTGTTTAACTTGTCTCGTTCAATTTGTTTAGCCTTGTCTAACTCAATGAAACTGTGAGCTATGCCAGATAGGGCCACCCAAGATGGACCAGTCATGGTGGAAAGTTCTGAAAAAACATGGCCCACTGGAGAAGGGAATGGCAAACCACTTCAGCATTCTTGCCTTGAGAACCCCATGAACAGTATGAAAAGGAAAAAAAGACATGACACTGAAAGATGAACTTCCCAGGTTGGTAGGTGCCAATATACTACTGAAGAAGAGTGGAGAAATAGCTCCAGAAGGAATAGAAAGACTGAGCCAAAGCAGAAACAACGCCCAGGTGTGATTGTGTCTCATAGTGAAAGTAAAGTCCAATGCTGTCAAGAACAATATTTCATAGGAACCTGGAATGTTGGGTCCATGAATCAAGGTAAATTGGAAGTAGTCAAAGAGATGGCAAGAGTGAACTTCAACATTTTAGGAATCAGTGAACTAAAATGGACAGGAATGGGCAAATTTAATTCAGATGACCATTATATCTACTACTGTGGGCAACAATCCCTTAGAAGAAATGGAGTAGCCCTCATGGCCAACAAAACAGTCTGAAATGCAGAACTTGGGTGCAATCTCTAAAAGGAAAGAATGATCTCAGTTCATGTTAAGACAAACCATTCACTATCACAGTAATCCAAGTCTACGTCCCAACATAGACTGTTGGGTCAGGAACGCTGTAATGTTGAAGATGTTGAATGGGTCTGTGAAGATGAACAAGATCTTCTAGAACTAACACCCAAAAAAGATGTCCTTTTCATTATAGGGGCCTGGAATTCAAAAACAGGAAATCAAGAGATATCTGGAATAACTGGCAACTTTGGCCTTGGAGTACAAAATAAACAGGGCAAAAGCTAACAGAGACTTGCCAAGAGAATGCACTCATCATAGCAAACACCCTATTCCAACAACAAAAGAGACAACTCTACATGTGGATGTCACCAGATGGTCAATACTAAAATCAGATTGATTATATTCTTTGCAACTGAAGATGGAAAAGCACCATACAGTCAGCAAAAACAAGACTGGAACATGACTGTGGCTTAGATAATGAACTCCTTATTGCAAAATTCAGACTTAAATTGAAGAAAGTAGGGAAAACACTAGGCCATTTGGATTTGACCTAAATCAGCTCAGTTCAGTTCAGTCACTCAGTCGTGTCCAACTCTTTGCGACCCTATGAACTGCACCACATCAGGCATCCCTGTCCATCACCAACTCCCTGAGTCCACCCAAACCCATGTCCATCGAGTCAGGGAGACATCCAGCCATCTCATCCTCTGTCGTCCCATTCTCCTCCTGCCCCCAATCCTTCCCAGCATCAGGGTCTTTTCCAATTAGTCAGCTCTTCGCATCAGGTGGCCAAAGTATTGGAGTTTCAGCTTCAACATCAGTCCTTCCAATGAACATCCAGGACTGATCTCCTTTAGGATGGACTGGTTGGATCTTCTTGCAGTCCAAGGGACTCTCCAGAGTCTTCTCCAACACCACAGTTCAAAGCATCAATTCTTCGGCGCTCAGATTTTTTACAGTCCAACTCTCACATCCAATCACGACCACTGGAAAAACTATAGCCTTTGTTGGCAAAGTAATGTCTCTGCTTTTAAATATGCTATCTAGGTTGGTCATAACTTCCCTTCCAAGGAGTAAGCGTCTTTTAATTTCATGGCTGCAATCACTATCTGCAGTGATTTTGGAGCCCAAAAAAGTAAAGTCAGTCACTGTTTCCACTGTTTCCCCATCTATCTGCCATGAAGTGATGGGACCGGATGCCATGATCTTAGTTTTCTGAATGTTGAGCTTTAAGCCAACTTTTTCACTCTCCTCTTTCACTTTCATCAAGAGGCTCTTTAGTTCTTCTTCGCTTTCTGCCATAAGGGTGGTGTCATCTGCATATCTGAGGTTATTGATATTTCTCCTGGCAATCTGGATTCCAGCTTGTGCTTCCTCCAGTCCAGCGTTTCTCTTGATGTACTCTGCATGTAAGTTAAATAAGCAGGGTGACAATATACAGCCTTGATGTACTCCTTTTCCTATTTGGAACCAGTCTGCTGTTTCATGTCCAGTTCTAACTGTTGCTTCCTGATCTGCATACAGGTTTCTCAAGAGATAGGTCAGATGGTCTGGTATTTCCATCTCTTAAACAATTTTCCACAGTTTATTGTGATCCACACAGTCAAAGGCTTTGGCATAGTCAGTAAAGCAAAAATAGATGTTTTTCTGGTACTCTCTTGCTTTTTTGATGATCCATTGGATGTTGACAATTTGATCTCTGGTTTCTCTGCCTTTTCTAAAACCAGCTTGAACATCTGGAATTTCACGGTTCACGCAGTTCTGAAGCCTGGCTTGGAGAAACCTCTCATGACTATGTTTTCCATCATGATGACTAGAGAGGGGAAGAAGGCTAGGCTGTGAGAGGAAGAGGAAAAGAATGAAACAGATACCCCTGGCCCAAGGTCAGGGGTAGTGGCCAAGAGGAGCTACTGCGTGTCCCAGGTAAGGGGCGGCAGTTGAGCTTTGTTGGAGCAGCCGTGAAGAAAGACCGCCCCCTCGTGCAAGTTAAGAGAAACCCAGGTAAGATGGTGGGCAGACAGGCTGAAACTACAGTCATGGACAACTAGCCAATCTGATCACATGGACCACAGCCTTGTCTATCTCAATGAAACTAAGCCATGCCATGTGGGGCCACCCAAGACGGACAGGGCATGGTGGAGAGGAATGACAGTATGTGGTCCACTGGAGAAGGGAATGGCAAACCATTTCATATTCTTGCCTTGAGAACCCCATGAACAGTATGAAAAGGCAAAAAGATAGGACACTGAAAGATGAACTCCCCAGGTCAGTAGGTGCCCTATATGCTACTGGAGACCAGTGGAGTAATAACTCCAGAAAGAATGAAAGGATGGAGCCAAAGCAAAAACAACACCCATTTGTGAATGGGACTGGTGATAGAAGCAAGATTCGATGTTGTAAAGAGCAATATTGCATAGGAACCTGGAGTGTTAGGTCCATGAATCAGGGCAAATTGGAAGTGGTCAAACAGGAGATGACCTAAATCAAATCCCTTACAATTGTACAGTGGAAATGACAAATAGATTCAAGGGATTAGATCTGATAGACAGAAAGCCTGAAGAACTATGGACGGTGGTTTGTAACATTGTATAGGAGGCGATGATTAAAATACTCACAAAGAAAAAGACGCAAAAAGGCAAAATGGTTGTCTGAGGAGGTCTTACAAATAACTGAGGAAAGAAGACAATTGAAAGACAAAGAAGAAAAGGAAAGATATACCCATCTGAATGCAGAGTTCCAAAGAATAGCAAGGACAGATAAGAAAGCCTTCCTAAGTGAACAATGCAAAGAAATAGAGGAAAACAATTGAATGGGAAAGACTAGAGATCTCTTCAAGAAAATTAGAGATACCAAATGAACATTTCATGCAGAGAAGGGGGGAATAAAGGACAAAAACAGTAAGGACCTAACAGAAGCAGAAGATATTAAGAAGAGGTGGCAAGAACACAGAATAACTACACAAAAAAGATCTTAATGACCCAGATAGTCATGATTGTGTGATCATTCACCTAAAGCCAGACATCCTGGAGTGTGAAGTCAAATGGGCCTTAGGAAGCATCACTCTGAATAAAGCTAGTGGAGGTGATGGAATTCCAGCTGAACTATTTCAAATCCTAAAAGATGATGCTGTGAAAGTGCTACACTCAATATGCCAGCAAATTTGGAAAACTCAGCAGCGGCCACAGGACTTGAAAAGGTCAGTTTTCATTACAATTCCAAAGAAGGGTAATGCCAAAAAATGTTGAAACCTAACACACAATTGCACTCATTTCACATGCTAGCAAGATCATGCTCAAAATCAACAGTATGTGAACTGAGAACTTCCAGATGCACAAGCTGGACTTAGAAAAGGCAAAGGAACCAGAGATCTAATTGCCAACATCAATTGGATCATAGAAAAAGCAAGAGAATTCCAGAAAAACATCTAGTTCTGCTTCATTGACTATGCTAAAGCCTTTCACTGTGTGGATCACAACAAACTGTGGAAAATTCTTAAAAAGATGGGAATACCAGACCCCCTTACCTGCCACCTGAGAAACCTGTATGCAGGGCAAGAAGCAACAGTTAGAACCAAACATGGAATAACAGATTGGTTCAAAATTGTGGAAGGAGTACATCAATGCTATATATTGTCACCCTGTTTAACTTACATGCAAAGTTCATAATGTGAAATGCCACGCTGGATGAAGCACAACCTGGTATCAAGATTGCCAGGAGAAATATTTTTAACCTCAGATATCCAAATAATACCACCCTTATGACAGAAAGTGAAGAGAAACTAAAGAGCCTCTTGATGAAGAAAAAAGAGGTGAGTAAAAAGCTGACTTATAACTCAACATTCAAAACAATAAGATCATGGCATCCTGTCCCATCACTTCATGCATGTAGATGGAGAAACAATGGAAATAGTGAGAAACTTTATTTTCTTGGGCTCCAAAATCACTGTGGAGGGTGACTGCAGCCACTAAACTAAAACACACTTGCTCCTTGGATGAAAAGCTACAACAAACTTACCGTATTATAAAGCTGATACATTACTTTGCTGACAAAGTTCTGTATAGGCAAAGCTGTGCTTTTTCCAGTAGTCATGTACGGATAGAGAGTTGGACCATAAAGAAGAGTGAGCACCAAAGAATTGATGCTTTTGAACTCTGGTGTTGGAGAAAACTCTTGAGATTCCCTTGGACTGCAAGATCAAGCCAGTCAATCCTAAAGGAAATCAACCCTAAATATTCATTGGAAGGACTGATACTGAAGCGGAAACTCCAATATTTTGGCCACCTGATGCAAAGTGCTGACTCACTGGAAAAGACCCTGATGCTGGGATAGATAGAAGGCAGGAGGAGAAGGTGACAGCAGTGGACAAGATGGTTGGATGGCATCACCAACTCGGTGGATATTGCTGTTGTTGTTCATTCACTCAGTCGTGTCTGACTCTTTGCAACCCCATAGTAGACATGAGTTTGAGTAAGGTCCGGGAGATGGTGAAGGGCAAGTAAGCCTGGTGTGCTGCAGTCCAGGGGGTTGCAAAGAGTTGAACACAACTGAGTGACTGTACAACAACAACAAATAATTCTGGAGTCTGGAAACCAAGACCAAGGTGTGAGCAGGTTTGGTTCTCTTGAGACCTCTCTCCTTGGCTTACAGATGGCTTCCTTCTCACTATATGCTCATGTGGTCTTTCATCTGAGTGCACATCTTTGACTTCTCTCCCTCTTCTTATAAGGACACCAGTCATACTAAATTAGGGCCTACCCTAATGACCTCATTTAACTTTAATTTCCTCTCTGAAAGGCTCTATCTTCAAATACAGTCACACTCTAAGTTATTGGGAGTTATGACTTGAATACATGAACTTGGAGGGACACAATTCAGTCCATAACAGTAGGGTAGTACAGGGACCACTAAGCTCAGAGTCAGTGGATGTTACAAATAGGGTTAGAGTTTGTCTGGAGGTACACAGTCTCTTTTCCTTCTGCAGTCAGTTTGCACAGTGAGCTACATAGCAGCTATAAACAAGTTAATGAAAGAGAAAATCTAAATTCAAAGAGGCCATGACAGAAGGGTTAGTCTGTAAGGAAGCACCATTCCCAGAAAGTAAGCTTTTTTAATATTTATATTTATATTTATATTAATTTATTTTAATTGGAGGATAATTACTTTACAATATTATGATGGTTTTTGCTTTTAATGACCAGGCAAATACCAGAATACACATAGCTAAAGTCTGAATTAATGCACAAAGATACCAAGGCAATAAATTCTTCTTGATATCACTGCAAACAGAAAACATGGAATGAATAAAAGGACAATTATGTGTCATGGTTCAACATCTGTCTAATAGGAGTTCTATAAAGAGCAGGGAAAAGTAGAGGGAAGAAACTGGCAGAGCAAAATGTTTCTTCAGTCCCAGAAATGAAGACAAATAGAAGACTTAAGCTTAAAAGGGCTGACTGATTCTGAAGAGAACACAGATAAACATATTCACAACCAGACACACTGTGGTGACATTTTAGGATCTCAAGAATAAACATAGATTTCTTGAAATTTTTACATATTTAAAATTTTTAAATCTTCTAACAAAACAGAAACAAATAATCAGATTATTTTAGATTTAGAAATGTCTGATAAAATACAGAAAGCTCAGTTAATTTATAAATTTCAGATAAATAATGGATTGTTTTTTAGTAAAAGTATATCTCAAAATGCTTACTACATGTGACATACTTATACTTTAAAAATTATTTTTTGTTTACCTGAAATTCACACTTCACTGCATGTCTAATATATTTGTTTGCTAAATGTGGTAACCTTAATTAGACCCTGCATCCACAAGATAACACTGAGTTGATGTTGTCAATGTTCTAAATATGGATTATTCTACCCATTTTACTATTCAGAAAAGCAGATCCTACAGAAAATCCTCGAAAAGAATTGCTAAAGAATTTTGTAGCAGAGTACTTACGTATAAATGTTAATAACTTTAAAGCAATAATTCAGGGCTAAAATCACAAAGTTATTAATCTGGGAGGTAGATGAAGAGTTTGGACAAAAAATAAGGGACAAAAGAGCATGGCAAGTGCCTGTCTGTCTTATTGATGAAGGGAGCACAAGAGACTAAACTGGCACATGGTAAGCAATGAATAAAATTTCTTTGAGCTGGTGAAATAAATCAATAGAATTTAATGAACCATTAGATTGGAAAATGGTACTTAAAGGGTTGGAGGTGATGAGACAAAGTGTTAGTCGCTCAGTTGTGTCCAACTATTTGCTGCCCCATGGACTGGAGCCCACCAGGCTCCTCTGACCATGGGATTCTCCAGGCAAGAGTGAGTAGCCATTCCCTTCCTCAGGGGATCTTCCTGACCCAGGGATCAAACCTAGGTCTCCCGCATTGCAGGCAGATTGTTCACCGTCTAAGCCATGAGGGAAGCCAGTGGCTTCATGAGAGACAAAAGGAGGAGTCAAAACTAACCAGTACCTAACTACATATTTGGAGAGAACCAAGAACTGGAGGAATAACAATAAATGTAGTTTTCAGGTAAAGATTTCTAATATCTATTACTAATGAAAATGTGCTGTGCTATGAATTTAGATTTGGGTGTCAAAACATAGGTGACAAATAAAAACAGTTTCGATAAGATTGCCATATAAGTGCTTGAAAACTAAAAAGAAGGCCCAGAAAAGAATCCCTGAGACAATATTCATTATCAGTTATGGTAGTGACAATCAAGGGTTATCAAGAGTGAGCAGAGTCAGAAGGGCAATTAAAGACAGTGGTGTTTTGATAGACATGAGCGTGAAGTTTCTAGAAGGAAGAAATATTCCTTTGTGTCAAAGGTTGCTACAAAATCAGGGAAAATGAAAGCATGCAATTAGAGTTGATTTTGAATATTAGACCACTAGTAATTTTAATAATTTAATATGGCTCTGATCTTCTGCCCCTTACAGTATGTTACCCTTTGCAACATATCTTTCACTTCTCCCAGTCAAGATCGGGAGTTTATTTTCTTACTTCTTGAACTTGGCTGGTCCTTGTGACTTCGGCTAGAGGCAGTACTGTGCCAATTCCAACCCTAGACCTGAAGAGGCCTCCACTTACACTCATTCTCTTGAAATCCTGTGTGCCAGACACACAACTGACTGATCCTGTGTACCAGATACACAACTGACATTTATGAGCCCAGATGAATAGTTATCCAGATGTTCACAGATTTGTGAATAATAATAAACATTTATTATGCTAAACCACTGAATTCTACGGTGGCTTATTACACAGAAAAGTGTGTGTTTTTAGTCGTTAAGTCGTGTCCAACTTTTTGTGACCTCATGGACCGTACCCACCAGGCTCCTCTATTCATGGGATTTTCCAGGCCAGAATACTGGAGTGGGTTGTCATTTCCTGCTCCATGGGATCATTCCGACCCAGGGATCAAACTCAAGGCTCCTGCTTTGCAGGCATATTCTTTACCACTAAGCCACACAGAACTAACTGATATAAACAGTTAAAACTTGTCACTGAAAAATAATGCAATGGACTAATGGAATATAGATTTGAGGAAGTAGACAAGCAATTGTACAGTATTCTTGGAAAACTTCTGCATGAAGGAAAGAGGAAAGTTGAAGTCAAAGGAATTTAGTGAGTCTTGAACTGATGGAGAATGAAAGGTTTGGGATAAAACAGGAGGATAAACAGATGAGTGATGAAATATCCAAGAGGAGACGGGGGAGGATAAAATCTAGAACACATATGAACCAATTAACTTTGGAAAGCAGAAGGAGCTGCTCTTTTTCAGGGCTAGGAGAATGAGGGTAAAGACTTAAGTGGAAGGAGTTTAAGTACAAGTGTGTTTGTGAATGGATAGGTGCTGTTAAGAGTGGGGTGGCTTCCCTGGTGGCTCAGTCGGTAAAGAATTCACTTGCAATGAAGGAGACCTCTTGCAATGCAGGAGACACAGGTTTGATTCCTGGATCAGAAATATCAGGAATATCCCCTGAAGGAGGATTTGGGAACCCACTCCAGGATTCTTCATTTTTTATCTGAAAATTCTGGGTTTTTTAAAATTTATTTTAATTAGAGGCTAATTATTTTACAATATTGTGGTACTTTTTGCCATACATTGACATGAAACAGCCATGGGTGTACATGTGTCCCCCATCCCCAAACTCCATTCCACCTCCCTCCCCATCCCATTCCTCTGGTTGTACCAGTGCACCAGCTTTGAGTGCCCTGTTTCATGCATCAAACTTGGACTGGTCATCTATTTCACATATGGTAATATACATGTTTCAATGCTGTTCTATCAAGTCTTCCCACCCTCGCTTTCTCCCACAGAGTCCAAAAGTCTGTTCTTTATATCTGTGTCTCTTTTTCTGTCTTGCATATACGGTCATTGTTACCATCTTTTTAAATTCCATATATAAGTGTTAATATACTGTATTGGTGTTTTTCTTTCTGACTTACTTCACTCTGTATAATAGGCTCCAGTTCCATCCACCTCATTAGAAATAATTCAAATGTGTTCTTTTCAATAGCTGAGTAATATTCCATTGTGTATATGTACCACAACTTTCTTACCCATTTGTCTGCCGATGGACATCTATGTTGCTTCCATGTCCTAGCTATGGTAAACAGTGCTGCAATGAATCCCATGGACAGAGGAGCCTGATGGATTACGGTCCATGGGATTGCAAAGAGTTGGACACGGCTGAGGGAATGAGCACAGGGTGACAGCCTTTATGTATTCTGTGAAATAAGGACCAAGATCATCTTCCTCAAGAAAGAGAAATGATGGAATTGGGCAGGGATAGGTCACTCCAGTACTCTTGCCTGGAAAATCCCATGGACGGAGGAGCCTGGTAGGCTACAGTCCATGGGGTCGTGAAGAGTCGGACATGACTGAGGGACTTCACTTTCACTTTTCTCTTTCATGCATTGAAGAAGGAAATGGCAACCAATTCCAGTGTTCTTGCCTGGAGAATCCCAGGGACGTTGGAGCCTGGTGGGCTGCCATCTATGGGGATGCACAGAGTCGGACACGACTGAAGCAACTTAGCAACAGCAGCAGCAGCAGCAGGTCATTCAGGTATGACCTAAATCAAATCCCTTACGATTATACAGTGGAAGTGACAAACAGATTCAAGGGATTAGATCTGAGAAGTGACAAACAGATTCAAGGGATTAGATCTGATAGACAGAATGCCTGAAGAACTATGGATGGAGGTTCATGACATTGTACAGGAGGCAGTGATCAAAACCATCCCGAAGAAAAATAAACGCAAAAAGGCAAAATGGTAGTCTGAGGAGGCCTTACAAAGAGACGAGAAAAGGAAAGCTATATCCATCAGAATGAAGAGTTCCAAAGAATAGCAAGGAAAGATAAGAAAGCCTTCCTCAGTGATCAATGCAAAGACATAGAGGGAAACAATAGAATGGTAAAGACTAGAGATCTCTTCAATAAAATTAGAGATACCAAGGGAACATTTCATGCAAAGATGGGCTCAACAAAAGACAGAAATGGTATGCACCTAGCAGAAGCAGAAAATATTAAGAAGAGGTGGCAAGAATACACAGAAGTACTATACAAAAAAGATCTTAATGACCCAGATAACCATGATGGTGTGATCACTCACCTGGAGCCAGACATCCTGGAATGAGAAGTCAAGTGGGCCTTAGGAAGCATCACTATAAACAAAGCTAGTGGAAGTGATGGAATTCCAGTTGAGCTATTTCAAATTCTAAAAGATGATACTGTGAAAGTGCTGCACTCAATATGTCAGCAAATTTGGAAAACTCAGCAGTGGCCACAGGGCTGGAAAAAGTCAGTTTTCATTCCAATCCCAAAGAAAGGCAATGCCAAAGAATGTTCAAACTACTGCACAATTGCACTCATCTCACACGCTAGCAAAGTAATGCTCAAAATTCTCCAAGTCATGCTTCAACAGTACCTGAACCGTGAAATTCCAGATGTTCAAGCTAGATTTAGATAAGGCAGAGGAACTGGAGATCAAATTGCCAACATCCACTGGATCATTGAAAAGCAAGAGAGTTCCAGAAAAACATCTATTTCTGCTTTATTGAGTATGCCAAAGCCTTTGACTGTGTGGATCACAACAAACTGTGGAAAATTCTTAAAGAGATAGGAATACCAGGCCGCCTGACTTGTCTCCTGAGAAATCTATATGCAGGTCACAAAGCAACAGTTAGAACTGGACATGGAACAACAGACTGGTTCCAAACGGGAAAGGTATACGTCAAGGCTGCATATTGCCACCCTGCTTATTTAACTTATATGCAGAGTACATCATGGGAAATGCCAGCTGGATGAAGCACAAGCTGGAATCCAGATTGCCAGGAGAAATATCAATAACTTCAGATATGCAGATGGCACCACCCTTATGGCAGAAAGCGAAGAACTAAAGAGCCTCTTGATGAAAGTGAAAGAGGAGAGTGAAAAGGTTGGCTTAAAAATCAACATTCAGAAAACTAAGATCATGGCATCCGGTCCCATCACTTCATGGCAAATACATGGGGAAACAGGGAGAGACTTTATTTTGGGGGGCTCCAAAATCACTGCAAATGGTGACTGCAGCCTTAAAATCAAATGACGCTTGCTCCTTGGAAGAAAAGCTATGACCAACCTAGACAGCGTATTGAAAATCAGAGACATTACTTTGCCAACAAAGGTCCATCTAGTCAAAGCTATGAATTTCCCAATAGTCATGTATGGATGTGAAAGTTGCACTATAAAGAATTCTGAGTGCCAAAGAATTGATGCTTTTGAATTGTGGTGTTGCAGAAGACTCTTCAGAGTCCCTTGGACTGCAAGGAGGTCAAACCAGTCTATCTTAAAGGAAATCAGCCCTAAATACTCATTGGAAGGACTGAAAGTTTCCGCTGAAGCTGAAACTCAACACTTTGGCCACCTGATGCAAAGAATTGACTCAGTGGAAAAGATCCTGATGCTGGGAAAGATTGAAGGCAGGAGGAGAAGGGGACTACAGAGAATGAGATGGTTGGATGGCATTACTGACTTGATGGTCATGAGTTTGAGTAAGTTCCAGGATTTGGTGATGGACAGGGAAACCTGGCATGCTGCAGTCCATGGGGTCACAAATAGTTGGACACGACTGAGAGACTGAACTGAACTGAGGTCTTGCAAATAGGGTTTAAGACAGGGTTTCTCAACATTGAAACTGCTGAAATTTTATACTAGATAGTTCTTTGTTGTAAGAGGCTGCCCTAAACACTTGAAATACTGGCACTTGAAAACCCTCAAGGTTCAGTACTGTTTCCATGGTTCAACAAAGATGTTCCTACTAAATTTTCTCCTCTATGTTTAAGAGCTAGACCATGGGCTTTCTAAATAGAGAACTCTCTAGCAAAGACTTGGAATAAAACGCAATCTTCTTCAAAAATAACATGTAAGTTTTTTTTGTTTAACTTTCTCCCTTCATCCTGCCTGTCAGTCACCGATCTCTTTGGTTTTTTTTTATATGCAATAATGAGTCAAGCTTCTATATTCAGCTTTCTTATTAAGACTCCTCTTTGCTCAACCCCAAGAAAGTCCCCTGGAGCAGCTTTACAATCTGATGTGATTTGTTAGAAGTATAACTGTGGCTCTGGAGCCTTTTCCAACAGCTTGTGTGCAAGGTGACAGGTCTGAATATTAAACAAGAGGAAGGGAGGTGATATCCACACACATTGCTGTAAATTGTGCCTTCATTCATAAAACCACTTTACTTAGCTGTAATTACTCTGCTACCCATTCATGCAAGTGAAGCATCCAGGAAGCAAACTTGATTGGTGAATAAATGCAAATTAAATAACAGGGACAGAGGTAGGCATATGAAAACTGAGAGGAGGCATTCAGTATGCAAATTCCCAAGTCTGTACATACAACCATTTACAACTCCTGCCTTGGAATAAATTGAATAGCGGTAAAAGCTACTGACTTTCTCCTCCATTCTGATTTTGAAAGCATGGGTGGCAGAAGGATGGGAGTTGGTTCCCGGCAGAATTAGAGCTCAATAGTATAACTGTCAAAATCTCTTTTAAAGGAAGGGGAGCTATCAGCATTATCTGTGTTAAGGAAACTCTTTTCTTTGTTGATAGTGTCTATTCGAAGAATTGGCATTTAACAAATATGTTAATTAAAGCTCTAGACTACATGCTATAATGTTTGCCATGCATTTTGTGACAAGTTCTATTGTGTTTTTACGTTAATATTATTCTTCTGCAGATTACATTGTTCCTCATTCAGTCAAATTAAAATGTTGAATCTGGGCATAGCATCTAAGTGAAAGAAAACCAGGTGTTGTTTTTTTTTCCTGCTTAACTTTTGTTTAATTTTGCTGGGGACAGCTGTTGAAAAAGTTAAAACTATTTATTTACCTAAAGCAAGCATGATCCCTGGTTAAGTATATTTTACTGAGAGAAAAGAAATTAAAAAGGAAAAAGAGAAGTAAAAAGGAAAGAATAGAAAAAGAAAAGAGGGAGAAATATGTACTCACTTCATTATTCTGAGGAGAAAAATGGAACTCTTAGCTGCATTCGCTTTTTGCAATAACACCCTAAATTGAGATTCTAGTCAAGGAGCAGTTTCCATTTGTTATGTATATATATGCATTTTTCAACTCACATAACACAGGCTCATACAACACAAGATTAAGATAAATTGAGGTCTTTCTTTTTCCTTCTTAATTTACTTCCTTATTCCATATACAAAGAACCTGCTTGAATATGAGAAATTTGACCTAAATTCCATTTTATCAAGAAGGTTGCCTGAAATTTACAATGTGAAAATAAAGGGGATACTTTTGATTTCCCAAAATTCAAATCTGGGAAATATTAGCATAAGTACTTTGATGATCATGACAGTAAATCTAGAGGATTAATCTCTAAAGCAATCAGAATTCAGATCTTCTACAGCTTTATAGATCAGAATAACTTATTTTAATTAATTATTTCAGATACAAAGAGATAGCTGCTTTACACAGAAGACGGGAGCTGTTATCTGCTTTCAGGACTGGGTTACCTTGAGTAAATTCCTATTAAAACCTGACTTCATGTGCGATTTTCTGAGTGATCTTTAAATAGGAGAAAAGGTACATGGCCTTGCTGGGAGATAGCATAACATTGTGGATAAGATGCTTGGGTTTCAATTCTAGTGCCTTTGCTTATTAGCTATTTGATACGGAAGAAGTTGGCTTCCCCAGTGGCTCACAGGTAAAAATGCCACTTGAAATGTGGAACCACAAGAGACCTGAGTTCCTTCCCTGGGTCAGGAGGATCCCCTGGAGGACAGTATGGCAACCCACTTCAGTGTTCTTGCCTGGAGAATCCCATGGACAGAGGAGCCTGTCAGGCTACAGTCCATAGGGTCCCAAAGAGTCAGACATGGCTGAAGTGACTTAGCACACAAGCACGCATGGAAAAAGTTACTTAAACTCCTGTGCTTTGGTTTTTCATATAAAATGTAGACAATCATAATGCACTCATAAATAATCTATAGAGGCCATTTTTTTTATTTGTATAGCTATTATTATTATTGTGTAGGCATTATTTATACTAGAGGAGAAGAACTTAGAGATATATTTCACTAATTAAAGCAAAAGATATATTGTGGAAACTCAGCATTTTGATTCCTAAAGAAGCATCTATTTCAAAAAAAAAAGAAGCATCTATTTCATATTGCTCACCTGTTTCAAAGTGTTTCATTGTTATGCTCATGTATATAAAGATTAAATTAAATAATTTAAAAAAATAAGTATTGTTGTTCAGTCACTAAGTCGTGTCTGACTATTTGTGACCTCATGGACTGCAGCATGCCAGACTTCCCTGTCCTTTGCTATCTGCCAGAGTATGTGCAAACTCATGTCCATTGAGTCAGTGATAGTATCCAACCATCTCATCCTCTGTTGCCCCCTTCTTCTCTTGCCCTCAATTTTTTCTAGCATCAGGGGCTTTTCCAATGAGTCAGCTCTTCGCATCAGATGGCCAAAGTACTGGAACTTCAGCTTCAGCATCAGTCCTTCCAATGAATATTCATGGTTGATTTCCTTTAGGATTGACTGGTTTGATCTCTGTGCTGTCCAAGGGACTCTGAAGAGTCTTCTCCAGCATCACAATTCAAACGCATCAATTTTTCAGTGCTTAGCCTCCATTATGGTACAACTCTCACATCCTTAATAACTACTGGGAAAACCATAGCTTTGACTAGATGGACCTTTGTCAACAAAGTAATGTCTCTGCTTTTTAATACACTGTCTAGGTTTGTCATAGCTTTTCTTCCAGTGAACAAGAGTCTTTTAATTTTACGGTTGCAGTCACCATTTGCAGTGATTTTGGAGCCCAAGAAAATAAATTCTGCCACTGTTTCCATTTTTTCCCCATCTATTTGCCATGAAGTGATGGGGCTGGATGCCATGATCTTCGTTTTTTGAATACTGAGTTTTAAGCCAGCTTTTTCACTCTCCTCTTTCACCTTCATCAAGAGGCTCTCTAGTTCTTCTTTGTTTTCTGCCATTGAGGCAGTATTATATACATACCTGAAGTTGTTGATATTTCTCCCAGCAATCTTGATTCTAGTTTGTCATTCATCCAGCCCAACATTTCGAATCACACACTCTGCATTTAAGTTAAATAATCAGGGTGACAATATACAGCCTTGATATACTCCTTTCCCAATTTGGAACCACTCCATTGTTCCATGTTCAGTTCTAGTTGTTGCTTCTTGACCTGTATACAGTTTTCTCAGGAGGCAGGTAAAGTGGTCTAGTGTTCCCATATCATTCAGAATTTTTCACAGTTTGTTGTGATCCACACAGTGAAAGGCTTTAGTGTAGTCAATGAAGCAGAAGTAGATGTTTTTCTGGAATTCCCTTGCTTTTTCTATAATCCAACAGATGTTGGCAATTTGATCTCTGGTTAATACTTACTGACCACTTACCATTAGATGTACATTGCTCAAAATGCTTTTTAATCTTCTTTAATTTCTACAATAAGACTATGGAATGGATGCTTTTATTATATTTCCATTTTACAGGTAAGAAAACTGAAGAATAAAGAACTTGCCTACAGCCAATCAGTAGGTGGCAATGAGGATTCTAGCTCAGGACTTTTCTGTTTCACCTTTAATGAATACCCTAGAGTCCAAGTTTCCTAGCTTCAGATATGTTATCTATTATTGAAGTTGTGTCCCACTCTTTGTATCCCCATGAACCTCAGCACGTATCCCTTCTCCTTCACTATCTCCTGGAGTTATTATTGATGTTCTTGACGCAGGAGGTAGATGCCCCCCCACTCCCCAGGGTGAAGCGATAAGATATTCATTCTCTGTGGGCTGAAACTCCAAGACAAGACTAGCAGGACAATTAAGAGGAGGTTGGGCCCTGCCCAGATAGGAGACCACATATGTCTCATTTCCCAAGTCAGGAGACCTCCCCAACCACATATGCACAGAAAGGCTCCTTGGATTTAAACAGGGGAGTGACGCTAACAGGTTCTTTATCTATATGCCTCTTCGGTAGAATCCATCTTGGCTAAGAGATGTGTGTGCATGCACGGGAGGATCATGATGTTGCAGGAATGGGGACCCCTTCCAGAGAAACTGGGCTCTTGTCTAACACTCAGAAATGAATTGTCCAAGGAGACACATGTACTGACAAAGCAAGAGATTTTATTGGGAAAGCGCACCCGGGTGGAGAGCAGTAGGGTAAGGGAACACAGGAGAACAGCTCTGCCACATGGCTTGCAGTCTCACGTTTTATGGTGATGGGATTCGTTTCCGGGTTGTCCTTAGCCAATCATTCTGACTCAGAGTCCTTCCTGGTGGTGCACGCCTTCTTCAGGCAAGACGGATGCCAGAGAGAAGGATTCTGAAAGGTGGTCGGACATGTTGTGTCTCCTTTTGACCTTTCCTGAACTCTTCCGGTTGATGTTGGCTTATTAGTTCTGTGTTCCTTACCAGGACCTCCTGTGGTAAAACAGCTCTTGCAGATGGTTACTATGGTGCCTGGCCAAGGTGGGCAGTTTCAGTCAGTGTGCTTCCCCTAACAACTCCCCCGTGAGAGACTTCATACTCAAGATACTTCTTGGGAATTGGGGCAGAGGTCTCTTTCTTCTGTAACTTTTTCCTGCTGTGCATGGGCGTAGGCCTGCCTAGCAGAGCAGAAGTCTCTCTCTATCCGATCTAAGTCCTAACAATGAGATATACCAAATATGGGCTCTGAATCTGGCAAATCAGAATGACTGGCCAGAGGAAAACTGGAAGAAACACCCCATAAAAATAATTCAAACTGCCACGAGGGTGCAACTGAGGGACTCTCCCTCTTAGTCCGCCCATGTGTCTAACCGCCCTACTGTATCTTTTCCCTCCTGATAAATACTGTCATCGTTTCACTACTTTCCATCTTTGTGGGAATTCTTTTCTGCAAAGCCAAAGGGCCAGGGCCTTGTCACTGACCACTGGTCCAGTGGCTAGGATTTGACACTCTCTCTGCTGCAACCCCACATCAATCTCTGAATCAGGAACCGAAGCCCCTGCAGGCCAAGGCTGTCCAAAATCATTCTTGTTATTTATTAGCCTTATATTTTTGGCATGTGAGAGAGATGTAAATATTTGTTGAGAACTGGATGAACAATGGATGGGGAATGGATGACTGAATGATAACATACAAAAATAAAATCAAATAACAAAATACTTTTCACTTCTTTAAATCTGAAGAGAACTGGATAAAGAATTATTTTCTTAAATATTCTAGATATTTCCAAAGATATTCCAATCATTAGCTTTTATTTGCCCCCCCAAACCAAATCTTTAGTATAGTTAATAATGGTGTAGTCTTCTTTTATTGTGGCACTATTTTGCATGTTAATAGGCTTCAATTGTTCTAAAAATCACCACTGGGAAAATATTGTTTCCTAAGCTTCTAGCAATAGAAATAGTTTTTAAGAAAAAGACTTAACTAAACCAATGGACTAGTATTTCTATGTGAGTTGCATTTAATAACTTCCTTGGATCACTTTTTAAAGAAGTATTAGAAATTAAAGTCATTATCAAGTCACAAAACATGGTTTTAAAAAATCTGTGAATGTCTAAGAATGTTATTTTATTGAGCATTTTCAGCTATCATTAGCCAAACTGTCCTCAAACTTTCTGAAGCTAAAGCATGTCTAATGGTATCCTTACTAATAGCAGAAAGACATTTGAGTAAATTCATTTTTTAAAGGATCATTGAGTGCCTTAGCTACTTAAACCGGAAGCCCGCAGTAATCAGGGAGAGGCATTGCTTGCCTTCTCCTATGGTTTCTTCATTAGCAATGGTAATAATGACAATAGTTAGTTCATAACTAGTATACTGTTAAGAGGATCCCTGGGGTGCCTTTATACACTCTATTTAATTTTGGCTTCCGGTTTGGTCAGTTTATTTTGCAAGCCAATTGCCTCCCTGCCATTCTCAGCTCCCTAGAATTTGCCTAACTTATAGAAAGCAAGCTGTTTTCTTTCTGCTGCATGCATCAATGATAACAACAGACAAATAGCTGAACACAGAATTCAGCCTACAGAGCTCAGGCTAAGTGAGCATCTGAAAACTTACAACTTTATTTTTAAAATCAGAATTCAGTCTCCTGATTTAAAAAGTTAACAAAACAATCATACCCACTTCTATCCCATACCAATGTACTTACATTTTAATAAAATATGTGGATTTGACTTTGTTGTTCTGTTACTAAATAATTGTTCTCATGTCTTTTTGGAAACTTTTGCATGCTCAGTCACTAAGTCATGTCTGACTCTTTGCGACCTCATGAACTGCAGTGCGCCAGGCTCCTCTCTCCATGGGATTCTCCAGGCAAGAACACTGGAGTGGGTTGTCATGCCCTCCCCCAGGGGATCTTCCTGACCCAGGGATCAAACCTAGTCTCCTGTGTCTCCTACACTGGTAGGTGGATTCTTTATCCACAGCACCATCTGGAAAGCTCCTTGGAACCTTTTGGTAAGCCTTAAATACCTTTGGTACCTCACAATCTGTACGTCCTTTACAACCCATACCATCACATGCACCACCTAGATAGTTAACTAGAAGTGCTTCATACATACAAGTGTGTGCTCAGTTGCTCCAGTCATGTCCAAACTCTTTGAGACCCTATGGACTGTAGCCTGCCAGGCTCCTCTGTCCATGGGATTCTCCAGGCAAGGATATTGGAGTGGACTGCCATGCCCTCCTCCAGAAATACATACACAGTAAGCATCTAATAAATGCTCACAAATTAGAAGCAGCTAAACAATATGTAGCTCTGTTGGTAAAGAATCTGCCTGCAATGCAGGAGACCTCAGTTTGATTTCTGGGTCTGGAAGATGCCCTGGAGAAGGGATAGGCTACCCACGCCAGTATTCTTGGCTCAGCTGGTAAAGAATACGCCTGCAATGCGGGAGACCTGGGTTCAATCCCTAGGTTGGGAAGATCCCCTAGAGAGGGGAAAGATTACCCACTGCAGTATTCTGGCCTAGAGAATTCCATGTACTGTATACCCCGTGGGGTCACAAAGACCCAGATATGACTGAGCGACTTTCACTTTCACCTTCAAACAATATGTGTCTCATACTGCTCAGCAAACATGTGGATACAGAGAAAGTTGCTAACAGCTGTAGTGTTCTTATGTTCTCATTTACCACTCCCATAGATGACACTAGATAGTCCTGTTCTTAAGGTTCTTGGACAGGACAAATTAGTTCAGATTTCCATTGATTTAGTTTCCAGACTACACACAATAGATTACAGTACTGCAACTTTTCCAGTCATTTTTTCCCTATGACAATTTTTCTTTTCTCCCTAAATCTATATAACTTCTAAGTATATGCTTCTAAGTAGGGTTGCTATGAAAAATAAAATAGAAAGAGGTAAATCTTTTGAATCATTACAGTATAAAATGGAGTATTGTTTTTATGCTTGAATGGTCCAAATTAGTTGCATATTTTGATTTATTGTATTGATAACCAATATAAGCTTTATTTTATTTCTGCCCAAGGAACAAACATTGGGAAATAAAACAGTCTAATCCCTGCACTATTGCAATCAATGTCAAAATTTTGGAATAAGTTCTCTGCTTAAAACTTTTGAATAGAAATTATTCTACAAAGTTGGAAGGAAACCAAAATCCATATCCAAAGAGTACAGTGATTTTCCAATGTACTGTTATTAAAATGGAAAGAAGTAAATGTTATCTTGGCATGTATTTTCACACAAAAAAGTTTTATAATGCTACTTTCCCCACTTAGAACATGAAATGATTTCAAAACTTTACATAGGAGACTGTGGAAGTCACAGACTCTTCTGTATTTTTTAAGCAATTTAATTTCCTCCTGTCCTGATTCAATTACAGTAACATAAATTATAACAAAAATTTAATAAAGTGGACAGTTAAGTGAATTTAATCTATTCTCTTCAGAATAAATAAGATTAACCAGATAAGATGCAGATTTGAAAAGTATTTTAACTGATAAGGTAAATCACAAATCAGAAACATCCCTCAAACTACCCAGTCAGATAATTAAGGGAAATAATATTAAGAAGAAAACAAAGGGTAACAAGCAATATAGTACTGACTTCTTTCTTTGTAAAATAATTAACCTTTGGAAAGACTTTCTGTCAATGCAATCTTTGTCAGTTAAAAGAGTTAGATCCATTCCTGAAAAGCAAATAATAGGCAGTAAATCTTGGCTTCATTCAGTCTCTAGTGAAATAAGATTTACTAAATTTTTCTTCCCAAATTTGAAATCTGCTGAAATTTCTCTTTTTGGATTATTAGTTCTTACTGTTCTGCAGATTCATGTAACATATTAAAATCATCAAAATAAACATTTAGTAACCAGAGAATTTACCACTATGATAAAAAGTGGTACTTGTTAATAAATAATTGACGAATAAAACTGTAGAACAAAATAGAATACAGTAAATACAATTAAAATTCACCTCTCTGAAACAAATGCTTTATGAATTATTCCAGAGTACCCAACTTTTTTTTCTTATTTAAGATAAAAATTCCTTTTTATTAACAGATGCACTAATAATTTTGCTTACTGCAGTTAAGATTGACTTGGGATTCAAATTAAAATATCATCAAGTTTCAGGAATAACCCTGAGCCACTTTTGAGCTACTTTATTAGCTATAATAAGCCAGTATTATCATCTATGATTGTGTATGTCTTTTGCTAAATTCATTTTGTATGTCTCTTGTGTGTATTTTGTTAAAAAATACTGATTCCCAAATATATTATACTTACTGCTTCAGTTATTAAAGGAGACTAGAGAAGATTGGTGACTATGGCAACAATAGTTTCATGAGGAGGGGCTTTTAGAGTCAGTGATCACATACAATGTATCAAAATCAAGATAACACCAAAAGCTTGTGATGACTAATTAACCTGCCTTTTAAGAGGTCATAAATTGGGACTTCCTTGGTGGTCCAGTGATTAAGAATCCTCCTTGCAATGCAGGGCCACAGGTTTAATCCCTGGTCAGGGAACTAGGATCTCACATACCACAGAGAAACTAAGCCTGAGTCCTGCAACTAGACAGCTTGCACCTAGGGAGACTGTGAGCCACAAAGAGCGAGCCGTAAAGAAAAGAGCCACAGTGAAAGATCCTGTGTGCACAAGAGGTCACATTAAAAAGGTTGGGTAGTTCACTGAGTAATGATTCCAAATTTGGTCAGCCCTTAAAATGAGTAAATTTCAGTATCATGAAACAACAGGGAAAATACAGCTAAAGATTCAATATCAAACTACTTGAACCTAGAGGAGATTTCTTTAATGTTACACACTTAAAATTCCATGAAGCATATTTATTCAACTTGAATTTAAAATAACTAAAAGAGTTACAAAATGTGAGTCATTCAGTATGTCACTTTAGTTCTAAAGATATTTAGTAAATTAATAAACTCATTAATTTATCTAAAATTAAACTGAATTTATGTGTAATTATTCTTTTATTGACTAGTCATATGTGAAGTGAAATAATCTCATTTATCCATGGTGAAATTCTTTTTTTTTTCCTCTTTTCATCTCATAATGACTAAATAAACCTGATAAACAGGAATGCTCCTATGCCATATATGATTTCTAAAAAATTCTCACAATCTAAAATTTTTAGTTAGTATTTGAATTTCCTAAAATATGACATACAGTGAAACCAATTTCAAGAATACAAAAATATTTAATAATGGACTGTCTTGGATTTAGTGCCTTCCAAAGAAAAAAATTTTTGAAATATAAATTTTACTTCATGGGAACATCTCTAAATTAACCAGAAAGTATCCCTTTTTCAGTTCCGATTTACAAAGAAGGAAAAGTACCAAGCTTAAAAAAATCTTTCCTCCCAAGTAGGCATCCTTATTGACTTAAAACTTCTGTCATTAAATGATACTAATTTATTTTTCATACAGTGCTGCTGGATATGTCAAAACTGCGAACCCTGGTAAGTAGATGTCCAGACTGAAATCTGAGGCCTAGGACAACTGTCATTCTAACTTCCCCTACTCTGGATGTTATATAAGGATTAGTATGTGGAATACCTCCAAAGACTTAAAATACTGAAAATTTCCTTTCTATATCATTTTAAGTAAAAACATACATAAGAATACTCCAAAGTACTGCCTCTCCCCTTTCCTCCCCACTCCACACACACTAAACCCAGTAGTCACAGCAGGATATGTAGCCATGGCAGATTAAACAACAGGTTGTTTTTGACACTGAAGAGTTTCTTTCTTCAACTGTTTTTAGTCAATATCTCTCTAGAGGTTAAAAAAGATAGATAATAGATTATATACACATATTTATATACATATATATATATGTATGTGTCTGTATATGTGTGTGTGTGTGTGTGTGTACATATATAAATGGAGATTCATGTGTATATAAATCATGCAGAAAACCAGAACATAAGGTATTATTTTTGAGTGGTCCTTGTAAATGGTCTTGTCAGTAGGATAAGATAGACATTTTAGCAGGAGGACAATGCACACTTGGGATTTGTTCCAGTCTTTCCCTGACACATGGGTTAAAGAGCATGCAATTTGCTTTACCACTGTAGTGATGTAGGTGAGCAGTGGATGCTGAGACTCATATATTTTCCTTTGTGATGGACATCGATGGTCCTGCTTCTTCCTGAGGCAGACTCAGCTGACACAGTGTTTTATGCACACAGTTCCATAGAAATTCTGCCTAGGGTATGAATCTGTTAGGTAACAATGACTCTCAGATTCGCAACAAAAGCCTAGGCTTCAAAGACTCTTCAGCAGCCGTTTCCTCCAGAAGAAAATCATTTGCATTTTTTTTTGTATACAGATACTTTAATAACATGCTGCTGAAGTTTTGAAGGAATTTCAATTTATGCAAAATGAAGAAAGGGAGGAAAAAATAATACTGATAATGATACTAATATAGACCCACAATCCAAGAGGCCTGTGGTGGCATTGTGTTTATTGCAATGCTAGACACTTTATCAGTTATCCTTCTAAAGGGGTTTAAAAATGGGCTTTGGATAGTTGAACTAAGCTCTGTTAACAGTTTATCAACCACAGTTTAAAATATATATTTTTTTCTAGAGAGGAAGAAATTGAAAGTGAAGATTTTTTAAATGATAGAAGTTTTACTGACCCTGCGGAAGAGATTTATTTTTAAAGGAATGTAGGGTCCGACCTTTCATGTTTCAAGACACCCTGGCATAGTGCGGGCCTTCCTGTTATCTTTTGCTTCTGCTTGTCTCCTAGAGGCAAGTCCCTCCTATCAAGAGCCAGATTTAGGGGAATTTTGGAAGGAAGAGACAGGCAGGAATCAACCGGAACTAAAGCCTTTAACATCCATGAAGTGATTAAAATGCAGCCATGCCCAACAAGACCACACTGCTGTTATCAAACAGACATTGACAACTTCTTTGAACTCAACTCAGTGATGTATGGGGGAACATAGAAACTTTTAAGTGTCTCCAGGAAACAGACTCAGGTTTCTCAACATGAACTGGCAGCATTCACATATTACCCAGAGCTAACCGTGATCCCACACTTTGCTTGTCCTCTGCCAAATCAAGTCAAGGGTAGTATCCAGGAAAGCAGCATGCTGCCAGGTGTAAAGGACAACTGGTTAGTTATCGATTTGTGATGGTTCCAAACCTGGCAAATCAAAAGACACAGTGTACTGCAGAGTACACACATTTTAAGCCGCTGCTGTTACTGATCAAAACACTGCTTCACAGACTAGTTTGCTTCTTGAATCTAGTTTGCAGAGAAACTAGTAGAGAGAGGAAATTTTCTCCCATTTTACCTTTTGCCATTACACTGAAGAAATACCTAGCCTAATTGTTTTTTTCTGGTTTGAGGGAAGTTTTTTTTTCTGGCAGGGGTGGTGAGGAGGTCAGGAGAGGAACATCCAGGCGAAATAAAAATAGCACTTCAGTGTCACATTTACTTTAAAAGAAAAAGGAAAGGGAGAAAAGAAAAGAGGAAAGGGGAGGAGATGGGAGACATGAGAGGGGAAGGGAGGGAAGGAGAGGATGAGCTGCTTATTCCATTTGTTTTTTTTTTTTTTTGCTAAACTGCTAAAGGAACAACTAGTACCACAACACTCAAAACAGAACTAAAACCTGCAAATGAATATGTAACATAAGAAGATTTATAAAGATTTACATTTGAGTTCCACATCTGTGTTAGCCTAGATTCCTCTCCCATGCTCCTATGCAGGCCTACCTTCCTAAACCAGCAATAATTTTAGTGATTCATTCGGCTGTTAAAGTATCAGCAAAATGCTTGACAGGGCATCCTAGGACCATGGAGAAGCAGGGATGGGTGACATCACAAAGGATAATGCGTGATGCCCTTGGAACATCTAGTGCTGTGAGAACTAGACTGCAGTGTGCTGTCACTTGCACAAATCAAAAAGGTACAAGCGTATGTCACTTACTATTGTAATTTGGAGTTAATGAAAACACGTAAAAGCCTGTCTCTGAGAAAGTTTATCTGCTATCTCAAATATGAGCTTTGCATTCTGAATAGTTTTGGGCACAAAACTTATTGGCAGTCTGTCATACATGAAACTAGAGAATATAGAAACAACTAGTGCCCCTCATATTGTGTTCATCACCAGTGCACTTGGGGGTGGTCCTTTTAACTCCCACATTTCTAGCATCCATGATTTCCAAGTGTCAATACAACATCTCGAAATCCAATCTTAGAGGATTCTTTCTTATGTGAGAGCTACTTAAAAGATGGACAAGTTGTTCAAAGGATTGAACTAAAATGTTCTCATTTTTCATTATCATGTCAGGTATAAAATGAAATGACTCAATTAGTGTTTATATTATTTAGATTATAGCTGTTTTAAAACAAAGAAATATAATTCCCAAAGGTCAATAATTCAATTGCCACCACTCTCCCAAAGACCCAATAGGGGAATTGGTTAAGGATGCTTTTTTTTTTTCCAATTCTAGAACTGAATTAAGAAAGGTAATAGGCTAATAAATAGTTTATGTAAAATGATTAACGAATCTGCAAGGTCTTTGATATGTAACATATCATAGTTTTCTGATTATAATGTACTCAATAAAAAGAATTATCTGTATAACTCACATCCTTGTCTTCTATTCTTCATTTTTTTCAAAAAGGAACCCCAGAAGCAAAACTAACAACATTCTTTCTTACTCAAAAATCATTTAGACTATTGCAAAAATATATGCAAAAGGGTCAACAAAATGCTTTTATCTTTCATAATCAGAACAGTGATTAAATGGGGTAAATTTCCCAGTGTGTTTATTATTTGTATTATCTCCACTTCAAAACACATCTGCTCTTTGTTTCCTTTCTGGTTTCTACTTTGCTATTTCCAGTATGCTGAAGGCTGAGAAATAAGAAAACCCAGCTTACTAACAAATAAGGTCAAAGAGCCCCTCAATGAAATCCTGAGGGTCTTGTTAGGAGCACAACCACGAAGCGCCCAGCCCACAGATTTTCCAGGAAATACATCATAATCAACTGCTACAGCTTAGAGGCCTTTTCCAGTGCTTATTGAAACTTCAAATGGTTAAAATTGTCAGATAAGTGACTCCACAATAAGTAAGCAGCTGTGGGCGTGTTTCTTTCTTAATATGTATATTTCTCCATTTAAATGAGCACTTGGCATAAGTGCTTCTTAGGCTACACAGCATTCTTAAAGAAAAAGAAAAGGTCAGCGCTAACCCAACATGATTAAAAAGAAATATTCCATAATGAGAGGCTCTATTGCTACTTTACAAAGCATTAGAAAACTGCATTTCAGATATTAAAACAGTCCGGGCATCTCCCAGTTGAAAAAGTATGAAAAAGTACAGGAAACTGCTTCTAAAAATAATGTGAATTATTGGCAATGTGAATTCTGAAGAGAGATTAAGTGAACAGATAATGTTTAGCTCTTCAAAACTGACTTGTGTAGGTGGAGAAGAACAACTTGATAGAAAATAAATAATCCATCTGAAGGGGAATCAAAGAGGAGGGAAAACAACTAGAGATGCTACCAGTTGAAACAAAACAAAAATAGCAAACATAACATATTTAAAAATAAGTGTTAGATGAAGCAATATTTCTTAGGGAGCAAATGCAAGGAAGTAACACAACAGCTACTTCCCTTATAAAGGCTTCCCTTGTAAGGGCTTCACTTATAGCTCAATTGGTAAAGAATCTGCCTGCAATGAAGGAGACCCCAGTTCCATTCCTGGGATGGGAAGATCCCTTACAGAAGGGATAGGCTACCAACTCCAGTATTCTTGGGCTTCCCTTGTAGCTCAGCTGGTAAAGAATCCACCTGCAATGTAGGAGACCTGGATTTGATCCCTGGGTTGGGAAGATCCCCTAGAGAAGGGAAAGGCTATCCAGTGCAGCATTCTGGCCTGGAGAGTTCCATGGACTGTATAGTCCATGGGTTCACAAAGTGTCGGACATGACTGAGTGACTTTCACTTTCACTTTCAACACAACAGTATATCTAATAAGGTCACTTTTTCTTCCTGGAATGATCTTGGAAGGAGTTTATCTTATCCTTCCTCAAGATGCATTTATAGCCCTAGGAACCAAAGTATCAAAGTACCAAAGTATCTGGTATATCTTTAACATACAAGAGTTGAAAATTGTTCACTCTTCTAAATTAAAATAAATTAAAATAATATAACATATATTTTTGAAATGTTCCCCAGCTGTTCTGAGAGTAAAAGAAGTGACATGCATGCTCAGCATGCATCCTTTCTGAAGACAGAATCCATTAAACATTATTTTAAAAATTCTGAGCCTCCTAGGAGTCTGACTATGCAAAGGACTAAATTTCGGGACTAGAAAAAATTTAGTTACTTATATCCAGAAGTTACACAAATGATAATATAAACATCTGCAATGCTTTCTCTAAGATTCAAAAAAAGGAATATATAAAAAGTATAATTCATTCTGAGCATTTCTCACTAGGCAGGTAACCTACAAATGCCCATATAGGGAGAGCCACTGAAGTCTTTCCTTGAGCTAAGCAACATAAATATATCATAGCTCATGATGGAATCTAGCCTAGGTGCCTTTTCCTGTCTCCCAGAACCATCTCTGCAAAGCTTCAATCCACTTAATATTAGTAAGAGAAATCATCAATGTGTATTTAGATGATGCAAAGCTCCATGTTTAATAATTTGTTAGATACCTTAAAATATGAAACATATTTCTCATTCTCAAGAAGGCTTCAATGTATAGGTGAAAGAGTAAACCAAGAGAGTTGTGGAGAAAAAATAACAACGCTATTTAAATATCCGATAGAGTAAGAAACTGGCATCCTAATTAATAAACATTTACTTAAAACTTCTACTTGTCAGAATTTAGCTCAAATGTTTTATCTTCCAAGAAGCCTTCCCTCAGTTCTCTTTCCTAACACAAATTGAGTTGGGGACATTTAACATGTGTTCTCATCACATTATCTGCTTACTTCTAACAAAGGACTTGTACTTAACATGCTCTACTTTAAAATTCTTGTCCATGTTGTTTGTTCCTTGAAATAATGGATTCTGTCATTTTATAGATGAATTCCTGACACAAAAAATACAACATTATGGCTTGCAGGTAGGAGGCAACCAATAGCTATTCATTGAATTAATAAATGACTCATAGTATCCACTTAATATGTGCTAGTTAACTTTGTTTAATTGCCAAATGCAAAGATAATGAGTATTATGATTTCAGAAAAATAGAATAATTTAAAAGGAATATTATGGAAGAAATTATCTGAACTTTGTAACCATATCACTTAACTTTTTTATTTTTTATTTTGAATACTGAGCTTATCAAAAGAGTTTATGTTAAGTGACATTTGGATCTCTCCAAATTCAAATCCATATATAGAAAGTCTGAAATTTTTTACCATTTCAATACTACTTTGCTGAATTCAAAAATCATGTATCTGCAGCTTTCGATCTTATTAAGAGAAAACTCATCTTTGCATTTAGAAGTTCTTTGACAAGACCTCATATGCATAGCATATAAAAGACACATGAGGATTTTTTTCTGGGGAATTAATAAAAGCAAAAATCTCTAATAAATTTTCTAATGCAGAGGACCCAAAATGACCTATTTTGAAATAGGACTTACAGCCACATCAATTACTTAACCTCAGCAATTGAAATATTTGAGTAATGATGAGATCAGATAATACAGTAACTATTACTTATTCATTCACTTATTGATACAACCAGTCAACATACCACTTAAGCACTATGTGCTGAGTGTCGTGTTAAGCATTTTGAACAAAAATATGAATTTTAAAAATAGACAAATACAGTCTAATCCCCAGGAAGTTCACCATATAATCAGTCAAGAGAGATAGACATTAATCGTACAATTAGGAAAATGATTGTAAAGTTACAGTGTGGTATAAATAATACAAAGGAAATGCTCTAAGACTGTAGAGTACATTAGGGTCTGAGAAGGTTTTCTTGAGAAATTCACAGCATAAGCCTAATCTGAAGAACAGAGAGTAGCTTGCTAGAGCAGAGGATGGCAGGTGCAAAGGAAATTGCAGGCAGATGGAGCAGTGCATACGTATGATCCCTGATGGGAAGAAATGAGAGCATCTGAGAGAGGGACTGAAGGACCACTGGTGTGGGAGTTCAGAAAACAAATAGTATCCTACAGATGGAGCTGGGATGATAAGGATGAATCAGCCCACAGCAACTCTCACCAGTGGCAATTCAGATTTTTTTACTTTTTTCTAACTGCCATGGCTTCTGCTGAACTTTTCTAAGCAGAGTGGTAATAAAATATGCATTCCGAGCCGATCACTCTGACTGCAGAGTTGTGAACAGATTGGAGAAGAGTGGAGTGCCTGTGGAAAGACCATTTAGGAGGCTTTTGGAGTGGTCCAGCAAGAGACTGTGTGGCACCTCAAAGGACAGTGAAAGGAGAGAAAGACATTCAGGCAAAAACATTCAGTGCTCGATTATAGTTTGAAATCACTTCTAGTGAGTGACAGGGAGCAAAGACTTATAAATAAGTATTAATACTAGATTTATCTGATTTCTTTTCCTTTGACATATTAGTTATATTTTTAGGGAAAGCATCGTGATGGTTTTTCATCCTGCTACCCTCAGCAGAGTCAGTGTGAACAAACCTTTCCCCTCTTTCCTCTCACATTCTGTTCAGAATAAGTGGTGAGGAGTAGACAGGTATCACATCACACATACACACACACACACAATGTTGGACAGTCATATCTAAATGACTCTGTTTAACATAAACCAAAATACATTGCATTTAGTCTATTTAATCAAAATGTTACATCAAAATACTCAAGGATTCTTAGCAGATGAACACAGATCTATTTGAAGAATTTTTTTCCGTTTGCCTCCTTTCCTACTGGAGATGCTGCCTCACGAACACCCGAGGCCACAGCAGCTTCTCACAACCAGGTGACAATGCACCAGAGGAAGAGCCCACACTAAGGAATGAAAGAGATCCTGGATCGTTGATGTCACTGTGGAGCCGTCCCTGAGGCCACAGACCTCGAGGTCTCTTGTTATGTGAAATCATTAAGTATCTTGATTTTTATAGCAATTGTTAGCTTCCATCAGAAAAAGCACACTTCTGAGGCTAAAGTGCAAGCAATATGTGATTCAAATAACTCATGAAAAGAAAAACCCACACAAGAAGCTCCTCATAGAGGACACACTTGAAATTCTAGATAATAAACATTGTGTATGATCAATTAAAATGTATTAGCCTGTTTTTTATGAAAATGTGAGTACAGAGTAAGAATTCCATAAAGAAACCACTGTTGAAAAGTTTCTAGAATACCTTTGCTAATAATTTAAAGGAAAAAAATCTTAAAGAAACAGGAGTTTCATGACTCATTTAAAAAGAACTTGAGTAGCCTTTCTTTGCTAACAGACTCTTTGCGCATGCAACTGTTATTATACTTATTTCTACATCTATTCTTTCACTAAACTAAGTTCTTTGAAAGGATGAGAGGGTCTTTTTCCTCCAGTGCTATCATAAATACTATTACAAACCTATTTATTGAATTTAAAAAGAGAAAAAATATCACATTAGAACCCAGGACATCTGGACTCTGAATTTGGTTTTCCTTGAAGGCGGCTTGGGTTTGGGCAAACAACTTAGATTCTCTGGAGACAACTTTCCGCATCTGAAATGTAGGTGGGCTGGTTGGCAGCAGAATCACATGTCATAGGAATGCCAAATATATAATATTAAGTCACATATCCCTTTCATCTAAGAAGTAGGGAGTGTAGGGCTCTATGTGTTTAACTTCACCCTCCCTCTTTCTGCCCCATCACCTTATTACCTACTGTCTCATTTATTACCCCCCTAAACCGTACCCTAGGGGAAAAACAAGAATCACTGGATGCAACCATCTTTTATGCACCTTCCAGCTTTTAACAGTGAATGAAAATAGGGACAGGGAGGGTGAGTATCTTCGATTAGACCGATTGAAAGATTAAAGTCCTTCCAAAAAGCAGGATAAACTAAAAACTACATTATAGCAACTGAAAACTTCAGTTCAGTCGCTCGGTCGTGTCCGACTCTTTGTGACCCCATGAATCGCAGCACGCCAGGCCTCCCTGTCCATCACCAACTCCCAGAGTCTACCCAAACCCATGTCCATCGAGTCAGTGATGCCATCCAACCATCTCATCCTCTGTCGTTCCCTTCTCCTCCTGCCCCCAGTCCTTCCCAGCATCAGGGTCTTTTCCAATGAGTCAACTCTTCGCATGAGGTGGCCAAAGTAATGGAGTTTCAGCTGCAACATCAGTCCTTCCAATGAACACCCAGGACTCATCTCCTTTAGGATGGACTGGTTGGATCTTCTTGCAGTCCAAGGGACTCTCCAGAGTCTTCTCCAACACCACAGTTCAAAAGCATCAATTCTTCGGCACTCAGCTTTCTTCACCGTTCAACTCTCACATCCATACATGACTACTGGAAAAACCATAGCCTTGACTAGACGGACCTTGGTTGGTAAAGTAATGTCTCTGCTTTTAAATATGCTATCTAGGTTGGTCATAACTTCCCTTCCAAGGTGTAAGCGTCTTTTAATTTCATGGCTGCAATCACCTTCTGCAGTGATTTTGGAGCCCCAAAAAATAAAGTCTGACACTGTTTCCCCATCTATGTCCCATGAAGTGATGGGACCGGATGCCATGATCTTAGTTTTCTGAATGTTGAACTTTAAGCCAACTTTTTCACTCTCCTCTTTCACTTTCATCAAGAGGCTCTTTAGTTCTTTTCACTTTCTGCCATAAGGGTGGTGTCATCTGCATATCTGAGGTTATTGATATTTCTCCTGGCAATCTGGATTCCAGCTTGTGTTTCTTCCAGCCCAGTGCTTCTCATGATGTACTCTGCACATAAGTTAAATAAGCAGGGTGACAATATACAGCCTTGATGTACTCCTTTTCCTATTTGGAACCAGTCTGTTGTTCCATGTCCAGTTCTAACTGTTGCTTCCTGACCTGTATACAGGTTTCTCAAGAGACAATTAGATGGTCTGGTATTCCCATGTCTTTCAGAATTTTCCACAGTTTATTGTGATCCACTCAGTCAAAGGCTTTGGCATAGTCAATAAAGCAGAAATAGATGTTTTTCTGGTACTCTCTTGCTTTTTCAATGATCCATTGGATGTTGGCAATTTGATCTCTGGTTCCTCTGCCTTTTGTAAAACCAGCTTGAACATCTGGAAGTTCACAGTTCACATATTGCTGAAGCCTGGCTTGGAGAATTTTGAGCATTACTTTACTAGCGTGTGAGATGAGTGCAATTGTGATTATTAAAGACCATACTCTCCTGTGCATTCATACTCCATTGAGTATAATATATCAGTTATAACATAGGCTTCAAGATAAGAAACTCAGATTTCTCTGCATTTGGAGATATTCTAATCCTTGTATAAAGTAGAATAACAGACTTTTTAAACATTAAAATTCTGGTTCAGCCTAGATATTCAACTAGATCAGTCTAAAAAGCCAAATAGCATACCTTTGAAGTGGAAGAGTAAAGGTAGAATATAATTTTATATTGTTTAATAATTTGCAGGCATGAGCACCCAGTAATCATTTTTTATGCCCAACTCTCAAAATGTAGCTTGATACTATTGTTAATTATGATTCTGCTCAAATAGAGTGACACTTGAGTGTCAGAGGCTCTGAGATTTCCATATAGAAATGGAAATGGAAACTTACCCTAAAATATAAAATCCCGAGCAATTGTAATTACTCTAGTTAATCCTCACTTCAGTAAAGTTACTTAGTATTCACTGTTCTATTTTCCGGGAAACATTCACCAGTAACCTAAACCTTTCAGATAGATAGTGCCAGAACTCATCAGAGGCCTGAAGCATTAAGCACACATAAAAGAAAAGGATAAACAAATGAGAAGTGTTGCAAATAACTTTATTAAAAGGAATTCTGTTATAAAGCATATGCTGCATTATGCTCCCAAAGATGAATATTTATTTTAAAAGTGATTTTTTTTTTTTTGGGGGGGGGGCATGTTGCAGTTTCATCAGCAAGCAGGCAAGCAGAATAACTCTGACACCATTATTTGGTTACCTGGATTTTGCACCCTCTACTAAACAACTTATACAACCTTTACTGTGGTTTTAAGGCTCAGTTGCCCATTCATTAGGTTGACAAACTTGTCAAAAGCCTCCAGGACTATGTCAGTTATGTCAGAAACACTTACAGAAGTCACAGTACATTCCAGGGCTCAACTGAGTCCTGTCAACCATTGCCAAAATGACAAGAAACCCTTCTGGGGACAAAGGGCTATGGAGAGAGATGAGTCCTCCCACTCAGATCCTGTTGACTTGCCAACCCAGTTACACTGGTGCAGCTCTGAGCAATTCTGCCTCTGTTGCTTGAATGCCTTAGTCTTTCTGCATGCATTTTATGATGCATCTTAAGAATCCCTAATTCATCTGAATGTTTTGGCAGTCACAATGAAAGTTGATCAGCCATAGTTTTTGATGAAAGAACCAAATGTTAAAATCATATTTGGTCACAAAACAGTTAAAAAACAAATGCATGTTTATGAAAATCAGGAAACCAAAATGAAAGTCAAATTCAAATAAATAAGGCTGAGAAAATATTCAGATATCAGAATAAATTATTTCAACCCCTACAAGGAAACATGGAATTCAGGTAGCTAAAGTAAGAGAGTATTTTCCCTCATCAAAAAAATTTACAACTTAAAGACTGGCAAAAACCACATAACTGACAATAAAATTGCCTAAAATGTTGCTATACGTGACTCCAGTAAGTGTTTCTGACATAACTGACATAGTCCTGGAGTTAGAAATATTTTCATATAGTTCAGTGTTTCAAAATCAGAATACTTACATGAGTACATCATATGAGAGAAACAGAAGAAAAAGCATTCATAGTAATAAAAAGGTTGAGGATAGAACTACACACAGGAAAATATGTTATTCTACACTCTCCCCTGAATGGCCAGCAGTAGAAGTCCCCAAAATCCTGAACTCCTTGCCAGCTCTGCCTTCCAGTGAAGTTCTATGAATGGGAAGCCACTTGTATGACACTAGGAGAGAAGGAAAGGAACACAGTAATGTAACAGAAGAGTTAGTGGGAGGGTGGACTCCTGGATTCCTACTCAAATGAGGGTCCTAGCATGTTGTGGTGAGTGCAGACTGCTAAGGCTCTGGAAGACATCACTTCTCCCACCTTGCTTCTCCTGCCCATCTTTCCCTTAGGTAACCAATTCCCCATATCGAACCACAAGAGAGTGATTTCTCTTTCCCTGATTTAAAATGGCTGCTAACATCTTAAAAGTTGTCTCATTTATTTATCACCAAATTAAAAAATAGAGAAATAAAGCTCCATTATTCTATTATCCTCACAGTGGTTGGTTTGGGCTTCCCTGGTGGCTCAGTGGTAAAGAATCTGCCTACCAACCAAGAAAAGTGGGTTTGATCCCTGGGCCAGGAAGATCCCCTGAAGAAGGAAATGGCAACCCACTCCAGTATTCTTGCCTGGGAAATCCCACAGAGAGGAGCCTGGTGGGCATCAGCCCATGGGATCACAAAGAGTCAGACACAACTCTGTGACTAAACAACAACAGAAACATAGCAAAATTCTCAAGCACTCTATTAAGAATCTTGGGGATAAACTTTAGGTGGCTTACTATTTCCAAATAGGTTTATTTTCACTGGATAAATAGCCTATTTATACAAGATATATAGAGTATGTAGTTGTTTTTTAGTTATCACTTCACGTAACAAATTTAAATATACAAACAATTGCCTTTGGTGACCTAAAAAAGGTCAAATGGGCATAGGACACTCGGATGTTACGTTTAAAGACAAGCTAAAAATCAATTTGCAGCAATGTGATATATTTGAAGACATCTGGGAAATAACGTGACTGCAGGAACTTGTTGGAGTACTGCTATCAAAGATGACTGGATCAGTTTATCCCTAAAGCTAAAAGACAGCTGAAAATAAACGGAAGCTCAGAATGTCAGCAGAAAAGTAAACTTCACATGAAATTCCTGTTGGAAAACAATTCATTTTTCTGGTCATACTTTCCATGTAGGAGAGCTCACATATGTTGTTTGCTCTTAGTTTATTTTGGGGGCCTGTATTGTTTTAAAGGAGAGTCAAAATGACTTGCAGAGGTGCACATAAAAAGAAATAAGAATAATCAAGAATCATCAGGAAATATAAGGAAGAAAATGAAGAGTAGGAAAATAAGATGGAGGCAGGACAAGGATGTATGCAATATATTTACCAAATAGGTGCATCAAACTTGACATTAAACTTTCAGTGATAGATACCAATAAGAAGACACAAAGATGATTCGTTATAAGTTTAAGATCTCTATGAAGTAGAAAAACATAATAACAAATGCAACTATTTCTATTTCTGGAATAGGAGGTAATAATATTAGTATCAATAATAACACCTCAAATATTTGTCTATGCTAAGCACTGTCCTAAATATTTTACAGAAGAGGAAATTGCATCAAAGCAAGATCAAATGTCAGGCCAAAGGTCTTCAGATGGGAAATGCAGGAGGTAGAACTACATTCCAGGCAGTCTGGCTCCAGAGTCCATCCTTTTAACTACTATGTTTATAAAACTCCCAAAATAATGAACACATATTCTTAAAGCAAACCTGAGGATGAGTTCTATAGGATCATTTCCTTGTATCACAAGGCCTATGGAATCAGTGTGTGTGTCACTCAGTTGTGTCTGATTCTTTGCACCCCACGGACTTGTAGCCCGTCAGGCTCCTCTGTCCATGGAATTCTCCAAGCAAGAATACTAGAGTGAGTTGCCATTCCCTTCTCCAGGGAATCTTCCCAACCCAGGGATCAAACTCGAGTCTCCTGCATTACAGGCAGATTCTTTACTGTTTGAGCCACCAAGGAAGCCCAATGGAATCAGGATAAAACATGAATCCAGAAAAACACTTCTGGAAAGTCAAACGATGTGGCCAACTACCTCATTCTTTGTTCTCCTGCTTTAATCTAGAATCAGACCTTTACTCAAAGGCTGTAAACTCCCATGCCTGCAGGGATCAGACATGTAACCTGAGTTGGTGATCTGAGCCAAGTGGAAGCAAAAAAGGGAGTAATAAGAACAGTGATCAAAGAAGGGACTGGTTTTCTTAGTTACAGGCATTTGTTGCCGTGCTTGGATATGCGCCTAGCTTTGCCAGATGTTTTTCTTCGTCTTCAGAGAAATTCAGGTTTTATGAAAAGTTCTGTATTCCTTGTAAAAATGTGTGTGTGTGTGTGTGTGTGTGTGTGTGTGTGTGTGTGCACGCGCACATGCGCTCTACATACTTGGCAGAGAGAAACTGTCTAAAAGAGCTGGATTTGACCAGGAGTTTTCTGCAGTTTGTCATCTCTACTTTATCAACTCTTGAGAAACAGTTATTAAATGAAGGGGTTGTCAGGAAAAGTGAATCCCCTTGGGAAGCAGGTACTCCTGTGAAGAGGACATTAGGTCTTCCCCTTTCCTCCTTCTCCCTTCTTCCCCTGCCTTCCCAAATTCTTTGAGAATCACTGATTCACAGAAATGAATTTACTGCTTTTCTCACAGGCAGTCCTCCAAAAGCAATGTTTTTCTCTGCCAAGCTTTTGAAAAATATTGAGAGGCTGGGAATTTGGCATTATATTCCCTGTTAAGTACCTAGAGTACCTACAATGCAGCTATTTTAGGCTGCCAGGTAAGAGCAGAGCAAGTGTAGGTTAAGCCTCTTTTCATATTCTCTTATGAAACTTAAGCTGCCTAACCAACGTCACTCAGAGGCAAAGCGAGGTTTTCTTCAGAATGTAATTCTAGGTTCATTCAAACAGTGATGAGACAGAGACAGGAGAGAGAGGGAGAGAGCATTTGAATGAATTTCTGTGGTTTTATGTCTAAAAAATTTTGGTATGAAAGTCCCTCCATTCATCTTACTTTTCTCAGTCACTGCTTTACTATTAAATCAACCTTGGGGCACTTAGGCTCAGGAAAAACTAAAATAAAAATTTTAAACAATGGAAGGAGTTGGAGGTGTATAATTTTAGTGCACTTATAAAAGCCTAACAAAATACTAAAGGAACCAGAGAGGAGCTAACAGCCACGATATGATTAAAATACTCTAGTCTTGGTGTTATTAGTCCATACCACCATTTCCAATCATAAATAAGTTTGCTAAGATTTCTTCATTTAGAGTTTGGAAGAACAAACACATAAACATCAGTATCACAGTTCTCATGCCACACTGCTTTCTACTGAGTGCCAACACAGCATGAATCAAGTGAAAACAACCTGGCGAACATCAGTGGCAGTGCAATATAGTGTACACAAGTAGAACACTAGAGGCTTCAAGAGGAGAGACCCCAACAATGCAATGGATTAGAGGACTTTAAATTACTTTTGGAATCAGTGTTACAGAATTGCAAGGGACAACTATATCCCATTCCTTGGTCTTGTGCATTAGAGTACCTACAGCAATACTTCACTAACTGCTTTTGGTTTGGGTTTTAAATTTTATTTACTTATTTTTGATTGAAGTATTCTGAAGCAAAGAGCCAATTCATTGGAAAAGACACTGATGCTGGGAAAGACTGAAGGCAAGAGGAAAAGAGGGTGGCAGAGGATGAGATAGTTAGACAGCATTACCAACTCAATGGACATGAATTTGAGCAAAGTGTAGGGGGTAGAGGAGGACAGGGGAGCCTGGTGTGCTGCTGTCCATGGAGTTGCAAAGAGTTGGACACAACTTAGTGACTGAACAACAACGACAACGGCTGATTTACAATATCTTCTTAGTTTCAGCATAGCAATTCAGTTACACACACACGTATATTACAGGCAGATGTTTTACCATCTGAGCCACCAGGGAAGCCTATATATATATATACGTACATATATATTCTAACACATGATAAGACATAAGAAATTACTTCAACACATTTTGGAGCAAAATGGAAGGAGCAGTTGTCCTCCCAAAGCACTCCTTGGTTTCATTATGCTCTTCTTGTGAGGAAAGAAAAAACAGTCATTATAGCATTATTTATAATTCTAGAAATCTAAAAAATATATAAACAATAAGGCAAGGATGAAACATTATTTTATAGCAAACATTCTGCAGCCTTATGAATATTCCACTTCCAAAAGTTTTTCAATCATGAGAAAAAAAAATGCTTATACTACAACAGTAGGTAAAAATGACAGAAAATAAACTCATTACACAGAAAGATCTCACAAATACAACCCCACAACAAGAAAAAAATATTAACTGTTAAAGTGGTGGAATGAAAGGTGTGTTTTTCTTTTTCTTCTGTTTGATTTGTTTAATCCAAATGTTCATGAAAATTAAACATGAAATTATTTTTATAATCAAGAGTTCCAAAATTCAAACTTCTTAAAGAGTAACTGACCCTAAAAATATGAATGATGAATAGACTGAGAATCTTCCTGCCAAGAAATTTTGCCTCTCACAGTTTAAAAGGAAAAGTATAGTCTTACAGGGTAATCTTAATCAAAATCCTTAGCCTCTGTTTACATTGGTCTGTTTCAGTCACACACAGAGCACTGTCTATAAAGGCCTAGCTTAGCAATGCTAAGTGAAGCACCACGAAGAAATAGCCTTCACGTCTCACTGGCTGCATTTTTTCCATTCACTATCATAAAAAGATAATACCTACTCAATTTGTGAAGGCAATTTTGTGAAGACAAACTGATGAAGTTAGAGTCGTTAGTATTTCTGTAGAACCGTTATAAATGTAACTCACATAATTTTGTGCTCTTCTCCAAATCAAGGTTAAGGGTAAAAGGAATATTAGAGAACTCAGAATCGTATTTCTTTTGAATCGATGATACAGAAATAAATTGTTTCATTTGTAAGTTTTCTACTTCTATAATATTAAAAAGAAAAAATCTTATACTGCAAAAATTCTTAATTGGCAATTTGCAGTTATTAAACATTGATTTTGTTCAGTCACTGTCTATTTCAGAATGTTTCTGTAGAGTTAAGACATACTTAAATATTGAGACTAAAGTTGGCTAAACCTGCACTTCTCTAGTTAAATAATACATCAAGGAGTTCCCTGGTGGCCTAGTGGTTGGGATTCTAGGTTTTCACTGTGGGTTCAATCCCTGGTCTGGGAACTCAGAAACCACAAGCTGAGTGATTCTGCCTATATAAGAAATATATATATATTCTGCCGTATAAATATAATATATATATATACACACATATATGAAATTCATATATATATAAATTTCATATGTTTTCTACTCCCTATAATCAGGAAGCATTATTCACTAAAATTATGATGATATAGAAAATCATCTTTTTAAGTTATCCATAAGGAAAACAAAAGACCAAACTAAGGTTAAGTTGAGCTTTAAGTCCATCTGATGATGTTATACAGTGACAGCTGTGTATGTTTAGTCCATTTAAATTGGCTCCATCAGCCATATTTCACAAAAGAGATAAGTGTGGCTTAGAAAGTTTAACTGTTCAACGTCACATGGGTCCAAGCTTTACAAATCATCAACGGCATCCACCTTGGATCAATATGCAAAGAACTTTAGAAACTGATAGATTAGATGTTCTTTTAATCTTATTTTCCACTTGTATCTTCCATTACTTATCTCTACATGCTTTTGTGTGTTGGCTTTTTTTTTCTCTCCCACCATACCAACTCTAGGTAGTCAGCAGATGGGGTGTTGTAGGAAAATGGAAGTTCAGTTAGAACTCATATTGTTTGAGTGGAAAAAGGAATAGTTCTTGGAGGAAGAAAGTTATTCTAGGTAACAAAAAAAAGTATTATCTATCAAAGTGCAATACACAATTAAATGTAAATATATTAGAGTAGGGTTTGTGATTTTAAATTCATTTATCCCTACCTCTCTTTGCCCCTTAATAGCAGAGACTTAATGCTGCTGTGCTAAGTAACTTCAGTCGTGTCTGACTCTTTGTGACCCCATGGACCATAGCCTGCCAGGATCCTCTGTCCATGAGGAGTCTCCAGGAAAGAATACTGGAGTGGGTTGCCATGCCCTTCACCAGGGAGAGACTTTATAGCATTATGCAAATAGGAATAATGAGAGAAAAGGAAGACAAATTTTTGGATTTTGAAATTGCAAGTATATTTGAGCAAATAGCCTAGATAACAGTCTTGGCACCATGGCTTTTGACTGCCAGAGCTACATGAATGAGTAATAAAAAATGTTCTTATGGATTCCAATGACATGCCTTTAAATATCAAGGGCAAAATTACAGAGGAACCAGAACATAAAGATAATGCCATAAAACAAATTACAGAAGAATCATGACAATTTTCCCTTAGGGGAGAATAAAAAAAGATGAACAGTAGATTAGGATTAAAAGAGAAATAACAGTAAATTTCACTGAGGTTCAGATGTTGAGAAGTTCTCAGTAAGTCTCTGGTCTTGGATTAGTCCTTAGAAGGAAAGAACAGGGTAAGAGAATTTGTGATAGAAACTTTGGATGGAACAATCCCAGCACAGAGGGACAGGTTCTTTGCTTTCCCAGGTTTGACTGAGGACACAGTAAATCTTTCAGGGAAGCCAGAGATCCAGTTGGAATTCCCAGGGCCAATGCATGTGTCCGGCTGTATGTTCCTGTAAGCAGCAGCCATAGGGAGTCCCTTTCACACACACACCACGGTTGTAGGGAAATAGCTGAATCTCTTGAGCAAGTGGAGGAGGTTAGTGAACGGAATCTCAGTCTCAGAGAAGAAAGGAAAGTTCATGGAACTGACTACTGGAGACCAAAGTGGAAGCACCATCATAGCAGGTGCAGTGGGGATACAAAAAACATGGGAGACAAGTTACACCCCAACAGAAGTCAATAAAGACCAAAGGCCACTGTAGACCAGAGATGCACCTCACACCCCACTCTCAATACTAAGAATACAGGGAAGTCTCCCAAATGCCATTGCCACCAAAGAAAAAGGAGTGCATGAAGATGGGGTAAATCCTGAATTGAAAGGGTATTTCCTAGAAAATGACTGGCATCAAAATTGGATGTCATGGGCCAAAGACCTTAACAGTTACTTTAATTAAAAAAGACATACATAAGCATATGAAAAGATGCTCTACATCATACATCATCAGGGAAATACAAATTACAGCAATTATGAGATACCACTATACACCTATTAGAATAGCCAAAACTGAGAACACTGACAACATCAACTTCTGGCATGGTTGTGAATCAACAGAAACTCGTTCATTTTTGATGGGAATGCAAAATGGTAGAGCCACTTTGGAAGACAATTTGGTAGTTTCTTACAAAACTAAATTTGCTCTTACCATGAGATATAGGAATCATGTTCCTTGACATTTATTAAAAAGAGTTGAAAACATACACCCACACAAAAACCTGAACACAGATGTTTACAGCAGCTTTCTTTACAATTGGCAAAACTTGGAAGCAACCAAGTGGGTGAACAGATAAACTGTAGTACATTCAGACAATGGAATATTACTCAGTGCTAAAAGAAATGAGATAGTGAACCATAAAAAAACATAGCAAAAACTTATTGTATATTATTAAGTGAAAGAAGCCAATATGGGAAAGGATAAATACAACATGATTCCAACTGTATGACATTCTGGGAAAGGCAAACTTATTGAGGCAGTAAAAAGATCAGTGTTTGCTGGAGGTGAGAAGAGGCAGGGTTGAATAGGCAGAACAGGAGGTTTAGGATAGTGAAATCAGTCTGTATAAAACTAAGATGGCTGACTTATAACATTCAATATTTGTCCAAACACATAGAATATACAACACCAAGAAATGAACTGTAATGTAAACTATGGCCTTTGAGTGGTGATAATGTCTCAATGCAAATTCATCAGTTCTAACAGGATACACTATGGTGGGCAATGTCGATAATGGGGAGGCCATGGACTTGTGGGGACAGGGGACATAGAGGAAATTTCTGTATCTTCTCCTCAACTTCACTGTAAATCTAAAACTATTCTAAAAATTATCTTTTAAAATACATTTTATAAAATTGGATATGATTGGATTACCTTAAAATGGCTAGAATAATTGTCCTACAACCAAGCAGAAATGAAAACTCATGAGTTTCTCTGGATTTAAAGAAATAAGCACATTACATCTTTGCACAATGTAGACTGTGACTGTACAAAATTAATAACTGATATAAATACATAGTTTATGCATATATATGCATTTATGTGCATATATAAAATCAAATATGGGGTATTTGATTTAGAGGTCTAAATTAATATAATTTTAATTATGAAAATGCTTAAATGGATTGCATTGCTTCTTTCTCAACTAAGCATTACCCATCCATGAAATTTTTTTTGAATTATGTGGTAATTGGCTGAATAATCCCCTTTGCATTTCTTGAACAAAGGCTGGGATTCAACATTTAATGAGGTAATGAGATAATGTATGTCTGGCTATGCACAATGTGTAGCACAGCAATGACCAAATGCAGGAAGAAAAATATTTTGGCAAGTTGGTGATACCAAGCATTTGTTTTGATTGAATTTCTCACTGCATTTTCTGGTAGTTTTGGTATCATATAAACAAATTTTGATATATACTCTCTTTATTATTTTATGTATATTTTATTATTTCTGCTCAATTTTTTAACTGTTCCCTTTATCAGGTTCTGATCTGTCTCCCTCTGTCATCATTCTTGAAGAGGCTCCCTCAGGGACAGCTACTGGTGATGATTATGTGTAGACCATATAATGATGTTTAGATTATATCCTACTTCTTTTACAATGAAGCCAAATTCACAATTAATACAGATTTCATATTTTTCTTTTGATTGATTATTAACAATAAAATCATGAAAGTATATACCACATTATATACTTAAAATTCTTTTTACACTTTTTATTTATTCAAAAGCTTAATTGGCAAAATAAGACATGTTAATTTTTTGAACATGATTTATGCAGACACAGCTATTAACATAGTGATAGAACACAAACAAAAATTTAAACAGCAATAATAGAGTAAAGGAGATCAACTCCCAGTCACTTAAAAAATTAAAATAATATGTCAAATAGAATGTCAGAGAGAAATGCCTTGCAAATTTTATAATATAAAAATAAGGTGACCTTGAGTCCACTGTAATAATATGAAATACAATGAGCTACTTTATGATAAACTGATTAAAACCATTGCCCCATAGACACTGATCATATTTATAATATGAGTTATCGCAGCAAATACAACAAAAATATGTATCACATAAGAAAAATAAAATTCAGTTGCTTTCTTTAAACAGTGATTAATATATCAAAGGTCAGGACTCTATTTCATTCTAATTTTTGGCCACACCACATGGCTTGGGGGATCTTAGTTCTGCAACCAGAGATCCAATCTGGACCTTCAGCAGTGAAAGCGCTGAGTTCTAATCACTGGACTGCCGGGGAATTCCCCAGGACTCTTTTTTAAAGACAAGGTGGACAAAAACCCTTTGTATTAATGGTAGCATCTCTACAGTATATATCATTTTCTATGCTCAAGCTGCCATATTCAGTGGGAAAAGAGAAAAAGAGAAAACACAATATCCAGAAAGAAAAATGTGGCCCTAACACAGTGGTGAAGACGTCCCTATAGCTTTGTCTTTCTGCCCAGTGACAGAAACTGATTCCTCAGAAACTTCCCACCTAATCAATTAATGAAATTTATCTACCCAGTAGCTTCACCAACAGGTAATCAGATTCAAAATATACCATACTGCTTACTTAATTAAAAGTTAAATTGAGAATTTTTGGTTCTTTTTTTTTTATTATTCTATTATTGTGCAAACAGAAGTAGACTTTAAATGGGATACTTTATTTTCACAAGTTAATTCCTTATAAATAAAAAGTCCCAGCATATTACTTTATTTCTCATTAAAGCCAAAAATTCCTGATAATGAAATTGAGTCACCAGAAGAAGCTTTTTAGTAACAAGTAGTTGAAGAAAGAAGTTTGTCTTTAGAAGGCAGAGAGTACACTGTGTAATGCCCCATTTTTCTTTAAAGACCAATGTGGTTTTTCCTTACTGAAAATTTCTATAACTCTATAATTTTCAGTAAGTATAAAGAGTTAAGGGCTTCCCCGGTGGCTCAGGTGGTAAAGTGTCTGCCTGCAATGCAGGAGACCCGGGTTTGTTCCCTGTGTTGCACAGATCCCCTGGAGAAGGAAATGGAAACCCACTCCAGTACTCTTCTTGCCTGGAAAATCCCATGGACAGAGGAGCCTGTAGGTTACAATCCATGGGGTCGCAAAGAGTCAGAGATGACTGAGCAACTTCACTTTCACTTTCCTTCATAAAGAGTTAATATGTGAGAAAATGTAAATAATTTATTTGTATCTTGCAAACATTTTTTTTAACATATGCAAGATAACGTTTCAAATACTTTATAGGTATGAACCGCTTTAATTCTCATAATAACACAATGAGATAGGTACTTTTAAGGTCTCATTAAAAAAGCAAGAAACCTGAGGCACAGAGCAGTTGTCTTGCTCAAGGACACACAGTGTTCATTTTGGTAATCTGATCCAGAATCTGTACCCTTAAACACTGTAACTAAGATCATGGCATCTGGTCCCATCACTTCATGGGAAGTAGATGGGGAAACAGTGGAAACAGTGTCAGACTTTATTTTTGGGGGCTCCAAAATCACTGCTGATGGTGATTGCAGCCATGAAATTAAAAGATGCTTACTCCTTGGAAGGAAGGTTATGACCAACCTAGATAGCATATTTAAAAGCAGAGACATTACTTTGCCAACAAAGGTCCGTCTAGTCAAGGCTATGGTTTTTCCAGTGGTCATGTATGGATGTGAGAGTTGGACGGTGAAGAAAGCTGAGCGCCAAAGAACTGATGCTTTTGAACTATGGTGTTGGAGAAGACTCTTGAGAGTCCCTTGGACTGCAAGAAGATCCAACCAGTCCATCCTAAAGGAGATGAGTCCTGGGTGTTCACTGGAAGGACTGATGTTGAAACTAAAACTCCAATACTTTGGCCACCTCATGCGAAGAGTTGACTCATTGGAAAAGACCCTAATGCTGGGAAGAATTGAGGGCAGGAGGTGCAGGGGACGACAGAGGATGAGATGGTTGGATGGCATCACTGACTCAATGGACATGGGTTTGGGTAAACTCCAGGAGTTGGTGATGGACAGGGAGGCCTGGCATGCTGCAATTCGTGGGGTCACAAGGAGTCAGACACGACTGAGCGACTGAACTGAACTGAACTGAAACACTGTATCACGTAGTCATGGAAATGTGGATGCCTTCATTCTCTCCAACAGAGTAGCCCATCTAATGCAATCAAATACTACACTTTAAACTACCTTCATGGTTCCCACCAGAACTTTCTAAGGTTCACAGTTAGCAAGATAAGTTAGTGAAAAGAGTTACAAATTTATTTCCCTTATGTATTTTGACATCATGAAATCTATTTTTCAGCAACTATAGTAACGTCTAAAAAAAAAAAAAGAGTGGAAGAACGTGAGTTCCTTCTTCCACAAAATGCAATATCCTTGACCTGTTGTATGGCAGTCCAAGATACACAGGACAATGCTTTTCTCCCTAGACAACACCTTTCAAAATCAGGTCTGCACACATTTCCCACACGTATCTCAGAGTCAAGTGTCTCAGGGTGAGATTTTGTATATTTGAACAGCAGAACACATTTGATATAGTGATTTCAGAAGACTTACCATGTGCTTCTATTTCAGGGAGCTTACATTTATTACACTGACTTTCCATAGAAAGAATTATAACTTAGAAAGTCACCCAGGGAATCTCCTATGCATTAACGGGGCAGAAAATGTCCTATTCCTTGGAAGTCTAAAGCCACTTCTCTTTCCGGCTATGAGAAATCATCCTGTTGTGTTTTTCCTCTCTCTCTGTCACAAGGAAAATGCAGACCTTGGAGAAACTGTTTCATTTGCTTTTGGTGGCAGAAGCATTGTATTTGGAGTCAGAGACTGGAACCGGATCTTAATTTTGTCACATTCTGACCATGAGGTCTTGAGCCAATCACTTACCATCTCTGACCTGCAGAATCTCATTTATAAGGAAGGAGTAATACTGACATCTCCCACACAGGACTGTTGAATGATTAAATAAATTCCTATATGGCATGGGGTAATTTACAGTTAATTATATTCCCTGATGGCTCAGCAGGTGAAGAATCTGCTTTCAATGCAAGAGACACAAGAGACGTGGGTTGAAACCTCGGTCTGGAAGGTTCCCTGGGGGAAGAAATGACAACCCACTCCAGTATTCTTGCTGAAAAATCCCATGGACAGAGGAGCCTGGCAGGCTACAGTCCCAAGAGTCACAAAGAGTCAGACACCTGAGCGACTGAGCAGAGAAGAATACCTACTATAAGCTCTGGTAATAAATAGAAGAAAAGTGACTAACAGCCAAAGTTTGTAATTTGTAATCTGAAACTTGGCACCTAACTACCTCACAGAGGAAGTAATAATGATTTATATATAAATAAGCTCTATATTTATGATATGCAACTGGTTACAAGTAGCTTTCCACCATTACTGTTTTCTCCAAATAAATTTAAGCTAAGTTCTTTGAATATGCCAAAAGATTTAGACAACTGATTCATAGAACGCTATAAAAAATACCATTCTTACATTATTTTGAGACTATTATACCAAGAAATATTATAGCAGAAATACCATTACCAACCTAGTTTCTTTAAGCTTAGAGATCTAGGGGAGCAATTAAATTAAATACTTGCTGAAAATCCATACTGTATTTGGTATATTTGAGAATGACATTCATGAGAACAAATTGTGCCCTTCTACAATGCAAGGGGAGAATCTGGCCTTTGTGAACTTTCCATAAATCTGAGAGAAGAGAAATAAATTGTCATATATTTAGGCAAGCCAAACATGTTACTAATATGAGCAGGACAAGAAATTCTGTTCAAATGAACTTAGCTGAAGAACAGACTCTAACAGAAATGAAACTCTTTGATGTGTCTCTTAGAAAGTCCATTCATACCACTTCCACATGAAAAAGCCCAGTGTCAAAGGATGTCTCAAGACAAGGCTGCTTTTGGCCACATGCCAAATGAAGAAGCAAGCAAAAGTTTTAGTGATAATCCCCTAACTCTACTTTTTGGGGATTTTGCCCACTGTTTAGGAAATACTTTCTTATCCCTAACTATCGTCTCATTTCCTGCTCTATCAAGTAAGAACTTATTTTCTAAAAGGAAATAGTCACTTAATGTGTACATATGCTAAGTCACTTCAGTCGTCTCTGACTCTTTGTGATTCTATGAACTATAGCCCACCAGGCCCCTCTGTCCATGGGATTCTCCAGGCAAGAATACTGGAGTAGGTTGCCATTCCCTTCTCCAGGGGATCTTCCCAAACCAGGAATCAAACCCATATCTCCTTTATCTCCTGCATTGCAGGCAGATTTTTTACCACTGAGCCACCAGGGAAGCCCGTCACTTAATATGTTACCCCTTATATTTCAGTAATGGAAGCAGTGCCTGTCCAAGAGTAAGATAGTTTAAGTAGGAAACACTGATGTCCAGGACATAATGGTGAGCAGATACATATACAGTTGCCCTCCCATTAAGACCTGATTCTGTGTCTTAAGATCTTGAGATCCTTTCGAGGAGAACCTACTGTAGAAACATCCAGGAAGAAAACAGAACATGACACTGTTCTTTTTACCAAATTGAAAGCAGTCACATTTAAATATCCCTTCTTTTCCCATAATAAATTCTTACCAGAGGGAAATATAGTCACTTCTTTATCAAAATATGTGTTTATTGATCTAGATAATAGAGATATTACTTTTTATTTCATTCAAATATATCTTGGTTTGACATTCTAGCCATAAAATGGTTGAGTAATAATTACTAAATTTAATTGATAAAATTTAGTTTTAATTGATAAATTTAGCACGCTATATATAAAATATCTTACTTTTAAAGTTGAATGAAATAGTAGAAAAATCAACAGCTTTTTGGGGAAAAAATACTGATTTTTTTATCCTTTTCATGTTGCAATCATGTTTGGGATTTGAATTTCTTCTCAAATGTCATTAAGATGTGCTACTAAACAGTGTTATTAAAGGCAAAGTCTCCTCTCCTAGGTAAAAAAAGGTTAACATAAACCCATCATACCATACGATAACCTAGAAATTTTCACTTTCTATTGAGTTTTATACAGTAGTTACTATATCCTTTATTCCTTTTGCCTTCATTTGCTTTTTTTTTGTTTCTGTTATTTAAAACTGATTAATCTGACTTAATCATTAACACGTGATCAGATAAATGTAGCTAGGAAATATATAAATTTGTATATTTTTCTGTTACAAATATACAGTTTCAAAAATAAAAGTCTAATATAATCTGCAAATGCTTTTCTTTTCAAAGAGGACGAATTTCTAAGGAAGAGAGCATGGTAATTTGTATGTAGTTATCATACCAAAAGGAACATCAATTGCAAATGCCATGTTAAACAAATGAAATACAGTAAATTAAATGAAACTACTTTCTGTAACACTTTATGCTTCTATCTGTTAATTTTGAAGAAGGCACCATACTGAGGTTCATTTCAGTACAAAGCCGTATTATGCAGATGTACTACATTTATTTATTTTTCTTTATGAAAAAGTATATATAAAACTTTATAGTCTGCCCCAGTTCTACACTAGGGATAGCATGAAAAGCTTTTCTATGTCTAACTTACCCAGTCCCTTAGATTTGTCTTCACATTTCCTCTTGCTTGCATTACCCAGTGTTTCAAACCTGCCTCCAAATCCTGGAAACAAAGGTCAGGGGAGGAGAGGTCTTTCTTTGGCCCTTCTCTGTACTTCTGACCCATTTCTTTCAACATCCAAGATATTATTCTCTCAGAACTCTCCCCTGCTGTATCTTCACCACCTTCAGTGGCTTCCCCTCAGCCTTTATATATAAACAAAATGATAAATCTCTTTTCTATCTTAAGAAAAAAAGAATCTCCTTGGATTTCTTTCTCCTCTGGTAGAAACTAGGTATCTTCCCCTTGCTGATTTCCTCACTGCTCACTAATTCACTCCCTCCTCTTCCATTCAATTCACTTTTCATCCTTTGTCCTCAGTTTCCATCCTACTGCCCTGCTCACTGTGCAAAGAACACCTTTCAAGGGCCTAAATAACTTGACCTCTAACAGTCTGAAGCATTTACCTACCAAGCCATTCATTTCTTTTCAAAACTCTTCTCACTTCTGTCCATTCTCCTTCTAAATTTCTGATCACTTATTATAAGTCCCTTGCTGGCTCCTCTCCATGCCTATGCTCACAAATATTGTTGCTCCTTATAATTCTTGGTCCTCGGTCCTCTTCTTCTGTCCAGAGATTCTCTTCTTAACTCTGCCAATTCCATTTCTATCATATTCGCAAATCCCACAAATCCCATAAATCCAATACCCACCTTGGAAAATATGTTGCTTCTGAAAATTCCTCAATGGACCTCTTTGGTCCTCAGTTATAAAATGTCATCAATAAGAACAATAATTCATTAAGTTTTTAGATGATTAAATTAGATAGTGCAGGTAAAGCATTTAGCATGGTATATACCATGGTATCAATAATCACGCCCTATTGTTTTTATACTCCCTTTACATATACTTCCCTCTAAGTAATCCCAACTATAATTAAAAAGTATCCCAGTAAACTCAAAACTCTCTCCCAGAATCTACAACTTCCCTACTCACTGTTATGCTAAGAGCTGTTCTCTCTTTATTTAGGCAGCAAATCTTTATTAATATCCTGCTGTGTGTGAAGAACTATTTTAACATTAGACTGAATAGACTTGTGGATGCAGATGGCAGAGTAGAAGGAAGTATGCTCATAATAATGGTGTTAAGTGCTGCACTCACTATGCCAGCAAATTTGGAAAACTCAGCAGTGGCCACGGGATTGGAAAAGGTCAGTTTTCATTCCAATCTCAAACAAAGGCAATGCCAAAGAACGTTCAAACTACCACACAATTGCACTCATCTCACATGCTAGCAAAGTAATGCTCAAAATTCTCCAAGCAAGGGTTCAACAGTACGTGAACCAAGAACTTCCAGATGTTCAAGCTGGATTTAGAAAACACAGAGGAACCAGAGAGCAAATTGCCAACATCCATTGAATCACAGAAGAAGCAAGAGAGTTCCAGAAAAACATCTACTTCTGCTTTATTGACTATGCCAAAGCCTTTGACAGTGTGGATCACAACAAACTGTGGAAATTTCTTAAAGAGATGGGAATACCAGACCATCTTACCGGCCTCCTGAGAAATCTGTATGCAGGTCAAGAAGCAACCGTTAGAACCAGACATGGAACAACAGACTGGTTCCAAATTGGGAAAGAAGTAGGTCAAGGCTGTATATTGTCACCCTGCTTATTTAACTTATATACAGACTACATCATTTGAAATGCCAGGTTGGATGATGCACAAGCTGGAATCCAGATTGCCGGGAGAAATATCAATAACCTCAGATATGCAGATGATACCACTCTTATGGCAGAAAGTAAAGAAGAACTAAAGAGCTTTTTGATGAAAGTGAAAGAGAAGAGTGAAAAAGCTCGCTTAAAACTCAATATTCAAAAAACAAAGATCATGGTATCTGGTCATCACTTCATGGCAAATAGATGGGGAAACAATGTAAACAGTGACAGACTTTATTTTCTTGGGCTCTAAAATCGCTGCAGATGGTGACTGCAACCATGAGATTAAGAGATGCTTGCTCCTTGAAAGAAAAGCTATGACCAACCTAGACAGCATATTAAAAAGCAGAGATGTTACTTTGCCAACAAAGGTCCATCTAGTTAAAGCTATGGTTTTTCCAGTAGTCATGTATGGATGTTAGAATTGGACTATAAAGAAAGTTGAGCACCAAAGAACTAATGCTTTTGAACTGCGGTGTTGGAGAAGTCTCTTGAGAGTCCCTTGGACTGCAAGGAGATACAACCAGTCTATCCTAAAGGAAATCAGTCGTGAATATTCACTGGAAGGACTGATGCTGAAGCTGAAACTCCAATACTTTGGCCACCTGATGCAAAGAACTGACTCATTGGAAAAAATCCTGATGCTAGGAAAGATTGAAGGTGGGAGGATAAGGGGACGACACAGGATGAGATGGTTGGATGGCATCAGCAACACGATAGACATGAGTCTGAGTAGGTTCTGGGAGTTGATGATGGACAGGGAAGCCTGTTGTGCTGCAGTCCATGGGGTCTCAAAGAGTTGGACACAACTAAACGACTGAACTGAACTGAACTTTATATTGTTAAGTTAATCATGTTCCCATTATGGCTTTCAATTGTAATGATCTTTTATTTTTTGTCTGGCTATTGATTGTGAAAACTGATAAACATCTTTCACTATTCTGAAAAAAATATACTGCACAAAGTTTGATGATTTAAAAAAATGTCTTTGCGATAAGTTGCTCACAGTCTTTCCCAGTTGCAGAGCTGGACAAGTAAACAGTGCTATTAAATTATGTGGTAAGGTGGCAAATGGAAAGTTATATAGCAGCAAAATTATGGCATGGCCATTCTTTTCCTGGAGCTAAAAATGTGGCCGTCATCTGTTACTCTTCACTATCACAGGTAAAAGAAAAGAAGTCAGTGAATGGGACAGAGAAGAAATCAAGTCCTGAGATACTGCTTCTTAAAGAACTCTTGAAACCCATCCACTCCTCTTCATTGTCACTTTTACTGTTTTATATCAATAACCCCTCTTCTACCCTATTTGTCCATTGTGTCATCTTTCTAACATACAAATCTAATCCATTTTCTTCTTTACTTAAAGTCGTTCAGTGCATTCCTACCACACATACACATATACAAAAAAATTAAATCTGTAGATGTCAGAGAAGAACAAATTTTATGTCTCCAGTTCCAGTCTCCAGTTTCATCTGACTTACACATATTCTATGCTCCAGACCAAAAATAAATATTGCATTTCTGGAAATACCAATTATTTATCACTCCTCAGTGCCTTAGCATATACTTTTCCTTCTGCCCAGTGAGTCATTTGTCTTCTCAGAGGGACCAGTGGTGGGTCTGACTTTTATGCCAGCCAAATAATTAATGGCAGGGGTTAAGTATTTAGAGAATCAAAGAACTCAGATGATCTTATAAAATAGCAGCAATGCATTCAGTGTTACAAATTAACTTCTGTCTAAGGAAATACTGCTAATCTTCTATGTATCTTCTTAACTCTACTCTTTTTTAATACTTTTCTAAATCCTCTCCATTATTACAGATAAGTTCACTCTCTTAGACACTTCATTCTCTGCAGACCCAAAATTGTTTTAGTTCTTATCAAACTGTATGCTAGTTCATTACATTGAAGGTTTTTCTCCTCAATTTGACTATGAATCTCAAATAACAAACTACACATGGTTTGTGACAGACACTTCATAAATCTTTGTTGAAGGAATAAGGGAATAAGTACATAAACGAATATCATTTTTCCTCCTGATGGAAATGTTTTACATTGAGTGGATTATTGAGATAGGTCTTTACACATGAAACTCTCTTCTCCTGTATAAAGAATTGAGATGTAAGTTCATGCTGAGTTTGAAGACTAAATGTCTGACCTAAACTACCTTCATGATTTGTCCTGTCAGCTGTATCTTAAGAATGCCAGCATGTCTTCTTTCTCAGGATACCATAAACAGAATTTCTAAGGTCAGCTCTTCCCTTGGCTAAAAACTATAAAGATTTATGCTTCATCATTATAAATAAAAATATAAAGAAAATACATGTTGAAGTTGAAGCTAAATATCTAAAGTTAACTACCTTCTGTGTTGATTTTGATTTTGTTGTTGTTATATATTGTTTCTTTTTCACAAATTTGTGAACCTCCAAAGAATACTTAGTTCTTGGTTGCAAAACTGCAATCATTTCTCAGTCTTACACACATACTTGGGGTATTCATTTACTGATCTTTACAATACTGTGTGAAACAACTATGCTAAATTAGACTCCACTCTCCTTGGCAGAACTTCAGTAGGGAATTGTAATTCATCTGCATAATATGATGTTGAGACTGAATTGGGCCACCCTGTGGTACCTTTTTTAAAATTATAAGCAACAGGAACAAACTGTTAGGGAAATGTCCTCTCAATTCCCCCAACTATGCATTTAGCAGATTTCCACTATATGGCTTTCTGCTCATTAACATTCATGCCGTTGTCTGTAACCTCATTTGTTTCAGTGTTTGCTTTGGATTTGCCTTGCTGAAATATTTGCCTTTCTTCTTTCTCTTACAGCTTCTTCTGGAGCTTTGATTGTTCCTTTCGATTTTAACAGAATATACTAGGAGGATAACTACTAAAAACTTATTTATGAACACAATTTATAGATAATTTTTTCTAAAAAGAAATAAACAAACAAGGCCTCTTTTCACTGATCAGGAAAATTTTGTGAAAGATACACCTATTGAATTCAGTGGCTTCACCAATCTCTCAGTGTTATTTCAAAAGGAAAGAAACAATTGTCAGTGCCTGCATTTCCTGTTGTGAGTTGTTTATTTCTTAATGACGAATCTTCTCTCTGACTCTAACTATAACCTGCATGATTAGTCAGTAGGACATGGACTTTATGTTTTTGTTTTTTCCTATTTAAAATTAGTTTGCATGGGAATATCCAAGCCATTCTGTTTGGTGCCCCCTCATGATAAAATTATATAAATTTCTCAGAGCTCACATATATGAACTTGGGACTACAATGATAAAGTGTGACTGTATTTACTTGAGAAAATTTGGCCAACCTATACATGTATTTAATTTACCCATTAGGTTTCATCATGATTATGTTCTAAATAGATAGAGACTATATAATATCATAGACATTTTAATTCCATGGTGATATTTTGTTCTTTTCCTCTTTGAATCTATACAGATTTTCATAACATACAATAGATGCAAAATTATTTTGTTTGAAAGGACAAATTTGGAAGGAAGGTAGGGAGGGAAAAAGGGAGGAAGGGAAGAAAAAAAGAAATATAGATGAGATGAGCAAAAAGAGAAGGGAGGAATCTTTGGTTTTTCTTTAAACCTATTTATATATATATACTCTTTCTAGAAGTCATTAGAGAATGCTCCACAAATAATTCCATATAAATAATGTCCCAGATTTCTTCTAGCCTCTCCTATATCAAGATGAAAATGCATCAGGAAGCTTTACCATGATCATTGTTACATTACCCTATCACTTACAGTGCTTCCTGTTCATGGTTAAGAATATACAGTGTCAAAACAACACTTGTAGAAGTCTGCATGATGAGGCAAAGAGGGCCCTACATGCTCAGCTGCTTCAGTCGTGTCTGACTCTTTGAGACCCCATGGACCATAGCCCACCAGGCTCCTCTGTCCATGGAATTTTCGGCACAAACACTGGAGTGGGTTGCCATACCCTTCTCCAGGGGATCTTCCCAAAGCAGGGATCAAACATGCAACTCCTATGCCTCCGGCATTGCAGGCATTGAGCCACTTGGGGAAGCTCAAAGAGGAGTGATTCCCCATTTAAAGAGATTTCTCAGTGGTGCCACTGTTGACATTTTGGACCAGACAATTCTTTATGGCAGATGGTCTGTCTTGTGCATTGTCAGTGTTTAGCAGCATCCTTGGCCTTTATCCACTAGCTGCCAGTAACAACCCTTTCCCTGAGTCATGACAATCACTAGTGTCTCCAGACATTGCCAGATGCCAGCTAGGAGATGGTGAGACTTGCCCTATATACATACACACTTATCTAGTACAACAGCCATAGCATATCACAGATTTTCCAGGGGGTCACTCTTTAAATTTCCCCTGAAGTGTCAAGCACAGATCATTTTGGGCTACTGAGAGATCAACCCCAAGACAGACTCTCTGACACGGCCCACTTCTACCCCTCCCCAGCTTCTCTAATCCCTCCACATGCATAGGTCTGAGTTGCCCCTCCTTCTTCCAATCAGTCATCCTTCCCACTCAGTGACCTCTAATCAACCCACCCACACATAGTTTGAATTTAACATTGCAAGTGTCAGTAAACCAGCAAAGTGTGTATTACTTTCAATAACAGACTTACAGTATAGGCCCTATTGAAGAGGGAATTCACAGGGCCTGGACTCCATCTTAGGCATGTTCATGCTGATCATGCTTGGCCACCTCTCTAATGGACTCTAAACTCTGTGCTTAGTGCCTATGGAAACGACAATAAAAGGATAAGACCCCCTCCGGACAGGGGAACCTTGAAGATCGTATCCAGGTTACTCATTGCCTAAGAGAAAACATACACTGATCACCCCTGTCTCCGGACAGTCCATAAATTTTTCTGTACCTATCGGAGTGTAACCTCAGGCTTATTGAGTATTGGCCAACTGTTTAACTGTTTGAACACATAACACATGAATGATGAGATTACTGTGATTGTATTTACCCTTCCATTGTTTATGTATGTCTCAAGGAATTTGGGGTGGTGAGTTCGGACACGTACACACAGGGTATAAAAGATTTTCACAAATGCTGGTCGGGGTCCTTGGCTAAGAGAAGACTCTGCCTTGGGCCCGCTGGTGTAATAAACTGCACTCCACTACCTGCATTGTCCTTCTGAGTCAGTTTGTTTCCCAGAACGTGTGACTACAACACTATTATAGATGATTCTGCAGCAGAACCTGATAAAGTTCATAGTATGACTACTGATAAAGGATGATAATGATCATGAGACAGAATTAGGAGAATGAGGTGAAGTTAAAGAGGTTAGCCTCTGAAGATGAATATCCTATGTTAGAATTCTATCTGTGCTACATACTAGATATCTGTAACTCTGTACAAACAATGCTTTGCCTCATTCGTGGCCATTTGTAAGATGGGCATAATAATAGTATCTGTTGCATAGAACTGTTATGAGGTCTAGATAAGAGTCTATCTGAGAAGTAATTTAGCAGAATGTTTAATATATATTCTCTTATATGCAATGATAACAGTATATATTATAACAGTACCTCCAACACAAAAATACATATACAACACAACATGCACACACACAAGACAACCAAAAACTATTAACATACCTTACTGTTGTCAATAACTTTATTATTAAATAAAATGTCATGTTACATATTGTCTGACCTGTCTTATACTAGCAGATTCTTACAGTAGCATTTTTGGTTTGCTTTAATTTCTATGTCAATCAGTAAATGCTTAAGTAGCATGCTACTCTTTTCAAATCTGTTCTTCAAATTTGCTTTAAAGAGACACATGTTTAGTTGTTAGTACGATTAACACTAACTTTTGGTTTATTATCAGTGTTCTTTCCAGTGGTCTTAATTCTCCTGGTTCATAGCATCTCACCCTCTGACACATTGTTCCTCATATTTATTAAAATTTTTGAAAAGAAATATTTATGAAAAGGAGCATATATAAGAGAAGGAAGAATAACTCAATGGCTCTTGATAGTTTATAGATTATGATGGGCAAAATAGAGAAAAAGAGAGAACAAAGTGATGCGAAGGGTTTTGTGATAACTGCAGGTTTATATCCTATAAAGTATACCAAATAGGAAATTCAGAAGAAAGAAGTATTTTTGGAATAAAGATAATAAGTCCACTTTAGTCATGGATAGAGAGAAAGGAGGAGGTAAGTAGAAGCCTGGTGCTATTTTGACCTTGGCTCATAGTAAAGACTATGAGCATCTCCACATAATTATTACAGGAGGTTTTGAAGAAAATCTGAGAAGGAATCCAAAATTAATGAAAACTTTGGAAGCCTAGAGAAAGTATTTGGATTTGTTACAGTACAGATAAGTTCTCATTAACAGTCTGGATTCCCTAAGAAAAAGTACACAGTCATTTTACAGTAATGTCATTCAAATTAAAATGACTAATGATAGTACTACTCATGCAAAACTAGAACAGGTTCCATTACTCCTTTAACTAGCTTCATTCTAAATCCCACTGTTATTTATCTATAAAAGTCAATAAGACAAATGGCATCTATGGTTTTCAAAGGCAGATGAGCTATTAGTATCTTCATTTAATAGACAAGGAAACCAAATTTCAGCAAACTTAAATAATGTATCAGGAGACTGGGGTTTATAAACGGTAAAGGAGGAAAAAAAAGAGGGTTTCTTAATTCTGCTTTAATGTTGACTCCTATTACTTCCTATCCATTCACTTTTGATACACACTTTATAAATATTTGTGTAAAAATAAATAAATAAAGAATTTAGCCTCTCTGTCCATTACAGCAAGACAGATACAATCTCAAGGAGAAGTCTTCTAGAATTAGAAAGTGTTAAAATATTGCTTTTATCAAAAAGCTTTTGTAATAAGATGTTTGACAAACTGCACAAGGACTCCATGTCCATCAAAATCACAAAATGCCATTTAGGCAAGAATAGTGGATAATATTACAAGTAGTCTAATAGCAAAGAAAAGAAAAAGGGACACCCAGCTGTGCCTCTCCTCCTCGTGAGCAATAAATAGCTGGTTTTGTGTGTGTGTGTGTGTGTGTGTGTGTGTGTGTGTGTGTGTGTGTGTGTGTGTGTGTGTGTATTTTCTACAGACTATTACTAGAAAATAGGCAGGGAAATAAAAGTGGCATTTTTCTTGTTTTACTGAAAAGAAAACAAAAATCAGAAAAAAATAAAAGGATTTACCTAAAATCACACAAATAGTCCATTAAGGAACAAATAGAACTCAACTGCCTTTGGCTATCCTTTCCAATAGGTTATGCTACAACCTATTATATAAATGTGAACAATTAAACTGGAGAGTGGCTCAAAAGCAAATGAAATCTCCTTTAATTTGCTTCTCTAACTATAAAAAGAACCCATGTTGGAGCTTCACTATAATGTGACTCACTGTGGTGCAGAATTTAATATACTAAGTTCATCTTTAGAATTAACTTCAGGAGCTTGTCCACTAGAATTCTTGGAGAAGCTATCCATAATACGAATTTGACTCACCATTGAGATTAAGCCTAAGAAAGCTGCCACAAAGAAATGACTCTTTAAAGAAACTAGTAATCAACATTTTACATCTGCTATAATTCTAATATCTGTATACAAGACTCAAACACTTTGTCATTGCCCATATAATATTATCTAGTCACATCTGTAAAATGGGATAATGATAATACTTTGCCTCATAGGTTTATACTAAGGATTAAATGAGTAATATTTTAAAGCACTTAAAATATAAGTATTTGGTACATTGAAAAAATAAAACAAGGAGTTCATTTTCTTCCATGCTGTGATTTTAGTATACATAACTATAAAATTTGCCTTTTTTCAGACTTAGGCTATTTTTTAACAACCTAAAGTTAAAGGAAAACATTAGGATAGAAAAGCTTTTTTAACAAAGGTCACTTAAGGATCTGATCTCTGAAAAAGAAAAGCTTTTCTGTGCTGAAGGGATTTATTTCTTCCTTTCTTTCTTTTGACACCAAAGGGGAGAAACAATTTTTTCTATAAATTTCCAGAAATGTAAAGAGGCATAATGAGTAATTAACTGGAATTCCTAATTAAGTGCATACAGAACAGTGGATGCTTTCTTGCTTTACTTTATCACACAATAACATTTCCAAGAAGTGACATCCGCTTACACAAGGGTCTAAAATGCAAATTAATTATAATTCTGATGGCCTTGAATCTGAGCAGAGAATGACACAAAATGTGAAATTTCCTTGAATGTCCCTGAGGGTTTAAAGGTGTAGAAGTATTGAATGAGTATAAATAGTACAAGGTAGCTGCTGCATCCCATTTTCCTAAAGTAGACTGACAGGACAAATCCAAGAAGTAGCCCTTGGCGCTAGTGATATTCAAGGTGGTCAGCCTAGGAGGCATGATTCAGGGCTGAAAAGTCACCAGACCTACTGAATCCATTCAGAAACGGAACTGAGAGTAAAGAGCAGGACTTCCTACTTGAAATTTTGAGGTCCCGGTGTCTTCATCTTTTCAGACTGCTATTATAAACACCACAGACTGGGTGGCTTATAAACAACAGAAATTAATTTCTCACAGTTCTGGAGGCAGGAGGTTTGAGATCAGCAAGTCAGCATGGTCAGGAGAATGCTCTCTTCTGGGTCTCAGACTTCTCACTGTCCTCAAAGGGATGACAGGGTGGGCAATTCTGGGGCCTCTTCCTGAGGGCCTTAATCCCTTTCATGGGGCTTGACCGTCTTGATCTAAATACCTCCCAAATAGCCTCCTAATACTACATCATCTTTGGGAGTTAAGATTTCTATATATGAATCTGGGAAGGATGCAAACATTCAGCCCATAGCACTCAATTTAAAATTAAATATTTATTCAAACTATAGCACAAAGCTTCATTTGAGTTCTAACTGGCTGAACCATGTTACCTAAAGATTGCCCTATATATAAAGGGCTGTTACCCTCACAATTACACTACTTTGTGACAGGAAAACAAGTAGTATAAGGAAAGAAATACAACAATTAAGACTAAGTTACCCAAAATAAACACAAGTAGAATTGTTTCATGTTAAAAGTGTTATTTCATTTCTAACCCCCAGTTACATTCATCAAATTAGAGACCTAAAAAAGCAACTTAAAAGTTACAAATTGAAACTTTCCTGATTCAGTTTCACATATTATCCCTATGAACCTCACAGTTTTAGTATTGAAATGTCTTAATTTACTCTTAATTTACAGGATACAGATAAAGATGCAGCTGAAGCCCCATGCCAATACTGATTTAAGAAATAGCTTAAAATACCATTCTTACAGCAGATCCTAAGATATTTCATGACAGCATTAAAATGTTGTGGGAAATTGTTCAAATTTTGAATTTATACTAACCTGGATTCAAATACCAACTCACATTTAATTGTTTGTAACTTTGGCAACATCTTTGACCATGTTTAATCATAGCTTCCTCACCTATAAAATTAATATAATAGGATCAACCACATAACTTTGTAGGAAATAAATAAAACAATATATGTGAGGCATTTATAGGGTAAATAGTAAGCAAATGGAAGTTATTTTTATTGACCTAAAAAGGGAAAAATCCAATTTCCATTAACCATATTAGTATCTTATCACAATATGTACAAAATGATCAAAGTATTTCACAGGTTCTGTTGAAATTAAATGAAAGTGTTTCCCCTCTTTAATTAAAGGGAAATGATATAAATCCCTAGATTAGGGACTCCTACCTCCCGATATCTGTGTTTAATGCCTATAAATACTTCTAGTGAAATTTTCTCTGTTACCGTCTCTACTGAATATGCTATTACACAGTGATGACTTCAATGTAGTTTAAAAACCCTTTTGAGTTGCTTTTCTTTTACTGTTTTTATAATAAGGCATTCCCTTCTTATTTGAGTAGTTAGCTTTAAGTTCAGGAAGCAATGATTTGCCTTTGACATTTTATCACATGAGCTGTCTAGTTAAGGTCAGGATACCCAGCTTTCTGAAAAGATTTGAAAACTGGGATGGCAGAGGTGAATCAAGTCTTCCCTTTGGCTGAATAATACCCAGTTTTTATACAGAAGGTACCCGCTGGGTAAATTAACAAATACACCCAGTGATACAGTATCTAGAAGCTCAGTTGGCACAATGAAGCAACCCTTGTTCCATATTGTTGTTTTGCTGCTCTTGAGATGAGTGGCTACACTGCAGAGATTTCCTTTGGAGAATGAATTAGGAATCTAAGTTCCAAGTATGATGGTGATGTAACTAGAGTACTGTCCATTACAGTTCGACATACAGAGTCCACAGAAATAGCGTCGACAGTACAAACATACAGTTTCTTCAAGGCAAATGTAGAGGTTGGAATGAACTCTAAATTGCCTATAATTTACCTGACCTAATTATTTTAACTTTCATAATCAAATCTCCATGAATTCAGCTCTCCAAATTTCCATCTCTGCTACCTCATATATCAAATGGACAGAAAGTTAAACAAGCAGCAAAGAATGAAAAGTATCACCCTCTGTACCTCTGTATTTCTTTCTAATTAAGAGAGATGTTAATTGAAATTAGAATGACACAGACTCTGTGCAGAAATCTCCTGAGTACTGTAATTGGTTTGTGGAGCTGTTGCCCCAGGGTTATTCACTGGAGTCATTCCTACCTGGCTGGAAATAACTGAAAAGCCTCACCTAAATAGGAGCCTCAAGTTTATGAAATAGGATTGGCAGTGGAAAAGCAAATGTATCCACATCCAAATTAGATTTGCTTTAACCATTTATGGAGAAAGTATTTGAGGTCAGATGTTTTTACTCATCAGTTCACTTCAGTTATCCTTTCCCCATGCAATTTCCCCCAACTCAGTTTGATCACATCTAGGCCTTTTAATGGTTTCACGTTACCAACAGAACCAAACAGAATACTTCAAGACTTTGCCCCCAGGCTCCAACTACCTTCCATAGCCCTCTGTTTACATCCACAGTACGTTTCAACCAAACACATGAGAGTGCCTTCCCATCAAATAGATATATTCACATTGCCACATTTACTGGACAACTCTTCTGCTTTCTTCTTTTCTCTAGAATAACAAATGCTTACCAAATCCCACCAAACTTGCAAGATTCAGACCAAATACCATGTCCTCCAATAAATACTTAGTGCTCCTCTTGGCTGAAAATGATATCATCTCCTTTGAAATTTCCTACCCTTCATCTGTATCTCCCACTAATTCCTCCCTCTTTACCTAATACACTAATCTCCTTGAGGAAAAAAGCTATGTCTTGTTAATTCCTGAAGACCCAACATTTATCCCATGTTAGTTATCAAGTATTCATGAAATAAGTTTTGGATTATAAATTATATTTATAACAAATTATAAATTAACAATTACAAATTTTAAAAGCTTTACTTAGGATAGTTTCTAGGACAGCTTGTATAATCATCTCTCTTTGCATAAATTTATAAAGAATTTAAATAAGGAAATTGAAGGGAAGACAAAAAGTTGGAGTAATCAAAACCTCAAATTTTAAACTAGAAAAATAAAGTTAACATTTTACATATTCCTACCTCATAATACAAAGCATTGAGTATATCTTTAAAATGTACATAATATACATGACATAATATAATAAAACCAAATGTCAAATTTAATGTACATTTGTCTTGGTTCAACAATATAAAAATCTATGAAAAGTCTTTTGTCTTAAGTATAACTTAAGTCAGTAAATACTAGCTTATGCCAAGGAAAGCAGACTGTTAGAAATTAAAGTGATCAAAATATATGATGAAACCCTTACCTTTGAGAACTCCATAAACAAAACACATACAAGCAAACTAATATAAAAATAGGATATGCAAATTCCAAGAGGGTATACAAAAACAATTACGAGGGTTTAAAGTTTGGAGAATAAAGATGCTGTTTTAGTCTATTTGAGTTGCTATAACAAAATACCACAGACTGGGTGGCTTATAAACAACAAATACTTATTTTTCACAGTTCTGCAGGCTGGGAAGTCCAAGATTATGGCAGATTCAGTGTTTGGTGAGGACTCATTTCCTGGTTCATAGTTGGTCCTCTTTTAGGACCACACAGTGGAAGGGGCAAGCAAGCTCTCTAGGATCACCTTTAAAAGAATGCTAATCCCATGAGGGCTCCACCCTCATGACCTGAAGACGTCCTGAAGGCTCCACCTCCTAATACCATCACATTGGGAATTCCTTTCAATACATGAATTTAGAAGGAACACAAATGTTCAGGCTATTGCAGATGCTTTCCTTGATAATTTGTGGAATATAAAACAAAATTGGGGAAACAGAATAAATAGGTCTACATAGAGATGGGGTAGAGAATTCAATGCAGAAAAGAACAATAAACAAAGACATCAAAGCAAGACATTTTTCAGAATTGTTCCAACTTGCCAGAAATGTAAGATGCAAGTGGTGAATAATCACAATAATAATACCCAACATCATTTGAGCAGTTCCTATATTCTGGGTATTGTTATAAGGACTTTACGTATGTTAAATTCATTTAATTTTTATAACAGCCATGTAAGGTGAGGGTTATATTTTCTTTTAATAGGGGGTAAGAAGGCATAGTGAGTAGAAATGAGAATTACAATTTAGAAGATAAGCTGGAATCATGTTGCTAACTAATCCTATTGGTAGAGAACTAAAATGCACTAACTGGAGGAAGATGAAAACAGTAGAGGATATAATTGAGGTAGAGGAGACACCACAGAAAAGGCATGGGAAGCCTGTGTATGTGTGTGATGAGGGAGGGGCAAGAAAAAAAGTATGGAAAATGTGTTTTTGTTGGAGAGTGCCATGTATACAACAGGTTATAAAATTTGACAAACAATATGAAGAGCTTACATGCCAGGTTGAGGGGCCTTTATTCTACAGTCTTGAGGGTTTTACAAAAGAAATGATGTACAGCTTTCTATATTAAATAGGTCATCCTTACACTGTATGGAGTGCTTCCCTGATAGCTCAGTTGGTAAAGAAACCGCCTGCAATTCAGGAAACCCTGGTTCGATTCCTGAGTCAGAAAGATCCCCTGGAGAAGGGATAGGCTACCCACTCCAGTATTCTTGGGCTTCCCTTGTGGCCCAGCTGGTAAAGAATCCGCCTGCAATACAGGAGACCTGGGTTTGATCCCCTGAAGAAGGGAAAGGCTACCCATGCCAATATTCTGGCCCAGAGAATTCCCAGTGCACGGGGTCACAAAGAGTCAGGCACAACTGAGCGACTTTCACTCTACGCTGCATGGGGGCTTCCCAGGTGGCGCTAGTGGTAAAGAACCTGCCCGCCAATGCAGGAGACGTAAGAGATGCAGGTTCAATCCCTGGGTAGGGAAGATCCCCTGGAGGCGGGCATGGCAACCCACTCCAGTATTCTTGCCTGGAGAATCCCATGGACAGAAGAGCCTGGCGGGCTATGGTCCAGGTCACAAAGAGTTGGACATGACTGAAGCAGTTTGTCAGCAACAGCATGTTGCATGGAGGGTGGATATGAAGAGAATTAGAGAATAGGCAGGGAGATGAGACAGGAGGCTATCAGCCCTAATGTCCCAGCAAAAGATGATGAGACACAGACCTGAAATTGTGATTGTAGGAAGGAGAAGAGGGAAAATGCAGCCAACTGTGTTGTCCCAAAGTGTCTGCCACAGCTGCATCCCACAACTCCGAGTCCCAGTGTGACTTGCAAACTCCTGGGCTCAGTAGTTCCTTCTCTCACAATTACAGCAGAAAAGACACTATAGTGGCCTCTGAGGTAAGGTCAGAAAATGTGATACAGCTTTCACCTAACTTCTTAAAATACTTGCTCTTAGGATGCAGCTGCCAACCCATGTGGAAGCCCAAAGTGTCCCCACATGAGGAAACAATATGAAAAGCCCACACGGCAGCCCACAGCCCAGTTGAGGTCCCAGCTATTCTATACCATCAACTGCCAGATGTGAATGAAGATGCCTTCTGATGATTTCAAACTCCATCTTTCTAGTCTTTCTAGCTGAGGCCCATACACCATGAAGCAGAGGTCAGCAGTCCCACTGTTGTTTTATGCTCACTGAGTTTGGAGATAAGTTATTACTGAAACAAGAGGAAATCGTTAAATATTAGGGGATAGAATCAAAAGGATTTAATAGTTTCTGAAAACTATAGCTTGAAGTGCTGAAGACTCTGAGGCTGGTGGAAGACAGGCTCCAGGAAAGCAAGGGATTTAAAGCAAATGTCTTTAAGACTTTGTCAAGTTGAATTCCTAATAAAATGGCCCAAAGAGAAAATTGAGTATCTTGGTCTCTCCTTAAAATGTAAGAAATTACATTAAAACATCATATATGTACCAGTAAATCTCGCTCCAATCTAAGTACCTGGCATGTTCAAAGGCAGCTTTCTTGAAATGATCTTTTTGGACAGGTTAATACAATTTCTTCCCTAGAAACCACAAATATTTAAAAATATTTGGAACTTAATTTGGGGAAGTTTGAAGGAAGATGATCTCTTGCTTTGTTCCCTCATTTTCATGATCCTTTTTATTATGTAGAAATATATGTTATGTTTCCAAATAATCTGTCCAAACTTGCAGTAGCAGAGTTTTATAATATATGACTTGGTAGGAATATGGCTGGATACCTGGTAGATTTTGAAAATTTGTTCCTTAGAATGGCAATCATAAACAAATGGGCCCAACTGCTAAAATTTCTAAAGAAAGAAACACTTTTTAAAATAAATGATTTCATAAATCTTGATTTATTCTCAATATGTGTGGGGGTTTTGGCGGGGATGGGGCAGAGGTTCAGTTATGTTAGATAATTTCTCTTCCTTCATCAGAAGGTAACATCTAATTGCTTTTCCTTAAGGAAATAAGAAAACCGAAGGAGCATTTTCTCTTGGTGCCAAACTACAAGCATGTGATAGGCAGCACATGACAAGGATCTTACTGAAAGAGCACTCAGTATTTTCCCTGCACAATTAATCTAATTCAACCAAATATAAAAAGAAACTTGGAGGGCAGCTTATCATCCAGATCCACGACACATCATTTGCATTAGACTCTGATTTTTACATGTCTTCTCCTCATGTCCCCGAGTATTGCTTATGTGATTGATTGTTAAAACTGCAGTTAGTCATCGTTACTTGCCAATAACCATTGAGTAACAAAATGGATACATACTTGGCAAACAGAGAATATTACACTTGCTATCTTCAGTAAGCCTCCCGGGAATGGTTACTGAACAATAAGATAACAATTACAGAACAATTACAGAAAACAAAATGCTTGTTTCTATTGCTTAGAATATCATCATCACAGCCTTTCTGCCTCACTCTCCAAGACCTCTCCCTTGCCTAAAACTCTCTCTAACAAATCTACTGACATGATTTGGGGATTAAGTTGATGAGACATGGTCAAGCAGATGTATTCATAAAAATGATTAAACTGGTGGAACCATATAAAAGCAGTAAGGTCAATATATACCATCTCCAAAATAAAAGCCATTTTAATCATATAGAGTTTTATGGAGGAAACTCAATATGTATATACTGTGTATGTGTATCTTCTAAGTTTTTAACATACGACTAAGGTGTAGGTTATTGTAGTTTCTATCTTCATGCTTATTCAAAACCTTCAGCAGCATACATTTTAAAAATAATTGATGGCAGATATTGTAATAATGTAATATAAAATACTTCTTTGTTGCTAGAGCTAAATGGACAATTTGGGACATACATATTCATAAGGCTTTGGAATGCTTCCAGTAAATGCTGCATCATGTAGGAAGAAGAATGGGGTTGCATTAAGCATATTTTGGTAATTGGTAATGCAACCTCCCAGTTCCCCTGGGTGTGCAACTCTTGAGAGATCATCTCCAAGCCATGATTTCACACGTTCTAATGCACTGGATTTACATAATTAAATTTTAAAGTAAATTTAATGATATGCTAGAGAATCTCAGAAATAGGTGTTATTACTGCAAACAGGGTAGCAAAATGAATTTTCACATGTTTCTTCCATATTTCTTCTAAAACCCAGATATATATATATATGTGTACACATTCAGTGACCTTTCTTGTGAATAAAAGAAAGGAAGGAATGAAAAGAAAGAAAAATAAGGAAAGACAGAAAGGAAGAAAAATGTCAAGGAAAAATAAAAATAAAACTTATTAATGGCCTCAAACACAGCTGAAGGCACAGCTTACTTTGGGGCCTTCTACATAAAAGTAGATTTAATGTGATATTCCTTCTTTCCTCCTGAAAAGGAAAAGTATTCAAAATCTTTTTTAAAGTGTTACAAAAACCTAGAAGTTCAAGTGGTTTAACCAAACTGTTCTGCCAGTTCAATCAAATTACTGTTAAGTAAAAATATTTTTGGAGAATTTCATATAAAAGGCCTGAGTTAAGGACTTCATTTTTATTGCATTCATTCATTCAATACTCTGCTAAGCAAAGGTTACAAAAAACTGATGTGACTCTGTGCATTATAATAGAATAGTGTTATTTGAGGGAATGCAAATGAGTAGACATTTATTCTTGCCCCTTGAAGAGAATTCTTTGATAAGCTTAAACACAGCCCATTTGGTGTGTGGTGTTCCTCCAGTGTTTCCTTTGTTCCTGTCATTAGCTATGGATTAACTGAGATGAAAGATAGTGGCAAGCTCTGTCCAAAGTTTTCAAAATGTACGCATAAGAGCAAATTAAATATCTTTGAGTGTGACCTAGATTTGATGACTTGCTTACAAAGGACAGAGGATGGAAAATGAACAGTGTTTTCATTTCCCAAGGCTGTCATAACAAAGTCTCACAAATTAGGTAGCTTAAAAAAACAGAAATGTATTGCCTCATGGTTCTGGAGTCTAAAAGTCAGAAATGAAGGTGTTGGTAAGGCCATGCTCTGGCTTCACTGGTGGCTCACCAACCAATGCAGGAGATTCAGGTGCAACCTCTGAGTCTGGAGGGTCCCCTGGAGAAGGAAATGGCAACCCACTTCAGTATTCTTGCCTGGGAAATCCCATGGACAGAGGAGCACCGTGGGCTACAGTCCATGGGGTCATAACGAGTTAGGTACAATGTAGACACAGTGACTAAAGAACAAATAACATAGGTCACAGCCCCTCTAAAACTTTGGGGGAGAAACCTTCCTCATCTCTTCCTAGCTTCTGAAATGGCTTGCATTGCATCACCCAAACTCTGCCTCTGCTGTCACATGACATTCTCCCTGTGTGTCTCTGTGTGTTCACAGAGGCTTCACTTGGCATTTTCCTAGTCTTATAAGGACATCTGTCATATTGAATTAGGGCCCATCCTAATGACCTTATCTTATTTTGATTAAATATGCAAAGAATCTAATTCCAAAAAAGATCACATTTCAAGGTATTGGAGCTAGGCTTTCAAATTATCTTTTTTAGAGGACAAAATTCAGCCTGTAATAAACAGCAACTTTTCAGTGGAGAAACCTGGCAAACACAACTTTAACAGAAAAAGCTGGCTTAAAACTCAACATTCAAAAAATGAAGATCATTGCATCTGGTCCCATCACTTCATGGCACATAGATGGAGAAACAATGGAAACAGGGAGAGACTTTATTTTCTTGGGCTCCAAAGTCACTGCAGATGGTGACTGCAGCCATGAAATTAAAAGATGCTTGCTCCTTGGAAGAAAAGCTATGGCCAATCTAGACAGCATATTAAAAAGCAGAGACATTACTTTGCCAACAAAGTCCATCTAGTCATAGCTATGGTTTTTCCAGTGGTCATGTATGGATGTGAGAGTTGGACCACTAAGAAGACTGAACACTGAAGAGTTGATGCTTTTGAACTGTGGTGTTTGAGAAGACTCTTGAGAGTCCCTTGGACTGTAAGAAGATCCAACCAGTCCATCCTAAAGGAGATCAGTCCTGAGTATTCATTAGAAGAACTGATGCTGAAGCTGAAACTCCAATACTTTGGCCACCTGATGCGAAGAGCTGATTTATTAGAAATGATCTTGATGCTAGGAAAGACTGAAGGCAGAAGAAGGGAATGACAGAGGATGAGATGGTTGGATGGCATCACTGACTGAATGGACATCAGTTTGAGCAAGCTCTGGGAGATGGTAAAGGACAGGGAAGCCTGGCATGCTGCAGTTCATGGGGTCGGACACAACTGAGCAACAGAACAAGAGCAAACTGGTTAGTCTTGCTGACGGTGACAGGATTCAAGATACACTATCTCAAAATATGGTACCTTAGCATACTGGATGTTTGAAGCTTAAAGGAATGTGAGAAATGGCAAGCACAGGAAAGATTCTTTGACCTTCCCCTGAAGTAGGTCATAAATCCCTCATGTGAGAAGTGCCCTCCCTATACTCAGAGTGTTGTAGCCATGCATTCTGGGAAACAAACTCACTCAGAAGGACAATGCAGATAGTGAAGTGCAGTTTATTACACTGGCGGGCCCAAGGCAGAGTCTTCTCTTAGCCAAGGACCCTGACCAGCATTTGTGAAAATCTTTTATACCCCATGTGTACACGTGCGAACTCACCACCCCAAATTCCTTGAGATTTACATAAACAAAGGAAGGGTAAATACAATCACAATAATCTCATCATTCATGTGTTATGTGTTCAAACAGTTAAACAGTTGGCCAATAATCAATAAGCCTGAGGTTACACTCCGATAGGTACAGAAAAATTTATGGCCTGTCCGGAGACAGGGGTGATTAGCGTATGTTTTCTCTTAGGCGATGAGTAACCTGGATACAATCTTCAAGGTTCCCCTGTCTGGAGGGGGTCTTATCCTTTTATTGTCGTTTCCATAGGCACTAAGCACAGAGTTTAGAGTCCATTAGAGAGGTGGCCGAACATGATCAGCATGAACATGCCTAAGATGGAGTCCAGGCCCTATGAATTCCCTCTTCAAGAGGAGCATCCTTATCTCTGAAGATGGAAGGATGCTGACAGGAATCTGAATGAACAAGCCTTTCAAACTGTCCTCCAGTTTACTGCATGAAACTCACACCCCTTTTGCCCTACATCACATTTTCCCACAACTTTCAACACTTCCTCAAATAAGCCTAAAAATGGTCAGATCATTTCCTCATGTCATGTAAAATTTATACTAAATAAAAGTGCATGCTTTTCTCTCTTTAATCTGTTTTTGTTATAGAGACCCAGTCAAGAACCTAAAAATAGATAAAGGAGAGATGTTTTTTTCTCCTCTTATCACACACTCCCTAACGAAATGTCATGAGAAGGCATGTCACATCTGTGCTTTTATTCCCCCAAACCCCAAACCTTAGGCTAATCATGACAAATACCTCATAGAATCAAACTGACGGGCATTCATTCTACAAAGCACCTGACTAGCACTCTTCCAAGCTGTCAAACAAGGAAATATTTAGAAAACATCACAGACAAGAGGAAACTAAAGAGACATAAAGACTAAATGTAATGTGGAATCCTGGATTGTATCCTAAAACAGAAAAAAGACATTCCTAGAACAACTGTGAAATCCAGATGAAGTCTACAGTGTAATTAATAGAAATGCTATTAATATTTCTTAGTTTTGACAAATGTACCATGAGAGATGTTAATATTATGGGAAATTGGGTGAGAGGTATATATGAACTTTCTGTACTGTCTTTGCAACTTTAATGTAGATCTAAATATGTTTCCAATTTTTTTTAAAGTTTATTTAGAAAAGTAAAATAATAATGGTATTTATGCTCTTTCCTCATACGAGAGGGCTTGCCTTGCAGCTCAGTTGGTAAAGAATCTGCTTGCAATGTGGGAGACCTGGATTCAATCCTTGGGTTGGGAAGATCCCCTGAAGAAGAGAAGGGCTACCCACTCCAGTATTCTGGCCTGGAGAATTCCAACAACTGTATAGTCCATGGGGTGACAAAGAGTCAGACAAGACTGAGTGACTTTCGCGTCACTTCATCATATGAGAAGTTATCAAGTTGTCAACTTATAAAGATGATCTGCTCTGAGTACATTAATGGAGGATATTTTACTTCCTCTCTTCATTCAATGCAAGTGTTTCCTTCCATAAGGGAGGCACACATGTGATAGCAGTTCAGTTCAATTCAATCGCTCAGTCGTATCCGACTCCTTGCGACCCCATGAACCGCAGCCCATCAGGCCTCCTTGTCCATCACCAACTCTTGGAGTCCACCCAGAACCATGTCCACTGAGTCAGTTATGCCATCCAACCATCTCATGCTTTGTCGTCCCCTTCTCCTCCTGCCCCCAATCCTTCCCAGCATCAGGGTCTTTTCCAATGAGTCAACTCTTTGCATGAGGTGGCCAAAGTATTGGAATTTCAGCTTCAACATCAGTCCCTCCAATGAACAACCATGACTGATCTCCTTTAGGATGGACTGGTTGGATCTCCTTGCAGTCCAAGGGACTCTCAAGAGTCTTCTTTCACACCACAGTTCAAAAGCATCACTTCTTTGGTGCTCAGCTTTCTTTATAGTCCAACTCTCACATCCATACATGACTAGTGGAAAAACCATAGCCTCGATTAGACAGATCTTTGTGAAAAGTAATGTCTCTGCTTTTTAATATGCTGTCTAGGTTGGTCATAACTTTTCTTCCAAGGAGTAAGTGTTTTTTAATTTCATGGCTCCAATCACCATCAGCAGTGATTTTGGAGCCAAAAAAATAAAGTCAGCCATTGTTTCCACTGTTTCCCCATCTATTTGCCATGAAGTGACGAGACCAGATGCCATGATCTTAGTTTTCTGAATGTTGAGCTTTAAGCCAACTTTTTCACTCTCCACTTTTACTTTCATCAAGAGGCTCTTTAGTTCTTCTTCGCTTTCTGCCATAAGGGTGGTGTCATCTACATACCTAAAGTTATCGATATTTCTCCCGGCGATCTTGATTCCAGCTTATATTTCTTCCAGCCCAGCATTTCTCATGATGTAGTCTGTATATAAGTTAAATAAGCAGGGTGACAATATACAGCCTTGACGTACTCCTTTTCCTATTTGGAACCAATCTGTTGTTCCATGTCCAGTTCTAACTGTTGCTTCTTGACCTGCATACACGTTTCTCAAGAGGCAGGTCAGGTGCTCTGGTATTCCCATCTCTTTCAGAATTTTCCACAGTTTATTGTGATTCACACAGTCAAAGTCTTCATGGTGGAAAGGTCTGACAGAATGTGGTCCACTGGAGAAGGGAATGGCAAACCACTTCAGTATTCTTGCCTTGAGAACCCCATGAACAGTATGAAAAGGCAAATAGATAGGACACTGAAAGATGAACTCCCCAGGTCAGTAGGTGTCCAATATGCTACTGGAGATCAATGGAGAAATAACTCCAGAAAGAATGAAGGGATACAGCCAAAGAAAAACAACATCCAGTTGTGGATGAAACTGGTGATAGAAGCAAGGTTCGATGCTGTAAAGAGTAATGTTGCATAGGAACCTGGAATGTTAGGTCCATGAATCAAGGCAAATTCGAAGTGGTGAAACAGGAGATGGAAAGAGTAAACGTCGACATTCTAGGAATCAGAGAACTAAGATGGACTAGAATGGGTGAATTTAACTCAGATGACCACTATATCTACTACTGGGTGCAGGAATCCCTTAGAAGAAATGGAGTAGCCATCATAGTCAACAAAAGAGTCCGAAATGCAGTACTTGAATGCAATCTCAAAAAGGACAGAATGATCTCTGTTCATTTCCAAGGCAAACCATTCAATATCATGGTAATCTAAGTCTATGACCTGACCAGTAATGCTGAAGAAGCTGAAGTTGAACAGTTCTATGAAGACCTACAAGACCTTTTAGAACTAACACCCAAAAAAGATGTCCTTTACATTAGTGGGGACTGCAATGCAAAAGTAGGAAGTCAACAAATACCTGGAGTAACAGGCAAATTTGGCCTTGGAGTACAGAATGAAGCAAGGCAAAGGCTAATAGAGTTTTGCCAAGAGAATGCACTGGTCATAGCAAACACCCTCTTCCAACAACACAAGAGAAGACTCTCCACATGGACATCACCAGATGGTCAATATCAAAATCAGATTGATTATATTCTTTGCAGCCAAAGATGGAGAAACTCTATACAGTCAGCAAAAACAAGACTGGGAGCTGACTGTGGCTCACATCATAAACTCCTTATTGTCAAATTCAGACTTAAATTGAAGAAAGTGCGGAAAACCACTAGACCATTCAGGTATGACCTAAATCAAATCCCTTATGATTATACAGTGGAAGTGAGAAATAGATTTAAGGGACTAGATCTATAGAGTGCCTGATGAACTATGGACGGAGGTTCATGACATTGTGCAGGAGACAAGGATCAAGACCATCCCCAAGAAAAAGAAATGCAAAAAAGCAAAATGGCTGTCTGAGGAGGCCTTACAAATTGCTGTGAAAAGAAGAGAAGCAAAAACCAAAGGTGAAAAGGAAAGATACACCCATTTGAATCCAAAGAATAGCAAGGAGAGATAAGAAAGCCTTCCTCAGTGATCAATGCAAAGAAATAGAGGGAAACAATATAATAAGACAGACAAGAGATCTCTGCAAGAAAATTAGAGATACCAAGGGAACATTTCACTCAAAGATGGGCTCAATAAAGGATAGAAATGGTATCGACCTAACAGAAGCAGAAGATATTAAGAAAAGATGATAAGAATACACAGAAGAACTGTACAAAAAAGATCTTCTCGACCCAGATAATCACGATGGTGTGATCACTCACACTCACCTAGAGCCAGATACTCTGGATTGTGAAGTCAAGTGGGCCTTAGGAAGCATCACTACCAGCAAAGCTAATGGAGGTGATGGAATTCCAGTTGAGCTATTTCAAATCCTGAAAGATGATGCTATGAACGTGCTGCACTCAATATACCAGCAAATTTGGAAAACTCAGCAGTGGCCACAGGACTGGAAAAGGTCAGTTTTCATTCCAATCCCAAAGAAAGGCAATGCCAAAGAATGCTTAAACTACCGCACAATTGCACTCATCTCACACGCTAGTAAAGTAATGCTCAAAATTCTCCAAGCCAGGCTTCAGCAATACGTGAACCGTGAACTTCTAGATGTTCAAGCTGGTTTTAGAAAAGGCAGAGGAACCAGAGATCAAATTGCCAACATAAGCTGGATCATTGAAAAAGCAAGAGAGTTCCAGAAGAACATCTATTTCTGCTTTATTGACTATGCCAAAGCCTTTGACTGTGTGATAGCAGTAAGATTTACTTACAATGTACAAATATTTTTGACAACATACATGTATATTCAAAAGAGGAATTGCACAGGTAATTGAAAACAGTGGACAAAGCCCAGATTTGCAAGCCAGAGGAAGCATCTCTGGGATCTTCACTCTACACTACAGATTACGGCTTTTCAAGTGGATTATTTTACTTGAATCAGTTCTTTCATCTATCAGACTAGAACATAGTATGTGAAAGTGTGTTAGTCGCTCAGACATGTCCAACTCTTTGTGACTCCATGGACTGTAGCCAGCCAGGCTCCTCTGTCCATGGAATTCTCCAGGCAAGAATACTGGAGTGGGTTGCCATATCCTTCTCCAGGGGATCTTCCCAACCCAGGGTTTGAACCAGTGTCTCCCACACTGCAGGCAGATTCTTTACTGCCGGAACCACCTAGGAATATAATACAAGTATGTGGAAAAAATGGGCTTCCCAGATGGCTCAGTGGTAAAGAATCTGGCTGCTAATATAGGAGACAAAGGAGATGCAAGTTCGATCCCTGGGATGGGAAGATCCCCTGGAGGAGGAAATGGCAACCTACTTTAGTATTCTTACCTGGAAGAATCCCATGGACAGAGGAGACTGATGGGCTATAGTCCATAGTGTCTCAAAGAGTCAGACACAATTGAGAGACTTAGCACACATGTGGAAAGGATGCAATGGAAATTAAAGAAAATGTATATTATTGCCAGTTACATATAGATGCTGATTATTTTTTCGCATTCCCTGTAGAGAAAGGAAGAAAAAAATGTACTATAACACTGCAACACTGGCAGCAATATGTTTAACCTCTCACTTCAATGTTGATGTGCAGGAGTGATGGCAGTCAAGTGGTAAGTAACTAGACATTTTCTTGCAGAGTGACAACTGAGCCACTAATGACCTCTGCAAGCTATTAGTTATACATTTAGCACCCTCCTCAGTATTTCCCAATATCATGAGAACTACTATATATTACATTTTAAAGTTACAGATATATTGCCTAATTTAAAAAAAAAAGAAAAAAATTTTTTTATTTGGTGCAAATAATAGTTGTTTCCAGTGATCAATGTTAATTTTCATAGTTCCTGACATACTATTTCTACTGATCTGTTCAAATATCTTTCTCAGCATGCACGTCAAAAATTAGAGAACTTATGAAATTATTTCAATCATTCCTATCATTAATAATATCTTGAATAGCATTCAAAACATAAGGTCAAAGCCAGGTTAATTATATGCTTGAATTAATGTATAGATCAGCCTTCAAAAAATTTGAAGAGAGTGGGTGATAAGAGGATGAAGCGCTGAAATTGAGACCATATGCAACCATGTGGAAACCACCTGTTCATCTCACACAGTCGCTTTTTCTGAGTTCCCTATGTGGACAAGTCTTTGCTCTTTCCATCTATAGATACTTAGTTGACAATCATTATTCTTTGAATTTCAGCTCAGAGATTTCACTATCAAAGATGGGTTTCCTACACAACCCAACTTCACTCTGCTCAGATGTCTTTGTCAACTGTGAGCTCCTTGCAAGTGGAGACTGTTTATCTAACACAAGGTCTAGCATCGGCACATAGCAGGCAACACATTCATCTTGGTCAATCTATACTGAAACTATGTGAGGCACTGGTAAAATGCCAAGTACTGATTCCTTACTTCTGCAGAATTTTATTCTATTTTTCCAAAATTTCTTTCTGTAGTTTTTTCCTTCCTCTAATTTCTTTGCTTTCTATCTTTTTTATTCTTACAAGTATTATAGGTAAACTTGACCCAGTACAAGAATACGTTTTTCCACTAAATAAAATAGTTTATTTATTAATATATATCCATTCAATTATGTCCTTCTCTCTGCTTATTGCATTTCCATTATGATAAAACAAATTTAACCAAAGTCGTTCTGTCTCCCAAGATTGCTCCATCAATTTACAGTTAATTTCACTAATTTAAATTTACCTTCAAATATATTTGTAATGAAATAGTTGTAGGGGAAATATACAGGCATGCGTAGTTGGATAACTACCTTCATATTCTGCATGAGCCCTTACACTCTTCACTGAGGCTCTTCCAGCCTCTCAAAGAAAATAAAAGGGGGAAGGGAAACACAGAATAAGGACAGGCTTTTAAAGAATCTAGAGGGTCACAGATCTGCTGGCCTTCCTGGAATGACATATTCTTAGTTTGCAAAGGGATATGAGCTGTGGGTAATTTGCAAATGAATGTATCTGCAAATGAATGAATGCATCAAACACAATGAAAACATTGTATCCAAGAATTATGCCATATTGCTCATTGTAGCCACTTCCACACAATTTGTTTCTCTACCATCTGCACCAGTTCTATTCCTTTATCTGACACAAGGCCAAGAAAATTGCAAGCCACTAAGAATACCTTGTGAAAGGGACTATGTGAACAGTTATTATGATTGTGTTACTTCCTTAATATCCTTTTTACTTGAAAAAGAAGAAACCTATATCAGAAGCAGTAATTAAAATTCAGTTTGGAGAGGCTTCTGGCCTCTAATGAGTAGCATTTACCCTCTATCCCTTTCTTCTCTTCTTGTTTGCTATCTTAATAATGTGTTTGGGCTAAAGGAAAGCTAAATTCTCACACCCATGTCTGGAAGGGAAAGACTGCTTTTAAGGGAGCAAATGAATAATTTCTTCATCTAGATTTTATAATGTACATTTTATAAAATGATATGGTAATACTATTTTAACACTGACATACATTATCCAAAATCGACTTTTTCACTCTAATGAATTACTCTCCTCCTCCTAATTTGCTTATTTACAAGCAATTTAACTCCACTTGTAATCTATTAAATAATTGCATTTCTTTTATTATACATACCTAATTTATTATATCAAATTATATCAAAACTAGGCTTAATAAGCCAACTAAAATAAGATTGAATTTCAATCTAACTATTTTGCACAGCTGGACCCAGATGAACTATATCAGCAAAATGGAAGGTAAGCACCGTTAGATGCCAACACAACTCTCATTTTCAAAACTTTTAATGTTTGTTTGCTACTGAATAATGGGTCTTACCTAAACAAACTCCTGAGCTTCAAATCCTAAATTTATAATCCTGGGCCCTGAAGGTAAAATTTTTTATGACATCTGTGTGTTTCTTTAATTAGATCCACAACATTTGCCACACATACTTTCCCCTTTGACATGTGTCTTCAGAAGAATAAATAATATATTGAAAATTAAAGAAACTATACAAGCATGCATTACCAGTGCTTTTATAAAATTCCTCCAGGAGTCTGAGAAATGGGCTTGACCAATTTATCTCAATACCCAATTAAGTCCATGGATAGCCTAAGTTTCTAGAAAATCTTTAAACGTTTCAAGGGGTTTGATGATTTACAGTTGATGTTCCAAGTATTCCCAACTGTTAGTCATTCATTCATTCCTTGATGCTGTTAGGAGAATGGGTACACAGTGTTCTAACCAACTCAAAACTATCTACATTATCACACTATCCAAATAATGTGATCCTAGAGCATTCATTGAAGCATGATTTGTGAAGATGTCATATCATGAATTTATCCAAGCTAAGTTTATGTTTCTCTGTTATGGTACAAAATGAACACAGAAAAACTCTTGTAAAAAAAAAATCCACCCAACAGAGACCAGGTCTCCTTTCAACATGTGTTTCCTTCCTATTGCCAGGTATATTTTCAATGATTTAATAAATGATCTGCAATCTAATCTATGTGCCCCAGTTTGGGTACAGGTCATTTCTTTAAATTTTTTCCAATCTGTTGAAACTTAAATGCTTACACAAACAATAGTAATGAAGACAGAAAATGCAGGTAAACACCAATCTTTTCTGCATTAATCTCAGTTAAGTTTTTTTTTTCCTTCAAATTCAGTTCAAAGTAGATCCCATTGGTAAATTTCACCAACTCCATAAGAGTGAATAATTCTAACTATGTGGCGGGAAAACAAGCTGACAAAAATGTGATTTATCTTTGCAAAATTACCAGTGTGACATAGCATTGCTTTATCTGAATTAAGTAATTATAACACAATAGCTAAGGAATACTATAATGAAAAAGTAACTCATTCCTGCTAAATATTTTGCAAATACAGGAACACTTTTAAATGTACCCAATATACAATGTTCTAAACCTGTCAAGAAAAACAGCTGACAAAATTATGAATTAATTTTAAAATAAGGTCATACACTTTACAACAATGAAGAGTTTATAGAGGTAAACACATGATTAAACAGCAGCCTGTTAGTTTAGCTCAATTGAAAGAAGTCATACTTTGAATATCTTTTATGATAAGCAAGTTATTAAAAAGTGTCTTCTGTACTGCACAAAAAAGCCTCTCTTAACCAAATGTTTATTATTTATTACTGAAAGGAATTATACAAATTTTACTTGAGAAATGAGGGACATGTTAAAACATTATTTTTAAGTTTAAAATGAGAATAATGAGAAAACGTAGGGGGAAATTTACAACATAAATATACTTGTTTCTTACTTTTTCTGTCCATGAACCTAATAAAAATGCTATGAAAGGGTTAAATTCTCCTGATCGCTTAGAAATGATTTTTAAAGTGAGTGTTAAAGGCTAGTGTTTAAGGTAAAATGCATATCTCTTCCTTTAATGCTTAAACATTCTTTTACTAAGTGCTGGGAAATGAAATTAAATGTTTAGAAGCAAACCCTTTCTTAGTTCATAAATATCAAAAAGTTAAATTTGCTCTGGATTTTGGAAAGTGAAACATACTGTCCTTGTATTTCCAACAGATGGTCTGTTGACTCACTTGGGAATGTGATCACCACATCTCCATTTGATCACCTTTACGTGGGGATTTCTGATAATCCAGTGAAGCTGCTGCCAGCCTGCACACTGGAGATGTGGAAACAGACACACCATGCACTGCAAAGGACTGTAATGCCTCCTCCCTGCACAGACGCTGAGACTGTCAGGCGCCCAGAACAGGACCAGGTGCTCCATCTCTACCAACCGGCTCTCAGCCAAAGAACAAGACCAGGGTTAGGAGTACATGTGCCTCCATTTCTGTGTTGGCTCCTAGATAAAAAGTTTCATTGTCTTTTGCACCCTCTTTATATTAGTTTATGTTATATAAGGATTTATCCTTTTAATGGTTTGATATGTCTTTTAAAAGTTACCACCTCCCAATTTTTCATGGTCTGCTTTGAATTTTTCTTCACTTTCATATTCTATTTTTTAACAATATCATTATTGTTTCTTATTTACCGTACAGCTTTTTAACTTAAGATAAAGATAATATTTCCTGATGTCTAGTCCTTACTCCAAATGTTGTTTTACTTTCACTCTAATGTTATTTATTCTAAGTATGGTGAAGAGAAAGTAGAAGGGCACGGGGTTCAGCTGTAAGGAAAGTCTCTGACAGCAGTATTCTTGGTCTATCAATGAGGAAAGATCATGTTTCCCCCCAACCTATGCAGATTCATACTTCTGTTACTATAAGAAAAATGAATTTCTGGGGAAACAAAATAAAAAATAAAAGGGCACACAAAATGCAAGCTTAAGCCAGATTATTGGATTTAATGGATACAAAATTGCTCTTTCAAATTGTTTTAAAAGGTTTTAGACACTTACTCTAAGTTACTGAATGTGTCTTGTCATGGTCTGGTTTGCAAACCAGTTCCAGTTCCTGGAACTGGCCTATAGTTTATAGCTCATGAGCTTGGACCTTCTCCAGTGAGCCTCCCCTCAGGCAGGTCTTCTCTCTGTCACAGATTAGGTCTGATTTTCCTAATGTATGTTCTCCTTGTTTTTTTGTATATCTTCACCTCAAAATATAATTGAATAATGTGTTACATGACTAGTCTCTTAATTGTGCCTTCCTCACCCAAAGGATACAAGTGGGTTGATATTTTTTATGCAAATACAAACGAAAGTGGATTTACTTTGAAGTTAATGAAATATCAGGTTGGGGTCCATTTGCTTACAGAGGCCCCTGTGAGTGGTTGAAGTTGCACAGAGTTAGGGTGTTCTAGGTGAGGAGAGGAGAAAGGCTGTAATCAGTAAGAATTACAATGTAAACATTTTTGGCAAATTGCCTAAAGGCATCATAGACAAAAGGGACCTGAAGCTTGAAGAATAAGATATGATCTTTTTTTCATCATAAATAATCAGTTTGGCACATAATTTTATATTTATAATTTTATATTCTTTTTCTTAAAATGAGTACCTAAATTATGTAAGTTTCAAATCCCACAAACTCTGTATCTGTCTTGTATTGAATGCTTTATCCCCAATGACTAGCATGGTGCCTTGTCTGGCTAGAGTAGGTAGTCCATAAATATCTATCAGCTGAATGTGAAATGAATAAATGATCAACTAACTGGTTTAGAACTCCTCAGCAAGATTTCTGTGAAGATCCACAAGGGCCCTAATTAGTCTCTTAGAAACTCTTCCACACCCAATCTGCTTTCACTAAAGGTATTACTAATAGAATTCATCCTTATATAAGATTCAGGAGGATTTTTAAGGTCGAGTTTTTCAAACTGTAGACTGTGACCTCTTCACAGTTTGTAAAATCACCTTGAGGGGTCATTAAATCAGAGTTTCTTTATTTTTACAGTGGAACAGAATAGGAAAAAAGGAACAGAATTAAATGAATAAATGAAACGGAATAAAATGAAAACAACTGAGTGCATCATAAGAAGTAAGGATGAGTGTTGTTTAGTAAAACTTTTGTGTCAGTGGTGTATGTACATGTGTGCATGTACTAAAAATGTATTGTTCACATTGGGAAAAAACTGTAAATTCAAAGTTCAGGACTTCCCTATAGACTTCTCTGATTAAAAAGGATAAATGCAGGTTGTTTACAACTAAGACTATACCTAAGAAAATGGGGCTTTGGTGATTTACTTGCTTTGTTTTGTGTTTTATATTTTACACATATATTATTTGGTTGAATCATAAGTACAAATAAGAAACTCTGCTTTTTTAAGATCTCTGAGAAGAGACACTAGGTTTTTTCCATGACCTTAAGCATGGACTTTCCAGGAGAAGATTCTTGAAATGTTCCAAAATCCTTTGTTCCTAATCTCTAAAAAATAAACATTTGCATTGCAGCATTCTCTGTTTACTGCCCTGTCATATACACTTCACCTGAGATGTCCTAACAGCGATCTCCATGAAAACCCATATAGTAATAACTTCTGAACCTGTATCTCCAGCTTTGGCTACTCTTCTGAGATCCAAACCCTCTTGACAACTGCCTGCCAGGCACATTCAACAGACATTGCTATAGAAGTAATTTTCCCTAACAAAACTTAGTTTTTCTCCTCTTCTCTCTATACTGATTAACAGTCCCACTGCATCCAGTAATATAATCTAAGAACATGGGAGCTGTTTTAATACCCTTCATCACCTCTGTGTGTCTGTGTGTGTGTGTGTGTGTGTGCGCGCGCGCACGCACATGTGCTCAGTCCCTCAGTTGTGTCTGACTCTTTGCGACCCAATGGACTGTAGCCCGCCAGGCTAATAACAATAATTGCCTGTTATACATCCTTAACATTTCCCAAACATGTCCCTTTCTCTCTACCCCATGATTATTTCTATCTTGGTTCCTTGCCTGAGCTACTCCATCAGTCTTTTAACTGGCCTCCTACCCTGGCTCTCACCCCCTTCTCAGTCTTTCTTCCTATGGACTCCAGATTGATGTTTTAAAAATACACACTTGATTACGTTATACACTTGCTTAAAACTTTCAAGGTGATTGAGAAGATTGTTTCCAGAGGGGCAAAGCTCCACCAGTTAAGTGTGTGGCTCTAAGAGGAACTCACCTGACATAGTGATCTGGTAACCCAGTGGTAAAATAGAAGGAAGTTCAACAAGTGCTCCATGCATCACAGGTCAGTGTGATGGAAACACAGAGCATAGGCTCAGTATAATCTGTCATCCAGAATAAGTTCTTTCATGACCTAAGGTGCCCTTAAATATACCTGCTTAATACAGTCAAGGAACAAGGGGAGTGAAAATAGTGAGAACATCAGATTTTCTAACTGGATATTTCAAGTGTCAGCAGTTTAATGTTTTCTCTAAGTTTTATTATTGTCCTTATTAAATCTGACAGGAATAAAGAAATGCTGGCAGAGGAATGGTGAAACCCATTGTGTGCCAATGATCTCACTCTTTCTGAACAGTAAACTTAGTAATGTTTAATTAAAACCTCATCCATTTTTACTTTTAATTTTGTCCCTTTGTGAAATAAAAAGAAAAAAATCATCTATCCATTCAAGAAAGATTTGATGTATGCCAATGTACAGATGTGAGAGTTGGACCATAAAGAAGGCTGAGCACGGAAGAATTGATGATTTCAAATGTGGTGCTGCAGAAGACTCTTGAGAGTCCCTTGGACAGCAAGGAGTTCAAACCAGTGAATCGTAAAGGAAATCAACCCTGAATATTCACTGAAAGGACTGATGCTGAAGCTGAAGCTCCAATACTCTGGCCACCTAATGTGAAGAGCCAACTCACTTGAAAAGATCTTGATTCTGGGAAAGATTGAAGGCAAAAGGAGAAGAGGACAGCAGAGGATAAGATGGTTGGATAGCATCACCGACTCAATGGACATGAATTTGAGCAAACTCCAAAAAAGGGGAACAGGGAAGCCTGGCATGCTGCAGTCCACAGGGTCGCAAAGAGTCAGACATGATTTAGTGACTGAACAACAACAATTATAAATTTATAAAATGAATGTCACTACCTCTGCCTTCAGAGGTCTCACTTTTGGTCATTAGAATGATGACATAGGTGGCTACTGACTTCAGTCCCCTCACAAGAAGACCAAATAGCAACTTCCCATAAAGACAACCAGAGTTTCTCCTATAATGTAGATAGAATGTTCACCAGGATAGATCATATTTTAGAATACAAAACAAGTCTCAACAAATCAAGAAGACAAATTACATCAAGTATTTCTTATGACCATATTGGTATGAAACTAAAGCCAATAGTAAGAGAAAAGCTGAAAATTAATAACAAAAATATGGAAATTAAACTACACACTCCTGAAAAATAAATGGATCAAAGAAGAAATTAAAAGTAGAACCACTACATAATCCAGAAGTTTCACTTTGGGGTATATATCTGAAGGAAATGAAATCACTATCTCAATCACTATATCTGCAGCTTTGTTTGCAACAGGAAAAACTTGAAAACAACCAACCTAAATGTCCACTGATGAATGCATGGATAAAAACAATGTGATATATATATATATGACATCACTGACTCAATGGACATGTGTTTGAGAAAGTCCCAGGAGATGGTGAAGGACAGGGAAGCCTGGAGTGCTGCAGTCTATGGGGTCCCAAAGAGTTGGACACGATTGAGTGACTGAACAACAATAAACACACACACACACACACACACACAACTGTGTGTGTGTGTGTGTCAGCTAAAAAAAAGGAAATTTCAGATAAAAATCATGTGAATATATATATATATACATATATATCACCATAAAAATGAAAGAAATTCTGCTATTTGCAACATGGCTGGACCTTTGGAACTTGAGGGTATTATGCCAAGCAAAATGAGTCAGACAGAGAAGGATAAATATTATATGATGCAACTTATATGTGGAATGTAAAGAAATAAAACTCATAGAAACAATAGATTGGTGATCACCAAGAGTGATCTACATAGGTAATTTTGAGGTGTGTATGTGGCAGGGATGGGAGCAGAGAAAAAAGGGTAAAGTAGTTAAAGGATATAAACTTCAAGTTACAAGATAAAAAGTCCTGAGGATGTAATTTGCAACATGTTGACCATCGTTAATAACACTATATTGTATATCCAAAAGTTGTTAAGAGAATATATTTTAAAGTTCTCATCACACACACACAAAATTGCAGCTATGTGAGGTGATGTCAACTTTGTCAACAAAGGTCTGTCTAGTCAAGGCTATGGTTTTTCCAGTAGTCACGTATGGCTGTGAGAGTTGGACTATAAAGAAAGCTGAGCACCAAAGAATTGATGCTTTTGAACTGTGGTGTTGGAGAAGACTCTTGAGAGTCCCTTGGACTGCAAGGAGATCCAACCAGTCCATCCTAAAGGAAATCAGTCCTGGGTGTTCATTGGAAGGACAGATGTTGAAGCTGAAAGTCCAATATTTTGGCCACCTGATGCAAACAGCTGACTCATTTGAAAAGACCCTGATGTTGGGAAAGATTGAGGGCAAGAGGAGAAGGGGACGACAGAGGATGAGATGGTTAGATGGCATCACTGACTCAGTGGACATGAGTTTGGGTAAACTCCAGGAGTTGGTGATGGACAGGGAGGCCTGACATGATGCAGTTCATGGGGTCACAGAGTCGGACACAACTGAGCGAGTGAACTTAACTGAACTGAGGTGATGTAGGTGTTAACTAAACTTATCATAGTAATTATTTCTCAATATATACATATATCAAATCATTATGCTGTATACCTTAAAGTTACACAATCTTGTATGTCAGTTATATCTCAAAAAAGCTGGTGGGGTTGGGGGGAATAAAGCTTACTTTCTGGTGGCTAATGACTACTGGAAAAACCATAGCTTCAACTATGTAGACCTTTATCGGCAAAGTGATGCCTCTTCTTTTTAATACACTATCTAGGCTTGCCAAAGCTTTCCTTTCAAGGAGCAAGCATCTTTTAATTTTGTGGCTGCAATCACCATCCACAGTGATTTTGGAGCCCAAGAAAATAAAGTCTCTCACTGTTTCCATTATTTCCCCATCTATTTGCCATGAAGTGATGGGACCAGATGCCATGATCTTAGTTTTCTGAATGTTGAGTTGTAAGCCAGTTTTTTCACTCTCCTCTTTCACCTTCATCAAGAAGCTCTTTAGTTCTTTGCTTTCTGCCATTAGAGTAGTATCATCTGCATATCTGAGACTGTTGATATTTCTCCTGGCAATCTTGATTCCAGCTTGTGATTCATCCAATTCAGTATTTTGAATGATGTACTCTGCACATAGAGTAGTAATTAACTTACAGAGCTATCTCATACTCTGTTTTTTATTCATATATAACAAGCCAAAGAATGTGTTCTTGCTTTTCTCCCCAGTGTGTGTGAGATAGTTTGAGTACAGGTATGAAGAACCCAACCTCTGCATTTAAGGAGCTTATGTGAGACACTGTGTTAACTAATAGTGTAAAACATAATACAAAAACAAAGTAAAATATTTCAAAACATTAAAAAAAACTAAAAAAATTAGAAACTTTCAAAAACACAATACAAAGGAAAAAACTTGCATGACTTGCTTCAGGCTGAATGTAAGCAAAAATCATAGTAGGTAACCAAAGGATTTATTTTTATGACAAAATGAAGAGTCAAGAGGGTAGATCGAGAAAGAAAGAAAGAACCCATGCTTTGCCTGGATTTATTTTTCTAAGTCTCCTTGACATTGCTTCTCACCCTCAAGGTCACAAGCAATCTTGTCTACCTTCAGGTATCCGATGTGCATGCTCTGCATTCTCAGCAAGAGTAGGGGGAAAGGGAAAAGGCAAGTGTCCCTTTCTATCTAAAGAACAATAGCTTTTCCAGAAGCCCATCCTTGAGAAGTTTTTGTTCCATTTCCTCACCCAGAATTGCTCTTGAGAGTTTAGAAAAGTGACTACGTTTACCTATAGTATGGTTTGGTCCCATTAAAACCAGGAATCCATTGATATAGAAAAAGAATGGGTGTTGAGTAATTAGCAGGATCTGCCACCATGAGAAACACATATCTTTACAGGATAGATAGTGAGACAGGAATACATGAAGGAGAAGATGTGAGCATTGCAAAAAGCATGTGACAGTAGAATGACAGGAATGTCAAATGCAGTCTCAAGATGCAGTTAGACAATGACAGAAACATACTGAGTTTCACAATCAGGATATTACTAGGGATGTTTTAATATGAATGCAACTCTCTTAATAAGGAAAAAATTCAAACTATTTAGTGCACCCAAAACTTTGGGCATTAAAACAAACAACATTAGTATTCCTGCAAGAAAGATGAACAAAGAGGTTAAGGTGACAGTTTATCCAGGAGTACTGGCCAAAATAATCTGATGGTTCATCCAGAGAGAGTCCGGTGTGATGCTCCCTGGGCAACTCTACCTAAGTTTATCAAGAGTCCCTGCTTGATGGGGTTGACAAGAGAAAATAAAGGAGGCTCTGTTTCCTTTACAATTTATTGTCCGTAACCCAGTACTGGGCTTCCCTGGTGGCTCAGATGGTAAAGAATCTGCCTGCAATGTGGGAGACCTGGGTTCGATCCCTGGGTTAGGAAGATCCCCTGGAGAAGGGAATGGCTACCCACTCCAGTATTCTTGCCTGCAGAATTCCACATACAGAGAAGCCTGGTCAGCTACAGTCCATGGGGTCACAAAGAGTCGGATATGACTGAGTGACTAACATACATACACACAACATTACTACTACCATCTACTGCAGTGACAGAATGGGAAAAGGGCTTCCCTCTATCAATTATATTTTCTGTAGCTGTGTTCTTATCTTTTTGCCTCTGGATTATAGCAATCATATTAACAGGTACAATTGCAAGACAGGTGGTCAACAGATCAGATAGGCTGCTTTTACAAAGTGCACACTCTGTTTTAACTAGCTCTCATAATTTGTATCCTAAATAACTATTTAAATTTTTTTATCATATTCTAAAATAATAGTATTGAGACAGTATCACTCTTAGCTCCTGAGAGCATACTGGGAACAAAAAAAATATGACTTTGAGTATTTTAACATCTCCTTTGGTGGAAAATGAGCGATCTTTTAACAAGGAAAATATGCAGAAATATTATACTGATTTTATTCAAGTTATCCTGAATAAAGTGCCCTAGCTTTCAAAGCACAGAAACTTGCCATGTTAACAAATTATTCAAAGTCCAATTTGTCATTTCAAGTATATTTTGCACCTAGAAATCCTACTAAAGTTTCATGTTAAAGATAAAAGTAAACTTGCTTTTTCAGATTTTGCTATGCTACACAGCCTCAAATACTCTCTCAATTTTGAGTCAATTAAATTTTTTCAAATGTAGAGTATTGGTTTCTTTAGCCTCATATAGTAGCCAAAATGGAAGCTGTATAAACTAACATCTGTTTTGTTTTGTTGGAGTACGGTAGCTTTACACTGCTGTGACAGTCTCTGCTGTACAGCAAAGTTAACCAGTCATACATATACATATATCCAATCTTTTTTGGATTTCCTTCCCATTTAGGTTCAACTAACTGTTTTAAAGAATATCTATTACATGTAGAACCTGCTGGGTTAGAGCTCTTAAAGTACCTTTCTACCTAGAATGAAAACAAGTATCTTAAAGTATAGTATCTTCACAATATCACATTCAACAAATTTAGTAGTCTCTTAGGGAAAATTAAATCCAGTTATGAGAAAACAAAGCTTTTTTAGGCTGATTAGATTAAAAACCAGAGAGGTACGTTCCAGCTCTGCCTCAGCTCAGTGGTCTTCTAGGGGGTCTAGATAACTTGCTGTGCTGTGTTTAGTTGCTCATTCACATCTGACTCTTTGTGACCCCATGAACTGCAGCCCTCAAGGCTCCTCTGTAGGTGGGGATTCTCCAGGCAAGAATACTGGAGTGGGTTGCCATGCCCTCCTCCAGGGGATTTTCCTGGAATTGAATTCAACCCAGGAATTGAACCCAGGTATCCCGCACTGCAAGCAGATTCTTTACCATCTGAGCCACCAGGGAAGACCAAGAATATTTGAGTGGGCAGCCTATCCCTTCTCCAGGGGAACTTCCCAACCCAGGAATCAAACCGGGGTCTCCTGCACTGCAGGCGGATTCTTTACCAGCTGAGTTACCAGGGAGGCCCCTAGATACCTTATCTTGTGAGAAATAATTAGAGAAAAGATGAACATATCAGATGATGTTCAGATATTGTAGGGCATGATGGTTTCTCCAAATATTTAGTGGGAAGAAAAAGTAAGAAGCAAAAAAGAAAGTATAGATTTTGTCTAGTACACTTAAATTATTACCATTAGAAATATCCAATATCAAAATTAAATATTGACTTCCTTTTCATTTGAAGGTTTCAAACACTTGAAAGCCAATTTAACAATAGTTAGATCAGGGGTCTGCAACACCCCTCCCTAGTCCATGGAAAAACTGCCTTCCATGAAACCCATCCCTGTGCCTAAATGGTTGGGGAGTCCTGGGTTAGATGATGCTCTATAGGCGAGCTACCTCTTTGTATAGCGCATCAGGTGCCATTCACATTTTTCTTGTCTGAATGACATTCCACTGGCCTAGATCCATAAAATAGTTTAGACACTTATGTTTTTGTTAATTAAGAAGGTGAAGGTTGTGAGTCACAGGAATGCAAATGATAGGACTTAAAAAAGAGAGTGAGCTTTAAACAGGTCTACTACTCAAAGACCTAGCAGATTCAGGATATAAAAGAAAAGACAGCCTGATAGAATTCCAAGATTTCAAAATTGTGTAACCACTCAAATAATGGGGTTCTTACAGAGGGGATCCGGAACAGGGAATTAGTATTTGGAAGAAGTAAAAAATAAATAATGCTATTGGATGATGACATGAAGTTTCCATGGAAATGTGTGTAAGTTTTATTACCCTAATAAGACTTCAATGTTATTAAAACTTTTGACTCTCTCATACTTTTTAGTCTATCCCCTACTAGTCTTGAAAAAGACAGTTTTCACAGATTAGAATTCAAAACACACTTGCTGAATTGAACTCATCATGTTTTACATCATGCATCGGTTTAATACAGCATACATCTAGCCAGATTCTCAGTGTGTAAATTGTACCACTGGCATGAGAAAGGGACTGGAAACCTGCATTAACTTTTGCCAGACAGTAGGATACCATTCAGGAAATTACAGCTTCCATGGCTGAAATGAGTTAATATCCTGCCAAATAGAAAGAAATGTGTTCTCTCCATGTTGCCAACAGATTAACTTAAATGCTTGTGGCAAAGACCACTGAGCCCATTCAATCAGAATTATAGTTGACCGAAGTTGCAATTTCATCAAAGAATATTGTAAACAAGAGCACAAGCAAAATTCCTATTAGATATAATTACAGGTATGCTTAGAAATAAAACTCAGATAATACAAAAGAGAGAAAAAAAAGTGTTACAGAATATAAAGCTTGAGTGAGCATGTAATAACAGAGGCTTCAAATTTTAATAATGGAATTGTCTTCTCTGAAGATATTTGATAGATATACAAAATAATATTATTGAAGTCAAGTTTGGGTTCTAGTATGTACCATAGTTATTAGTGGATGTATATTTATTCACTTATTCCACAAATACAGATTGCAAATCATGAAGTTTACTTCTTAGGGAGGTTGATAAAAAAACAATCCCATAAATTCATAAATATATATAGTTACAAACTGTGAAAGGGTTACAGGGTTAGAAAGAGTTACTATTTGGAGTCAAGTCAATTTATATCATGTTTCTGTTCTAGATTTAAAGGGTAAGAGAGTGGAGTCTTGTCTTTTCTAATCACCATTATATTTTAGATCACTTCACAGTGCCAGGCAGCACACATTATACTGGACTGAAAAATTTGGAGAGTAAGCAGGAATTAACCAGGTTAAATCTAGAGCTGAGGGTAGGTGCAGTTGAAGAATCTTCCAAGACAAAGAAACATATGAAAGATTCCAAGATGGGAGAAAAATGATGCTCTTGAGAACTTTCAGAACACCAGAGTACCTGGAAGAAAGAGAACAAGGGCAAAAGCAGTAAGAGATGAAGTGGATCATGCTTGGCTTTACAGATCATGGTAAAGATTTTGATCATTATCTTGAGAACAGTACATGCTTGAATGTTTTTAAATAATAAAAAAAGCATTATCAGATTTGCTTCTGTAAAAACTACCACTCTAGATGCAAGACAGAAAATATGTGGATTGAAAGGTAACCAAATGGAAGTGATTAGGATGCTTTCACAGGCAGGAGATGATGGTAGCTCAGACTAGAGTAGCGGCAATGGGGATAAAAAGAAATGAAGAAATCCGGGGACTAAGAGGTAAAACTGACTTGTAATATGTTGCAGACACCATTTTGACATTATGAACAACACAACAGAGTAACTTCCCTTAAGGGTCCTAGTTTGGAGAAAATATGATACACTGATACACATATAAAATGTAACACCCTAATAGATACTTATAAGCAGAGAAAAGACAAATGACAAAAGGTAGAAAACACCAGGAGTGGGTGAGCGACTCCTTTAGATAGGATGCTCAAGGAAGAGCTTCTTTGAGGAGGTCCTGTTAAAATGAGAAGTAAATAAAGGATAAGATAGAGTCACTGGAAGTTTGAGAGGCAGGACATTCCAGGAAGAAGGAAAAGCAAATGCAGAGATCCTCTGATAGAACTTGTCTTGATTTATTCAAAGAATAGCAGGCAGGCCAGTGTAGCTGGAGCATAGCACAGAAGAAGGTTGAATGAAATGTGGTAGAATTCACTGTGATAGGAAACACAGGAGGATAATGAGTTTGGAACAGAAGGCAATGGATGCAATTTTGTACATGTTGAGTTTAAGGCACCTTTGAAACATCTAAAAAGAGATTTTAAGTACGTACAATATGTATATGCAAAATTGGAGCTAAGAGAAGCCTGAGATCAAAATACCAATTTCATAGTCCTTGTCAAATAGAAGGTACATTAAACTGTGGATGTGAATTATATACCCTAAAGAGAATACACAGAAAACAGAAGGGAGAAAAGGATAGAGTCATGAGGTATTTTAGTATTTAATGGCCAGGTAGAGGAAAATGAGCCTGTAAAGGAAATGGCAAATGGTAAAAAGGAGATCCACATAGCTGAAGTCAGACAAAGTTATTTCAAGGAGAGTGGCCAGAAGTGTCAGTTGCTAATGAAAAGCCAAGTACATAGAAATAGATTCAGGGATAAGGATTTCACTAGTGGTCTTAAAAGAGAATTGATTTGATGAAGTAAAGAGAGAAAAGAGAGAAAAGGCCAGATTAGAATGGACTGAGGAGTGAATAGGAAGTGATGAAATGTTGCCACTTGGATATACAAGTCCTGGGAACATTTTGGATCTGAGGATAAAATTGAAATGGTGGAAGCTAGAAGAAAAACTGATTCTGAGACAGTGTTTTGGGTTGGTTTGGTGCTTTATTATGTCTTTGAAGAGGAAGATATGTAAGCATGTTTAGATGCTGAGAAGAAGCATCAGAATATATTGACTAGAGGGCTTCCCTGGTGCTCCAGTGGTTAAGAATCCACCTGCCAATGCAGGGAACATGGATTCAATCCCTGGTCTGGGAAGATTCCACATACCGAGGGGCAACTAAGCCCATGCACCACAACTACTGAGCCTGTTTTCCAGACCCTGCAAGCCACAACTACTAAGCCCATGTGCCACAACTATCAAAGCCCATGTGCTCTGGAGCCTATGCTATGCAACTAGAGAAGCCACTGCAATGAGAAACCTGTGCACTGCAACTGGAGAGTAGTTACCACTCACCATAGTTAGTGAAAGCCTACACAAACAAAGACTCAGCACAGCCAACAATAAAAAAAAAAGTACTTTTAAAAAAAAATAATATATGACTAGAGAAATTAAGGCAAAGGTATTTTACTAATATTGAGTATAGATTTATTTTTTGTCTTGTCATTAATGTTTATAATGAGTATATACAAAATCTAAACAAAATCATAGTTTATACATCATAAATTCCTACTTATTTTCATCATTGTCATAATTCAATTTTCTTCATGTTTTCAAAATATTCTAACAAAATAAGTGAAAAATGAGTATGTACTATAATTATATACCCATATATAATTATTATATACATATAGTTTCTACTTTTTAGATTCACCTTTTTTTAGTAATCTATTTCATCATAATATTTAACGTTGCATTTTCACTTTATATGGTGAAATTTTATTTAAAGTTATATTCATTTGATGTTTTCTTTCCTTTTAAACATTTGGAAATTATAGGGGAAAAAAACCACAGGGAAAAAACTCTAAATTTCTAAAACTTCTAAAATTATAAAAAATTCTAAATCCTTTATTTTAACCAGCAATTTTCACCAATGAAACTTGAACTAAAAATATATCAGTTCATAGATATAGTCACTGCATCTTCATAATGGTTTTATGGTTAATATGACTAAAAATGAATGAATAAAAATATCAATGAGAAAGAAAATCTCATTCAGTTGGTTCTCAGCCTTACATGTTATAGTCTGAAAAGAGACAATATTCAGATATTTATGTATTTACTTACTTTGCTTCTCAATGCTTTATTTCTGAACAGTAGCAGGACATTTTTACAAAAAATATATGTTAATTTCTATGAGGAAAATTAGTAATATGCTTACTGAAGTACAGTAGATTTATAATGTTATATTAGTTTCAGATAAACCCCTTTATTTAGAAGGCAGATCTGAAAAAATATTGCTATAATCTATGTCAAAAGGTATACCGCCTATGTTTTCCTCTAGGAGTTTTATGTTTTCAGGTCTTACATTTAGATCTTTAATCCATTTTTAGTTTATTTTTGTATATGGTGTTAGAGAAGGTTCTAATTTCATTCTTTTACATGTAGCTGTCCATTTTTCCTAGCCCCACTTATTGAACAGACTTTTTTCTCCATTGTATGTCTTGCCTCCTCTGTCACAGATAATTGACTGTAAGTGTCTGGGTTTATTTATGGCCTTTCTATTCTATTCCATTGATCTATGTGTCCATTTTTGTTACAGTACCATAATGTTTGATTATGGTAGCTTTGTAGTATAATCTGAAGTCAGGGAGTATGAAATCCCCAGCTTTGTTCTTCTTTCTCAAGATTGCTTTGACTATTGGGATAGTTCATAGCTCCATATAAATTTTAGGATTATTTGTTCTAGTTCTGTAGAAATTGTCATGTGTATTTTGATAGGCATTGCATCAAATCTGTAGATTGTCTTGGGTAATATGGACATTTTAATAATATTAGTTCTATTAATCCAAGAACACAGGATATCTCACCATTTCTTTGCATCATTTTCAAGTTTTTTCATCAATATATTATAGTTTTCAGAGTATAGATCTTTCATAATATTCAACTATTTAATGTATTATGTTCAAATACCTAAGCCATCATTCAAAAAAAACCCCATAAAGAATGTGCTATTTGTGTATTATTCCTATGTATTAAGTATGTGACTTAGCATTAGCATTAATGATTTTTTAATTTTCTCTCTAGCAAGAACAAAATGCAAGATTGAAAATACATATGATGCAAATTATTTTGAAATCTGACTAACATGATAAGGAGTTTGAATTTCAGACTCTATCACAGTGAAAAACCACTGAAATGTTTGACCAGCAAAAGGAAGACATATGATAAGGTGTGAGGTTGGCTGGCACCATTAAAGATTAATTCAATGTTCAATCATTCATTTAAGAAATATTTATTGAGTGTCTCTGACATACCAGACAAGGTTTTAAAAGGTGACTCATGGGCCAAATGCCTGAAATACCTCTATTCTCTATTTCAAATCATGAAAGCCAAGTCAATCCTCTGCGTTCTAATTTCTCTATCTAAAAAGGAATGCTGTAGGTATTTCTTAAAAACACTCTTTAAGACTGGGATTTAACAGAAGTGGACACAGCAGGGAGGAAATATAATGCACTTGAAAATAGAGAAGTTAGTGAGGCACTGGAGATTCAAGAAGCAAATCCATGACATAAGGACAACAAAAACTATGTTTGGCAAAGAAGCCTGTCTAAGATTTTCAGTGATTATGTGTGTGCACTCACAAACTCACATGGCCATTGCTTTGCTCACAGTAGCCAGATCTGACCAATTCAGAACTTTATTCATGTATGCCACTGTTTGGCCTGTGCAAAGTACTAGAAGTGCAACTGGATAACTGACCAAAGACATTAGAGTGATTTCAAGGAGCCACAGCTTGGATGCCTCAATTCTAAAGGCTAACAAAGAATCTGTGAAAAGACCAATTGAGAATGATAAATTTGCAGAGGAGAATAAACATCAAATTCACCAAACCAAAACATGACTGAGCAACTCTGCCCACTGAGACCATTATGTGGGTGGTGTCTGACCTCAAGGCAAAAGCAAACTCCAAATAGTTTAAAGTCTGGTGCCGTAGAGTGTAGGGAAAATTCACCCCTTTCACGTTTATTTTCCTGAAATGTATTTGAGATAAATCTAAATTCAAAAGAATACATTTGGGCTGAGGGATGGAATCTAAATAATTTTTAATCTATGTGGATATAAACAGCGAGGGAGTAAAAATTTAACCAAGACCCTTAAAACACCATACATAAAATATTCTTTAGTATAGGATATCCTCTCCCAAGTCTGAACCTAAGCAATACACAGAGAACAATAGAAAGAGATTATCTATCACTATATGCCACAGTGAAAATTTTCATGGCTTCAAAGTATTTTATGAATATTTCTGAAGGATTGAACTGCTTGTCACAGTGTTGACATGAAGTCATTCAAATGTTCTTCTGTAGTAATGAATACTGGCAAAAGTTAAGCACAAAACAATGAGCTGACAGAGCTTATATTTCTCTATATACTTCCTGTTAATCATTATTCACCATTTATATTTTATTTATATATATATATATATTTTATAACTCACCAGTCAAAAAATGCAAGCACACCCACAGACACTGATGATTAATGATAAGTTCAGATATGTGTAAAGTTACAGAACAAATGATTAACCACTTCATCATTGCCCCACCGATTTCAAGAACCATCTCAGTATGTGGGATTCTATGAAAACAAACAAACTAATATATCATCAATTGGTTTCAGTCAAGCTGTGGTCCTGATAATTGATTTTTTTTTAAAGGTATCAGGTCTAACAAGTGACCTCCAAGGACTCAGTTACTGTGAGCTACAGTCTAATCCTCAGAGTGACCCAAATCAGAGAAATGCCTACCCTTGGGTAATCTCCAGTGACAAGAGTTATTTTAGAGTGTACAAAGTGCATGACCTCAGACAATGATTCTCGTTTATAATCGAAGTAACACAGACATGACAGTTTCTGATGTTAGTGTGTAACCAAAAAAAAAGAAAATGGAGCTTATCTAAAATGTACTGAAGTATAAGACTTAAAAAACAAAATCACAGCACATTTAATGTCTATGGAATTTTAAAAGCTTAATTGCACTCTATGAGAACTTTATCATTCTTCCATATACAATATGCATCTCTTTGAAATAATTCCATATATCATGATACTTTCTCACATGACACTTTTGTGCTATATGCTGTATATTTTGTTTTCAACTGATTTCCCATTCTCAGCTTTCTGTGTTGAAGATTAAGACAAATTTTTAAACTAATTGCTACAAGTACAAATCCTAGCCATTTTGAACACATTCATGCAAACATACTCTTTGGCTAAGATTCTAATCTCATCTTTTAAAACACTTTAAATTTTAAAGTGACTAGTTTCTTATACCAGGTTAGCAATTTTCTAGGATAAGATATAGCTAAATTTTTACAAAAATTTTCCCCAAAATATATAACATATAATCTTTCACTTTCTTCCAAAGCTCTATCCTGTCCAAAAAGTCAGCTGTTATACATCTCTTAGAGTTGCTTCTAAAGTTTAAAGTTCTTTAATTTACAAACAGTTCATCACAATAGACTGCCATCCTCCCAGACTGGTGGATTTTAAGAACTTTACTGAAAATACTCGTGAAATGCTTGGGATTAACAATGATAGCTTCAGACAACAGGCAGAGTTAAAAGGCATAAGAAATAATTTTATTTATGTTTTTATTTATGTAAGTACTGCCACCTGGGAGCTCTCAAAGAAGGAAGGTATTATAGAAATATAATTTATTGATAAAAATTGGTGTCATAACTATTTACAGGAAAAAGTAAAGGATCCATCAAAAGCCATAAAATTTCCTGAGAAGGTGACTTACTGATGGTGTTAAGTATTCACAACAATAACAAAAGGACAGCTCTCATAATTGTTCTTATGACCAAAAAACCACTTAGTAACTCACAGCAAAGGCTGACAGCTTCCTCAGAACTGACTACATAATTTTCCATAGTACAAGTTCACCAGACAAAGTTTCTGCCTCACCCAACAAACAACTGCAGATTATCACAGGCCCTTATCTCCTAAATACCTTACCATCACTTACTCATACAATTCTTTTTTTTTTTTTTAATAAAAAGGCAATCTGATACAAGAATGACTAAGAAATAGTAGTCTGAACTTCAGAAACTCATTTATTTGGATAAGTCCTGCAAGGACTAGGAAATACTTCTTTTTTTTACCATATCAGAAGTAAGTCAGACCTTTGTTGAGGTAAGGTACTCAGACTAAAAAGAATAAGAGGAAGCTCTCATTGGTCCACAGATGTGGCTGAAATGTGAAAAACACTTCCTGTGGGAAAAATTTAAGAGAATTTTGCTATTCAGCTGAGAGAAGAAAATGTTAGGAATTTACCAAATTTAAGCATAGAAATCACTTTAATTTCTGGGAGAGAGAAGGGTATTGCTTATTAATTTTTCTTAACTTTGTAGTATTAAATTAGAGACATGCTTCTCAACCTGGCAGTACATCAGACTACTTAGGGAGGTTTAAAACACCACTGCCTAAAGCCCATTCCCACGGACTCACCCTAAGTCTGTGAAAATTAGAGGTACTCAAGCAGCTATAGTTTTTAAAAGCTCTCTAGATGTTTTCAACATACAGATAGCATTGAGAACCAATGAATTAAAGAATATTCACATAGTTGAAACCAGCTGATATTTTGGGGGAATTAGCGAAGACATTTTAGGCCAGTTTTTCTCAAACAAGGTCATCCACTATTGATACCGTGCAGGGCCCTGTGAGGCTCCGGGGCACAAGGCCTTTGTGTCCCTCATTTCTTTGGTTATAAGAAACAGCCTTCATTCAGCTTCCATGACCTTCCCTGAGTTCCAATGAGCAAATTCAAGCAGTTGTTAATTAGGGAAGGGATGGGTTGGGAAAGAGGGAGAAAGAGTCAAGAGCAGCCTTGGGGCAAGTTCCTATTTACCCATCAAGGGATACACACAACAATATCTTTGAGCTATTTACAGATACTGAAACCCCCTCCAGGTGGGAGAAGTTAATGATTAACAAGGGTATGCTGCCCACAAGCATGTCAACGCAAGACCAGTTGGACCCGAAGGTTGATGATTCTGACTCCTACCTACCTCACCACCGACCCATCAGGAGAATATCCTGCTTGTGCCCTCTTTGCTGATCACTCCCTCTCTGAACAATCACTATAAAACTTCTCACTATCTTCCCCAAGTTGGGACACATGGTTTTGTGGGCATTAGCCTATTGTATCTCCCTTTGCCTGGTAAAGCAATAAAGCTATCCTTTTCTACTTCAACCAGAACTCTGTCTCTGAGATTTGATTCAGCACCGGTGTACAGAGAAACCAAGCTTTCTGCATCACTAGCATCAAAATCATCTGAAGAGCTATTTTGAAACACAGGACAAGCCAACTTTGGCACACTTCTCGTCTAAACCCATAATGTAACCTTTTGACAAATACTCTCTTTGACCAAACATTACTCAGGCTGCTCTGAGCCCTCTTCTTAACTAGCTTTGACCTTGGCCCTTGGTGGGTCTGCATAGCTCAATTTTACCAGGAATTCTTTTAAGCCAGTTCAGAGGGAATCCATCCAATTCAATATCTGATCACCCTTGCTCTCTGATCACCCCAAAATGCCTTCAGTAAGAACTGAATTAGGTCAGTTTTGCCAGAATTTTCCTTATATTGATGTCTCCTCTTAGTAATTTTCTATCTACCAATTTCCCCAACAACGTACTTTTTGGCTAAAAAATCCCCACTTATTCTTTTATCTGAAGTTGAGCTCCACCTCTCTCTCCCCTATTGCAATAGTCTTGACACCCATCAAGATAGTCAAAGTTTCCTTGTGACTTTAGCAAGTTTCAGAATGACTTTTCTTTAACAAGTGACATTCTGAGGGCTTCCTCCTCCTATGCCCAAACTGGGAACCACTTCAGTAGACCACTGAAGTGACATCACTCTAAAATGGGTTACCACTCAAGTACTACAAACTTCAGTTTCAGGTCTCAAGGAAAGAGTGCGATAGAAAACCATGTATGTAAAGAAAGGATATGTGATTTTCCTCGCCCAAAATAGTAAACTGAATGCATGTGTCCCTGTGGTAAATAATGTAGGAATAAAATCCCTTTGGGATAACAGAAATGCAGAACTATAAAAATGTATAAAAGATTTAAGTAATGGTTTTGTTGGTAACAAGGTATGTACTAAAGAGAGAAAAAAGAGAGAGGCAAAAAAAATAAGAAAAAGAAACACAAACCAGCACTTTTAAGACAATACAATTTCAAAAAAGGGAAACAAATATTAAAGCTCAGTTCCAAATCCAGAATACAATCTGTGGAGAGGAAGCCAGGCAACAGATTCATGAACCAGGACACACAGGGACTAACAGTTTTAATGAAAGTAGATTGCCATACTTTAAGTATGTCAACGATTGACCTTGAGATTTAAGATGCCACCAAGCTTTGCTGGTAAATACATTCACCTCCATAACAGACGCTGGCTAGTGTTGAATTCTTCCCATATGAGGCACATATAACACGTGGAAATCACTTTGTATCATTTTTCATATAAAATGCTATAAAATAACATTAAAATGCACTCAGTTCAGTTCAGTCGCTCAGTCGTGTCCAACTCTTTGCGACCCAATGAATCGCAGCACGTCAGGCCTCCCTGTCCATCACCAACTCCCGGAGTTTACCCAAACTCATGTCCATCGAGTCGGTGATGCCATCCAGCCATCTCATCCTCTGTCGTCCCCTTCTCCTCCCGTCCCCAATCCTTCCCAGCATCAGGTTCTTTTCCAGTGAGTCAACTCTTCGCATGAGGTAGCCAAAGTATTAGAGTTTCAGCTTCAACATCAGTCCTTCCAATGAACACTCACGACTGATTTCCTTTAGGATGGACTGGTTGGATCTCCTTGCAGTCCAAGGGACTCTCAAGAGTCTTCTCCAACACAACAGTTCAAAAACATCAATTCTTCAGAACTCAGCTTTCTCTATAGTCCAACTCTTACATTCATACATGACTACTGGAAAAACCATATCCTTGGTTAGCAAAGTAATGTCTCTGCTTTTTAATATGCTATCTAGGATGGTCATAACTTTCCTTCCAAGGAATAAGCATCATTTAATTTCATGGCTGCAATCACCATCTGCAGCGGTTCTGGAACCCAAAAAAATAAAGTCTGACACTGTTTCCACTGTTTCCCCATTCATTTCCCATGAAGTGATGGGACCAGATGCCATGATCTTAGTTTTCTGAATGTTGAGCTTTAAGCCAACCTTTTCACTCTCCTCTTTCACTTTCACCAAGAGGCTTTTTAGTTCCTCTTCACTTTCTGCCATAAGGGTGGTGTCATCTGTATATATGAGGTTAGGCTTAGGGTTACATTTTTTAATTTTCAAAAATAAAAAAAGTGATTTTCTATCCTGATGAAATTAATGTGCCTGAAAGCTAGAGACTTAACCAGATAAACTTATACAGTTTCTTCCATTTGTAAACCTGTCTTTCTTTAGCTCATCAGCAAGTTTATGGAAAATCTATATTTAGACTTATTTTATAGTTGGAAAAATAGAGGAAGTAATAGCAAATGGACTTCCCAAGGTATTAGAGAGGATGTCTATCTGAGTTAAAATTATAATTTATGGTCCCTTAATTGCTCAACTAATTACTGAGCCTGCTGTTAAAAGCACAAAGTTACACTATGAATATAAAGTTTGATGCACATTTCCTCTGATATCAAGAGAATTACATCAAAATAAAAGCTTGCTCTACTTTTTATGGGTATTTAGAATTGAATGTTGCATCAATTACAGGTAACTTGGAGAAATATGCTGTCCACAAAATGCAGGATAACTTCTACAGGACTAATGGATATAGTTGTGAATTTTTTTTATCTTTAATCTTTATGTGGCATTCAAACTATCTTTAGGATGCATTGAACATACAAAATATACCTGCATCAAAGTAAAAAGCCCTGGAACACCAAAACACAAGCTTATTACATGCAGTAGATGGAAAAAGTGACAGAGCTACACTGTATTAAGCAGATGCTGTAACAATTTGAAGTTTCGAAAGCATATTTAAAACATACATTCATTCAAGAAATATGAATTGAATGTTTCCTCTACGTCAGGAACCATATGTGAACGTGCAAGATGACAACTATGAGCGGAAAAGTGATTCAATTTCACTTGTGTTCAGCGAGGATCACTATGATTTCTGGCTTGTGAACAGGTCTTAAGCAGTAATATGAGCTAAACTATATCCCCCTGAAATCCATATGTTGAAGCTCTAACTCCCTGAAGGGAAGCAGAATTAGCCCCTCCCCCGCCCAAAATATGCCTCTTTGGCATATTTTGTGCAGATTATTTTAAGAAATAGCAGACTCAGGAGCTCTGAGTAGAAGTTACCCTTTGGAAGAGGAATTTATATTTATAAGGGAAATTTCTGTTTATAAGTGTTTAATGGGATCCCTATCAAATTACCCATAACATTTTTCACAGAACTAAAACCAATAATCTTAAAATTTATATAGAACCATTAAAGACCCAAAATTGTCAAAGCAATCCTGAGGAAAGAGAACAGATTTGGAAGCATAACCTCTCAGACTTCAGACAGTACTACAAAACAACACCAATCAAAATAGTATGGTATTGGCAGAAAAAGAAACATATGGATCAGTACAACAGAATAGAGAGCCCAGAAATAAACCCATATACCTCACTGATTATACAGTCAGTTAACTTCAACAAAGGAGGCAAGAAGACATAATGGGAGAAAAAGACCATCTCTTCAGCAAGTGACCTTGGGAAAGCTGGACAGATGCGTGAAAATCAATGAAAACATAACATTCCCTCAGACCATGCACAAAAATAAACAAAAAATGGCATAAAGACTTAAATAAAAGAAATGACATAGTAAAAAACATCTAGAAGAGAATAGAGGCAAAACATTCTCTGACATAAATCATAGCAATGTTTTCTTAGGTCAGTCTCCTAAGGCAATAGAAATAAAAGCAAAAATAACCAAATGAAACCTAATCAAGCTTATTTGCTTTTTCACAGCAAAAAAAAAAAAACTATCAAGAAATGAAAAGACAACCTACAAAATGGGAGAAAATACTTGCAAACAATGCAACCAATAGGGACTTAATTTCCAAAATATAGAAACAGCTCATACAACTCAATAATAACAATGACAACAACAAGAACAAGAACAAGAACGACAAAAATGATCAGAATATATATGTGTGTGTGTGTGTGTGTGTGTGTGTATTTGTCATATATGTGTGTGTAAATATACATATTTGACAAATATATATATATTTGTCATACGTGTATGTGTACATATATATGTACACATATTCCAGCTTAAATATATAAATATTTAAATACATTTATAATAAGGGTGTGTCCCTCTCTTAACAGGAAGAGAAGGATAACTATTTTTCTATAAACTCATGTCAATGTAGAAGCCAATGACTTAGAACTTCAAAAAACCTTGTTACTTGTTATTCTGCATTTTCTCCCATAACTAGACTTTTGCCACTCCCCCCCAACCATCGTTCTTTTGTCATTAGCTGAAGATCGTATTGGCTTGGCCCATGTGGGGGAGTTATTCAGTTTTCCTCGATATCTCCCTTGTAAAGAGGGGTACACAAGTTTACTAAACTTCTAGTTGTTTTTCTCTAGTTAATCTTCTATTAAGGGGGGAAGGAGTCTCAGCCAAGAACATAGAAGGGTAGAGGATATATTATTGTTCCTCTCCTATACTCTAATACCTCAGAATGTAATTGTATCTGGAAACAGAACAATTAAAAAAGAGGTAAGGTAAAATGAGGTCATACTGACGGACCCAGAGCCAGACACGACTGAGCAACTGAGCACAGCACAGTCAATATGACAAGTGTCTTTATAAAAAGAGATTAGACATGAACACCCACAGAGGAATACTCACATAGGAAAGCCCATGCAAAGACAGAGGGAGAAAACTGGCCATCTACAGGCCAAGGAGAAAGGCCTCATAAGAAACCAACCCCACAGATATCTTGATTTTAGATGTCTAGCCTCCAGACTGTGAGAAAATAAATTTCTTCTGTTTAAGCCACCCAGTCATTGGTACTTGGTTATGGCAGCCCTAAACTAATTTAGGGAGCAATCCAATGAAAGAACAGAAAAAGTAAAGCTGTATGGGTATTCTAAAAACTGAAAGGGTATATTTGAATTGGGAATATGGTTTTCTTTCTATCATTTCCTTCAGTTAAAATTATCTAAATTAAACAGTAATTACACTGTGGAGACTGGAAAAGGTCAGCTTTCATTCTAATCCCAAAGAAAGTCAATTCCAAAGAATGCTCAAACTACCACACAAATGCACTCATCTCACACACTAGGAGAGTAATGCTCAAAATTCTCTAAGCCAGGCTTCAATAGTACATGAACCGTGAACTTCCAGATGTTCAAGTTGAATTTAGAAAAGGCAGAGGAACCAGAGATCAAATTGACAACATCCGTTGGATCATCAAAAAAGCAAGAGAGTGCCAAAATAACATCTACTTCTGCTTTATTGACTACGCCAAAGCCTTTGACTGTGGATCACAACAAACTGTGGAAAATTCTTCAAGAGATGGGAATAGCAGATCACCTGACCTGCCTCCTGAAAAATCTGTTTCAGGTCAAGAAGGAATAGTTAGAACTAGACATGGAACAACAGACTGGTTCCAAACAGGAAAAGGAGTGCATCAAGGCTGCATATTGTCACCCTGCTTATTTAACTTATATGCTGAGTACATCATGCAAAATGCTGGGCTGGATGAAGCACAAGCTGGAATCAAGATTGCTGGGAGAAATATCAATAACCTCAGATATGCAGATGACACCATCTTTATGGCAAAAAGGGAAGAAGAACTGAAGAGCCTCTTGATGGAAGTGAAAGAGGAGAGTGAAAAAGTTGGCTTAAAACTCAAAATGCAGAAAACTAAGATCATGGCATCCAATCCCATCACTTTGTGGCAAACAGATGGAGAAAGAATGGAAACAGTGACAGACTTTATTTTGCGGGGCTCCAAAATCACAGCAGATGGTGACTGCAGCCATGAAATTAAAAGATGCTTGTCCTTTGGAAGAAAATCTATGACCAACCTAGACAGCATATTAAAAAGCAGAGACATTACTTTGTCAACAAAGATCAATCTAGTCAAAGCTATGGTTTTTCCAGAAGTCATGTATGGATGTAAGAGTTGGACTATAAAGAAAGCTGATCACCAAAGAATTGATGCTTTTGAACTGTGGTATTGGAGAAAACTCTTGTGAGTCCCTTGGACAGCAAGGAGACCAACCAGTCAATTGTAAAGGAAATCAGTCCTTAATATTCATTGGAAGGACTGATGTTGAAGCTGAAGCTCCAATACTTTGGCCACCTGAAGCAAAGAACTGACTCTTTGGAAAAGACCCTGATGCTGGGAAAGATCGAAGGCGGGAGGAGAAGGGGAAGACAGAGGATGAGATGGTTGGATGGCATCACTGACACGATGGACGTGAGTTTCAGTGTGGCCTGGGAGTTGGTGATGTACAGGGAAGCCTGTCGTGCTGCAATCCATGCAGTTGCAAAGAGTTAGACACAAACGAGCAACTGAACTGAACTGACACTGTAGAGATGAGCATATTGTCTAAATACACAAAATAAAAGCAAAGGACTGTATTATGATTATTTTCTTGATCTGATGTATTTTGTATATGGGATTAAAGTTTTCCATATAACAAACATCACAAATGTTTTTAGTAAAATTTTAAAACCAAGGCAAGAAAATGAGGGAAAACAAACATTCTGTGACAAAGAACTACAAGGAATTTCAAAGAAAAAGTATAGAAACATAATTTCTAAGTAGGCTTTTCAAGTACCATGCCCAAGACACTCTCAGTCCAGTTGTAACTGACAGTAGGTTATCTTTATTCTCATCTTTGCTACTTCAGAATCTACTCTACACCCACTGCTGCTGTTGTTTATTAATTTAAGAGGTCAATGGAATCCTGCAAAGAACAACTGTCCCGGCAGTTAGCATGGCTCTCAATTTTCTTTCTCATCTTGATTTGGGCTTAGCTTTTATCCATGATCTTCTGAATCAGGAGTTTAAAAATTGATGTTACAAGGGAAAGGACTGGAAAAGTGGACACCAGAATGACTCCTCTATTTAAAGAACCAAAACCTCCAAATGCGTGTCTCCTTTCTCATTATTTGCATCCCTCACAAATCAACTAGTAAGGAAGGAAGAGGGCGAGGAAGACATCTCCCACACAGCTGGTTATATATTGATAAATAAATCCAATCTTTCTCACATGCCAGAATGTGACCACTGGGGATCTTCCCAGTAAAACATTAACCAACTCTGTCCTTATTGAAACAAGGCAATGAATAACAAGGGAGGACTTTAGCTCTAATCTGAAGCCATAAAACAAAGTGTATGAGGCATGATAATTCAACAGAAAAGGAGATTACTGACCCTTCATAGACTGGCAGCTCTTTAAATTAAGATGGCTCCTAAGAGAAAAGGTGAGGTTTTTACAGGTCAGGCAGCAGGCTGTCTCGTTAAAATTAAAGTTGAATATTAGTCCACAGAGTTTATAAGAAACAAAGGAAATATAAATAAGGAAGAAGAGAATCACAAAATCAGACAGACTTATGTATGAAACTGAGCTCAATCACTCTTCAATGGTAAGACCATAGGAAATTAACATTTTGAGACTCCGTTCCTTCACTGGGTAATATCCACTCACACAGAGAGCATGGAGAGAAAATACTATAACATATAGAAAGCATGTAGCAGAACACCTGGCACAGAGACGATGCAATAAATATTATATTTTTATTTCTTTTCTCCTACCTTACTATGAACCTATTGATAGTATTGTCTGTTATCAACTAATATTTATTGAAAAATATAAAGCCAGACACACTTTTAAGTTTGTCAAAGAATTATTTAAATTCAGCGTTAGGAGCCCAGAGTGACCTGACAAAGATTTCTAATAAATACACTTTCTTCTTCCCACTCCACCTTCTTCACTGCTACTATCTTATCTATTTGCTGCTATACTTTTCCAGAGTAGAAGAACTGGGTAATTATAGTAGCTGGTGAGAAAGCATGGAAGAAAAAGGAAATGTTAGGGATAATATCTGAAACATGGCTATCAATTTCTTAAGAAATATGCTGAATAGTAAGTTGAAAATCAAAATTAAAATTAATGAAAAGTATCTGCAGTTTATATATTTTTCTTCTATAGTCAGTCAGCCAGTCAGTTTAGTCTCTCAGTTGTGGCCGACTCTTTGTGACCGCATGGACTGCAGCACGCCAGGCCTCCCTGTCCATCACCAACTCCCGGAGTTTACTCAAACTCAGATCCATTGAGTCGGTGATGCCAGCCAACCATCTTATCCTCTGTCGTCCCCTTCTCCCACCTTCAATGTTTCCCAGCATCAGGGTCTTTTCAAATGAGTCAGCTCTTCGCATCAGGTGGACAAAGTATCAGAGTTTCAGCTTCAACATCAGTCCTTCCAATGAATATTCAGGACTGATCTCTTTAGGAAGGACAGGTTGGATCTCCATGCAGTCCAAGGGACTCTTAAGAGTTTTCTCCAACACAACAGTTCAAAAGTATCAATTTTTGGTGCTCATCTTTCTTTAGAGTCCAACTCTCACACCCATACGTGACCACTGCAAAACCCATAGCTTTGACTAGACGGACCTTTGTTGGCAAAGTAATGTCTCTGCTTTGTAATATGTTGTCTAGGTTGGTCATAACTTTCCTTCCAAGGAGTAAGTGTCTTTAAATTTCATGGCTGCAGTCACCATCTGCAGTGACTTTGGAGCCCCCAAAAATAAAGTCTGCCACTATTTCCACTGTTTTCCATCTATTTGCCACGAAGTGCTGGGACCAGATGCCATGATCTTAGTTTTGTGATGTGAGCTTTATGCCAACTTTTTCACTCTCCTCTTTCACTTTCATCAAGAGGCTCTTTAGTTCTTCTTCACTTTTGGCCATAAGGGTGGTGTCATCTGCATATCTGAGGTTATTGATATTTCTCCTGGCAATCTGGATTCCAGCATGTGCTTCCTCCAGCCCAGCATTTTGCATGATGTACTCTGTATATAAGTTAAACAAGCAGGGCGACAATTTACAGCCTTGACGTACTCCTTTTCCTATTTGGAACCAGTCTGTTATTCCATGTCCAGTTCTAACTGTTGCTTCCTGACCTCCATACAGATTTCTCAAGAGGCAGGTCAGATGGTCTGGTATTCCCATCTCTTTCAGAATCTTCCACAGTTTCTTGTGATCCACACAGTCAAAGGCATTTGCATGGTCAATAAAACAGAAAAAGATGTGTTTCTGGAACTCTATTGCTTCTATGATGATTCAGCGGATGTTGGCAATTTGATCTCTGGTTCCTCTGCCTTTTCTAAATCCAGCTTGAACATCTGGAAGTCCATGGTTCATGTACTGTTGAAGCCTGGCTTGGAGAATTTTGAGCATTTCTTTACTAGAGTGTGAGATGAATGCAATTGTGCAGTAGTTTGAGCATTCTTTGGCACTGCCTTTCTTAGGGATTGAAATGAAAACTGACCTTTTCCAGTCCTGTGGCCATTGCTGAGTTTTCCAAATTTGCTGACATATTGAGTGCAGCACTTTCACAGCATCATCTGTTAGGATCTGAAATAGCTCAACTGGAATTCCATCATCTCCACTAGCTTTATTCATAGTGATGCTTCCTAAGGCCTACATGACTTCACAATCCAGGATGTCTGGCTCTAGGTGAGTGATCACACCATCGTGATTATCTGGGTCATGAAGATCTTTTTTGTATAGTTCTTCTGTGTATTCTTGCCACTTCTTCTTAATATCTTCTGTTTCTGTTAGGTCTATACCATTTCTGTCCTTTATCAAGCCCATTTTTGCATGAAATGTTCCCTTGGTGTCTCTAATTTTCTTGAAGAGATCTCTTGTCTTTCTCATTCTATTGTTTTCCTTTATTTCTTTGCATTGATCACTGAGGAAGGCTTTCTTATCTCTCCTTGCTATTCTTTGGAACTCTGCATTCAAATACGCATATCTTTCCTTTTCTCCTTTGCTTCTTTTCTTTTCACAGCTATTTGTAAGGCCTTTTCAGCCATTTTGCTCTTTTGCATTTCTTTTGCTTGGGGATGGTCTTGATCCCTGTCTCCTATACAATGTCAAGAACCTCAGTCAATAGTTCATCAGGCACCCCGTCTATCAGATCTAGTCCCTTAAATCTATTTCCCATTTCCACTGTATAATCATAAGGGATTTGATACCTGAATTGTCATACCTGAATTGTCTATTAGTTTTTCCTACTTTCTTCAATTTAAGTCTGAATTTGGCAAAAAAGAGTTCATGGTCTGAGCCACAATCAGCTTCTGGTCTTATTTTTGCTGACTCTATAGACCTTCTCCATCTTTGGCTGCAAACAGTATAATCAGTCTGATTTTGGTGTTGACCATTTAGTGATATCCATGTGTAGAGACTTCTCTTGTGTTGTTGGAAGAGGATGTTTGCTATGACAAGTGTGTTCTCTTGGCAAAATTCTATCAGCCTTTGCCCTGCTTTATTCGGTACTCCAAGGCCAAATTTGCCTGTTACTCCAGGTGTTTCTTGACTCCCTACTTTTGCATTCCAGTCCCCTATAATGAAAAGGACATGTTTTTGGGTGTTAGTTCTAGGTCTTGTAGGTCTTCATAGAACCATTCAACTTCAGCTTCTTCAGCATTACTAGTCAGGGCATAGAATTGGATTACTGTGATATTGATTGGTTTGCCTTGGAAATGAACAGAGATCATTCTGTCGTTTTGGAGATTGCATCTGAGTACTGCATTTCAGACTCTTTTGTTGACTATGATGGCTACTCCATTTCTTCTAAGGGATCCTTGCCCACACTAGTAGATATGATGGTCATCTGAGTTAAAGTCACCCATTCCAGTCTATTTTAGTTTGCTGATTCCTAGAATGTCGACCTTCACTCTTGCCATCTTCTATCTGACCACTTCCAATTTGCCCTGATTCATGGACCTAACATTCCAGGTTCCTACGCAGTATTGCCCTTTACAGCACCGGACCTTGATTCCATCACCAGTCACATCCACAACTACTTGTTGTTTTTGCTTTGGCTCCATCTCTTCATTCTTTCTGGAGTTATTTCTCCACTGATCTCCAGTAGCATACTGGGCACCTACCAACCTGGGAAGTTCATCTTTCAGTGTCTTATCTTTTTGCCTTTTCTTACTGTTCATGGGGTTCTCAAGGAAAGAATACTGAAGTGGTTTGCCATTTCCTTCTCCAGTGGGCCACATTTGGTCTGTCCATGACCCGTCCATCTTGGGTGGCCCTACTCGACATGGCTAAAAGATTCCTTGCATTAGACATGCTGTGGTCCAGGTGATTAGATAGGTTAGTTTTCTGTGGTTGTGGTTTTCAGTCTGTCTGCCCTCTAATGAAGAAGGATAAGAGGCTTATGGAAGCTTCCTGATGGGAGAGACTGACTGAGGGGCAAACTGGGTCTTGTTGATGGCCCTTCTGAAAAATTCTTCTGTGGTGGCTCTTCTGAAAAATTCTAAGGAGAGAATTTCATAAGTATGTTGCCAGGTCCCAGAGATGAGCTGTATAGCTGTAGGTAATCATAAATTATTTCAAAAAACCAAAATTAAGATTAGCAGAAATAAAGTGAATTAAAATAGGAGTACTCCCAAATTTCAGGGGACTTAGACTTTGATTTAGGCAAAAAATCTAACATAAGCTCAAAAAATAAAAAATGAGATGTTGAAAAATGCCAAAAAGAAAAATGGCTTGGAAAAGTTTTAGGTCTTGTAGAAGATAAGGTTAAATCTTACCACTAGAGTTAGAATGAGGAAGAACAGACTACGCAAGTACAAAAAAAAAAATAGAACTACAAGATAGAAAAGTACAAACAAGAGCAGCCTGTAACAGAAGGCACAATGTATAGAAATAAAAATATCAAAAGAGATTAGTTAGATAAGAAAGAATCCACTAAGTAATTTGGAATTAGGGCTGGCAACAAAGGTAAATGGAAGACATTTTGAAGCTTACAGCAGTATGATCAATAACATGTGAGAAGAAATATTATTGAGAATGAAAAGGAGACATTAATCTCAGGAAGTTGCTGCAGTTGTGCCAACGGTACCATCCTGAAGATCAACAAGAATTCCTGACATTCCATCATCTCTTGGCAATAGGAAGACAGAATCATGACCTCCATACAAATAGTATCCAAGGACATGTTAGTCACTGTTTTACATGAAGTTGACTTCTAGGGATGTCCACATAATGTGCAGGGCCTAATACAAAATGAAAATTTGTGGTGCTGGAAACAGGGAAATTGATATTTCCTTCCCTTGGGACTGCAACCCCAGCCCACAGTAGATAGGTGTACCCCAACAAATATAATTTTCATGCTGTGTTGCCCTTGGTATCTGGATGGGGGATGGGAAAGGCTCTGTTCCAGTCAAGGGCTGCTATAGCAAATTACCACAGACTAACTGGTTTAAGGTCCATATAGTCAAAGCTATGGTTTTTCCAGTAGTCATGTACTGATGTGAAAGTTGGACCATAAAAATGGCTGTGTGACGAAGAATTGATATTTTCAAATTGTGGTGCTGGAGAAGACTTTAAGAGCCCTTTGGATTGCAAGGAGATCAAACCAGTCAATCCAAAAGGAAATCACCTCTGAATATTTATTGGAAGGGCTGATGCTGAGGCTGAAGCTCCAGTACTTTGGCCACCTAATGTAAAGAGCCTACTTATTGAAAAATACTTTGATGTTGGGAAATATTGAGGGTAGGAGGAGAAAGAGGCAACAGGGGAAGAGATGGTTGGATGGCATCACCAACTCAATGGACGAGTTTGAGCAAACTCCAAGAGATAGTGAAGGACAGGGAAGCCTGGCATGCTACAGTTCATGGGGTACCATGAGTAAACTTGTGAGGTGGCTACTGTTAATTAAAGTAACTAATCCATGCCCTGGCAAATGTCAGGGCTTGGGTTTGAATGTAGGCTACCAACATCTATTCCTGAGACTTTAACCAGAATAGCAATAGTTAATCCCATTGAATACACACTTTGTGTTAGGCAGACCTGATCACAAAGAATGTGGATTTTTTTTTTTAAAAAAGGAATTATTTTTATCATTGTTAATTATGAAATCATATACTTGCATAATAATAGCATCACTCTAATTCTTTCTGCTATCTTCATGGAATTCTTCAAAATGAGGTCTATTTTCCAATCAATTTTTATTTTATTCTTTCAAAAATATTTTTTCTATCATTGCAATGAGATCTTTGGCAGGAAGGAATATGGATGGCCATGCTCAAGTTACGGTCTTGAACCTACAACTACTTGATTAACTTTAATGTTAATTGGCATAACACCTGGACTTAAATCAGAGCCCTTTTAACATTTCAGTTTTGTATTTGCCACAAAATCCCTATCAAAACTTTCTATTTCAGGCAAGGAATGAGATCTAATTATGGCTGTGACTGAAATATTAGATTTAATTTACCATGTTGAAAAAAACTTGAAAGTTTGCACAGTGAAGAAATCCAACAAAATGAAAAGGCCACCTACTGAATGCAAGAAGATATCTGCAAATGGCATATCCAACATGGGGTTAATAAGAAAAGTATACAAAGAACTCATACAATTCAACATGACAAAACAAACCTGACTAAGAAATGAGCAAAAGACCATAAGAGACATTTTTCCAAAGAAGACCTATGGATGGCCAACAGGCAAATGAAAAGATGCTCGACATCACTAACTATTAGAGAAATGTAAATCAAAGCCACAATGAACTATCACCTTACACCTGTCAGAATACCTATCATCAAAAAGACAACAAATAGCAAATGTTGATAAGAATGTGGAGAAAAGGGAATACTTATACACTGCTGATGGGACTATAAACTGGTGGAACCATTATGGAAAACGTCATTAATATTCCTTAAAAAATAAATATAGAACTACTACTGTCGATCTAGCAATTCCATTCCTGGCTGTTTATTCCACAAAAACAAAAACACTAATTTGAAAAGATATATCCACCACTCTATTCACTGAAGCATTATTTACAAAAGCCAAGATATGAAAGCAATCTAAATGTCCATCAAGAGATGAATTAATAAAGAAAATAAATGAAAAAAAATACATATATATAAAGGAAGATCACCTGGCCATAAAAAAGAATGAGATTTTTGCACCTGCCACAACATGGATGAACCTAGAGGGTATTATACAAAGTGAAATAAGTCAGATGAGGAAAACATAAATATTATATGATTTCACTTTTAGGTGGACTATAAAAAACAAAACAAGTGAACAAACATAAAACAGAAATAGAGTCACAGATACAGAGAACAAAGAAGTGGTTGCCAGAGGACAGCATAATGTGGGAGGGAAAGAAATCGGTGAGGTAGATTTGAGAGGCACAAACTTTTGGTTGTAAAATAAATGAGTCACTGGTATGAAATGCAGTGTAACATAGTGTAACAGTCAATAACTATGTAATATCTCTGTATGGTCACAGATCGTAACTAGACTTATTGTGGTGACCATTTTGAAATCTATAGAAATATTGCATCACTGTGTTGTGTAACAGGCACTAACACAGTGTTGCAGGTCAATTATTTTTCAAAAATATACAAACTCATAGAAAAAGAGATCAGACTTTTGGTTGACTGGAGGAGAGGGATGGGGCAGGGACAATTGGTTGAAGGATGTCAAAAGGTACAAACTTCCAGTTATAAGCTAAAGAAGTACTAGAGATGTGCAACATGATAAATGAAGTTAATACTGTTGTACATTATACATACGACAGCTGTTAAGAAAGTGAATCCCAAGAGTTCTCATCACAAGAAAAAAAAAATTATTTTTCTATTTAATTTTGTACTTCTGTGAGATTATGCTTGCGTGCTAAGTCATTTCAGTCATGTCCAACTCTCTGCAACCCTATGGAATGTAGGCCACCAGGCTCCTCTGTCCATAGGATTCTCGGAGGCAAGAACACTGGAGTGGGTTGCCATGCCCTCCTCCAGGGGATCTTCCTGACTCAGGGATCAAATCCGCATCTCATGTCTCCTGCATCGGCAGGTAGGTTCTTTACCACTAGTGCCATCTGAGAAGCTCCATGTGAGATCACAGATGTTCACTAAATTTACTCTAGTTATCATTTCATGATGCATGTAAGTGAAATCATTATGCTGCACACCTTTAACTTATACAGTGCTGCATGTCAATTATGTCTCAATACAACTAGAAGAAAAGGAAGTATAGACAAACTCAAAGAACAATTGAAATGTCTCATTTGTAGAAACAGGCAAAGATGGAATATGGCCAAAAAAAGATGGTGACAGGTTAAACTGACTTGGGGGGAAAAAAAAAAAAAAAAAAACCTCATCTTTCCTCAGAATAAAAATATTAGAATAAAATAATTATTCCAAGAAATGGAAGACATTTGATTGACTCAAGATACAGAGAGCTAAACAGAGAGGTGGGTTAAGAATAAATTATGGAAAAATAGTGATTAAAACTCTGTATATGTGAGGCTACATTAATATCTGATTACTGTTCAAAATGCCAGACACTGGTATAAAGCAGTTACAATTAGACATAGCCTTATTAATTAACAGCTTACATTTTCAAGGTTCCTCATTACTATAATTACTCACAACAGATGAGAACATTTTTTTCCTCACACCTTGTAGTGAATCAGCATTAGAATCATAAATTTAAATCCTCAATTCTATCTTTAGTACCATGAACCACTTTGACTTTATACTACTTGAATATATTTCCTAAAACAGACCAGCATATTTATACTTAGAAACAGAGCTTATATTATTTGCACATAATCCAAATAATACAATTTAGTGTTACAGCTTCTAATGAATGGACTAATATTATATATGTGAAAGAATACGTAGCTTCAATACTAAATTAATAAGCTAAAATCAGCAAAATTCACCTGTCCTTCACTGGGGTATTGTAAATCAATGAAATGAAAAATTTCAACCTAAGAAAGCTTATGCCTTCTATTATTATTCCATACCAGCTTCTGGAAAAACCCAAACAAACTTTTTGGCCAACTCAATATATCATCACGGAAATTGAGTCTGTCATGTTGGTAAATTCAGAATTTTTTTTTTAATTTAGAACACCTCAGAGTTGGGAGGTTGCTTTGCTTTGAGTCCAGATCCTACTTTTTAAATAAGGAGTATTCCTTAATAACAGGGCTTCCCAGGTAGCTCAGCAGTAAAGAGTCCACTTCCAATGCAGGAGATGTGGGTTCAACCCCTGGGTGGGAAAGACCACCTGGAGGAGGAAATGGCAACCCACTCCAGCATTCTTGCCAGGAAAATCCCATGGACAGAGGAGCCTAGCAGGCTACAGTCCATAGAGTCACAAAGAGTCACACACGACTGAGCAACTGAGCACACACACAGCACATTCCTTAATAGTGAGTACAAAGTCTGGGGAGCACATGATCTCCCAAAAGAAGATACCATGACGGGCAGGGAATGAAACAAATTATACTTCTCAGTACATTCTTCCCAAAAGAGTTTGATCTCGTTTTTTTTTTCTTTTGCTGTTTAGATTGCTAAAGTCATACTTTCATCTTTCTTTGATCATGTTCCCAGAAAATTCTGATGCATTTAAGCAAATAAATAATTTTATATCCGTTGTTTCAGTGGGGAGAGGAAACAACAAAATTACTCTTTTCTCTGGGTCAACATGTGCTCTGCAAAAATGGGATAAACAAAAATTGACCTGAACAAACTTGGAAGCTAGCTAATGGAAAAATTAAAAAGTCTTCTCTTTGATATATCTGAACACTCACTAAAGAGAAAAAAAGAAGTGTGTGTGTTAGTCGCTCAGTAGTGTCTGACTCTTTGTGAACCCATCAACAGTGTATCCCCATGTTGCCAGGGAATTCTCCAGGCAAGAATAATGGAGTGGGTTGCCATTTCCTTCTCCAGGGGATCTACCCTGGTCCAGGGATCGAACCCGGGTCTCCCACATTGCAGGCAGATTCTTTACCAACTGAGCCACCAGAGAAGCCCAAGAAGAGTGGAGTGAGGGGCCTATGCCTTCTTCAGGGGAACTTTCCAACCCAGGAATCAAACATGGGTGTCCTGCATTGCAGGCAGATTCTTTACCAGCTGAGCCACCCGGGAAGCCCAGAACAAAAACTAAAAGTAACTTGCCCACTTCATCAATACCATGTTTCACTAGAAAGAGATGAATTCTTCAATAGTGAAAATGGTGATCCCTCCCACGCCTATAATATTGAAATCTCTAAGAGATTCAAAATTTTCAGAAAATGCATTCTAATATAGTACTGAAATGTTCCTTTCCTAAACCATAATTATACATTTTTAACTGTGTTAACACCTAAGAAAGACCAATTGCATAAAATTTTCCATTTTTGGAAGATTACTTTAGAATAAGCTTAAATTTGCATTGATCTAAACTTCACCATGATAGTATAATTTTCTTTGTATTTTTTCAGCTTGTTCTATATCATGTATATGGTTAAAATGATACAGTTGTGTTACTTATGAAAGCTTATTTCTTTTAATATGGTAAAATAAAAATTATGCTTCCAATGATACAGGTCAAATTACTTTAAAGGGTTCTGGTCAGTAGTTAGGATTACTTTTTCTATCCAACAGCTACTATAATTTATTTTAGATGAACTTTCATATGGTAAGGGAGAGAGGAAAATTCAGTAACAGCAGATAGTCCAGGTAATCTATATATACCCACAATTAAGTGTGATTCCAGATGATGTCTCGGAATTTAATCTCGTTGCTTTACCCATGAGGAAAACAGGACAAGACAGATTAAGAAGTGCAATTTAAAGTTATATGCCTATTTTATTTAGTTGTAGAACTGAGACTAAAATTCAGTTTTGGTTGATAAGCCTTTCCACAATATCATACTGCACCCCCTTAATTTACAAAGATTAAAAATATATATTAATTGAGATGAGAAAAGAAATTCAAAGTAACTAAGAGCTCTTATGAAACAAGTAGATTAGCTTTGAAAAGGAAGAATTTTTCTTCCCCTCTCTATTTCTTATGAAGTTATGCTTTAGATTTTAGGTTGGATAGTTTTGGGTTTTATTCCTATAAAGTTGCTGTTGTTGTTCAGTCACTAAGTCATGTCTGACTCTTTGCAACCCCATGGACTGCAGCACGCCAGGCTCCCTTTCCTATAATGGGTCATGATCAAACTGGTAGATATGTGCCGTTAGAATGGTTACGTCCTAAAAGTCAAATTCCTTTGTTTTTCTTCATGGAATGTCCGCTCACATTCCATTTTTTGTGGTGTAACCCACTTTCCAAAATTGTTACTGCCATAAATAGATCAATGAACCCATCGTAATAAATCATTACCAGGCTTGCAAAATATAAATCCCAAAAGACTATAGAACTATAGACTAAGAATGTAGTTCTCTAAGAACTAGAATAAGAGCAGCAGATAAAAGACAAGTCCCTCTTTGGGAACATTAAAGGGGCACTGTCACAGGCAGAGCTGCTGGTTGATAGGCGACAACACATATCTAAGATACTGGAAGATTCTGATGGAAATGAGACATTACCAGAGTCCAAACAAGTCATTCAGTTACAGACAGAAAAAGGGGGCTTACTAAGAATCTGGGCAAAATTAATTCTTTGGATAAACAATAGGCATCTGAAAGGTAGTTCACAGAAGACAGCCCACAGAGCAAAGGGGTGAGGATTAGAAAATGGCTCAGGACACCCAGTGCACCTGCTTTGCAAATTTCATACTCGGGCATCATTGTTTCAATTTTTACTCTCTGCAATGAAATTTTTGGAGAACAGTGCTCTAAAATGTAAATAAACAATGCAATGGCTGCAATAGAGACAAAGATCAGTGAAAACAGGAAGCCACAGATTCTAAGAGGGTCAAAGACCTTTTCCAGTTTAGAAAGTCTATTAGTTCAACACTTGAAGCCAAGGGGAGATTTTTATGAAATCTAGCAGAATTTAACCATAAAGAAAAAGAGAATAATAGCAATAAAGGTATTTTATCTAGTTTGACATTATTGAAAAATCCAAAGGTAAAGATACAATAGAAGTCTAATGATGGATTTAATTCAGGAAAGCTGTGCAAGAAAGAATATGAGAAATATAGAAAGAATATAACATCATAGAAAATTAAGTTTTGAAGAACAAATTTTCTCTCATGCACCTATGATCTAATGAAGAAAATATAATTCTTAACTATCCACCAGTTTTTTTGTTTTATTTTTAACTACTGATTCATGATAGAAATAAGCATTAAAGAGGAAACTCAAAAGTATCTTTATACTTCAGGCTTCATTTGAGCACAGAACTGTGACTTCAATTCCTCTCCCATATGTCTTTAACATTTAAGTCAATAGAACTAAAATCAAAATTGCTTTAAATAGCTGTCTGAACTGTCTGAACCAGTGTTTACTCACAAAGTGTTTAGCCAAAATGTAAATTAAGTCAATGCAATATCACCATTCTTGAAATATCTTCTTTATGAGTCATAGTAGCCAAGTAGAAAAGTATTTGTCAAAGAAAAAATAAGCATGGGAAAAGAAAAGGACTTAAAGGAAGATCATTTTTTCCCTGAAATGAAAATATTTCACAATATTTCCAAAAATAGGAAGCAGTAGTTTCTAATACACATGAAAAAATAACTTCCATTACATAAAAACATATATAGTGTTCAATAATATAAAAATAAACACAAGAGAAATAACTTATAGAAACAATAAAAGTAGATATGAAATGACAAAAAATATATTAATCAACAATATGAGAAAAACAAAATAAGAATTAGGAAGAGAAAACTAAATAGAGTCAAAAAATGAGAAGGAAAATACCCTAGCATGGAGAAGAGAGAAAACAGATACACAAATACTGATACTTCCTTAGAGAAGTTACAAGAGAAAGTAATTCAGATGTGATAACCAAAGACATAGAAACATTTCAGATTAGAACAAAATAAAGAAACTGAATTTTTTGCCTAGGAAAATTTAAAAACAGAAGTCAACAGAAATATCCTAAGGAAAACAAATTTCAAGGATAAGTAATTCAAAATGTAACCTAGAAGGAAAATAATTAAAATAATTCCAGCCTCAGCTTTTTCTGAAAAAATAAATACCAACATGTAATTATATGTACAAAACCTTCAATTTCAAAACAAGTATTTTACTGATTAATTTTATGCTAGCTAAACAGCCCCTTACGTCAAAAAGACAACTGGAAGATATTCTGAAATCTGAAAGATTCAGGATATTTATTACCCAATTATTTTTCCATAAAGAAAAATTTTTTAGTATAAGTATGTTCTGTACCATATTTGGGACATACTTATGCTAAAGTAAATTTATTGTTTATCTGAAATTCAAATTTGACTGAGTATTCCATATTTAATATGGCAACCCAGATTATACAAGGCTGAGTTAGATTGAGAAAAGGAACCAAACTGGTTATACTAAAGAATTTTTAAATAGCTATGAAGGTAGGGGAGTTCCCTGGTGGCTTCCCAGGGGTGCTAGTGGTAAAGGACATGCCTGCCAATGCAGGAGACATGAGAGACATGGGTTCTATCCCTGGGTCAGGTAGATCCCCTGGAGAAGGGCATGGCAACCCACTCCAGTATTCTTGCCTGGTGAATCCCATGGACAGAGGAGCCTGGTGGGCTGCACTTCTAGAGTCACAAAGAGTCTGACACAACTAAAGCAACTTAGCACACATGCACTGGTGGCCTAGTGGTTAGGATTCAGTGCTTTCACTGCAGAGGCCCAGGTTCAATCCCCGGTTGGGAAGCCATCCTACATACCATCCCACATGCTGCCTAGCATGGTCAAAATATAAAAATGAATAAATAAATAAACAGCTATAAATTTAGGCTACTCTGTAGAAACCATCATGTTGAAGCCACCATGGTGGTACCAAGCAGTGACCTCCTCCTAAAATAATTCCAAGATGTCTAAATCCTCTCTATGGTTCTATTCTACCTGGAACTTCTGAGTAAACTTCTGTATAGTTTTTCTGATACATCCAAGGACTGATTAAAATTTACTTACTCTGTGTCATAATCAGATATTTGAAGCCATGTTTGTAATTTGTTTTACTATCTATGGGACTTGAGCTGTGTCATTGCTTCATTTCAGACAAAATTCTTGGAAGAATCTATTTCATCCAGCACAAGAGTCATCTTTACTCTAGCAGTCCAAAGTAGATCCTATATCTCTTTTCAAAACAAAGATTCTTAAGGTCTTAATAGCTAGTTTACTACTGAACTGATTCTGCATCACCAGGCTATAACCCCTTCCCCAAGGGACTGAAGTTTCAGCATCTTTCTGTTTCCTGAAAACTCCCTCTCTCTAAGCTTGAACTCCCTTTGTTCTCAGCATGCTCTGAAACACATTATCCCCTCTGGGTGGAACAACTGCTAGACTATGGTGGTGGTGGTTTAGTCATTAAGTCATGTCCGACTCTTACGATCTCATGGACTATAGCCCACCAGGCTCCTCTATCCATAGGATTTTCTAGGCAAGAATATTGCAGTGGGTTGCCATTTCCTTCTCCATTTCTAGACTGTATAAATAAACAAACTCCAGCCAACAACTCTCAGCTACTGCAAAGCTCAATGTAGAACACTTAAGATAACAAACTGCATCAAGTATCATGGCAGCTATGAGTGTGCACTAAACTAAGAAAGTAAACCAAAATTAAATTCCAAGCATACAATTTAATTAATGTAAAGTGAAAGTCACTCAGTCATGTGTCCATGAAATTCTCTAGGCCAAAATACTGGAGTGGGTAGCCTTTCCCTTCTCCAGGGGATCTTCCCAACCCAGGGATCAAACCCAGGTCTCCCGCATTGCAGGCAGATTCTTTACCAGCTGAGCCACAAGGGAAGCCCAAGAATACTGGAGTGGGTAGCCTATCCCTTCTGAAGCAGATCTTCCCAACCCAGGGTCTCCTGCATTGCAGACAGACTCTTTTACCAACTGAGTTATCGGGGAAGCCCCGATGTAAAACTAACCTTAATATTCATATTTTGTTGTATCATAGGAAAAATAAAACTCTAATATTACTTTATATTTGTATGTTTATTCCAGCTTTGTGTTAAAATTGTAACTTGAAGCTTTTTAAATTTATTACTATAATTTAATAAGATTTTTAAAAAACTCAGGAAAATCACGTGTTTTCTGTAACATTGTACACTGTTAATTGATTAAATAATGGTGATGCATAAACTGTCTAAAATCTTGAACTTTTAATTCACTTGACCTATACAGATCACCTCTACATAGAACTATGCTGTATTTGGAAATATCAATACATGGCACAACAATATACTCTCCTTACAATCTAACTTTCAAAATAAGAATGTATTACATGCTAGGAATAAAAAATGTTGAAATGTAAAACATCTGCAGTGACAGTGCAACATTTTCTAAATTTTTCAACTAACTCTGGTTCAATTTCTCTTATACATATGCTTAAAAGAAAAGGTGCTATATGAGGGAAATTAATTAAGGATGGAATTAAAAATTCAGTGATACACTTGCACCCTGCCATGCTTTCTGAGATGAGCTCTTCCTAATCCTACTGATGCTTTTCCTCTCACCCTTCTGCATAACCAGGTTTGCTCAAGCCTTAATTACTGCAGTTTGCTACATAGCTGCTGTATCTGCATGGCCCATTTTTTGCAACATCTCTCACCTTTTTACAGCTGATGAGTTTGTCTTCAAATGTCTACATTCTCCATTCGGTTTTGTCAGGTTCAATTAACCACTGCTGGTAACAATATTGGATCTCATGACCTAGTTGTTTTTCCATCTCCTTAGTGACTGCCAAATGGAACAAATACACATAATCAGAAAATAAAGACTAAAGAAGCTATTTGTGCAAAGGATAAATTAAGGGATAATTGACTACCACACAGGGTAAAGAAATCATCAGCATACAAAGAATGCAATAAGCCCTTACCAGAATGCCCTTAACCTTTTCAACAGCTCACCTGCCCTCCATGTGCCCATAAGGACCTCCAACATTTTCATGCTTAAGAAGCTGCTCTGAGTCTTCCTTAAAATTGGGTGATTTCTTTCGCTTCTATCACATTGTCTTTCACCCATACTATCCACTCAGAGGACCATAGAAAAAATTTTAATTGAAAAGCTTTCTAGAGGAAAAGGGCTATTGTAAATGAACTGAGTAATTTAATTCTTCGATTTCTGGAAAAGTTTTTAACTTTAAGGAGAAATGGAAATGTGCATCTGGTGTTTCATGATGTGATAAGGGACATTTGTCTGTGCCCTTCAAAAGTATATGTTTTATAATGAAAAAAAGAATGAAGCTTTTTTAATAGGTCACTTTTATTGCACAGTCTCACTGTGCTCAAATCACACATTGGTTGGTCCTTATGTAAGTATTCATAGCCAGAAATCCACCTCTCAAGGTTAATATCACAAATCAATTAAACTGTGAGTAAAACTCAGGCTAACCTTCCTGTGAAGCAGAAAAATATAATAATTTAGTGCAATAAAAACTTCATACTTAGCTATAAAGCTGCAGAATTTTAAAGTGCCCTAGTTGTTTAATTAATGTAAATAATCAAACATAACTCAGGGCCAAGCTCCCTCCTTGCTCAACAGGAAGATTTTTATCTAAATTATGGTTAGACTGTATCACTTCCTTATTTCAAATGGCTGCTACAAAATTGTATTTAGAAAGTAAGTTTTCACAGTGAGAAAATTTCTAAACTCCTTTGACCATATTTCAAAGCAAAAAAAAAAGTCGATTTTCTTGGAGAATAACAATCTCTCTTTTAAAATTTCGCACTATTCAAATAGTTAAAGAATCATTTAATTTACAGATACATTGATGATATACCAATTTAAAGAGATCCACAGCTTTTTTAAAAAAGAAAAGAAAAGAAATAAAACCAAATAGCTTGCATACTGAAAAAATTCTTTTTGTGAGAGAACTTGGGGGTTATAGACAGAAAAGTTGCGGTACAAACTGACACAAAAAAATTGAAGATTTTTATAAAGAATCAATAAGTCCAAAAAATTACCACACAGCCCTTATATGTATTATGGGAAAGCCCAAGTGGTTTTAAAAGAAGTGAATTCAGGACTCTCAATCAGTGAAACATTCCTGTTTGTAAGTTTGATCTTCCATTGTTTTAAAGGATGGAACATTGCAAAGTTCACAGGAGGAAACACAAATGGTACTTGAAGCCCTGAACCTCTTTGAAAAGTCTCCCAGGAGCAGGGTAGATAGGCACCTGCAAGTACCACAGATGCCATCCTACAGTGATGTTAACAAGATGAAGGATAGGACTAGTACAAAAAAACAGCATAATTACAGGAAGAGGTAAATAGTCTTTTTTATTTCAAGGACTGCCTCTCCATACAGCCTGCAAGAGCTTTGGTTATACAAAATGCACCTGCTAACTAAACATTTTTTTAGAATTTTGTCCTTCACTAACAGGTCAGAGAAGAGCTACGATAGGAACAAATCACTGTCAATGGTATAAGATATTAGAAGTTGTCTGACCTCTAAACCTCCTAATTCTTTTGTTCTGTCTTCCAAGAAAGTTGTTTTGCCAACAATTTTTCAAATACCTATCACACTTCTTAATGCCAATTGGTTGCCAGAAACATGTATATTAAAGGGGTAATAGACTAACTAGACTGCATGAGATGTACCTGGAAGTAAAATAAGGAATATGGAAATAGACTATACCCATGGAATTCCTGTAAAATTCATTTGGCTCTTCACTGATTGTCTTCTGCAGGAAATTCACGTCAGACAAGAGATGGAGACAACCCTGGCAATCAGCCAAGTATGAAATTCTGTATTTAGCTCTTCTAAACTGTCACAATAATTATATGATTATTTAGCTTAACATGGTTTCTTGAATATAAAACGGAAAAGGAAAGAACTGTTTTCTGATTTGCTGAATCTAAAACGTCTGAAATTCTAAAGTGAGGTTCTTGTGCAGAATCTTGGCATGAGCATATTTCCCTAAATGTATCAAGTGAGAAGCACAGGGATTGTCAGGAAATGGGGATTTTTTTGCACCAGAAGCAAGCACATATTTAGATCCAGAGTTAATTTAACTAATTGGTATAGAGTGAAGTAAATTAGTGGCCCTAATGCAAACACTTCAAAAACTGACAATATGGGAGCAAGTAGGTTATGATCCAATGCTACATAACAGTAGTTGTGCCCTAGACACACTTTCTGGTAAGAAGTTATGATAAAAGAAGCATGTGTCCCTGACCTTAAGAAGAATCATTTCTAGGACACTTTCAGCCCTCTACATGTATGATTTACTTAACATTTGCCTGCTTTCCAGAGCTTCAAAATAGTATTTTTCTTCAATGATACAGAAAGGTTGAGCCACAGAGATATAATCTGCTCCAGATAATAAGTGAAAAGAAGTGCTAAACATGCCATAGACTTTCTCCCACAATTCTTCAGAAGTGTGCTCTGTGATTTATAATGGCTTCAAACAGTCAGGCTCAAAGGAGGAAAGGGTGTGTGTATCGGGCAGGGAGTACGCTGAGTTAGGGAAAAGAGGTCAGAGGGAAAGCCATTCTTGTGGGCAAGCTTCTGATTTCACTGTTACTTGTAAGGAAAGCAAACCCAGATCTAGAGACACAGAAAATGTCCTTAGAACAGAAAATGTGAGAACTAAAATGAAGCGGTGGTCACCTAATCTAGTCCCTTCCACAAGCAGAAAATGACCCGAAAACATACAGAACTTGAAAGCACTCAGTGTTTCCAGTGATGAAGAGCTCTCTGCCATCGACAAGACCGAAACCAGTTTTGGACAACTATGATTGTGAGAAAGTGCTACCTTTTACAGAACCAATATCTGCCTCCCTGTGGCTTCTCTCCATTGGTTTATTCCCTGGGACTTCATCCAAATTGCTGATGAAAGTATTGAACAGGGCAGGGTCAGTGGCCTCCCTCCAGATATGCAATGATCACTCGGTCAACATTGGTTTCTTAATCACCTAAGGCTCACCTAATTGTACTGTCCTCTGTGGGAAAGCAGCTCCCTGAAATTCCTGAGCTGCAGTGTAACAACCCGATCAAACTCAAAAGAGGGATTTGGCAAGACCATGCTGAGCAATTTCACTTTAGCTGTGAGTTATTAGCACTTTCTCTTTTAAGTACCAGCAGACCATCTTTTCCAGAATCTGGCTGCGGATAAAGGAAGGGTGCCAAAACTGATTCATACAAATCTCAATGCAGTCAGGGCTAACCCTAGGCCTACTTTTTTTTAAAAAAAAAGTTCAAATCTCAGCATCCTTTAAAAGTTATATCATGGCTTCAGCATTCAAGAGGAAAAACTCATTTGACATTCAGCATCTCTATGGGACAAAATCTCTTATGAGACTGCCTACATTTTTAGTGATGTCTCAGAATAACAATAACAAAAAATGAAAATAAAAATTGTGCTAGTGCATCAGCATTTTAAGATATTGTTTTATATCTATTTCCCCAGAATACATGCTTTATGTTTTATTTTTTATTTTAGTTACTCAGTCATGTCCGTCTCTTTGTGACCCCATGGACTGTAGCCTGCCAGGCTCTTCTGTTCATGGAATTCTTCAGGCAAGAATACTAGAGTGGGTTGCCATTCTCTTCTCCAGGGGATCTTCCTGACCAGGTATTGAACTCAGGTCTCCTGCATTACAGGCAGATTCTTTACTGTCTGAGCCACCAGGGAAGCCCAGAATACATGTATTAACCAATTTTTTTCTTCATGCTCTTCCTTTAGCTTCAATATCTCTGTTCTCACGTTGAAACCACCCTGATTTTTTTGTTAGCTCCCTTCACAATCTTCTCTTCCTCCAAATATCCATTATTATTGAGGGTTTCTTTGCTGCCTCTACATTATTTACTTCAATTATGTCCTCCCATGCTTCAGCAACTACCAAAAGCCAATAAGTGCCCAGATTTATATTTCTGGCTGATGGTCCCCTGGAGCCCTGGCTATATGAGTCTGAAATCTATGCTCTCTCATCCCTGCCTTCGAATCATGCTGGTCATCATGCTGATCTCTTTATGGAAGGCCCTTTCCTCCTCGCTTTTCCACTAACATAACAACTTGCTCTTCCTAGTGCAGCATAAATGTCCATTCACATATATTAATTGGCTAATACATATCTCACTACACTATATCTGCTATATGGATGATTTCCTCATCCCTAAACCATAAACTCCTTGAGGGCCAGAAGTGTATCATATTCATCTTTATATTTCTAAGACTTACAGCAATAAATGAATTATACTAGGGGCTAAATAAAATATTAGTTGAATGAAACAGAATATGAAATGAGTTTCTCATGAAGCGGTTGAAGTAATGGTGCTTACAACTCAATCACTGAATACATAAAGCAAGTGCTTTTTCATAAGAGTATTTGGTGTGCATGCCTACAAAGCATGCATGGTTTATCCTGTCAATGGCCTGTGCTTAATGCTTCCCAGGTCCCCTGGGGCATGGTAATCTGTGAAAGCACTGCACCAAAGTTAAAATCCTAGCAAGCGTGCACAGATAATGGCATTTAAAGCTAGACTTTTGCCTTCCATTTAGAATAGCCTGCCTATTGCATTCTCCCAGCAAGAAAAAAGAACATATGTCAAAGTTCATACAATTTCTTATTGAAATCTTCTGCAAGCTATGAAATTTAGCCATCTCTAAATAAACAAACTGTTGCATAACATCCCAAAGTAAAAGTGAGGAAGAGCCAGTATCTTTTGAATGCAAATTAACAAAGAGCATCTTCCGTCCTGGAGTATTTCTTGTGTTTTCTAAATTCCCAAGATTAAATGCTGCAGATGTTTGTTTAGACTGCTAGAGATGTTAGAGACAGTGTTACAGCAAGAACCAAAGTAACAGAGGATTCCAGGTCCTAAAGGGGCTACAAAGAAACATGTAATAAGAGGTTACAGGGACAAGCTGTAAGGGCAAATGCTAAAATGATAAATGGCACAGATTTTCCAGTAAAAAGAATGAAAATAGACTTTTGTGGTGAGAGGACAAGCATACAAACAAAGTAAACCCGCAGGATATAGTGGCAGAGAATATCCCTCCAGGGGCATATCATATGTCATAATGGGAAATACATTTAATTAAAAAAGGATAAAGGGATTAGGAACCAAGAACAACCATGCTTCAGCTATGTGATGGACATGGGCTGGGTGTTCTATGCACAGGTTCCATTTTAATGAAAATACTTATTTTGAGAATAGCAGTTTTCTCTCTAATAAATTTTGGTGTAGACTGAACGTGTCCCATCAAAATTCATATTGTTTAGTTGGTAAGTCGTGTCTGACTCTTTTGTGGCCTCGTGGACTGTAGCCTGCCAGGCTCCTCTGTCCATGGAATTTTCCAGGAAAGAACACTGGAATAGGTTGCCATTTCCTCCTTCAGAGGATCTTTCTGACCCAGGGATCGAACCTGTGTCTCTTGCACTGGCAGGCAGATTCTTTACCACTGAGCCACCACAGAAGCCCATATGCTAAAGCCTTAAGCTCCAATATAGCATTTGAAGATAGGATCTTTGGGAAATGATTGGGTTTAGATGAAGCCATGAGGGTGGAGCCCCATGATGGATTTGTGCCCTTATAAGAAGAAGAAGAAATAGTGGGCTTCTCTGGTGGCTAAGTGGTAAAGAATCTACCTGCCAAAGCAGGAGATGCAGGTTCAATCCCTGGGTTAGGAAGATCCCCTGGAGAAGAAAATGGCAACCCACTCCAGTATTCCTGTCTGGAAAATCCCATGGACAGAGGAGCCTGACAGGCTACATACAGTCCACGGGTCGCAAAAGAGTCAGACACAGCTCAGCAACTAAACCAAAACAAACAACGATAAATGAAAGGAGACAAATTAGTGTTTCTCTGCACTCCACTTCCAACTCAGAAATTCTTGAAAATAATACCTAACTTATATCATTATCCGTCTTTTCTTTAAATTATGCATATTTGGATATTGGACGTGGAAAGTAAATATGCATGACATGCATATGGTGTACAAGGTTATATGTGAGTTAAAAAAATACTCATTAAGAAAGAAAGTTTATAATGTAGGTCAGTGATATTAGATGGGAGAATAAAAATGAATATGTACCTCTATATAATTAGAGGAAGGGTTACATCTTTCTCTATTTCTTTTGGCACTCACGTACACAAGAAATAAGTCTTGAAGTCAATGAACATGTCTACTAGATTTAGAGGGCATGACGCCGAACACAGTTCAAAAGGAATTCTGTTTTCTAAAGTAGAGATGAATATTTTAAGAATTAACTACATACCACACAACAGTATCATAAAATCAAATTCGAATCTGCCATCATACAGACTTGGATTTCTATTAAGTATGTCCTTTGTCCAAATCTCCTCAGGGCTCAGGTGCAATTAAAACCGTCCTTACTGACAACAGCAGTATCTTCCATCCAAGGCATAAGAAATAACTAGCAGCAACACAGATGAGCATAAATGTAAAGATTATATCTTAAAGTTTCACGTGATGCTTTCCAGAGGGATAGCTTTTTTAAAATATATTTTAGGATATATAATACGCAAGTGCATAAACATAAAGCTCTCTGTTTAAGAATGCTCCAAGTGATGAGTGAGCGTGGCTGTGGCTGTCAGCTCCACATGACATTAGAAACCCTCTGAAACACCATGGCACTGGATTTTTAGAAACTCAATTTTACCACCTTTTAGTGATCAGAGAGGGGAAGGAAACCCATACACCCCCAGGCACCTTGCTCAGCTACTGGCATGAGGTGATTAATCTGCTCCACTATACTCTCTCCACCGCATCCCTTTTCCCCTTCTAAGGAGGAGAAATCTAAATGCCCAAGACCACAGTGAGCATTGTCACCTGCATCTAATCAAGGTGTTTATAACTTTCTGAAACAAAGACCGACCCCAGATCTCCCTTCAAAGAGACACCTTTCCTAATCTGCTTGTCACTGTTGAAGGCACACCAGCCTTTACTCCCTACATCCTTTCAGCACAAGTTGACACCATTTCATGGATTGCACAGCACCAAATCCTTTATGGGTTTGCAACAAACATTAAAGAATAATATTCCCATGACTGCAAACACAGTGAGGAAGTGCAGACGCTAAATCTCCAGCCCATTGCCATTTCCTTTTATGACAACTTGCAGTTGTGCAAATTAGTGTAACTCCTGCATGCCTTGAAAGGAGCAGATATGAGTTTAGTGGGAGTTGTGGCTCATTGACTTTAGTGAGAGCGTATGACTCAAATCCTCTGAGTTTTATAAGGTGATGAGTTAGGTTAGGTTACAGCAAACCATGGAGCATAATTTGATTGGTTTTCCTCCATCAGTGACGGATGCTTGATAATCACTTTCTGCCTATTATATCACTAAATCAGCTGCAATTCAATTTTAATCTGTAAATAAAGTTAAATCAGGGATATGAGGATATTACACGCCTGCATTAGCTACTTAGAGGTGTCATTACTGTCTCTGGTTATCGAGCCGAACGTAGTCATTTGAGCTTTTAAGTCCTAGTTTTAAAGAAGCTGAGATGAATTTGGGGAATGTTCATACAGGAAACACCATACACTCTGAGAAATTTGTACCTGCCTGAAATTGCAAACATAAATTATATAATATCAGAACAAATAAGGATTTCTAGCATCATGCACTGGGCTTCCCTGGTGGCTTAGCGGTAAAGAATCCACCTGAATGAAAATGTAAGATACATAGGAGACATGGATTCAATCCCTGGGTCAAGAAGATCTCCTGGAGAAGGAAATAGCAAGCCACTTCAGTATTCTTGCCAGAGAAATCCCATGGACAGAGGATCCTGGTGGACTACAGTCCATGGGGTCCCAAAGAGTTGAACAAAACTTAACAAGCAAACAACAATAAAAGCTTTAAGCACCAAATGGTATTATCTTCAGATTATCAGCAGGTATGCAAGGAACATGATACAGAATAAAGTTAAACATTCCTCACAGAATAGAGGAGAAATGGGCCAATATTCCCTTCTCAGCCTGAGAATTTAAAGCTAGAAAAAAATCCAGTCTGTCAACCTGTCACGCTGTACTGTGCTCACAGCTAGACCCCATCATAAAGGCAATATTACAGCATCTAGCACATCATGGGTGCTCAATAAACACTACAGAATGTCATTTCCAATCCATACACGTGACAAGGCAGTGCAGGCTCTAAATCTCTGACATCACAGGACATGTCTATATGAATGTGAAGCACATCAAGCTGGATGAAGGTGAGTGTCAGCCCAGGAGACAGAAAGAGAGGCTGGCCCCAATGTCTGTGAGAATGGTAAGAGAAAGGACAGCTCCAAGACAATCAGTTCAGTTCAGTTCAGTTCAGTCACTCAGTCGTGTCAGACTCTTTGCGACCCCATGAACCGCAGCACGCCAGGCCTCCCTGTGCATCACCAACTCCCAGAGTTTATCCAAACTCATGTCCATCGAGTCGGTGACGCCATCCAGCCATCTCATCTTCTGTCATCCCCTTCTCCTCCCGCTCCCAATCCTTCCCAGCATCAGGGTCTTTTCCAATGAGTCAATTCTCTGCATAAGGTGGCCAAAGTATTGGAGTTTCAGCTTCAACATCATGTCCTTCCAATGAACAACCAGGACTGATCTCCTTTAGGAGGGAGTGGTTGGATCTCCTTGCAGTCCAAGGGACTCTTAAGAGTCTTCTCCAACACCACAGTTCAAAAGCATCAGTTCTTTGGCTCTCAGCTTTCTTCACAGTCCAACTCTCACATCCATACATGACTACTGGAAAAACCATAGCCTTGACTAGACAGACCTTTGTTGGCAAAGTAATGCCTCTGCTTTTTAATATGCTATCTAGGTTGGTCATAACTTTCCTTCCAAGGAATAAGCGTCTTAATTTCATGGCTGCAATCACCATCTGCAGTGATTTTGCAGCTCAAAAAAATAAAGTCTGACACTGTTTCCACTGTTTTCCCATCTATTTTCCATGAAGTGATGGGACCGGATGCCATGATCTTAGTTTTCTGAATGTTGAGCTTTAAGCCAACTTTTTCACTCTTCTCTTTCACTTTCATCAAGAGGCTTTTTAGTTCCTCTTCACTTTCTGCTGTAAGGGTGGTGTCATCTGCATATCTGAGGTTATTGACATTTCTCCCGGCAATCTTGATTCCAGCTTGTGCTTCTTCCAGCCCAATGGAGACCACCATATTTAGCTCTACTTGTAATGACAGCTCTACTTGTAATAGCAGATCAATTCCTCGGCATCCTGTGACCAAAGTCAACAAAATGAAATACTGGAGCATAATTTATACCAATCATGTTTGACTCATCACACTTGTCTGTTAAGTTACTCAGAGGTAAATATTCCAGAATAGTATGTATTTTCCATTTAAACTGGGTTATAGAAAGTCATACAAGCACATTCTGAATAGAAATACACATAGTATATATATTTACATATATTCCTATGTATATATGCTCACATGAATAAAAAATATTAAAGAAATCACCCACAGTATCTGTTAAAAAGCTGAACATAGCACATTTATGTTCCAAATTAAACCTGAACAAGACTTCATACACATTTCAGGCTATTAACCAGAATTTACATTAAAAAAAAAAAAAACAGATCTGGATAGACACTAGAGTTTTAAGATGTATTAAATTTCCTGTTCCTGCTTAACCCTTGTGTTGTTAAAACCACTTCCTCTAAGAATTAATTATTTAAATTAAATCATCAAGTCAAACATTTTCTTACAAGTTTCCTTGGTTTTATTATGAGAAAAAGTTGAGGAAACCAGAACCCACCACCAGGGTACTGGGCACAAATGTCAACATATTTAACATCTAATTCCACTGTTAAAGCAGCAAACACTGATTCTTCAGTAGAACCCATAGCACAGGACAGAAGAGCTAAAGAAAGTCAAGAAGTAGGCTTAAAAGAAATTCACAACGTCTGCATCTGCTTTTCTGGGTTATGTGTTAAAATGGATTCATGAGTAAATCCTGAGTGCATCTGTTGGAGACAAGTGCTTTACATCTAAAGGTATAAAAAAAATAGTGGAAGGAAATGAAAAAACTATATATATGGTACGTGCTTAGTCGTATCTGACTCTTCAGGATCCTGTGGACTGTAGCTGCCAGGCTTCTCTGTGCATGGGATTTTCCAGGCAAGAATACTGAAGTGGTTGCTGCTTCCCACTCCAGGGGATCTTCCCAACCCAGGGACTGAACCCATGTCTCCTGTGTCTCTTGCATTTTCAGGCAGATTCTTTACCAACTGCACCACACATATATTCAGTACCTGGGATTTTATGAATAGGTAAAAAGAAAGACAAAGAATGTCAATATCTATCTATCTACGAGATCAAGAGGAAATATGTACGAATATATACATGTTTAAATATGAAGTATATATGTTGCATATACATGGAGATACAGATATATATATATAGAGAGAGAGAGAGAGAGAAAGAAGGGACATGAGCATCTCAGATATAATGATTAAACGAATTACAAATTTCAAGTGGTCCACACCATAGTAATCACAACAGGATATTAGAATTAGTTATATCTAGGGACTTCCCTGGTGGTCCAGTGGCTAAGACTCCATGTTCCCAATGCAATGGGCCAGGTTCGATCCCTGGTCAGGGAAGTAGACCCCACAAGCCACAACTAAGGGTTTACATGCCACAGCTAAGAAATCCCACATACCGCAACTGAGACCCAACCCAGACAAGTAAAGAAATAAAAATATTTTAAAAATTATTACACAGAAATTCCTGGAGTTGATACCACTAAGGTCATGTTCAGACTCACTTATAAATATGACCCACTTTAAACACTCAACCAAAACAGTCAAAGCCCCCAAAGAGTGTTTTCAAGATAATTAAAACATTGGTCATAAACAGGATCTTGTAGCTGTACCTTCCAAATTATCAAGGTCACATTAGGTTATGAGTTGGTACTGTTTTTAACATCATGTATATTCAACTTCACAGCCTGGGACACACTGTTAACACCCAAAGCTTTACTAAGTAAGTGTATCAAACTCCTCAGTTGCCATTCATCAGTGGGAAGAAGGTGAAGTTCACAGGCAACAGAACCACTCCCCAGCTCCACTCCCTCCAACAATCAACAAATACAGATTGCTGATTACCATGCATCAGACTCTGCCCAGCATGGTCCACACCTGCTCCACTCACCTGCAGTCTAAGTCAGCTGTCAAGCCCATCCTAAGATCCTCACCTCTCCACAGTGATGCCAAGTCATGGGAAAACGTACCACTCTTTGAAATAAGCTGGGGTCCCTTTGCACACACAGTAATTTCAGTTAACTTTGCCAGAAAACACCATAACTAACTAATTTTGGAAAGCTGGTATTTAAGAAATTCATTCCTATTTTGCTTATGTGGCATCCCTCACGCTTATGAGCAACCATAGCTTATATTCAAAATCTTCTATTCTCCTTTCTGGGAAGAGTGCCATAGAGAAAGAATCAATATACAATCTCCTTTCTGAGGAAAGAATATGATAATGCCCTCTATTTCATGACACTAGCCACCAATCTTTGTCAAGTGGGGAACATTAATGAAAGTAGAAATGTCATATTCCGTCTACATGATGGCACAAACTGGGAAAGTGTTCTAATTTCTCTCTACCATTAGACACGTGGCCTCTGCCCTGATATACGAAAAGTAACAAGTAAAGGATACGGGAATCTTTCCATGGAAGACTTCTCTGTTGCCCAGGTATTTCAGTACTGCTGCTGCTGCTATGTCGCTTCAGTCATGCCCGACTCTGTGCGACCCCATAGAAGGCAGCCCACCAGGCTCCCCCGTCCCTGGGATTCTCCAGGCAAGAATACTGGAGTGGGTTGCCATTTCCTTCTCCAATGCATGAAAGTGAAAAGTGGAAGTGAATTCGCTCAGTCATGTCTGACTCTTTGCAACCCCATGGACTGTAGCCTACCAGGCTCCTCTGTCCATGGGATTTTCCAGGCAAGAGTACTGGAGTGGGTTGCCATGTCCTTCTCCATTTCAGCACTACTAGAAATAATGATTACTTGCTTATAGTTAAGCTGGTATATATCACATTCATTATTTTTTCCTTAAAATAACAATAGAACTAATTCATAAACTGAGCAATGGCATCAAATCTTAATTTTTATCAGAGTTATAGAATTTAAGCATTGAAAGGAGCTGTAAATGGTACCTTGTTCACTCCAATAATTTTGATAAGTTGTGGTTCAACTTGTCTATGGTAGGAAAATACTTCCCAGTAAAGTCAATTATATCATTGGACAGTTGTAATCATTAGAATTTCTTTCCTTTAATCAAAATATTAACAGTAGTTCCCCTCAGGGAGGTGAGATGGGAAACAGTTGTGAAGAAGGCTTTCACTCCTGTATTAATTGAATTTTTCAGAGTGAGCATATGAGCTTGTAACTCAAATAAGTAAACAGCAAGTGATTAAAAAACTAACTTCACTCACTTTCTACTCATTTATCCTTGTTATACCTAATGAGGGCTCTAAGGAGCACAGATGAAACGCTTTCCGTTTGGTTGCAAGAAGACAAAGACCTAGTTCTCTTCAATCTTTGCTTCTTTTACAGACAGCTTCAGTTCCTCCACAAGACACCTTCTCTGTATATTGTTGGGAGACAATTATCTGGAGGTCTCTGACATTTCCATACATCTTGTGAGCAGAGGCACATACTGCCACATTTCCAATGTTTTCAACAATGTCTGTATAATGAAAAATCTTAGAAGACAGGAATAATGTCTCTCTCTGCAACAAAAGGCAAGCATCCCTATTACCCATTATAAAAGATTTGGGTTCCTAAGCTTAGGGTTCTTCTCCTGGAAAGCTGCCCCTGTACATGCAGGTGTCACCTGATCCTCTTTGCATTGCCTTGTGGCAACTTAGGCTCAGGGGACAGGTGCCAGAAAATCTGATATTCTGGGTACGACTATTGCTTTTAGTAATAAAGTCCTTTACCTCTGGTCCAGTATCTATGAAACTGTCGAGCTGACAAATGAGCTTGCAAGAATGGTAAAATCTCAAGCCTTTCTCAGTCTCTGACAGGTATTATACACAACTGAGCTGAAAATGTGTTCATATTCTCTAGGAGATTATAATCTAAAAATGTCAAATGTAAATTTTTGAATAGGATATAATTGGAGAAGCTTAAACTATAGTCGAGCATTTTAAAAATTAAGTATAAATGAAGAGCAGAGTTACAGTAGTCTAAAAGTCTATTCGGGGCTTCCCAGGTGGCTCAGTGGCAAAAAGAATCCACCTGCTAATGCAGGAGATGTAGGAGATGCGGGTTTGATTCCTGGGTCAGGAAGATACCTTGGAGGAAGAAATGGCAACCCACTCTACTATTCTTGCCTGGAAAATCCTATGGACAGAGGAGCCTGATAGGCTGCAGTCCATGGGGTCTCAAAGATTAGGACATGACTGAGCGACTGAGCATGGGATGCACATAGTAGGCAAAAAATCTATTCAGCAAAAACTAAAACAGAATCATGGATATATATAATAAGGAGAGATGAAGTGTTTGTTCTGTGATTGTGAAAGGGACATTTTTTTTCAATTATTTAAGACAAAGGGCTTTAGAAATAGCAATGATATTTTTATCCCCATAAGCTGTAACTAAAAAGCTCCTCAACATCTTGCCTTTTATGTTTGTCTATAGGATACTCCGGCAGTTGGTGATGGACAGGGAGGCCTGGCGTGCTGCAGTTCATGGGGCCGCAAAGAGTCGGACACGACTGAGCGACTGAACTGACTGAACTGATAGGATACTCATGAATCATATCATGAAAAGCTCTTTCTCACCTGCTCTCTCACTCCACAATCCAGTTACTATACAAAGGACCCTTCTGGTCTTCAAGTTTTGCTTATAGGGCTTCCTTCAGAAGCCATTTCCTAGAGTCAACGTGGAGAGGTGGAAATATGGCAATAGCTGATTCCAATGACTTGGAAGACTTAAATGGCAATCACACTTTACCACTGCTGAGTCATTTCCCTTCTTCAGCCAGCACTTGGGGAGCTCAAATTTCTTAAATTAATTGAGCACTTAATATACAGCTATAAATTAATCATATTGAAATTGTGCTAATTATTTCATTAACTCCAAACCAATCCAATAAAAATTGTCACTTCTTTAGAGCGCAACTGCTGAAGTTCTTCTGTATTTAATCTATTGATTTAAAATATGCTATGAATTATATACACAGATAAATAAGATTAAGTTTCTGTCTACCTTTTTGGAAATTAAGCTAAAGGAAGTGTGTGAGTGTTTCTGATCATTTTTTTTCCTATAGCATATACAGCAGTAAGTAATTTGTATCATTGTGAATACAAGTGAGGTAAGAAAAACATTTTCAACCCACTAGTCCCGGGGCAAAAAAAACCTCTTTGCTCTCCATTTTCTCCCCCTTTCCCATGAACATCTTGACTGGCAGGCTGGTAGATAATCCTGTCCAGAGTTAATGTGTAGTAACAGGATTGAGGGGAACTGATTTAGAGGCTTTCATCTGGGTCAGGACATATCGATGCCATATTTAAAGATGTTTGCTCTGTTCACCTCCGTGAAGATAAATGTCTGAACATCCAGCTTAAAAGCAAAAAGAAGAGAAGCACTCAGAGATGGCTGATGAATTGTCAAACTGTGGAAAGGAGCTTTCACCAAAGAGGCATATTTACTTTGTTCAGTGTAAAGGAGAAATGGAGAAAATAATTAAAATGTTCTTTCTTCTCTGGACTGTATTAACCGGAAACCAAATTCTTAACAGGTGTAGAGGAACCTCAGCTATTATAACTGGTGAAAGAAGCCCTCTTGATTAATAAGGATGATTGAATTCATCCTCCTGTGCCCAATAAAATTGGGCGAAAGACCTGGCCAGACAATTCATTTGGCAATTCATCAGCTACTATGCTGTGAAAAACCATCGATAATCATAAAATGCTATATCAATTTTTATCAGCATTCAATCTGATAGTTGCTCTTATCTCAAGAGTCATAATATATGAATCTCAAGAGTAACAGACTATCTAATGCATCTTTGTTTTCTTTCCTTTCAAAGATTAGCTCGATATATTTTCATACAGACGATCTCAACCAATATATGTCCATGTGATTTCTTAGTGTCATTTGAGAGTTTACATGGTGGCACAATGGTGAGATTTAAGCAGGAAAATTTCTAGGTGAGGATACACAATTACCTTAAAAGCTTAAAAGCTATCAATTATCCACTTGGTTTACCCAAGGAACCTGGGAGACAGACAGAAGTAGGGTATTAGGAGGGTGTGGAAATGAAAGTGGAGGTGCCTCAACATCAATAACCTCTAGTTTCCTTGAGGTCTGGATTCGTCATTTTCAATGCTACTGAATTGAAATGAAATATGTTTTCTAATCAGTAAATAAAAACACTAACAGTAATCTTCCAATGTATAATCACAAGGGATTTGATTTAGGTCATACCTGAATGGTCTAGTGGTTTTCCCCACTTTCTTGAATTTAAGTCTGAATTTAGCAATAAGGAGTTCATGATCTGAGCCACAGTCAGATCCTGGTCTTCTTTTTGTGACTGTATAGAGCTTCTCTACACGTGGACATCACCAGATGGTCAACACCGAAATCAGATTGATTATATTCTTTGCAGCCAAAGATGGAGAAGCTCTATACAGTCAGCAAAAACAAGACCGGGAGCAGACTGTGGCTCAGATCATGAACTCCTTATTGCCAAATTCAGACTTAAATTGAAGAAAGTAGGGAAAACCACTAGTCCATTCAGGTATGACCTAGATCAAATCCCTTATGAGTATACAGTGGAAGTGACAAATAGATTTAAGGGACTAGATCTGATAGACAGAGTGCCTGATGAACTATGGACAGAGGTTCGTGACATTGTACAGGAGACAGGGATCAAGACAATCCCCATGAAAAAGAAATGCAAAAAAGCAAAATGGATGTCTAAGGAGGCCTTACAGATAGCTGGGAAGAGAAGAGAAGCGAAAAGCAAAGGAGAAAAGGAAAGATATTCCCATCTGAATGCAGAGTTCCAAAGAATAGCAAGGAGAGATAAGAAAGCCTTCCTCAGCGATCAGTGCAAAGAAATAGAGGAAAACAACAGATTGGGAAAGACTAGAGATCTCTTCAAGAAAATTAGAGATACCAAAGGAACATTTCATGCAAAGATAGGCTCTATAAAGGACAGAAATGGTATGGACCTAACAGAAGCAGAAGATATTAAGAAGAGGTGGCGAGAATACACAGAAGAACTGTACAAAAAAGATCTTCACGACCCAGATAATCACGATGGTGTGATCACTCACCTAGAGCCAGACATCCTGGAATGTGAAGTCAAGTGGGCCTTAGAAAGCATCACTACGAACAAAGCTAGTGGAGGTGATGGAATTCCAGTTGAGCTATTTCAAATTCTCAAAGGTGATGCTGTGAAAGTGCTGCACTCCATGTGCCAGCAAATTTGGAAAACTCAGCAGTGGCCACAGGACTGGAAAAGGTCAGTTTTCGTTCCAATCCCAAAGAAAGGCAATGCGAAAGAATGCTCAAACTACTGCACAATTGCACTCATCTCACATGCTAGTAAAGTAATGCTCAAAATTCTCTAAGCCAGGCTTCAGCAATACGTGAACAGTGAACTTCCAGATGTTCAAGCTGGTTTTAGAAAAGGCAGAGGAACCAGAGATCAAATTGCCAATATTCGCTGGATCATCGAAAAAGCACGAGAGTTCCAGAAAACATCTATTTCTGCTTTATTGACTATGCCAAAGCCTTTGACTGTGTGGATCACAATAAACTGTGGAAAATTCTGAAAGAGATGGGAATACCAGACCATCTGACCTGTCTCTTGACAAACCTGTATGCAGGTCAGGAAGCAACAGTTAGAACTGGACATGGAACAACAGACTGGTTCCAAATAGGAAAAGGAGCACGTCAAGGCTGTATATTGTCACCCTGCTTATTTAACTTATATGCAGAGTACATCATGAGAAATGCTGGGCCGGAAGAAACACAAGCTGGAATCAAGATTGCCGGGAGAAATATCAATAACCTCAGATATGCGGATGACACCACCCTTATGGCAGAAAGTGAAGAAGAACTAAAGAGCCTCTTGATGAAGGTGAAAGAGGAGAGTGAAAAAGTTGGCTAAAAGCTCAACGTTCAGAAAACTAAGATCATGGCATCTGGTCCAATCACTTCATGGCAAATAGATGGGGAAACAGTGGAAACAGTGTCAGACTTTGTTTTTGGGGGCTCCAGAATCACTGCTGATGGTGATTGCAGCCACGAAATTAAAAGACGCTTACTCCTTGGAAGGAAGGTTATGGCCAACCTAGATAGCATATTTAAAAGCAGAGACACTACGTTGCCAACCAAAGTCTGTCTAGTCAAGGCTATGGTTTTTCCAGTGGTCATGTATGGATGTGAGAGTTGGACGGTGAAGAAAGCTGAGCGCCAAAGAATTGATGCTTTTGAACTGTGGTGTTGGAGAAGACTCTTGAGAGTCCCTTGGACTGCAAGGAGATCCAATCAATCCATCCTAAAAGAGATCCATCCTGGGTGTTCATTGGAAGGTCTGATATTGAAGCTGAAACTCCAGTACTTTGGCCACCTCATGAAAAGTGTTGACTCATTGGAAAAGACCCTAATGCTGGGTAGGATTGGGGGCGGGAGGAGAAGGGGACGACAGAGGATGAGATGGTTGGGTGGCATCACCGACTCGATGGACATGGGTTTGGGTAGACTCCGGGAGTTGATGATGGACAGGGAGGACTGGCGTGCTGCAATTCATGGGGTCGCAAAGAGTCGGACACTACTGAGCGACTGAACTGAACTGAACTGAACTGAATAGAGCTTCTCCATCTTTGGCCGCAAAGAATATAATCAATCTGATTTCGGTGTTGACCATCTGGTGATGTCCATGTGTAAAGTCTTCTCTTGTGTTGTTGGAAAGGGTGTTTGCTATGACCAGTGTGTCCTCTTGGCAAAACTCTATTAGCTTTTGCCCTGCTTTATTCTGTACTCCAAGGCCAAATTTGCCTGTTACGCCAGGTGTTTCTTGACTTCCTACTTTTGCATTCCAGTTCCCTATAATGTAAAGAACATCTTTTTTGGGTGTTAGTTCTAAAAGTTCTTGTAGGTCTTCATAGAACCATTCAACTTCAGCTTCTTCAGCGTTACTGGTCGGGGCATAGACTTGGATTACCATGATATTCAATGGTTTGTTTGCCTTGGAAACGAACAGAGATCTTTCTGTTGTTTTTGAGACTGTATCCAAGTACTTCATTTTGAACTCTTTTGTTGACTATGATGGCTATTCCATTTCTTCTACTACGATCCACAATAGTAGATACAATGGGCATCTGAGTTAAATTCACCCATTCCAGTCCATTTTGGTTTGCTGATTCCTAGAATGTCGATGTTCACTCTTGCCATCTCCTGTTTGACAACTTCCAATTTACCTTGATTCATGGACCTAACATTCCAGGTTCCTATACAATATTGCTGTTTACAGCATCGGACCTTGCTTCTATCACCAGTCACATCCACAACTGGGTGTTGCTTTTGCTTTGGCTCTGTCCCTTCATTCTTTCTGGAGTTATTTCTCCACTGATCTCAGTAGCATATTGGGCACCTGCTCACCTGGGGAGTTCATCTTTCAGTGTCTTATCTTTTTGCCTTTTCATACTGTTCATGGGGTTCTCAAGGCAAGGAAGTGGTTTGCCATTCCCTTCTCCCCAAGAAAAAGAAATGCAAAAAAGTAAAATGGCTATCTGAGGAGGCCTTAAAAATAGCTGTGAAAAGAAGTGAAGCGAAAGGCAAAGGACAGGAGGAAAGATGTACCAATTTCAATGCAGAGTTCCAAAGAATAGCAAGGAGAAATAAGAAAGTCTTCCTCAGTGATAGTGCAAGGAAATAGAGGAAAATAACAGAATGGGAAGACTAGAGATCTCATCAAGAAAATTAGAGATACCAAGGGTACATTTCATGCAAAGATGAGCTCAGTAAAGGACAGAAATTGTATGGACCTAACAAAAGCAGAAGATATTAAGAAGAGGTGGCAAGAATACACAGAAGAACTGTACAAAAAAGAACTTCACAACCCAGATAATCACGAGGGAGTGATCACTCACCTAGAGCCAGACATCCTGGAATGCGAAGTCAAGTGGGCCTTAGGAAGCATCACTATAAACAAAGCTAGTGGAGGTGATGGAATTCCAGTTGAGCTACTTCAAATTCTAAAAGATGATACTATGAAAGCGCTGCACTCAATATGCCATCAATTTGGAAAACTCAGCAGTGGCCACAGGACTAGAAAAGGTCAGTCTTCATTCCAATCCCAAAGAAAGGCAATGCCAAAGAATGCTCAAACTAACACAGAATTGCACTCATCTCACACGCTGGCAAAATAATGCTCAAAATTCTCCAAGCCAGGCTTCAGCAATACATGAACCGTGAACTTCCAGATGTTCAAGCTGGTTTTAGAAAAGGCAGAGGAACCAGAGATCAAATTGCCAATATTCGCTGGATCATCAAAAAAGCAAGAGAGTTCCAGAAAATCATCTATTTCTGCTTTACTGACTATGCCAAAGCCTTTGACTGTGTGGATCACAATAAAATTTGGAAAATTCTTAAATAGATGGGAATACCAGACCATCTGACCTGCCTCTTGGGAAATCTGTATGCAGGTCAAAAAGCAACAGCAGGAACTGAACATGGAACAACAGACTGGTTCCAAGTTGGGAAATGAGTACATCAAGGCTGCATTGTCACCCTGCTCATTTAATTTATATGTAGAGTATATCATGAGAAACGCTGGGCTAGATGAAGCACAAGCTGGAATCAAGATTGCCGGGAGAAATATCAATAACCTCAGATATGCGGATAACACCACTCTTATGGCAGAAAGTGAAGAAGAACTAAAGAGCCTCTTGATGAAAGTGAAAGAGGAGTGAAAAAGTTGGCTTAAAGCTCAACATTCAGAAAACTAAGATCATGGCAACCAGTCCTATCACTTCACGGCAAATAGATGGGGAAACAGTAGAAACAGTGGCAGACTATCTTTTTGGGCTCTAAAATCACTGCAGATGGTGACTGCTGCCTTGAAATGAAAAGACGCATATTCCTTGGAAGGAAAGTTATGACCAACCTAGACAGCATATTAAAAAGCAGAGACATTACTTTGCCAACATAGGTCCGTCTAGTCAAGGCTATGGTTTTCCCAGTAGTCATGTACGAATGTGAGAGTTGGACTATAAAGAAAGCTGAGAGCTGAAGAAGTGATGCTTTTAAACTGTAGTGTTGGAGAAGACTCTTGAGATCAGTCCTGAGTGTTCATTGGAAGGACTGATGTTGAAGCTGAAACTCCAATACTTTGTCGACCTAATGTGAAAAGCTGACTCATTTGAAAAGACCCTGATGATGGGAAAGATTGAGGGCAGGAGGTGAAGGGGACGACAGAGGATGAGATGGTTGGATGGCATCACCAACTCGATGGGCATGAGTTTGGGTAAACTCCGGGAGTTGGTGATGGACAGGGAGGCCTGGTGTGCTGCGGTCCATGGGGTCGCAAAGAGTCGGACATGACTGAGCAACTGAACTGAACTGCACAGTAGTCTTAAGAAACTCCTCCATGCAATAATCTAACCTACTGCATAGTCAGGGTAAGTAAGAACTTCTTGAATTTTCTAACTAAATGTACATTATTGTTTTGTAGTTCTCTTACTACTAATATTTGCTCTTAACTTCGGTGCCTTTTTTCAGAGAGATATCACTCTCTGTTTTAGGAATGGCATTTTAACAGTGCTAATATGCATAAAGGGGCATCCCGGTGGCTCAGTGGTAAAGAATCTGCCTGCCAATGCAGGAGGTTCGGGCTCGATACCTGGTCCAGGAAGATCCCTTGGGGAAGGAAATGACAACTCACTCCAGTATTCTTGAATGGAAAATCCCATGGACAGAGGAGCCTGGAGGGCTACAGTCCATGGAGTTGCAAAAGAGTCAGACATGACTAAAGAACAATAAATATACATAAAAATGCAACAAGCTAACGTGCCGCCAGTGACACAAGACAACATATTATTACCATCTTTCTCCACAGGATATGCACTGATTGTGCCATGAACTTCGTGAAAGCAGGCATCATGTGTCTTATTTCCTCTTAAGAACCAAGCACCTAGAACTGCACTTGATCATATAGGGCACAATAAATATATACATGAATGGATAAATGAATGAGTGGGTTAAACTGATGAAATTATATTTGCGATTTTAAAAACCTTGAATTAGTCTATTTTACTGGATAGACTTTTACTGTATGTAAATTGTCTTGGGAGCATTTCTGTATAAGGCATTTCCTTCCTGGAATTCCTCCAAAATGCGAGCTCTCTGATTCTGACAACTTCAAATATCTTTAATGATTTCTTTAAAGAGCAATAAAATGGCAGGCTACTAAAAAGGAGATAACTGTACCATCCCTGCTCGTGAATGGACTTAGCAAGCATTTAAGGAGCCTTAACATCAATCTTCCACAGCTAGATTTATAACGTATCCATTTTATGAATCACTTTGACTTGGATCCTAAAGCCCCTAGGCACAATTTTGCAGGGAGTTCCTATGACACATATACATTAAACTGAAAAGCAGGAAATATGATTCTCCTAGAGGTTGGTATTCACCTACTTTGATTATTCTCTATAGTAAGTCAGGCTAGGTTGGCAGGTCATTATCTGATGGATATTGCCAACTACAGGAGAAAAACAGGGCAAAGGGGACGTATATTGAGTAAACCCAAATGCATGCAAGCCATGGGAAATATTGTACTATATGAAAGGCAAGAATTAGGGTTGGTGCCTTCAGCATTGATTCTAGTCTAAGCACTGCATATTCATTTGTGACTTTTTAGGGTATTTAATGAATTCAAGCGGTATGAAGAAAATAACATCATAAGATTAGGTAATAGACTTTTCATTTTGCCATTGAGATTGCACTACGATTTGCTGAGGTCCTCAGGTCTCCCTGAATAGGTAACAATTTCTAAAAGACACAGATGTATTGGCCGAAAGTGACCTTAAATGGGTTACCTATCGTGATTCATCTCTTAATAGTACACAAATCAAATACCTTTACCACACTGGTACGATTTTTAGAACACTGCTTTGATATCTACTCCTTGATATGCATATTTCCAAACCCATCACCACTCCCTCACAAATCCTTTACAGTTAAATGTAATTGTAAATGAAATCAAAGGGTCATAGAGGTTTATAGTTGGCAGATACCATGTAATCACCTTGTCCATCATTCCTTCCACTGTATCTGTCATTACATAGTGCCTCTGACAATTTCTGCTTTACTTTTCCTCATAAATGGGAAGCTAAGTAGCCAGGCAAGATGGCCTACCCAGTTACCAAGCAGCAGAAAATATAAAATGCAATTCTTTATTTAAAAAACCTCCCAATTCTACTGCACTTTATGTAGTCTTTACAAGGTGTTTTACATCATTCTATTCTATATTTATGATACCAACACCAAGTAATAATTGTTAACCCCCCTCCACATAAGAAAACTACAGCTCAAAAATATGAAATAATAGAATGGTCTGACTTTTCAATTTCAAGCTATGTAATAAAACAGTTTATAGATCTGATAAATACATGCCTTTGGTGTCTGCCTCCATTCCCTCCAAAATGCACCCCTGGCTTGAGGTAAACATTGCTTATTTCAATATTGAAGAAGTTCCAGAATTAGCGCATCCTTTCATCTACCGAGATTAGAGAATACAATTGCTACCACTGGAAAAAGAATAGTGTCAGAAGAGTTTCTCAGAGACCAATATGGATTTGGCATGTGTATTTAAGATCCATAAAGAACATATTAAAAACTTATCATGTCTTCTCAATTAAGGATGCCACATGCAAAACAATAAGCTGAGTAATAACAAACGCCTTTTGGGGAGGTTCTTTACAATAACCTTTAAAGAAATAGGCAATAAAGAGTATCTTAACTGCAATCACCATTTTAAAGTAAATCTCAAAGAGTAGATTCCATATTTTATAGTATTTTTCATTACCGTAGGTATCCTTGAATGTGTAAGGACTGTTCTACCATTCAACCAGGAGCTACATGTACAGAGCCCAGTTGCAAGATTACAGATTTCCCATCTTAGGATACAAAAGAAGTAATTTCTTCAATTAGAGTACAATGACACTAATGAATGCACTCTGGTTGTTCCCTTTCTTACAAGATTTTCTTATCTGGCAGCTCCAGTGATGTGATGAGAAGGCGATTTGCAAGTCTGATCTGGAACTTTTTGATCACCAGAGAGGGAAGAGTATAAAGTTTCTGCTTACAGTCTTAGGGACATTACAGAAAATTAGCTCTGGTTATGTATTTAAATTATTCAAATAGAAATAGACTCTTAACTTTGTGATCCTGTCTTCTTAACCTGCACAAGGACTATGATGTAAATGAAAACTTTCATGGTTATTCTCTAGAGATTTCTGTTTAGTAACTGAATCTCTTCAAATTTTGCATTATTCAGCTCTCTGGTCAGTGAACAGGCATAAAAATAGAGGAATTTTCAGAGCTTCACTATTCTATTCCCCTTCTTTGTGAATCTGAACCAACAGTTCTAAATAAGTTTTAATAATCAATTATAAGATTTTAATGCAGAAAAATAAGCTAACTGATTTCCTTTATCATTTTGCACACATGCACAATGGCTTCATCATATTTCTTTCCCATACTGCCTTGATTTTAAAATACTGAACATCTTGGAAGTAAAATAATCACTCACATCATTAAAAGAAGTGTTATTTCTGGTCCACATATATTAGAAGATTAAAAGTTCTGCTTAAAATGCTGTATTAAGCAAGCTCTATCAGTAAAGTATTATTCATGAAACTAGACATAATGATAAAAGCAATCTACTGATAATATTATGGGTAAGTAAATGTGGAAACAGTCAGGAAAATATTTCTTTGCTTTATGATGCAAAACAAGAATATATGCAGCCTATTGGTCCTTGAAAGACAGATGCATATAATGTAGACTGTTCCACTATAGAGCACATTCTATTAGACCAGTGGTGAGGCTGAACCTCATCAGTTTTTGGAGGGTCACCTAAACTCCCTTTCCATCTGGGTGATTGAGAACACTGCCAGGTAGAGATTGGCCAGGTGCACTGAAGGAGAATAAGATGTCAGAAAGGCAAAAGGTAATTTGTTTTCTCCCCTGGGGTAACCTGGATATGTTCTTTTTCTCCAAACTGTTAAGTTTCAAGGAAACATGTCTACACTACATTTTGAATTATTAAAAGTTTAATATCCGTGTGCCACCTAATGCAGATGCATTTGGAGGTAGGTGAAGATCAATTTTCTGTTCCTAATTTTTAATTGAGTCTAGTGACCAGAAATGACCTAGAAGGCCTTCAGCCTCAGGAAGAAAAGCATTAAGCAGATCTGGGGAATGAGATACTTCTACTGGCATGAATACTTTTTTATTTCAGACTCTGTCCCTGAAGCTGCCAACATGACAATGCTCTTCAATAATAAAAAAAGACGTGTTCCAGGCTTTTGCAAAGATGGCACCTGCTTGACTGACAGCCTATTCCTGCACACCAGTTCCTCAGCTCTAGTTTCACAGCAATCTGTCAGCCACTTAGATGACATGAGCTCTTTAAGCAATTAAAGAGTTAACATAGTATTTTTTTAATCTCGCCATAATTCTTGGGGTGGCAAAATTGCTCTGCACAATAAATAACACTACTTAAAGGTTAATTACTTGATTAATGTGTCCCCTCCTATGACACTTGCTCTTTATTTACACAGACAGAAGAATCTCCCACAATATCTTGTTTTAAATCTCTTTATTCACTTTCTTTGCTTGGTCCAGGAGATAATTTTTCATGGGTTCTCAATAAAGAAATAAAGATATTATCCTACTTTTCTGTTATTGTTGTTGTTTTATTACTGACATACAAAAAACTTGATGACTGAAACTGGATGAGCCATTTTTTCACTCTCCTCCAGGTGGGTAGAGCTGTGAATTATTTCTCATGATTAAGTAAAAAACATTTTACTTTTGGTAGGCATGACAGTGACATAAGAGCTCTCCTTGACTCTTTCTGAGGCAGCTGGAAAATGAAACCCTTTCAGCTCAAGACACAGAGTAAATCTTTTACACTTTCATTAACATTAAAGAAGCCCATGTGGGCAAATCCACATCCGTAAGAATATACTTCATTTCAAATCAAATTAATTCCAGAGCAAAAATAAAAACATAAATTAATGCCAAAAACTCAGGTTGTATTTTAGAAGCGTACTTATGGGTATTAAAAACATGGTATCATCTATTTATTGCATCAGATGATTTTTACAAGATCAGGGGTAACTCTATGGAAAGTCTCAAGATTGACTGTTATATTGTAATCAATAAAATCCTTAAATAAAAGTAGTCTTCTTTTGCTTTCCTCCACCTCCAAAGATTTGTAAGCTTCCTGAAGAGATGGACAACACACATGTTAATAAAGGAGAACTTTCATTCCTAGACTGCATTTCTATAAGAAAATATCCTCTATATCACTTATATAGGATGGATCTTCCAACTAACTGTGGGTGATGGAATAGAATATGGTGGACTGAAGACAAGGAAAAAAATGGAAGACACAAAAAGGTAGAGGGGAAAGAGTAAAAGAGCAGGAGGGTACTGGATACATTTCCAAAGGAACCAGCAGAATATGCTCCTCAGATAGTGATGTTTTCTGCTTTTCTAAGACTTCAACAAAGCTTTCTCTCTCAATCTAATAAATCCAGTGAGAACATATTTTATTTGCCTAAATATTTATTTATTTTCTTTTATATTTCTTTAATAAGTAAATAAAATATGTACAATAGTAAGAAATGAGGAGGAAAAATACTTAACCAGCCAACTAAGAAACAGAAGACATTCAGAAATATTTTTTATAAATAAATATAGAGAAACTTGAGATCATATAGTATCAGGTATTTTCAAAGGACAGAAGCTGGGAAACTTTTTGAATCCAGCAAACTAACATAATTTGCATCCACTCATCCTGAGTCGCTTTACAGAAAGAAAAAGATGGAAATAAAATCAAAAGAATAGTCACTGATACTGTTATATTAGTTTTCTCTTGATGTATAATAAATTACCACTTATCTCATAGTTTCTGTGGGTCAAGAGTTAAAGCATAGTTCAACTCATTCCTCTGCTCAGGGTCCCACAAGGCAGCAACCAAGATGTCCTCATCTAGAACCCAAGCTCATAGGGTCGTTGAACAAATTCAGTCCCTTTCAGCTATTAATATATGACTAAGTCATTCAGCTTTTAGAGATCATCATCATTTTCCTTCCTCATGACCCTGTCTCAGTCCGTTTGGGCTACTGTAACAAAATATTATAGACTGGGTGGCTTAGAAACAACAGAAATATATTTCTCACAGGGCTAGAGCTTGGGAAGTCCAAGATGAAGGCGCCAGTAGATTCAGTGTCTGGTGAGTATCTGCTTCTTGGTTCATACAAGGCCACCATCATGTCTGTTTCCCCATGTCCTCTAGTGATAGGAGAGGCAAGGTATCTCTCTGAAGGTTCTAGGAGCACTAACTCCATCTAATCACTTCCCAAAGACCCCACCTCCTAATACTACTACCTCAGGGATTAGGATTTCAACATATGGATTTGGAGAGGATTTAAACATTCAGTCCACAGAAGACTCTCTCCATATGTAGTTCCTATCATAGCAGCTTGTTTCTTTCGAGTCATCAGGAGAATATCTCTACTGCATGCTATAGAATGGAACAGAACTATGTATGTATGTGGATGGATGTATAGATAGATGATAGAGAGCTAGATAGGTAGGTAGATAACATAATCGTAGGAATAGCATCCCATCACCATTATCATATTCTGTTGGTTAGAAGCAAGTCACAGGGCCCACACTCAAAGGGAGGGTATTGTACACTGCATGACCACAGAGCTACACTAAGTTCTATCTGCCATCTGCCACACATGTGAAAAGGATTTTCCACAAGCTCAGACTACAGAAAGCATTCCTCTGTGTCCAAGGTGTCTTTTCCTGCCAAGTAACATCCTATTCTAAGGCCAAATCAGTTCCACAAAAATACTTATTTCTGGTTCTGACCACTTCCCCAAAGCAAAATGAGAAATATTCTAGTGTTCAGTGGAATGCAGCTGTTCATCAATGCATAACATTACCAAACAATGGCATGAACCTAGGTGATGACTGTTTCCAAATCACTGCTGCTTGACAATATTCTGAGATATCCTCAAAATGACTCCCTCATGTTTCCTTTCTCTGATAGAAATGGTTTATTATGTGAAAAGAGCTGTAAACATGCAATAAAATGGCCTTATGAGAAAGTTAATGTCTCTATTCAGGGCCAGGATGGTAAAGGCTAGAACCCAGTGGTGTGTTTCAACAGCTATTAGGGAATGTCCATGCCTCTGTTTAAGTGCTAATGCAGACTTCCTTGATATATGTTGCTTTCAAGAAAAATAACAATGGCTCTCTTATCTAACTCATTGAAACTATCAGTTGATGGACTGTTCAAAAATAAAATTGGCTAAAGCAGGGATTTTTAAATGATGCATATTTTCCATAAATATTTTATTTATTCCAAAAACAAATAACTATCTTTTGCTATTATTCTGATCTAAGAGCAAGACAACTTTTACTGTATCCTAGTCTACTGACTGGAATATCCCCATTGTCTTTCATCAATAAATTCATCTATAATGCATCATCTATGATTTCTAGTTTAGTTTTCCTTAAAGTGGGGCAAGAAGATGAAAATATTAATGAAGTACAGATTTTAAAGTAAGATTATAGATTTCACTATCTATTTTATATAAATATATTATTCACACCCATTTGGTTAGGAATTTTCAGCACCTCACATCTCCTGAGTCTTTCAAATGCATTTGACATGGTTTTCAAAGGGATCACCTCTCTTATATTCATACATTCATATTTTATAGTACTAAGTAACTAATTTTCAAAACCAACAAACCAGTTTACCACAGCAAGTTCAAGTAACATTAACACATTTAGGACCAAGCTCAACTAATTTTTGATAAGGGTCCTATGAAAGCAGGTGGACTAGAGAGTAGTCTACTAGCCATAGCATTCAGAGTGCTTTGGGCAACAGTCGGCACACTTTAAAAAGGGATGAAGAGTGTCAGTTAATCCAGATGACTGGTTAAGAAAAAGTCATTAAAGTCATTTAAAAGAGCTTCTGCCATCAACTGTCAAAGATATAATCGGTGTGCAGACATTGAACAATATTTGTTGAGCGCCTTGCATGTGCATGCTCATTTGCTTCAGTCATGAACCCTAGGGATTTTGCAACGCTAGTGACTGTAGCCCACCAGGCTCCTCTGTCCATAGGATTCTCCAGGCAAGAATACTGGAGTGGGTTGCCATGACCTGCTCCAGGGGATCTTCCCGACCCAGGGATAGAACCCAAGTCTCCCGCATTGCAGGCAGATTCTTTACCATTGAGCCACCAGGGAAGATCTTGTTGAACTCCTACTACGTACTGTATTATGGGGGTATGTTCTAGCTACCCCATAAAGAGGAAAAAAGCATGATCGTTGCCCTTGAAGATCCTAATACAATTACTCTGTGAGGTGCTATTGCACTTATGTAATGTTTGTAGCATATGAAGTGTTCTATCTTTTTTTAACCCTAAAAAGCTTTGGATGTTAGCTTGAATTCTGACAAGTGCTGAAGAATGGTGAGAAATTCACTGAGTTCCTAAGGTTATTGCTTGATGATTTATGACTCATCAGTACTTAGATGAAAGTGCCCTGTCAAGTTCATTTTTTAACACCAACAAATATGAGGTTGAATTGTAAAATAGGTTCCATTTAATCCAATTCCTTTTATGTAGTTATGCTCAAGGATGCATGAAGGGGCTTGTGTTATATGAGAAATTTTTCCAAAGAGTAGCAGAGATGAAAATTTACTCTGGAAAAACCACAAGGGAATATTTAACTCTCCAGCACCCTGTATATAATCAGTCACCAAGTCATGGCGCTCAAAACTGTCCTTTTCTCCCAAATATACCATGTCGTCAATTTAGTACATTCTTCCTAATCTCCTGAAAAATTCTCTATCCTTTTTTTCCTGACACCAATCTTCTGCCTACATCTATATCCATAGTACTTCCAAGGATCACAAATGTGTTTGTATGAGCCTCATTTTCAGAACCCACTATGGATCTCAATACTCCCAAGGATAATGCCAAAGCTCCTTCATGTGGAGCCAAACAGGGCCCAAACATTCTATACGTACCATATTTTATCAGTATCACCTATGATTTTTCCCACACATACAGCCTAGATCTACCATCATAAATTCATCTCCACTCCTTCTCCAAGTACCCAAACATTATTGTGTAAGTTTGAATCATTGCAATTCTGTTCTGTGTTTCTGCAATACTCTTTTTTGTTAAAATCTTGGCAAACTTTCATTCATCCTTCAAGATCAACTCTTTAAACTTTGCCCAAACACTCCATGCACCATTTCTCCACAATATTTCAGGCAGCTCTCTTTTATTGCACAAATTTTGTTGCATGACTATTTACTGAATCCCAAACACTGGGTGGGGTTCTATGGAGACAGTGGTTAACAAGACCATAACAGTGTACTATATGTTTTTATTCACTTGCTGCTCATATTATGCTACAAACTCCTTGAGACCAGACACATTGTATTCATTTCTATATGACTCCCAACTACCTCATGCAGTGTATACATACCACCAGGCATGTACTTGAGTTTACTGAATGAATGACTGAACAGCAGATGCCATTAAACATAACAATGAAGTAGTTTCAGAAATTGTGTTAGAAAGTTTCTTATACACTGTCCTCAAGGTTTTAGGAGATAAATGGGGGCAGCCTTCTAAGGTCCCCCACTACCTTTTGTTGTAACATAATTTTTCTGTTCTTATAATTAAATCTTATAATTTATCTTATAATTTAAATTATATTCCCTTATTAATTCAAAAATCTAAATGAATAAATGTCTTCATGCTATTCCCACAATGTGTTGCAAGAGTTGAAATATAGTAATGAGTCCACCATTTGATATTGTGTACACATAGTATATAATCATATATATACTATCAGGCTATATCACATAGCTTGATATGGAATTTCAATGACTATTTCTTTTTTAGTGAGCACTCTTAGGAATCATATTTAAGCTTTCTAAATCTCCTGTTCAAGGTGAGGTAGAAGGTAGACTAATTCCATCTCCTGATACAAACATGAAACTTTTCATATAAACTTCAACTCAGGAACACAGTGAATTACTTTTATGCCGTGTGTCACTTTTACAATATTTAGTATACCGATGGTGTACTTGATATGTGGTCAGAAACTTGTCTGCTCATTTTCCCTTTTAGTCAATTGAGGTTTACATCAAAGCTTTTAAAGATAATTGAAGATCAGAACTTTGTTTACTCAATTTCTTGAAAATCCCATTTATCTTTGATTGTTATCTGGCAAACCTTTAATAATAGGTGTTAATTTAATTGTATGTATTAATGTCTTGCCATGAGTGCAGCCAGCAGTTTTAAGACAATTCTTTATCTTTCAAAAAGAATAAAAATGAGAAGGGGTAAAGAGCCAAATTCCTAAATTAATACATTATAAAAATGAATTTTCAGCTACTTCTGAATAATTGGCAGAAAACTGTAGTGAAACACTAACTGTGAGCACTAAAATGTATTATTGACTTGGAAACATAGAGTTCCCAAGGCCAACCATGCTAAAAATGAACAATTCTTCGGGGTGCATTGCTTAAATAACAATTTGCTGAGTGTTTGGTTATGAAGGTAAATTCCTGAAGATGTTGGGACATTTTAATCATAAAAGTTTGTTATGGCTATTAATTTTCCAGCACTATTTTCAAACAGTTGAATCATTGTCACGTGGACAATTTGAGAAGCAGGATTACAAGAATCTACAGGGTAATTCTCAAATTATAAGAATCTTGGGGGTAATGTAAATAATTTAGGAACCCAAATAGTTTATCATAAAAGCTACTTGGCAACAAGAGACCAAGTGATTTTTCTAAAAATTACTTTTATCCTGATATGACTAGCACAGTTATCTAAAAATGAAAATGCATAAAATTATCCTTGTTGAAGATCAAGAACTGGTAAGTTGATGGTACCAAATGAAAGGAAGAATGGAAAAATAAGCCATGGATTATTCCCGTAGCATAATGCATACAGATAGAGAAGCATGGAATTGACTGTACATATGAAGGAAGGTTTGAAAGAAGCTGACAGTTCCCATGATAGATTGACTATTTAGTTGGGCTTAATATCTATCTTGATCTGCCTCTTGGTAGCCAGGCAAACATCTGTAGCATAGCTTTTTTAATGACTAAATGAAGGGCAGAACAAACAAAAGAGAAAGCTGCTGCAGATCTCTGAGCAGAATGACAGGAAAAACAAAATTGCTTCAAAATTTTATATTCTTCACACTGCTCTATCTTAGAACTCTTAGACATCAAATTAGTGACAAGTTTCCAGAGGGATGTGCTAGTGATTATTGATAATCATGATTTTGATCATTATAATCATCAATAATCATGAAATTGAAAATCATGATTATCTGTAATTTCTCTTCAAAATCTTTTTTAAATCAGAGACATCCATACATAGACCCTCAATCTCCATTCCTTCTTTCTGCATATAAAGGGACAAAGAAGGAAAGAAGCAGAAACCTCTAAGGTTGAGATGCTGCTACAAATAATGAATATATGAGAGAAGAGAACAAAACTAAATAAATTCTCACTGATTCCTAGCCAAGTTCATTATCAGTCTTGGGGTATAAAGTTGGAATAATAAAACCAAAATATTTTGCTGTGTTCACATTTACTTAGTAACTAGATTTATGTAACTAGCATGTTTCCTGGGTGAAGTCTGGGGATAATGCTTATCATTTCAGATACACAAGCACTATCTGAAGCATTGTAGACCACCACAAATCTGTCGATTATATTGCTTATGTGTAAATCTGTGCTTCCAAGACCCTGAAAAAAATGTATTCACTTTGGTTATTAAGTACACCAAGCCTTGTTGTTGTTTAGTTGCTAAGTCATGTCTGGCTCTTTGTGACCCCAAGGACTGCAGAACACCAGCTCTCCCTAACCTTCCCTATCTCCTGGAGTTGCTCAAACTCAAACACCAAGCGTTAGTTAGGACTTACTGTATTACAACTAACTGAAACCAGTCTGAATTAACTTAGGTAAAGAAGAATTACTGGAAGGATACTGCAATGGCTTTCTAAATCAAAGGAAGAGCTGGCCAATAGGAGGGCAGCTCTCACTTACAGGTACTCAGAGCAACACATCAGCCACCAGGCAGAGTTCTCTAGGATCCTGGGAAGCACCATTAAAACCGCCGTGCAGAGGAAAGCCCCCCATGCGGTGCCCACTGTATTCTCCATATCTTAGTCCCACTATTTCCTGATGACAGTTTCCTTTGTTAGTGCAACACCATAGGGACTAACATAGGGAAACTAAAAACATACACAAATTAAGGATTACAGAAATAATCCTTCATCCACTCCAATCTCCTCCCCCCACCCAACCATATATTGTGTGAACTATTAGAAGTAATTTTGTCCAATTTAACACAAATACTGAGGAAATAAAAATCAACTTAATAAGATAATTAAATATGGTATTTATGCCCCATAAATGTATTCTTCTTTTATAATTTTAGCCCCACTAAATATTTTCTTTTCCATGTGTTTTAGTTTTTTCTTCAAACAATACATATAATTATACCTATAAAAATATACATATTACATACATTTGTACTTAGCACTTATCCATCATTCTCTAGTTAAAAAGTAAAATAATTTCAGAGAAGCTAGTCTCTCTAACTTCTACTTCACATACCAGCCTTGAACTACATTCAGATGTTCAAAGAAAATGTAGCTCCTTTTTTTCTTATAATGTACTCAATCGTCCCCATAAGCTGCTGGACAGTTGGGTCTGGGAACAAATATTAACTTGCCAATTATAGTACCACAGAACAATTCTTTCAGGATAAATGCTTAGGTTTTTAGATTTCTGTTCCTCTCCCTCACTTTCACCTGTCCCTGTTCAGGGGGTGTTAACTGGATCCTCCCTGGTCCCTGCTGGAGAATGACTGGTCGAGTCTGCTTGCAAGACTGGTAGCCATTAAAGTGGCTGGTCCCACATGGGCAGGGAACATCATATGTGTATCCAGAGTCATCGTTAATCCATAGTCCTGGCTGCTTGCCCCATGCAAGTTGCCCACACTCTGGAATCTTAAGCCCTATCCAAGTTCTTGCTTGGCCCCTGGCCCTTCCATCTCACGCTTATCTATCTCATTGACCACTGCCAAAACCCAGCCTTCCTGGGATGCTGGAGAACTGTGGGGAACTGTTATTGAGGAAGCATGCCATTGGCCTCGCCAAACTTCAAGAGTCTCACCTTCCCTCCTAATTTTGGAATTAATTTAAGCATCCTCGTAAGTGAAGGAAAGTGGGGCTCTGTGAGCCTGAGATCCCCTTATTTCTGGGTTTTTCTGCCAACAATTCTCAGAATCAGGGAGGGAAAAGGTAAGCTTCTCCTCTCTCTTTTGTATCTTTAGTTTTTTGACACTACAGAAGAATCTCTGATATAGACACACTACCTAAGAGAAACATGTTTTGAACCAATAGATTCTTCTAAAATTAGTCACCATCTACTGGTCCCCGATGCATACCTGAAGTTCTGGCCACCTTACCCTCTGTCTTTCTGTTCACTTTCCCCCTCACTTTGGAACATACCTGTTCGATGTATTCCTCCACCTGAGTAACCCTTGTGTGTCCCCTGACATACACCTGAAGGAGATCTCTTGCAGATAACTTTTCTTGCCTCATGCAAGCCCAGGTCGGAATAGCAGCTCCTGTCAGAGCATCCTGTACTTCATTTTCACACTGTTGGGGCTGCTGTCTATAACAGTGCTGAGAAGGAGAAATATAACACAAGCCACAAATTCAAGCTGCATATGTAATTTTAAGGTTTGCAGTACCCATATTTTTAAAAATTAAAAAGAAATCAGTGAAATTAATTTAGTGACATAGCTTATTTAACCCAATATCAAAAAGCATCATTTCAAGATGTAATCAGTATGAAAATTATTAGTGAGTTTTTTCTCTCATTTCACATCTTCAAAATTCAGTGTAAATTTACATTTATAGCACATTTCAGTGTCAGTCAGTCAGTCAGTCAGTCAATTCAGTCGCTTAGTCGTGTCCAACTCTTTGCGACCCCATGGAATGCAGCATGCCAGGCTTCCCTGTCCATCACCAACTCCTGGAGCTTACTCAAACTCATGTCCATTGAGTCGCTGTTGCTATCCAACCATCTCATCCTCTGTCATCCCCTTAACCTCCCAACTTCAATCTTTCACAGCATAGGGTCTTTTCAAATGAGTCAGTTCTTCACAACAGGTGGCCAAAGTATTGGAGTCTCAGCTTCAGCATTTGTCCTTCTAATGAATATTCAGAACTGATTTCCTTTAGGATGGGCTGGGTGGATCTCCTTGCAGTCCAAGGGACTCTCAAGAGACTTCTCCAACACCATAATTCAAAAGGATCAGTTCTTTGGCAATCAGCTTTCTTTATAGTCCAACTCTCACATCCGTACATGACTACTGGAAAAATCATAGCTTTGACTAGATCAACCTTTGTTGGCAAATGTCTCTGCTTTTTAATATGCTATCTAGGTTGGTCATAACTTTTCTTCCAAGGAGAAAGTGTCTTTTAATTTCATGGCTGCAGTCACCATCTGCAGTGAGTTCGGAGCCCAAAAAGATAAAGTCTGTCACTATTTCCATTGTTTCCCTTCTATTTGCCATGAAGTGATGGGACCAGGTGCCATGATCTTAGTTTTCTGAATGTTGAGCTTTAAGCCAAATTTTTCACTCTCCTCTGTCCCTTTCATCAAGAAGTTCTTTAGTTCTTTTTTGCTTTCTGCCATAATGGTGGTGTCATCTGCATATGTGAGGTTATTGATATTTCTCCCGGCAAAGTTGATTCCAGCTTGTGCTTCATCCAGCCCAGCATTTCTCATGACGTACTCTCCATATAAGTTAAATAAGCAGGGTGACAATATACAGCCTTACGTACCCCTTTCTCAATTTGGAAAGTTGTTCCATGTCTGTTGTTCATTGTCCAGTTCTAAATGTTGCTTCTTGACCTGCATACAGATTTCTCAGGAGGCAGGTAAGGCAGTATTGTATTTCCGTCTCTTTAAGAATTTTCCACAGATTGTGGTGATCCACACAGTCAAAGATTTTGGCGTAGTCAATAAAGCAGAAGTAGATGTTTTTCTGGAATTCTCTTGCTTTTTTGATGATCCAGCGGATGTTGGCAATTTGATCTCTGGTTCCTCCTTTCTAAAAACAGCTTGAACATCTGGAAATTCATGGTTCACGTACTGTTGAAGCCTGGCTTGGAGAATTTTGAGCATTACTTTGCTAGAGTGTAAGACGAGTGCAATTGTGCAGTAGTTTGAGCATCGTTTGGCATTGCCTTTCTTTGGGATTGGAATGAAAACTGACCTTTTCCAGTCCTGTGGCCACTGCTGAGTTTTCCAAATTTGCTGACATATTGAGTGAAGCACTTTCACAGCATCATCTTTTAGGATTTGATAAAGCTCAACTGTAATTCCGTAACCTCCAACAAGCTTTGTTTATAGTTTGCTTCATAAGTGATGCTTCATAAGGCCCACTTGATTTCACATTCCAGGATGTCTGGTTCTAGGTGAGTGATCACATCATCGCAGTTGTCTGGGTCATGGAGATGTTTTTTGTATAGTTCTATGTATTCTTGCCACCTCTCCTTAATATCTTCTGCTTCTGTTAGGTCCATACCACTTTTGTCCTTTATTGAGCCCATCTTTGCATGAAATGTTCCATTTGGTATCTCTAATTTTCTTGAAGAGATCTCTAGTCTTTTTCATTCTATTGTTTTCCTCTATTTCTTTCCAGTGATCGTTGAGGAAGGCTTTCTTATCTCTCCTTGCTATTCTTTAGAACTCTGAATTCAAGTGGGTATATCTTCTCTTCTCTCCTTTGCCTTTTGCTTCTTTTCTTTTCTCAGCTTTTTGTAAGGCCTCCTCAGACAACCATTTTGCCTTTCACACTTCTTTTTCTTGGGGATAGTCTTGATCACTTCCTCCTGTACAACGTCACGAACCTCTGTCCACAGTTCTTCAGGCACTCCCTTAAATCTATTTGTCACTTCCACTGTATAATCATAAGGGATTTGATTTAGGTCATACATGAATGGTCTAGTGGTTTTCCCTACTTTCTTCTATTTAAGTCTGAATCTGGCAATAAGGAGTTCATGATCTGAGCCACACTCGGCTCCTGGTCTTGTTTTTGCTGACTGTATAGAGCTTCTCCATCTTCAGCTGCAAAGAATATAATCAATCTGATCTCGGTATTGACCATCTGGTGATGTCCATGTGTAGAGTCTGTACATCTCAGTGTAGACCAACACTTTTCAAGTGTTCAAGAGCCACATGTGACTAGTGGCTACCATACTGGACAGTTGGGCTCTATATGGCAAGAGTCTCTATAAGCTTGCCTAGCATCAGTAGGCACTCAGGGCATGTTTATATAATGAAGTGTTAAGAAAAGTTCCTTTTAAGAAATCTGGGTGAATATTAAACACTTCTGGAAGTTCTGCTTCAAGGAAAGAAAACTGATTCAGTGTTAAATCACTCATGAAAAAGAAAGTGAGATAAATTCAAAAGAAAAATTGCAGAGTACAAAATGAGGTTAATATGGTACCTTCATAACTCAAGACATTTTGTTGAAAGTCCTTCAGAACACTGAAAGGTTTATTCTGCTCAAAAGATAGAAGGCTATAATGTTTCTCTTCACCTTTCTGTTCTGACTTGGAAGGAGAAGAAAACTTAGTGATGTGGCTGATAAAAATATGTAGCCAATTAGAAATCTTGCTAGAAATAGCAGAAGACAGCTCTCTAGAAAGGTGTTAGCTTGTGTGTGGGGTAAACTCCTAATTACAGAGCTGCTGCCAGAGGGAACAGACTGGAACTAGCACAAGAGTCTTTGAACACATGGAAGTTTTCAGGAGATGCATCAGGGCATCTCGAATTTAAAGTTGTTTGAGGCTATCTTCTGCCCACGTTAAGTGAGGGAAACTCTTTCTATCTCTGAACTTAGGAGTGAAAGTGATTCTGACTGAAACAGATGTGGTCGGTTAAAGTTCTGTTAAGTGTGAATGAAACAGAAGGCAGATGTAATATTAGGGAGGGGACTCACTTGTATCTTGGTTTTTATTTTATTATCCTTTAAATTATTAATTTCTATAACACTGTCATAGTAATATTTTAAAATACTTATGCTATACAATAAAGTCATACTTCTGTACATGGAAAGAAAAACTTAGCAGCATAGAGAAGTTTTATCTGAAGGAGTCTGAGTCTTTTATTTTACATTCTTTACATAAACAGGAAAAGAGGCAATGAATATGGTGAATACCCCACTATCTGCAGCTATCATTCTTCACAAGAGTTTAAGGGAAGTCTCAATCATTTGAACCCATTTTGTTTTCTCCAGTAAATACCTGGCTAATTTTAGTAAAAGTGCTTACTGTTTACTTTGTTCATCTAATGCCAATATTTATCCAATTCAATGGAGGGAAATATAGGCCATTGTTTGGGTATTATATATTCATAAACAGTTTGATTAAAATAACTTTATTTTCAAAATGCAACAAGGCTCTTGTCTAAGTATTTACCTTTAAGTTGTTGAGAAATAACAGGAACTAGAATAGAAATTGAAATCTACAATCTAAAACTTCTCTCTAGCAAAATATTTGCCATCACTGCTAAGAAGAAGCAGAAAGAACTGATTTAAATTCCACCATGGATTTCTTATGGACTCCATTACCCTTATTATCATTGTCCCCATTAGCACTGATAATGGAGAAGTATGTGTATCTCACTACTAAATGATGAAATCTGCTTTACCTCCCACCCAGCACAAATTGCTGTTCATCCTTAGGAAATAGCTATTTACAAAAATGATTTACATGCTTATGCACAAAGCTCCATGCTCTATATTATGGTGACATTCCTTTAAAAATATTTTTTAAAACTAGTGATATGGAAACTGAAGTAATAAGATTCCTCCTAAATTAGAAGGTTAATTGTTTAAGGGAGATGCTCCCTCAAAAACGTGTCAAGGATTCTTATTCCATAAGGCACTTTTATCTGGGATGCAAGGTAATAAAGAAAGGAGGGCAAAGAAGCATTATTCGTGTTCAGATGGAGTCCAATGCAAAAAAAAAAAAAAAGTAAAAGAAGGAAGCAGTTAGTTAGGAAGGATTCATCTCATTCTTTAACTATGTCATTCATAATTTTTCCTTAAAAAGCTGGCCAACTTAAGTGGTCTTGTCACTCTGCACTAGCCATTAGACATGTGCTAGGAATGAGACCTTGTTGGAAGGTCAGGGAGAATGCCAAAAGGTCATCCCCAAAGAACAGTGCCAAAAAACCACCTTTTGAGGTGGAGAGGTACCACGCAAGTGTGTGGCAGTTCATCGGTGGCTGACATGGCTTGGTTTATGAGTGTGTCTTTAGAAAATCAATAACAGATCATCAAGTTCAGGCCTTTCATGTACTAAATAGATCCAGGATATTACTACAAAATATAGGGGAGGAGCAGAGGAAATAAATGAAGAACAGCTTCCAAGAGACCAGCAAACTAAGGGTCTTATGTATTCAATACAAATAGTTTAGTTAATTCTTTTTCTGCTTTAAATAAGAGTTAGTGTCTGACTATCATGAAAACTGTTCAAATTTCTTTCAGTATTTTATCTATCCACATTCTATGTCCAATAATCATCTTTGAGCTATACACTTGCCATGTATGACTTTGCCATACCATGGTATGGTGAAATGAGGCTAGACTTTAGAGTCAAATGACCAAGAATTCTGTCCCAACTTTGATACTTATTCTGTAGAGACTCAGAGCCTCAATACTGTCCTGTGTAAATGGGAGATACTAATATCAATCTCACAGGATTGCTGGTGGGATTAAATAAGATCATGCTTATAAATTCTCTGGCCTATAATAAAGGACCCAGAACTTTTTCTTCCCTCCCTTATCTCATTTATCTCTCAGACGCCCCATCCTTGTTCCAAGTTGACGTTTTCTACCATTTTAATACTCTTCCAAGACTTGCCCTTCCATTTTTAAAGCAGTCCTCCAAATTGCACTCATTCAGTCCATAAAGCTTTGCTCAATTAAGGAGATCAGGACCTAGGACCATAGACATTCCCTTCCCAACACAACCAGAGCCTCTGGGAACTACTGCCCTTGAATCAACTGGAATGGTGGCTCTTTCTCTTTGACTCCTCCCAGCCCAATTAGACTCTTTAAACAAGTGAACCTGGGTAGAAGGTACTAAAGGCAGCAGAGTCTGAGTAAAGGCCAAGACTTTTAATTTTCCCTCCCTCCATCTGATTCTAGCTGTTGCCAGGAATCACCTAGGGGAAGGAGTTTCTACAGGTTTTACTCATGAAAATACAGCTTCCTTCTAATAGAATTTCAATTCTTTTCAAAGGTGGTAGATAATTTAGCATGTTAACCCTTTTAGGAAGATCTCCCTGCTGAAAGAACTCTTGTCCAGAACTACATATTTCTTAATGGAATTTCAAGTGAATTAGTTCTTTGAGTTTTTAGAAAATGCCTGTGTAGGTTTTAAGACTCAAAAATTTCCCATTCAGATGTTGTGCTAGTTTTAACCTGTCAGGTTATAAATATCCAAGTGAGCTCTTCTCTATTTTTAAATGAAGTTTTTTTTTCAATCACTTGCCCTAAAAATATAGTCAGGATACACAGCCAGTAAATCTAGTAAATTCTTTCAGTTGCAGTTTTTCAGATGTCATCTCTTTATGGCTTTTGTATTCATTGTGAATCTGAAATAATCATATATCCACATAAATGGTATAACCAAAGGAGGGTAATTAATTAGATTCACTGACTTATTCATTCAGTACCACATGAAGCACCTTTGTATTAAATACTAACTGCCTTAAGAATGTACGCTAATGGCAAATGGCAAAGGTACAGCTGAACATCACTGACACACAAATCCTAATCCTTCGCTCCATGACTGTGCTCCTCAGCTTGTAGTACCCAGACCCGTAGTATCAGCATCATCTGGAAGCTTGTTAGAAATGCAAATCCTGAGCACCCAGCCCAGACATACTGAATCAGAAAAACTCTAGTGGTGGCGTCAATCTAGTTAAGACCTTCAGGTGATCCCGATGCAAACTAGAATTTCAGAACCACTACCCTTTTCCTTATTAAAAGCATTTTATTCCTTTTTCTTAATATCCTTATATGAAGACGATAACTATATTTGCATACTTATCAGCATTGAACTATATCACAGTTTCATATTTCTTTGGCCTCCAAGCGGAATTGGCACAGCACCTTCTTCATGAAGCTGTCTCCCCGGGGGCATCTCTGGCACATACCTAAAATCCTTAACCACTTCTCCAGACACTTCCAAGGAGGCATCCTTACCCCTGATGGATTCTATGGGATCCTCTCTCAATGAATTCTTTCACTACTCCTGTGTTCATCCCATCTTTGCAGCTGCTGAAATGTATGATAACTTCTCTCTGAGGGTTTGAACTATACATTATTCCCCACTGGATCTCCAGTGTCTACTGTAGTGCTCAACCTACATGATCAATATATATTTAATGAATAAATAATGAAAAATGATACAAGCAAGCAGATGTAGTCATGAAACTTATAATTCAGGTAAATATAAATTATAGAAAATGTTTTCAGAAACTAGTATAAGAGGAAATAAAGACTTAATTTGAGAAAGAGTTTTAATCTGTTATTATTTTCCCTCTATCAATTAATTGTTTTGTTATTTCTTTAAACTGTGGCCAGTATTGAATGATATATTTACTTTAGTGTAATATTTGATCCTGGAAAAATCAGTTTTCCTCATGGAACCTCAGTAACCTGAACCAGGACAGTTTGATTTTATCAACATCAAAAAGGTAATGAAAAAGGTAGGTATATGGTATTTTAAAAATAACACTTGGCTTAGGTCCCAAAATACGGATTTCAGTCCTATTTCTAATATTAATCATTTGTCTTATTACTTTGGGGAAGTCAATTAATCTCAATTATTTCATCTGCAAGATGGGTTTCAATGATATCTATGCACAAGAGGTTAGTGAAAGAATCAAAGCAAATGGTGACTATGAAACTGCTTTGCAAATCTGAAAGCACAATACAAGCAAGAGGCATTATGATTTGCTCTCTTTTGGAAAATGGGCTAGTTGAGCAAACCAAAGCTTAACTAGCTATATTGGTCAGTAGATGTGGAGTGTTAAGACTCCAGATGGAGACAATATTTTCTCTGTGATGCAAGATTACATCTAGCAAAATGTACACTGAACTATTTATGTAGAAGCTCCAGTATTTACCAGGGCTGATATAACTGGTCTTCCATGAAATGACATTTTTTCCAAACTTCTAAATATCAATGTTACCTAATCTAATAGTCTTTAATTAGTAACCGCAACCGCCTGCTGAGTTTTTAATGAGAATTCTAAACTAAACTAAATAAATGTTTTCATTATACTCTATTTTTTAAAAAAAAATAAAGCAGTATAAATAAAATTATGAACCTAAAAGTTATATAGAAATAAGAAAATAATCTGGAATTAAGCCAGAATTTAATTACATTTTAGGTCAAGAAATGAATAGAATATCTTCTCTTTTTCCTACCTAAATTCTAACCTCATCTCAAGTTCAATTTGAGTCCTATTTCTACCATAAAACTTCCCCCAACTCTGCCATCTCATAATGACATTTTCCTTTCACTAGATCCTTAATGTTTTATGGCTGAAACTGTAAACATTCTCCAAACATCAACATTCAGTCTCATATTTCCAAAACTTCCCCGGAGTTAGATTATAGTCAATGAACTCCAAGAAGTGACATGTGGGATATTATGCTTCCTGTTCATCTCTCCCCCACTGATAAGCTACCTTGGAAGCCACGGATAAAGTTTCCTCAAAATACAGAAGCATACTGGATTCTGAAAATCTGTGCAGAGGAGAGAGGCTCTAGAAAACTGCCCCAATAAGCACAGAATAAAGTCACTAAACTTAAGGATGTGTTTATCATCACACTGGAGAAGAGATAGCTACCCACTCCAGTATTCTTGGGCTTCCCTTGTAGCTCAGCTGGTAAAGAATCTGCCTCAAATGCTGGAGACCAGGGTTTGACACCTGGGTTGGGAAAATCCCCTGGAGAAGGGAAAGGCTCCCACTCGTTTTCTGGCCTGGAGAATTCCATGGACTGTATAGTCCATGGGGTCACAAAGAGTCGGACAAGACTGAGTGACTTTCACTTCACTTATTATCACAGCACAACCTTTCTTATACTTACTAACAGAAGTATATAATAGGCACTGCACAAGATTGCAGTTAATCATATGTTATTCTGCAATAGACTTAATTTCAAAACTTTGATGGAAATGGATACCTCAATACCTAATAGAGGAAAGAGATTTATAAACAAATGGGTTGATCATGAAACATTACATGTGACCTTGGATTTCTACATTTGATAATGAAAGGAGTATTATAACAGATAATTTAATGTTCTCTGTAATGAGGAGGGGGAGAGACTCCAGAAATGCTTACTAAAAGAAGTAATACTAAATAACTGTTCATTCCATTTAATGATAAAATATGATGCTCACTTGCTTTGCGCCAAATACTGACCTAGTTGTTAAAATTTGAAGATTAGAGGTTACCAGAAGGAAAAAAGAAAGTATTCTAAGCACAGTGATCAGTATGTATAAAAATCAGATCAGAAATAAGTAGGTTTAAAAAAAAGAAAGAAAGAAGTGGTTTTACTCAGAATCTATATAATAAATGGTACTGCTGCTGCTGCTAAGTCGCTTCAGTCATGCCTGACTCTGTGCGACCCCATGGACAGCAGCCTACCAGGCTCCTCTGTCCACAGGATTCTCTAGGCAAAAATAATGGAGTGGGTTGCCATTTTCTTCTCCATATACATAGTACTGGCAGAGTATAAAAATATAACAGTTATAGGAAATGAATATGGCAAGGCAACCAGTTCAAGAAGGGTCTCATATAACAAAATAAGGATTTTTTTATTTTACGCTGCTGATGATGAAAAGGAGCAAAAGACATACAAGTCTATATCTTAAAAAGATCACAGTCTTGTCACTGTTTAGGAGGTAATCACCAAATGAGAACTCCAACTAGGAGGCTATTCTGAGATAAGAGGTGAGAGATGAGAGATGTGACTAGTATGCTGGCAATATTCAATATCTGGCTTTCCAGGGGAAGGAAAGTCTGATTTGTTGCCATTTTTAAGCCTCAATATGATGTCACTGAACAATCAGTAGGGAAAAGATGCTCATAGTTGTACAAACTTCAGCACACAGCTGACATTGAGATAGCAGCACTCAATGCACAGTAAATACCTGGAAGTGTCTGTAACATACTAAGTTCATAATAAATAAACATTTTGTTGAATAAATAAGCAAATGCTTATGGGAATATAAATAGAGAGGGAAAAGTAGATTGGAGAAATATTTACAAGTAGAACTGAAACAGAGGAAGGAAGGGGACAGTGCACTAATGGTGCTCTAATACTGATCATTAACTGCCGGTCCAGATGGTCCCAGCTCTCACTGACAGAAGTAGGTCTAAATTGTTCATCTGCACTGTTTCTTGTAGACTGTCCAATATGTTTACTGTAGTCCATTTACAGGAGGGTGATAGCCTTTTAAAAAATGACATAGCCATTGTTGTTGTTATCGTTCACTAAGTAGTGTCTGACTCTGCAACCCCATGAACTGCAGCACGACAGGCTTTCCGGTCCATCACCAGCTCCTGAAGCTTGTTCAAACTCATGTCCATTGAGTCAGTGGTGCCATCCAACCATCTCATCCTCTGTCACCCCCTTCTCCTCCTGCCTTCAATCTTTCCCAGCATCAGAGTCTTTTCCAAGGAGTCAGTTCTTCGCATCAGATGGCCAAAGTATTGGCGTTTCAGCTTCAGCATCAGTCCTTCCATTGAATATTCAGGACTGATTTCCTTTAGGAGGGACTGGTTGGATCTCCTTGAAGCCCAATGGACTCCCAAGAGTCTTCTCCAGCACCACAATTTGAAAGCATCAATTCTTCAGTGCTCAGCCTTCTTCATAGTTCAACTCTCACATCGATACATGACTACTGGAAAAACCATAGCTTTGACTATACGGTCCTTTGTTGGCAAAGTAATGCCTCTGCTTTTTAATATGCTGTCTAGGTTTGTCATAGCTTTCTTTTCAAAGAGCAAGTGTTAGTCATAAGACATGACAAAAACTGGTTAGAACCAACCAGGTCCAAGACGATGGAAGATTCAACTCCCAGTGGACTTTGAGCCTCATTATAAGATCACTCACACACACACATACACGATCACTAATACATTAGAATGCTAAATGACACATCCATGGGAGCTATGACAGTTCTGAGGTCAACCATAAAAGGTCAAAATGTGAGCAGCAGCCCAATTCCTGGCTTCCCAGGTGGCGCTAGTGGTAAAGAACCCATCTGCCAATGCAGGAGATGTAACGAGACATGAGTTCAATCCCTGGGTTGGGAAGATCTCCTGGAAAAAGAAATGGGAACCCATTCCAGTATTCTTTCCTGGAGAATCCCTTGGACAGAGGAGTCTGGCGGGCTACAGTCCATGGGGTTGAAAAGAGTCAGATACAACTGAAGCAACTTAGCATGCATGCAGCCCAATACTCCACGCCTTCCCCCAAATAACTGGAATAATTCTCCCACCTGTTATCCTATGAAATTACCTAGCCCATAAAAGCTAACCAACTCATATTTCAGGGCCTCTTGCCTTCTGTGATGTCCATACTCTATCTGTGGAGTATGTTTCTCCCAAGGCCATTCTCACCTTTAGAGCCAGACCACATTCTGTCTGTGAAATGTATATCACTCTACCTAAAGCCACCACTTACCCATCACTTTGTCTCTCACTGAATTCTTTCTGCGAAGAGACATAAAGAACCTGTGCTTCTTTAAGTCCTGAGATTAGGTGTGGGTTCTCAATTAAAAGCCATGGGTTCAGGTCCCAATCTGAATTGCACAGTTTCACAATCATAAAAGGCAACATTCTCCTATCATCAACAAGACAGCTATTTAAAAGGCAACATTCCTTCTTGATCTTATAAGGGGCCACAATAACACTTAGATCTGGATTGTGTAAATTGTCAATAATACATCATTTAACGTACAGCCCTCTGTCTCAAAAATCATGTAACCATGACTTGACTTCTAACCAGCAAAACAGTTCTCAGAACGAGCTGCCCTTCCTGGGTTAAAATCACCAAATTTGCTTGAATAAAAATTTCCATTTCTTTCTTAGATCAACTGATTAATTTTTGGTTGACGTGTTAAAGAAAATAAATTATCTAAACACACAGAGTCAAGTTACAAAGATGAAACTGGATGAAAAGTCCTAAAATGTCTCTTCATTCTTGTATTCTTTCATTCTAATCCTACCTTTAGAGGAAACTAAGGAAGGCTTCCCATATTTGCCTTCTTCACATAAGAATAGAAACCGTTTCAGAGATAATAGTTTCCTGGGTAGCTGTTCAAAACCAGAAAGTGGGGCAGTAGAGATCCAAGAGAGATTTTTTTTAAACTATGCTTATTATAGCCCACCAGGGATGTTATTGGAATGGTAGCAAAAAGTCTTTAGAAAGCAGAGAAATGTTCATTGCTTATTTTATAAATCTACCCCAAAGTTCCTGAAGGCTAATTCTATTCTCGTCCAGAGTTCAAAGTCTGACCACCAGACAGTGTGGTTTGAAGTAGAAAAGGAGGCTGGAACAATTTCTATACTTTGAAGTCCAGAGAAAGGAGGATCATTTCAGGGGCTTGAAGCACACACATCGAACACTCTCTCCATCACCACTGCTATCAAACGGTAAGGCTGAATGGAACTTTGAAAACCTTAAGAGGAAAATTATCTTGCTGCTTTCATATCTAGATTTGCTTCCTCTCAAATTATAAATTCTTTCCCAATATGTAAGGCCCATTTTCATTGCCCTGAAATATACTAGAGTCATAAAAAAGAGTAACTACAAAACGTTGTTATTCCATATACCTGGAGAAGCTGAAGTATTTTGTGTTCCTTTGTTTCCAAAGGAAAAATAAATATGTATATTTTAAGCCCAAGAGATCTAGAAAGTTACCAGTTATAGGTAACATTACAAAAGACCATAATAATGGTATCAGCCTACAGTGATCCTTCCCATCCTCCTCTGCCTCCATACAATGCATTGGATTGTGTGTTTCTCATCCAGTATATTTGGAGAAGTCAATGGCACCCCACTCCAGTACTCTTGCCTGGAAAATCCCATGGATGGAGGAGCCTGGTAGGCTACAGTCCATGGGGTCGCTAAGAGTCGGACACGACTGAGCGACTTCACTTTCACTTTTCACTTTCATGCATTGGAGAAGGAAATGACAACCCACTCCAGTATTCTTGCCTGGAGAATCCCAGGTACGGGGGAGCCTGGTGGGCTGCCGTCTATGGGGTCGCACAGAGTCAGACATGACTGAAGCGACTTAGCAGCAGCAGCAGCATTCACTATATCACACAAGGTTATCAGCGTCTTCTTGTTTCTCCTCCTGCACTCTTCAATTCATCCTTTTAAAGGCAGTCAGAATTATTTAAATTGCACAAATATTTCTAGTTCATAGTTATAAGCTGACTACCAAGAAATGAATGGCTTTCTAGAAATTGAGCAACTATGGTGGGGTTTCAAAAGAATACCTACAATGTATTTGATTAACAGGGTAGGTGGTTTTCACATAAACCTATCTGATAGCAAGAATTTGACTAGTTTCTTGGATCCATGATATCATGAAGCCAAGTGCCTTGCACATAACTGGCACTCTGATATCTAAGAGATTTGATGTCACCACACAAAACATGACTGTGCATTCTTAATTAGCTATTCAGCACCTTCAAGTGCTTACTGTCTGATATTTCAAAAGAAGAAAAATGAGAAAAGTTACCTTTGGTGTTAGCATTTATGGCTCTTAGGAACAGAAAATAAAGATAAACATTGAATGAGTTGATAGCTGAGCCAGCAGAAAGGTGGAACTAAAAGAACTGTGAGATCAAGTAGACATTAACACAAAACTTCTAAAAGGAGAATGCAATTTTTAAGCAGCATGTGAGTGAGCTGTAAGTCTCTTGTGACACACGTCTCCAGAAACCCCACTGGTCTCAGCATGACTGACATTTATGAGAATGACCTTAAGGTAGGTGTGAGACCGATGTTTTTTGTTGTTGCTGGCTTGCTGCTTCCATGACTTAAAGGAAAGTAGTTTGAGGTGTCAGTTGCTGCACTGCTAATCTTCTCCAGGCCAGCATGAATGGAGCACTAAACTTGAATTCCTACCTGTCTGACAGATGACTAAAATAGTCGGCTACATTTTAACACTGGTGCTTTCCGTGCAACTTACTCATTTACTGAGTCTTCCACATTCCTGCCTAGATCTGCCACTTTGCTCCTCAGGACTGGTGCCAGAATGCTAGCATCAGATCTGCTTAATGTCACCCTCCTGTAAATGGACCACAGTAAACATATTGGGCAGTCTACAAGAAACACTGGAGATGAACAATTTAGACTTACTGTCTGTCAGTGAGAGCCAGGGCCATCTGGATAGTCAGTTAATGATCAGCATTAGAGCAGCATGCAGCGCTAGGCTTAATTGCAATCTCTGGGCCTCAGTTTAACAAATGTAGGGGAGACAGAGGGGATTTGAGCAGTGTAGCAAAAGATCCCCTAAGGTCCTGAGAGAATGAGATGAAACTGAGTCTCACCTGGTAATAACTAAAATATCCACACCCTGTCACTCACAAACCACCACCACAGACTAGTTTTTAGAGCAAACACAGAAAAGGATTAAGGTAACTGCTCTGGAAATTTAAATACTCCTGTCCTCCTCACCAGAAAATGAGAGTGAGAGAGAGAGAATGCTCTTGCCTAAGCTACTCAGATACCAGAAATCTGCTCTTGACCATAGAGGACCCATAAATTCTCATACACTTCCTGGGGAATAGGTTGGAAAAAGAACGCCTGTTTATTTATTAGCCTCAGCCTTTGGATCAGCTCTAGTAAGAAGGGTGCAGAGGGGTAGAAGCTTTTATCCAGACAGTAAGGAAAGATTGAGATTCACTGCAAATATTCCTACAGGTCAAAGGGAAATCACAAAAAATCATTTCTAAAAAGTGCTTTTAATATTTCTAAAAATTAATGCCACAATGGTGTTTAGCAGTAGGTCACTTTATTATGTTGCAATTGAGTTTCAAAAGCATTATCTATTTAGCCTTCAGACTGAGGAACTGAAGAAGAACAGAAAGTAAATGTATATTTTAAAAAACAGCATTCATTCTTCTATGAGCAATGACAATCCAATGTGGGCTTAATAATTTGGTGACTTTGTTTGTTTTATTGAAGATTTCAGTTATCAGCCTCTCTAGTCTTCACAACAACAAAAACCCATGATTTCAAAATCAGGCCAGTATCCTTGGTCTTGAGATGAGACTTTAAGCCCTTGTGTCTATATTTAACGGAGTGCTGCCTCTGAACCATTTCAGGAACATTTATTTGAACTAAACAGCCACATGTCATCTACATGCATCAAGGATGAAAAACACATTGCTTGCCGGCTGCTACTGTCCCCATGGCACTTCCATGGCAAATTTTATTAATTGACTACAGTCCTCTTTCCTAATGAGCTCAGACACAGCTTCACAGTCTTTCTTAACACAGCCACTTCTAATCATTGTCTTAGAAGGTGAATTGAACATATTTCACATAGGATTTCTGTCAGAGATAGTTTAAGTTCCACAGAAAGCTTTTTGGTGAGAGGGAAGGAAAGGGGGGAGGGAGGAGGGGAGAGAGGGATTATTTAGTGCCTATTACATAGAGAATGTATATTCTGTAAACGTTGACAAGGATATTTTGTTCATCCAAATTTTAATCAGGCTCCTAAACCTTATCCTGGGTCCATCTGTGTATTTCCTTGTAAAATCCAGTTTTATCAAGAATGTTCCTACATCAGTATAACCAGAAGTGAAAGTGAAAGTGTTAGTCACTCAGTCCTGTCTGACTCTTTGTGACCCCATGAACTATATAGCCCACCAGGCTCCTCTGTCCATGGAATTCTCCACAAGAATACTGGAGTGGGTTGCCATTCCCTTCTCCAGGGGGTCTTCCCAATCGAGGGATCAAACCCAGGTCTCCCACATTGCAGGCAGATTCTTTACCGTCTGAGCCACCAGAGAAGCCCCCAACCCCTACCCTTCAATGATGCCCCAAACTGCTCCAAAATAAGAAATTCCAGTTCTAGGACAGACTCAGAGCTGGAAACACTTCTTCAAGATACCAAGAAAATAGAGTTTCTCCTTCACTTATTATGAGAATAAGCATTCAATTTCCTACAATTGTACCATCAAAAAGGAGTGGTGTTTCACAGTATTTGTGCCTTTCATAAAAGATCCATGCAAATCCAAATCAGTGAATTATTTTTACAGGTGAGGGATGGAATCTCAAAGAAGTAAGAGCATAAACGCTGGCTTAGAATTTAAACCCCGATTTGCTCATCTCCAAAAAACACATGTTTTAACTTACAGAATGTTGGCAACCAGAGCTCTGTGAACTGTAGAGGTGGACTTGGTCAACTCAAAGATTTTTTGGACTGTCCTCTGCTAACTGTGCTTAAATCTACCCCTGATCAATCAACCAAAAGTTGTGATTGCAATGTTCCTGACTCGATGTACCTTCAAACATAGCTTTAGTATCATAATCATTTTCTGGTTCCTCAACTAACAATCACATTTGTAGCACTTCATAACTTAAGGAAATCTACCTCCCTTATTCCTTAAAAGTGAGGAATAGATCAAGAAGAAATTAAATATCCTGCCCAAGATCACAGATAAGGAAAAACTCAGACTTGAACCTAAACTTGAGACAAGAATTCCAAACTTTCCTCTATTAAATTATGCTATAAGGTAGAACTTGATGCATGCCAGAAGAAAGAAAAAGGGTAATGAGAGTTGAAAGGGCAAGATCAAAAATAAGTTATTGATGTGGTGACATTTGAACTGTCTGAAAGGCTAAGTAGAATTTTAACATGTGTGAAAAGAAATGCCAAGTAAAAATGAGGGGGCGTAAGGCTTAACAAAAAACAATGTATTACGTTGGTGCAAATGTAATTATAGTTTTGGACCGTGAATTTTAAATCATTATAACTAGGCTCAAATACATATTTATTAATCAAAATAGGAACCATTACAATCAACACATTTGTGCCAAAAAGAAATGTTTGTTTACTCCTGTGGCATAAAAATCTGTGCTTCAGGATTCAACAAACTCTTGGAAAGCGTTTTCTAAATCCTGCTAACTGTGGAAGCATTTTCCCTGCAAAAGGTTGTCAAGATGCTTAAAGAAGTGGTAGCCAGTTGGAGAGACGTCAGGTGAATATGGACTTCCCCAGTGGCTCAGTGGTAAAGAATCTGCCTGCAATGCAGGAGATTTGGGTTTGATCCCTGGATTGGGAAGATCCCCTGCAGGAGAGAATGGCAACCCACTTCAGTATTCTTATCTGGAGAATCCCAAGGACAGAGGAGCCTGGCAGGCTACAGTCCAAAGGGTCACAAAGAGTCAGACATGACTGAAGTGACTTAGCATACACACAGGTGAATATGATGGATAAGGCAAAACTTCGTAACCCAATTCATTCAACTTTTGAAGCCTTGGTTGTGTGACGTGTGACTGAGCGTTGTAGAGAAAAACTGGGCCCTTTCTGTTGACCAATGCTGGCTGCAGTCATTGCAGTTTTCAGTGCACCTCATTGATCTGCTGAGCATACTTCTCAGATATAATGGTTTCACTGGGATTCAAAAAGCTGTAGTGGATCAGATGGGCAGCAGACCACCAGTGACCATGACCTTTTTTGGTGCAAGTTTGGCTTTGGGAAGTGCTTTGGAGCTTCCTCTTGGTCCAACCACTGAGATGGTCATCCCTGGTTGTCGTATAAAATCCACTTTTCATCACACATCACAATCTCATCAAGAAACAGTTCATTGTTGTTACACAGAATAAGAGAAGACAACACTTCAAAAAGGATGATTTTTTTTGATTTGCAGTCAGCTCATGAAGCACCCACTTATCAAGTTTTTTCACATTTCTAATTTGCGTCAAATGCCAAACAACCATAATATGGTTGATGTTGAGTTATTTGGCAACTTTCCGTTTAGTTGTAAAAGGATCAGCTTTGTTTATTGCTCTCCATTGGTTGTTGTCAACTTCCGATGGCCAGCCACTGTGCTCATCTTCAAGGCTCTCGTCTCCATTGCAAAACTTTTTGAAACTACCACTGCCCTCTACATTCGCTAGCAGTTCCTCAGCCAAATGTATTGTTGATGTTGCGAGTTATCTCCACTGCTTTACCATCAATTTTGAACTGAAATAAGAAAATCGCTCAAATTTGCTTTTTGTCTAACATCATTTTTATGTCTAAAATAAATATAAAATAAACATCAAGTAATAAGTCATTAGCAAAATACATGAAGTAACAAATGTGCATTAAAGTGATATATAACATAACCACATTTATTTAAGAACATATTTCAATATCAAAGGCAAATTTCAATAATACAAAAACCACAATTACTTTTGCATCCACCTAATATTTGAGAAGGGACTGGCAATTTCTATATGTTTATAGCATACTATACATGATAATGTTGGGTGAAAAAAATTAGTAAAAATAAAGTAGCTTGGGGCCAAATTATAAAGGAGCACACAATCCATGCCAAGAAATGTAAATATTTTTCTCTGAGTAAAGAATTTTGAAAAGACAGTGTAATGAACAGATTTGTGTTTTGAGAAGATGTCTTATTTAAGCCAGTGCAAAGACTATGTTCAAGATAGCAGAAAGAATGAGGTGTCTGTGCTGTTAACTGGGTAAGAAATTAAGAGTTTCTACAATAAACTAGAGTCCCTGTGAGTATGGAGGCACCAAAAAGGATAAACAGTAGTAAAGAAGAGAAGACCATGTTTAAGGTTCTTAGTTTGAGCATCAAAATGAATAACAGTAATTAGCTGAAGTAGGAGACTTAAGCAATGGGAGGAGATAATTAATCAATTTGACTTTGGATTTAATGAATTAGGAACCTTCATCCCAAGTAGTTGTTGGAATCATCTGGATTAAATGAGATTAGATATATTCTGGAGTCATCACTTAGAAGTGTTATGTACAGATAACAAAGAGTAAAGTACTTGGCTCTAAAACTGGTACACAAAGGTGGAGCTTGTTGAAAAGATTGAATATAAAGGTCTCCTTTGTCTTAAAGAGTTTGTATCTTTTATTACAGTTCAATTCATCCACTCAGTCATGTCTGACTCTTTGCCATCCCATGGACTACAGCATGCCAGGCTTCCCTGTTCATCACCATCTCCTGGAGCTTACTCAAACTAATATCCATCGAGTCGGTGATGCCATCCACCCATCTCAGCCTCTGTCACCCCCTTTTCCTCCTGCCTTCAATCTTTCCCAGCATCAGGGTCTTTTCAAATAAGTCAGTTCTTCACATCAGGTGGCCAAAGTATTGGTGTTTCAGCTTCAGTATCAGTCCTTCCAATGAATATTAAGGACTGATTTCCTTTAGGATTGACTGGTTGGATCTCCTTGCAGTCCAAGGGACTCTCAAGAGTCTTCTCCAACACAACAGTTCAAAAGCATCAATTCTTCAGCTCTCAGCTTTCTTTATAGTCCAACTCTCACATCCATACATGACTACTGGAGAAATCATAGCCTTGACTAGATGGGCCTTTGTTGGCAAAGTAATGTCTCTGCTTTTTAATACGCTGTCTTTGTTGGTCGTAGCTTTCCTTCCAAGGAGCAAGCATCTTTTAATTTCATGGCTGCAGTCACCATCTGCACTGATTTTGGAGCCCAAGAAAATAAAGTCTCTCACTGTTTCCATTATTTCCCCATCTATTTGCCATGAAGTGATGGGACCAGATGCCACGATCTTAGTTTTCTGAATGTTGAGTTTTAAGCCAAATTTTTCACTCTCCTCTTTCACTTTCATCAAGAGGCTCTTTAGTTCTTCTTTGCTTTCTGCCATAAGGGTGGTGTCATCTGCATATCTGAGGTTACTGATATTTCTCCTGGCAATCTTGATTCCAGCTTGTGCTTCATCCAGCCTGGCATTTCACATGATATACTCTGCATATAAGTTAAATAAGCAGTGTGACAATATCCACCCCTGACGTACTACATGCAGCCATTAAAACAGTATTCAGAAAATAAAAAATAAAAAAAAAACAGTATTTGGTGGTGACAGTTGGAGGCCAAGCCAACAGTAACAGCTGGAAAACAGTGGGCTTGGGAGCACTCTGTGAGTTCGCATATTAAGACATGTACAGAAGGTGCCATGGCTGCTGGCCTCACACACAGCCTGCAGGTTCTCCTTCTCTGTTATAATAACAGCACTCAGCCTTGTGGCATGTTTTCATTCTTGGAAAGAAGTGGATTTCTAAAATTAGGTTCTTATCTGAAAGGTTTTTGAGCCCTACGAGATAATTAGGAAGCCGTGCCTCAAAACAGAATCTGATGTAACCCACTTAGTTTTCACTTTCAAAGGGTGGTTTTTCATCTTCTCATATTTTCAAACCATGAAGCAAAAGATAATTTTAAAATTTTAAAATTTCAGGATAGGGCCGAATGGTAGGACATTTTCTTTCTCGTGGCAAAACTATTTACTTTATTTTATCCCTCAAAACTATTTGTGCATGAATTAAAGAAAGAGAAGACAAAGTTGTGATGTTGGTTATGAGGGACGGGGAATCTGAGAAACCACTGGACCTTTAAAATAGAAACTATACAGTGAAGGACCTGCTCTCACACAGGTTTTGTTGCTACTGCAAAACATCCAATTGCTAGAACGTTGTTTTTTTTTGTTTTTTTTTTTTCATCTATTTGAAGCAAATGCTAAGTGGAAAGTGACAGGATGCTACGCCTTCTAACATAAGTCTGTGCCTGTTGGAGAAGAGTCTGCAATTGCGGCTAAGACAGCACTTCACCAGCTAAAGTTGGCTCAAAAGAGGAAAAGCTGGGTCCCACCTGGGAATGAAAAGCGTGTTTCTCATTGGAACTCAGAGAAAAGAAAAATACTGTGGTGACCTCCCTCCAATTAGATTATAAACGCACATGTTGACCTGCCCTCCAATTAGATTATAAACACACACTGCCAGCAGCAAAAACCAGGGCTCCTCTCAGTCTCGGGGACATGCTCATCATCGCTGTCGACATCTCCTAATGTCTTGGACTCTCTCCTTTTTCATCTTAAAATTCTTAAATCCTTCCCATACTTCAGAATCAAACTCAACCCCATCTCATCTGGGAAGATTTTTCAACCTCTCTATCCATCTTCTCTTGCTCCTTCACTGTGTCATCATGCAACAGATATGAGACCTCACGCATTTGTGCTTTATGAACTAGCTATCCAAGGAAAGGTATTACCTCCACAGTAAGGTTTTAAATTGCTTGAGTAAACTATTACATATCATCTTATTGTGTGAGGTATCAACATCCTAGTAAATACTAAGTGCTCAACTTCTTAACCTCTTTCCTGAGAATACCTCATTTTATAAACAAGCATCTGTAAAGTTTTTAAATTCAGCACCAATGTAAAGATAAATTATTTTCCCCTGGGGCAGTAAATCATCTAACCACTTTCTCAAATGAGTATTTTCTAAAATCAGGTAGAAAGGGGGAACAAATCAACCCCCAATGGGTGACAGAAGGGAAGACCACATACAAAAGCAAAGCATTTATTGGAGTCTACATTTTAAACTTTGTGACCTAATATATTAGGGTGTAACAAAAACTGAAACCAGCTACAAGTAACAGGTAAAATGTAACCATAGGAATCACATGCTGATTCTTCAAAGAGTCCTGACTATGCATAGCAACAGGGTGTATGTCTGTGAGTCCCACCAGCAAGGGAATAAGCATTTTTCCAGGTTTATTATTAAAAGTCCTAGGAAAATCTAAGACTATTGTGTCTCTAAAAGTCCTCTGCAGCTTGAACTGGCCATGTCTAAAAAATGCTCAAGTATAAAATGGAGTTTAATTCTCCCTCTAAGAACTAGAATTCACAATCTCTTGAGTAAAGAGAAGGGGTGAAGAACCTTCTTTTCTTCCTGTTCTCTCTTCCAGTTAATTTGTAACGAAAGGTTTTTGTTTCCCTTCTTGCGTTTTGGTCCCTGACCTCACTTAAGGCCATTCAGGTGAAATGGCTCTGGGGAAAAAAGAGACACTTTCCATGCCTAAATGTAAGTGATCCTACAACCGACTCTTCCAATCTCTGATAGAACTAGCTAGTGGGGGCCAGCTTCCACTTCCCCACTGTGTTCCTTAAAATTCATAGAAACAAGAACATACAGCATCATTGAACAAACTGCACAACAACTGCAACAACTGGAAGTCTAGTCTAAAATCAATAGCGTTTTTTAGAACTCACAATTATCCAAAAAGGAAAAACAAAAAGGTAAAGTGACAAATAACATGAAATTTGTCCAGTTTAAGAAGTAATTGAACTAAATTGTTGTGTAAGTTTAAGGTGTACAGCATGATGGTTTAATTTACATATATAGTGATTTAATTATTATTTTAATTTAATTAATTGATTTAATTATTACATAATAATTTAATCATTATAATAGGTTAAACTAAAATTCATCTTCTCATGTCAATACAATAAAAAGTACAGAAAGAAAAAACCCCATACAATCAGCAAACAAGACTGGGAGCTTACTGTGGCCCAGATCAGGAACTCCTTATTGCCAAGTTCAGTTCAGTTCAGCTGCTCAGTCATGTCCAACTCTTTGCGACCCCATGAACCACAGCATGCCAGGCCTCCCTGTCCATCACCAACTCCTGAATTCCACCCAAACCCATGTCCATTGAGTCAGTGATGCCATCCAACCATCTCATCTTCTGTTGTCCCCTTCTCCTCCAGCCCTCAATCTTTCACAGCATCAGGGTCTTTTCAAATGAGTCAGCTCTTTGCATCAGGTAGCCAAAGTATTGGAGTTTCAGCTTGAACATCATTCCTTCCAATGAACACCCAGGACTGACCTCCTTTAGGATGGACTGGTTGCATCTCCTTGCTGTCCAAGGGACTCTCAAGAGCCTTCTCCACACAACAGTTCAAAAGCATCAATTCTTCAATGCTCAGCTTTCTTTATAGTCCAACTCTCACATCCATAAATGACTACTGGAAAAACCATAGCATTGACTAGATGGACCTTTGTTGACAAAGTAACGTCTCTGCTTTTCAATATGCTATCTAGGTTGGTCATAACTTTCCTTCCAAGGAGTAAGCATCTTTTAATTTCATATCTGCAATCACCATCTGCAGTGATTTTGGAGCCCAGAAAAAAAAAGTCTGCCACTGTTTCCACTGCTTCCCCATCTATTTGCCATGAAGTGATGGGACCGGATGCCATGATCTTAGTTTTCTGAATGTTGAGCTTTAAGCCAACTTTTTCACTCCCCTGTTTCAGTTTCATCACGATGCTCTTTAGTTCTTCTTTGCTTTCAGCCATAAGGGTGGTGTCATCTACATATCCGAGGTTATTGATATTTCTCCCGGGAATCTTGATTCCAGCTTGTGAGTCATGCAGGCCCTCATTTCACATGATGTACTCTGCACAGAAGTTAAATAAGCAGGTGACAATATACAGCCTTGATGTACTCCTTTCCCAACTTGGAACCAGTCAGTTGTTCCATGTCTTGTTCTAACTGTTGCTACTTGACCTGCATACAGATTTCTCAGGAGGCAGGTAAGGTGGTCTGGTATTCCCATTTCTTGAAGAATTTTCCACAGTTTGTTGTGATCCACACAGTCAAACGCTTTAGCTTAGTCAATGAATCAGAAGCAGATGTTGTTTTGGAATTCCTTTGTTTTTTCTATGATCCAAATGATGTCGGCAAGTTGATTTCTGGTTCCTATCCTATGCCTTTTCTAAATTCAGCTTGTAGATCTGGAAGTTCTCAGTTCATGTACTGTTGAAGCCTAGCTTGAAGGATTTTGAGCATAATCTTGCTAGCATGTGAAATAAGTACAACTGTACAGTAGTTTGAACCTTTATGACCTTGTCTTTCTTGGGGATTGGAATGAAAACTGACCCTTTACAGTCCTATGGCCACTACTGAGTTTTCCAAATTTGCTGGCATATTGAGTGCAGCACTGTAATAGTATCATCTTTTAGGATTTTAAATACCTTAGCTGGAATTCCATCATCTCCACCAGCTTTGTTTGTAGTAATGCTTCCAAAGGCCCACTTGACTTCATACTCCAGGATGTTTGGCTCTAAGTGAGTGACAACAGCATCGTGGTTATCAGGGTCTTTAAGAACTTTTTTGTATAGTTCTTCTGTGTATTCTTGCTACCTCTTGTTAATCTCGTCTGCTTCTGTTAGATCTTGCCATTTCTGTCCTTTATTGTGCCCATTTTTGCATGAAATGTTTCCTTGGCATCTCCAATTTTCTTGATGAGATCTCTAGTCTTTCCCATTCAGTTGTTTCCCTCTATTTCTTTGCATTGTTCACTTAAGAAGCCTTTCTTATCTCTCCTTGCTATTCTCTGGAACTCTGCATTCAGTTGGATTTATCTTTCCCTTTCTTCTTTGCCTTTCATTTCTCTTCTTTTCTCAGATATCTGTAAGGCCTCCTCAGACAACCACTTTGCCTTCTTGCATTTCTTAGGGTTATTGTTTTCTGCTGTTGAATTAGATGAGGGAGGTCTTAATATATTTTCAATATTAACCCCTTATCAGATATACTGTTTGCAAATACATTCCCATTCTGTAGGTTACCTTTTCACTTTGCTCATGTTTTCTTTACCTGTGCAGAAATTTTTTGGCTTGATATAATCCCATTGTTAATTGTTTTTCTGCTAAAAAAAAGTTACGTTTCACTAAAAAATGGGCTCTAGTATTTGAACAACAGAAGTTGGTTATTTCTCTTGCAGATGCTCATTGTAAAATTCAATTATTTGATAATTTAGGAAATTAAGTGTAATAGTTTCCTATTGACACTGCAACAAATTACCAAAGACGTAGTAGCTTAAAACAGCACAAATGCATACTCCCCCTCTTCCCTCAACAGAATGATCTCTGTTCATTTCCAAGGCAAACCATTCAATATCATAGTAATCCAAGTCTATGCCCCGACCAGTAACGCTGAAGAAGCTGAATGGTTCTATGTAGACCTACAAGACCTTTTAGAACTAACACCCAAAAAAGATGTCCTTTTCACTATAAGGGACTGGAATGCAAAAGTAGGCAGTCAAGAAATACCTGGAGTACCAGGCAAATTTGGCCTTGGAGTACAGAATAAAGCAGGGAAAAGGCTAATCGAGTTTTGCCAAGAGAACACACTGGTCATAACAAACACCCTCTCCAAAAACACAAGAGAAGACTCTACACATGGACATCACCAGATGGTCAACACCGAAATCAGACTGATTATATTCTTTGCAACTGAAGATGGCGAAGCTCTGTACAGTCAGCAAAAACAAGACCGGGAGCAGACTATGGCTCAGATCACGAACTCCTTATTGCCAAATTCAGACTTAAACAGAAGACAGTGGGGAAAACCACTAGACCGTTCAGGTATGACCTAAATCAAATCCCTTATGATTATACAGTGGAAGTGAGAAATAGATTTAAGGGACTAGGTTTGATAGACAGAGTGCTTGAAGAACTATGGACGGAGGTTCAAGACATTGTACAGGAGACAGGGATCAAGACTATCCCCAAGAAAAAGAAATGCAAAAAAGCAAAATGGCTGTATGAAGAGGGCTTACAAAAAAGAAGAGAAATGAAAAGCAAGGGAGAGGAGGAAAGATATACCCATTTGAATGCAGAGTTCCAAAGAATAGCAAGGAGAGATAAGAAAGCCTTCCTCAGCCATCAATGCAAAGAAATAGAGGAATACAATAGACTAGGAAAGACTAGAGATCTCTTCAAGAAAATTAGACATACTAAGGGAACATTTCATGCAAAGATGGGCTCAATAAAGAACAGAAATGGTATGCACCTAACAGAAGCAGAAGATATTAAGAAGAGGTGGCAAGAATACACAGGAGATCTATACAGAAAAGATCTTCATGACCCAGACAATCATGATGGTGTGATCACTCACCTAGAGCCAGACATCCTGGAATGTGAAGTCACGTGGGCCTTAGGAAGTATCACTATGAACAAAGCTAGTGGAGGTGATGGAATTCCAGCTGAGCTATTTCAAATCCTAAAAGATCATGCTGTGCAAGTGCTCTACTCAAAATGCCAGCAAATTTGGAAAACTCAGCAGTGGCCACAGGACTGGAAAAAGTCAGTTTTCATTCCAATCCCAAAGAAAGGCAATGCCAAAGAATGCTCAAACTACTGCACAATTGCACTCATCTCACACACTAGTAAAGTAATGCTCAAAATTCTCCAAGCCAGGCTTCAGCAATACGTGAACTGTGAACTTCCAGCTCATTTTAGAAAAGGCAAAGGAACCAGAGATCAAATTGCCAACATTCGCTGTATCATCAAAAAAGCAAGAGAGTTCCAGGAAAACATCTATTTTTGCTTTACTGACTATGCCAAAGCCTTTGATTGTGTGGGTCACAATAAACTGTGGAAAATTCTTCAAGAAATGGGAATACCAGACCACCTGACCTGTCTCTTGAGAAACCTGTATGCAGGTCAGGAAGCAACAGTTAGAACTGGATATGGAACAACAGACTGGTTCCAAATAGGGAAAGGAGTACGTCAAGGCTGTATATTGTCACCCTGCTTATTTAACTTATATGCAGAGTACATCATGAGAAATGCTGGGCTGGATGAAGCACAAGCTGGAATCCAGATTGCCGGGAGAAATATCAATAACCTCAGATATGCAGATGACACCACCCTTAAGGCAGAAAGTTAAGAAGAACTAAAGAGCCTCTTGATGAAAGTGAGAGAGGAGAGTGAAAAAGTTGGCTTAAAGCTCAACATTCAGAAAATTAAGATCATGGCATCCAGTCCCATCACTTCATGGCAAATCGATGGGGAAACAGTGGCTGACTTTATTTTTCTGGGCTCCAAAATCACTCCCGATGGTGATTGCAGCCATGAAATTAAAAGACACTTACTTCTTGGAAGGAAAGTTATGACCAACCTAGATAGCATATTGAAAAGCAGAAACATTACTTTGCCAACAAAGTTCCATCTAGTCAACGCTATGGTTTTTCCAGTAGTCATTTATGGATGTGAGAGTTGGACTATAAAGAAAGCTGAGAGCCGAAGAATTGATGCTTTTGAACTGTTGTGTTGGAGAAGACTCTTGAGAGTCCCTTGGACTGCAAGGAGATCCAACCAGTCCATCCTAAAGGAAATCAGTCCTGGGTGTTCATTGAAAGGACTAATGTTGAAGCTGAAATTCCAATACTTTGGCCACCTGATGCAAAGAGCTGACTCATTTGGGAAGACCCTGATGTTGGGAAAGATTGAAGCCAAGAGAAATGGACGACAGAACATGAGATGTTTAGATAGCATCACCGACTCAATGGACATGAGTTTGGTTAAACTCTGGGAGTTGGTGATGGACAGGGAGGCCTGGCGTACTGCGGTTCGTGGGGTCGCAAAGATTCCGAGACGACTGAGCGACTGAACTGACTTCCCTCATAGCTCAGCTGGTAAAGAATCCACCTGCAATTAAGGAGATTCCTGTTCAATTCCTGGATCGGCAAGATCCCCTAGATAAGGGATAGGCTACCCACTTCAGTATTCTTGGGCTTCCCTTGTGGCTCAGCTGGTGAACAATCCGCTTGCAATGTGGGTGACCTGGGTTCAATCCCTGGGTTGTAAAGAATCCGCCTGCAATGTGAGAGACCTGGGTTCAATCCTTGGTTTGGCAAGATCCTCTAGAGAAGGGAAAGGCTACCCACTCCAGTATTCTTGTGTGGAGAATTCCATGGAGTGTATAGTCCATGGGGTCGCAAAGAGTCAGACACGACTGAGTGACTTTCACTATAGTATGGATGTCAGATTCTAAAATCAAAAATATCAAGCATTGGCAGGGCTACATTCTCCTGGAGACTTCAGACGAGAATCAGTTTCCTTGTTTTTTCCAGCTTCTAGAAGCTGTCTAACATCCTTGGCTCATGGTCTTTTCTTCCATCTTCAAAGCACATGATTCCAACCTCTGGTGCTATCATCACATCTTTTTCTCCCTGTTTCTAAATCTGCTACCTCCCTCTTATGAGAACGCTGGTATTCACACTGGATTCACCAGGACAATCCAAGATTTTCTCCCCACCTAAGAGTCTTAAGTGAATCACATCTGCAAAGTTTTTTTTGCCATGTAAAATAACATATTCACAGGATCTGGGGATTAGGATATGTCTGTCTTTAATGGGTAATTATTCAGACTACCACAATAACCAAATATAATCTGTGATCAAACATAGGTACAGAAAATCCATACAGCATACAAGTAATCAAGATTTGAGTATAATTAATAACCTAGGTCTTCAAGAAAATAAATTAATTACACTTTAAGTTGCAAGCTAAATGCAGCTAGACAGAAGATTTTTTAAAATATACTCTTCTTGCTAGCACCAAAACTTTTTTTCTTTTCCTCATATGTTAAAGTACAGAGAAATAGAGTATGAAATGTAAGGGGAAATGGTCATTGAACTGATGGTTTGTACATGGAAATTTTTTCTTCAGCATGACTGGAAAAAAAAAGAAAAAAAAAACTTTTTAAAAGACTGATGAAATGTTTCAAACTGCAAAAGTGAAACCTATTCTTTTTACGGAATTGAATTCTCATATCCTATGTCCTAGGTATTTCTTTTCCTAAACACTCTGTTATGTGGAGATATAAGCTCAGGAAACACTAAGCAAATTCCAGCAGATTAGCAAGGGTGATTTAGATATATTATGTTGATTTAGATATAAATGTGCTATGAAAGATTACCTCCACTGATCACAGCAGCTAAGAAGACTGAGTATTAATCAGCTAATGTTTGCAGCTCTTGGGGGAAAGAGGTAGTAGATAGAAACCAAGAATTATAAAGAGAACAGAAGGAGCATTAGTCAGAGAGGTGGGAAAAAGTAAACATCATAAATTAGGTTAATAGCAGGACTCTACATCTTCCTTTTCCTCCAAACTTGGATAAAACCTTTAACTGAAGCTTAATACACTCTGTATATATTCACATATACTCATTTAACACCTGCTGCATTCAATATTAACTAAAATCAGTTTCTGTAGTCTTTAAATAAAGTTAGGAAACCTGTTTAAAATTTGTGGCCTGATCTTTCTGAACCTGTGCTAATCATTTAGAAGTTGGTATACAATAATGAAAATAGAATGGGAATAAGTGGATACCAGAAGACCAGGGCTGTAGGCCTAGCTCTTCTGCAAATTGCTTCCAAGATTTCAAACCTCTTATCTCAATGTGACTCAACAGTCTTCCATTAAAATGAGAAATTTAAATTAGTAAAAAAATATTATTTAACAAATCAGAAATTAAATATGCAGCCTTCCCACCGCATAGCAAATATAATTTCTCCACTGACGCCAATTATACTGTCTATTTCACAAAGAGAATTAAAATATGGTTAAAAAACTGGAATTCACTGCTAAGAAAATATTTGGTCATATAGGAAAATATAAGAGAGGCCAATATAAACCTAGTAGGTCTTATAAACATGCTAAGTAATAGCAGAGATTGGCAAACTACAGCCACTAGGCCCAATCAAGTCCACCACCTATTTTTTTTAAAATAAAGTTCTATTGAAACACAGGCTTGCCCATTCATTTACATATTATCTATGCCTAACTTACAGCTAAAGTGACAGAGTTGAGTAGTTGTGACAAAGATCAGGTGGCCTGTAAACCCTAAAATATTTATTATCAGTCTATACATAGAAAGAGTTTCCTGATCCTATCTAATAAAATGACACAAGTGGTGGTGGTGGTGGTTTTGTCACTAAGTCATGTCCGACTCTTGCGACCCCATAGACTATAGCCTGCCAGGTTCCTCAGCCCATGGGATTCTCCAAGCAAGAATACTGGAGTGGGTTGCCATTTCCTTCTCCAAAACAACACAAGACCAGTGATAAATCCCATAACATGTTAAAATCAAAAAAATTTAAGGGTAGCTCTAATGATTAATTTTTTCACTTTTTATATGTCTTCACACGGTGTATAAAAAGTGATGTCACCTTAGCAAATAGTTTGTGATATATTTCTTTGAGTTGGTTTTCTTTTGGGGAAGAGTAGTTAATTTGACATTATTTTTATTATTGTTAAATTGAGTAGGGATAGGCAACATTATGCTGCAGTAATAAACAAACCTCCAAGTTTTCATGCCTTACAACTACAAAGTCTTATCTCTCATACCCACTGGATCAACTGGGTGATCCATGTGCCTTCTCTCTGGGAACCAAGCTGATAAAGACTCTTCCATTCAGACAGATGCCAATTACTGTGGCAGAAGAAAAGAGAGTATAGCTAATGGCACTCTGCTTTCTAAAGCTTCCACCAGAGATGACACATCCCCTCCAGTCACATTTCCTTCTTCAAAGTAAAACACATGGTCATGTGTAATTTCACTGGGGCAGTGTAATTCTACCACCAGACCAGAAAGAGGAGAACTAGAACATCTGAGACAGACTCTTAAAGACAGTCATGGTAACTGCCAAAAACAGTCTGAGAGATGGAGTTAAATGCCTCTCGCTTGTGGAGACTTTGCCTCAAGTAAGGCACCACCATAGAAAGCACAACTCTTTAATTACACTGTAATTTACCAAAGTCTAGACTTTCTGGCTCTACGTTGACAGAGTATTGGTAAAAGTGCTATACCATTCTTGCAAATCCTACGACAGAGACTTCTTTAGCAGTGTGAAGAAGTATTTCTTCAATGAAAATGTTAGTTTTCTGAACTCTTGGGTATTTCTGAATTCCATTTATCTGATATTCCAAATAATTCCTTGGTCCTTTCCAAAATTTAAAAATAGCAGTTGAAGTTTAGTAGTGAGTTCTCTTAATGTCTATAGAAATTTACTTGCTACAGTGAGTAAAATGTACTTTTTAAAAAATCATTTTCCCACTATTAAAAAGAGCATTTAAAGCATGGTCTATTTTAGCCTCTAAAATTACTTTCCTACATTTTTTAAAAGAAAGCAAACATTCAAAATAGAACTCATGAGTGATGTACCACATTCTTTCCTTTAAAAATCTATTAAGAGGGAATAAACTTGCTTTTATTTAACATATTGCATTTACATGTTAACTGTTTAAAATAATTTTACTTTTTTGGAATGGTCAGACATAATCAAGAAATTTGTGCCAAGACTTCCTTTTGAAAGCTACGTCTTTAAATCATGTTGACTAATAAAACTCCCAATGCTGCACAGCAGGAAAAAAAAGGATATAAAAATTATAAGCCATTTTTCAAATTGAAAAAAAAGGTTTTCATTTAAAGTTAGCCAAATATGGAGCACATAATCCATGGCAAAATTCTCGTAGTTAATATATACTCTTGAACTCTTGTTAACAACACAATTAACGTTTAGTATGTAGACATGGAACCATGCTATACCTTCAGTACACAACATTCTCTGCGGTAATGGCTTAAGGAAAAAAAGTGTATCTATAAAATATATACTGCTTTCTTGGTCAAATATAAGTTGATTTTATTGAACGCAAGATTATTTTCAGTCTGGGTGTCTTCACTATTGATAAAATAGACTGCGGATGGGCTCCTTTAGCTGGAGGGACCATATGCATAAGAAAATGCTTGCAGAGAAGATGACATATGTCATACCATGTGCCAAACACCATCCTAGATCTGGAAGTGACAATTTTCTCATATATACTGGCACTTGGAGCTCTCTAGCTTTGGATGTATTTCTTCTCCACAAGAACTCAAGTGACATTATGTGTGTTTCTGAAAAGCTTGGTAGGAGGTTTCCTGGCAAATTAGTTATATTACATTTTATATTTTTATCTGATATCCTTTAATTAACATGCTTTGTGAATTATTTTTGTTGTACCTCTTAAATGTCAGACATGAGCTTGCAACATCTACTCTATAGTCATCAGGTTTCTAAGGAACATGCAACTACACCCTTGTACACATAAGACAGATAATGAATTTTGCTCCTTTTTCTACTAAACTAAGTTAGTTTCTCTGGAAAATGGGGTAATTATACTGCTGCTATGTACCTTACTATCCTAGTCAATTCACAAAAAAAGCAATATGCTGAATGACCAATTGCCATTTTTACTAATGTATATATTTATCAAAATATTTGCTTTTAAAAAGCAAATAATTATAAAATGTGTAACAATTTATATAGGATGGGATGGCTTCTGACATTTTGAGGATTTCTGCAAAGTCTTAGCTGACAGATTTTTATTTCAGAATTTCATATGGAAATTCTTCAGTTTATGCTGATGTCTTACCAATTCTCTCCTATGTCATTTCTGCTTTTAAAACATTTTAAGTTTCTCTTACTAATTTTTCAAGTATTACATTACTTATGTAATCTCTAGCAATTAGTAACCAAAATGTAGCAAGTAACATGGTTGTTCTTGTCTCTGTCTTGTTCAAAACAGTCTCATTTTTTTTTAGCATGTTTAAGGTTTTAATGTTTTTAAGATTTAACAAAATGTACACTCTCTTATTTTGTCATTGTTCTTTCTCAGCTGAATTTACTGTCTTGTCAATGTTATACACATGGAAGAGATACCTTCCATGCATTCTCACTTCCTTTCCATCGCTTTGAATGATCTGCAGGTTTTGTGTTGTATATCTTTTCAAATCACTATTAGAAACCAAAAATTTTTGTGTGATTTGATTAGTTGGGCCACTTCTTGTTTCTACCATATGTATTTAAAGTTATTTACTTCCTTTTTTTAATTTTACATATATTTACTACCCCTGTGTCAATTCCTTAGATTAACACATAAGCCTGAGTTTGTGTTTCTAGAAATACATTTTTAAATTTCAATATGATGTGATTATTTTTACCCAGTTATGAATAACCACGTTTCTGGGAAATGGATGAAATTAGAAAAACTGGTAAACTGGCTATTTGAAGAACTGGCCAATCAGTGAAATGATTGTTTATTGGACTGGTTTTGGGTTAGTTGGCCTGCTTCCCTAGATGATGAGTAAAACAGAGGATACAAAAGTTACACACACACACAAAATAAGTTATATTTTATTGCCTATTACAATTCAAACACTCACCCCAAGTTTCAGATATGATCCTTCTCTAGTACATATAAGAAAAGCAAATTTGTTTCATTTTCCTACTAGTTGTTCCCTTAGAAATGGCTCTCATAATGAGTGTATTTCCCCACCATGCCCAGTTTCACCACAGATCACTGCTCACTTTAGTGTTAAACACCACTGAAAATTCCTGGCTGGACCCAAAAATTCCAGTATGAGGTTTTTTTCCTTCTCTGAGAGCCACAGAGATGTTGTGTGGGGCAGACAGCACTACAAGAGAGAAGTCCTCCATCAGTTGAAGGCAATTGCAATGTAGGATGTAGAAATGTAATGCTGGGAAAGAGAGATGACTATTTCTAGATTCTGGGGGTAAAAGATAAAAAAAAAGTAAACCCTTCAGAGAGAGTACTCTCTGGCATCACACAGTCCCAACCCAGCTCCTCATATTCTAACCTCACTTATGTCCAATAACTCAACCCCACCTCCCTCCCAGCCCACCCTCTACTTCAATATCCATTCCTCTAGTATAAATTTCAGTCCAAAGCAGTGTTATTCAGCCCTTGTATCACATTCAAATCACCTGGAGAGCATTTTTTAAATGTCAATGCCCAGACCTCACCCAGAGATTCTCATTTAATGGTCTATGGGACTTAGAAATGGGCTTTTAAATTTAAAGTTCCCTGGCTGATCCTAAAGTACAGTTAAGTCTAAGAACACTTATATAAAGAGAGCTTCCCAAACATTTCCACTTCACTTTATATATGATAATGCTATTTGTGAAACACACTGTAGTAAACCTGAAAGGCTGCTGGAGGTTGCAGATGATGTGGTGGTGTGAAGGGACAGGAAACAGGGAATCCCCTGACTGACCAGATCCCATGCAGCCACCTAACCAACAAGGATGGAAGGGCTTTGATCTCCATACATAAGCCATTTTTCACATCCTCATTTTTTGTGGGAAAAGGGATGTTGCGATCTACAGCAACAATCAGCGCAGCTTCCACAGGCTGATGTAGGGTAGGTATTGGCACCCCAAGTGCTGAGGACTGTCTAGTCCAGTACATGGCTCTCCTAATATGTTTCACTCGGAAATCACCCACTGCTGTGAATTATATGCACATGCTTCCCAAACTGTCCATAGGCTTACTATCAACAAAAGAACAATCTAAGTTACTTACTTTCAAAGGCAGAAATCGTGTAAATGATTTTATTACCTACCCTAAAGATAGATCCACAGTACATTTCTAATAAACACTGGTTGAATCATTTAAGTCTATATACCCTGATTAGCTACCATCAGTGAAAAGTCCATAATCCCATAATCACTCCTCAAGCAGTGAAACTTGAATAACAGGCAAAAGTCTAGAAGATTACAAGCAATAAATGATTACTCTGGGGAGCTGCTTTCTTGCTTAGATAAGCAGATGAAGCACAGTCCCTCCTCCCTCCTCAGATCAGGAACATGGTAAATGAAGGTCCAACACTGGAAGCCCAGACACCATCACTTCACCCTAAAAGAGGGTGAACTGACAGCACAGTTTAGGGAGAATCTGCAGCAGATTGTCCTGGATTTAAATAAATTGGCTTCATGGAGAGTGGGAACAGCACAAGCCCACACATGTGCATGCCAGCACAACAAGCTATGGAGCTTAAGGAAAGAAAGAAAGTAGTGATAGTGAACAGACCCAATCATATCCTTTTCCCTTAGCCAAGGTTAAGAACACTTTCTTTTCATATTAGGTTCTTTTCTATGTTTTATATATTAACACATGCTAACTGTGTAAGCCAACTCAAACTCCTGTTATTGACACTAACCGTGACTTCATCATGGGTTGTTTTTTTTTTTGTCTGACCTATATTTTTACCTATGAGAATTCGAGTATTCAAAATATTTTCTCTGTCTGTGAAGAATCACGATAATTTTTTTCTAACAGTGATGGCCCCCGTCTATAGGTACCAGAAGAAACAAGATTGGGAATGCATAGGGCAGCCCTTCCTGCAAGAGAAGTTTGACAATGAAAAGCATGTACATCTTTCCTCCTATGACAAACTTAGACTATTGTGTCCAAATAGCATCACTCATACATGCCATCCTAACTCCTAAGTAGAGGAAAGAAATCAGAGCTGTGTTTAGCTGATAAAATCGCAAATGAGGAATATAACTTACCTGGAGCAGGAACACCACCTATCAGTTTCTGGTTTCAAATGTTTTTTAGTTTATTGAAAGTGGAGGGGTCATGAGTCTTGTTCAATCAGTATATTGATCCAAGAAATTGATCTTCTCTGTTTGTTACTGTTGGCCCTTGCCCTGTTTTCTCTAAGGGAACTAATGTGGCTCTGGTTGAAATTATCCATGGACACTAACAGAAGCAGAAAAACCTTGGTTTACTCTACTGCAAAAATGTAGGAGTCTCTTGTGGGACAGAAGTTGATGGCTCTCTGTAGGACATAACAAAGGTCAAACATGAAACTACCTTAAAACAAACAAAAAATTAGGTGAGGAGATGGTGATCTATGAAGCCTAGCTTAGTCTACTTTTCTTGAGTTCATCAGAGTACAAAGGGAGCAGCATAATGTAAACTGGCATTCTCTCCCAACAGGAAGCCACTCAGGTTGCAGGAAGAAGCAAAACTGGATCTGTGTTTGCCCAAGTATAAGAAGCCAACGTGAGAGATTATAAGCAATCCCATGAAGCAGGAGCTGCTATAATTGACTCAAACTCTCAATGACATCACGTGAAAATGCAGTATTATACAACCTTGCTTTTATGTTTATTCAGTTGTTAACAATTATTTGATTCAGTTTTGCGGAAAATACTTCCATATTATTATATATAAAAATGAGCCCAAGGCAAAGGTGGAATAAAGTGCAGTCTAATTCTGAGCGCAATTATCAGAAATGTGTGGTTGTGATTCCAGTTTCATTAGCAGGAAGAAAAACCCATCTTACAGAAAGTTGGAACAGTGACCTTAAGCATTAAATCTCTAGTTGCTGTAGGAGGCTCACAATGCATAAATCTGAAAGACTCTGGAAAAGTCTCTCATCCTAGAGGGATGTACAGAACAACCTCCTCTGAGCTCCAAAGGGAAGGAAGGAAAATTAGAGGCAGCACTGGGTATGTGGCACATCAGAAGTTACCTACTGCAAGAGGAGTAGTATCTACTGCAAGTTTACCATTAAAGAAGCTGATGAATCACAAAGAGTTCATACCACAGGCTGTTTTTATTCTAATCAGGTAGCTCAACTTATTTTCATTGTCATGGTCAGAACTTTACTATTGACATTTCTAGAGTGAACTGAAATGAAATGGGAGCCAGGAAATTTGCCTTTTGGTCCCCTGATAGTAAGTGGCAAGAAAGTTTAATTTTGCAGGACCTGTTACACAACTAAAAATGCATTAGGGACACAGGAAAAACCAGGCCTCTTTACAAAAGAAGACAGGTACAGAAATGTTCATTGAAACACTGTCTATAATAATTCAAGACTGGAAACGTACTAATTGTCCATTCATTGATCAAACACATTTTATAAGTATTCAACAGAACATGATATAGAAGTTAAAATACATAAATTTGCAATGTGTTTCAAAAATCTTAATATTGAACCCCTCAAAAGTTACAGACTAGCATTTCATAAAATGCCACTTGAGTATAACACTATCTATTTATAGATAACCTGCCTGCCAACGCAGGAGACATAAGAGACACGGTTTGATCTCTGACTTGGGAAGATCCTCTGGAGAAGGAAATGGCAATCCACGCCAGTATTCTTGCCTGGAGAATCCCATGGACAGAGGAACCTGACAGACTACAGTCCATAGGGTCGCACAGAGTCGGATACAACTGAAGCAACTTAGCACACACACACATATATTTGTAGATATAGGTTTTATTTATAGATATGTATATCTATAAATGCACGGGCTGCTGCTGCTGCTAAGTCACTTCAGTCATGTCCAACTCTGCGACCCCATAGACAGCAGATCACCAGGCTCCCCCGTCCCTGGGATTCTCCAGGCAAGAACACTGGAGTGGGTTGCCATTTCCTTCTCCAATGCATGAAATGAAAAGTGAAAGTGAAGTCGCTCAGTCGTGTCTGACTCTTAGCGACCCCATGGACTACAGCCTACCAGGCTCCTCCATCCATGGGATTTTCCAAGTGAGAATGCTGGAGTGGGTTGCCATTGCCTTCTCCACAAATGCATGGGAATGATAAAAAAAAAATAAGATATTTCTTCTCTTGGAAGAGGGCACAAGGTGAACGAGAAGAGAGAAAAAGCAGCACACAAGTGACATTAACTTTTCCTTTAAAGTTTTAGTTCCTTAAAATAACTGAAGCAGGTTTGGGGAAAATGTCAAGATTTGATTGAACTTGTTGGTGAGCAGGTATTCACTACTATTTTCTATATTGTTCTGCATGTTCAAGTATGCTATATAACAAACCTACAGGGAGAAATAGACAGCAATATAATAGTAGTTGAGGACTTCAGCACCCCACTTACATGAGTGAATAGATCATCTTGACTGAAAAATCAATAAAGAAACATCAGCCTTAAACAACATGTTAGACCAGGTAGACTTAACAGATATTTATAGAACACACCATCCAAAAACTGGCTTCCCACATGGCTCAGCGTGTAAAGAATCTGTCTGCATTGCAGGAGCCACAGGAAAACAGGTTCAAACCTTGGGTCAGGAAGATCCCCTGGAAGAGAACATGGCAACCCATTCCAGTATTCTTACCTAAAGAATCCAATGGATAGAGGAGTCTGGCAGGCTACAGTCAATAGGGTCAGGTCGCAAACAGTCAGATACGACTGAAGTGACTGAGCACATACGCATGCATCCAAAAACTGCACACGGAACATTTTCCAAGATACATCACATGTTAGGCCACAAAACAAGTCTTAAAAAAATTTTAGAGAGTTGAAATCATATCTAGCATCATTACCAAACACAATGGTATGAAACTGAAATTAATTACATACAGAAAACTAGAAAATTCACAAATATGTGAAGATTGAACAAATGCTACTGAACAAACAATGGATCAAAGAAGAAACCAAAATAGAAATCAAAAAAATTCCTGATACAAATGAAAATATGTATTACATCAAAATGGTATGAAATGTAGCACACCAAAATTCATAGGACTCAGCTCAAGCAGTTCAAAGAGATAAGCTCATAACAACAAATGCCTATCTTAAAAAACAAAATAAATCCCCAAAAAACAACCTAACTTGACACCTCAAGTAACTAGAGAAAGAACAAAGCCCAAAGTTAATAGAAGAAGGAAATAACAGTAACTATTAGAGCAGAAATAAATGAAAAAGACAATAGAAAAGATTAATGAAAACAAGAGCTGGTTCTTTGAAAAAATAAAAACGAACAAACCATAAGCTGACCCACCAACCAAAAAAGAAAGAGAGCTCAAATAAATAAAATCAGAAATGAAAGATAAGATATTATAATTGATACTACAAATATACAGACTCATAAGAGACTATTTTGAACAATTACATGCCCATAAATTGGACAACTTAGAAGCAATGGATAAATCCTAGAAACACACAACCTACCTAGACTGAATCATGATAAGGAGCATAAAAAGGAAAGAACCCAGCAACAAACCCATGCATAAAGAGGAGGAAAGTACAATCTCTTAAATGATGCTGGAAAAACTGGACAGTCACATGTAAAAGAATAAATCTGAATGACTATCTTATAACATACACAAAAATTAACTCAAAATGAATTAAAGACTTGAATGTAAGACCTGTCTCCATAAAATTCCTAGGAGAAAACATAGTGGTAAGCTCCTTGACATAGATCTCAGGGTTGTTTTTTGACTCTCACACCAAAAGCAAAAGCAACAAAAGAAAAATAAATAAGTAGGACTACAATGAACTAAAACACTTCTGCACAACAAAGGAAACCATCACAAAATGAAAAGGCAGTCTACTTAATAAAAGAAAACATTTGCAAATTATATATCTGATAAGGGGCTAATATCCAAGATACATAAAGAATTCTTACAACTCAATAGCAAGAAACGACCTGATTAAAATATGGACAGAAGATGTAAATAGACATTTTTTCAAAGAAGAAATAGAGATAGCCTACAGATGCATGAAAAGACAGTCTACATCATTAATTATTAGGGAAATGCAAATCAAAACCACAATGAGAGGTTATACCACCTCACACCTTTTACAATTACTGAAAAGGATAGAAATAACAAAGATTGATAAGCATGTGGAGAAAAGGGGGATTAAACTAGTAAAGTCACTATAGAAAACAGTATGAAGTCTTTTTAAAAACTTAAAAATAGAACTACCACATGCTCTAGCAATTCACTTCTGGACATTTATCTAAGGAAAAGGAGACATTACTTTGAAAAGGTATCTACACTATCATGCTCATAGCAGCATTATTTATAATGGTCAAGATACAGAAACAGCCTGTGTCCAACCAATGGATAAATGAATAAATTATAATATATGTAATAGAATATTATTCTGCCATAAAAAATGAAATATTGCCACTTGTAATAACCTGGATAGACCTCAAGGGCATTATGGAAAGTGAAATAAGTCAGACAGAGAAAGACACTGTATGATCTCTCTTATAAATGGAATCTTCAAAATAAATAAATGAAAACGCCAGGCTCATAGACTTACCCTAAACTCTGGTAGTTGCCAGAGGTAGGAGAATGGAGGATAGGAGAAATGGGTGAACAATTTTTTTTTGGTTTTCTGTTTAAAAAAAATTGATTACTTTTCAATAAATTTTACACAATCTGTTTGAGAAAATAGCAAAGGAAGGATCACTTCCCAGCTTTTTTACGATTCCAGTATTGCCCTGATTTCAACGCCATGCTAAAAAAGTATTTAAAAAGAAAATTATAAACCAGTATCTCCTATGAATTTAGATGCAAAAATTTATTAAAAATATTGGCAACTGAGTATATCTGTGCATAAGAAGAAATATATACCATGACCAAGTTGAATTCATCCCAAGGATGCAAGGATGGTCCAACATTTGAAATCAATCAATGCAATCCATCATGTCAACAAGCTAATCAAAAAAAAATCATATGATTTTATCAATTGATGCATAAAATGCATTTGACACCCAAAAAGAAAGAAAAGAAAAAATATGCTACAGGAAAAATAACAGAAAACAGTATTGCTTTAGGGGGAGGGAAGATTGCAGTGGAAGATGGCAACATATTTTTCAAATGGGGCAAAAAGCAGAACAAAGTTATTAATGATGGTCAAAAGATACTGTTTTTGGGTTTAGCAATTAGACTTGGTAGATATATTACTTTTCGAGGAATAAACTGGAAGAATTGCACTATTATAATAAAAAGTCACACTATTCTTTTTATTACTATATTGTAAAATGCATTATAAAATTAAAAAAAGAACAAAAACCAACAAAAAAATGTGTTAATGGCATCTTTTTATAAAACAATCAAATCAGGAAGACATGTAAAATTTAGTTGTTTCACAGGAAACTGAGATTAGAGAGAAATATATTAGAATTACTAGAATATAAATATGTACAGTTAATGAATTTAGATAAAAGTGTATAGGCCATGAAGATATTTTAAGAAAATAAATATATGGAGAGACAAAAGTGTATAAGTTTTGCATTTGTGCAACTAAGAAAATGATGTGAGACATGAAAATAAGATCGGACAATAGGAATTTAACCAAATCAGATTCCAATTCCCCTAAAGGCCACACTGTGCCTACATACCTCCTGCTTGCCCTGGCTGGATTTTTCTCCCCCCTTCCATTACATTTTACTAAGAAACCACCTGAAAGGCAGTAACTAGTTATTTGAGACATGGAAGTACTTGTTTCACTTAGCACCACCTTGGAGGAGGGTTAGAGAAACTGTTAGCGGGGATGTGTGATGAAATAGAAAAGGAGCAAACAGAAGAGGAGAGCCATGGCTGTGGCTGCTGGTCACCACAGCGGTCAGCGCTGCTGCTGAGAAGACCCACGGCCTGGTGAGCAGCCACACATGGGAATCCAGAGGAGAATGAGGACTTAACATCAGCCTTTCCACAAGAACTCACCTTACTCCACACCATGCATGCAAACACACACAGGAGAGGGAGCCTGTAGAGATACATAGAAACCATACTTAACTCTAAGGAAGGGCCCACATCAGTTCCTCCATCATCTTTTCTACCCACTTGGTCCTCACTGTTCTTTTCACAAGTAACAAAGTAAAGGGTGAGACAAGAATCACAGACATTCATCCCCGCTCCACTGCTGTGTGACCCTAAAGCCTAAAAAGGCCAACTGACCTAAAACTTCACAGACAATTAATGGTGGGTCTCATGTTAGCATTTTTATAGTTATAGATATAGACATAGATATAGATCTACAGATACAGATACATATGTATAGATATAGATATATAGATATAACACTACCCCAACAGCAACACTGAGTTTTCTTTTTCTGACACAAATTGATGAGTAATCAATTGCCCCCTTCTGTTTCAGGCAGCTGAACTAACTAAACAAAATAGGTTTTAAGGTTTTTGTTTGTTTGCTTGCTTACTGAATTAGCAAAGAGTCTTTGGGTATATTTTGCCTTTTTTTTTCTCCTGATGAACAAATTCTATGACATTGCAAAAACCAAGAGACTTTTTAAGAGTATAAATTTCATATCAAGTATATTTTGAAAATTAAAAAGACTTCCTAAAAATGCCCAAAATATTTAATTGCATCTAATACAGGCTATAATATGGCAAAGCCAAAGTAACTGGGATGGAATAAAACAGGATCCTTATTCTATTCATTTAATAAAAGATACCCCATTGAGAATCTTTAAAAGAATAGACTATTTGAGCCAGGCATTCTGGTAAGAGAATGCTATTCTGTTTTAGATTTATTTACTGGTGGTCCTCAATGCTGACTGTATACCAAGGGAGCTTTTAAAATATTCTGATGTCAGGGCACTGCCCCCAACCAATTAAAGCAGTCTGTCTAGAGGTGGGGACTAGGCATCTGCAAATTTTTAAAACTCCCTAGGTGATTCTAATATGCAGTCAGGGTTGAGAACCACTGATTTAGACATTGCTGTTCCAATTAATATTTAAACAGTCACAGCCTGTTGGCTCCACTAATCCAGTTGCATTACAACTGGCATATAAAAGATTATTTTTTTAATACTATATGAAAAGGAAGATCAATGGACCCTTCAGGTACAAGTTACTCTGTAATCCTTCTGATGCACTGTCCATTCTGGTAGTCCTCTGTGTTTTAATTCATCACCTGTGCTTTTATAGAACTGAAAGTGTTAATCCTTCTTCACAGACTCTAGTGCAAACCTTAATATTGAATAATCCACTGAGTTGCTTGTTTAAAATCTTTGCTTCATTAAGTCACCAGATATTCCTGGCAGCAGAAGAGTGGCAAGATGTCAACCTGAGCTTTGCTGAGCCAAAAGAATTAGCTTTTACCGTATTTCTAAAGATGAATATGCTCTTAGAGCATGTCCATTAGCCCTAATACTCTAATGAATGTATGGCTTGACAGACAAAATAATTGGCGTAGTTCAGAGTGTAAGAGAACCAATTTGATGAATCAGAATAAGGTCAAGGGAAAGAAGAAACAAGGATTTAGTTTGCACATATTTCTAACCATAGCAACAAGAAAGATTAAATAGTAAAAAAACAAGATTAGGTAGAATTGATAATCCATCAATGTGGGGTTCCTTCATCTCATTAACACTAGTCAATAAAAAAGTGGCTTTGCTATAAAACAGTGGCACTTGAGGTCCATGGAAGTCACTGTGTATCCTAGCAATGTCCTTTTTAAAAAAAAAAGAAGTCTGAGGATCTTATCTACTGTGGCTAACCTCTGGAATTTCTGGCCTTATCTCCTGGCTACTCACTTAGGATAGTCTAGGGTTTTATTTCCCCATGGGTTTACCATCAACATTTTTCCCTTTAAAATATCAGCCCTGACCTTAAATGGCACAGGGCTTTCTCTGTTGCCTCTGGAAATATTTATAGCACTCAGGTATAATTCTTCTGATTGAAATAAGTTTTGCTTCTATTCTTTAGTGAAACAATAAAGGTAGATTGCAGAGCAAGCCCTTTTATTCCTCCTGAAATGACCTGCTGTGAACTACAAAAACGAAATACAAAGTAAATTGCCTCAAACTAACATGAATGCTGCTAGCTCATGCTGGGTCATACTAAAAGAGACTTCCGTCTGTCCCAGCAACAACGAAGCTGGGGGGTCTAATTCTTAACCAAGCTTGACATGTGTCTGGGACAAGATGTTAGTCATGCTTGGCTTCATCTTCTCAGGAATCTCTTGTTTAATTTAACTCAATGACTTTGGACTGTGAAGGAAGAGTTGATCCAAAACATGAGTTAGACAAAGGAATCTAAATAGGAACCTGAAACCATTTCTACCTCTTCTGGGTTCTGACCTTACCATAATGAAGAAAAACAAATCAAGTTGGGAGAATGTGATCTCTTTCTTTGATGGAATCACAGATTTAAAGGTCAAAAAATGGAATGGATTGTCATAAACGATTTGGAATTTATAAAAGATGTTTTTGATAACTATCGTATGTCCTATTTTTAATAAATTCAAAACAGATTTGGTTTGAAAACATGCAAGGTAGAAAATTGATATATATGCTACTAACAGACAAGGATGGTGGGCAAAACTACTGGGTTATAATGCTGGGCCACCTAAAATGATGCAGATTATATTTAATATTAATTAGCTACTCATATTTTTTTATTTTTCCATGGGTCAATTAACAAAATGCTTTATGTGACTACTATGTTCTCAGCATTACGAGACACATAGAATTACATGACTACTTCAAGGAGTTTAACTTCTGGTTGGGAAGCTCAAAACACTACTAAACAAGTTATGAATTATCAATGGGCAAAACAAATGAGGCTATGTTTGAGGGAATTATGAATTACAAAGTCTAACACATTCTGTTCTGTATTTCAGCCTTTTTTTATTTCATGGAGTTCAGTGACAATTTGACCTTGTCCTTATTTGGGGACTGGTCCTCATACTTACTCCTGGGAAAATTCCCTCTGTAAATTATTCTTCATTTTTTGTCAGATGAACCCAGTCCAACTCAATCCAATATTCTCTGATGGCTTTCACAGATTTTTTTTCCCATTCACAGCAAGAAATGTATTTTACATGATGACAGCACACACACTACAGTCACATAACTGATCAAATTTTTATGAATCTGTTGTTTTACAATGTGAGACATCCTCTGATGCTTTGTATTTGATTCAATTATATGAGCTTAAAAAAAACTGCTGATCATGACCCACTCAACTGAGTCACCCTGTAACAGTTTAAATGGTATCACATGAATCTAGATCTTCACTTTGAATAGACCTAGTGAAATAGATCATGGATTTAAGATCACACATGGATTTATAAATCTTACAGACAGAGGAGCCTGGCAGGCTACAGTCCTTGGGGTCGCAAGAGTCAGACACGATTTAGCAACTAAACCACCATGGATCTATATATGAATTATATATACATAATACATAAATTACAACTGACTTTCTAACAAGGGGTTTAAAGACATGAGTTGGCATCATAAGCACCTGTAAGTACCAGTGATAGATATTTGATTGAATCAATCCTAAATCCATATGTCATACCCTGTACTTTAAGATTGAGTGGATCAGCAATTTGTTTTCCCAGGGTCACCATCTTATGGGCACAATTTTTAATTTCTAATATTATTAAATCTGAAGCTTCATTAGGCAAAGTATCTTTTGATATCTGGCTTCTATCAAAGTTCTGGGGTTGTTACTATCAGTCAAATTTTTTTTTTTCCTCACATGTCCCTGGGCACAAACAATCCCAGCTCTGGCTTCCTTTCAGGCACCACAAATTCAAGGGCAGATCTCTTCATCACACTTCTCCAATGTAAGAAGATCTTTAAAACATATGGCCTTCAATTCAGTCAATCAGTCATGTTTGACTCTTTGCAACCCAATAGACTGCAGCATGCCCGGCTTCCCTGTCCATCACCAACTCCCAGAGCTTGCTCAAACTCCTGACCATCAAGTTGGTGATGCCATCCAACCATCTCATCCTCTATCATCCCCTTCTCCTGCCTTCAATCTTCCCCAGCATCAGGGTCTTTTCCAATGAGTTGGTTCTTCACATCAGGTGACCAAAGTACTGGAGCTTCAGCTTCAGCATCAGTCCTTCCAATGAATCTTCAGGACTGATTTCCTTTAGGATTGACTGGTTTGATCTCCATGCAGTCCAAGGGACTCTCAAAAGTCTTCTCCAACACCACAGTTGAAGAGCATCAATTCTTTAGCTCTCAGTTTTCTTTATGGTCCAACTCTCACATGTATTTGGCCTTAGGATCCTAAATTTATAGCTGTCTATGACTGAAACTAAAAGTGAAAAGATAGGAAAAATAAGATAATCTGTCTGAATACTAAAGGCTGAATATAACACACAAATGCAAAAAATTCATAATGAAATCAAATTGCTTTCAGTTTAATGGTAGTATAAATACACTGTTTTAAAAAAATAGAAGCACATTATAGATAATCTGTGTTATTTCCGGAAAGATACATTTTATCACTATTTACATAGGGGATACAATTAATCAATTTAATTAATGAAACACCTAGATTTATGATGGGCTTCCCTGGTGACTCAGACAGTAAAGAATCTGCCTGCAATGCGGGAGACCTGGGTTCGATCCTGGGTTGGGAAGATCCCCTGGAGACAGGCATGCCAACCCACTCCAGTATTCTTGCCTGGAGAATCTCCATGGACAAAGGAGCCTGGCAGGCTCCAGTCTATGGGGTCACAAAGAGTCAGACACGACTGAGCGACTAAGAACAGCACAGATTTATGATAATTTGCTTAGCCTTATTGCCCAAGTAGAAACTGTAAAGAAGGTTAAGACTCATTCAATAAATATTTATTGAGAACTAAGTACATAGCAAATACTATCCAAGGCTCTGAGGAAACAAGATAGGCGCGGTCCTCAGTTGTAAAGTCTTGCATTTTATTGGATGCAGGTGACCAAAACATGACAAAAATAAATAAAGGAGATATTCATCAGAGAGTGGTAATTATATGCAGAGAATTAAAAGAGGTGATATGATGGTAGTGTGTGGCTACTTCAGATGGATTGGTTGGGGTGAGCCTCTCTGCAGATGACACAATATGACCAACATCTTAGTGACTAAGCAGCAGTCCTGGAATGATGGGAGTAAAGAGAATCACCCACCAAGGAACAGGCCTCCTGGAGGAACTGAAAGAAAGCTGGTGATCCTGGGGTGTATTGTGTGCAACAGGGGAAGCAGCAAAAGATGAGGTCAAGGAGGCAGGGACTAAATCATGTTTGGATTTTAACTACCATGGAAAAACTTCGTTGTGTTTAAAGCAAATCTGACTAATACTGTTAACGAACATTCTGATTTCCCTGTGGATAGTGAATTGTTGGGAAAGAGTGGAAGCAAAGGAAGTTGAGGAGAAAGTTTTGGCATACAGGAGAGAAATGGCATTTGCTTAGAATACAGTGACACTGATGACAGCTTTATTATTTGGTAATAATGCATGATGTAGCTGGTCCTTGGGTGAAGGTAACATGATGCTGCATAAAAAGTGATGTGTGCAACATGTCCTCGTGTAAATGCATCAGGAATAAAGCAGAAAACAAACATAAGCGTAGAGGATGTTTCACCTCTCATCTCTGTGTACATTTTCAAGATGCAAGTGAATGAAATTTAGGCACTGTCTGCACAGTGAAAATGGAAAGTCTCAGAATCACCACTGTTCTCGGGATGCTTGTTAAAATAAGGTATTCATTGTTCTTGGGATCCTTGTTAAAATAAGGTATCATTCATGCTATGACTCAGGATAAGAATCTTCCGTGAAAGAAGAGACTTGGTTCTACACACCACAACAGACCAAGACGTTAAAATGCTCTTAAAAAAAAAAAACTGGGAAAACTAAGAGAAAAGAATAGTCAGAAATAAATAAATAAAAGTGTCTAGAAAGTCAAAAAAGAGGGAGGAGGAGAAAGCAAGAAATCAAAAATGTAAAATGTATCCAAAAGCACTGATCAAATCACTTCTTAAACAAGTAGGTAGCAAATCAATCCATGATTTCTACAAGCCAGGATGGTACTGTGAAAGGCATCAGAGATCATCTGGCCCTCAAAAATATTTGATGAATTGAATTGAACTGAATTATACAAAGAAGAAATCTTTGCCTTTATCCTCTCTGAGAGCTTTATTGGCAATTTCAATTCCACACTAATCATAAAATTTGAAGTATTAAAATAATAATTCAATTTCAAAAGTACCTTGAAATATGTATCTGCCATGCACTTGTCTCTATGAATCTATGCTCTGGAAATTTCTGTTTGTGAACTTCTTCTGTTAGTCAATATGTGGAGATATAACTTCTTGTTATAAATTAAAATACATTCAGAGTTAAATTTTCACAGTTGGAGGGTTCTGCACCTTAGGTTACTTTAGAAACTGTTACTTATATTAGTTTTAAGTTTCATTACTGAGTTAAATAAATTATCCCAATTCCCTCCTCTATAGAATCACAATTTTATAGTCTGAAACTGCTCTTCCTTTAAGGCATATACTACATTTTGCTCTTACTTTGCCTGGCTGCCTTTTACCTTCATAGTAACAGGAATTAATTTTAATCAGAATTTCTCTTCTATAGGTTTTCATAACATCAACATTGTAGTAATGTAGCTTTTTGTTTCAAAAAGGAATGTAGTTAAGTTTCCTTAGGCCATGATGTACATAATTTCCTTAAAATAAGCTTTTATAAAAGGAAAAATATTCTATGTCTCTTTTTTTCAGAACTCACTTGATCAAATTGTATAAATACTTTCAGATCTAATACCATTAATATACCACATATTTCTCACCAGCTTCAGCCTGATTCAGCGCTCTTGACTTTCACTTAGGAGTAACACCAAAACTTTGAAGAAAGGCTTCTTGTAACACCAAGAGCCAAGCTCTGCTTCTTCTCAACTATGCTGTAATTATTTCAATCAGTATTTCAAGAATTAAACATGCTAGTTTTAGATCTCTATTCATGCAATTATTCTTAGAAAAAATTCTCTCCAACTTTTCTTTATGATGGATCTTAGAAAGTTAAAATTAAGTAGGACAACGATGATCTTATATGTAAAATTTTAAATAAAGGGAATTTGAGGCCTAAATTATTCAATTGAGTGCTTAATTGTTCACTTTCAATTGAGGAGTAAAAAAAGAAGAGGAAGGAGGAAAGAGTAAACTCCTATAAGTAAAATACAATTTTCTTTTAAACCTGAAAAAGTAGTTTTCAAAAATAAATCCAGACTTTTTAAGTGTCTCAATGTCTTGCCAAGAGTAAGTATAACACAAACAACAATTTTGGAAAAGGCTTTCATGGCTCTCCTATGGTCATTCCCTCCCATTTCATGGTCAATATGACCTTTTCATCTTTGCTTAGTTGACCAATGGCAGGGAAAAAATAAATAAAGTAAAACAAACAAGCAAAAACAAATTGATAAAATCTAAACTTCATCAATGCAATGGTTTACAAATGCATACTGAATAATGGAGATTTAGCCTTCAACACAACACTAAATAAGACTGCTTCTTCCCTCTAAGGAAAGTTAATTCACATTGGGGAGAAATAACTCAACTGATACTTCTTTCTCCTTACAGATGGTGGAAAAATTGGTAACAGTAAGAGTTGATGACCCACCGTCAAGCACAGAGTATGGATGGGTTATCCATATTCAGGGTTTGGCTTGGAGAGGCCCAGAATGCTTCTCTTAATAAAGTGGAAGACATGTGGGGGTGGGGAGTAGGAGATATGTTTCCAGGAGCCAAGAGAAAAGAGAGAGATTTGTTGAGAGGCAAATATCTTGGAGGTTACGGAATATAGAATAGTTTAGAGGATACATGAATTGTATCCCCTTCATGGATCACACCTTGTCATGGCAAAGGGGCTTGTAGAACTTAATGAAGCTACGAGGCATGTAATGCAGGGCCACCCAAGATGGACTAGGTCATACTGGAAATTCTGTGGAAAATTTTTAAAGAGATAGGAATACCAGACCATCTTACCTGTCTCCTGAGAAACATGTATGCAGGCCAGGAAGCAACAGTTAGAACCAAACATGGACCAACAGACTGGTTCAAAACAGGGAAAGGCTGTATATTGTCACCTTGCTTATTTAACTTCTATGCAGAGTACAATATGCAAAATGCCTGGCTGGAATCAAGATTGCAGAGAGAAATATCAACAACCTCAGATATGCAGATGATACCACTCTAACGGCAGAAAGCTAAGAGGAACTAAAGAGCCTCTTGATGAGAGTAAGAGAAGAGAGTGAAAAAGCTGGCTTTAAACTCAGTATTCAAAACCTAAGATCATGGCATCTGGTCCCATCACTTCATGGCAAATGGAAGCGGGGGGAAAGAGGAAATAATGACAGATTTTCTTCTCTTGGGCTCCAAAATCACTGTGGACGGTGACTGCAGCCATGAAATTAAAAGATACTTGCTCCTTAAAAGGAAAGTTATGACAAACTTAGACAGCATATTAAAAAGCAAAGACATCACTTTGCCAACGAAGGTCCATATAGTCCAAGCTATGGTTTTTCCACTAGTCATGTATGGATGTGAGAGTTGGATCATAAAGAAAGCTATGTGCGTGCGTCCAACTCTTTGTGACTCTATGGACCATAGCCTGCCAAGCTCTTCTGTCCATGGGATTCTCCAAGCAAGAATACTGTAGTGGGTTGCCATGCCCTCCTCCAGGGGATCTTCTTGACCCAGGAATCGAACCCATGTCTCTTATGTCCTTCATTGCAGGTAGGTTCTTTACCCCTAGCGCCACCTAGGAAGCCCCTAAAGAAGGCTGAGCACCAAAGAACTGATGGTTTTGAACTGTAGTACTGGAGAAGACTCTTGAGAGTCCCTTGTACTGCAAGGAGGTCAAACCAATCAATCCTAAAGAAAAACAACCCTAAATATTCATTGGAAGGACTGATGTTGAAATTCCAATACTTTGGCCACCTGATGTGAAAAGTCAACTCATAGGAAAAGACCCTGATGCTGGAAAAGTTTCAGGGCAAGAGGAGAAAGGGGTGACAGAGGATGAGAGAGTTGGATGGCATCACTGACTCAATGGACATGAGTTTGAGCAAATTCTGGGAGATAGTGAAGGATGGGGAAGCCTGAGGTGCTGCAGTCCATGGGGCCACAAGGAATCGGAAACCACTTAGCAACTGAACAAGAATGAATTGTCTAATAATCAATTACAAATTGTTTGCATTACAATGCTTCCTACATCTACTCAAACCACTAATAAAGGTCACTATACATGTGGGCTTGTTAAGGGGGAAGAAGTGTGGGGAAATTGAAGAAAAGGAATCTTGTGACATTTGGAACACCAAGGCATACAACAGGACAGCACACTCAGAATGGTGAAGTGACTCATCAAATTGACAGCTGCAGCTGAACCCAAAGATGAATAAAGAAACAAAAGCCATCCCTCAGAACCCCCAGAGACCTGAGAAGAATGCTAGAGCCCAATGACATGGGTTGAACTCAAACTTCTCTTGAATCTCTATATTGGAAAGAAAGGAAGGAAGGAAAAAAGGAAGGGGGCAAAGAGAGGGAAAGGAGGGAGTATTGGAAGTAGGGAGAAGTGGTAAGAATACCTCTCTAAAGTTTGGATTTTATTTGTCTCTAGAAATCTCTAGGCAGAGTTAGTCCCCTTATAAAATATGACCTCTGATGGCAAGACCATCTCACTAAATCTTCCATACAGCATCAGCACAGAGGTGGCCTGGCCTTTTTTAGCTGGTCCCACTTTAATAAGTGTTATTTAGGCAAATAGTATAATTATGAGTTTTAAATTGTTTTCCAATATACTATTAAAGCATTTCTATTTCTCTCCACACATTCATTTGTTTCACAACAATAATTCTGCTCATCCCATTTGGTTTTCTTTACTTTTCAGTAAACATTGCATTGGGCTTCAAAAGTATGTTAAAAACAGTCACTCTTTTCATTCGGCCTGCCGTTGCAATAATAAAGTTGAAATTACAAAAAATAAAATTCACAAATTCTATTGCAGAATTATTTTCATTTTCTAAGAGTGATAGGTGATCTGTATACATAAAAGAAATATACGATATTTTTAATTTATTTGTTCTATACCTTAGCTTTGGAGTTTGGGAGATCCAATGACTTAATATAGCTTAGTACATGCAGTATGTTGTGTCAGTTTTTCTTATAACAGAGAAGTTGGAAAACGGCAGCCCTTTGAACTAAAATATGTAATAATAATTTTGTTGAAATACAGCCAATTCATCTATTCATTTGCTCTACAATAGCAGAATTGAGTTGTGGCAACAGAGACCATGGGGCCCACAGAGGCTAAAATACTTTATATTTGTCCCTTTACCGAACGTTTGTAACAGAAGCAGTGCTAAAACACTGCTAGATTAACTAAATATAGAGACAACTACACTGAGCTGGCTACAACGCCATCGATGTCTATTTAAGCAAACCAAAATCCAAGCCTGTAAATGCCTCAAGGTTATGAAATGAAAACACTAAGGACAACCAATCACAAACAGCCTAACTTAACTTAGGCTATAAGTTATAGCCAATCAATTAACTTCCTTTCTTTGCTTCCACACTTCCTACATGTCAGTCTTGCCTTTCTCCTGTGGGTGGAATGCTCCAAACTACTTCCAGATCAACAGTGATCAATTCAAATGAACAAATGTTCAAGTAAACACTTAAAGGTCTTATTATATCTCAGTTTATATTTAATAGCACATCATTGCTAGTAGTTAGTGTCACAGTCTGTACAGGTGCTCAAAAACATTTCATAAAATATTAATCTCAAATTAGTAGATATGAAACCCTTCCTCAGCAATCAATGCAAAGAAATAGAGGAAAACAACAAAATGGGAAAGACTAGAGATCTCTTCAAGAAAACTAGAGATACCAAGGGAACATTTCATGCAAAGATGGGCTCCACAAAGAACAGAAATGGTATGGACCTAACAGAAGCAGAAGATATTAAAAAGAGGTGGCAAGAATATACAGAAAAACTGTATAAAAAAGATCTTCATGACCCAGATAATCAAGATGGTGTGATCACTCACCTAGAGCCAGACATCGTGGAATGTGAAGTCAAGTGGGCCTTAGAAAGCATCACTATAAACAAAGCTAGTAGAGGTGATGGAATTCCAGCTGAGCTATTTCAAATCCTGAAAGATGATGCTGTGAAAGTGCTGCACTTGATATGCCAGCAAATTTGGAAAACTCAGCAGTGGCCACAGGACTGGAAAAGGTCAGTTTTCATTCGAATCCCAAAGAAAGGCAATGCCAAAGAATGCTCAAACTACCGTACAATTGCACTCATCTCACAAGCTAGTAAAGTAATGCTTAAAATTCTCCAAGCCAGGCTTCAGCAATATGTGAACGTGAACTTCAAGATGTTCAAGCTGGTTTTAGAAAAGGCAGAGGAACCAGAGATCAAATTGCCAACATCCACTGGATCATCAAAAGCAAGAGAATTCCAGAAAAACATCTATTTCTGCTTTATTGACTATGCCAAAGCCTTTGACTGTGTGGATCAAAAGAAACTGTGGAAAATTCTGAAAGAGATGAGAATACCAGACCACCTGACCTGCCTCTTGAGAAACCTGTATGCAGGTCAGGAAGCAACAGTTAGAACTGGACATGGAACAACAGACTGGTTCCAAATAGGAAAAGGAGTACATCAAGGCTGTATAGTGTCACCCTGCTTATTTAACTTATACGCAGAGTACATCATGAGAAATGCTGGGCTGGATGAAGCACAAGCTAGAATCAAGATTATCAGGAGAAATATCAATAACCTCAGATATGCAGATGACACCACCCTTAAGGCAGAAAGTGAAGAAGAACTAAAAACCCTCTTGATGAAAGTGAGAGAGGAAATTAAAAAACTTGGCTTAAAGCTCAACATTCAGAAAGCTAAGATCATGACATCCAGTCCCATCATTTCATAGGAAATAGATGGGCAAACAGTGGAAACAGTGTCAGACTTTATTTTGGGGGGCTGCAAAATCACTGCAGATGGTGATTGAAGCCATGAAATTAAAAGACACTTACTGCTTGGAAGGAAAGTTATGACCAACCTAGATAGCATATTAAAAAGCAGAGACATTGCTTTGCCAACAAAGGTCTATCTAGTTAAGGCTATGGTTTTTCCAGTGGTCACGTATAGATATGAGAGTTGGACTGTGAAGAAAGCTGAGTGCCAAAGAATTGATGCTTTGAACTGTGGTGTTGGAGAAGACTCTTGAGAGTCCCTTGGACTGTAAGGATATCCAACCAGTCCATCCTAAAGGAGATCAGTCCTGGGTGTTCATTGGAAGAACTGTTGTTGAAACTGAAACCCCAATACTTTGGCCACCTCATGCAAAGAGCTGACTCATTGGAAAAGACCCTGATGCTGGGAAGGATTGGGGGCAGGAGGAGAAGGGGACGACAGAGGATGAGATGGCTGGATGGCATCACCAACTGGATGGACATGAGTTTGGGTAACTCTGGGAGTTGGTGATGGACAGGGAGGCCTGGTATGCTGCGATTCATGGGGTCACAAAGAGTCCGACATGACTGAGCGACTGAACTGGTCTGAACTGTTACATTGTAGTATTAATTCTCAACCTGGGGTAATTTTTCCTCCCCTTCCCTGGCAATGTCTTGGGACAATTTTTATTGTAACAAAACTGAGGGGTGGGAGTGTGGGCTACAGGCATCTAGTGAGTGGAGGTCAGGGAAGCTGCTAAACATAATACAATACACAGGGAAAGTTTCCCAAAACAAAGAACTTTCAAGTCTAAAGTGTCAATAAAATCAAGGTTGAGAAACCCTGTGTTAAAGGATGATTTGAGGCTGACATTTTGAGGGACTCAGGTGAGCGAGGAGTCAAGTCAACTTAGATTCCACACCTTCCAGTTTAGAATAGATATTCATGCCATGTTTGGAGCGGAGTAATGTGTTTTCTTACCATTTCAATACTAAGAGAAAAGATTTTTCATAAACAGACATATCCTACTTATGAAAACTCAACATTCAGAAGACTAATATCATGGCGTCCAGTCCCATCACTTTATGGCAAATAGATGGGGAAACAATGAAAACAGTGACAGACTTTATTTTTTGGGCTCCAAAATCACCACAGATGGTGACCGCAGCCATGAAATTAAAAGACGCTTGCTCCTTGGAAGAAAATCTATGACCAACCTAAACAGCATATTAAAAAGCAGGGACATTACTTTGCCAACAAAGTTCTGTCTAGTCAAAGCTACGGTTTTTCTAGTAGTCATGTATGGATGTGAGAGTTGGACTATAAAGAAAGCTGAGCGCTGAAGAATCTATGCTTTTGAACTGTGGTGTTGGAGAAGACTCTTGAGAGTCCCTTGGACTGCAAGGAGATCCAACCAGTCCATCCTAAAGGAAATCAGTCCGGAATATTCATGGGAAGGACTGATGCTGATGCTGAAACTCCAATACTTGGGTTACCTGAATCGAAGAACTGACACTGCATAAGACCCTGATGCTGGGAAGGATTGGAGGTAGGAGGAGAAGGGGACGATAGAGGATGAGATGTTTGGATGGCATCACCAACTCGATGGACATGAATTTGAGCAAGCTCCGGGAGTTGGTGATGGACAGGGAAGACTGGCGTGCTGCAGTCCCTGGGGTTGAAAAGAGTTGGACATGACTGAGCAACTGAACTGAACTGAGGCATATCCTAAATAAGTAAAAAAAAATAGACCATCATTTAAAAAATTGAAGCAAATAAATCAAGTTTCACTACCCCCTAACCATGACAGTGAACAAGTGGTTCTAACACCCATTTTAATAATGTAAAAGTGGAGAAGAGCAAGTAAGCACATTGTTCACCATCACAGAAATCAATCATGATGAAAGTAGCCTCAATGACTCATTTTATCTTCTTCCCCACCCCCTATCCCACTCACAATAGCCTCTTCCCCTAAATCCTTTAACACAGTGATGCATTTCTGCTGAGCTAAATCACTGTCCACTTCGTTTCACCATTTCACACATGGGCTCTTACAGCAGTCAATCAAACAGCAACAATTTGGGTTTTGTGGGTTTTGTTTTGTTTTTGTTTTATCTTTTACAAAGTGGGTGGATATTTCTCTTCCTATTTTTTGTATTATTGCCACATCTATTAGTGTTAGTACCAAAACAATGGTGTCTGAGAGAATACCAGTCACTCAGCTCTCTCAGTTTTTCTTCAAAGCTGTCCTTCCTCACACCCACTCAGGCTTTTACAAACACACTTCACAGGTCAGAACCCATAGGAAGGAGTCCATGGGACTCTAGACTAGAAAACAAATCATCTGCAGACAACAAGACTCCAAGCTGAACTCAAAACCCCTGCTTCCTTCTGAAGATTAACTCTGTGTTATTGGGTCAGGCTTCACTGTCTCCCTTCTTTTTTTTCCTCAAGGAAGGCATCCTTCCCCAGGAATTTCCTCAGCCCTTCAGGCACCAAATGGACAGTGCCCTGCTGGGCTTCAGACATGCCCAGACATGTCCACATATATGGGGTTCTGCTCAAGCAAGACCTTCGCCATAACAGCGTTTATAAATTAATACTTTCACCTGACAAGTAATCAAAACTATTAGTATCAACCCTTTCTGACTGGGGAAAGTTGGGTAACAGACCAACTCTTTGCTTAACAAACTCCTTATTAACTCTAGTTCTTTCCAAACAATCCGTATCCAAATATTTAACTTCATAAAAATTAATACTTGAGTAGAAATCTCCCAAGTGAACATATTCAATGGAAACTATGGAATATGCTCAGAGAAACTAGTCAGATGATTCTGCACATAAGTGCCTTTATGAAATCAGATATTATGCAACTTTAGGGGAAAATACAATAAAACCCTATTATGAGATATCTTCCTATATCACTTATCCAATTATACTGTGGGACAAAATTGTATCTCTCTATTAAAATGAAATATACTTTATTTCCCCTCCTATGATATAGAAAGTATATTGAGTTATTTTCCTTGATAAAAGTGACTTAATGGTGATGAACCATACTTGACTATCTTAAAATTAATTCCTGATATACCGCATTATTTTTAAATAAGTGAAATAAAAGGAAAAAACTATTTTTATATTGAAAAACTCCTATTTCCTATTACTGCATTAATGTGCAGAGCAAGAGCAATTTGTGTATTATAATTACATATTTTTCCTCTTGAGATTCAGAAGAGGATATGCTAAATTTTAGAAGCTCAAACAGAAAGACCTTTGAATAGGTTTAGAACTGCAAAGATGAAATGCAGAACTGACTATACAAAGACGTAAAACTCAGGGTCATTCTTGGGCTTTGTCTCCTGGGAGTCACTTCCAGTGGCACCAGAAAGATTTGTATAAAGCAGTACATTGCACACAACAGCAGGGTAACTGTCTATGATCATGGAATCTTGGAGATTGTGTGCTGCCAATGTTCAAAGAATGCAGAAAGAGGACTGCACAATGGCTTATGTTCTAAGAAAGAATGTTCTGCTATATATAAATGTGGATTGAAAAGCGGCATTTTAGCAACTTTATGAAAATGGAAAGTATTTAGTAAACTGAGTCTGTATTCTTCTCAGGGTCAGCTAATGTGACTTCAGAAAACATTCTGCTCAGTTAAACATGCATGAAGAAGTTACATTTTGTGTAAATGTATTTCCCAGCATGATTAGAGTTCTTTCAAGGAGATACCTTATTGAATAGGTTTTTCAACTTCACATGTTCACATTCTTGAAAGACTAATGGATCCTTCATTAAAGAGATCACAGCTTTTCAGGTGTCATGCTTGAAGACACACAATGAATTGGTCATTAAGGAAATTCAGCCACGCAGAAAGGACAGAGAACAACGGGCTGACTCTTCTAATGACTCAAACAATGTTGGCAGAGCTGCTTTCACTTACAGGCTGGTTTATAGTTGCAGAGCAAGCATTAATTTTTCAGACATAACAACTAGATAAAAGAATCAACCACCTCAGGAGCAAGTGTCCACCGTCTAGAAAAACAGTTAGTATATGGATTTTTTTTTTTTTTTAGTATTAAAACAGATCTATTTGCACCTTAATGCGGTCCCATCCTACTTGCCCATACATGTGACACTTCTTAGACATAAATCAAAGTAAACATATGTAGATAACTAATTACTTTCTCATCAGATCATATGCATTCAAGAGAGCACAGCTTTAATATTATTATATATTTTGTAATAAAAATGCATTTTGCACTTTCTTAATCATTTTACATGGACTTGTAGGCTGAGTCAGATTTGATTCTCTTACTAGTGATGAAAGACACTTGACTGGGCTATTGTGTCCAGTTATTCAGGCCTTAACTTGAAACTCTATAAGGAATGAGTAGATCTGCATTCCTTCATCTGAGATTATCTAAATATTTGAACTCTAGATTTTTCTGTGCCTGGTGTAAAGGGAGACAAGGATTAGGGAGGAAACCCAGTGTTTGGCAGCAATTTCACAATCCCTTTCTCTGCCTCTTTGCCACTGTCATAGGGAGAAAGATTCTGGTGGAGGCTATTCTTTCAAGGATAAGCTGACAATTTACTAGGCCTCTATAAAGAAAAAAAAAGCACTTTGGTAACGTCTCGATTAATTCTGAGATTTTTTTTTCACCTTGTGGTGCTTCAAGGCCAAATGAGCCTTCAAGGAGGTCATAGGAACCTAAGGACATAGGAAATGCCATAATAGGTCAAATTAATGAGCCAGTTACTCTGATAGGCTTTCTCTGAGAGAGGCGACATGGTACATTTTGTGCATGTTGTCAATTTCAAAATATTTGCAGCTACAAGCTGGAGTGTTTCTTAGAACAGATATCCATTTCAAATACCATGTTCCTTTTACTGCATCTTCACTCATATATTCATTCAAACCTGTATGAAAATATTTTAATCATGTACATCATTTTTTAATTTATTTTTTTATTGAAGGATAATTGTTTTACAGAATTTTGTTGTTTTTTGTCAAACCTCAACATGAAGCAGTCATAGGTATACATATATCCCCTCCTTTTTGAACCTCCCTCCCACCTCCCTCCCCATCCCACCCCTCTAGGTTGATACAGAGACCCTGTTTGAGTTTCCTGAGCCATACAGCAAATTCCGTTGGCTCTCTATTTTACATATGGTTATGTAAGTTTCCATGTTACTCTTTCCATACATCTCAGCCTCTCCTCCCTTCTCCCCATGTCCATAAGTCTATTCTCTATGTCTGTTTCTCCATTGCTGCCCTGTAAATAAATTCTTCAGTACCATTTTTCTAGATTCCATATACATGTGTTAGAATACGATATTTATCTTTCTCTTTATGACTCACTTCACCCTGTATAATAGGTTCTAGGTTCATCTGCCTCATCAGAACTGACTCAAATGTGTTCCTTTTTATGGCTGAGTAATATTCCATTGTGTATATGTACCACAACTTCTTTATCCATTCATCTGTTGATGGACATCTAGGTTGTTTCCATGTCCTAGCTATTGTAAATATTGCTGCAATGAACACTGGGGTACACATGTCTTTTTCAATTTTGGTTTCCTCAGGGTATATGCCTAGGAGTGGGATTGCTGGGTCATATGGTGGTTTTATTCCTAGTTTTTAAGGAATCTCCATACCATCTTCCATGGTGGCTGTATTAATTTACATTCCCACCAAGAGTGCAAGAGTGTTCCCTTTTCTCCACACCCTCTCCAGCATTTATTGTTTGTAGACTTTTTGATGATGGCCATTCTAATCAGTGTGAGGTGATATCTCATTGCGGTTTTGATTGCATTTCTCTAATAGTGAGTGATGTTGAGCATCTTTTCATGTATTTGTCAGCCATCTGTATGTCTTCTTTGGAGAAATGTCTGTTTAGGTCTTCTCCCCACTTTTTGATTGGGTTGTTTGTTTTTCTGACACTGAGTTGTATGAGTTGCTTGTATATTTTGGAAATTAATCCTTTGTCAGTTGTTTCATTTGCTATTATTTTCTCCCATTCTGAGGGTTGTCTTTTCACCTTGCTTAGTTTCCTTTGCTGTGAAAAAGTTTTTAAGTTTACTCAGGTCCTACTTGTTTACTTTTGTTTTTATTTTTGTTACTCTAGGAGGGGGGTCATAGAGGAATTTGCTTTGATTTACATCATCAAGTGTTCTGCCCATGTTTACCTCTAAGAGTTTTACAGTTTCTGGTCTCACATTTAGGTCTTTAATCCATTTAGAGTTTACCTTTGTGTATCCTGTTAGGAAGTGTTCTAATTTCATTCTTTTACAGGTAGCAGTCGTTTTCCCAGCACCATTTATTTAAGAGGCTGTCTTTGCCCCATTGTATATTCTTGCCTCCTTTGTCAAAAATAAGGTACCCATAGGTGCATGGGTGTATTTCTGGGCTTTCTATCTTGTTATATTGGTCTACATTTCTGTTTTTGTGCCAGTACCATACTGTCTTGATGACTGTAGCTTTGTAGTACAATCTGAAGTCAGGAAGGTTGATTCCTCCAGCTCCTTTATTCTTTCTCAGGACTGCTTTGGCTATTCAGGGTCTTTTGGGTTTCCAGATGAATTGTGAAATTTTTTGTTCTAGTTATGTGAAAAATGCCATCTGTAATTTGATAGGGAACTTCATTGAACTGAAGATTGCATTTGGTAGTATAGTCATTTTCACAATATTGATTCTTCCTACCCAGGAACATGGAATATCTCTCCATCTGTTTATGTTGTCTCTGATTTCTTTCATCAGTGTCTTATAATTTTCTGTGTATGGTTCTTTTGTCTCCTTAAGTAAGTTTATTCCTAGATATTTAATTCTTTTTGTTGCAATGGTGAATGGGATTGATTCCTTGATTTCTCTTTCTGATTTTTCATTGTTAATATATAGAAATGCAAGTGATTTTTGTGTATTGATTTTGTATCCTGCAACTTTGCTAAATTCACTGATTAGCTCTAGTAATTTTCTGATATTATCTTTATGGTTTTCTATGTACAGTATCATGTCATCTGCAAACAGTGAGAGTTTTACTTCTTCTTTTCTGATCTGGATTCCTTTTATTTCTTTTTCTTCTCTGAATGCAGTAGCTAGGACTTCCAGAACAATGTTGAATAATAGTGCTGAAAGTGGACACTCTTGTCTTGTTCCTGATCGTAAGGGAAATGCTTTCAGTTTTTCACCATTGAGAATAATGTTTGCTGTAGGCTTATCATATATGGCCTTTACTATGTTGAGGTAGGTTCGTTTTATGCCCATTATTTGAAGAGTTTTAATCATAAATGGGTGCTGAATTTTGTCAAAGGCTTTTTCTGCATCTATTGAGATTATCATACGGTTTTTATCTTTCAATTTGTTAATATGGTGTATCACATTGATTGATTTGCATATATTGAAGAATCCTTGCATTCCTGGAATAAACCCAACTTGATCATGGTCTATGAGCTTTTGATGTGTTGCTGAACTCTGTTTGCTAAATTTTTGTTGAGGATTTTTGCATCTATGTTCATCAGTGATATTGGCCTGTAGTTTTCCTTTATTGTGTTGTCTTTGTCTGGTTTTGGTATCAGGGTGATGGTGGTGAGAGAGTCAATTCCTAGGCAGGTTGATAAGAAGTCTGGGGGTCCCTAAAGAGAGAAGGGTCTGGGGTTCTCCAGGAGGAGATATGGGTCTGGAATTCTCAAGGAGGAGAAAAGGACAAACTTTTATTTTTCTCTCTCTACATTCCTTAGTCTTAGTCACAGAAAACTTTTTTTTTCTTTAAGCCCGAAACTGATGATTACACACAAACAACTCAGTTTAAACTCTGTACTAGGGATTATATAACAACAAAGTATCCTGCTTGAGGACAGTTTCTCCTTCCTGAAAACCTTTTGGGTAATCCTGATACCTTAGAATGTATATTATGGGAGTGGGTCTGGTAGGATCTTTCTATTGTTAAGTTCTAATCCTGTTATCCTAAAATGTAAATTGTGGGAGTGGGTCTGGTAAAATTTTCACAAACTTGAAACATTCTTTTGATTTATTGTAATAACTAATTAAAAAGTATATCATTCCCTTACTAAAGACTAGCGAGTGGGGCACTCTCCATCCCCCTTCTGATGTCTATGTCAGAAGCTTTCTCTGTTCCTTTTTATATTTTAATAAAACTCTGTTACATAAAAGCTCTTGAGTAATCAAACCTGGTGCCTGGTCCCAAAGCTAAATCTTCTTCGGAGATCACGAATCTGACACTGTTCACCATAAGCTATTAGTGGCCTCGTAGAATGAGTTTGGAAGTATTCCTTCCTGTGCAATTTTTTCAAAGAATTTTAGAAGGATAGGCATTAGCTCTTCTCTAAATGTTTGATAGAATTCTCCTGTGAAGCCATTGGTCCTGGGCTTTTCTTTGGGGGGGTGGGGCCGGGGTGGGGGGAGATTTTTCCTTTTTCATTTCTAATTTTGTTGATTTGATTCTTCTCTCTTTTTTTCTTGATGAGTCTGGCTAAAGGCTTGTCAATTTTGTTTATCTTCTCAAAGAATCAGCTTTTAGTTTTAATAATCTTTACTATTGTTTCTTTCACTTCTTTTTCAATTATTTCTGCTCAGATATTCATGATTTCTTTCCTTCTACTAATTTTGGGGGGTTTTTGTTGTTGTTCTTTTTCCAGTTGTTCTAGGTGTAAAGTTAGGTTCTCTATTCGATGTTTTTCTTGTTTCTTAAGGTAGGTCTGTACTGCTATAAAATTCCCTCTTAGGACTGCTTTTGCTGCATCCCATAGGTTTTGAGTTGTCATGTTTTCATTGTCATTTGTTTCTAGAAATTTTTTGATTTCCCTTTTGATTCCTTCAGTAACCTGTTGCTGATTTAGAAATGTGTTGTTTAATCTCCATGTGTTTGTGTTTTTTACAATTGTTTTCTTGTAATTGATATCTAGTCTCATAGCGTTCTGGTCGAAGAAGATGCTTGATACAATTTCAATTTTCTTAAACTTATTGAGGTTTGATTCGTGACCCAAGATGTAGTCTATCCTGGAGAATGTCCCATGTGCACCTGAGAAGAAGGTGTATTCTTCTGCATTTGGATGGAATGTCCTGAAGATATCAATGAGATCCATCTCATCTAATGTATCATGTAAGACTTGTGTTTCCTTACTAACTTTCTCTTTTGATGATCTATCCATTGTTGTGAGTGGGGTGTTAAAGTCTCCTACTATTATTGTGTTACTGTCAATTTCTCCTTTTATGTCTGTTGGTATTTTTCTTATGTATTGAGTTGCTCCTATGTTTGGTGCATAGATATTTACAATTGTTATGTCTTCCTCTTGGATTGATCCCTTGATCATTATGTAGTGTCCTTCCTTATCTCTTGTAATATTCTTTATTGTAAGGTCTATTTTGTCTGATATAAGGATTGCTACTCCAGCTTTCTTTTGCTTCCCATTTGCATGGAATATGTTTTTCCATCCTCTCACTTTCAGTCTATATGTGTCTTTAGGCCTGAAGTGGGTTTCCTGTAGATAGCAGATATATGGGTCTTATCTTTGTGTCCATTCAACCAGTCTGTGTCCTTTGGTTGGAGCATTTAGTCCACTTACATTTAAAGTAATTATTGATATATATGTTCCTATTGTCATTTCTTAATTGTTTGGGGTTGATTTTGTAGATCTTTTTTCTTCTCTTGTATTTCTTGATTATATAAGTCCATTTAACATTTGTTGTAAAGCTAGTTTGGTTGTACCAAATTCTCTTAACTTCTACTTGTTTGAAAAGCTTTTTATTTCTCCATCAATTTTGAATGAGATCCTTATCAGGTACAATAATCTTGGTTGTAGATTTTTCCCTTTCAGTACTTTAAATATATCCTGCCATTCCCTTCTGGCCTGCAGAGTTTCTGCTGAAAGATCAGCTGTTAAGCGTATGGGGTTTCCATTGTATGTTACTTGTTGCTTCTCCCTTGCTGCTTTTAATATTCTTTCTTTGTGTTTAGTCTTCTTTAGTTTCATTAGTATGTGTCTTGGCATGTTTCTCCTTGGGTATATCCTGTATGGGACTCTTTGTGCCTCTTGGACTTGATTGACTATTTCCTTTTCCATGTTGGGGAAATTTTCAACTATAATCTCTTCAAATTATTTTTCATATCCTTTCTTTTTCTCTTCTTCTTTTGGTACATTATTTGAATGTTGGTGCATTTGACATTGTCCCAGAGGTCTCTGAGACTATCCTCAGTTCTTTTCATTCTTTTTCCTTTATTCTGCTCTTCAGAAGTTATTTCCACTATTTTATCTTCCAGCTCACTGATTCGTTTCTTGCTTCAGATATTCTGCTACTGATTCTTTCTAGAGTATTTTTAATTCCAGTAATTGTGTTGTCTCTGCGTGTTTATTCTTTAATTCTTCCAGGTCTTTGTTAATTGATTCTTGCATTTTCTCCATTTTGTTTTCAAGGTTTTTGATCATCTTTATTATCATTATTCTGAATTCTTTTTCAGGTAGTTGGCCTAGTTCATCTTCATTTATTTGGACTTCTGTGTTTCTAGTTTGTTCCTTCACTTGTGTAGTACTTCTCTGTCTTTTCATAATTTTTTTTTAAACTTATTGTGTTTGAAGTCTCCTTTTCCCAGGCTTAAAGGTTGAATTCTTTCTTCCTTTTGGTTTCTGCCCTCTAACGTTGGTCCACTGGTTTGTGTAACTTCCATATAGGGTGAGATTTGTGCTGAGTTTTTGCATGTTTGTTTGTTTTTCCTCTGATGGGCAAGGCTGAGTGAGGCTGTAATCCTGTCTGCTGATGGTTGGGTTTGTATTTTTATTTTGTTTGTTGTTTAGCACAGGGCATTACTGGTGGTTGGGTGATGCCAGGTCTTGTATTCCAATAGTTTCCTTTGTGTGAATTCTCATTATTTGATACCCCCTAGGCTTAGTTCTCTGGTAGTCTAGGGTCTTAAAGTCAGTGCTCCCACTCCAAAGGCTCAGGGCTTGATTGCTGGTCAGGAATGAAGATTCCACAAGTGGTTTGTTATGGTATTAAGTGAGATTAAAACAAATATCCAAAACCAAGAATCCAAAGATGAACCCCAAACAAATGGCAGTTACAAAACCAGGCAAATAATAATTAAAATAATGGAATATACACATATACATATACACCCATGAGCAAAGTCAAAACAGTCCAGCAAAAACAAAGTACAACAGATTGACCCAGTGAACAAAGAAAATAAAAAAATTATGTTTACCAATTAAGAATAAAAGTAATTAAGCACAAACTAGAAAACAAAACTAAAGCAAGGTGCCAACTGGGGAATATAGCAAAGAAAATGAAATTAACAATTATGTTGAGAGGAAAGGAAAGAAAGAAAGAATAGATATTCAAAGTTAAATAGAGGTAGATAAAGAAGACTTATATATAGTAAAGATTAACTGCAAGGGGAAAAGAATAGTAGGAAAAGCAAGCAAAGAAATAAATGGATAAAAAATAATATAGGTTTTAAAAATTAAAATTAAAAAAAGAGAAAAGGGAAAAGAAAAGAAAACTCCCCAGAACTGCAAATGCCCAACATAGAGGCAGAGGTTTATAACAACAATAAAAAAATGTGACTGAGAAGAAAAAAAAAATGCTCAAAAGCTTAATTAGATTTCATAGTGCCAGTAAAATTGACAACTACAACAGAAGGGGAGGGGAAGAAAAAAAAAAGAGAGAGAGAAAAATCCAAAAGAATCTACAGAACAAGTCAAAACATATGAATAATTTTTTTTTTTTTTTGAGTCATTGCTGTCAGAGTCCTTTCCCTCACTGAGAGTCACAGTTCACCTCACCTCCCTAGGATGCCCTCTAACACTGTGCTGATCTCTGGGCCTTCTGTGGGGATAGCTCAGATTCTAATCTGATCCTACTCCTCTGTCTTCTTGCCTCCAATGTCCACAGCTGTCAGAACTAGCGCGTTTTCTTTTGTGGGAGCTCTCAATGACCTTTTATATATTCCATAGACACAGAGTCTGCCTGGTTGATTGTGTGGATTTAATCTGCAGGTTGTACAGCTGATGGGAGGGTTTTGGGTCTTCTTCCTTGGTCACACTGCCCTGGGTTTCAACTGTGGTTTTATTTCCATCTCTGCATCTGGGTCGTCCACTGGGGTTTGCTCCTGAGGTTGCCCTGGAGGACTTAGGTTTGGCCCTGTGAGGGGCCAGATGTGGAGGTGGTGCAGCTACTTGGGTTGCAGGGGTTCCAGCAGCACCAGTACTCAGGGGAGTTGGCAGCTAGGGCAGCAGGAAACATATTGCTCTAGAAGGGTATGGCAAACAGTATTGGCCAATATGCTCCAGTAGTCTTGCCTGGGGAACCCCCGCTCCCTACAGTGAAGCTTGGCAGGCCATAGTCTATAGGGTCACAAAGAGTCGGATGTGACTGAAGCGACCCTGAGTACATAGACGCAAGACTTTTTTTTCTCAGTGAGAGAAAGGACTCTGACAGCAGTGACTCCAAAAAAAAAAAAAAAATTATTCTTATGTTTTGACTTGTTCTGTAGATTCTTTTGGATTTCTCTCTCTCTCTCTTTTTTTTCCTTCCCCTTCCCCTCTGTTGACTTTTTTTTTTTCTGCCCCAGTGAGAGTTGAGTGAGAAGGTGGCGCAGCTGCTTGGCTTGTGGGGACCCTGGCGGTGCCAAGTGTGCAGGGACACGGACTGCCTCCGCTGCAGGAGTTACAGCCCTATCAGAGTCTTTTTTTCAGCCTCTTGTAGCTGGAGATCAGAAGGCCTCTTTGGCCAGTCATTTTCCATAGCTCCACCCGTTCAGGCACTTAGAGAGCTCCCTTGCCTGGGGTCCTTCTCTGTTGTTCAGAACGTCAGGCACATAGAGGGTCCTCCCTGGCTGTGGTCCTACTCTAGCTCAGCGCATCAGGCACTTAAAGGGGCACTCTGGGTGAGGCCCTACTCTGTAGTTCAGTGCGTCAGGCGTTTGATGGGCCAGCCTCTCTATTGCTCAGCTGCCAATGCTGGCATGTGGGGGGAGAGTCTATAGCGTTGGCTCCATCCCCTCCGCGTGACTCAGCAGTATTGCCTTGCTTCCATGGCTTCCTAGCTTTCCTCCACAGGCATTTCCCACCATAATCTCCTCCCTCACATCCCCTCGATCCGTCTCTCAGCAGTCAACAGCAGCCCTTGCCTGGGGACTGCTCCACAATCCCTAAACTCCAGCTCTCAGCCGCTGTGCCTTACAGGGGATCCACGTCCCTGTCTGCAGTATGTATGGCTGCAGCAAGGACTCTGATTCTCATTCCATTTAGGCTGCCACAGATCAGCTGTTTCACTCTCAGCCTTAAATGTTTCTCTTCTGACTCAGATAATTTCCCCAATATGGGGATCGGACCCCTACTTCAGTTCCCCCTCCCGCCGAGGGCAGGTCCAGTCCTACTAACACTCCTGTTTTCCCCCTAGTTCCTTTGTCCTACCAAGTTTTGCGTAGGTCTATATATTCTTTTCCGCTGGTCAGGTACTCCTGTCCGCTCTCAGCTGGTGTTCTGCATGTACTTCTGTGTCTGAAGGTGTATTGCTGATGTATCTGTAGATGTACTCTATGTCCACCTACTCCACCATCTTGTTCCTCTTCTCATGTACAGTTTTTTATATAGTCAGCTCTATAAATCTCTTAAACCTTAAATTTGCCCTAAACTACTTGCTTCACATTTCCAAGGGTTTCCTGATAGAAGTACTGTATGCTGGGAACTGGTAGACCAGTAACTGTGATTATGTGTACTCCATCTAATTGAGGTCTCTAAAATGACTCGATTAGATATTTAAATCCTCCTAAACAAGGGGTCACCAATTGTTGATCTACAACTCTTAGCACTTCTTGCCAGCTTCTTATGGCCCAGGGTTAAGAAGTTCCTTCTTACAGTCTACTTAAATACTTTCTGTTGTCTACCCAATTTCCTTCTTTTTATCAGAAACAGAAAATGATCAGGAGTCTCCTCACAAAAAGTAGATAAATAAAGAAGCATTGTTTCTCAGGGCTTAACAACAGGAGCTTGACCGCCAAGGAAACAGGGCGTGCAGCTGACACGGGTCCATGAGCAGCTGGGCTTGTGGAGATGTATTTTTAATTGACAACAAAAAAAATTAGCAATCCAAAATCTCATTGAAAAGGCAAGAAAAAGGAACAAAATCTGTATTGTATTCTTTTATCCACCAGAGTGAAATAACTTTGGTACAAGATCTGTGGCATGTTTCCCATAAAAGAAAACACAATGAAACAAAATGACATTTTATCAGCTTGAAAGGAAGCAAGTGTTTGCTATAAAACAGATGGGAGGGGCCATCCATGTCTTGAGTTGAAGAAAGGTCCACGTTATGATCTCTGGGCCCTTGCTAAACTGCCTTGTATCTTGCCACCGTTCTATAATAATTTTTGGTTGGTCTAGACGAGAATGGCTTGGTCTCAGAGCTGGAAGGGACCTGAGAGATTTTTTCTTGTTTTACAGATAAAGAAATGAGCCTGCAGAGTTTCATTTCAATGGTTCTCTTGCAGCCACAGAGCCATTTTTTTTGTTGTTGTTGTTGTTTTGAAAAGCTAGGTGTTACATGTAAATGTGACTGCCTCCATACAACCATGGCTAGCAGGCCTGCTCTGCTACAACGGTGTGGATGGGACCTGTTCTTTCTTAGGACCACCTAAGATCACTACAAGGATAATATCTTCTTTTCAATAATACCCTGTTTTCTTCTAAACTCGCACAGCACATGCATTTATTTAGTGAGTAATTAAAAAATAAAAGGCAGACCATATATACCCAGATCCTCACTTAATTTCTCAACCTACTGAGTAATCCAATAAATTATTTACTTTGGGATCACTTGGGTTAAACAGCATTCCCTGCATACTGTATGAGATGTCTTTGATTTCAGGCTTGTTTTAAATAAATAGTTCTATGAAAATAGAATGGCCTTAACTTTCAGCCCTGGAAATAAACAAACAGTCTCAATCAATGACGCTGAGAAAACCATTTAACATTTTTCAAGAGACTAAGAAAAGAAATATTTTCATGCCTACAACATTAAGTCAGAAATAGCCTTTGGCACATATATAGTTTGGTATTTTCAAAGGTTGTGGGAAAATATGGGGAAAACTATAAGTAAAATTAGCAAGGCTACCATGACAACAAGCAAGTACTCAGAGTCAGAGTTTAAACTCTGTAAATCTCAGAGGGAAAGAGAGGAGGGTCCCCAGGACAGTTCATCAGAGAAGAGGATTCAAGCATAAGGAGAATTATTGCTAAATGGACAGATACTGGAACAGATATTTATTGTAATGGATTTCTTGTAGCGCCAAATTTTATTGAAAGGGCACTGTAACTGAAGAGAGACCATTTGCTTGAAATTATGTGTTTTTTGCAGTATTGAACTCAATGTGGAAATATATGTCCTAAATTTTTATTTCTGCGGGTTGTCATTTGTTTTTGTTAAATGGACAAGAGCTGCATGTTTGGGAGTAAGAAAAAAATACATGGAGTAGTTTTTTTTTTTTTTTTTATTGAGTTTGCCAAAGTAGCTGAGTCAGCTCCCAGGAATGGTCACTGAGACTCCCACTGCTCCATCACAGCATGTTTTTTTCTTTTTCTATTTAAATAAGCTCAGTTCAGTCGTTCAGTTGTATCTGACTCTTTGCGACCCCATGGACTGCAGCAGACCAGGCTTCCCTGTCCATCACCAACTCCTGGAGCTTGCTCAAACTCATGTCTACCAAGTCAGTGATGCCATCCACCCATCTCATCCTCTGTTGTCCCCTTCTCCTCCTGCCTTCAATCTTTCCTAGCATCAGGGTCTTTTCCAGTGAGTCAGTTCTTTGCATCAGGTAACCAAGGTATTGGAGTTTCAGCTTTAGCATCAGTCCTTCCCATGAATATTCAGGACTGATTTCCTTTAGCATAGACTGGTTGGATCTCCTTGCAGTCCAAGGGACTCTCAAGAGTCTTCTCTATTTAAATTGCAAGCCCTACATACATACATTCTTTCATTTGGTCAATCAATATTTACAGGCAGTTGCTATGTGAAGTGAGTATGTGAAAGTGTTAACTGCTCAGTCGTGTCCAATTCTTTGCGACCCTATGGACTATAGCCCACCAGGCTCCTGTGTCCATGGAATTCTCTAGGCAAGAATAGTAGAGTGTGTAGACATTCCCTTCTCCAGAGAACCTTTCCAATCCAGGGATCAACCCAAGTCTCCTGCATTGCAGGTAGATTCTTTACCATCTAAACCACCAGGGAAGCCCAGTTGCTATGTACTGCTCTTCAATAGCTGTTGGGAATACAGGGTTGAACAGAAAAGAGGGTGTATATGAGTTACATCCTAGTCGAAGGGAGCTAGAAGAGAGAGAAATAAGTAAACAAACACATAAACAAGAAAATATCTAGACAGGAGGATCAGCAAGTGCAAAGGTCTTGAGTTAGGACAGAGTATGGTCATGCACCAAGAACAAAAGAAAGCAAGTCTACCTAAGACACAGTCAGCCAAAAGGAGTGGACTTGGTGATAATATTTGTGGTAGGGTTCAGTGCAGTGGGAATTTTCCATTCTTATCCCCAGCCATCTGTTTTTCACACATCTGTCAGAATGGTATGAAAACATAATCTCTCACCTATATCAATGCAGTAGAGTTAGATTCTCTATTCACAATGAATATCAGAGATAAAACTGTTAGGACATGACGTGAACAGCTTGGGTGTGGCATTTAAGGGAAAGGGAGCAGTAACAACCCTATATTTTTGGCCTCAGACAGTGAATGAAAGGTGGTGTTATTTACTGAGATGAACCTGTTAGGGAGAAGAAATTTGACAGAAAACTGCCTGATGGACCTATAACTTTGGGGCATCCATTAAATATCCAAACAATAACAACATGGTCAAAAAACAGTTAAATACACAGTTCATATCTCAGGAAAAGGATCACGGCTGACGATTCACACTTAGACGTAATCACCCTATAGACGACACAAAACAGTGGACCCAAATGCAGTAACTTGATGTGCAAAAAGGAGTCAGAACCTATAACCTAGTACTGGGTCACTTCAGTGTAGAAGTGGGGAGTGGAGGAGAAAAGAAGATGTCACAGGAGACAGCATAAGGTTAATGTGTGTCACAGAAACCAAACCAGTAAAGTATTTTCAAAAAGACAGAGCTGGGTCAGATACTGCAGAGAGGTTCTGTAAAAAGAAAACAGAGAAGTTGCATTTGGCAACTAGCAGGTCACTGGTGAAATTTAAGACTAGTTTCCCTGAAGTGGCAGAGGTGACCTCAGTTTTAAGTGGATTAGCTTATGAACCAGGGGTGTAGAAGGAAAAGTCACAAGTCTACGTAAACATTTGATCAAAGAGGAAGCAGAGTTTTGTTCAACAAGGAAGTAGAAAAAACTGGGCACCTACTGGAAGGAAATAGAGATGCAAAGGATAAAATTTGAAAACACAAATTAATTTTACCTCCCAGTCTTCCTTTAAACACTATTTAGGGATTACTTTCTTCTTTCTCTGGATGAAAATTTAGGTAATCTCATAACTTTCCTAATAACTCTTAGTGATTCCAAACTCCTACCTTAAGTCACTAAACATGATCTCAAGTTTAGTAATTAGAATGTCCAGGAATGTTTAAGAGTCAAAACCTCAAATTTCATTCAAAGACATATATATAAATTATGGGTTTATGGAAAATTTGGATACAGAGCTCTAATCTTAAATCCAATAATGCTCACAGAATTAACAAACTATAAATTTCCTGGATGACATCAGAAATGTTGGGAATTCAAGTGAGTTCATTCTTTGTCACATCTCCACTCACGGCTGGCTGCTCTTTCTCATCCTTTCTGGGTTCAGAGGTGAGGAGGGAGGAGGCAGAAGGGAAGGGAGATAAGGAACACAGGAAAGGGTTTACATGACTTATTGTGTGTGCTTAGTCGCTCAGTTGTGTCCAACTCTTTGGGACCCCATGGACTGTAGCCCCACCAGCCTCCTCAGCTCATGCGATTTTCCAGGCAAGAATACTGGAGTGGGTTGCCATTTCCTTCTCCAGGGGATCCTGCCAACCCAGGGATAGAACCCAGGTCTCCAGCATTGCAGGCAGATTCTTTACCATCTGAGCCACTACATGCCTGGTGCTTTTACAAACTAGCTTTGTGCTCTTAGGCTTGGTGGATGTTTAAAGCAGGCTTCTCTGTGGGACTTTCTCACAGGTATTTTGGTGACTCCACAACACTTGTGGTATGTCACCTGCATTTCCCTAACTAGTTAACTGTACTCTATTCTATATTCTATCTCTCCTCAGGCCATCTCCAGCTCCTTCTCTGTTGAAGCTTTTTCAGTCCTCTAAAGATTATCGTGCAAGTGTGCTAAATCACTTCAATCATGTCCAACTCTTTGAGACCCTATGGACTGTAGCCTGCCAGGCTCCTCTGTCCATGGGATTCTCCAGGCAAGAATACTAGAGTGGGTTGCCATGCCCTCCTCCAGAGGATCTTTCTGACTCCAGGATCGAGCAAGCATTCCTTATGTCTACTGCACTGGCAGGCAGGTTCTTAACCACTAGTACCACCTTGGGAAGCCCCTAAAAATTATCATATTAGGTCAAATTACAGTGATCCCAGAGCATTCTTTCCTCAATTATTCCCCTCAACAAACCCACAAGAAACACTTGCTGCATTCTTTGTCCAGACCCCAAGAATATAGTTAGGAAAGTGAAAGTCACCCAGCCATGTCCGACTCTTTGTGACCCCATGGACTATACAGTTCATGGAATTCTCCAGGCCAGAATACTGGAGTGGGTAGCCTTTCCCCTGTCCAGGGGATCTTCCCAACATAGGGATCAAACCCAGGTCTCCCATATTGCAGGCAGATTCTTTACCAGCTGAGCCACAAGGGAAACCCAAGAATACTGGAGTGGGTAGCCTATCCCTTCCCCAGTGCCTCTTCCCATCGAATCAGGGTCTCCTGCATTACAGGCAGATTCTTTACCAACTGAGCTATAGCTAGGAGGCAGCAGCAATTTTTCTTCCCCTTGGTTTTCTGAACCATCCCATCTCTGCCTGTTCAGTTTTTCCATATGGGGTTGCAAACCTGGGTTCATCAAGGCATCATCATGCTCTGCAAAGTGTCTCTTTGAAGGGTTTCTCACACACCTGAGATGACAGGCAGTGGAGGAAGGAAGAAGAATCATTTCATACGGGCTACTCAGTTCCAAGAAATCTTCAAATTTGGCTTTTTAATCTGACCTTTTTATACTTACAATGTGAGTGTAGAAATTAAGGGTTATGTAACCACTTTACTAAAACTCTGGAAATTCTACATATAGTTTGGGACTTACTCTGGAATGCAGCATCATTTTATTGTGGTGCTCAGCTAAAACTGCAAATTTAATCTTATTGCATATTTTTTTAAAACACAGAATAATCTAAAACACGTTCACAGGCTGAAGTGAATGGTCAGGAGGGAAAATGATCCAAAACTATCCAAGAAAGAAAAAGAAATTTTACAGAAGGAAATTTACTGCAGTAAGAGAGGGGGTAGGATCCAGAGAGTCAGAGGATGGACGTGATTATGCGTTTCTCAAGTGTAACACAGTGTTTCCAATGAAGATTTTTCAAATTTTAAAATGCAATTTAATCTCATTTTTATAACTATGAAGCAAATATTAATGCTTGTGTCTGTATAACCCATTATCAGTACTATCTTACAGTCTTTATACCAATAACACTAGGATAACAAAGTTTCCAAGTATTTTAAAGATATTATAAGCATTTAACTTAATGTTTTAAAACAATTTTATAAAGCTTTCCTTTATTGTTAAACATCTAAAAGGTTCACAAATTCTACCAAGTTATACTAGAAAAACAAAATAGGTACAGACCTGTAATCCCTTATTTGAAATTTCAAAATCCAAAAAGTGCTGAAAAAGTTCAGGCTTTTCAGTTTAAAAGATCTGACCTGAACTGAAAACAAGATATTCGATCATCCCTAAATAGGGGTGATCTTACTGACTGTGAACATTCATACCTTTTCTGGGAAAATATTAATATTTTTGATTATGGGGGTTTGCCCCAAACCTTGTTAAAAATATTGCATAATATATAGTATAGGCACTATATTACATTTTAAAAACGGAGGAGTAGGCGGGAATCTGGCAGTTCTCAGTTCTCATACTGTTGAAGCCTGGCTTGGAGAATTTTGAGCATTCCTTTGCTAGCGTGTGAGATGAGTGCAATTGTGCAGCAATTTGAACATTGTTTGGCCTTGCCTTTCTTTGGGATTGGAATGAAAACTGACATTTTCCAGTCCTGTGGCCATTGCTGAGTCTTCCAAATTTGCTGACATATTGAGTGCAGCACTTTCACAGCATCATCTTTTAGGATTTGAAATAGCTCAACTGGAATTCCATCACCTCCACTAGCTTTGTTCATAGTGATGCTTCCTAAGGCCCACTTGACTTCACATTCCAGGATGTCTGGCTCTAGGTGACTGATCACACTATCGTGATTATCTGGGTCATGAAGATCTTTTTTGTACAGTTCTTCTGTGTATTCTTGCCACCTCTTCTTAATATCTTCTGCTTCTGTTAGGTCCATACCGTTTCTGTCCTTTATTGTGGCCATCTTCACATGAAATGTTCCCTTGGTATCTCTAATTTTCTTGAAGAGATCTCTAGTCTTTCCCATTCTATTGCTTTCCTCTATTTCTTTGCATTGATCACTGAGGAAGGCTTTCTTATCTCTCCTTGCTATTCTTTGGAACTCTGCATTCAGATGGGTATATCTTTCCTTCTCTCCTTTGCCTTTAGCTTCTGTTCTTTTCTCAGCTATATGTAAGGCCTCCTCAGACAACCATTTTGTCTTTTTGCATTTCTTTTTCTTGGTGATGGTCTTGATCACTGCCTCCTGTACAGTGTCACAAACCTCTGTCCATAGTTCTTCAGACACTCTGTCTATCAGATCTAATCCCTTGAATCTGTTTGTCACTTTCACTGTATAATCGTAAGGGATTTTACTTATGTCATACCAGAACAGTGTAGTGGTTTTCCCTACTTTCTTCAATTAAAGTCTGAATTTGGCAATAAGGAGTTCATGATCTGAGCCACAGTCAGCTCCTGGTCTTGTTGTTGCTGATTGTATAGAGCTTCTCCATCTTCAGCTGCAAAGAACATAATCCATCTGATTTCTGTGTTGACCATCTGGTGATATCCATGTGTAGAGTCTTCTCTTGTGTTGCTGGGAGAGGGTGCTTGCTATGACAGTGCGTTCTCTTGGCAAAACTCTGTTAGCCTTTACCCGGCTTCATTTTGTACTCCAAGGCCAAAGCCTGTTACTCCAGGTATCTCTTGACTTCCTACTTTTGCATTCCAGTCCCCTATGATGAAAAGGACATCTTTTTTTGGTGTTAGTTCTAGAAGGTCTTGTAGGTCATCATAGAACCTTTCAAACTCCAGCTTTTTCAAAATTAGTGGTTGGCACACAGACTTGGATTACTGTGATACTGAATGGTTTGCTTTGGAAACAAACAGAGATCATTCTGTCATTTTTGAGATTGCACCCAAGAACTGCATTTCAGACTCTTCTGTTGACTATGAGGGCTACTCCATTTCTTCTAGGAGATTCTTGCCCACAGTAGTAGATATAATGGCCATCTGAATTAAATTCACTCTTTCCTATTCATTTTGTTCACTGATTCCTAAAATGCTGATGTTCACTCTTGCCACGTCCTGTTTGACCACTTCCAATTTACCTTGATTCATGGACCTAACATTCCAGGTTCCTATGCAATATTGTTCTTTACATCATCAGACTTTACTTCTATCACCAGTTACATCTACAACTGGGAATCATTTTTACTTTGGCTCCATCTCTTTATTCTTTCAATGATGTTCAAGTTGGATTTAGAAAAGGCAGAGGAACCAGAAATCAAATTGCCAAGATCCATTTGATCATAGAAAAAGCAAGAGAGTTCCAGAAAAAAAATCTACTTCTGCTTTATTGACTACGCCAAAGCCTTTGACTGTATGGATCACAACAAACTGTGGGAAAGTCTCGAAGAGATGGGAATACCAGACCACTTTACCTGCCTCCTGAGAAATCTGTATTCAGTTCAAGAACCAACAGTTAGAACCAGACATGGAACAACAAACTGGTTCTGAACTGGGAAAGAAGTACGTCACCCTGATTATTTAACTTCTGTGCAGAGTGTATCATGCGAAATGTCAGACTGGATGAAGCACAAGCTGGAATCAAGATTGCCGGGAGAAATATCAATAACCTCAGATATGCAGATGACACCATGCTTATGGCAGAAAGCAAAGAGGAACTACAAACCTCTTGATGAAAGTGAAAAAGGCGAGTGAAAAACCTGGCTTAAAACTCAACATTCAAAAAGATCTTGGCATCTGGTCCCATCACTTCATGGCAAATAGATGGAGAAACAATGGAAACAGTGACAGACTTTATTTTCTCAGGCTCCAAAATCACCACCAATGGTGACTGCAGCCATGAAATTAAAAGATGCTTACTCCTTGGAATAAAAGCTACGACCAACCTAGATAGCATATTACAAAGCAGAGACATTACTTTGCCAACAACAGTCCATCTAGTCAAAGCTATGGTTTTTCCCGCAGTCATGTATGGATATGAAAGTTGGACCATAAAGAAAGCTGAGCGCCTAAGAATTGATGCTTTTGACCTGCGGTGTTGGAGAAGACTCTTGAGAAGGAGAGTCTTGAGAAGACTCTTGGGAAGGAGATCAAACCAGTCAATCCTAACGGAAATCAGTCCTGAATATTCATGGGAAGGACTGATGCTAAAGCTGAAACTCCAATACTTTGGCCACCTGATGTAAAGAACTGACTCATTGGAAAAGACCCTGATGTTGGGAAATATTGAAGGCAGGAGGAGAAGGGGCCAACAGAGGATGAGATGGTTGGATGGCATCACCGACTCGATGGACCTGAGTTTGAGCCAGCTCCAGGAGTTGCTGATGGAGAGGGAAGCCTGGTCTGCTGCAGTCCATGGGGTTGCAAACAGTTGGACACATGTGAGTGACTGAACTGACTAAGGTGGGAATCTGAATTCTTAAGTTTTCCCAGCCCCAAAAGTTTTGGATGAAGAGCATAAACTAAAACGTAGTATTTTTGTGAATTTAAGACCACTTAAATTTAAGGAATCCAAATTTACAGAATTCAGTATGAAGCAGAAACCCTGCCTTTAGAAATAGTAGAAAGAACTTTTTTGTAACCTTGTCTTATCTGTATCAGCAATAGCACACAAAGACTCCAAGGAACAAATTAAAGCAAGATAAAGTGCACTCTCTCCAAAGAAAACTGAGTTTTTCTGCTAGCTTCCTTATTTCATCTGGCTTACAACATTAAGCATGGTAATAACCAGAGCTCTTTTAAAAGCCATTTGACCAATCCAGCCTTCAGATCCCTAGAGTTCAAGCAACACAACACAGTAAATCCACTGTAGTAATTTTAAATATGGATTACAAATACAAAGGGAATCTACATTTAATCTATGTCTAAAACCCATATCTTAAAGTCACTGAAAAGGAGGATAAAGTTTATGGTGCATAATCTTATCCTCCCGGAATTTTGGCTGACCATCAAAATACCTTTTGATACCACAAATCTGCTTTAATCTTTAAAAAGTTCTGCACTTGACCAGAAAGGTTTTCAAGAGCGGTGGTGCTGAAACTTGCTGTGCGGTCAACCATTGTATTTGAAGTTCTACATCACTCACTGGGTTATCACCTAAGGAAAACAGTGCATTCTACTCTCTGAGAATCATGACCACACAAATGTTTGATATCCTGTGTGTCAAAACTGACTCACAATTAAAGAGAATAAATACAGACATGCACAAATAATAGATATTATTTTTCAACCCGAAATATGGAAACAAAAAATCTTTTTAAAACTTCTTAAGGACAAATAAACTATTAAAGAAACTGAGAATGTCTCAGTTCTGTGCTCTTTTATTCATCCCTTATGGAACTTGACTGTGGTGGAAACAGGATTAAAAAATAATGTTCAATAATAAAATATGGTAATTTTGCGTAGAAATTATTAAAATTTCTAAATTGTATAAGAATTCATGCCAAAGCATCAAGTGTCCTGTGGTCAGTCTGCCTTCTAAAATATTATAAGTACAAAGAATAAAATAAAAGCTTAATAGAGGGCTGTGACACAGGGGCTAATTATATCCCCAGAAAAACAAGATCATAAAGAGAACTCCCTATGAGAATATTATCATGATGCCTATATCTCTGCTGTGTACAAAAATATTATTATAAGGTAATTAATATTCATTTAGTTTTTGTTTCTCAATTTTTTTTCTGCATGAATTTCTAGCAATTAGAGAAAAAGTAGGGGATGAGGGTAGAGGCAAAGACAAAATCAAGATGATGAAGAAGTAGAGCCCATAAAACTCTCCCGTTACATACCATAAACAACTGATGTGAACACCAAGGACAGCTTTATTCTGAGATGCTGGGGGTTTTGTGTGTCTGTTTCTTTCATCTCATGTTCTGTTTTTCTTGGGCATGTTGTTTAGTCTACATTTTTATTTTATTATAGACTCTACACCTTCCTAACAGTAAGCATTTCATCCTGGTTTTTTTTTTAATTTCTAGCACTCAAAATCAATAAAAATAAATATCCAAAGAGGCTTAGGAAGTAATTTCCTAAATATTTTTTACCAAATAAGGTTAAAAAAAACAAAAACCAAGAGCTCATCAAGTGAGATGATATGTAGTTGGCATGAAGTTTTAGACTTTCAAACTCTTAAGTCATTTTTATTTTTTTAAAAAAAGGCATAAAGTGACCAAAAGTACTAGGGTAATATCAAGACCAACAGAAGACATTGTTCAGAGATTTATTTTTTCCTGGAAGATAAAATTTGCTTTTCTAGTTTCTCTTCCAGTGTCTTGACAAAATAATGATATGATTTAAGAACATAAAGCTTACAACGCCACTGTAGCAATTTCTGTTTTCATAGACCTGAGGTTAGATGGAGCTGCCCAAGTTTGCACTGCATATTATAAATGACAGTGCTTCTGAGATTCGAGCTATTGTTACAGTTCTATTTTCCAAATTTTTAAGTGGGAAATGTTTGTTTCACTCAAGCTCACTAATTTTGGTTTCCAGGATACTGACCTTTCATAATTAGACGTAAAAAATTTAAAAATTAAAGAGGCAAACTAGTAAGAATAATGAAAGTATCTATTCAGTGGTGATGCCCCTCTCTGGTTAACATGACTGAAAAGAATCTTTTCAGACCCCAGGTGGGAATAGTAAGCAATCTTTCTCATACCATTTGTTCTTTTTCTCTGACTATAGTACTTTCTGAGTCTGTTTAAGAGTGTGTTTCTAATTCATTCTTCCAGCTTAGCACAACTTGCCTCAAGTCATTTCCTATTTCCTCTCTTGCTGTGAGCAGAGACACATCTCTACCTAGGAGCCCCTGTTGCTCCCAGTGATCATCTCCTTGGACAGAGTATGTGCAGGTCCTGCTCTGGGCAGCCAGGAGGATGTCTGCTCCTGCCAGGAACAAGCCTTAATAGAGTGGTAATAAACAAACAGAGGAGGTCACTCAATAACAAAAGAGAATACCTCTCAAGCTTCAAAGTCTTTGAAAAACAAAAGCAGTCCTATTAGAAACTTTTTTGAAGAATTCTGATGACATTTTGCCCTTTGTCTACTGTTTAAAAATCTTTACTGTTGAAAGAAATCAGAGAATAAAGATGCTTTTTACTAAGAAAATAATTTAAGAGTACATCCATTTCTTGACCTCACTACTCATTATACTTACATTAAGGGCATTACTTTCCACTTGGCATATTAGTCACTTTAATGCTAAACTTTTGCTCAAAAAGACATACACCCACATTTTTTTTTAATTTACACTAAATGAAAATTATTTTATTTGGGCTTAATTTCCCTCAATCGATTTTGAAAATGGGTTTTTTGATGTATACTCAATGCAATAAAACCTACCTACCACCCGAGGTCATTCTAATCCTTTTCCAAAAGAAAAACACTCTCTTAATTGCAGCCATGACAGTACTGTGGTTTCAATTTTTCTTTTCTTTTTTTAAAAAATTTTGAAATCTATCAGTGAATTGATTGATACCAATGGAGAAATATGAATATACCAAGTAATTATTATACACACTTAAGATGATGTGATTTTTGCTTTGCTGTTACGAATTGTTCAATGCACACCAAGTTCAAAAGTGAATAAGCATATATATTTTCAAAAGAAGTCAAGAGAGCACATATGGAAGGGGAAGCTATATTTCAATTATTATAACTGGGTTAGGATTATACTGTATCATTCTACCACAGACAATAAAAGCAATAGATTCTGATATCAAAAAAAAAATTATGGTTTGACAATCTTAACTTTCACACATATAATTAAAAGCAAATCGTTCACCTAATGTGCATAGAAATCTCACTGTTCTGTGTGAATAATTTAGCATTATTTAGACTTCCTAAAGAAACATACAGGTAGAACAAAAGGAGTAGCTAGTAAAAGATATAACATCTTTCTTAATATTCCCCCATCAAGCCCTCCAACTGAAAAAAACCAACACAGAGAAACATAAAAGTGTGTGTTTTGCAAACAATGCTTCAGGAAATGGCTCGCAACTCACTTTTCTAATTGCATTTCCAGTTTAGGGTTATTCACAGGGACTCTTAATTCTCCTCCCAGCCCTGTTGGGAGGGTTGTACTTCCTGCCCACCTGAGTGAAGTCTGTCAGGTCATTTGCCTTGCTTTGACCAGTGAAAGGAAATGTGTCTCTTCTTAGGAAAAGTTGTAAGATTCACATTCTGTTTTCCATGGGAATTTCTTGTCCAGGCGGGGCCTTCATTGGCTTTGCCTCCTGACTGACAACAACAAACAGTGCCTCCTCTTTGTCAATACACAATGAACGTGTAGCCTGAGTGAGAAATAAACTTGTGTGGTGTTAATCTACTGAGATTTTGGGACTTTTTTTTTTTTTACTACAACCTAACTTAGTGTACCCTAATCTCATAAAGAAACAAGAACATCCTACTGGAGACAGCAAAGCCAGCCAACACCATAACAAGTTTATTCAAAATGACATACATCAAGTTTACAAATCTATAAAAGGCCACTTATTTTTTCATCTTAAAACCCACATCTTATGCATTTTTAAAGATACATTGCTTTCCATTAAAAAAAAAAACAGCGATATTTTATTACAGTGAGGTTTTAGCAGTCATAGGCATTTAAAATAGTAGTCAATAGTACTAACATTTACATAGTACCCTAAACCAGTTTAAATTTATGTTTTATGTTAATTTCATTATGATTGAGAAAGGTCTGATTTCAAGTTTCTCAGTTTTATTATGCATGTTGTATAGGGAATAATATGGCAATTCATATGTCAATGTTGATCGAAACACAGTTTGGAAAATAATAGTAGAGTTAGTGAAAATATTATACTTAAATGTTTAAAAGGAAATTAAATACTATATCAAAGAGAGAAAATGGCTTTATTCTAGATGCTCAAATACATTATCTTTAAGAGAAAAAAAAAGTTGTGTGTTAGATTACTTGTCAGAATCCTAGAAATGTCTCAGAGAAATCATTTGGAAGTTAAAGAGCATTAACTCAAGGTCTCAGAGTACTCACAAGAGATGACAGTATCACAAATCCCTGCTGAATGGTGTAGCTTCATCAGGCCACTCAGGAAAATAAAATCTCAAAGAAAGGCACAAAACACTATAAGCCACGAGATGTGACAGTGTCATGAGGTGACTGAGCATTCTACAAAGCTGGGCAAATGACACTTCCCAGACAGTTTTGGGCAATCTAACAGAGAAATGTGTGAGAAATACCAGGACTCAGAGTCATCCAACACCAGTTAAAAATTCAACAAAGGCAAAAAATCATAATTCTTTTAGCAAATATTAGTCCTATAGAAATGTGTTTGTGTGTATGTGCTTGAGTGTTGTGTGTTCTACTGCATTTGACAAGTATTTATTGAGGGCTTATTGTGTAAAAGTATCTAGACTTGGCAGACGGACAATACAAAGATGTTTGCAAAACAGCCCGTGGTCTCCAAAACTTTACAACCTATGCCATGTCAGAGATTCTAAGTCTTAGTGGCATGATACATATCCTATAGAGCACTTTGCAACTCAGCCCATGCTTTATTAAAAATACTTAGTTAAATGAATAAACAATAGCTGAGAATAAATCCCCTGAATTTACTTTTTATACATAAACTTCAATTTCTGAAAACTTGTCATTCTTACTTTTGTAATATTCACAAAGCCTCTTGCAATATAGGTTCCCTCCACCCCACAGCATGATGAATTGTTAGAGAAATATTGTAAGTTATAATTATCATACTACAATTGAAAGCATTAACATTAATTTAAAGCCTTACATAATAGAAGAGTGGATGGTTGAGTAACAAATGGCCAAGAGGAAAAAGGAATTAATTGGGATCACAATTCCAAGGAAGAATATTGAAATTTAAAAAAATAACCAATAAGATTTTGATTTTATTGTTAATTTGAAACAGTGATGACAAGTATTTGGAATTTTAGTCTTTAACTTGTATACTCTTTGTATCCCTAAAAATACAATCGGGAAAGTAACATTTATCAAAGCTCAGTCCTATAACAGATGGCATGCATATGTACATGCACATGTATATTTACATATTTCTATCTCCCATTTATTCCTAACACCAGCCTTATGGAAAATGTAGCTCAGTCGGTAAAAAGTCTGCCTGCAATGCAGGAGAACTAGATTCGACCCCTGGGTTGGGAAGATCTCTTAGAGAAGGAAATGGCAACCCGCTCCAGTATTCTTGCCTGGAGAATCCCATGGACAGAGGAGCTGGGCAGGCTGCAGTCAATGGGGTCGCAAGAGTCAGACTCAACTTAGCAACTAAACTACCAAACCACCACCAGGATGTTTTAGGTTGCAAATAACTAACAAGCAAAACCTACACAAACTGGCATAAAGGTTTATTTTCATATCAAAGAGACTTTGTTGATTAATGTAATTGTTCACCAATGTCCAAAAACCTATTAGAGACTCTATTCAGTGGAAACAGTGTCAGACTTTATTTTGGGGGGCTCCAAAATCACTGCTGATGGTGATTGCAGCCATGAAATTAAAAGACGATTACTCCTTGGAAGGAGGGTTATGGCCAACCTAGATAGCATGTTTAAAAGCAGAGACATTACTTTGCCAACAAAAGTCCGTCTAGTTAAGGCTATGGTTTTTCCAGTGGTCATGTATGGATGTAAGAGTTGGACGGTGAAGAAAGCTGAGCACCGTAGAATTGATGCTTTTGAACTGTGGTGTTGGAGAAGACTCTTGAGAGTCCCTTGGACAGCAAGGAGATCCAATCAATCCATCCTAAAGGAGATCAATCCTGGGTGTTCATTGGAAGGACTGATGTTGAAGCTGAAACTCCAATACTTTGGCCACCTCATGCGAAGAGTTGACTCATTGGAAAAGACCCTAATGCTGAGTAGGATTGGGGGCAAGAGGAGAAGGGGACGACAGAGGATGAGATGGTTGGATGGCATCACTGACTCGATGGACATGGGTTTGGGTAGACTCCGGGAGTTGGTGATGGACAGAGAGGCCTGGCGTGCTGCAATTCATGAGGTCGCAAAGAGTCAGACACAACTGAGCGACTGAACTGAACTGAACTGATACCCAATATATCTGGGGCTTCCAAAGTGGCATTACTGGTAAAGAACCATGCCTGCCAATGCAAGAGAGATATAAGAGATGGGGGTTCAATACGAGTCAGGAAGATCCCCTGGAGGAGAGCATGGCAACCCACTCCAGTACTGCTGCCTGGAGAATCCCAGGGACAGAAAAGTCTGTTGGGCCACGGTCCATGGGGTGACAAAGAGTCAGATGTGACTGAAGCAACTTAGCACACATACACACAAGCAGCATATCTACTCTGTTTTCATGGTTTTCCAGATCAACCCTATTGTCTGCTACTCCTAGCAGGCACAAAATCTTTCAACAGAAAAGGAGAGTTGTCTGTTCCTGTGTGTTTTCTTGTGAGCAGGAAAATCTCTCCCAGAAGCCTTGCAGCTCACTCCCCTCCCTCCTTATATCATTAGCTACAGTGGGTCACACGCCCATCACTAAACCTTTCCCTGGGAAAGTGACTGATGTAGATGGTTATGAATTAGCAGTAGTCCAGGGCCTCCTCTCTAAGCACATGGCCACATAGGAGACAGTAAACAACTCATTCAAAATCAGAAATTGGCCAACAAAGCATAAAGTGAACATGGGCAGTAGGAAATCAAGAGTATCTGCTATAAACTTATTCCTTTCCATCCACAGGTGATCCTATTATTCACAGAGTCCTTATTTGCAAATTTTACTACCCACTCGGAGAAGGCAATGGCACCCCACTCCAGTACTCTTGCCTGGAAAATCCCATGGCCGGAGGAGCCTGGTAGGCTACAGTCCATGGGGTCGCTAAGAGTCGGACACGACTGAGCGACTTCGCTTTCACTTTTCCCTTTCATGCACTGGAGAAGGAAATGGCAACCCACGCCAGTATTCTTGCCTGGAGAATCCCAGGGACAGCGGAGCCTGGTGGGCTGCTGTCTATGGGGTCGCACAGAGTCGGACATGACTGACGCGACTTAGCAGCAGCAGCAGGTGGTGCTAGTGGTAAAGAACCCACCTGCCAAGGCAGGAGACATAAGACATGTACATTCAGTCCCTGGGTCAGGAAGATCCCCTGGAGGAGGGCATGGCAATCCATTCCAGTATTCTTCCCTGGAGAATCTCATGGACAGAGGAGCCTGTCAGGTTATAGTCGCACAGAGTCGGACACAACTGAAGTGACTTAGCATGCATGCATGCACAATGTCATTAGCCATGAGTTCAATGTAAATGAATAAATAACATATATTAAGTAAGATGTTTTTCAACAGAAACACACATAAAACAAAGTTATATATAGATCTGTTGATGAAAATACTGTGACCAGAGGCTCATAGGAACCTCACCTTGTAATCCTCCCAGTATCCACTAATTTAATGTGCACAGGAACTTTACAGAACATAACTACCACAAACAATGAGGATTGGCTATATAAAAAAACTTAGATGTAACTAGGTTATACAACCATAAGTAGAAGGCAAGCCTCAAATCCAAATTTTATCAGGATTGTTAGAAATTTGGACTTTATCCTGAGAGTAATGGAAAGACACTGAAAGGCTGTAAGTAGGGAGAAATTTTAATGGATCTGCATTTCTGGAACATTATTATAGAGAAGGAAGACTGCATTCAGGGAGACCAGGTAAGAGGCTATTGCAGTAATCCAGGCAAGAAGTTATGATAGAGGCATGAGAGCGAAGGAGGAGGCCATGGCCTAGAGTATAAATTATCTCTTAATCTCCCTCACCTATTTCTCTCCTCCACTGACCTCTGATGTCTTCTGAGACCACAGAAAACAGAACACCCAACGAAATAAAGATTGGTCTCCAAAAGAGGATGTGAGAGGAGTTTGAGAGGGAAAAGCATGCAGAACAGAGATAAGAAGAATCAATGTCAAAATATTGCTGGGTACCAGCTAAGTTTGGCTCAGTTTCAGATTCTCATCTAAAAATCTTAGTAAGAACCTAGTTCACAGCCTCTATTAATATTAGAGCATTAAATTTTAATAAGTGGAAAATGGAATTCATAAGTTTTCTCAGTTTCATCCAATTGGGAGTTGACCAGTCATTTGTGATTTTACACATCTCTTGGTTGAAACAGAGTTACAAATACCTGACTGAACACTGGGATACATGATGCAAATGTGTGACTCTCCCTGGAGGACTTTCTGTCCCCAAAGTAATGACTGAATTACAATTGAGTTATAAATATGATAGTCCCATCTGTGATCAACATTAAAATTTTCCTGATGTAGTATTTAAAGTAAATATATCCCAAATCCCCCAAAGCCTTTAGGACTGTTGCAGAACTGAGAAGTTAAGTAAAATAAGAATTACGATTTTTAATTTTCACTATCATGTCACATTTCAGTTGTAACATTTTGGAATTTGAAGTCTTGTCAAGTCTCCATGGAATTATCTGAGAGAAGCAGAAAGAAAGGAGAGAAAGAAAAATGTTCATAGTAGAGGATGGTGAACTTTGGAACATATTAAATCCTTTTCTCTATCCAGTATCAGTGTCCAGTGTATTGTATTGCCTAGTTCTTATGACATGGGAACAATCTTAAATTACTTCATGGTTAAGAATATTGTAATACATTGTGCCACCATATCCAAGCCATTAATGCTAATACACGGCCACAGGCAAACCTTTGCCTGCTGTGCACTTGAACCGTGTGCCTGATGAATTACAGAAATATGTACACTTGGATAACTCACTGTACAATAATCCTTTAAAGTAAACTAACAAACTGTCCTTTGAAACTCTTAGCCTTTCAGCAGGCTCATTAAAACTTTTTAGATAATACTATCAGTTAGAAGGATTATCAATGAAATTAGAATGCAGGAAATCATTTAGATTATTTTCCAAGTATTGATTTTAAAAGATACACAGTAAGCATGTATTCAAACTGATTCCTACTTCTGTTGATATTTTGTACACAGTTTGTGCTGAGTGTCCCACAACTTGAATATGGTATTTTTCATATTATATTTACCAAGGTAAATGCTAGTTGCTGTAAAAGGTGAGCCCCAGCTTCTCTGTGGCTTAACACAATAGAAGTTTACTTTTCACAGCAGAATCAACCAAAGTGTTGTAGGTTGGGCAGCCTCCCACATGATCACTCAGGACCCATTCTTCTTTTGTCATCCTTAGGGCTCTGCCCTTCTAGGTTTAGGAAGTCCTCTTTAGTCAGCTGATGGACTATGAAAGAGCCCAAGCTCACCTGTTTCTTAATCACACTGGTCTGGAAGTCACTTCTCTTTATATTCCATCAGTGAGAACTAGTCATGTAACCCTGTCTGCAAAGGGAAAGACACTAAGAGATGTAGTATCTGGCTGCGCAGCCACTGCCCAGCATTATCTCTACACTGGGTGGGGCCCATAGGCTGTTCAGCTAGGTTTCTCTGATACACAGAAGTGTACAGTACAATAATCTGACTGATACAGATCATGCAATGATTACCACAATGAGTTTAGTGAATGAACATCAATCGTCTCATGTATTAAACAGATATAAAATTAAATAGAAAAAGTAGCTATGTTTCCTTGTGATTAGAACTCTTAGAATTTACTCTCTTAAAAACTTTCACATATAATATACAGCAGTGTTAATTATATTTATCACATTGTACATTATATTTCTAGGACTTTTTTATATTTTAACTGGAAGTTTGTACCTGTCAATTACCTTCACCCCATCTCCACCATTGGAAACCAAAAATCTGACTTTTTTTTTTTTTCCTATGAGTGACTTTGCTTTTGAAGCATAATTGGCCAACAATACTATGTTAGTTTCTGGTACACAACATTTTGTTGTTCAGTCACTCAGTCATGTCAAACTCTTTGCAACCCCATAGACTGTAGTACGCCAGGCTTCCCTGTCCTTCATCTCCAGGAGCTTGCTAAAACCCATGTCCATTGAGTAGGTGATGCCATCTAACCATCTTGTTCTCTGTCGTCCCCTTCTCCTCCTGCCTTCAATGTTTCCTAGCATCAGGGTCTTTTCTAATGAGTCAAAGTACTGGAGTCAAGTAATGGCCAAAGTATTGGAGCTTCAGCTTCAGCATCAGTCCTTCCAATGAATATTCAGGACTGATTTCCTTTAGGATTGACTGGTTTGATCTCCTTGCAGTTCAAGGGACTCTCAAGAGTCTTCTCTAACACCATAGTTCAAAAGCATCACAGTGATTTAATATTTCTATATATTTCAAAATGATCACCATGATAAATCTAGTTAGCATCTGTCACAATTCAAAGATATTACAGAATTATTAACTATATTTCCCAAACTGTACATTTCATACCTGTGACTTATTTATTTTGTAACTGAAAGTTTGTATCTCTTAATCTCCCTCACCTATTTCTCTCCTCCCCTGACCTCTTTCCCTTATAGCAACCACCTGTTTTTTCCGTGTTTCTATGACTCTGTTTCTCCACTGATCTCCAGTAGCATATTGGGCACCTCCCGACCTGGGGAGTTCCTCTTTCAGTATCCTATCATTTTTGAGGCGGCAAGAATACACAGAAGAACTGTGCAAAACAGATCTTCACGACCCAGATAATCACAATAGTGTGATCACTCACCTAGAGCCAGACATCGTGGAATGTGAAGTCAAGTGGGCCTTAGAAAGCATCACTACGAACAAAGCTAGTGGAGGTAATGGAATTCCAGTGGAGCTATTTCAAATCCTGAAAGATGATGCTGTGAAAGTGCTGCACTCAATATGCCAGCAAATTTGGAAAACTCAGCAGTGGCCACAGGACTGGAAAAGGTCAGCTTTCATCCCAATCCCAAAGAAAGGCAATGCCAAAGAATGCTCAAACTACCACACAATTGCACTCATCTCACACGCAAGCAACGTAATGCTCAAAATTCTCCAAGCCAGGCTTCAGCAATACGTGAACCTTGAACTTCAAGATTTTCAAGCTGATTTTAGAAAAGGCAGAGGACCAAGAGATCAAATTGCCAACATTCGCTGTATCATCGAAAAAGCAAGAGAGTTCCAGAAAAACATCTATTTTTGCTTTACTGACTATGCCAAAGCCTTTGACTGTGTGGATCACAATAAACTGTGGAAAATTCTGAAAGAGATGGGAATACCAGACCACCTTACCTGCCTCCTGAGAAATCTGTATGCAGGTCAAGAAGCTAGAACTGGACATGGAACAGCAGACTGGTTCCAAATTGGAAAAGGTATACAAGGCTGCATATTGTCACCCTGCTTATTTAACTTATATGCAGAGTACATCATGCAAAATGCTGGGCTGGATGAAGCACAAGCTGGAATCAAGATTGCAGGGAGAAATATCAATAACCTCAGATATGCAGATGACACCACCCTTATGACAGAAAGCAAAGAGGAATTAAAGAATCTCTTGATGAAGGTGAAAGAGGAGAGTGACAAATCTGGCTTAAAACTCAGCATCCAAAAAACTAAGATCATGGCATCCAGTCCCATTACTTCAGAGCAAATAGATGGGGAAAAAATGGAAAGAGTGACAAACTTTATTTTCTTGGGTTCCAAATCAATGTATATGGTGACTGAAGCCATGAAATTAAAAGATGCTTTTCCTTAGAAGAAAAGCAATGACAAACCTAGACAGCATATTAAAAAGCAGAGACACTACTTTGCCTACAAAGGTATGTATAGTCAAAGTTACAGCTTTTCCAGTAGTCATGTACGGATGTGACAGTTGGACTATAAAAACAGGCTGAGAAGCAAAGAATTGATGCCTTCAAACTGTGGTGCTGGAGAAGACTCTTGAGATTCTCTTGGACTGCAAGGAGATCAAATCAGTCAATCCTAAAGGAAATCAACCCTGAATATTCATTGGAAGGACTGATGCTGAAGCTGAAGTTCCCAAACTCTGGCCACCTGATGCGAACAGTGGACTCATTGCAAAAGACCCTGATGCTGGAAACATTGAAGGCAGGAGGAGAAGGGGATGATAGAGGATGAGATGGGTGGATGGCATCACTGATTCAATAGACATGAATTTGAGCAAACTCCGGGAGATGGTGAAGGACAGGGAAGTCTGGTGTGCTACAGTGCATGGACACGAGTAGGACATGACTGAGCAACTGAACAAGAACAAGATGACATCAGGTAAGGATTTGGAGCAAGTCTAAATATAGTCATGGACAGACAGCAAAGTGTAAAAACAAAACATTTTTCATGCTAGCATGGAGGTTTATTTACAGTCCAAGTAGGACTCCGATTTACCAGAAAAAAGAGGGTCCACCTAAAAATATAATTTTTCCACCTTCACAAGGTTCTAAAATTATTTCAAACTTTAATTATAAAATCTAGAAAAAGAAGTTTCTATAGAATAATGGAATTCTGCTCTGTTCAATGGGGCCACCCTATATATGCCTCATATATTTCTCATCTAGTGCCCAATAAGGGTGAAATAGAATACTTTCAGGTTAAAAATGGTATTTAGTAGATGTAAAGATAGCCTTTTTTTAACAGCATAGTTTGGCATGCATTTGTTTTTAATTTTAAAAAGTTAAAATTAATTTTGTCTTAAAAGTTTCATGCCATTTTGGGGGATGATTGGAGCTACCCTGGAGGGTACTGAAACTGGAGTTGAGAATCAGTTTTAGTCTTCAGAGAGGAAGAAACAATTTTCATAATTTCAAAATCATTTCATTAATGGGTATATATGGTCTGAATTTTCAAATCTAGGGAGCTGGCCACATGCTCCCTCTCCTTTGAAAGAAATAGTGGCAAACTGCCACCATTTGACATGGAAAGAACTGGAAATGTATAGTAACAAGAAATTATAACTATGAATATGAGTTCATTATGCATATTTCCTAATATAAATGTGTCATCTCTGTAATAATTGCAAACTTTTTTTCCCCTAAAGTTACAGAGTAATGTAGCCTATCTTGTAGTAACCAACAGGTCAGGCAGAAGCTGAGTGCAATCAAGAGAGAAAGACTAGAAAAATAAAATGCATTGCAAAATAGGCGCTATAATCTACTGGAAAGAGTTGCTCCACAATATATGAACATTACCTGCGATTTTTATTGTGTGAATTGTTAATAAGACATCAGGTTCCAGTGGCAGCAATATTCACTAGGGACTAGACTCACTTCCTAGGTTCAAATGAACAGCATAGTCTTACTAATTTCTAGAGAAAGATATATAACCTTGTCAAAAACACAACATATTGTGTTTAAATCATGTATTAAAATAAACCCAGAAGTCACAGTAAAAAAAAAAAAAATTACCTGTAATCATGCAAAGAAAAACACATATAATCTGTGCACTAAAAAATACACCGTTTTCCAAAACAAAACAAAACAAAAAAAATGCTCTCTAGTTAACATTTTTTGTGTTAAGCCATTTTAAAAGCATTCTCACCTAGAATTCATGGCATTCAAAGCAACTTTCACACCTGATCTGAAAAAGCTCACAGCATCCCTTGGTGTTCAGGAAGGTAAAATTATATTCTTTTTACTCTTTTATAAAGAAGGAGCCAGTGAGCAGAGAGCTTATGTGGGTTATCCAAAGTCACAAGGCAGATAAGTGGCAGACCCAGGAATCAAACCTCTAATGACCAGTGCTGTCACAGAAAGGGGTTGTCAAGCAGACAAGTGGTCTAATGCACACTTTCACCTTCCAACATGTCTAAAACATGCTTGGCGAGGGCAAACAGAGCCCTAACTCATTCTTACAGTTGCAAGGTAATAAGCCTAAAATGAATTAAAAGGCATATCATGCCATGGCCTTGGGAAAAAACATCCTCTCTCATTGCCATTACAGTGAGAGACGAAATCATATCAAAGTAAGCTAGACAGTTAAAAGGGAATAGGAAATAAAAAGGAAGTGGCCAAGCGGTGCTGGTGGCAGCTGTCTGAAAGGGAACATCAGCAGGATCAAATAACAGAACTTTCTTAGTTGATTCTTAAAAGCACAAACTAAAAAAAAAAAAAAGCATATACACACCATTATGCTGAATCTAAATATACATCCACACACACTCAGTTTAGTTTTAGAAGGTATAATGGCGAGCCTCTCACAGGCAGGCCAGATTAAGCACCAAAACCAAATGTCTTTGAAGTCAGCATAGATAGTCACTTACATGGCCTAGTTTGAGATAAGTTGAAAGCTCAAATCTCTTCATGCCTGGTATGGGGCCCGAAATCCCCTCCAGAAAAGCCAATTCTGAGGATTCAGGCTTAAATGCAAACATGTGACAAAGGAGAGATAATTCTAATCTAGAGTTACCCAGTAATACAATAGTTTAAGGGAATATCTGGGAAAGAATCAGACATTATAAAGAACACAGAAGGGAAAAAGGTGAGGAAGACTTCAAAGGAATTTACTGTGCCTAGAAAGGGTGAGCCTTGCCACTGGGAAGCTCAGGAAATTGCTTTGTCAATTTATGAAGCCTGGAGAGCAACCTGCCAGGTGGTATAATAATGAATTTTTATGATCTCAAAAGGTTCCAAAGCAGCATATTAAGCAGTTGGTCTAACCATACGCAGTTGGTTACCTGACTAAACTCTTTCAGCGATTTTATTCCCCTTCACCCTTCCCCTCCACCCTCTCACCCCCTTGGCAAAGCCATTACACATCTGGAGCCTGCCTACCTGCCAGACTTCATCTCCTACCTTTCTCCTCTGCACAATACCCCTCCCCTACATACATAAGAAAAGTGAAAGTGTTAGTCACTCAGTCATGTCCAACTCTTTACAACCCATGGACTGTAGCATGCCAGGCTCCTGTCCATGGGATTCTCCAGGCTACCTAATGGCTATCCACTCCAGTATTCTGAATACTAGACTGGAACGCCATTCTCTTCTCCAGGGGATCTACCTGACCCAGGGATCGAACCCAGGTCTCTTTCATTCCAGGCAGAAGTTTTAGTGTCTGAGACATCACTTTGCTTACAAAGCAATATAGTCAAAACTATGGTTTTTCCAACAGTCATGTACAGATGTGAGAGTTGGACCATAAAGAAGGCTGAGCACCAAAGAATTGATGCTTTCAAACTGTGGTGTTGGCACAGACTCTTGAGAGTCCCTTGGAATGCAAGGAGTCAATCCTAAAGGAAATCAATCCCGACTATTCATTGGAAGGACTGACGCTGAAGCTGAAGCTGAAGCTCAAATACTTTGGCCACCTAATTCGAAGTGCCAACTAATTGGAAAGGACCTTGATGTTGGGAAAGATTGAGGGCAGGAGGAGAAGGGGATGACAAAGGATGAGATGGCTGGATGGCATCACCGACTCAACGGACATGAGTTTGAGCAAACTCCAGGAGATAGTGAAGGACAGGGAAGCCAGGCGTGCTGCAGTCCATGAGGTCACAAAACATTGGACACAACTTAGCAACTGAACAACAACAACACATACATATACATATACGCCATATTCCAGCTGCATTAAATTTTGTGAAAATAGCATATTTTCTTATCTCTAGAATCTTTCATCCACAGTTCCTTCTGTATGGAATTGATGTGCAAAAAACATGCATTTGGCAACTCATACTGTTTGTTAGAGACTCAACTCAGAGCATTCCTCCTGGAAGCCTCACCCAAGCTAGATAACATGACCCTTCTACATGTTCCAAGTATACCATATACATGCAGATCCCAATTAGAACTTTATTAAACAAAATACTTCACAAAAGTGAACAAAAACAATTACAGAACAGATACACTCTAATCAATATACCAACTAACTTGCATAGCTAAAAACACACAAAAAGAACCCAAAAGGTGTTTCAAAGAAAAGCAATACAGCATCCCATAACTCAGAAAATCAAAGTAAAAGAGTTCAGTGTTAGAAGCAGAATCAAAACGCTTGCAAAGGATCTGCATACAAGTAAGTTCCTTCTTTTGTTCTTAGTATATTCCCAGAACTCATACTGGCGCCAGTGACAATAGAAAGAAAAATGCAACGTGAAACCTAAACTTTGAAAAACATAAGGTTTTGTGTACCTATTGTGCAAAATTTTTCTTCCCTAGAATAGCATATTTAGCCCACTAGTTTCTCAAAAAAAAAAAAGAAGGCGATTATTGTGACCTTTAAATGAAAGTGCTGGCCTGAAGCTGGACCTCTAACTTGAAAATAAATACACCAATAGAGTCAAGAACAAATAGTAATTCACATTAAAAATAATTAGCTAGAACAGCTGGGTTATCAAAGTGACCCTTTCTTCAGGAATGAATCTGAGAAAATGTAAAATATTGTAAATTGCTTAATTATACTTTTGGTTCTCTAAATAGTTGTGTGTTCTTTTACTTCAACTTATTTTTCTTCATGATGGTCGTCTGTTTTTTTCTATACTTTGTAGAATACCCTATGTACCTAGGAAAAGGCTGTTACTTGGAAATTAGTGATTAATGATCACTCATTCATTATAATTGATTCTGATTATAGAGAATGACACAGAGAAATAAAGTACAATGACCTGATTTTTATTTCTGACTCTGAATTTGACCATCCACAGTCATTTGATTTAACTAGAATTCTAGTTAACCTATTTTTGAAGTATAGAAAGGATAGATGAATTGCAACCAACAACTGAAATAAAAGTATATCAGTAAAAGTGTAAGAAGACTCATTAATACTGATAGTTGCTACATTTGAAATATACATGTCTACGAAGGGGACTCTTTAGAAGTATCAATACACTCTTCTATAAAATAAAATATTTCCTCTTGACTGATAGTAAATGGCACTGCCAATATACATGAGAAACAAAAGTTCCCAAAATTTTGTTATGAAGGATGAAGAGATTTAGTTACTGGATGACCTTCACTCACTGGAAACTCTGAATATCTCTGCTTTTCAAGTAGTTTTCTATATCTAGAGACACCATCCAAGTTGGAATTAATAGCCTGAACTTAGGCATGATTTAATCAAAATGTCCTTGGTGCCTAGTCCAGCATTTCAATTTAAGAATTGAAATCCAGTTTCTGCATTTTAAAAAATCAAATCTATTCTCTACAGAATATTTTTACAAAACATCTTGGCACCTGCAATGTTGAAAATAGATCTAGTCCTATTTAAGAGAAAGTAACAGCAAATCGGGGATTTGTACAATGGCAGTAAAATTCAGTTAAGTGTGGTTGTGCCAGGTTTTAGTCTAGAGACAGGGGTTTTTATAGCACATTATAAACTCCTGAAACGGGAGGTTATTAGAGGATCAGTTCCCTAACTATGTGGTTCTAGCAGGCTCTGCTCTGTTGCACTCTTTATTCTCCTGCTGGGAGCTCTGTCTTCTGAGGTGCAGAGCACATCCATCAGCCTTTTTCAGCTGTTAAGGTACTTCGTTTATTCTAGTGTTCCCTTCATCTTATTCCCCTGCCTCTGTCCCCATGGACCTCAGAGATCTACAGTTCTCTTTGGCCTCTTAACAGGCATAATAGATCACCAGCTAAACCATCATCACACAGCCCTTCTTGCAGGAAATTATTCCTCTCCTGCTTCAAATGTTCCTTCCTTTCACTTGGTGAATCCCTTTGCTGCTGTTCTTACTGTGTAGTTGCCTATATGCAAAGACATAAAACTTGGTCAAAAGTGCTCACTTTCCTTTTGAAGTTCTCTCAAGTATTACAGATCCTTCGATCTTTGCCAACAGAAAAAGTATATATATAAAATGTGAAAATACTTGCTCAAGAAAAGTAAGTGCTAATATCATTCCATCTCTATTATTTTGCCCCTAACAGATTATTATTCAACTATTTGAAAATTGAGCTCTATTGTCTTACTATTAGAGCCCTCTCATGTTGAAAGCACTTCCCTAAATACAATGTTCTGTTTTAGTAAACAAGAAAGCTACTAAATTTTATGAACAATTAGAGAAAATAAAAGATAGCAAAATTCACAAAAAAGAGGTAATCTCAAAACCCTTGAGATTGTTCACCATCTTTCTATTCTAACGTCTATTTCTGTCCCACACTGTTTTTGTTAATGAACAATGTGCTGTACAGACTAATACCTCCTGGAAAATCATCAGAACAATTGACCCTTGAACAATCTGGGGTTTAAGGGGGCTGACTCTGTTTGCAATTAAAAATCCATGTATGGGCTTCTCTATCCCCAGTTCCTCCATATCTGCTGTCCAGTATTCGTGGATTCAACCCACAGTGCAGCATGTAGTACTGCAGAATTTACTACTGAAAGGAAATCTTAATATAAAAGAATGCTTGTAGTTCAAACCTGTGTTTTCAATGGTCAACTGCATGTGCTAGTGGAAACACCACTAGATTGCTGGCTAGAAGACATGAACTCCAGTCTCAGTGCTTAGTCACTCAGTCATGTCTGACTCTTTGTGACCCCATGAACAGCAGCCCACCAAGCTCCTCTGTTCATGGGATTCTCCAGGCAAGAATACTGGAGTGGGTTGCCATTTCCTTCTCCACCAGTCTCAGATCTGTGCTGATTAATCAGTTGGCTTTGTGTAAGTCACTTAAATTCTTGGGGCCTCAGTTTCCTCATCTATATTAACAGCAAGTTAGAGTAGATCACTGTGATTCTTTTGAAGTCTAGTGCTCTGGCCGGAAATTTAGACTAGCTTCTCCTTTTTTCATTGTTCAACTCTTATCCATTCTTTGGGCTTCCCAGCTGGTTCAGTTGAGTTCAGACACTCAGTTGTGTCCGATTCTTTGTGACCCCATGAACCACAGCATGCCAGGCCTCCCTGTCCATCACCAACTCCCAGAGTCCACCCAAACCCAAGTCCATTGAGTCAGTGATGCCATCCAACCATCTCATCCTCAGTCATCCCCTTCTCCTCCTGCCCTCAATCTTTCCCAGCATCAGGGTGGTAAACATCCCACCTGCCAATGCAGGAGACGTAAGAGGCACATTCAATCCCTATGTCAGGAAGATCTCCCAGAGAAGGAAATGGCAACTCACTCACTTTATTACCCTCTTTCACACACACACACAATTATATTAGAAAAATCATGTACATGAAAATAATCCTTACATATTGTTTACAGATACTTTGTATCTTTTACTTCATTTTTTCAAAATAGAAATAGTTTGTTTTTTATTATAGTTATCAATTTTTATCATAAGATAACTAGAAAATATAGAAATGGCTAAAGGAAAAATAAAAGTGGGCATCACTGGTAGCAGTGTGGTGAAGAGGCTGTCTGCTAGTGCAGGAGACACAAGTTTGATCCCTGGTCTGGGAGGATCCCACATGCCACAGAGCAACTGAGCCCATGCACCACAACTACTGAGCCTGTGCTATGAAGCCTGCACACCTAGAGCTTATGCTCCACAACAAAAGTCACAGCAATGAGAAGCCCATGCACTACAAAGAGTTCTAGTGAGCCCCAACTAGATAACATATAGATCAAGATTATAAAAATAGTCCCCTATATTTACTTTTATTCTTTTTCATTTTTTCATATTAAAACAGTTAATACCTTTGGAATTCAATTAGTGTGAAGTGTAATTTTTTAAATCAAACAGTCAGTAGATTTTCCCAACAAATTTATCATTTATCTTTTCTTCCATTGTATTAAAATTCCACTATCATCACAAACTGCAGTAATATGTTTGTTTGGATCTATTTCTGGAGCTACTAGTCTATTGTGTTAGTCTGTGCACCCCTATACATACACCACACTCTCAACTAATGCTATTAATTTTGCAAGATTCTTTTAGCCTCTCTGAACCTCAGATCTTCATCTGCAAGATGGAGCTAATAAAACCTATGTGTAGTAGGCATCTGACATGTTCTTTGGCCATCCATCACTAGAAAACTGTCCCTAAACTTGGAGAACTTCTCACCTAAAAATTCTTGTGAGAGGCACTGCTGTTCTACAGACAACTAATAACACCAAATACTCACTCTTCCACCGTCTTCTGAAGCAAAGCTCAGTCAAGAGCCGGATTCTACCAGTGGCAGGCACACAACTCAGTTTTGACTCGGTAGCTGAAACAAGGAAAAGGGTGCATGAGGAAGAATATCTGGCTATGAAGGCAGCTTCGACAGTTGCTGGAGTAGCAGCAGCAGTAGTGTCTATGATATACACCCAGGGTAAGGAGCAGTGGTATCCTCCTGGGAGCGTGTTTTCCAGGTATCCCAGGAATTCCAGAAGGCTCTCAATATCCTTTCCTGCTTAAGCCAAGTAAAGTTGGTTTCTATTGTTTGCAACTAAAAATCCTACCATACACAACCAACCTTGGCTGTTTGAGCAATGAAATGAGAAAAGGCCTGCATTCTCAGCATTTTCTCTTTTTCTTTTTGACTCCCCTTTCTACATCCTGATCTGTCCACCAAAAAGGCAACTGAAAATGAATTGCATGCATCAATGAGCTTCCTTCTCTTCTGGTTTCCAGGTGAGTTCAGCCAATACAAAGCCTCAGCATGAGGCGTGATGGAGAAAGGAGAGTTGGGTGAAAGTATTCACACAATCCCCTAGTTTTTTTCTCTAAAAGCTTACTGTTCACTGACTGTTTCCCTCTATTGATTTGGAACTCCTGACAATCAGTCCTCTGATTTCTATTTTCCCCACAGATCTGAGAGTCATGAAAGTATTCTAATTCTACTCTTACTATCCCTGAGGTAACATAATTCCTTACAGCTTTTCTACATAATATCCACACATTTTTTAATTGTCCTACTATTAATTCCTTCCCAATTTTTCAGTTTTAGTATGCTTTCTGCTTCTTGCTTAGGTCCTAATATACAAGCAAAAGCTCCTACTACAGTGCCTGGATTATAAGAGAGTTCAAGATATTTTCCATGAGTGAAAATACCAACTGTTTTCCTTTTTTCTTATTCCATTAGTGTGATAATGCAAGGGAGGCAAGAAGGAAATTAAGAGTAAATTTTATGAACATCTGCAGCCCTCTGGTGTTTTCAAACGAAGGTTAGTGGAGTCTTCTGTCTCCTAAGACTGAGTAGAAAATCTAGAAGCATGAACTTCAAGTAGAAATTTGCCCAGCTTATCATTCTCAGTAGACATTCAACCAAAATTTCTCAAACTTTGGCTCATTCCCATTTAGATCCATCAAAGGTGTCAGAGTATATACACATACATACAAATACTACCACTGCCTTCACCCACAGCCACCCTCAAATTTAACAGGTATCTATTCTACCTCTAAGAACTTCCCTTTCCCCCATTTCACTCACTGATGTTAGGTCTGGTTTTGAATGGATCATAGTACTCTATCAAACTGTGTGGAAAATTCTTCAAACTCTTTAGAGCAGCAAAAACATCCCTAAACTATTCTTTCCATGTCCATATAATAAATGATAGTAGATACTACTTAACTGTCCGGTTTTTGTATCAATATATAAGTATGAAGTGCAGTTAGCCATTGAAATAAAATTGATAATGAATACTAATTACTTAATTCTATAAATACTGGGGTAATGTATTCCAGGACTTTCCTCATTACTTTGAGAAATTGAGAAGTGGCTATATAGCGATCTACAGAAATTCTGAAAACTACTTAAAGCGTCAGACATTAGCTGCAGTTCTGTATAATTGGATCTGTTCTGCACCCCTTGCATATAAGTTTCCTTGATGCAGAGCCCTGAATGCATAAAGAAAGGAGAATGTAGAGGGAAGAGCAGCTTCAATCTGCTTTGCTGTCATTTGGATCTTTCGAGTTCTGAATTCTTTTGGCAGCTTTAATATAACAAGAGCTTTTCCTTCAGTGACTATAAAATCCCCATTTGGAATGTTTTTTCTCACACATTTATGTGAACATTGCCAATGGCTACTTTTCTTAAAATTAATTCTCACCCTAGATAATGATTTACAGAAGTTTACTGAAGTGCTGATAGTCAATACTAGGAACTGTAAAATAGATATCTTTGCCACAGAAGAAAAGTGCTTTATGTACTCATAAGTTCAAAAATCAACAGTTTCTAAAATAAATATTGAAAAATGTCACTCCTTATAATTTATTATATTTTATGTTATTATCAATAATTCCTATCATCACAACAAAAACAAAACGAAATCACATTATAAGGATAGAAAATGTTTTATGTAAAGAGGATGCTGAGTGTTGGGAATCCAGAGAAAACAGAAAAGTTGTTTATCTACCAGGCCTACACCTGAAGTAAAACTAGATTCTGTTTTCAACTCTGCAACTGACACTATAAAAAGTCACGTGACTTCTCTTGATTTCTGTCATCTGCAATCAGTAAGTTAGCCTAAATTATCTCAAGGACTCCTCCCTACACCAATTTTTTGGTGATTTCCCATATATATCCCATAAATTTCACCAACGAGAAATCAAACTACATCAAATCTAACCCCTCCCATTCTTTAGCAGTAGGAATTTCTTTTATAACTCCCTTTACTTGAAGAATTACCTTAACTTTTTAAGATAATAAATAACACTTTAAATTTGAAAGTCCTAGATATAAATCACAGTTGGCATTAGGTAATGCGAGTTTTGCTTTTGTGCCAAGAGTATCTGTGGTAGCAGAAGCAGAAGACACTTCTTAATAGGTAGCAGCTTCCTGGTGATGTGCAGTCCCCAGCAGGGATAGTCTGGACAAATCACATTCTAATCAGAAGATGTGAAACTGGAGATTTTGCCATTTCTCTCTGGTACTGCAAAGTCCGTGCAGATCCTCACAGAATGGCTGAGGCAGGAGGCATGTGCCCTGACCAGAGTTCCACCTCCCATTATTTGACTCTGGAATGCCCCGGGCTGTAGGTGAGAGACTGCAGAGAATGTTACCTGTGCCCCATTTGCAACCCAAGACACCAGCACAACTCGCTACTTGCTCAGGTCTTCAGGATCATCAGACAATGAATAACATGATATGGAGCTATATTCTGTCCTATTCTAGTCCATTTATTTCTGATGAGCTCAGGAGCAAGTGGACTGAATACATGAAGGTCAGCCAGCACTGTGGCATGGTGAGACGGATGAGGGAGTTGAACTTCAGCTCCCAACACTAGTTAATGGAAATAACAGAATCAGAAAAAAATGGTAACAATTTGCAAGGAGTGACCTCACTACAAACTAATACATACATACGTTTCCATTTCTTTCATTTTCAACTACTACTATTGACAAATACCGTGAAGAATCTGCTGTTTCTAGAACCCCAAAAAAACATTAATTTCTGTCCTCTCTCTCCCTCCCTCTCCTCCTTCCTTCCTCCCTCCTTTTTCTTTTCTTTCCCTAAAAACAGAAAACCACGGGCAGGAACAGCAGTGGAAAGGCAAGGAAAATCTACTCCAGAATAAATTGGTGGTGCTGAAACATTTGTAATTAAGCATGATAACCAATTACAGAAATACCTGGGGTAGTTTCAATGATTCTCTCTCCCATATCAGAGGTCTCCTAATCAATTTGAAATAACCAGACGCTCCTATAGAAAAGAAGCAAGATCACAGCACTTGCTAATGAGTCTCAAAAATGGATTTCACTGCATGAAAATGTTCATTGTCAGGAGAGAGACTGTTTTCAGAATCTTGCGGGTCATTTTCATTTGCATTTGATTGGAGAAAAGTCCTTTGTTCTTTTCTCCTTCCTCACATCCTTTAAAACACTATCAATTTTTTTCTAGTGATTTAATATTTTTGTATCAGTATGTTGTACCAAGCCCTAAAAATACACCAAAATAAATCCTTTTGTGCTGAAGTAGCTAGTATCCACTTCAATTATTGCTTAATTTCACTGTTTTGAATGAGTTTTCTTGAATTTAAATTTGCAGATGTATGATAGTGAGGGAAATTGTTTGACATGAGTTGCAGTCATGAACTCTGAAAGTGACACAAAGCCCCATGGTGTATCATGTACAGCAGTGTTTCAGCACATCTCAACTATAGTGGGAAAGCATTTTGAAGGTCACTATTCAAACACACAGGTAGACCTTTAACAACAGGTGACAGTACATCACAAGTCTGATGAGTATCTGCCTTTTCACAGAAAGGAAACAGGGGCAGAAAAGGCAGATACCTGAAGAGGAGAGAACATGATACTTCTGATTTCTTAAAAGCATCCTTACCTAAGACATCTGCAGCTTTGCACTGGTCATCACATGTGGCCCACTCATTAATTTCTTAGTAAGTTTATGGTATAAATTTGTTTCCCCAGAACATATTGTAAGGAGCTCAGTATGTTTTTTTCTCTCTCCTGTCTCTTCTGTCCTATCCTATTCTATCATACACTGCACACTCTCTGTTTCCTCACTTCTTTCTTTCCTCTTAGCTGTTCTAGCTCTCCGGGTATTTGCAAAGCCTGCAGGACAGAACATATTCTATCCTCTCACGTCTCACTCAGGACCCCAAGCAGCAGAAGATGTGCGCTCCCACGTGGGCACAGCTTGGTCATTTCACAGCGCTCCTAACCATGCTGTTTCCATGTCACCTCTTTTAAGAGAAAAAATTGCCACACTCATGAATAAATATTCTACTCAGAGACACACACATGTGTTTGCCAGATAGTTCATCCTCCAAATTTTTTAATTCTAGGATACAAGAAATCTTTATCCCAACTAGTATCACAACTCTTGCTTATCTTTTTTAACTTGATAAAATAATTAAATTTTTCCAGATTAGCTAGAAAACTACTCTTCAGACTCATTACCAAAAAAAAAAAAAAGATTTAAGACCCTTTGACATTCTCTAATACATTTCAGTTTGCATCTCTCTGAAAATAAAGAATCCAGAAGTGCACACAAGACTTTGGTTGGGGTCTGACCATTGCCAGTGTGGCGACCTTCACCTCCATTCTTCTTTTCTCCAAATAAGTCTATGACTCCATTGGCTTGTATGACTCCTGATCATTGATGATCCTTTCTAAGAATCTTCTACATGCAGATGCTCAACAGGTTTGTTGTTGCTGTTAGAGATAAAAAGCTTTTACTTTTTACTCCATTAAAGCCGACTCATTGGAAAAGACCCTGATGCTGGGAAAGATTGAGGGCATGAGAAGAAGGGGGCAACAGATGATGTGATGGTTGGATGGCATCACTGACTCAGTGGACATGAATTTAAGCAAACTCTGGGATATAGTGAAGGCCAGGGAAGCCTGGCATGCTGCAGTCCATGGAGTCCCCAAAAGCTGTACACAACTTAGCAACTGAACAACAAATTTCATCCTGTTAGAAGAAGCTTGTCAAAATATTTTCAGATTTTGATTCTGTCATCTAGTATATTTGCTATCCATCTCAGCCTTGAGTTGTTTACAAATCTGATAAGCCTAAATTTTATGTATTCACAGACAGCATTGACATATGAATTTAACAAGATATGGCTAAAAGCAGAGCTCAGCAGCCCAGTATGATAAACCCCTTCAGGGTGACATCCCCTAGTTAATCAGCAGCCATTGAGTAACTCTGTAATTGTTGTTGTTCAGTCACTCAGTCATGTCCAACTCTTTGTGCCCAATGGACTGCAGCACACCAGGCTTCCCTGTCCACCATCTCCCAGAATTTGCTCAAACTCATGTCCATTGAGTCGGTGATGCCATCCAGCCATCTCATAACTCTGTAATAGAGAAGAACAATCTGACTCCAAATTAGCTCTGTTTCTTTTACTTTTAGCCTGTGAGCTTTGTTGCCTGTGCTTAGTCATGCTGGCTCTGCCCTTTTTGGAAAAGAATATTGTCTATATCCTGAAATATGCAGGATAGCCTATTCTCAGGGCTCTGACATTAAACAGCCCATTCATACAGAGATAAAAAGCTGCAGAACAGAGAATAACATGTTTTGTTGGAGGTTTATAGGAACATGATGACCTGACCCATATAGATAGCTGTAAGAACAAAGGATTCCAGCACCAAGAAATTTGCAACAACCAAACTCGCCCCTTCCTCATCTGGCATTTCAAAGTGCTTTACTGAAACCCTTCCAGAGTTTGGGTTAGGAGGCATGAGCCACCCATCTCTTTGCATGGCCCTGCAATAAAATTTTCTCTGCTCCAAACTCCAAAGTTTTGGTTTGTTTGGGCTCACTGTGTGTTGGGCACACAAACTTGCATTCAGGAACAGCTCTGCAAAGCACCATCTAGGTACTAAAAGGGACACAAAGTGGTCCAGTTTACTCTTTCTAATGAAGAAGTTTTCAAGGATTTGAGCAGATGAAACAAGAGAAGCATCTGTGAAAGATAAGCCTGAATTAAGGTGTACATTAAAACCTGAAGTACCAGAAGTAGTAACTTACAACACTATTATAATATTATCAAACAAGAAAGACTATAATACAATTTTTATTTAAGAAGAGAAATTATTATTCATGAATGAGATCATTATATCAATTTATCTTCCCTATTCCTAATAAAATTAAGTAATCCTACTAAGTTTTCAGATGAGATTATGAATGATAGCCTATTCTCAGCAAAGAGATATTACTTTGCTGACAAAGGTCCATCTAGTCAAAGTTATGGTTTTTCCAGTAGTCAGGTATGGATGTGAGTTGGACTATAAAGAAGGCTGATCACCAAAAAATTGAGGCTTTTGAACTGTGGTGTTGGAGAAGACTCTTGAGCGTCCCTTGGACTGCACGGAGATCAAACCAGTCAATCCTAAAGGAAATCAGTCCTGAATATTCATAGAAAGGACTGATGCTGAAGCTGAAGCTCCAATACTTTGGCCACCTCATGTGAAGAGCCGACTCATTTGAAAAGACCCTGATGCTGGGAAGGATTGGGGGCAGGAGGAGAAGGGGACGACAGAGGATGAGATGACTGGATGGCATCACCGACTTGATGGACATGAGTCTGAGCAAGCTCCAGGAGTTGGTGATGGACAGGGAGGCCTGGAGTGCTACAGCCCATGTTGTCGCAGAGTTGGACACGACTGAGCCACTGAACTGAACTCTCTACCAAGTATGTACAGGGCTAGAAAACAGGTAAACAGAGGTACAAATGTAACTTTCTTCTTTTTCCCTCCACTCAAACAATCTACCATAACATGTGATATATTATTCTAATAATGTACCAGTAGTCAGAGAGTATCTCTCTAGGAAAAAAAAAATGACATTGATATTCTATTGGATCAGACACTAGAAGGGTAAAATTTTGCTTAATGAATTAAGATTTTCACAGGTGGGATTTTGTAATTCAATAGATCTATAACATCTATAGTGTTGCCTCAAATTCCAGAGTAAAAAACTCAAGCAAACAAACTAATCAAATTGTTCCCTTGTTAAATGCAAGGATTTCTTGTCCCTAAAGTTGACCAATGCTTCCTAAAAACTTCAGCAAAAAGACAAAACCAATTTTATGCTCACAACAAATTAAAACTGTGAATTACTAAGATTCTTAAGAGGAATTAAAGATAAAAATGATAAATGTTTGGCTAAAACTAGAAACCAAAATGGAAACGAATGAGTATTCCCTTTCCTGTGTTATGTGTCTCTCATGGAATCTCCTCTTTTTAACACCTTGCCCTAGGCTAGTTTGTCTGAAGCAAAGTTCACTTAGAATATGCACAAAAGAACACAGAGTGTCATCACCAAGCAGGAAGCTTCTGAATACATTCACTATGTCCACAAAATCCAAAGGCTCTGGAATGTCTGTCCAAGCAAGTTGTAGCTTTCACTTCCTGGGGAATACAATCAGAAAAAACCAGGAAAAAAAAAAAAACAAGTGAGACTTGTAGGCCAGCAGGAAAGTTGTAACTCAGACTTGAAAGCTAGCAAGTAAAGCATGACATTGAGTCACAGAGGATTCAGAGACAAGCTTGTTATTACCAAAGTCATTCACAGACTATTCACTGCTTATCCCCAGCAACTCCTCTCTTCTCACGTTGCTTTTATAAAACTGGTTGACTAAACTTCTCTAAATACTAAGCACATTCATAAGTCATTCATCTCAGGCAGGCACTTTGAAAAAAATTGGACTCATTTATATCATCCAATCATTAATATAATTCTATAGATAGCTATTAAATGTCAAAACATTGCTAAATAGCTTAATGCAATGGGGGAAAACCAGACAAATCATATATTAATCTCCTAGACTTCTATTGAATTTTTCCTGAAATAATACACTATTAAAGAATTTTTAAAGATGTAATATTTATCCCCAAATCTTTTGTTTCCTCTGAATATAATGAATAAATAATCATTTTCTTTTAATGAGATCCTGTTTTTATTTACACAATTCATATTTAATTTGAATACTGTTATCTTAGTCCATCTTTCAAAATGAGTTCTAGTTAAGAAACATTTTTTAAAGAGCCTTCTATCATACTAAGAACCTTCCTAGGCTCTAGGATTAGAAATACAAAGGTAAAGGTCAAAATTTTTACCTTAAAGAAATTATGTTTTCCAGGGAAAACAGACATATAGAGAGATAGCAACTATTCAATATGACTTATGAACAATATAAGTAATATTGAAGTAATACAAAATAAGGTATAATTACCCCAGATAATGATCACAACAAAGGAATACTGGGACTTTTACACGCATCATTTTGAAAATTCAGAATACGGCCTTGACCATTCCTGGGCATGATGCATCACCCCTAAGAGTTCTTGTGGTTCAGTCACTCAGTCATGTCTGACTCTTTGCAACCCTATCGACTGCAGCACGCCAGGCTTCCCTGTCCTTCACTATCTCCCAGAGACTGCTCAAATGCATGTCCCTTGAGTTGGCTAAGCCATCCAACCATCACATCCTCTGTCATTCCCTTTTCCTCCTGCCTTCAATCTTTCCCAGTATCAGAGTCTTTTCTAGTGAGTCAGCTCTTCACATCAGGTAGCCAGCTTCAGTACTTAAAATGAATCCTCAAGAAAAAGAAATGCAAAAAGGTAAAATAGTTGTCTGACGAGGTCTTACAAATAGCTGAGAAAAGAAAAGAAGCAAAAGGCAAAGGAAAGAAGAAAAGCTATGCACATCTGAATGCAGAGTTCCAAAGAATAGCAAGGAGACATAAGAAAGCCTTTCTCAGCGATCAAAGCAAAGAAAAAGAGGAAAACAATAGAATGGAAAGACTAGAGTTCTCTTCAAGAAAATTAGAGATACCAAGGGAACACTTCATGGAAAGATGGGCACAATAAAGAAAAGAAATGGTATGGACCTAAAAGAAGCAGAAGATATTAAGAAAAGGTGGCAAGAAAACACAAAAGAACTATACAAAAAAGATCTTCATGACCCAGATAACCACAATGGTGTGATCATCCACCTAGAGCCAGACATCCTGGAATGCATAGCCAAGTGGGCCTTAGGAAGCATCACTACAAACAAAGCTAGTGGAGGTGATGGAATTCCAGTTGAGCTATTTCAAATCTTAAATGATGATGCTGTGAAAGTGCTGCACTCAATATGCCAGAAAATTTGGAAAACTCAGCAGTGGCCACAGGACTGGAAAATGTCAGTTTTCACTCCAATCCCAAAGAAAGGCAATGCCAGAGACTGTCCAAACTACTGTACAATTGCACTCATCTCACACGCTAGCAAAGTAATGCTCAAAATTCTCCAAGCCAGGCTTCAGCAGTATGTGAACTGTGAACTTCCAAATGTTCAAACTGGGTTTAGACAAGGCAGAGGAACCAGAGATCAAATTGCGAGCATCCACTGGATCATCAAAAAAGCAAGAGAGTTCCAGAAAAACATCTATTTCTGCTTTATTGACTATATCAAAGCCTTTGACTGTGTGGATCAAACAAACTGTGAAAAATTCTTAAAGAGATGGGAATACCAGTCCACCTTACCTGCCTTCTGAGAAATCTGTATGCAGGTCAAGAAGCAAGAGTTTTAACTGGACATGGAACAACAAACTGGTTCCAAATAGGGAAAGGAGTACATCAAGGCTATATATTGTCACCTCGCTTATTTAACTTATATGTAGAGTACATCATGTGAAATGCCGGGCTGGATGAAGCACAAGCCGGAATCAAGATTGATGGGAGGAATACCAATACCCTCAGATATGCAGATGACACCACCCTTATGGCAGAAGCGAAGAAGAACTAAAGAGCCTCTTGATGAAAGTGAAAGAGGAGAGTGAAAAAGTTGATTTAAAACTCAACAGTCAGAAAACTAAGATCATGGCATCCAGTCCTATCACTTCATGGCAAATGGAGAAACAATGGAAACAATGACAGACTTTATTTGGGGGGCTCCAAAATCACTGCAGATGGTGACTGCAGTCAGGAAATTAAAAGATGCTTGCTCCTTGGAAGAAAAGCTATGACCAACCTAGACAGCATATTAAAAAGCAGAGGCATTACTTTGCCAACAAAGGTCCATCTAGTCAAAGCAATGGTTTTTCCAGTAGTCAGGTATGGATGTGAGAATTGGACTAACAAAGAAAACCGAGTGCCAAAGAATTGAAGCTTTTGAACTGTGGTATTGGAGAAGACTCTTGAGAGTTCCCTGGACTGCAAGGAGATCCAACCAATCAATCCTAAAGGAAATCAGTCCTGAATATTCATTGGAAGGACTGATGCTGATGCTGAAACTCCAATACTTTTGCCACCTGGTGTGAATAACTGACCCACTAGAAAAAGACCCTGATGCTGGGAAGACTGAAGGAAGGAGGAGAATGGGAGGACAGAGGATGAGATGGTTGGATGGCATCACCAACACGATGGACATGAGTTTAAGCAAGCTTCACAAGTTGGTGGTGGACAGGGAAGGCTGTCACGCTGCAGTCCAGGGGTTTGCAAAGAGTTGGACATGACTGAGTGACTCAACTGAACTGAATGGACTTGCCATGAAATGATGGGACAAGATGCCATGATGTTAGGTTTTTGAATGTTGAGTTTTAAGCCAGCTTTCACTCTCCTCTTTAAACTTCATCAAGAGGCTCTTTAGTTCCTCTTCACTTTTGCTATTAGGGTGGTATCCTCTACATATCTGAGGTTGTTGATAATTCTCCCAGCAATATTGATCCAGTCTGTGAGTCATCCAGCCCAACATTTCACATGATGTACTCGGCACAGAAGTTAAATAAGCAGGGTGACAATATACAGCCTTGATGTATTCCTTTCTCAATTTTGAACCAGTCCATTGTTCCAAGTCTATCTCTTGGCCAGAGAACCGAGGCTCACCTGAATGAACTACAGGCCTGTGATAGTGTCACTGATCACGTAAGTCAAATACAAATTATCTAATTTGATGGCTCCCATCATGGGAGGAGAAGGCAATGGCAACCCACTCCAGTACTCTTGCCTGGAGAATCCCAGGGATGGGGGAGCCTGGTGGGCTGCCATCTCTGGGGTGGCACAGAGTCAGATATGACTGAAGCGACTTAGCAGCAGCAGCAGCAGCATGGGAATAACTGCATGGGAATCAACTGCCCAAAGGCCTTCCACATTTTGGAAAATCTTCTTCAACAAATCAGTTATTTAGGGAGCACCTCTAAGTAGCCAAGGCCTTCCCTCTTTTTTGGCATGCCAGGCCTCCCTGTTTCACAGTCAAACTCATGTCCATTTTGATTATATAATCCACAGGTCTCATCCTCTGTCGTCCCCTTTTTTCCCTGCCCCCATCCTTCCCAGCTCAGGTCTTTTCCAATGAGTCAACTGTTTTTGAGGTGGCCAAAGTATTGGTTTGTTTGGCTTCCTCACAAGCAATGGAGTCCTGGGGCACATGTACTACCTTTGGAAAGAAAGTGTCATTTCCACTTGTTTGGCCCTCCCAAGTGACATATTCATTACAGAGAACAAGTTGACAGTGTCTCCAATGTGGTCATTTGGTTGGCCGCTAAGTCTTAGGGGTACCAGGTCAGTATTTCCTCTTTGTCTATGCCACTAACCAGGTGGCATTTTTCTAGGGAAAGGAGGAGGGGAAAAGATCAGGATATATTAACAGGTATTTTGCATGAGAGTTTCAGGGTCTGGGGTCATTCTGCTGTTTCTGACAGAGTTTTTAGTAGTGAGAACAGGGAGCAAATTATAGTGAGAGTTATGTAGTAGGAGATGGAAGGCCCTTCCAGTCAACTAAACTTAAGGTGCTTACAACAGTTTTGGAGAACTGAACTGTGGCACCTCCCTTCTTGAGAAAGTTTTCAGATATGAAGCTCTTCCTTCCTCTGAACTTGCAGGGTATAAGATGTTCCCTCCCTAGATGTCTAGGTTGTCCTATATCCACTGCCACAAAGTTGTTATGTCTTCTTAAAGTAACTTGACCTTTATCCTCATCATCCTTACTCTCAGATCTTTCATCCAGAAATGTGAAGTGTAAAAGAGATAGAATATCATTATAAAACTTACAGAGGCCCCAAATGTCCAACCTTGGCCCACTAAGCCACTGGAGAGGTACTCATGGGGGTCATTATCATTATGTTCTAAAGTCATTAGACTACTGTCATTATGCTTCTGATCTAACACCATGTCAGTTTCACAGAAGCATCTAGGCTGCTAAAGCAGAATCTCATTAGAATCTTCTGCCATTCCTTTTGGTTGGGCTGCCACCCAGAGTATATGAACCAAATTGGATTGGAATTACTCTCAAGGGTAAGAAGAGGTGGCAAAAATACACAGAAGAACTGTACAAAAAAGATCTTAATGACCTGGATGACCATGATGGTGTCGTCACTAACCTAGAGCCAGATATCCTGGAGTGTGAAATCACGTGGGCCTTAGGAAACAGCACTACAAACAAAGTTAGTGGAGGTGATAGAATTCCAGCTGAGCTACTTCAAATACACATGACAGACTTTGCCAAGAAAGACATCCTCCTGGTGGGGCCAAGGTAGAGTCCGTGCACTAATTAATTCATCCTATTGTATCTTGATTAATGCTTTGGGCCAAATGGAAAGTCAATATAGACATATAAGGAGAAAGCCACCTGGCCTTCTAAACCACATCTTGATGATTTATAGGATGTGTTCACCTGGAGTAGCTTTAATCTTATTAACTGAAAGTTTCTATTTCAAACTAATTTTGAAGGATAATTTTTAATAAATAGATTTTATTTTTAGAGCAGTATTAAGTTCAGGGCAGTTGCTCTGTCGTGTCTGACTCTTTGCGACCCCATAGACTGCAGTACACCAAACTTCCCTGTCCATCATGAACTCCTGGAGCTTACTCAAACTCATGTCCATTGAGTCAGCGATGCCATCCAACCATCTCATCCTCTGTTGTCCCCTTCTCCTCCCGCCTTCAATTTTTCCCAGCATCAGGGTCTTTTCCAATGGGTCAGCTTTTTGCATAAGATAGCCAAAGTACTGGAGTTTCAGCTTCAGCATCAGTCCTTCCAATGAATATTCAAGACTGATTTCCTTTAGGATGGACTTGTTGGATCTCCTTGCAGTCCAAGGGACTCTCAAGAGTCTTCTCCAACACCACAGTTCAAAAGCATCAATTCTTTGGCGCTCAGCTTTGTTTATAGTCCAACGCTCACATCCATACATGACTACTGGAAAAACCATAGCTTTGACTAGACCGACCTTTGTTGGCAAAGTAATGTCTCTGCTTTTTAATATACTCTCAAGGTTTGTCACAACTTTTCTTCCAAGGACCAAGCGTCTTTTTAATTTCAGGGCTGCACTCACCATCTGCAGTGATATTGGAGCCCAAACAAATAAAGTCTGCCACTGTTTCCATTGTTTCTCCACCTATTTGCCATAAAGTGATGGGACCAGATGCCATGAGCTTATTTTTCTGAATTTTGAATTTAAGCCAACTTTTTCACTCTCCTCTTTCACTTTCATCAAGAGGCTCTTTAGTTCTTCTTCACTTTCTGCCGTAAGGGTGGTATCACTGCATATCTGAGGTTATTGATATTTCTCCTGGCAAACTGGATTCCAGCTTGTGCTTCATCCAGTACAGCATTTCTCATGATGTACTCTGCATATAATTTAAATAAGCAGGATGACAATCTGTAGCCTTGATGTATTCCTTTCCCTATTTGGAACCAGTCTCTTGCTCCATGTCCAGTTCTAACTGTTGCTTCTTTACCAGCACACAGGTTTCTCAGGAGACAGGTAAGGCGGTACAGTATTCCCATCTCTTTCAGAATTTTCCACAGTTTGTTGTGATCCACACAGTCAAAGGATTTAGCATAGTCAATGAAGCAGAAGTGGATGTTTTTCTGGAGCTCTCTTGCTTTTTCTATGATCCGTCGGATGTTGGCAATTTGGTCTCTGGTTCCTCTGACTTTTCTAAATGCAGGGTGTACATCTCAAAGTTCTCAGATCAGGTACTGTTGAAGCCTGGATTGAAGGATTTTGAGTTATCTTACTAGCATGTGAAATGAGTGCAACTGTGCAGTAGTTTGAACATTCTTTGGCACTGCCTTTCTTGAGGACTGAAATAAAAACTGACTTTCTCCACTGCTGAGTTTTACAAATTTGCTGGCATATTGAGTGCAGCACTTTCACAGCATTATCTTTTAGGATTTGAAATAGCTCAGCTGGAATTTCATCATCTCACTAGCTTTGTTCATAATGATGCCTCCTAAGGCCCACTTGACCTCGCATTCTAGGATGTCTGGCTCTAGGAGAGTGATCACACCATCGTGATTATCTGGGTCGAGAAGATCTTTTTTGTACAGTTCTTCTGTGTATTCTTGCCACCTCTTCTTAATATCTTCTGCTTCTGTTAGGTCCATACCATTTCTGTCCTTTATCAAGCCCATCTTTGCATGAAATGTTCCCTTGGTATCTCTAATTTTCTTGAAAGATCTCTCTTCTTTCCATTCTATTGTTTTCCTCTATTTCTTTGCAGTGATCACTGAGGAAGGCTTTCTTATCTCTCCTTGCTATTCTTTGGAACTCTGCATTCAGATGGGTATTTCTTTCCTTCTCTCCTTTGCCTTTTGCTTCTCTTCTTTTCTCAGCTATTTGTAAGGCCTTATCAGACAATCATTTTGCCTTTTTGCATTTCTTTTTCTTGGGGATGGTCTTGTTCACCGCCTCCTGTACAGTATCATGAATCTCCGTCCATAGTTCTTCAGGCATTTTGTCTATCAGATCTAATCCCTTAAATCTATTTGTCACTTTCACTGTATAATTGTAAGGGATTTGATTTAGGTCATACCTGAATGGTCTAGTGGTTTTCCCTAGTTTCTTCAATTTAAGTCTGAATTTGGCAATAAGGAGCTCATCTGAGCCACAATCAGCTCCCAGTCTTGTTTTTACTGACTCTATAGACCTCCTCCATCTTTGGCTGCAAAGAATATAATCAACCTGATTTCTGTATTGACCATCTGGTGATGTCCATGTGTACAGTATTCTTTTGTGTTGTTGGAAGAGGGTGTTTGCTATGACAGTGTGTTCTCTTGGAAAAACTCTTGAGCCTTTGCCCTGCTTCATTCTGTACTCCAAGGCCAAATTTGCCTGTTACTCCAGGTGTTTCTTGACTTCCTACTTTTGCATTCCAGTGCCCTATAATGAAAAGGATATCTTTTGGGGGTGATAGTTTTAGAAGGTCTTGTAGGTCTTCAAATAATCATTCAAATTCAACTTCTTCAGCATTACTGGTTGGGGCAGAGACTTGGATTACTGTGATATTGAATGATTTGCCTTGGAAACAAACAGCTCATTCTGTCATTTTTCAGATTGCATCCAAGTACTGCATTTCTGACTCTCTTGTTGACCATGATAGCTACTTCATTTCTTCTAAGGGATTCTTGCCCACAGTAGTAGATATGATGGTCATCTGAGTTAAATTCACCCATTCAAGTACATTTTAGTTCGCTGATTCCTAAAATGTCGACGTTCACTCTTGCCATCTCCTGTTTGACCACTTCCAATTTGCCTTGATTCATGGACCTAACATTCCAGGTTCCTATGCAATATTTGTCTTTACAGAATCAGACCTTGCTTCCATCACCAGTCACATCCACAACTGGGTGTTGTTTGGCTCCGTCTCTTCATTCTTCCTGGAGTTAATTCTCCACTGATCTCCAGTAGCATATTGGGCACCTACCAACCTGGGGAGTTCATCTTTCAGTGTCGTATCTTTTTGCCTTTTCATACTGTTCATGGGGTTCTCAAGGCAAGAATACTGAAGTGGTTTGCCATTCTCTTCTCCAGTATTAGGTTTATAGAAAAACTGGAGAACAGAGAGTTCCCATATATCTACTCCTCCACCAACTCTCCCCTACACACACAGTTTCCCTTATTATCAACATCTTGCATTACTGTGGTACATTTGTTACTTCCATGAACCTACACTGACTTGTTATCATCACCCAAAGTCCACATTTACATTAGAGATCACTCTTTGTGTGGTACATTCTTTGGGTTTTCCCAAATACATTATGTCACATATCCACCATTAACAGTAACATACAGAATAGTTTAACTGCCCTAAAAAATCTCCTATTCTCCACCTATTCGTTCCTCTCTCTAACTTACCTCTATCCCTGCCCCAATTCCTGGAAACCATTGATCTTTTTCTGTCTCTATAGCTGTGCCTCTCTTGGAATGTCAAATAGTTGGAACCATATAGTGTGTAGCCTTTTCAGACTGGCTTTTTTTTACTTAGCAACATGCACTTAAGTTTCCTCAGTGTCTTTTCATGGCTTGATAGCTCATTTATTTTTATTATTGAATAGTATTTCATTACATGGACATACCATAGTTCGTTTATCCACTCATCTATTGAAGAACATCTTGGATGCTTACAAGTATTAGCTAATATGAATAAAACTTCAGAGGAGAGAATTTTAAAATAATCTATCTCTACCTCTCCCTTTCTAAGGATCCTAATTTTCTAGAAAAGCCAACCTACTTCAAAACTCTATGGAACTGTACGTTTCCTCTTGTATTTTAAGCCATGGTAAGGAAAAAATAGAAACTTTTAACGGTGACCTTACTTTCACAGAATACAAAAAATTATTTTAATTTTGAACTTATACTGACAAACTTGAGTATCTTGAACCCAATTATTTCTAACTGAATTTTATTAGATTGCCTAAGCAATTTCTATTTCCTTTCTTCTCAGCAAATTTATAATGATGTCCCACAAACTGGGGGAAAAAAAAAAATCTGTCTCACATGCCCATGTGCTCACATGTCATATATGCATTTGCAATGCTTCTGCTTGCAAAAGAGAAAGATATTTCTCTAAAATTCTACCTATGTTTAAAAAATTAATAAAATATGCTTGAATTCCCACATTCAAATTGCCACTCTTCCAAAAATTAATGACATTAATGTCTAAGACTGGAATTCAAGCTAACAAGTCTATGTAATTAGATTTTCATTTATAACCTATTGACAGCTTCAACTCTTTGTTTGTTCAAGAAAGTTCAACCTAAGGCCTCATTATCCATTATTGATAGCTGTCAATAAGATAACATTATTTTATCTTGTAAGTCTTCCATTGATTTTCTTTAACCCCATGTCAACTCCACTGAAAATACAAGTTCTGAATTAAACTGAATTAAACTTCCTGCCCAATAAACATACAAACCAGACAAGAGAAGCCTAATTCCTGAGCACGCACTAGAATGTGCATGGTGTGTGCCTTTGCTCTCTAACCTCACCAGGTACACAGCAGCTTCTTTCTTCATGACTACATTCCTCCTCTGAACATCTGAGCCATTTAAGTTTACTTAGTGCTGTGCAAACCCCAGTAAGCAGGCATAGGGCTTCCCTCTGCATTAGTGGCTGTCACCCTCAGTCCCTTAATAATGAGTGATTTAGCTACTCCTTCATTTGTCACTAGGCCACTCTGCAAGTCATCCCCCTAGCCTGGATCTAACTGCTTCCACAAACTTTATTACATCATATTGTTTTTCATTTAAAATGATGTCTGCATCATTCCACTATTAAACCACATATGAATTATTTTTATCTCAAGACCACTCAGTGGTATCACTTTAATGTTATTCCAACAATTTTGTACCTCCCCTCCCCCACGACCCCCATCTTGGTTTCTGGCCAAAACACTGTTCTACTTGCAAAGCTGACATCAAAGACCTTTTTGCCTAGAATCTGAATTACCACTACTACATCTCATGAACTTATTCTCAAAGTACTTTTAAAATGGCTAAATTTTACTCCCATGCATAAAATTCTTACACAAATATCCACTTATGGCTCAATGTCTTTTGAAATATTAGTTTTTACTTTACTTTTGTTAGGTTTACTTTACTTTTGTTAGGTTTTTATGTCTGTTTTTGTCTTCTCATTTTTTAGAGGAAAGATCAAGAATATTACTGATGTGAGGGTCATTTTTCCTTGCAACTTTTCCTTGAGCAATAGGTTAGCTCTTTTAAGGCCTGTCCTGCACCAGGTGGGAACTACTCTTCATCATTCTCCACCCCTTTCAGGTATTAAGAGGTAACAGACTGCAGACTAAGGGAGAGGAGGGTATATGTGTTATTTTACTTTATGAAAGTCAAGAGGTGCTAAAGAATTAAGATATTAAAGAATCTTGAAAAACAGATTGGCAAATCAAAAGCAGTACCTCAGGGAAATTGATTTCCGTAATTCTTTCTCTCTAGGTTTTATTACCAACTTAGTACTGGGCAAATATCATAATGACCAGTCACTGATTGCTTAAAGATTTTATTTATGATTTTCTTATACTAAAGCAAAAGGGTTTCTTAGAAAAAATGACAACAAAAAAGTTGTGATATAAACAGAAGAAAATTTCATGTACAAACTGGCAATAAAATATCTCCCACGTGGGAGATATCACCTTGACATAAATTAGGAACCTGTTTATGGTAAGAAAAAAAAAATGACATTTAAATATAAAAATATTAATGTCTAGTTTGATGTAAACTGCATAAAAGCAAAGAACAAACCTGTTCCAAAAGCCAGTAAGTGATACGAAAGACAGAAAAAAGGAATATGAATGAGAAAGAAAAGTGATTTTAAAAAGCAATTTGCTATTTTAAAAACTAATTCCTTACTCTAAGAAATCAGATGACACATTTCCATGCTGTGGTATAAAAACATGAGAAAGGAGAACAAATTTTGCATTTTAGTAATTGAAAAGTTTGCCACACTTCTTTGAAGAGGCCACAGATTCTCTCCTTGATTCAAACGCTAATGTGACAACAGAATTACTAAAACAATTCATAGAAGAAAATGGAGAAAAAAATGAAAGAAAAAGAAATGATGTCCCCATTTTAAAAATCTTTATAAGTAATTAAAATATGAATTTAAAAATCAAACACTTTAAAAATAATTTTTCCAATTGACAATCACTTCACAAAGTTGATTTTTACTTTATGAAAGTCAAGAGGTGCTAAAGAATTAAGATATTAAAGAATCTTGAAAAACAGATTGGCAAATCAAAAGCAGCACTTTTGAGCGAGTTATTTTATGGTAGGCATTATACATTAGCAAAGAAAGGAACCAAAGACAAATAACTTTGAAACTAAGCATCACTGACAGGAAGTCAAACATTCTTCTAATAGGGGTTGAAAGGTCACTTTCCTTTTTCTTATATCTGAGTATGGGGCACTCCTCAAAACCATGTTGGTACTCTACACTCACAACCGCCTTCTTAGCCAGGTCTGAACTGCTCCTTTGGTGAGCAGGCAAATGATCATTCCTGCTCTGGTCTTATTGCAGAAATGAGGGTTGACAACGGCACACATTGTATGTATGTAGCCATGCAGGCACAAACCTATCTTATTGAAAAACCTAAAATTTCAAGTTCAGACAATGACCCAGGTTCCCATCCTCTTAAAGTTATTCAAGGAAGGAAAAGAGTCCCATCTTGACTTCTCCACCCCACTCATTCTTAAAATGACTTTAAACCTTTAACTACTTTCAACAACCGGGGACACATAATTCTATTTTCCTAAGATTATACAAAAACAAACAAATGCACACATGTGCACACACACACACTCTTAAAGAATTATCACATTACACACTTTTTCACTCAACAACATAACACAAATATTTTTTCACATTAGCAGATATAATTAGATCCAATTCTTTTTAATGTTTATATAGAATCAATTCACTGTAAACACATGATATACTTATTGTACTGTTTTCTTACTAATGAACATTCATGTTTGTGATGGACAAAATTATATGCTTTTGAACCCACAACTATAAGTGAGATTCCTCAGAATATGTCTAGGTTATAGGAAATGTGCATTTGAATTTTTAATAGCTATTACCAAACTGATCTCCAAAATTTTTACAAATTCCTTTTAACACAGTAATGTATGAAAAGATCACTTTCATGCTACAGCATAGCCCCATTCAGCACAACACACATTTCCAATCTTCTTTACATTTTCCAAATTTCTAACAGCCAAAAAGGGTACCTTGTTTCAATTTTCATTCCTAAAGGAATTATTAAACAACTTTATATATTTATTGGTCTTTTCCAGCTTTTCATCTCTAAATTACCTGTTCATATGTTTTGTCCACTTTACAGTTAAGTGGTTAATATTTTTCCTAGCTATATTAGAAAAACTTTTTAAATACTAGGAATATTTATTACACTTGATAGTACAAATATTTTCACGTTAGCTGTTTGTATTTTAACTTTAGATTTCCTGTTACTTACAGAATTTAAAATTTTAACATACTCAATCTGCCCATGTGTTCTCTTTATGGGTTCTGGTTTTCAAGTCTCAAGAATGTCACCCCAAACTCATAAACACTTTCTTAAAATGATTTTAAATTTTTATATTTAGCTCAGTAGTTCATCTTTTGTGTATGGTTGGAAGGGGAATCCAATTTTGTGTTTGGCATTTGAATACTCAATAGTCCGAACACCTTACAGATTTGAAACATCATGCTAAACAAATACTAAGTTCCTACATTTGTGAATGTGTATATGTGGCCACAGTCCAGTTGAATTCTATTAATCTGCTTGTCTAACTTCCAATCTCATCTTTCATTATAGTAACTCTGTCTCCTTCAATATTATTGTGTGTACCATCATTATTAATTCTCTCTCTCGGAATTCTTCTCTATGGACTTTGTCAGCTTTTTAGATGCTGTCTGGGACTGAATTACATTTTTATATTCCTTTAGCAAAGATTTACATCTTTAACTCTTCCCAGCCATGGAAAATTCTTCTAGAACTTCATTTTATATAGGACAAAAATGGTAAAAGCTATTCTAATGAGTCCTGAAGGACAAACCTTGATGCGAGAACATTTTAAGTCAACTACCTAACACAGTAGGATACAACTATAAAGAAACTATGAAGTTAATTCCATGAACCTTTCAAAGTCTAGACTTCACTCTAAATGAACAGAAACATGTGTCATTTTAAAGACTATTTTTCTTTTCTAACACTGTTTTTGCTTTTGTCCCCCCAGGGGTGAAGATGTGGAACCAAATTTGGTATGTATAGGGATTTTGTCACAGAGATAATCAAGAGAACTGAAGACATGTCATTTAAGGGAAGCTCAGTTTAACTCAGGTTGGAACAATGAATGGTTTCCTCCTCTCTGCCTGGCCAATGGGATGACAGGGTGTGGTGAGCTTGGTAAATGAGTGATGGTGTGAAAAGACAGAGCATTTTGTCACCCTTTTCCTTATGACCTCTTTAGCCCTGTTTCTGAAACCATCAACCAGGGAGACAATTAGTACCAGTTACATTCTAGTCTTGTGACATGGACAGCTATTCACTAGAAAAGAGACCAATTCATTTCATCCAGGTCGCTGAGCAATCGCTGGATCATAAAGGCTTTTAGTCACTGCCAAAGTGAACTACGTTTGAACCACCAGACCCAGTTGTGTGAGTCCATCTATCATTGCCATGCCAACTGGTCACCCATACAGACACTGCATTAAATGCAATGACCTCATAGATGATTTATAAGTTCTCCTTTAAATACAAGTCTGTGTCTTAGGGTGGAAAAAGTCACACAGAAGGGATCCAAAGATATTTATTTCTGTTGCCTTCACATTCTAATCTATTTTATTGAATGTATCATTATTTATTGTATGAAGTTAAAATTTCAAATCACAGATAATCATTACTTTTCTCTTAGTTCTCAGTTTCTCCTGAACCTTACACTGTTTACTTCATGTAAATAGGACATAGCAGAAAAAAAAAAAAGTATTCAGAGTTAAAAACCTTACCACGGCTGTCTTACAAAAGACAGAAGGCTCCAAGTTACAAACGCATTTATGGACTTTTATCTCTTCTTCAGACCTAGATAAAAGTTGAGTTAATTGTGCATCCACAGTGGACAGTAAAAGATGACTGTATAAAATAATAGAAGCCTTGGAGAATCTCAGACATTGTATGGCACTGGAAGAATATGTATTTTAGATATTGGCTGTGCTTCTAAATAAGATATTAGGTCTGAATGGAATAAATTTTCTAAACCATTCCTGAGGAATATCTACCAGGGTTTCATCTTTCTGGGCATTGGGTTTTACTGCCAACCAACACAAACAAAGATAAACCATTCTTCTAGGTAAAAGAAAAGAACAAAATCTTCTGGGTTTTGGGTTTGGTTTTTTTGGTAGTCAGATTTAATCTTTAATCTTGAATGAAAAGCAAGTTCATAAGTACAGAGGACATACTTACCATCTATCTTCTTCAGTATGTCTTCAACTTATTTATACTTTTAAACTGAATTAATTTCATTTGTTGGTGAAATTAAAAGAGACTACTCCATTTAGTACAAGTTCTAACTTAAATCATAAGTAGTAGTTTTCTTGTATCCCCAGTAGATGTTATAATAGAAATGGCCAAAGCACCTGTGTGTCAGCTTCACTGTACCATCCAAACCAGCCAGGTAGATACACTGTGAAAATCAAAACTAGTCAAGTCCATGATGCAAAGAGAAGTGACCCTCAACCTCCACCAGTCAGGAGCACCCTGATGAAATTCAATGTGCAGTCAGACTTTAGCACCAGAAACTTGCAGGGAGTGGATAGCATTTTCTCCATTATGGTCATAATTCTATAATAAGCCACCCATTTAAAAATGTAGAACCATGTTTATTATTTCCTTAGTTCAAATCAAAGGAGCCCTCTGAGATGACTGATAAGATGCAGTTAATCTTCCAGGAGAAAAAAAATAATCTCTTAGTGACAAGAAAACCCAAATTTGAGAAAGAATTGTGAAAAGCCAACTCAGCTGTGCTGTATTTTTATAAAATTAAGTTCAAAGAAACATATAAAAGTTACTTTCTGCAAGAATATGTTCAGAGACTCTACAAATAAATAATACCATGTACAAACCTGAGGTCTACAAGGTTCTAAAATACTGTTCCATGTTGCTGCCATAAAAGGAGTGAGCAAGTTAACTGAAAGAAAGCTTTTGGTTGCATATTAGGAGCACATTACATGGGAGCTTGAAAAATAGTCTTTAGTAACCATTGCTCAGTACAAGAAACAGCATCTACTGAAAAGAGCGCAGAATTTATACTATAAATAAAATGCAAGCCTCAAATACAAAGCTATGAAAATAGGAAAATAATTTTGCCTGCTCATTGGGAAATACATTCAGGACATTTATTGTTTTTAGTCCTGCTCCACAGATTATACTACTCATGCTTGTTCCTGTCCCAGCAGAGAGAGATGACCCTCTACCTAGTGCTTTACATTTTTGTTTCCATCCTTCATAACATAAGAATAAATGGATAAAATGGAAATGAACTTGAATATTGCTACATGATGGAAAAGAATGATTTAGAACTGCATGGGAGAAGAACAAAAAATGTATTAATAAGTTGAACTAACTTTCATTGATCACTCCTTATGCCCTAGACACTGTAAGAGGCACCTTACATAGATGACCTCAATTTAAATTTTCAAAAGCAGTTTAAAAAATTAACAACTAAATCAAGGTGATGAAATAGTGCTTAAGCATGAATTTTGGGTACAAAACAGTATGTAAGGGCAGGCCAAATCACAAAAGCACAGAAACAAAGTCTTTTCTTCTTTCAAGCAAGAATAAACTAGGGAATGATTGATTTACAATGTTTATTAGGAACCCATAGCGCTGCAAAGAGAGCCAAAGCATCTAACCCTTAAATGCTGTGTGGCTACAATGGTGAATTAAGCAAAGTAAGAAAGGAAGGACTGTGCTATGAGAATACATGAAAAATATACCAAGGGGCATTTTTTACAAACTATAATGGCAATGACTACCAGAAGCTTAGCATCAAGAGCACACTAATGGTTTATTTCTTAACTATATCAGTCATTCTTTGAAAGCAAGGATCATGTGGTCTAAATCTCGTACTCCTAACGCAGTCATCAGTTCAGTTCAGTCACTCAGTCGTGTCTGACTCTTTGTGACCCCATGGACTGCAGCACACCAGGTCTCCCTGTCCATCACTAACTCCCGGAGTCCACCCAAACTCATGTCCATTAAGTTGGTGATGCCATCCAACCATCTCATCCTCTGTTGTCCACTTCTCCTCCTGCCTTCAATCTTTCCCAGCATCAGGGTCTTTTCAAATGAGTCAGTTCTTTGCATCAGGTGGCCAAAGTAATTGGCATTTCAGGACCATCAGTCCTTCCAATGAACACTCAGGACTGATATCCTTTAGGATAGACTGGTTGGATCTCCTTGCAGTCCAAGGGACTCTCAAGAATCTTCTCCAACACCACAGTTCAAAAGCATCAATTCTTCAGCATTCAGCTTTCTTTATAGTTCAACTGTCACATCCATACATGACTACTGGAAAAACCATAGCCTTGACTAGATGGACCTCTGTTGGCAAAGTAATGTCTCTGCTTTTTAATATGTGTCTTGGTTGGTCATAACTTTCCTTCAAAGGAGTAAGCATCTTTTAATTTCATGACTGCAGTCACCATCTGCAGCCTTGTCTAACTCAATGAAACTATGAGCCATGCCGTGTAGGGCCACCCAAGACAGACGGGTCATGGTGGAGAGTTCTGACAAGATGTGGTCCACTGGAGAAGGGAATGGCAAACCACTTCAGTATTCTTGCCTCGAGAACCCCATGAACAGTATGAAAAGGCAAAAAATAGGACACTGAAAGATGAATTCCCCAGGTCAGTAGGTACCCAACATGCTACTGGAGATCAGTGGAGAAATAACTCCAGAAAGAATGAAGAGACGGAACCAAAGCAAAAACACCACCCAGTTGTGGATGTGACTGGTGATGGAAGCAAAGTGTGATGCTATAAAGAGCAATATTGCATAGGAACCTGGAATGTTAGGTCCATGAATCAAGGCAAATTGGAAGTGGTCAAACAAGAGATGGCAAGAGTGAACGTCAACATTTTAGGAATCAGCGAAATAAAATGGGCTGGAATGGGTGAATTTAACTCAGATGACCATCATATCTACTACTGTGGGCAAGAATCCCTTAGAAGAAATGAAGTAGCTATCATGGTCAACAAAAGAGTCCGAAATGCAGTACTTGGATGCAATATGCAAAATGACAGAATGATCTCTGTTTGTTTCTAAGGCAAATCATTCAATATCACAGTAATCCAAGTCTATGCCCCGACCAGTAATGCTAAAGAAGCTGAAGTTGAAAGGCTCTTTGAAGACCTACAAGACCTTCTAGGACTAACACCCCCAAAAGATATCCTTTTCATTATAGGGCACTGGAATGCAAAAGTAGGAAGTCAAGAGATACGTGGAGTAACAGGCAAATTTGGCCTTGGAGTACAGAATGAAGCAGGGCAAAGGCTCAAGAGTTTTGCCAAGAGAATGCACTGGTCATAGCAAACACTCTCTTCCAACAACACAAGAGAAGACTCTACACATGTATATCAACAGATGGTCAATACAGAAATCAGGTTGATTATACTCTTTGCAGCCAAAGATGGAGACGGTCTATAGAGTCAGTAAAAACAAGACTGGGAGCTGACTGTGGCTCAGATCATGAATTCCTTATTGCCAAATTCAGACTTAAATTGAAGAAAATAGGGAAAACCACTAGACCATTCATGTATGACCTAAATCAAATCCCTTACGATTATACAGTGGACATGAGAAATAGATTTAAGGGACTAGATCTGATAGACAGAGTACCTGATGAACTATGGATGGAGGTTTGTGACATTGTACAGGAAACAGGGATCAAGACCATCCCCAAGAAAAAGAAATGCAAAAAAGCAAAATGGCTCTCTGAGGAGGACTTACAAATAGCTGTGAAAAGAAGAGAAGAGAAAAACAAAGGAGAAAAGGAAAGATATACCCATTCGAATGCAGAGTTCCAAAGAATAACACAGTCATAGATACACTCAATAAAGGCCAGTGATTATTGAGCAGTAATATCAGAAACTAGGAGACTCTGGTACATTTGGATAATCAAGGGTGAAGATGTTTTACATTTAAGATAACCAAATAGAATTTTTAGACATTCCAGTTATAGAACATGATTTATCCTTGACTATAAAGTGGTAATACACTCTTCCCAGTGCTAAATACCATCTCTAAGGACACAGTTACAGTGTGGCAAAGAGAATAAGGAGAGGTGAGGTACATTCTTTTTTTCTAGCACTTGTCATGAAAGGGAGATCACTGTTTTAGGGCCAACTGATAATCCCCAAAGGACACCTAGACTTTACTCATAATTGTCCCATTTTATTTGGTCATCATCCAACACCCCTGTCTCCTTTGGCCCAGAAAGGAATTGTGACTTCAAGCCAGTCAGTTGAGAATCCACACTGTGCTGCAGAGAAATAACACTGGTGTTACACAGCTCTGTTGCTATCGGTCCTGTTAGCAAAGTTCTTCCTAGCTCAGCAAAGTTTGGTTACACTATGCACTGCTGTAGGGAGAGGATCATGCCAAAAACCAATAGCCTGGGTGTTTTTAGAGAACAAACATTTACTGAGTTCTCATACATGCCTGCAACTTTTCTAAGCTCTTTACACAGTTCAATTCATACAATTCTCACATAAGCCCTGTTAGATGGATACTACAGAATCCATCCCCAGTTTAAGATGAAGAATTGAAAGAGAGAGACATGGAGAAATTTGCTAAAAGTCACACAGCTATTAGATAGAGAGAAGATGGAACCTAGATCCAGGGTTCTATATCGTATTAGTCTTCAGAGCTCCTGGCCACCATGTCACTTTTGCTGAGGTTAACTAGAATTCCAGCTGACCCACTGTCCTCTTCATGTCTGCCCTATAGTACTGGGGATCCTACAGGCTACATTCCTTGACTCCACAGTCGTATCACAAGTTTTTCCTTTTCACTTCCCCCCGTGTGTCACGTCCTCCTTGCGCTTTTCATACTCCCCCTAGCTATTTGTATGAAGGCCTAGGCAAGAAAGAAATTATGAATAAGGAAGATATTGGATAGATGCCAAAACACAGAAGATTTAGCTTGATTAGATAAGTACAATACTCAGAAATTTCTTAACTGCCATATCCCAACATACCCCAAGAGCCAAAAAGATTACTAATATTACATAAGAGAGTGAAAATAAAGTAAGGATTTTGAACACCAGAAACGCCCTAAAAGCAGCTCTGTGTGACTGCTGAGAGACATGCTGCTCTTATTTATAAGGATATGTCCCCAATATAGAATATTGCCCCCAAAAGTCACTTTGAAAAATTCTGAAACTATTTTCCAGACCCATTCACAAAGAGTGTAAAATATTTACTGTCCACTGCAGTCAGTGTTAATGACTACCAAAGGATAATAAATTCATTCTAATAACCTCCCCAGCTAGCAATGTATGGTGGACTGCCAGGGGAGGAACAGTACTCAGGCCAGATGCAGAAGGCTGATAGTCTGGGAATATTAACATTTCTCTGGACATAATCTGAGGACTTCACTTTTCCCCCTCCAGTTCCTGGCCTGATACACTACTGGATATAAACTCAGAAGTGTAGCATTGTTTATTTCAACGTTTCTCATCCAAAATAGTTCGTCTTTGCCTAGTTATTACAATTCCATAGTGAATATAGGTGGCTCCCTAAAACATAAAGGCAGTAGAGGAGAAGGTTGAAGTTGCTATAGGGTCTGATGTCATTTCTTTACTAGGTTAGAAACTAGACTTATGACCGTCAGGTTTGCTTTTATTATTTCACTTGTAAGGAAATAAGAGATTGTAAGAGGAGTTATCTGTGAATGATCAGATAAAATAGGCTTAAAATAGGCTCTGTATTTTCTCTTCTGCTTCACTCACAATTACTTATAATGATCATGGAATTATTTAATGTCGAAGTCAGAACACTTTTGATAGTAAAATAAGGTAGTAAATAAAGTAAAATATCAATAATTAAACCAATACAACAGGCACACACTGGAGCTATCCCAGGCAAGCTAGGATGGATGGCAACCCTGAAACCAAGCAATCTTCCCACAAACTGCTTTTCAACTTGGAACTGAGATTGGTAGAGCTCACCATTGTTGCTCTCCCCAAACAAGGTGGGCTACTTGGTCAATAGTTTGCTGTATTTCCACATTTGCTACAGCCACAGCTTCTCTTCCCACTTCTGCAGTCTCCATTTCTTCTCTCCTGTTACTAATAACCAGAAGTATGGTTGCCCATATAGGCATACACTCACTGGAATTGCATACATTTATTATTTTCCTTACTTATACATATCATTGCCAATCATCTTTGAGTTCTCCTTGCATATAACTAAATGGCATTTAATTGCAAAGTTTATTTTGCAATTATAGCACCATTTACTCAGAAAGCTTGTCATATAGTCAAAAAGAGTGACCAATCAATTTATCAACTACAGCCAGCACCGTGGATGGAATTTTCCAAGGCATCAAACTTAGAAGATTCTTATTCCCTGGGAAGGTAAAAATGAAATTTGGGTAACTGTTTTATAGAAATAAGCTGTTTGCTTTCTAAATCCTTTCCTCAGTATCCAGAGTATGGAGATAGTTGGAGCTCAAGAAATGAGTAAGCGCTTTTCCTACATAAAATTCTCACACTACCTAATAATGTAGTACTCATAGATTACCAGAGTTGAGTTTATGACCCACAGGCACTTTAACAGGAGGTCTGTGAAAATGTAGTGCCTTCAAGGCTCAAAGGAATGAATCCCCAAGTGAATAAGTTCAGATATTTGATCCACACCAGTATTTCTTGAATCATTATTACACAGGAAAAGATAGAGTGTTTGTTTGACATGACCCAACTCAAAAGGAAATACACCTAATGAACTGCATCACTGGGAATCCACTATTCGCATAAATGAATTTTCTAAATTACTTATGCACACCTATTCATTTGCCAAACTGCACTGTCACCCATAGGCATCTGAAATCATTACTAGCTTTCTAAGGGAAAGGGACTAACTTCTTGAACCACAGAGTCATCTCTGTGAGGATTCATCACAGTATTTTTGTTGCAATATCCTCAATGTCTGCTTTGTTGTGGTGGTTGTTGTTCTCTTGCCACTCAAGGTCAGTTGTCATGTCCACTGTCATTAAACTTCCATCTAATCATGTCACCTCCTGTCCTTCTAAAAATTTATTGTTGCAAAACTGCTAAGTGGTCAAAAACTAGATGTCAACTATAATTAAGGATAGTTTGTTAAGAAACAGTCACTTGGATACTGAGTAAGCCTTATCTTTTCTTGTTTTGGATTTGGGAGTAAACTGCCAGGAGTTTAAAACAGACCTTGTACATCAAGAGTTTAAAACAGACCTTGTACATGGAATATGACTATCTTCCCTTACTAAGTCTTCCTTCCAAACCTTTCCAGAAAAAGATGTGATTTTCTTCATCTCTTATTCAGTAGCCATTGCTTATCGTTCATGATTTCATGTTCTCTCAGATCCAAAAAGCAGTTAATTCTTTTCCCTTCCTTTTTTATATTATGTTTTAAAGACTTCACAAAAATAAGAAAGTCAAAAACACCAAGCAGGTAAAAAACCATGTTTAAACATCTCAGTATATTAAAAAAAAAAAAAAAAGAAACTGCACACAATGAATCATATTTGCTGATGCTGGGCTTCAAGATGGTTTGAGAGGTGAACAGGAAACATGTATACCACTGCCAAGTGCTCCATCTCACTCTGGTGTTCCAAATTTTAAAATTCTTATGCTTGAAGCAAAATTATGCTAAATTCCCTAATGTCCTAATATTAGGCATTCCTGGGTTACTTTCGTTAGTAAGTTATCATGAAAATAGCATTATAGAAGATCCAGAACACTAATCAAAATAAAATAATGATTGACACCCTGTGGCTGAATGACACAGATCACAGGACCGCCATTGTATCATATGAACTTAACTGTCACCATCATCTCTCCAAAAACATTCAAAACCAGAATGTCATCAGCAAAACAAAGCAGAGTACAGAAGTAATTACCTGACTAATTCAAACAGAAATAAATTTCTTTGTTTCAGCTATGTTGTTGGGGGAATCCAGGCAGAAGTGTCTCTGCTACCTGGATTATCAAAGCAATTACCTCAAACCTCCACTTCATTCCGAATCCTGTCAAAGAATATCCACTCTTCAAATTTATAAACAATGGTATCTCTAAGCAAATTACAGAAGTAACATTTAAATCCAGCTGTCGATCCCTCCAAGGTAAAATTCAGAGCATTTTATTCTACAGCTAGCTATGCAGAGAAAGGAAATGGCTGAGAGAAATGCTAAAATCCCAAGCACAAATTTGCTATAGAATTAATATCACAATTTGTCACTGATAATGAAAGCATATAAAACAGGTCCTGACAGCATGTTATTTCTGTTGCAGATCATTCTTTATAAAATCCAAACGAGGTTTTCCTTTGCAACTGTGAAATGATTTTTCCCTAAATGTACAAAGCAAAATAATATTAATATTGTGGTTAGTAGCCATCTGCTTCATGAGAATTCTGTGCAATCATTAGTCTAAACTGATGGCATCATGGCAAGCTGCCATGTCCCAAGAGGCCAGCCTCTAAAACCCATCAACATCTCTGCATTAGTCTCAACTCTGAGAGGGTGAACCACAAACCAGGAAATCTGTGCTATGGGAAGATCTAGATCACTAAGCTCCGTTTAGATCTTGAACCCCCAAATATCTTCCCACCCCAGTCTATATTCAGAAGCATGCATTAGAAGGGCAATCCATTGGAGCCACTAGGCAGCAAGGAATAAACATGAGGCATCTGGGTCGAATGCCAGGTCCAGCAGAGCAACTAACAACCTGTGTTTCCACTCAATGGCAATGGTTTTCACTACAAAGTCAGGGAAGGATCAAGCTGTGAGGAGTTCAGCTTATCACAAAATCCCACTGAAGTCACCTTAACTTTTTAGTAAAACGCTGCAGAGGCAGTAACATGCAGAGGGATTCAAAGGAGGTGTGAACTAAGTAATATTTCTCACATGGTTTCCACCATAAAAACTTGCACCAGAAAAATCTGAATTTAAATGTTTCATCCGATAAGCTATGTACTCTCTTGCCATTTTTAATAGCCTGTTCTAATGATTTTCATTTAGAGATGAAAAAGGATGCTGTATTTTTAATGTTTAATCAATCTTCAAGAACTCTGTATGTTTGTAATCATGGGCCATATGAATGCTAGCAGAATAAGATATGTGTCCCAAAATGATTTAGTAAGACACACCATAACTGCTTTTCTCTGGTATCATAATCACATAATCATTTTCTTTTTGGATAGCCTAGATGCTCTAAGCAGTGGGTGGAAAAAGGGAGGAAGAGGTAATATGAAATGAAGGAGTCGAACTAGAATGGTAAATGCTGTCTTGCAATACTTATCCAGATGATTCAGGTTCCCCATATGTATTGCTTCATTTTATGGGAAGATCCTTCATGGCAAATAGATGGAGAAACAATGGAAACAGTGAGAGAGTTTATTTTCTTGAGCTCCAAAATCACTGAAGAAGGTGACTGCAGCCATGAAATTAAAAGACGCTTGCTCCTTGGAAGAAAAGCTATGACCAACCTAGACAACATATTAAAAAGCAGAGACATTACTTTGTCGACAAAGGTCCATCTAGTCAACTACAGTTTTTTCAGTAGTCATATACAAATGTGTGTAAAGAAAGCTGCGCACCGAAGAACTGATGTTTTTGAACTGTGGTGTTGGAGAAGACTCTTGAGAGTCCCTTGGCCTGCAAGGAGATCAAACCAGTCAATCCTAAAGGAAATCAGTCCTGAATATTCATGGAAAGGATTGATGCTGAAGCTCCAATACTTTGGCCACCTGATGCAAAGAAATGACTTGCCGGAAAAGACCCTGATGCTGGGGAAGATTGAAGGCAGGAGGACAAAGGGATGACAGAAGATGAAATGGTTGGATGGCATTACCAACTCAATGGATATGAGTTTGAGTAGGCTCCGGGAGTTGGTGATGGACAGAGAAGCCTGGCATGCTGCAGTCCATGGGGTCACAAAGGGTCAGACACAACTGAGTGACTGAACTGAACTGAACTTTAGTGCAGGAGCAGAGAAGTGACATACGACAGGGTTGAGGTCCACCTACACATGTGCATGAAACATGTCACACTTCAAAAACCTACTAGTTTTCAGTGAAAAATGTTGTTTCAAGTAAGTTTTGATAAAATCTTAGATGAAGGCTTGCATACATTTGCAAATAAATGCACAGACAAAAGTGAACGACTATCTTTTTTTTTTTTTTTTTTTTTTTTTTTATTTATTTATTTATTTATTTATTTTTTTTATTTTTTATTTTAGTTGGGGGCTACACTTTACAATATTATTGTAGTATTTAGGCCATACATCGACATGAATCAGCCATGGATCACATGTGCTCCCCCTCCCAAACCCTCCTCCCACACTCCCCTCCCCCTTCAGTGTCATCCCAACGCTCCATAGCATCCGTCCCATGCATAGAACATGGAACATCAAATGACAATATACATGTTTCAATGTTATTGTCCCAGAACGACTATCTTTTAAGCACACAAATATAACTTGTATGCACTTATTCAAACTCTCATAGACGAATCATGACTGATGAAAAATGCCAACAAGGAAAAGAAAACACAAGGGCATATAGCATTGTATTATTTCTTGGTCTAATTTTATGTGTATCATCACTTATTTAAAATGAAACCCTCTGAGGAAGGATTGTAAATTTAATCTTGAGCTGCTGTATAATCTTAGACCTGCCCCCTCTGCCCCCTCTTCTAGCAGCATCTCTAAGAGACTGAGTGGACTAAGGAGAGGCAGGCTTTGTGCTTCCTTCTCCTTCCACTTCAAACAAGCATCATATTTAAATGAACAAAATGTGAAATGAATCTTTAAAAATAAAGGACTGAGCTGTGAGGGATCAGGCAGAAGGCAGGAAAATTCCACCAGCCAGTGCTGGGGGCAATGGGAACATTAGGAGACAAACTGGGTATTATATCATCAGTAGACAATGCCTTCATCCCAACTCCTGTGATTCACTGCTGAGAGCTGGTCCCTTCAGGATACTGGCTCTAATATGTCTTATGATAGGATGACTCTGCCTTATGCTTCACCAAGAAAATGATCATAGTTTGCAAAATAAGAAGACTAGCAGAAACTTTACCCTCCTCTTCATTGCATATACTTATTCGCAACCACAAAAAGCCACAGTCTTCCTGCCTCACCATCTGCAACTTGGGGCACATTTATAACCAAAAGTGTCACAACTATTTCAAACAAATATGATACACTGAACCTCATTAGTATATTAAGCTCAAGTCATACTCAAGATTTGGGTTCAAATCTGTTTGCTTGCTGTGTTACTTAGAATAAATTATTTAATCTCTCTAGGTTTCTGTTCCCTATCTGTAAAATGAGGTGAAAACTGACCTTAGAAGGCTGTCATAAAGAATCAAAAAAGGCAACTTGTAAAGTACTGACTGTAATCCCTGGCACCTAACAGGCTCGTGATAAATGGAGTGATTACTGATGTTCAAAAATGTGAAATTTCAAGTTTTCTGAGAATTTTAGGGTCTTGTCTTTGAGTTAGAGACAACCAGACTATCTGCACAAGCTTTTTAAAATCAAAAGCTCAGAAAGTAGACAATTTCATCCCATCCCCAGATTCTAGTTCTAATAGTTGAAGATAAAATATTCTATTTTTTGACGATAAAATACTCATTTCTAAATGTGTTCTGTCAAACTGTGGAGTCCTGTTCAGGACTCTGAACCTTTCCGAGTCTTCCTGCCCTGCCTGGAAACACAAAGGCTAATTATCCTCACCCTCTACTGAAGAGAACTGTAGTAAACACACAAAGCAGTAATGAACGTGAAGCATTTTATAATCCTGAAGAGCAATATAGCACAGGCTGTTACCAATATAGCCGTGGATGAGTATCTGCTACTCCAATGTTTGAATGCCCGTGTTCAAAGCTCCACTCTGCTACAGGACAGCAGCGTGGCAGGCACACTAATGAAACTCTCTAAATCATCATTTACTCATGAGCCTGATAAAGTAACTGCTTCACAGAGTCCTTGAGAGAATCAAAAGAATATGAACAAAAGCTTTTAACACATAGTCTGGCATATAATAAGTGTTCAATAAATCTTAGCTACTAAAATTGCTTTTAAAGATTATTATGTATTCATGGACCTTTTTCAGTTACAAAAAATTTAGTTCCCTTTCAATTTTGCAATTAGCAATTTCTTATTTTGTTGCTTTAGTGTCTGAAAATATTAACTAATTATTACCAACTTTGATACCTACTAAAAAGTTTCAAAATATCCTTTAAATGTCTTTATCTACATTCTTAAAATACTGTGGCTTGTGATACTTTTCAAAAAAGGCTCATATCCATGATTCTTAATGGGCTTAGTGAAATCTCCTACGTGGTAATGTTCATGGAGATATGTGATTATACTTACAAAGACTTTAGTGGTCACAGAAATAGTAATAATCGTTTTCCTCAATTCTCAAGTATTACAAAGAAGTACTAGTTCATATCACACTTTAATACCAATTAATAAAAAGGAGTTTTAAAATATTCAGTGTCTCATTAAGAAAAACTAGCTTTCCCTGTGGTTGTTCTTCAAGACCATTATTCCAAACTAGTAACGGGAAGCAAGTTTCAATAGCAGGGCCGGGCCTTTGTCCTCCTAGCGGCCACACAGAGAATAGCAACATGTAAAGAAACGTCTTTGAGAACAATGCTGCTAAGTCGCTTCAGTAGTGTCCGACTCTGTGCGACCCCACAGACGGCAGCCCACCAGGCTCCGCTGTCCCTGGGATTCTCCAGGCAAGAACACTGGAGTGGGTTGCCATTTCCTTATCCAATGCATGAAAGTGAAAAGCGAAAGTAAAGTCGCTCAGTCGTGTCCGACTCTTCGCGACCCCATGGACTGCAGCCTACCAGGCTCCTCCGTCCATGGGATTTTCCAGGCAAGAGTACTGGAGTGTGGTGCCATTGCCTTCTCCAATGACGGGAGTAAAAAACTATTTCAACACTTTCAATTTATAGATAAACAAACCAAGGCCAAGAGACAAGAGATTGGTCAAGACTACAAAATTTTTCAGTAAACTACCTACATGTGAAAATATTTTGTGATATTTTGAGTATTATGATGTCTGGAAAACTAATATCCAAAATGGACTTAACTAAGGTTCTTTTAAAATTTTTCTTATCAATTGATACCCAGAAGCTTTTTTCCAGTTTTCTTTTTCCTTCGAAGAGAGATAATAAGTAAAGTTTCCCAGGGGCAAAGAGAGGACCTCAGCTGTGACTGAGAATTCTGCCTGCGTCCTCTATGAAGGATTCCTTTTTGAGGAATAAAGACTGCCCCCTGAGGGTTCAGAAATGCACAAAGATAGCGCTCCTCAAAAAAAAAAAAAAAAAAAAAAAAAAAACCCAGCAAAAGTCAATGCATCTTTACAGATGGCCAAGGGCCCACAATGCATAAAAAACAAAGGTCAGGAAATAAGTTAAAAACTGATTTTTCTCAACTTTGGGGTACCTCTAAGTAGGAAAAGAGTAGAAGTAGGCATAGGTTAAGTACATACAAAGCAAAGAATAAAACAGAATTTTCTTGATTTAAGAGGTAAATTACTTTATCAGTTTATTGATAAGCTTTCTGCTGGCCCTAAAATTTAACAAAAGCACTTAAGGTTTTGTTTGAACATAAATGCAGTAGAGAGCTGAAACCATTACTCAGATATCTTAAGGCAAGTAATAAAAGAGATAGTAATGGAACAACCAAAGCATGTTTATTTTAAAATCAGAAATTTCATACCATGGCAAGTTTTGATTTTCACATCACTGCATATAGATTCCGCAGTAAACTCTATGAATCTGTAAGTCCCCATCTAGCAATTAAGAGAATAGAACTCACTTCAAAGTGTGTGTTTCAACCTCAGCCTTGACTAATACTAACTGTGTGACTTTGAACAAATTATTTTACCTCCCATTCTTCAGCTTCCCCACCTGTGAACAAGAATAATAATATCTAGCATGAGCCATCATATGGACTATATGTGATAACATACATAAAGAACAAGTAAATGACATACCATATACATGCAATAAATGTTAGCTATTTCTCTTATCAAAATATTGTATGTATCCATTTTCTATACTGCAAGGCTGAAGAGAAAAGAATAGTAAGTGAAAGCAGTTTCATATTAGTGTATAGTAGATAAACAGTGTTGTGTTAGTTTCAGGTGTACCAAACGGGAGGCATGGATAGACCAGTCTTGGTCTCAAATGATATATGTGACTTTGGACAAAGCACTTAACCTGTATTATCTTTGTTTTCTCATCTAAAACTTAAGAGTCTCAAAATTCAAGAATCTCAAGTTTGATAAAGATGTTAAAGATCATTCAATCCCAAAATTGATGAGCTCGTTTATAACAAGTGTTGGTCGAGTCTGGGAATGAATGCCTTCAGGAATGGGACCCGTTACTATGCTGACGCTGTACCTTTCATCTTGAACAGAACTAAGAGTTTGAAAATTCTTCCATATGTTGAGCTGAATCTACCATCTGCATGTCATCAAAGATCAAAGATGCCAATGGTAGTAAGTTGCACAATTATTTTGTCATTAAGAAAGAAGAGACATTGCCAATTATACCATGACACAATCCTTTCTCATCATGTCAATTGTGAGAGGCATCATAATTTCAGAGATATTAAAATGGGAAAATATGGGTGTCTTAGAATTAACAAAATGCAGTAACTTCCAGGGGTTTCTCCAATTGATACTACCTGAAGCTTCTATCACATTAAAAGCCATTCTAATTTTCTTCCATATGACAGTTCATCAAGTATTTGAAAGTGTGACTCATGGCCAATTTGAACCTTCTCTTTTCCAGTCTTATCACCATTAGTTCATAAACATGATCTTAAGTCTATGAATCATCTAAAGGTTCTGTCTACTGAATCAATTCTAGTCCATCTAGATTTCCATTTATTTACATGTAAGCACCAAGGATTTTTCTTTTCAAGCACCAGAAGCTAAAATGATGATCGAAACAAATGCTCTACCTTCAGTAATTCAATGGATATACAGTCTAGCAGATGAACAAGAATATGTAAACAAGAGCTCTAGCTAAAGTACTATAGGTATTTCACAATGTACAGTGAAAACACAGGAGGGGGCAAAAAATAAAAAGGCATTTAAGTGTGATACTTGAAGAAGAACAGAAGATTCTAGGTGAGGTCTGGTCTATTCTAAAGATAACACTTAAACCTACACAAAGGATAATCTTTGTGTAATTGTTTTTTGTTTCCTCTTCTTTTGACAAACTTGTGAAATTTTAACATTCTCTCTCTATATATATATGTATATATTGTCCCCCAATATTTTTGAACATGCATTATTATATTATCTTTCCCACTCCAGCCTGACATTATTCCCATCAAGTGCTTCTATAATTGGGAGAGGGATTAGTGAGAGGAATTTTTCCCTCTGGATATAAGTGTAGGGCTTCCCAGGTGGTGCTAGTAGTAAAGAACGCACTTGCAAATGCAGGAGAAATAAGACAAGTAGGCTTGATCCCTGGGTCAGGAAGATCTCCTGGAGGAAGGCATGGCAACCCACTCCAGTATTCTTACCTGGAGAATCCCATGGACAGAGGAGCCTGGCGGACTATGGTCCATAACATCATAAAGAGTTGGACACAACTAAGCAACTTGGCACGCATGTGCACACTGGACGCAAGTGTAGGGTTTTCTTTACTCTGGTCTACACTAGTCATTTAAGAGAATACGCTGACACTGTGCATACCCTCCTACCAGGCTGTTCCTTCTAAACCAGGACATGCTCCTTCACTGACATAGTACAGTCTGCCAAACTTGAGTTGTAGGTTATCTCACCAGACAAATTTAGATTCTACCACTACACAGTGAATAAAATATAAAATAATTCATCAAATCTGAAGTCCACTCTACCAACCTGGAAATGCTCTGAGTATTCAAATGTCCAGTGTAAGTCAATAACATTTCTGCTGCTGTGCATTTATCTAATTTGGAAATCTCCTGGCTATTGCAATCTACCTATAGTGATGAGTCAAATGATCAAGAGGGAAATGTCTTAATGCACCCTGGGATCCAACCCATTTTAAATACAGGATTGGAAACTCTCCCAGGATAAGAAAACCTGGATAAGCACATGAAGTTTGTGTGAATTTATTTTAGCTTGTATTGAGATGTCTATGTCTCTCACAAAAGAGGAATTCCATTGAGGTTTCCTGTCTCCTTTGTTTCAGTTCAATAATACCCAGAGTAGCTAAGACTTTTTCCCCTCCTTAAACACTGATGTGTGTGTGCATGCATAGGTGTATATGCAAGTGAGCACACACAGGGCAAAGATAGGAAATAGCCCTTATTCCTCACTGAAATCTGTTCACTTGTGCCCATCATGATAACAAAGTAATAAACATTGTAACATGTAGACTTTTTTCTGGTCGACATCGTAGATTTTTTCTGGTAACAACACATTTGAGGCAAACTTTAGAGGGAAGATTTGGATGAAGCAAAACTACCCATGCCAAGATTCTTAATTAGGCACGTGGTTTTAAAAGTGAACTTTTTTCTCCTAATCAAGAATAACTGTTGATGATCATGAAAATGTTTTTATCAGGTAATCACTGCATACAGATGCACATTACTAAAAAGAAAGTCAGAAAACATGTAATTATTTATTTATATGCATCCCCACTATAAGGATAATATCACTTCTTAATCATCTGAAGAGAGATTTAGTGGAAGTTGAAAAATCCCTCATCAAAATTAATATCCCTAATAATAGTCTATGAAGGAGTATTTTTAAAAAATTGAAACTTTGCAAGCTGTAAAAGGAGAGAAGTACAAGTTATTTTGACTGAAGCATATAAAATAATGAAGTAGTCTAAAAATTAATGAGATACTTCAGCTGCAGCAAATTACTAAACAAAACAAGAGAATGTGTAGAATGGGACATATTTGGGAATGTATTCCCAGTTCACAAGAGCATTCCCTTGCCGCTGCCCTTCATTTGGGTCCTGAGGGTAAAAGAATACAGAAGACATAACAGATGTGAGTTCGATCCCTGGGTTGGGAAGATCCTCTGGAGAAGGAAATGGCAACCCATTCCAGTATTCTTGCCTGGGAAATCCCATGGATGGAGGAGCCTGGCAGGCTATAGTCCATGGGACCACAAAGAATCAGACATGACTGAGTGACTGAGCACACAACACATAAAAAGGCTCTGAGTAGGTGACCCTGCTGCCTCCCTCTGCCCCAGCCCCAGCCCATGCAAACTAGTCCAGCGAACACAAGACCAATCAGAACTGCTTTCCAAGAAACTGGAAATGAAGCAGAAAGAGAAACATTCCTTCCAACAGGTAAGCCCTGGTCCAGTCAGTGGTACTGCTCTGAAGGTCTGACTGAGTAACAGAGAAGGCCAGTGTGAAGGGAGACATAACAGAAGCATAAGCACAGTGGGGACAGGAAAACAGTGTTCTAAGCCGAGTACTGGAGGCTTCTCAGTACCTGCTTCCAAGTCTCTCCAGAAGCCCTGCAGAATTCCACTCTTGAGTTTCAACAGAAGACTCTACATGATGATAGCAAAGACCCTCTTATATGTTTAACTATCTCTAATTAGCTTCTGTTACTTGCCAACATGTTTTGGTGTGCCAGAGAATGAACTATAAATAGTACTAATATGACACTGGGTAATCGTTTAACCTTAGTAACTCTCAGTTTTTTATCTCTGAAATGAAAATGAAATAATTCTGGATATTTACATACCAGATAATCATTTGACTTTAATAACTCTGTTTTTTATCACCAAAGTGAGAATGAAATAATTATGGATATTTAATTGAAAACAATGATTGTAGTAAATAATGCTAGAAATCCTCAAATATCACACAAAAATTTTTTAGTATTAAAAAGTGCTGTCCTTTATGCAATGTTGCCACTTGAACTATCCCAAAGCAAATTGATTGCTTATCCATTCTTAATAACAAGTAGTTGCTTTAGTCACCTTTGATATGTAGTTTAGTGGGGTTGGGAGAGTAGTATATTTCAAACAATTAAAGATTTCCTTTGTGAGATATAAACTTGTTCAACAGGGAGAACATTAACTTCACTATTATCCCACTTTTACCATAAAAATCAGTTATTCTGCCTATCTTTCTGCAAAAGGCTGTCTTAAAATGTGGCTTATTTTTAATGGTATAAATATACATATGTGCATGTATATACACAGACACACACACACACACATAGCCACAGTTTTACCAGTAGTATTTCTGACTCTTCCGCTTTACAGTTTTCATTGCCTTGGACATTTTATTTAACCCATGCAATGCCATCATCAATCTGCTTCCTTTGTCCTAATGGGGAAAAAATCAGACCACTTGTTGAAAGAATTCAAAACGATCTGTGAAAGTACTCTGTAAGCGATAAAGGACTGTAAAAACATAAGGAGCTAGTATTTCCAATTAAATGTATAGAATTCATAATCTGAGGAATGGAAGCAGCTTTATTCTCGCCTATCCTTTCTCTACAAGATTTTGAATAGCTGCATGAAGAGAAAATGTTCAGCCTCGTTTTTGTTAAGTTGGTGGCAATTCTCCATTAAAGGAAGATCTTTTCAAGAAAGAAATTCAAAGTCTTCCCATCTTCCATGTGTGGAACATCTGTGCTAAAACCATTCCATGCACACTTCTTTGAAGCACTGACTGCCTAGAGGAAATACTTTGATTTTGGCTTTATTTAAATGCTTGAACTTCTATTGGAGAAACAAAAGATTTTCTAGTAAGAGCTCAGTTGGGAAGGAGACCAACCTCCAACCAGTTTAACCACTCAGAGGCCAGAGTAGCCTGGATCTTTTTAGCACACCATGCAGTGGAAATCTCCCCACAACTTAAAGCATACACAGACAGCTGGTTTGGGATGCTACTGACCCCGGGTGCAATCACTGTGGTAATTAGATTTAATTTTCCTAATCCAGCAGTGCCTGGCTCCATCATGTCTATATCTTTTATGTAGAAAACCATTACTCTCACTTAATAATACTTCAACATGCTTAAGATTTTGCAGCTTAGTTCCCTAATATTAGAAATTACTTTTTGGTTACTGTAAGTATAGCTATGCAAACTATGTGTACCTAAGAGTTCAATTTGGAGGTTACCCTACTTCAGGAACTTTCATGAAAGATCACAAATGGGAGGCAGACCTGAATATCATTACACACTCTTCTGCAAGTCTTTTGTGTCCTTGTATTAACTCATTTAGAAAGATGGAATCAGCCATAAGTCAATGGTAAGCCTGAAGGGTTTGGGTTCGCCAGTTTCTGCAAGCTCAAGGAAGCATAGCTTCATTTTACAACATCTTGGGGTTACTCACTCCAAAAGAGTGACAGAGATCATAGGACTATGTGAAAACCTGTCTTCCTAGAAGAAAAGGAAAGAAGCATCTGAATCCATGTCTGCTTGTGTCTGGAGAACGCCTGTTTATGTTGTGAAGAAAAGCCGTCAGTACTGTTATCTCAGGAGACCGGGTTTGCTTTATGTGTGTGCATGTTATGCGTGCTATAACACGAAGCTGGCCAAGTGATAGCGCAACGAGGTACCATGTCCCTGGGAATTGTAATTGCTTGGTCGGAAAAAAAAAAAAAAAAAAAAAAAGGAATATCCAACCGTTACAGATGATAGCACAAGGTGCATTTTGATAGTATAAAGGAGGGAACAGACGAAGTCACGCAACTTCTGAATATGTCTTAACCCTCCCAAAAAAATAAGAAAGGAAGAGAAAGGAAAGCCTGGAGCGGAGGGAGTGCTACAGGGAGCGAATTGCTCAAGACTTCAAACACAGGGAGTCATTCTGTCAAGGGGAGGGGGCGGGCGGGGGCAGGCACTGGGCCTCTCTAACAAAGTCCTCCTCTCTTTGCTCCCTCCCACTTCATTCACTTGCAAATCAGTGTGTGCCCACAAGAGCCAGCTCTCTCGAGCCCGTAACCTTCCCATCCCGAGCTGCAGTTTCAGCCGCGGCAGCGAGAACGGCTGAGCGGGCAACCGCGGAGGCGGCGGCCGAGGCAGGAGCAGCCTGGGCGGGTCGCAGGGTCTCCCCGGGAGCAGGAAGGCGAGCAGAGGTGGGTTCGGTCTCAGTTGGCGATGGTGCGTGCCTTTTCTTGTTTTAATTCTGTAGCGCTGATGGAAGCCAATCAGAGATTGAGCCCTCTTCGCCCGGTGGGTGCCGCACGCTGGAGTTGGGAGGGATGTTCAGCCTGCGAGCCCGGGTCGGGGTGGGCGCGCGGGTCCGGCTGCGCGGGGGCGGCGCTGGTGCCGCTGCCCAGAACAGGCGCCGGTTCCCGGGGAGCTTCGGCGCCGCTCCTCCGCCTTCTGGTAAGACCGCGGAGGGGCTTGGTGGGGGCATATGTGACGGGGCCGCCGGGAAGAACCCGTTGCCTTTCTCTCCGCCGGCAGAGGCTGCCAAGGGATCTCCGGCATTTGCAAAGTTGGCTGGTCAATTACCAAGGGCGCTGGTGCGTGCAGGACCCGCGGAGCGGTTTTGGGCTTGATTTATTTCCACCTGCCCACATCACAGGGTCTATGCAGGGACTGCTTTGGCCGGGTTACATTTCTTGGTTTGGGAGCCAAAGCAGAAAATTGGGTAGCTTGAAAACTCCCGAATGCTCCCAATAAGGAAAACTTAGGCTAAAGAGATGATTTGTCTCAGAGAAGGAGCTTATTAAAAAAACAAAACAAAAAAACTGTTAGCTTGCACGCCGGGGACAACGCCTGCCGGCTCACATAAGGCAGAAATGCTTAGGTTGCAAGGAAAGTCCAACACTGGACTCCGAAAATGGAGCACACTGTCCAGGGAAAAGTCATGTGGAAGAAGGAGCTCGCTTGTGCTCTTCCAAGGCTGGCCAGGCACAAATATGGGGGGAAACGCCTCCCCCGGACTGGTTGGAGAGCAAACCAAGTGCGCCTGGTTTTCCGGTGTCCGATGCAGGAAAAGTGACGCCCCCGGTGAGATATTCCGGAATTTAGTAACAGGGAATCTGGCTATGTTGTGTATTGCAGAGCTGGGATTACTTCTGTAGTTATTCTTATGCCAAGAGTTATCAGAGATCTCGGAGATGGGAGATGCTGGAGAGGTCAGCGTGGTGCTGAGAAGTGTTGTCACTGCTGCAATAAAATCCATATTTTATGGGGAGTTATATGCAGGTCCTTGTTAGTGCCAGGGGCTGTTCACCTGAGTTAACTACAGAGAACATCCAAGTACCAAGTTTAATCATCTGGAATAGCCATACATTTCTCTCCCCCGTCTCGTTTTTTTTTTTTTTTTTTTGTAAAGACATTTTAATTATGATATTCACACTATGGAGATGTATCACCCCATGTCTCAGCCAATTTTCACTTCCTGAAGCACATAATGTAGGAAAGAGAGGATTTTTCCTGAAAAAAAAAAAAATGTTGCTGCTGGAGTGGGTGATGTGTACATGTCTGGCTGCTCTGGAGGAGCGCACATGCGAAATATGCGTTCTCTGAGTGGTTATAATCCAAGGGGTGCAAAATCCTCCCTGTATGGGAAAAGGAACACAGGGATATACCTTGTTAATGCACAACTCTTCTAAGAATGAAGAACAAATAAGCTTATATAAACGGTGAGCAGAGATAACTTATTTCCTTTCTTTTCTTGCTGATGCCTGTACCTGAAAAGGAAAAGCTTTAGTATTCTACTTTAGGAGAAAAAAAAATCTCTTCCAGTTTGGCTTCAGCATCATCCTTTGTGTTTCAGTACTTGCATAGCTTTGTGCTGGCTATTTTTTTAGAGCCAGAAAACAAGTTGTGTGAAGAAAGAGGATATGATCAAGCAGATGTCTTCATTATGTCATAGGAGGAGGGCAAAGTTTATGCCAGAGGCCAGATTTTCAATGCAGAGCTCAGAAACTTAAAAGAAATCCAACAATTTACTGGAAAATGCAATCACGCAGGATTGTATCTCACCCCGTTTTGCTCTTTGGTGTGTTCTAATTAAAAAGGTATTGGGAAGAAATCAAAGGCAGATCTTTTTCTACCTGTTTTGATGGTTCATGGCATACTTTAGAAGCAGAGGAAGTAACCAATATTTTCAGAAAAACATGAGAAGCAGTAGTACATTTCTAAAGGAAAACAGCAATGATTTAGTTCTACTGTACTTGTCTACAATTATCTTTTGCTACCTTTGTAAGTGACAGACTGGTGTCTCTGTAGGGACTTTTAGTCCCTTTACTATCTAGCTTTTACATCAATTTATTGCAATTACATTTCTTAATGCTAACTCTGCAAAGATAATATATAGAAACACAATCATTTTCTACTAAGTTGACTACTATCAGAAAATGTGTATATTACCTCCTCCACCCACCACTTCCATCAGCTTTGCAAGTAGCATATAGCAGCTTTCCCTTCACAGACAAGACAGTGTTCCCCAAGTCCTTTTATGACATTTATTCCAGGTCAAAACCATTACTGTCATTTGTGTAGTTCCTCTAGTTTCAGGAACTCAAGAGTATTTGCATAGTTTCTGGGTATCTAGACTTTTGATAACTTCTCTATGATTCCAAATGAAAGCAATGGCCAATTAACAAAGAATTCACCACTATCATTATAAAATTTTCCTTATTCTCATCTTGCCAAGATAGTACTTCCTTCATTCAAATTAACCCAATAGTAATAATGGCATTATAGTTATGACTCAAAAAGTTCCACATGAAGAAGCCCTACCATAGGGGTTCAAGCAAATATATGAAGCAATTGAAAAAAAGCAGAAAAAATGAGACATAAAAAAATTAACTAGCCTTTCAGAGATCCATGAACATTGACAAGTTATACTGAACTAGAGGTTTCTAATTTAAAGAAGCCCCCATTCAAATAAGCATATACTAAAAGTCTAAAAGATGTTTAGATGCATATCACTCTTATTCCAGGAGGTGTTTGTCTTTTTTTTCTCTCTCTCTCTCTTTGATGTATCACAACATATTTTAGGTAACCCAGTCCTTAAAAAAAACTCTGCCTGGAACTTACATAGCAAGATAAGTTCTGTGAATCAGCCTCTTCTGCTGACGGTCTGCAGGTTTCAACTTTCAATTTAAAAATCTGTTCTAAAGTTTGAAATGTGGTCCAAATGAGATAACATCCAGCAGAAGCCAGTTGCTTCTGCTGCTAGCTTAGTCACAGCAGCCCATTCTTTGGGGTCGATCAGAATTAGGGTCTCGCTTATAAAAATAACAAGCAGTGACTCAGTCTGAATTGCATTTTTTAATAGTGTTTCGCCTAGCTAGTGTCTACTGAGCTTACCTTATTTGCTTCACAAAAAGGTGAAAATGTAGATAATCAAACCTTCTCTGGTTTAAATTTTTTTCTGAATAATGATTCTAAATACAAAGACTCAAGAACATCATGTTAATAGGGGAAATTGCTGAAAGAAGAAAATCAAAATTCACACACACAGAGCACCCAGTTGTGACACTGTTCCAATGAAAAAATAAATGTACAGCTTGGGTTGATTTTTTTTCTTCCTTCTTTTTTTTTTTTCATTTTTTCTCTCCACTAGGATTTTTGTTTTATTTTGAACACAGATGAGAGTTTAAGGCACTTTCCTAGATCTAAACAATATTTTTGAGTTTTCCTCTTATGAAGATTAAACTGGCCTACATTTTTAAAGTTCCTATTCCTAAGAAACGCTCCCTTTCTCAAAGTAATCAGATGAGAAAATTCAGGTTTTCCCTAATTAAGGTTTACAGCCAAAAGTGTACAGTCTTTGTAACCCCATCACCCACAAGTAGGGAGACAAGGCAAGAAAAGTATACATAACCCTTGAAAAAGGTGGTACACCTTCATATACTACAGATGTAAAGGGAGTAAGGTTCTTTTAAGCCTAAGTGATTGGGTCAGAAGGGTCAAGATACAGCCAGTATTCTAGCTGGTCAAGACTGAACTATCCAGGAAATTTTAACTCTTCCAACAATGAAAACTAACTGAAGAATGAATGCTGTGAGCACAGATGCATAAATGCAGAGTGGACACATATGCAGAAGGTTGTGTGTCCCCCATCCCCATAGATTATTAGAGATTATTTTACCTTGTTTCATCTATTTAATATCATTACACTAACACTGTTGGGTGCTCATTTCCTCTATAAATCAGATCACCTTGGCTGAGATTTATAAGAGGAAAAGTTTAATTAAAGCCAGAATGTTACTATTAAATTTGATGTGCAGTATAAATGGGCAGCATGGGTCCAAAGCTTTTCCCACCATATTCAATGCTATCTTGTGAAAGAGAACAACTTAGGAAGAAGTTAGAGAATACAAAGCTAGCCAACACAGGGTATAATTTATCTTCATATTTCATCAATTAAAAGAGCACTGTGTTTTTTCTCTTTCTGTAATTCCCTAATTTGGTAGATATGCCCAAAAGATGTTCAGGAGACCTAATAAGTTATAGGAATGGAAAACAGCAAGAAAAAATTAAGTTGAGGTGGTGTTCCAAGTTACTACAATGAAAAGAGATGGGAGGTGAATTTTTACATAAGGGGAAAATGTAAGAATAGAAATAGAATTAAAGTCACCATTTTTATATAGGGTGCACTTTCCACTTTATAAATACTGCTATTGTTAAATACAACTTTATAAACATGATTACATCATTAACATGTTCATAATCACTATGTTTCTCTAACATGGAATGTAAATTTGAAAGTTATCCTTTAAAAAAATCACCATCTAAAGGAAATGATTCTGCATGGATCATAAAATAAGCAGAGGAGTACACTTTTAAAAAGTGGTCTGAAATCGCAGCAGAATCAAAGGAAGGTTTTCTTAATGCTTTGAAGAATATTGACTCTTTTCTATTATCTTTATTGTTCTTCAAGATAAATAGATATACTATGTGTCCTGACAACCTAAAGTATAAAAAAGTGATAAAGACCAAATATAAGTCATTCATTTGGATTCTACATGTTGTATCCTGTTTATTTAGCCCCTTTTTGGTTTGAATTTCTAGGAAATTTCTGTTTGAGCCAAGCATTTAATGAATGTGCTGTTAACAAACACTTGTGGTATCTTAGAAGTAAAAGTGTGACTCTCTGAAAAATACAGAGCAGCAGAGGGCATGGGAATGATTTGATTATTTTGACCAGAATAATTGAAACACCTGATGACCAGAGAAATGAAGTGACTTGTCCATGGATCAACTGAATTCATTTTGTTCATTTTCTCTATCTCTTCTGTAACCTGAGTTCTAGTTGTAGAATATTATAACTTTTTATCATCTCCACTCAATTCTGCCATTAAAAATTAAAAGAGAAATTTAAATCTATATCATTATTTATAAATATGCTATAAAGGAGAAGGCCTGGAAACTTATGGAGAAAATAAGGATTTATAACTCTTTAGGAATTTTATGTGTTTGTACACTTTTGTAAAGCTCCTATTGCAAAGAAGAATTAAAATTTTCCTTCAAAATTTTGATGATTACTTGGGAGACTGATAAAATGTAGGATTTTATTTTTAATGATTTGATGGTAGTCTTGAGTATCAGTAATTTGGCAGGCTATCCAAAGTCACATGTGCATCTTTGCAAAAAAAAAAAAAAGTTTATTGGTCAGTGATCAGATATGAAACATGATGGCAACCTATTTATTGTGTTTTTTATAACTCTCCATTTATTCAATTTCAGGACTGAGACAGTGACCTTCCCACTTCTTTGGAGTTAAAATGTCAATTTTTGCATGAAAGTGTATGGATAAATTATGTTGTTTTTTCCCCTGACAAAATTAAAATCTGCAAGCAACCCAACGTCAACCCTCCCCTATTTAAAAAAATAACTGTTAATGTTCCATGAAATCCAAAAGTCCAAGGCCACTGGGTTAGATAATGAATAACATAATGTTGAAAAATGACTGACTTAGTTTTCTTCCTTGTTTGGATGAATAGAAAGTAAAGCGGAATTACTTTTGGAATGATAAGCCAAATAGACAGCCCAAAAGATAAAAGTCATTCTATCAAAAGGTATTTTTGGATCCCTTATTTAAACTTTATAGAGATTAACAATAACATTTGGAATAACAATACAATCTTTGACTATATTAATAGGTCCTCCAAAATTGTGCTTTGCCGAGGTCATGGCCAAAATGTGTCACTGGCAATGAATCCACCTATTTGATTACATAGTGAATTATTCAGTGTAAAATAAGAAGTTTTAAATTTATATCTAGTTTTTCTAAAAACCCAGCCAGCTCAATTTAACCATACCCATTATTAAAGGGGTATCTTTTTTTTTTTTTCTTAAAAATGAACTTTATATAACTGTGGATAAACACAAATTTCCTAAGGTGTTTGATTGATCTGTAGTTCAAGGTATGCACTCTTAGGTCAAAAAGCAGTTGCTTTCTAGATTTCAGTCATGAAAATGAGCTTATCACATTTTTAGCTGCAAAGCTTAAACCTCCTTTGCAGGATTAAAAAAGGGGAATTTTATTAATCAACTATCATCCATTTTATAAAATGTTTGGAACTGCTCAATTTCACACTCAACTAAAATATTTTAAGCTCTTCTTAGCAACAGGTTCTGATTTAACACTGATAAAAACTGTGTGGTCGGACTGAGTAATCACGATGAAAAATGATCAAATTCACCAAGATTGGTATAGTACTGCTGATCCTAATTTGTATCAAGTAGAGCTGCTCTATCTCCCAGTAACTAACTACCTGCTAGTTAATTACTTATATAAAAGTATGTAGTTGAGATTTTGTCAGTGTTTCATAAGAAATAAATTCTGTGAGGGAGGCCTTGTGATAAATATCAGTGCCACAGTTTTACTCTCTTTCTGACTCATATCCCTTTTTATTAAGAAAGAGATGTTTGGGGCAGATCCTTATTAAAATAACAGAATGAAGGGGTCACTTACTGGTTAGTGTCATCAAGAGGAGGTGGTTCCAAACCTCCAGATCCAGCTCTGCAATAATTTTTGAATTCAAGGAAAGTATATTTACCTGAAGGTAAAGTGCCTTTGAAATAAGTGCAGGCACACCAAATACAGGTCTCGTATTTTAAAACTTTGTCTCGTGATACTTCCCTTCTTCAGTATGCTTTTCTCAGATGCCACATTTCAAGATATCGTTACAAACAGCACCATAGTTTTATTTTTCAACTTCTCCCCACCTTGAGTTTAAATGTGTGTTTACTTTGTGTTCTAAAAAAACAATGTAATTAAGAGATGACCCAATACAGGGAAGGACACTACTAGATGTCGAGTGATCGTGTGAAATGACTTTCTCACCAACTAGAATCCTAAATAGGACAGTTACTTTATTTAAAATATGAAGCTGAAAGCTACAAAAGAGTAAAATGCTCCCAAGTGATTTAGTTTAGTCTGATGTAATGAAAGATTTTTATATAGCGGACAGAGAGGGGAGAAATTGTTGAAATCTATGCTGGGTTAATTGTGCACCAAAGAACAAGAAGTTTGCTTTGCACTGTGGATATTCTGAACTTTAACAGAGCATATGTTTGCTTCCCAATTTCTCACTACATTAAAATAAATTTTTAAATGGCTTACTTTTTTTCTCCATATGAAAATCACAGCTGTTTAGAAAAACCAATCATGAAAACAAGAGCCAAACGTGCCCTGATTTGTAATTAAGAAATAGGCAATAATATCCATGATGTTATCAAGAAGGACTTAAAAGCAAGTGAAATTTGGGCTGTGTTTTAAACTGAGTAATCCAAAGAAGTAGGTACAAGGCTCCAACTGCTCAGGAGATACTGCACTTGTCAAATACTTTCCAATTTAGTTTTCACCTGATTGACAAGTTCTCCTAAAAACAATGCCAACACTTGGGAAATTTTCTTGATTCCCTGCATAGAGAAAGCCCACATGATACAAATACAAGATGCCTTGTGGAATGAACAAATACTGGCTGGGGAGAAAGGAGAAAATGGTTTTAAAATATCACTTCTTTCATCTCAAGATCACAGTTTTAAGATGAAGGCATCACTAGCAACTGTAAGCATATAGTGAAGGCTCAATAAATGCTTACTGTGAAATTCTTCTCATACAAACTGCAAAAGATTCTCTTAAATAAATACTTCTCCAATTTATTTCCTTTTCAAGTTTATTCACACCAATGAAAAAATTCAAGTTTTCCATCCCATGCTATAGTGTTTAATAATTTTGACTCCTTTAAAAGAAGCCAATTTCAAAGGAAACCCTATCAATGGTGTCCTCAGAGCTAGAGAGACTAAGCATGTAAACAGAGCTGCCCAGCTTTCAAAATTGGCCACCAGACCTCTTCTTCCTCCAGGCAGATTTTTATTAAACTTGGTATTAAACAATGTTGCCTGGAGCCTGATTAACAATTTATGCCTTCCTAAGCAGATCAGCAGAAGTCTGTCATTTTGATTTTTTAATTCTTGTGTTTGGAAACAGGATGCACCTCTGAGTTTACACTTTCAATCTGTGTATCTTATTTTCAGAATTCAAACTTAAACATTGTTCTTTTATGAATTTTTTTCTTTTACAGTTTTAGTATTCATGTGTGTTACTATATATTTTCTATGCTAAATAAAGCAATTGCTTTTTTGCTAAGTGATTTTTTTCCTCTCTCATTCAATAAATCCTAAATGTTCTTTTAAAATATCTTAAAGATATTTTGAATCTGTTACTTTCGAGAACACAAGAAAGACTATTGGAAATGAGTAGGATAATAATAAAAGCTAACACTTAGACAGCACTTACAATATTTCAGGCACTATTCTAAATGGTTACATGAATTTAATGTTCACAACAATGTTCTGAAGAAAACACTATTAATCATCCAATTTTACATACAAAACTGGGAGATAGAGCAGTTAAGCAACTTGCCCAAGGTCACACAGCTAGTACATGTCAGAGCTAAGATTAAATCCTGGCAGTCTTGATAGCCCATACTCTTAAATATTAAATTCTTGTGCCTTTTGTGCTTAATATGTATGTATATATACCCAAACAGATGGTAGATAGATGAATAGATTCAAATGTTTGTATCTCAAATTCAAAAATAATGTCAAAATTGTAAGGATATTTATACATGCATTTATATATATGCAATATATGTAACATATACATATTTCTCAGGAATCAAAAAATATAATTTTAAAGAAAATGAGAAACATCTTTCCCTTTCAAGTCTCAGTGAATTTATCAGTATATTCCCACAACAAGTTAGATCATTTAATTATAGCCCAAAGCAGCAGATATCAGCCTTACAAAAGCCGTTTAGCTTTAGGCCTAGCTTTTCACTTTAATCTGAGTCAGTCTTACAATCACTTACTGTTGGTCCCAAGGGAACCCTGGCAAGTTTCTGGAAGGTTTAGACTCATCAGTCATTAATTTATTCATTCTATAATATTTACTGAGACCCTCCTGTGCCCAATGCTGGAGAGATACTGGGATGATAAGACAACATACATAGCACTTTGGGGCAAACAGATTCTTCCTTCATATTTTATACAAAATAAATCCCATAAGAATTAAAGAGTAAGAGTATAAAACAAAACTGTAACTTTACTGAAATTAGATAAATATATATTTACAATCTTGGGATAGCAACTGACTTCCTAAGCATGAGGCCAGAACTTGAAAACACAGTGAAGGAAGTCAGCAAAGTGAAGGAATGCATGCTTTAGTAATAACAGGCCAATAGTGCCAGCTTTGTATAAAAATGAATAGGACATTCACAGTTCATTTTATTCATCTTCTCCCCATACTTAGATCTTATATGAACATGGAAATTAAAGTCTTTCATTTCAGGTTACATTATGATTGATTTATAGGGTCTCTATTCATTTTCAGATTTGGTATGTGACCTCCTGCCCCAGCTTAGAAAGTACCACCACATCCCTCTTAACTGCCCAAGGCTTATTACAGTTTTATTTTTAATAGTATGCCTCAAAGTACTCTAGATGTCCCAGGTGGTGCTAGTGGTAAAGAATCTGCCTGCCAATGCAGAAGACCTAAGAGTTGTGGGCCCAATCCTTGAATCGGGAAGATCCCCTGGAGGAGGGCATGGCAACCCACTCTAGTATTCTTGCTGGGAGAATCCCATGTACAGAGGAGCCAGGTGGGTTACAGTCCATAGGGTCACACAGAGTCAGACATGACTGAAGCTATGTAGCATGCTGTACATGGAATATTTTCATGTTGTTTCTTTCACTGATCTCTACAATTCCCCGGGTGAGTTTGTGGGGCCACATTAAGTAGAAATACTTTTCATCAAGAAATCACAAGAAATTTAAGATTTAAGTGATGGAAGTTCGACTTAATTAATAACTATTTAACCAACACTTAGGTGCAAGGCATTGTGATGGTGCCATGGATAACACCATGGCATCCAGTTGGTTACAATATGCATTAAATACAGGCCTACCTCAGATATTGTAGGTTGGTTCCAGACCACTGCAATAAAGTGAACCACATGAATTTTTTGGTTTACGAGTGCATATAAAATATATACTACATTAAGTGTGTAACAGTATTATGTCTTTAAAAATGTTTAAATCTTAATTTAAAAATACTTTATTGCTAAAAAACACTAACCATCACCCAAACCTTCAACAAGTTGTAATCTTTTTGCTGGCAAAGAGTTTGAAATATTGCAAGAATTACCAAAATGCGACAAAGAGACACAGAGTGAGCAAATGCTGTTGGAAAAATAGCACTAATAGACCTGCCCAAGGCACGGTTGCCACAAACCTTTGATTTGTCAGAAAAATACAGTAACTAGGAAGTGCAATAAAGTGAGGTATAATAAAGGGAGGTATACCTATATTAAAGATGACTGTTAGAAATTGCCACTTTAGAAACTCAATGAATAGATAGATATTCTGTCAGAATTGAGCCTTTCAGTCATGAAACAGACTAAGGTCTACCATTATTAATCTAGACTTTAATGTATTGACATCCAAGCTCAGTACCAATATTAATATTCAGCTCAGGTACACTAGAACAGCTGTCCAGGCTGCTTACCTCCAGTGTCCCCATTCATCTTCACTGACCAAATCTCACTGGATATTCAGGGAAATGGTCAAGAATCTGTTTGTCCAGCAAACTCTCTCTGACTTCCACTCACCTGTCCTGCCCTCAGCTCAAGATTTTTCACTGCATGATCCTATAATAGCCTCTACTTAGCCTCTAAGTAAACCTGTTGTTTCAAATGTCTCTACAAGATAGTCTAGGTCTTAATCTATCACACTGTAAGCCTCTAGAGAACAAGGCCTCTGGGTCTTAAACTTACATCTCTAACCAAGGCCCAGCACTGTTTTTGACAAATGGCAAAAATACGTTAGATGTTTGTTGAAATAAGAAATGGACAGTATTCATTATAAAATTTGACTACACTTATATGCTTTTACATTATTCACGTTGGTTAGTTTTTGTTTCTTGTAATCCAATTTCCTCTGAACATAGTGTAAGAATACACTTAATAAGAAAGAAAGGTCAGCACCAGCCTTCTAGACAGCCCAGACCAAAGGGGTGTACCCAACAGAAGGTGCTGTCCCCAGGACAACCTTAGTGTCTTCAGCCAAATGTCTGACATAGGGTTACAGACCACAAAACTGATGGGTCTTCCAATACAATACTTGAATTTTTTATTGGGGATGTTTTCTTATCTAATAGTTGCAATTTCTTCAGTCACTCTCACCAAGGTGTAGAATTGTTTAGAGGTTTTATTAATGTGTTCACATTGAAAATTGCAGCTGCATAAATGTTTTCTCTTTGGAATAGACTAGCATGATAAACCTTGGTTATCTTTTGGTTTATTATCCACCCATAGTAGTACATCAAATGGAATCTATAAAACAATCTTATGTACATATTTTATGAGCAAAATCATTCTCCCCTAAATTCCTACCCTGGACATGTTTCTTAAGGTTCTACAGAAGTCTAATACCAAAGTCTACATATCTTGTTATAACCTTAAACACAACTACACAAAATAGATTGAATTAAATTCAACTGATTATGTAGTCCTGTTTCATTCCTTAAGTGGCAGTCAATACATAAAATGGGATCTTCATGAATATTATTTGGCAATGAAATATGCAGTTCAGCCCAGCTCTCTCTGAACATGCCAAATATTTTGTAAGGTTTGAGACAAAGAGTGGGAGAGGTTTGGATGATGTTCTTTATACTTCCTCCATTTAATGTGATATCCATCAGCCTGAAGTCAAAGGTACGTGGAGAATTTTAAATTTACTAATCAATAGAAGTTAGTTTGTTTTACCTAAGTGGATTTCCTAGAGTAGACTAGGTACCATGGGACATTCTGGAAAGTTTGTCTCCTATCTCACCACTATGGGAAATTGTAACTTCCAAGGGAAAAGAATAGAACTGTGGGTTCAGAAAAGTTAGGAAAGTGATTCTCATTCCCCTGGTTAACACTTCCTTTGGTTAACTAACACTTTCAATTAGTAACATCTCACGTTAACACAAGTAATCTAAACTCTGTAGAGGCAGCCTCTCCCACACTTCACATCCCAACTTTAGAATAATAAGCAGAGAATTAAAGGATTTTCAGGAGTGATTAAGCTATTGGGGGTAGAGGAGAAGCCAATAAGAAAGCCTATTAACAGTGGAAAGGAGATCAGAAAAGTAAGCTATAGTAATTCATGTTCAGCATCCTAAAGATCTGATTACTTCTTACTCTTTATTACCAAGTATTTTCAGCTTATGTAATAGGATACTTTGGGCTATGAGTGAGAAAAAAAATCCTATTTCAAACTGGAAAGAAATAAGTAAAATTATATTTTACAAAAGAGACATTCCATAGAAATACAGGTTCCGAGTGATCCATAGATGAGTAGCATGATCAAACACTCTGGATCTTTCTGTTTATCCTTCCTGTCATCTTTAGCATCAACTGCATTCAATGATTCCCCTCAAACTTTAAGATGATTGCCAGTGGCTACTGGAGCTACATCCTTCCTTATTCTTGTCTAGAAAAAGACACAAAAACCTCTCTCACTATCAAGAATTAAGGGTAGTGTCCTTCAGTCAGGCTGAGCCAGTAAAGGACATATGACCACTTAGTATATTATTAATTGCTAGGAAATTCCATGTGCTAATTGGCTTTTTAGACTAAAGATCTATTCTTGGGATCAGCTTCCCTTGATTTTAATTCCATGCGTGGGGTCAGAGGGAGGAAATCTATCTAGACAAAATTGGGATTCTATCAGGAAGAAAGAAGTTGGGAAATGAACGTTGGCTAGTTAACAAACCCTGTCTACTACAATTTAGCCTGAGAATCAGTATTACTCTAAGCAAAAAATCTTAAGTGTTAAGTGGGTGAGGGATTCAACGGAATTCAGTTTCATAAGCCATAGCTTCACAAGTAAGATAATAAGACCAAAACCCACCTATTCCATCAAGTGAGGGTTATCAGCAAAATGGCAATTAGAGGGATACTAAACCATTTTAATGACCTCTTTTCCTGTCTTTTATTTTACTCTGTGCATGAAGTGGGTTTTGGTGTATTTGTTTTGGGAATATACTGACTAGAAATACATCACTGTCCAAAAAGGAAACATTTTTTTCATCTAGGGAGTTGAGGCTTAACTAGCTAGAAGGGAAGTATAATTTCATTTTGTTCTCATAGTCTCATTTAGAAAATAACCTTAAGTGATTCAAAGGACATCAAGCCATGTGATCATTCTCCTTGCTCTCTAGCGGCTTGGCCTGGGCTTTAACTTTTCTAGCTTTTTCTGAAGTGTTTTCTTAAGCAACATTTTTGCCTTTAGCACAGTCCTAACCACTGGAGCTTTAAGAAATCTTTACAAAGTGTTGTTTAAAAATAGCATCACAAAACAATTTTCTTTTCTCTGCCTTGCTAAAAATATCCCAAATCTTTAAGAATGTTTTTTTTTTCCCCTCTTAGGTTTTATTTGAAAGGCAACTAAGCTGAAATGCAGATGTTTATCTAAATCCAAGTCAAAACGGTTTGAGAAATAATTGCCAAACATAAAATGAAAACTCAACAGAGTGCTGCCTCTGCTATCTGGCTAATTTAAGGCAAAAGTGAGGTTCTAGGGTTGCTTTTTTTAACAAATGTATTTATGCGGATGTGATGTATGCCACACAACAGGATGTTCCTGAAACATCCTATAATAAAATCTGAAGTCTAAATCTTACAATTTTTTCCTTATCTTGTGTTCCCTTAGAACTGACTTTGCCACTGTGTGAGTACACTCACCTCTGCAAATCTTTAACTATGACAAAAATGTCTTTTTTTGCCAAGCAAGTTAGGGGTAGAATTAAGGAGCCATGACCATAAAAGCTTTGAATTTAATTAGGAGATGAGTTATGTATGAAATTTTGAGGAAAGGGGCACTGAGCTCTTAAACTGTCCTACTTTGCATGACAAAGGAGTCCCAGGTTGACTGCATAGGTACAAATACTTTCCAGTTGGGCAGATGACCTGTTGGATGTTTCTCTTAGTGCATTTTTCTCCTATAAATGAGGATAATGGTAATTTCAACTTCAGAAAGGTGTTTGAGGAGTAACTAAGATAAGCATGTAGGAAGCACTGCCAAAATGTTGCTGTCCTCACTGTTATCAAGAAGTCTTCCAAGTATTCAGTCCATTTGAGGGTCTTGGGTATTTTTAACATGCTGCAAATGTTTTTTTTTTGTTTTTTTAATTTCATTAATTGGAATAATGCGCAGCATTTTTTATGCCAGCAATGTAATGTGCCACGGGGGGCAACATGCCCATAATTCTACTCACTGAAACGTGTTTTGGCTGACACAGTGAATGTGCCAAACGTGGCTTAAATTCAGAATTTCCTCAAAGCCTCTTCAGCACCGTTCCCAGAAAATCTGCAACCCAAGACGGGTTCCTCATTTGGGTTTGCAAAGGTGTGAACTAACTGCAGCCAAAACGAAGTAAAAAATGGTAGATACCAATTTCCTTATAGCACACTGTTGTCCTGAGGACCTTATTCTAATCTGATGGCCAGCTGCCCTCATCCATGTGGTAATGAGTGGGGGAAAAAACAGCAGACCACAACTACGGCATCAGAAACACATGGTGCTGGCAAGAGAAGGCACACATGGACATGTACACACACACGCACGTGTACACATACACCAGCTCCACCACCAAAAACACCTCAGACAAAGCGGGAAATGAGGTTTTGGTTCAAAACCTCAGAGGGTCCCGTCCTCACTTCCTCCCATGAACACAGGGAACCCACCACTATACATGGAACTACTTCCTCTGAAAACACCTAAAACCTGGCTGAGCAGCTCCCGCCAGAGAAAGCCCACAACTCAGCAAGTAGGAGAGAGGGGACACCATCCCCCCAAAACCAAGCCCAGTCAGGAGGGAACTCAAAACCGGAGGTTCTCCCTGAGGAGCGAAGGGTTTGAACCCCACCTCTCACAATGGCATCTGAGAGCCCTCAAAAGGTCTTTAAAAACTAACCGAGCTCCTGCCCACCAGACCCACAGGGCTGAAGGGTCAGAGAAACAGCCCTCATGGGGCTCCCAGCGGCAGGACTCACCTGTTGCAGGCAGGACGCAGGAGTCGATGTTGATGAGAGACGCGGACCTCCGCTGTGGGAGTCCTCACTTGCTTGATGTGCGGCTTAGCTTCGGCCCGAGGGGCAGGCATCTGACTTGACACACACACTGGGGACAGCTGGGGTGCTCCCCGACTCCGCAAGAGGGAGGCTGGCAGGCGCCACCAGGAAGCCGCCTCTGGCCGGCCCCAGCCCTGGCGCCATCTTCCCTCCCTCTTCCCGCCTTCCCACCTTCCCCTCGCCCCTGGCCCCGCCCCCTCTGCGTTCACGCGTGAGGTTGGTGCCCCGGGCTGTAGCCCAGGGAGACAGTTCTTGACACGTTGCCACCACAGGCACTGGGTGGACATTACAGGGAGACCCCCCACCCAACCCCTTCTAAGAAAGAGGCCTATTTGCTTGGCTTGGAACTCGGGCTGAGGGGCAGACGTCAGATTTGACCCAGAAGTAGGGCCCCAAAGCCCTGCTCTCAGGGAACAAAGGCCAGTGCATGCCATCATCTTTGCACTTGATCTCTGCTTTTTACAGCTGGCAGTATTTCCCAGACAGGGGCTTATACCCACCTCTGGAGCCCAGATGTCCAACCCAGGGAACACTTCTGGATCGCCTGGAGGACAGCCGGGGCTTATGCTTATAGTCCCATAGGGCTCCATCTGTGTGAATGAGCCTTTTTTATATAAAGTGTACTCTTACGTTTATAAATATAATTATATAACTATAAAACTTGCAGCATATGCTGCTTTGTGTCATAATAATAGTAAAGTCTATTCAGAATAAAATTAGTATTACTTAGAGACTTATAGGAAAAATGTTATTTCAAATTTCAGTTCATATACATAACTTTGTGAACTACATGTGATCAATATAAGACATTCAAGCATAAAAAATTACTTTTAGATTAAAATATGTGGGGGAAGTTGAATGGAATTGAGTTCATGACAAAAGGACTGGTATAAAATTTCTGGCTGTTAAAATGATCTCGTTCATGTATTTTTAGATGAGGCATTGTGGCTATTGAACTGCTACTGTATTAGAATTCTATTGGAAAAATTTTAGAGTGATTTAATAGTTTGTTTTAGTGTTAATATTTACAAAAGGCCAGAAGTCACATTATTTTCAATAACTCAAACTTATAGTAAAATATTTTTTTTAACTTGTTACTTTATATTAGAGTTTAGCCGATGAACAATGTTGTGATAGCTTCAGGTGAACAGTGAAGGGACTCAGCCATGCATATGCATGTATCCGTTCTCCCCACAAATTCCCTCCCAACCCAGCTGCCACATAACATTGAGCAGAGTTTCCTTTCTTATGCAGGAGGACTTTATTGGTTATCCATTTTAAATATAGCAGTGTGTGGTACTTTTAACCACTAACAATGTTGAAGAAATTTTTTTCAGTATTATTTTGATTAACATGCAAGCAAAAAATTTGAGGTGCCCTATCGTAGGCTGTGGAAGACTGATGTGTACTTACACCACTCATACTATAGAACTTTAACATGTTATGCTCTGAGGCTCTGGTTCATCCCTTAATTCCTCAGTTAGGGCACCTTTGCAGTTGGCGTTAGATTTCCGAGAAATCTATTCCAGGTAGCTCTGTTTTCAGGCTGTTTTCACTGCAGTCATTCCCCTAACATGAATGGAGAAAACGTCTGATTGGCAGGGCCCTGCCCGCAGGTTTCCAGTTTCAGTGTCTCCTGAAAACAATATATTCATCAAAACTAAAACACACAGACCCAGCTGAATCTAATTCTCTTTTTTCTCTAACTCTATAATAAGGATTTGGGCTTTCCCAAGTGGCAATAGTGGTAAAGAATTTACCTCCCAATGCAGGAGATGCAAAAGACACCGGTTCCATCCCTGGGTCAGGAAGATCCCTGAAGAAGGGCATGGCACTTCAGTATTCTCCAGTATTCTTGCCTGGAGAGTCCCACGGACAAAGGAGCCTGGTGGGCCACAGTCCACAGGGTTGCAAAGAGTCAGACACTACTGAAGCTCCTTAGGTCACCTGCACACATAATATGGTTTTACTAATGATACACTCAATTGACCAGACCACCTGATCTGCCTCTTGAGAAATCTGTATGCAGGTCAGGAAGCAACAGTTAGAACTGGACATGGAACAACAGACTGGTTCCAAATAGGAAAAGGAGTACGTCAAGGCTGTATATTGTCACCCTGCTTATTTAATTTATATGCAGAGTACATCATGAGAAACACTGGGCTGGAGGAAGCAAAAGCTGGAATCAAGATTGCCAGGAGAAATATCAGTAATCTCAGATATGCAGATGACACCACCCTTATGGCAGAAAGTGAAGAACTAAAGAGCCTCTTGATGAAAATGAAAGAGGAGAGTGAAAAAGTTGGCTTAAATTCAACATTCAGAAAACTAAGATCATGGCATCTGGTCCCATCACTTCATGGCAAATAAATGGGGAAACAGTGACGGACTTTATTTTTTTGAGCTCCCAAATCACTGCAGGTGGTGACTACAGCCATGAAATTAAAAGACGTTTACTCCTTGGAAGAAAAGTTACGACCAACCTAGACAGCATATTAAAAAGCAGAGACATTACTTTGCCAACAAAGGTCCATCTAGTCAAAGCTATGGTTTTTCCAGTAGTCATGTATGGGTGTGAGAGTTGGACTATGAAGAAAGCTGAGCACCAAAGAATTGATGCTTTTGAACTGTGGTGTTGGAGAAGACTCTTGAGAATCCCTTGGACTGCAAAGAGGTCCAACCAGTCCATCCTAAGGGAAATCAGTCCTGAATATTCATTAGAAGGACTGATGCTGAAGCTGAAACTCCAATACGTTGGCCACCTGATGTGAAGAATTGACTCATTTGAAAAGACCCTGATGCTGGGAAAGATTGAAGGCTGGAAGAGAAGGGGATGACAGAGGATGAGATGGTTGGATGGCATCACTGACTCAATGGACATGAGTTTGAGTAAACTCTGGGAGTTGGTGATGGACAGGGAGGCCTGGCGTGCTGCAGTCCATGGGGTCGAAAAGAGTTGTACACAACTGAGAGACTGAACTGAACTGAACTGAACTAAAGCATAGTAGTTATGCTAGTATTGAAGTTATTAATGTAGATTTAAGTGGGTTTACATTTTTCCTAAAAACAATGAGTGGTTTCATGTGGTATATTAGTATTTGGGGACTACATCGAATCCCGCTCATGCACAATTTCAGAACTCCTTACTTCCCCTGTCTCTCACTCCAGCCACTGCTATGACAACCAGTTTCTACACATATTCTGACCCACTTTTTGCAAGTGCACACCTTGCTTTATGCCCTGGGGCTTCTCCGTTGACACCACAAACTGAGACACTAAAGGAATCTGTACCCTATACAATCCAGAAGTGCAGATGATTTGTTCCAGGAGTTGCATCTTTGACAAATCCATGACTGGAGCCTATGGCTAAGTGTTCCTCCCTTTCTTCCCCAGGAGAGAAGGTCCTGAGATGCATATCATAGGGTTTCTAGGCTGATCTCATGAACCGGTGGCAACTTGATAATGCTTTCTTGTAATTAATACTCCTTCTTTCTCTCCTTGCTGCCCCCAAATTCTGAACTCAGGAAAAACACTCCCCCTCCAAAATATTTGCATATAAAACATGGGTGAAATGAGTTACAATTCTAAAAATCAAGGCTGCCAGCTTGTTTTTCTAGCCAAACTATGTGCACCCTGAACACCTCCTTTTGTCATTCCCAACTCCTGTTTTGCTGATAGTCATCAAATTCATTCATATTCATTCATTCATTTATACGTTCTTATTTTCTGCAAGGATTGATGGCTTGCCTACTATATGAGGCTTGCCTCCTATATCGCTACTAATGACAGTGATACAAAGATGAACATAACCCTTGTTTCCTTCACTGAGGACTTTGTCTCCAGGTTCTCAAAAAAGACTGGTAGGGGACTCTTTGAACACATTTTTCTCAAGTCTGAAAGCACAGGAACAAGCTACTTCACTGGCTGGATAACAGATGATGAGAAAGAATATTAGAACTCAAACAATGAAAGCAAAGAAAGAAGGCTACAATATACCCACTGGAAAGTGTCTTAAGTAATCGAGTGTCAGACGTTCAGAGGTAAAGCAGTGTATAGTTTACTGCAGGGATGAAAGGGCTAAAATGAAAAATACATCTCCAGACCACACAGAGGAGAAGAAGATGTTGGTGTCTCCATCCTGTGTGGAGCTCAACTGGAAAACAGAGGTGCTGCTTAGCTGCTGGGTGAAGGGCTTCAGAGAGTGGGTGGTGGGGTGGTGGGTATTGGAAAACAACAGACTAGTAAGTGAAAGAAGCCCAGCTTGAGCAGTAAACTGCTGCTTAAACAGGTTTACGCAGAATGTGATTGTATGTCTTTTTAACAGCCTCTAAAAGTCTTTTTTTAAAGCCTTTTCGGAAGTAGTTTCCTCTTTTCCTGTTGTACTGTCAGTTGGCAGATGCCTCTGGGAAAGGGGGCTCTGCATTCTAAAAGGCTCTTAAATAATGTTGGTTAAAAATTACTTTAAAAGCTATCTGCCAGATAGCACCTTGCCCTCTTCCTCTCGCCCTCCCCAGTGACTTTCTGTTTCCCGAACCCTATCCGATTTGCCAATTACCTTCTTCAGAAACCTCTCTCGTTCTCTTGACACCTGTGCTGACAGAACATCCCATCCTGGCAGGCAGCTGCCAATTCTCACTGGAAAATGATTGCTAAACACTTCAGCACAAGAAGAGTCCCCCCCTCTGCTCATTGACACCATAGAAACCGCCATTATTCTTCATCCTTATGAATCCCAGCCCTTTTCCTTGTAACTCTCTACCCCTGTGGCCTTCCTGGGTTCTGCAACAGCCATGACAGGGAGAGGGCCCATCTTCAAAAGACAGTGGCTTACCAGAGGATGCTTCAAGAGCCAAAAAGGTGCAAAGAAGGAAGCTGTGCCGTTACAAAAAAATCACAACAATAAATGGACACCACAGCAGGCTGGGAAAAAGCCCAATACACTGGGCAGTGCTGGTGATTCCAGAAACAGATCTTAGGGCCTGTCAAACAACTAAGCCACTTTTGATTTTAACGTTTTCCAGAATTAAATCCTGCAAGCCATTTTCATACATCTTAAGGGGAATAAATTAAAATAAAATAAGGCATTAATTAAGTTTAGCTCTGACACCCAAGAGTAGTGGTCCCTGACCTGAGCCCTGACCTCCAACTAGGGATTCCGGATGAGGTTAATGGTTGTTGCACAATCAGATCGGTGTCACATATTGAATACAGGTCAAAGGATGACTGCTCCCTGCAAAAAAACCAAACATAACCTTTTTAAGACACCATTTCATATTAGCATAGGACCACATGCTCAGGATCAGAAAGAAATTGTGTTGTATCTAAAAGAAATCACTTTGGAAGAAAATCACATTTGGAGCTAAGGCATTTGGCAATGGAACTGCATCTCTGTAAGCCTTTATTTACTGATTGCAGATAAATCCTGACCTGAAATTAATGAAAACTGTGAGCGTGTCCTAGTAAAGTTTGGGATGAACTGACAACTTCAAATGATTTTATACTATGACTTTCCTCTTGCTACTTTCAAAATATCTAGCATCAAAAAGTTTGAAGCTTTGATGTAAAAAGCCTTACAGTTCGTATTAGCTCATTTGTGAAATCCAGAAAGGGATCAAGTCACACATATGATTGATTAGATTTAATTGTTTTTTTATCTAGTTGTGACAATTGAAATTATAATCCTGCTACTGAGGAAACATTTTACCCAATTTTGGATAGATTGGCAAAAATGAAAGCAATAAACTCCTTTCTACTATAATTCTCTTGAATATTCTCTAGAATAATGTCTGTCATCAACTTTAATGTATTTTAATTGTAATTACAAGAAAAGTCCTTTGTTAAGCACCAATCAACGAGTTTGTGATGGTTTATATGATACTTTACTTTTTACTGAAAACATTTAATGAATTTTTAAATCATTTAAATAAAATATCACATAGAATTAAATATTACATTTATTGAGCTATAATAAACTGCTGTGGGTATGAATATTATTCAACTCATTCTTCAGTGTAATTCTTACACTGGATCCCTGTAATAATTTAAAACATTTTAACTTTATTAGTAAAAACATGCAATTAAGAATGCAGTGAAAATGACAGGTTTGGAGGAACCATCAATATTCAGGCAATAGAAAATGTAAAAGCAAATAGCTTGGGGCCAATTCAGTTCCTCCATGTAAAATAATGCTGGTTAGAGCAAATCAATGTTTTGAAGATGTAGCCTAATCAAATATAACTATAATAAAGTTAGGTAAATTGAGAATTCCACATATGGTGTGCAGAAAACTCATTACTCATTACACAACAAGGATTTTACTGTTTCCAGGTCTAAACAAAAGAGCATTGCCGCAAATAAGCAGATTCGGGGAGTGATTAAGTCAGTCTTATGTGGGTTCTTACTATCCATGTGACCTTGTGTAAATCATTCAATCACTATCCTTTTCCCTCAATGTCCTACTTCTTTAAATTATTGTAAGGTTTAAATGAGATGTATTATAAGGTGGTCACACAGTTCTTGGCTCACAATAGTACTAAATAAGCCTTGGTCATTTTGATTAGTAGTGTTATTTTATGATGATGATGATGCATGCATGCTCAGTCACTTCAGTCATGTCCGACTCTTTGAGACCCCATGGACTGTAGCCTGCCAGGCTCTTCTGTCCATGGGATTCTCCAGGCAAGAATACTGGAGTGGTTTGCCATGCCCTCCTCCCAGGGGATCTTTCCCACCCAGGGATCAAACCCACATCTCCTGCATCTCCTGCATTGCAGGCAGATGCTTTACCACTGAGCCACCAGGGAAGCCCAATGATGATGATATTTGATTATCATTCTATGCAAGTAAAAGCATGACTCCTGAATCCTCCCAGTCACACACACACACACACACACACACACACACACACACAGAAACAAGCCAGCTCTTTTCGTAAAAATCAAATCATTACATTTGACAAAGAAACTCCACATGGGAACCAGGAGACAGATGACCTAAAACCAGTTTTTCTTGACAAAGAGTATACTGTAAAACACAGTTACCATTGTAAAGCGAGAGGTAGGCTTTTTGATTTTTTTAAAATCTTTGCCCTCCTGCACTAGAAGTATAAAGAGATTTTACATGTTTGCAAATTCTACCAGATAGCCTACCATATTATTTAAATAATTCATTTATGGAAACTTTCAACACATTTTTAAAACTTATAGCTGACATTTTTCTGAAAACTTAAGGTTTAAAGAAAAGAAATGAGGCAGTTCCTGGGTTTAAGAAGTTTGTTTGCAATCTCATGTTTATTTTGTTGATTCAGTTCCACAAAACCATTACAGTAAATCTCTTGGGAAAAAAAATATGTTGTTGCTTTTAATGCAGGAGTCAGCAGTCTAAGGCTCTCAGGCCAAATCCAGCCACGGCCTGTTTTCATATGACCTGCAAGCTAAAAATGGTTTTCAAGCTTTTAAATGGTTAAAAAAATCAAAATAATATTTCATAATAATTATATAAAATTCAAATTTTGGTGCCCCTAAAATAAAATTTTATTGCAACAAATCATTAGCATATTATCTATGGCAGCTTTCACACTACAATAACGAGTTGAATAGCTGCAGCAGAGATTGTGTGCGGCTCACAAAGCCTAAAATCTTTACTATCTGACTCCCTAGAGAAAAAGTCTACCAATTTATGCTCTAATATAGCAAACCTTGCCACCAAAAACAAAAAAATAATTTGTATAAGCACCCTCCAAATTAGGAACAGGTTTTATACAAAAAATTCATTTGGAAGTCTGTTGTCCATGAGAACCAAATGATAAATAACAGTTTGATACCTAAGCTAACTCACAAATACTTATTAACTTATAATTATTTTAACTGTAGTACTAAGAGTCTGAGTTATGAAGTTTAGAAATAGGTACTCATAAGTTGGCAAGATCCCCTGAAGAAGGAAATGCCAAGCCCTCCAGTATTCTTGCCTGGGAAATTCCATGGACAGAAGAAGCCTGGAGGGCTACAGTTCATGGGGTCGAAAAAGAGTCTGACACAACTTAGCCACTAAACAACAACAGAGTTGCAAAAAAGAGGAGGAAAAAAATGTCCATAACCTTTTCCTGATTGCAAGGCCATAGCTGGATATATATAGTTCTTGCTGGGTACTCTCATGTTCTTTGAGCAGAAGGACTTTATATTACATATTTTTATGTTCCTCACGGTACTTAAGCGAGGGCATTTATAAGTGCACAATATATACTTGTTAAATGAAATGGCATCCGTTTATTTCGATGTTATGTGTGCTGAGTAGTCAATATGGCCTCAATTTCCCCTACTTCTGTCTCTTACTAATAGGCATAATTTTCATAAATTTGGATCCTTATGAAAAAAAATTAGTCATTCTGATTTTAAAACCAAGACCAACCTTTGAACGTTTTCCAGTACAAAACCACATACAGTGAGAAATACATTTTACATCACAACCAAATGCACATATTCACATATACTTTTAACCTAAAAGTTTCATCAAAAAAGAGAACCTTTTGAAATGCAAAACTGTCTTTTCTATTATATTCTGTTCATTTAATTATTTTTAAATTCTCATCAGAATTACTAAATTGGTTTCATGAACAACTAGCAGGGTCACAATCCAGTTTGAAAAGCTGGCTCTGTGATATTCAGGATAACTTTCTGAATACTCACAAATGGGTTGAGTTCTTTCAGGACCATTAATTGAGCACCTTAGTAAGGGCCCGGTCCAGACACCATAGGGCTTCCCTGATGGCTCAGTAAACAGCCTACCTGCCAATACAGGAGACATGGATTTGACCTCTGGGTGGGGAAGATCCACTGGAAAAGAAAATGGCAACCCACTCCAGTATCCTTGCCCAGGAAATCCCATGGACAGAGGAGCCTAACAGGCCGAAGTCTGTAGGATGGCAAAGAGTCGGACATGACTTAGCGACTGAGCACACACACCAAACACCCTGCCAGACACAGAGATCTGATCAATACGTCACTCCCCCTCGTTTGAAGGACTGTATGTCTAGGTGGGAAGGTAACCGGAGTAAAACATGTGGAGGTTGTACAACACTCAACTCAGCCAGAGATACATAGAGGTGATAGTATCAAGTTCCCAGCAGCAAGGGAAGAATTCCCAGTCCAAGGCACAGCTTTGCCTCTATTAAGTTAATATTTTAATTAACTTTGGGTTTAGGACATGGCTTCCTGTTCTGCTATTTAGATAGAGCTAATTTTTCCCTCAAAATTTAAATCAGTTTTTGAGAGTAGAAAAACTTTAAGATATATTTAGCTTAAATACAGATACAAATTGAGTGTAAGTATAGATAATACTGGAATTAGGCATTTAGAAGTTTTTTGCTTAAGTGGAGAGTCATTTGTATTTTCCATTGTCATTAAAGTTTTTAAGTTCATTTTAATTCATTTTTATAACCAAATTGCTAAATAATGTTGTTATTATAACACGTTTGAAATTGCAGAGCATTTATAATTGTAGAAATACTAACTTGAAATATAGTTGCAATATCTTTTTGAGACCATTACTATTTTAAACTTAATTATAATATATTATCCAATGATGCAATTTTATAAGCAGGGAAATTCACAAAAACAAAAAAAGTACACAATACCCAATTGTTGTATTTAAAATTATAGCTAAAAGAAAACTGTACCTGAAAGAGGTTTATCTCACATGCCTTAAAGATTTATAGTTAATTAAAGTAAAACATGGGTTGGTAATTTCAAATGTACTGCAATTTCATCCATTTAACAAAGTACCTATTTCACTGGTATAAATTACAGACATGAGAAAACACAGGGTATTTTGCATATTAAAGATTTTATACCCACTCTGATTTATTTTGAGGGAAAATTCACAAATATGTGGCTCCCACTCTTTCCTGTCTTTGTGGGCGCCAATCCGTCAGCGTCCAGCACATCTGCTTCTCAGATGTGCTCAGAATCCTCCTCCTTTCCTCTCTTTCCACCTGCAGCACCTAAGTCCAAACCATCATGTCATTTTGCCTAAACTATCAGAGAAGCCATGAAACTTGTCTCCCTAATTTCCTTCTCCTGCTCCTGTGAAATCCGGGCTTTACACACAGAAAGAGTCATCTGTAAAATATAACCCAGAACATGTGACTTGCACTGCTTTGAAAGTTTCAGTGCATCCCACAGCACTCTGCTACCCTCATTGTCCACCACCCCATTCCTTCTACACTGTGTTTCAGGCACATTTAACTTCTTTTTCTTTCCCAGCTGTGATATTTAATTTTAGGTGTCAATTTGGCTGGGCTACCATGCCCAGATAGTTAGTCAAACATTACTCTAGATGTTTCTGTGAAGGTGATTTTTTTGGATGAGACTAACTTTTAAATTGGTGGATGTTAAATAAAGCGGATCACTCTTTGTAATGTGGGTGGGCCTCATACAAGTGGTTGAAGGCCTTAAGAGAACAAAGATTAACCCCCCAGCCGAAAGGAATTTTGCCAACACACAGCCTTTGGACTGGAATGGCATTTCTTCCCTGAGTCTCCTAACCTACTCCATGAGATTTTAGATTCATCAAATCTTCACAACTGCGTGAACCAATTCCTTCAAAGAAATCCAGATAGATAGGTAGGCACATATCCTGCTGGATCTGTTCCTTTGAGAACCCTGACTCATCTATCAAACATACCAAGCCTTTTCTCACCGTAACACCTTCAATACCTAAACACTGGAACACCTTTGCCTTTAGTGTTCGTCTCTGGAACTCCCTCCCCAGGCTCACCATATAACTGCCTCCTTTAAAGCATTCATGTTTTACCTTGGAGTAGCTTACCCAGATACTCCATCATATCATCTCATTTCATTTCCTTCATGAAACTTCTCATCTTATAATGATCTTTATTCATTTGTTTGCTTATATATTTTCTTTTTTTACTTGTTTTATATACTTTTAATATTGGTTTATGTTTTAAGAATGATTATGTGTCCTGAAATTAGGTTAATTTCCCTGTATACTTAAATTGTCATGTTTCTGATGTATGTGGTATACATCAACAAAGAGTTTTTTTTTCTTTTTCTAACTTTTTATTTTGTACTGGAGTATAGTTGATTAGTTGAGGTTTCCCTGGTGGCCCAGAAGGTAAAGAATCTGCCTGCAATGCAGGAAACCTGGATTTGATCCCTGGGTCGGGAAGGTCCCATGGAGAAGGGAATGGCTACCCTCGTCTTCTTGCCTGGAGAATTCCATGGACAGAGGAGTCTGGAGGGCTGTAGTCCATGGGGTTGCAAAGAACCAGACACAACTGAGCAGCTAACACTTTCACTTACATAGTTGGTCAACAATATTGTATCAGTTTCAGGGGTGCAACAAAGCTCTTCAGGTGTATATGTACATGTATCTATTCTTTTTCAAGTTCTTTCCCCCTTTAGGTTATATTTTGTTTCCCTCTGACTGATTCTGTGAGGAAAGATGCCTATCTTGCTCCCTGTTCAGTCTGCAGCATTTAGAACAATGCCTGGGAAATAGTAAGCATTCAATAAGTATTTATTGAGTAAATGAATGAACAAATTAATAAAGAAAACATTTTTGTTAAAGTTCAAACTACTTGCTAAGCACTCTGTCAAGCCTCAGAATCTGTTTAGCACAGGAGGTCATTCTCCACCCAGAATCCATATAATAAAATAATGAAATAGAAAGCTGGTTAAATATCTCATGAAAAAGTAGCAGCTCCCCTGTTAGTTTCCACACACAATTGTGGTACTTAAGCCTTAAATAGGAAACCTCAGACATATGCTAAAATTGCCCTAGATCTATCTTTCTTTTTTTCATAGTGGAGTCTAATAAATCTAATTAAATCGGAGTGAGACTATTATTATTCCTTTGTAAACTTCCATGATTAAAAGAAGTTCTTTATACTTCCTATGACAAATCATTCCTATTGGAGAACACCAGAGGGACTTGTCAGGGTGTAGACCTAGTATCAAAGGTTCTACCTACTGACTAGTTTCTTTTTTCTTTTTTGAATTAATGAGACAATATTGTCCATATTGCCAGACTTAAAGTCAGTGCTGATTTTTTTTAACATGAGAACTCAGAAAGTAGGGCCACCTCCAATAGATATGCCAAATCCATTTAAAATTGTTCAGGATATTTTAATTTCATAAATACCTTCCAGCACAGTCTTTGGATCTCATCCTACCACGAAGAGTTAATATAATTGATGTGAGGATGACCAAATTCCCTATTCATTTATTTGCTCATCTGTTCATTCATTTTATTGTAAACCATTGCTAAGCACCATGTACTGAGCTATAAAGTACACATCGGTGAATAAAAGACAGTCCCTGTCCTTGAGAACTTTACAATATAGAGGAAGCAAAAAGGGATAAACAAATACATAATTCAATATATAGATACGTTATTTAAAATCTATAATATGTGCTATGAAGGAAATAGATCCAGGTGAAAGGACAGAGAAAAATTGAGAGAACATATACTCTGACAGTAAAGTCATGAAAGCCTCTTCAAGTAGTGATGTTTTATTCCCTAACCTGAAGGATGAAAAGGAGGAAGCCAAGAGAGAATAGGGTGGGTAGCTAGAGATAGATGAGAGTACCAGGAAGAAGGTAATCTGAAGAACTGAAGGGAAGACTGTGCCTGATCAAGTTTAAGAAATGAAGGGATCTTTTTCCAGGAAATATCATCCTTAAAATCATTTGGATTTTTTTTTCTTTCTTTGCTTTAGCCTCAAGCTAAGATATGCTACCTAGCCTGAATTCTCACCCTATCCTGCACAGGCAGTGTGCAGGGGGGAAGCATTTAAATGGAAACCATGTAGTTTGTCGTGCAAATTGAATCTCTTGAACAGAATTCGATTTAATAGATGTCCTGGTTGATCATTATTGCAAGCACAGCCTGGATGCACTTTGAAGAAGTCCTTTGTCAACTGCAGCGACTCAGTCTGTCCCCAGTCACTCCTTGCTCACTAGACAAGCTCTTCAGCTCACAGCCAGAACTCTTTAGAAAGTAAACACTTCTGACTGGATGAACTGAAGCAACAGTTTTTTCCTTACATACCTCTAGTGTTGATTATGTAGGCCAAAGTCAGAAACCTACTATTGGTCTTGCATCAGCCCTCATACATTTAGATCATTGAAATCAATTTTAATTCTGATGCAGGAAGTGGGACCCCCTCTAGGGCCCAAGTGGGCTCTTGTCTAGCACTCAGAAATGAATTGTCCAAGAAGACATACATACTGACAAGACAAGAGATTTTATTGGGAAGGGTCCCCCATGGGGAGAGCAGGGGAATATAGGAACACAAGAGAACTGCTCTGCCTCATAGCTCGAAGTTTTGGGTTTTATGGCAATAGGGTTAGTTTCCCATTTTTACTGGCCAATCACTTGACTTGGGGTCCTTCCTGGTGACACTCACATTACTCAGCCAAGATGGATTCCAGTGAGGATTCTAGAAGGATAGTAGGACACGTGGACTGGCATCTCCTCTTTCCTTGTGACCTTTCCCGAGTCCTTCCGGTTGGTGATAGCATGTTAGTTATCAGTTCCTTAACAGGACCTCCTATTATAACTTATGTACCTATAGTGCCTAACCAGAGTGGGAAGTTCCCCTAACAATTCTATTCTGAAAAAATGAACCCGAAATATCTCCAAGGCATAGAATCTTGGAATTAAGTGGAAACGGTCCTCTAGATTTTTAGAAAAATTTAACTCATTGATGAATACTTTACCTTCTTGAATATACTATTATTGACTTGCATTAAACACACTTGAGAGACAACGATCGTCAAAGACTGATGACCTGTGAAAGGAACTGGAAGGAATCAGAAAGCTCGAGTGAGTCATGATAGGATTTGATGACTATGTGCCATCTTGCATTTGGTTTTATTCATCATTTGTTCATCTATAAAATAGAATAAATTCCATTTCTCTGATGAAAACCTTGAGTTAACAGATTCAGGAATGCTAATCATCTAATCAATGTGAATGTTTGCTGTTGGAGATATTGGAGATATTGAGTTATTAAGGAAAGACAGCTTGATGTGGTAGGGAACACTTGCGTTGTAGAGATTTATACAACTAACTGTTAGGCTTCCAACTTGGCCAGTACTAGTTATGAGTCTTTGAGACAAGTGGCTCCTCAAGTTCTTTAAACTTCAGTTTTTTCATCTATAAAAATAGAGATCACAATTGCTAGATTTTTGTGTGAATTATATGTGAAACCATATGCAAAACCATCAAGGATGCTTTCTCTCAGATAGTAAACTTTCAGTATATGTAATTTGCCTTTCTTTTACCTATTAGCATTTTTTTAAAAAACTAAGAATTATTGGGTTGGCCAAAAAGTTTGTTCAGGTTTTTCCATAAGTGTTTCCATTTGGGTTTTTCCATAACACTTATGGAAAAATGAGGACTTTCCAGTCAACCCATACCTTTTCCTGTTGTATTTTTAAGAATAGAAAAGTCTTTCCAAACCAGATTTTTTATAAAACTCCTTACAAGAGAAATAAGTCTTAAAATGACCCAAGTAACTTTTTTGGATAGGAACATTCACTACTTCTAAGGATGTTTTAATGTTTGAAATATATAGCTTTTGATACATACAATGACCAGACTCTGACATCAAGCGAACATTCTTTAAAACCAATTTTTCCTTACTCTAAGAATGTAATCCTGCAATCTTGTAAAAGTGATCCATATATTAATAGATATAAAACAGCCCTGCACATAAATCAGAGAGCAAGAATTAGATATGTCCCTTATTTTTTCCATTGTTATTCATGTCAAACTTGATGCATTCTTACTTTGCTGGGATAATGCTACAAAAAGTTTTTTAATTAAAAAAAATGCAAAAGAGTACATTAAATTGGGCTTAACATAAAAGTGTTTTCTTTTGATGACTCAGATAATGGTATAATAAGAATCACCTCCTGGGTGCCAAGTTCAATGCTAAGGCTTTAGTACACTTTATCTCACTTAATCTTCTCAATATTTATAAGCTATAAATGTATAAATATTTAGATTCACTATACAATTACATAAAATTGAGATACAAAGAAGTTAAGAAACTCAAGGTAGAACAATTAGTTGATGACGGTTTTATAACCAAAATCAGAATAATTCCACATAGCCTCTATTCATTAATTGCACCTAGCAAAAACTAAAATTAAGCCAATCTAATATAAATTTTAGGTCATTTTCTGTTTTTATCACTTTGTGCATTATCCTCATTAATGCCATTATCATTAGATATTTGAGAGACTATATTCTCTTGCAAAGTCCTGATTTTTTGAGATAAAGTCCTTTGTCCTTCTGCAGAGCTTTCCACTTTCTTTCTTTCTCCCTTTCTCTCTCTCTGTCTTTCCTGCGCGTGTGCACACACACACACATACACACACACAAACTTTTTTTCTGTAGTCCATTCACTCCCTTAACCTATACAGTACGTTCAGCACCTGAAAAAATACCCCTCCCGTTTTCTTTCCTAGTTGACTTTCTGCAAGCTCAATGAGACCATTTTTATCTTTTGAGTAGTAGAGATTTGTTTAGAAGCCCTTTTGAAAATGAACCAGATTTTAAGGACATAGGTTCATAGTAAGAGATAAAAATGATTCTTAAGGCTTTCTTGATGTATTTTCATCTCCTTTTCTTTAACTGCTTTGCTCACATGAAGCTGGCTTAGTATTTATTTCTCCTTGAAGAATTTTTTGTCACAAAAATTAATTACTTTGCTGCTAATAAAATTAGGATTTTGGAAAAATGGAAGCTTTGTAACATTATCCCTCCTTTTGGGAAACATACTTGTGCTCTCTAATGTGGGACTTAGGAGTTCTATAAATCCAGTACTTTGTTTAAATAGTTTAATGAGATTCTTATTTTATTCTTTTTTGTAATTATTTGTAGAATGTGCAGCTCTCGGTGATTTAATTCTTAAAAAACTAATTAGTGTGCTATGGAATGATTTGTCTTTCGTTAATTTCCATTAACATTACATTTTGGTTTTGGTGGTATATGTTGCATTGGGTTCCCTGTGGGCATCTCTGGATGAAATGCGTATTTAACTGTGTCCAATATAATGATTACTAATGAATGAATGAGTCCAAAGGAAAAAATAGTGGATATTTTGATGAGCCTTTCATTTAGAAGGCTGAAGTTTGAAATTCTATAAAGTTAAAATGTATTTTCTCAAATAATTCTTTTTTTAAAACTGCACTCAGCTGTCGAGAAACACTGCAGTGCTGCATAGAGAAAGATCTGTCAACAATGATGGTAATGATGCCGGTGGCAGGAGTGGTGATAAATAATAATGAGAGAACAATTACCAATATTTACTAAGTGATTCAGTGGACCCAACATCTTGACATTATCTCATTTAATCCTCACAATGATCTGTCATTATCTGCATTTCATAAGTAAGAAAACTTGAACTTTGAGAAGTAAATAAATTATCTAAAGCCACATAGAGGGCTAGAGGTAGAGTGAAATTTCAAGGTTCCAGAGACAAGCTTTTAACTATTCTCACTAGCATTTTTAGTCTTTATAAATATAGCAAGTAATCTCACAACATTTATATTTTAGTTTACTTCTCTGTGGGCTTCCTAGGTGGCTCAGTGACAAAGAATCCACCTGCCAATCAACGCAGGAGACTCAGGTTCCATCCCTGGGTCAGAAGATCCCCTGGAGTAGGAAATGGCAACTTGCCCTAGTATTCTTGCCTGGGAAATTCCATGGACAAAAGGAGCCTAGTGGTCTACAGTCCATGGAGTCATAAAGAGTGGGACACATACTGGTTCTCTATATTGTTTGGCTCATCATTTTAAGGCAGTGGTTCTCAGCCTGCAGTGATCCCTGCCCTGGGGAACATTTGGAGATGTCTGGAAGCATTTTTCGGAGAAGGCAGTGGCACCCCACTCCAGTACTTTTGCCTGGAAAATCCCATGAACGGAGGAGCCTGGTAGGCTGCAGTCCATGGGGTCGCTAAGAGTCAGACACGACTAAGCGACTTCACTTTCACTTTTCACTTTCATGCATTGGAGAAGGAAATGGCAACCCACTCCAGTGTTCTTGCCTAGAGAATCCCAGGGACAGGGGAGCCCAGTGGGCTGCCGTCTATGGGGTTGCACAGAGTCGGACACGACTGAAGTGACTTAGCAGCAGCAGGAAGCATTTTTAGCTGTCACCACTGTGACGCGAGTGTTACTGGCATCTAGTTGGGGAGAAGCCAGGGATGCTGCTAAACATCCTACAGTTCACAGAACAGCCCCCACAACAGAGATTATCTGGCCCAAACTCAATAGTGCTGAGGCTGTGAAACCCTGTTTTAAGGAGCTATCTGTCCAGCGATTGGTTTTCTGGTAATCATGTCCTTATATGGCTTGATTTCTGTTCTAACTGCTCTATCTTGATGAATAAATGACTCTGAGCCTTGTGTTTATAGGAGAGACTGCATAAAACAAATACAAGGGGCTTACATCATCCCTTAGGTTTACAGAGGTTATAATGATGTATCCTTTGGGCTTGATGATATTGTTACTGCTATAGACACAACACAAGAGCCCACTCTAGACATCACTATGCCAACTATGTTACATATTCAGAAGATGTTCACAGTGATAATGTATACTAGGCGTGATTTTCTCCATATTTTGCATAAGAATCTGAAGAATACAGAGATTAAATAGCTTTCCTAAAGTTGAGTAGCTCACAAGTAGATGGACCAACATTCACATCCCAGATATGGGCTCTGTTCATCTTACCCCAGATATAATTAATTAGTAAGAGCAATTTACAGTCCTGGGTTCTGCTCTAATTTTTCATTGTACTAAAGTAGGGTTTTTCCTCAAAGTCTAACACTTTTTAGCTTAGATATAATTGAATAGCTCCTTGGATATTACAGTTTGAAAAGAAATATTCTCATTTCACAGAAAAATACACTCTAGTATCTCATAAACAGGTTGTAAAAATAGATTATTTCTTAAGGATGAGATATGAGGACCATCTCTTCCTGTGAGAGGTTCCCTTCTTAAAGAAAGAAAACAAAGCACAGAGACATTGTGTGACCTGACTGTGTTCACACAGCACATTGCAAGATGGGGCGGTGGGGGGGGGGGGGCGGGGCGGGGGGGGGGGCGGTGGTCTGTGACCATGGACCAGTTCTCTTACTTAGAGTCCCTTTTGCTTCTGCCCACAGTGCACCCACATTTTTGACCCGCTTCTCCCTTCAGGGGTCTGATGGTAGGAAAGCTGTAAGTTCATTCCCCCTACTGAACTGGTGGAATGCCTTTACAAACTAGGGACACAAACTCATTTTCCTCATTATTTTCAAAAATTGTTTAGGACCACAAACATGTTGTGGAAAATTAGCCCTTTGAAGAAGAAAGATGAGAGTGGTAAAATCTCACGATTCTCATTATTATGCAGTCAAATCACTCTGTAAAACTAATTAAGGATTTTGCAGTATTTTATGCTCCTCAGAATCAAACATGAAGAAACAGGATCTCATGACTTTCATAAGAAAATGGTGAGTCTGTTTATAATCTCGAAACCTGAAAACTGTTCCTCCCTGGAAATTTGCCCCTTCTTCCAGTTCAGTATGTTATGTTATGCTGCCTTTAAGCAGGGCTCGGCAGCCGTCGAAGGTCATGCTCTCTTACCCGAGGTCATGTGCTAACTCAGAAGAGTGCAGGTTTCATCTTACCCTTTCCCACTTCACCCCTTTTTTAAACCAAATCTGGTGAGAGACAAAGAAAGTAAAATATGAAGGGAGGCACGCTCCGCCCATCGGGTCATGTTTTCCCATGCCTCCTCTATGCTCTACACTCCTCCACGGTGGATGTGGAAGTTAACCTATTGGGGTTTGGGATGAAAAGTTTGAACCTAAATTAATTGGTTTTTGTCACCTATACTTTCAATTTTTTTTTGGTTGCTCAATCCCATGTACTGTATGTTAGTACAAAAGTACATGGATATAACTAAAAAGAGATTATGTATTTGGAGATTACAAGCTCTGGAATTTGGGAAGGCCACTGTTCCTTATGTTCTGGAACAGAAACATTTTCTGGTTCTCCTAGAAGTCTAAAGTATAGACCTCCTCCCCTCCCTGGCAGTGTATCAGAGGTGATACGCTAATCCCTTCACCTCCTTCTAAATATCACAAGCCTAGGCTTCCTCCAGAATTTACACTTCAGTGGCCTCCAACCCCAATAATAAATATCTCTCTTAAAAAGCAAGTGTAAATCCCATCCTAGCCACAATATGTGGTTGTGCTTCTCAGACACTCCCTGCCTGCCAACTACCCAGCTTCCAAGATCCATCCACCTCCTCTACCTGAACCACCTATATCTGGACAAGCAAAGCTTGAGGGCCCTTGAAAAGGCAGGGATCCTGTATCAGTTGCCTATTGCTGCTATAACAAATTATAACAACTTAGTGGCTTAACACAACACAAGTTTATCTTCTTACAGTTTCATGGGTCAAAAGTCACACTGGGCTAAAATTATCCTGTCAGTAGGGCATGTACCCTTTGGGACTCTAGGGAGGATCCATTTCTTTGCCTTTTTTAACTTCTAGATGTCACCAGCATAGCGTTAGCTCGTGGCCCCATCTTCCATCTTCAAACCCAGCAGAGTAGCATCTTCAGACCCCTTTCTCTCTGATTTGTGCCCCATAATCACATCTCTTTTTTTTAATTCTCCTGCCTCCCTCTTATAATCCCCTATAATTACACTGGACCCACTCAGATAATCCAGGCTAATCTCCCTATCTCAAGATTTTGAACGTAATCACATCTGCAGAGTGCCTTTGCCATGTAAGGGAACATATTCCCTGGTTCTGGGGATTGGAACATGGGCATATTTAGGGGACCAGTATTCTGCTAACCACACATCTGTGTAGGACTTGGGAGTTGAATCAGATGAAGAAGGAAACTGCATTCACCTTAATTCCAAAATTGGAGAAATGGAAAAAAGTGTGATTCCAGGCCTAGGCATATCTAGATTCCTACCCCGACTTTACCAATAACAATATGATCTTAGACATATCATTTAACCTCTCCATGAGTGTTTCCTCACCTGAAACATGGAGAAAATCAAACCTCGTATAGAGCATAAAAATGCAAAATTACCTAGCATTACAACAGACCCTTAGTAGGTGTTCGATTAAGGTTAATTCTTTTCCCATTCTAATGTTTAGTCCAAGCTCATGTAATGCTGAATAGAGTTGTATGGCATTTCCAAAGTGACAAACTGTCATAACCATGTTATATTTCTTAATCTACTTTTCCATCCAATTGCCAAATTCTGAGTCTAAAGAAGAAGGTTAAGGAACTTAGTGATAAAGAAAGAAGGGACAAAACAAAGATTGCAAACAAAGTGTTTGACTCCAACTCCTGTGTTTTTCTATTCTATTCTTGTTCTCCACTTCTGGTCACCATACTGATTAGAAATTAAATGTTTGGCCAAAATAGATTGGTATATATGAGAAGAGGCATATTGCCCATCATCTTTGTGAAGTTTGCAGAAAAGCAAAACAGATGAGGAACTGTGGGCTCAGGAAAATATTTTCTCTCCGGAGCTGTTAGGCATTTGAAACAAGTTGTTAAGGCAGCTTGGCTCTTATGACTATATGGCTGATGCCAATTTGAAAGCTTTTATAGGCCTCTGGTTCCCCTGATATTGTTGGCTAAACCAATAAATGTGGTTAATTTTTGTGTAAAAAGAATTGTAACTCTGAAAATACTTGTGAGAACTAAAGAAACTCCAGACTTCCACCTAAGGGTTTCTTAGTGAAAGTATTAACTATGAGAAAGAGAAATCTAATTGCCTACTATCATAGTAACTAAATAAAGATTTCCCAGTTCTTAATGTTACACAACATAAAAAGAAATTTCTATTTGTTTCTGTTGTTGTTGTTCCTAATTGGGATTATTAAGGTGCAATGTAATTATGGTCTGATGCTTCTTGTCTTTGGTGACGTCAGGTGCTTTGCTATCCAGTCTCCTGGCTGGTGATTAACAGCCCCTCAACTCGATCCTGGTATGACAATTAGGATTGAGTAGTGTCATCTGTTTCATAATTAAATCTGTCTTCCGTATTCTTTGAACACCATATTGGAGCTTAATGGGCTGATGCTATCTCTGCTGCTACTGTGGCTTGTCTCCACAACAGAGTCAAGATAACAATGATCCCACGCATTGCAGAATACCCCAGTTGGAGAGAATTCACTTTCTCTTTTGCACGGAAAGCCCTAAAGTCCCAATTTAGAAGCAGTAGTTGAGAAGCCTAGGGCCTGTGTATTCCCCCAAGTACTCATTCAGGGTAATATTCGGGGTCTACATGGCAAATCAAAAGCTTAACTCAATATACACATGAAGAAAGCCCTCTCTGTCGAGTTGATAACTTCTCCTAAAAGACATAGAGAATCACTGAGGGATGATGGATGCTGTGTTAACACCCTGTGCACAGGCCTGTCTATGTAGCCATCACAGACAGAGACAATCTCCAAAAAGTCTGGCTTATTTCCACTTGCTAGAGAAACAGCCTCTCTGATTACATATTAAACTGCTTATGTTGAGCACTCTTAAAATATGCTTCCAATTTATTTTTTAAGAGAGAATACAGATGCATTAGGCTTCTTCAATAGGCATATTGTCTTGTTTAACATTTAAGAAAGCAGCAGAAGGTATTTCAGACCATGAGGTGATGTACTAATGAAAAATGAAAGAAGAAACTTACAGCCAAAGCAAAAAGAAACAAATGCTGCATGAAAAATAGAAATGACCAAAACAAAACAAAAATGATTTAAAAAACCACCTGCAGGATAATCCTGATTCTGTTCTCAAGTAGCACAACAAATCCATTCAATTTAATCAAAATCAAGATAAGGCTTAAGGGAAATTTGAGATGCATACAATAGTAGCTTAGCAATACTGTCTACCACCCAAGTAAAAATATTCTATGTTAATTAATAAAGAAACAATGGTAGGAGAGTTCATGAAGTGTGAATGAAAAGATTGACATGAATCTTTGTGCAAAATGCTTAAAGCTGGGTTAAATCAAACTCGTTAAAATTTAAGATCTAAGTATAAAAAGACTATGCTGGAAACCTTATGTGCTCTTTTTAATTTACTTCTAATTGTATGATTATATTTTAATTATGGTTTTCTTTTATTGGAAATATATTCTAATGCAATATTTTCCTATTCTGGGTGGCAAATGTATTGCCTGATTTTCATATTTAGATGACTCAGCCAATAGTGATTTATAGGCTCTTCAGACTCTTCTCAACAGTTCATTCATGATGCAGTAAGAATTAAAATATGTGTATAAAGTTGATATCTTAAGCAAATCATTGTGTCTCCAGGTAGTGGTTTAGACAAAAGGAGAAGAGTGGCCTGGAGCCCCTAGGATTTGGGACTTTCTTTTCTGATATCCTTAATGGATTGCTGTTCTCTGAGCCAGAATTCCCATGAATCATATTTAGTGAACATATGAAGTGATCCCAGTTCACTTGGGATGTTGCATTTGTACTTCCTTTGTAGCTGAACCACTAACAGAGACAGACAGAAGGGTATTATCACGTCCAGTTTTAGAACTCTGCCCTAAGAGGAAAGATACTCATTTAGGAAGGAATGATAGTAAGCCTATCATAATTATATTCATTTTTAAATCACCCTGATTTGTTTCTCTTGTTCTATGGGGATTCTTTTGTATCTTTCATTCTTGACCCTTATGTCAAATGACTTTTTCACACTTCAAGACATTCCCATTTAGCTCCTGCTTCTGGTCTCACACTACTTTGTATCCAACTCTTTAATTAGAAAAGGTTAATTTGACTTCTTGTCTTAAGGCAAGGAAAAAATGAGTCTTAAACAGTATTAAGCCCCCATAAATATTTCACTTAATGCTAATTCCTGTGCTTCCAGCTGAGCTGTTTGAAGTTCTCCAAAAAGTGTTTCTGTTCCCCTCAATTAAATACATAACTGGAAAACAGTAAAATAATTATCAGTTTTACTACCCAATACTTTTCTTTTCCAGACTTTAACTCTGGACCTTTAAATTTTTCCTTCCAAAGGAAAGTATGAAAGTATGAAACCCAAGCCCAGTGTTGTGGCACCCAGTCCCAGGGTTGACAAGGCTTAGAAGACCAGGGTTTTGGAGAAATCTTGGAGCTCCCTCAAGTGGGCACATGTTTAATACACCCTTAACCCCTAGAAAACATTTTTGGCTGCACCTTCTCTCCAGGTGGGCTATAGTCCATGGGGTCGCAAATAGACACAACTGAGGGACCAGCACTTCCACTAACACTCTCTCCAGGACAGAACCATTTAATCTTCCCAATTGAGAAGCAGAAGGGTTGTCTTTAAGCTTGAAATATTCCAAAAATAAATGAGAGTTCAAATTGGTTTGCCAAGTAAATGCATATGAGTAGCCAGTGAAAAAATATTGTCAAGCTTTTTGATTATTGGTTTTGCTTATGGGAGTGTAAATTGAAATTTGAAATTATAACATATTCTAATCACTTGGATAAAATGCTGCTTGTTAAGAAAATTATAAAAATAACAGTTGCATAACACTAAGACTTTTTGCTACATATACTATATGCCAGCCACTGTTTTAAGATATATATCTATATGTGCACACATATATATAAATTCATTTAATCCTCATACCATCCATGCAAAGTAGGTACTGTACTAATTCCCATTGTACAGATGAGGAAACTGAGGCATGCAGGGCTTAAATAACCTTTCAAAAGTCAGGGCTGGGACATGAGTCAGTATTCATACTAAGTGCCAATCCTAACTCCACTATGCCATGGTTTTAACATGCAATGTGAATACACACATACATTCACATGTATACACTATATACACATATGTGCATATACATTTATGCATCCATACATATCCACACATATATATACACATACAAACACATGTGCACATACAGACACATGCACACACAGAGATACATACATAGAGAGACTGTATATTATAAGGAGCATATTTTATATCAAAAAAATAATCTTTTAAAGTATAAAAGCTATGAGGAAAGAAATATGTTATAAACATTTAAATTACCAAACTTTGCTTATTCTATTTATTATTACTTAATGTTACTAATATCAGTCTCCTGTCATCTCACCGCCTACTTCAATTACTCTTACCTTGCTCTATTAAGACCTTGGAAAATTTGCTCCCTCCATGGCCACAGCACTTGCTGTTTCCTTTACTAGAAATTTCATCATTTCTTCCCATGACTGGCTCTTCATGATTCCAGTTTCTTCACAGAGAAGTCTTCCTTGACCTCACAAAATAGCTGCTCCTCATTCCATAACTCCGTATCCCTTTACATTGTCCATTTGTCTACATAGTCTTCATCAGTGATCCAAAAATATATTACTTACCTATCCATTCACTTGTTCACAGTCCATCTACTCCACCAGAATGCAAACTCCATGAGGCAGGACTTTATGTCTGGGACGTATTAGGAACACAAAAGTAATTTTCAATGAATGGCTGAATTATTAATTTCCATCCTGATGGCTTTTAAGCGAATAGAACATTATAATGATAATCAATATCTCAAAATTTCTCTTTTCATAATGTTATTATTCTGTTCATAGTGTATCTTAATATTTGATATAATATCATATTTTAAGATCTATAAATTTATAAACTTCCAGCCTAATAACAAATGTATTTAAGGGTATATTTTTATTCTTGATTAATACGTTACTCTTGTCCTAGTTGTAACAAAATCTTACAATGCATTAGGTTCTTAAAAACATGAAAAGATTATACTAAAATAATACCAGAAAAGAAAATAGGTAAATTTGTAAATTTCTATACACAGAGATAAAACTTTAAAAAAAAAATTTCTGTATTTTTAATGGATTTTGTTGTGACTTCAGTGTCTTGTCACATATATTGAGTGTATGTATGTGTGATAATTAAGTCATATCTTTAAATTTAGCAAAACTATCTCAGATTGAGAATGGGAAAGTATCCAGAGTAATAACACCAAAGGAAACCTGTCATTGTTATTGTTTTTCAGTCCCTTAGTCATGTCCGACTCTTTGCCACCCCATGGACTGCAGCATGCTAGGCTCCTCTAGCCTCCACTGTCTCCCGAAGTTTGCTCAAATTCACGTCCATTAACTCAGTGATGCTATGTAACCAACTCATCCTCTGCCACCCCCTTCTTTTGCCTTTGATGTTTCCCAGCATCAAGGTCTTTTCCAGTGAGTCAGCTCTTCACATCAGGTGCCCAAAGTATTGGAACTTCATTTTAGCATCAGTCCTTCCAATGAATATTTAGGGTTGATTTGTTTTTACTAACAGTTAAGATGCTATTTTCCTAATATCTGCCATTCAGAATACAATACAGCTAGAAAAGAAAGAAGGTAGAAGGGGAAATAATATCTCCAGTCCACCACTGGGTTCCTTAATAACTCGAGGATTTCACTGTAAATCACTGAGTATCAGCATTCATTCCTTCCCACTCTTTGTTTCACTTATTCTGTGACACCCTCCCCCGCCCTTGTCCATGTATTTCTTTATAGTTTATAAAAGTGTCTTATTTTCTAAGCCCAGACCTTTTTACTTAGGCTTCCAATATTATAAAGATGATCAACCCAAATTACCAGGGAAGCCTACATATACATTACATTTAACCCAAATTACATTTGTAAACAAGTCTATATGTATATATGTGTGTGTATATATATCTACATACATGCACACAAATATACATACATGTGTATATAGATTTGCACATATACATGTATATGAAAAGTGAAAGTAAAAGTTTTGCTCAGTTGTGTCCAACTCTTTGCAACTCCACAGACTGTAGCTCACCAGGCTCCTCTGTCCATGGAATTCTCCAGGCAAGAATACTGGAGTAGGTTGCCGTTCCCTTCTCCAAGGGATCTTCTCAACCCAGGGACTGAACCCATATCTCCTGCAATGCAAGCAGATTCTTTACCGTCTGAGTGGTTAGAGACGTGTATATATATACATGTGTATATATACTCTTTATGTATATTTATAACTATACATACAGTTATATATGCTCCTTGTGGTTTTGCAGCTACATAAAAATCATCTTGTTCTAAATCAGCCAAAGCATCCTGTACCCAAGCACTATATTACCCACAGGTGTGCAATACCAAGGCCCATTCTCAATATCACTGGGGGATGAGGGGACTTCCCACACTGAAGTCAATGACCTACTGATTGATTGCTTGCTCGCTTCCATAGGTTTAGACTTTGAAATACTTGAGGGAGCCGCTAAGTATCAGAAGCCAGTTGAGGAGATCAGAGTGGAAGAAAATGTTCCAACCACCTGGTCAGTCCAAGAGATTGCTCCTTGTTAATCTCTTTCATAAGGTTTAAAGATGTTTTTTATAATACTCTATTCCCTCATCTTTTTTTTTAACTGTGTATGCCATTGTTTCAAGCCCAAAGTTAGAAAATTCCCACTTTTTCAGTCAAAGCAATATATCAGAGCCAGCAACAACAACAAAAGGATAATTCTGTGATTTGGGTGGCTCCTCTACGCCCATATATTTGTAAGGAAATATTGTCCTGTGATTTCATTTCGAAGTCGACAGTTTTATTGCTATCTCCCGTTCTGGTACATTTAGAGTTTTCCTCTTATCTGATTTCTATGTTTCTCCCTTACTCTTCTGTCTCCAGTTTGCAGTAATGACGGTGAAAACTAACAACTCATACAATTTCTCTGTGAGCAGCTACTGGACTAAGTGGGGGAAAATAACAAATTTTATGCATGATTGATTGCATAAACCCTTCATTTCAGAGAAACAAGCCTTAAATGAGTAATTTATTTATAGCAATGAAAACCAAATAAATACTGTCTTGTATTCAAGGAACAAATGAAAAACAATCTCATTTCCAAATGTTTTCTTTTTTAACTCAAAATTAAGGGCCAAGAACTGAATATACTGTAACACATGTAAGAAACTATACTTCAGTCACATTTTAGGATATTAACTAAGAAAATTATGCAATTTCAATTTATTATAAAATACTTGTTTTACTGTTTTTGTTATTCTTTGATCAGGAAAAGGAAACTGTGGACATTGGGAACTTTGTATTACTTTGTGCCTCTTGTTGTACTAACAGAATTGATATTTGCACTGTTTCTTGCTTTCAATTGCTAAAAATGTATTCTTTTTGAATATTTATGTTTTGAACTATGGAAAACATTTTTCAGCTGTTTTATTAAGAAGCAGATATCTAAAAATATGTAACAGTTTATTATGAAGTATAAATTTTAGTAATAGTTTAAGTATAAATAGCAATTTTATACTTTGACAAACCATTTTTCTTTTCATACTCAACTGGCTAAATGCAAGTAATTTTCTTTAATCACAGGAAAATTAGTGGGAAAATTTGAAGACGTCACTAAATAATGATAGCACTCATATCAATTATCCTCATTGTACTTTACAGTTTACTAATAACCACCTCAATCAAGGTGTCTTTAGTGGAAACAAATCACTCAACTTTATTTCGGTTATAGTTTGTAATGACCCATTGAAGTATCATAATATACTCCCCTAATTAAGAAGTGATGTGAACACAATATGAATGAAGGTGACAGGAAGCATGGGGAGAAAGAGGCAAATTTCCATATGATCTACTTGGTTCTCAGAGATACACAATCCTTCCCCAGCTTGGCCACATGATAACTCTGATAGGGTTCGTGGCCACATGCTATGCCCCACCACAAACCATTAAATCCCCTCCAGCTTCTCTGGCTAGCTTTGCTGCTTTTAGTTTACTGAAACACTTTGGCAAATAAAGCAGAAGGTTCTTTTGGAAGGGATTCCCTCCCACTCCCCTCGCCCAGTTCCTAATGTCATGTTGTCCTCTATCTGAACTTGAGTGTACTAGCTGTGAACCTGTTCTGATCAGCAGAACTCGAAAATCTGGCCCCTCATGCTGGGATTTCATGTTGATATTTTTGCCCAACATCTGAATGGAGAGGAGGGTCCCAATGCACCCTTCTTTCCCCTAGCTGTGTCTCATCACAGTTAGTGCCTTATTCAATGTGATTTCTGATGCTTGGGGAGTACTGTGGAATCATGCTGATAAGATGGTAAAGAGCAAAATTTATCTCATTTTGCAAAAAAATCCACATAGATTTGTGTATTTAAGACTACATTGCCACTTAGCCATCTTATATTTTTAAACATGCAGAAAAATAGCTGTTTGGCAAGATAGTATGTTTAAGAATGAATGAACCCAGTTTGTTTATTTAAAGCTTGCCTGTTCCAGAGCAGATTTTAGGCAGCTGAACAAGGTGGGTAAGCAGAGGAATATGTTTAATAAATGGTTATCAATCACAGACCGTCATTTGGAAAAGAGTAAGTCAGACTAGGGATTTAGGGTCTGTGTTATCATAAGACAAAGAAAACTAGCCCTTTGTAGGCGTCTAAGGATGTTATATGACCTGAGCAGATCTGTGCCTCAGAAGGATAGAGGTGTCAGCAGATGGTGATACCCACATGATCTCCACATTTGATCAGCATCCAAGAATATATAGCATACACTACGGGTCATGCTGTCCACTAGCTGTTCATTTATTGCCCCCAAAAGATCATACTTTACACTGTTCACCTCACGGTCAAGGGCAGGCTGGAGGCAAAGAGATTCCAGTCTCTTTTTTATGTACGGATGTTTATTCCTTCCAAATAGTAATAAATTGAGCCTCTCTCCATATTTAATCTCCAACCCTGAACTCAGCATTTTTGATAGGTTAGCCCCTGGTCAACCTTACCCATATAATTAAAAATTGACTTTTTCATTCCTGAGACAGAGGTAAAAGAATGGATTTGACCTTTTTTTCCCCCGCTATTTCTTTGGGTGTGAAATATGTTTCAGACTCGCAATTCTTCTCTTCCACACAGTGTTCTTCCTCTCACATTTTCTCTGGGAAACAAAGCAGGAGGAGCAGCAAGGTTAAATGGGCTTTTAAGTCACAAGATACTGAATCCATTTCTAACCTTGTATTGCTCACCATGCAAATATGAGTGGCTGATGCAACTTCTTGGAAATCCACGTATCACTTTCCTTATCAGTCAATGGAGATGATAATGTCTGCCCCACAGCATTGTTGCAAGAGTTAAAATTCCATAAATATTCCTTTCTTCTTTCTGTCTTTCTGGCTCTTCCCTTCAGTGAAAACTTGAAACCAATGTATACTCTGAAATTAGGACCACCTAAACCTTTATTCATATATTCCTGTATTTGATTTTTTTAAATAAGTAAGAGATTGATTTTTATATGGAGGCAGGGTTGATTCAACTGTTGGTCATTGGAGATGTTTTAAATTATCCTAAACTTAGCATTTAAGGACTTCTCAGTCTAGGATATAGCCGTCAGATAGTGGCCGCTGGCTTTAAGGTACTTGGTTCTATTGTACATTTTAAATATTCTAAAAGACAATCATATAGGAAAATTATATTTCTATCACAGAAATATCTCAGGCTGAGAACAGAAAGGTACCATTGCCAAGCACTTCAAAGAAAGACCGTGCATAGAAATGGCCTTCACTCCCTCTCTATCCCCACACCCTCCCACCCCAAAGCTGCTCTAATTTCCTCCAACCCCAAAACAATCTTTCTTGGTTCACTTGTCCCCTTGAAAGTGGATAGGAAGAAGTTCTTCTCGATTCTTCCTCTTTCCCTTTTGTTTTCACTGTTGCTGGACAAAACAATTACTGTAATCCTGGCAATAAGTAAGAAAGTGTGAAAGAATCACATGTCTTAAAGAGAGGGAAAACCCTAGGTTTGAAGTGTTAATAAAATCAAATCTAAATGGGCCAAAGTCTTTAGGAGGGCCACTTGAAGGTTTCCATCTCCTTATATTTCTCCTTTGGTGAGGCTTCCCTGGTGGCTCAGATGGTAACTAACCTGCCTGCAATGCAGGAGACCCAAGTTTGATTCCTGGGTTAAGAAGATCCTTGGAGAAAGGAATGGTGACCTACTCTGGTATTCTTGCCTGGAGAATGCCATGGACAGAGGAGCCTGGCGAGCTACACAGTCCATGAGGTTGCAAAGATTTGAACACAACTGAGCAACTAACACTGAGCAGAATTAACTCAAGTATGAATAATTGGAACAAACAAGAAGGTTTATTCTCTTATTTTGTTTAATTAACATTATTTCAATAGTATTTTATTCTATTTTCATTGCTTATACATAATATTTAAGCTTTAAAGGAAAATAAACCATTATATTGTTTTGATGTCAGAAAAATGGAGAGAGAAGCAACATAAAAATTTAGAACACAGCCTTCTTAAAATGTTGAAGTTACTTACATTGATTAATCTTCCTATGGGGATAAAATATAATTTAGTGTTGATATCTAAAGTGTTCATTAACATGACAGAATCCATTAGAACAGTGGTGCTGTCCACTAGAAATATAAAAAGAGCCAAACATGTAATTTTAGATTTTCTAATAGCTATACTGTAAAAAGTAAAGAGGAACAAAATTAATTTTAACAATACATTTTATGTAACCTAATATATCCAAAATGATCTAGATGGGTGGGATAGGTGTAGGGTGGGAGGGAAATTCCTAGAGGGAGGGGAGGTATGTATACATGTAGTTGATTCACTTCATTGTACAACAGAAATTAAGACAATATCGTAAAGCAATTATGTTTCAATTAAAAAATAAAGATAGGGATTTTAAAAAGAGACACACCTAAAAAAAGTATTGTTGCTGTTGTTCAATCACTAAGTCATGTCTGACTCTTTGTGACCCCATGAGCTGCAGCACATCAGGCTCCCCTTCCTTCACTGTCTCCCAGAATTTGCACAGATGCATGTCCATCGAGTCTGTAATGCTATCTAAACATCTCATTCTCTGCTGCACCCTTCTCTTTTTGCCTTCAGTTGTTCCCCGCATCAGGGTCTTTTCCAATGAGTCAGCTCTTTGCATCAGGTGGCCAAAGTATTGTAGCTTCACCTTCAGCATCAGTCCTTCCAGTGAATATTCAGGGGTGATTTCCTTTAGGATTAACTGGTTTGATCTCCTTGCTGTCCAAGAGACTCTCAAGAGTCTTCTCCAGCACCAGTTTGAAAACATGAATTCTTCGGTGCTCAGCCTTGTTTATGGTCCAACTCTCACATCAGTACATGACTACTGAAAAAATCATAGCTTAGAATATATGCACCTTCGTTGGCAAAGTGATGTCTCTGCTTTTTAATATGCTGTCTAGGTTTGTCATAGCTTTCCTTCCAAGGAGCAAGCATCTTTTAATTTCATGGCTACAGTCATCGTCCTCAGTAATTTTGGAGCCCAAGAAAATAAAATCTGTCACTGCCTTCCCTTTTTCCCTTTTTATTTGCCATGAATTGATGGGCCCAGAAGCCATGATCTTCGTTTTTTGAATGTTGAGTTTTAAGCCAGCTTTTTCACCCTCCTCTTTCACTCTCATCAAGAGGCTCTTTAGTTCCTCTTCACTTTCTGCCATTAGATGGTATCATCTGCATATCTGAGGCTGTTGATATTTCTCCCAGAAATCTTAATTCCAGCTTATGATTCATTCAGTCTGGCATTTCATGTAAGGTACCCTGCATGTAAGTTAAACAAGCAGGGTGACTATATATAGCCTTGACATACTCCTTTCCCAATTTGGAACCAGTTCAGCTCTAAATGTTGCTTCTTGATGCATATACAGGTTTCTCAGGAGACAGGTAATGTGGTCTGGTATTCCCATCTCTTTAAGAATTTTCCACAGTTTGTTGTGATCCACACAGACAGAGGCTTTAGCATAGTCAATGAAGCAGAAGTTTTTCTGGAATTCCCTTGCTTTCTCTATGATCCAGTGAATGTTGGCAGTTTAATCTCTGGTTCCTCTGCCTTTTCTAAACCCAGCTTGTACACATGGAATTTCTCAGTTCACACACTGCTGAATGATTTTAGGCATAATGTTACTAGCATGTGAAATTAGTGTAATTGTACAGTAGTTTGAATATTCTTTGGCATTGTCCTTCTTTGGGATTGGAATGAAAACTGACCTTTTCCAGTCCTGTGGCCATTGCTGAGTTTTCCAATTTTGCTGACATATTGAGTGCAGCACTTTAACAGCATCATCTTTTAGGATTTGAAATAGCTCAGCTGGAATATATTACTATTTTTAACAAGAAATCAATATATTAAAAATTGCAGATAATATATTTTACTTTTTTTTTTGAACCAAGTTTTCAAAACCTTTACCGAAATTTCAATTCAGACTAGCAACATCTCAAATGCTGAGTAGACACAGAGAGCTGGTAGCTCTGTATTGGATAGCACAACTCTAGAAATTATTGCCTCTTCTCTATGCTATGAGTATATTAACTTTTTCCTAATTTTGTACTTCATCATATTTTAGGATATTTAGCAGCTAAATGTTAATCTGAATTTGGAGTCATACATTTATCTCTCTATATACATTTAAGGGAAAGAATACATGCTTAAGTAGCCAAACATCCAAGCACAAATTTCACTGATGACTAAAAGAACAATGATGATTCATTCATCCTTCATAACAGGTATGATATTGCCAGTTAGGTCATCTATTTCAGTGTATCATGGATGTGTGGTTCTAGAAATCATAACTATTCCTCTGCAGGGCATCCCAATGACAGATACATATTGAAATCTACTAAATGTGGAAATTTAGGAAAAATAACAGTATAAGAATCAGAAAATTTTATAGCTTCAGAGGTCCCTAGAGGATATCATCTCCAGCCCTTTCATTTTACAGTTGAAGAAACTGAGGCCTAAAAGAAGTAAAGAAACTTGCCAATGGCCACAGAACTTATTAGAAGCACAGAAGAAACAGAAGCTTGGTTTTCTGCCTCCAAGTTCAGACTTTTTTATTTGATGAATAATGAGAATTGATTTACTTATTGCTCACATACTTTAGCTGATTACCAAATCCATATTTCTAATCAATACTGTTTCAGTGGGAGATTATTTCTCAATTTATGTTATGAATTTAAAAAAAATAAAATTTAGCCCATTAGAAATCATTGACATAAATGTGTGAAATAGTAAAAAGGAGAATTCCTGGAAGTGTATGGAAACAAACGTTTATAAATGAACAGTTAATAAACCCAACTTTAGAAGCAAGGTGAATTTAGAGTTTGCCTTGATTAGAACCAAAATGTGTGATTTGCAAGGACTGCTTCTCTTATCCACCTGGGCAGTTTAAAGGTGATGCCTGTGATGAAAAGTGGAAAATCCGACAAGGCAAAAGCATAGTATTCATTTTAAAACTCACTTGCATGACAGTTATATATTAGAAGAGTCCCAGAGGAATTCATTGCTCTCTGGTGTTGGGATGAAACATGCATTTGTGTTTCACTGGCCTTCACTTCATCAAGGAATAGTCTTCTCTCTCTCTAGTCCAGGGGAAAAAAGCACTTAATGTTAACACAGACAGTTCTTCAAATGATCTTTAGATAAATGAATAGGATTTCACTGTTTCTCTTTTTATTCACTTCCATTCATTACTTATGAAATTTTCTGCACAAGGGGAAATGAATTGAACCAGCAGGTCTCAAAGTATGGGCTGATGAACACTCAGTCCTCAAAGACAATCTTGGAGAAAAGAGGGTCCGTGAACTTAGAGTCTGTGAAATTCTGCTCTCTGTGTCTCTATCATGAGCTCCACCACACACATTAGCATGATAAAGGCTGAGATCTTCTGTGGTAAAGAAAAAGCTTGTCCCCTCTGTTTATCCAAATTTACCCATGTTATTTGATCGAAGAGTTTTTTTCTCCTCTTTAGCATCTATAAATCGCCCATGGAACTAGATTCCTGTGGAAAACACTTTAGGAAATGCTGATTTTGTGCATTTTTTTCTTCAATTTGTGGGAAAGAAGTAGAAGCAACCACAGTGTGCCAGACCAGATACAGTGGTTCACAGAAGGCAGTGAGGTAATATTTCCACTACCATCAACACCGGAGGTATCTTGACCGTCACTTAGAGACAAAGCATGGTGGGACACTTAGCCAGATCACTTAGGTCATTCTTGAAGCAGAAAATCTGATGCTGAATAAGTGACTTCATCACCTTATATCTCAAGAACGGCAGCTCCATTAAGAACTCCATCCTCTCTTATGAAAATCTCCATCTTCTCAGACAGCCCACCAAGTGCCAAGAAGAAATACAGCAATTTTTATTAATATGAGTTGGTTTCTCCCACAATTAGAAAGCATAGTGGTAGGATTCATTCAGACTCTTCTCCATGCTCATCTGGCAACACAGAGTAAAGAGTAGAGAGTGTGTGATTATAGTGCAACTTAGTCTAAATTATGTTTAACAGAGTCTCCTTTTTCTTCAATTGCCACATTCTTCATGCTCTCTCCAATCTCCCTTCCCCTTCTATTTATCTTGGGCAAATTCCATACCTTTCTGGTTGCTTGGTTATTTTTATAGTCCACTGTGCATGCATGTATGCTAAATTATTTCAGTCGTGTCCAACTCTTAGCAACCCTAGGAACCACAGCCCACCAGGCTCCTCTGTCCATAGAATTCTCCAGAAAGAATACTGGAATGGGTTGCTGTGTCCCTCTCCAGGGGATCTTCCCAATCCAGTGGTCGAACCCATGTCTCTTATATTTACCTGCATTGACAGATGGGTTCTTTACCACTAGCGCCACCTAGGAAGCCCATAGTCCACTCTAGTCCTGTCCAAATGGAAATTTCAGTGTCAGATCTGAGCTAAACCTGTCTCACTTCCTCGACCTCAGTCAGCCTGCAGCTCCATAAACTCCTTTGCAGACAGGTTGTTTGCCTCCAGCTCCTTCCCACCAACCTTTTAGCCACTGATACTCACCACAGGGTGCAGATAAGAGAAAGAGGGACAAAGCAAGTGTCTCTTGCCTGACTGGTCATGGTGTCCCTTGAACATCAACATTGTATGACAGGCTCTCAAAATAAAGTGTCTCATGTATGAACCAAAGATGAGTTTTTCTGACATCCAACAAAGGCCCCTCAACTGCACAATTTCCTAAGGTGAGAGATCCTCTTCAGCCCAACCTCTTCCAGCTTTTGTGCTTGGATCTCCTTGTAGTCTCTTGCTGTTTGGTTCTCCTCATCCAGAAAGCACCCCTCTTGGATAGAATACAGACATAAAGGCTCGTGGGCAGGCTCTCTTTTGAAGTGTGCCATTGACTAAAGGGAAAATTAAGCTTTTAAGCGGTTTGTAAGTAGTTTGGTAATGCCTATTGCTATAAGAGATGAACTTGGAATTTTCAGCGGTCTAATCCAGGAGATGTTTATTCCTCTTTCAATAAAACCCGAAGAAGTTGTCTTCAGTCTGATGATGGTGACCTTCTGATACACTAGCTCCTTCTATCCCATATGCTAGGCCTGCTAGTAGCATGTAATGCTCCCCTCACAGTCTATTGACAGACCACAGCGTCAAGCTCACATCTAGCTGCAAGGTAGTCCGGGAATTATAGTCAATCCACGTGCCGACAAGGAAAAGGGAAATGTGTTTTGGTGACTATATCTCAGTCTACCATAGAATTGTTCCACTCTTTCCTTAACTTTTACCACCTTACATGGCAGTACTAGGTGTCATTCAAGCAGGTCCCCAGACTCCTCTTAACTCCTATTATAAAGCACCAACCTTATTTCCCACTTGAAAAACAGGATGAATCCTAAAATATAGTGATATTTTTTTCCCTGTTGGCCCAATGGTGCACAGAGCTCAGTAACAACGTGGCAGTCTCAACATTCAATTGTTATGTCCCCTAGTGAAGGTAGTTTTCCTCTGCATCATGAGATCTTTAAGCCAGGAAAGCCCAAATCCATGGGATTGAGAAATAAAATATTTACAAGTGAAATTTAGGTGTAATAATGAGAGCTGCCATTCTACCCTGGGAATTCTGTTTATGGAGAAATGGTACCATATGTTATTCATAAAATCATAGCATCATATGGGATAGTAACCTAGTCTCACAATGTTATCTTCCAACTGTTGCTGTAACTGAGTTTTCAAAAAGCCAATTCACTCTTGTTTAAGGCCAGCTCCTTCAGGGTGATAAGGTACATGGTAAAGCAAAAAAATCAGAGAATCCCATGGGCATTCACCCACTGCTGTGCTTTTATTTTTTAGAAGTTTCTTGTTCAGAGTTGGGTGGCTTGTTGTGACAGTGAATATGGCAATGTAAGTCTGTGGAAGGTAGTAGTGGCATAATCACAGCATTTAAGGAAAGCAAATCTATATCAAGTGTCTGTTCCAGGAGGGGAGAGATCTGATAGAACTGATCTGTAACAAGTTGCTGCCTGGTCCTCCCAAAAGAATACAAAGAATTTCTTTGGATTTTGTAGACAATCTATACCATATTTGAACATGATGCTCCAATTCTCTGCTTAAGCTGTAAGGCTTTGAAGAAGTTCCAGGCAAGTAAAGGCCCCCTAAACCTAATCAGTTTGCAGGACAACTCAATTTTACCACTCCCACTGAGAAAATAACCATAATGTGTGTTCCCACTGGGCCCGATGAGAGGTGGGCTGGACCAAAAATCCGTTTTCCCCTTGACTTCCAAAGTCTCCTATTGTGACCAGTATAGCACAGTGGTGTCTGGACCCAGGATTATCCTCAGCTCAGAGCCACTCTCTGTGTGCTCACTCCAACACAGTTACTGAGTTTGTAGTAGGAACTTTATTTCTACCTGAACTCCCTGATTCCTGGAATGTGAGCGTTGTAACAGAAACAACTAATGAAGATTCTTCTCTCTAACAAAGTAAACCAAAAGCAATACCATACCAGTAGTTTCAGAGGTTGGCCACCATCAAAACTGTAAAGAATGTGCAGTCTCTCTTTCCTTGTACTTAATAACTCTGGTAAATGGCTCCAAGTCCCTTGGGAAAGGTTGGGGTCTCTAAAGGGTCTGCTGTCAAAGAGTCCATACCTTCTCTTCATTCACAGCTACTAAGTCTAGGAATTGCCTCAAGTCTTGGACTTTGGTTAGTGTCTTGATCTTTATATGGGGTGACTCTGCTTGCCAAATCTGAAGCTTTTCAGATCTACAGATCAAAGAAAACCTTAGTATACTATTTCAGTCCTAATCCGTTAGCCACCACCAAAGACAGTCATTAGTGATCATCCATTAACCACAACCAAAGATTTCTTCAGATCATCCCTCTTTGATGACCATTCTGGCTGAAGTATACGTTCTAACAGAGTGCCCATCTTGCCTGTTAAGGTCTCATGGTGTGCATTGCCTCTGCCATCCCGGCAACCTGTAGCCACTATGGCAACTAAGGAGCCTATTTCAATGGTAGCATCACCATATTCATCACCAGCCTGCAGAAAACAACTCTTTGGCACTTTGCAAGGCTGCTGGCATATTTTCTCAGTATATTAATGAAAGGAGTGTTCTCTGGACTCACTTGGAGGTAGCCAGGATACTATCTAGTTAAGGTGGATGGTCAGTGACAAAAGATAAGTCCACTTTAACTTCCTATCTCCCTCAGCCTTTGGGTTTCTTCTACCATATTATACCAGTGAATCTCTGGCCTCTCAGCTTCATTCAACATGGGTCACTGCTGAGGCAAGTTTTGAGTTAGCCAACCAAGTAAACAAAACCGAGAATATCTGATAAATACACACATGTTCAATCCCTACCTGATATAACACCCGTAGAATCCATTTGAACACATAGTCCTCAGAATCATGCAGTGCTTTTCATGTGAGAGCCTTTCTTCTGCTGGATCTGATTTTGTAATTCACCCCACCAGCTGGGGTCTCCTGCTGGATACAAGTATAGAGGAAGTGAAGGAGTTAGTAATTTGGGAACATGAGTAGAATTGGCATCACCCTGCAAGGTAACTATCCTAATTTGGGATTACTAGGCCCTCTTCAGTTCAGTTCAGTCACTCAGTCATGTCTGATTCTTTGCGACCCCATGAACTGCAGCGCCAGGCCTCCCTGTCTATCACCAACTCCTGGAGCCTACCCAAACTCATGTCCATTGAGTCAGTGATGCCATCCAGCCATCTCATCCTCTGTCGGCCCCTTCTCCTCCTGCCCTCAATCTTTCTCAGCATCAGGTTCTTTTCCAATGAGTCAGCTCTTCGCATTAGGTGGCCAAATTATTGGAATTTCAGCTTCAGCATCAGTCCTTCCAATGAACACCCAGGACTGATCTCCTTTAAGATGGACTGGTTGGATCTCCTTGCTGTCCAAGGGACTCTCAAGAGTCTTCTCCAACACCACAGTTCAAAAGCATCAATTCTTTGGCACTCAGATTTCTTTATAGTCCAACTCTCACATCCATACCTGACCACTGGAAAAACCATAGCCTTGACTAGACGGACTTTTGTTGGCAAAGTAATGTCTCTGCTTTTTAATATGCAAGACTATATCAGTCTCAACAGACAGAAAAGGAGCTGCTGCTTTCAACCAGAAAGGCACAGGGAGAAGCTGGGGTTTGGGAATATTTAGGTCATCTGAATCTTCTGTGTCCCAAAAGGCTTTAGTGAAAATAGCTCTTTCAGTTTCTACTTGCAGCCCTCTCCTCCCTAAGACTCAGACCTGAGTCCCTAAAGGGACGTATCCAAATGGCAGCATCATACTGTGCTCAGAATTGTCCTTCCCATGTGATGGCTCAGGCTTCATCACAGGTTTAAGCTTGTCTGCTTGACACTCTCCTCCCTGAAGATGATTTCTCTCCTGGGAGGCATCATGGTGTCTCATGCTCACAGACTCTGGGCAGGCTGACCCCAAGGGTCTGCCAGGCACGTTGAGACCTACTGGAATCCCAGAGGTAGACACAGCTCATGCCCAAACCTGGAACCTAGCTTTAAATCAATGGAGTATCTTATCCCCTCTCTGGTCAACATACTCAAAGGCATCACATGAAAATGTGCAAAGAAAATGCTTGCTTCAGATTTTACTTACAAGTTTGGCACCAAATCTATAAATATCACTTTTAAAGGAAGAGTTCATGATGTGAATTTGATAGAGTTTTAAAGTTTGCTTCTTTTTATGATGGTTTAAGATTGATTTTGTGCAGACTTGTTTTTATAGTCAAATCAAACTCTAAGTGCTGGATTACCTGCCAGAAAAGTTAAAATGCATTTCAGTGACTTAATTTTGGCACCATGTTCATATTTATTTTTAATTTTAGTTACCATGAGAGTTTGCTTATTTTTCCCAAGTGAATTAAACCAGATTTGTGTCAAAGAAGGATGGAGACTCTTCTTAACACTGTTCAAACTGAGTTACTAAAATAATATGGGCAACAAGGCTGTGGATTCAACTCCTGTTATATGCAGAATTTGTAAATGGCATGAAGGACAACCTCACCAGATGGAGAAGATAAAAGGGGATCAGAGTGAGGATCTTGAGATGAGATTACTGAAGGGCTCTGTCATTGCCCAGTCCCCACTCTCTTTTGTAAGAAGGGCTGCTACCTTCCAATCCTAAAGCTTATCAAGGGAGATGTCACTATTAAGGTAAACATCAGTGGGGCCACCTGAACACCTGAGAGATGCTTTTCCAAGCAGCTGGGAGATACAGAGGGGAACTAGTTCTGACTCACACTAGAGGGAGGGAAAGCAGGCTGTGAACTGGGGTGTGAGAGAGGGGCTGACTCACTAGGCAATGGAGCCAGGGGCAGTCTGCCTCACTGGGATGGGCTGGAGTTTGTCACGACATGGATGTGTGAGTGTTTCCTGAGAACGCAAGTGGGCCAAATGGGAAAGGACTAGTGGGGGGTGTCGTGGGCTCTGTCCAATTGGGAGGCCTGGAAGAGCACGGTGACTTCAGCAGAGAGTCTGATGAAAGTGTCCAGGTAGGTGTCTTCTTGGGCCATCTTGAATAGAATCATACATGTCTGGAGGTAGGGAATTGTAGAAGAGGGGCCAAGATAGGAAAGATGTGAGGAGCCCATCAAAGTGCCACAAGAGGGGAATGTTCATTTTAATCATATAATTGTGCTCAGTTGCCTTAGTCGTGTCCAGCTGTTTGTGACCCCATGGACTGCAGCCACCAGGCTTCTCTGTCCATGGGATTCTCCAGGCAAGAATCCTGGAGTGGGTTGCCTGCCCTCCTCCAGGGGATCTTCTTGACCCCGGATCGAACCCGCATCTCCTGCCCTGCAGGCTGATTCTTTACCACTGAGACACCAAGGAAGCCCTAATCATATAACTGAGCCATCCAGAAATATCAACTTGCACAATTTAACTGGCGCAGAAAGTAGAAATAACTGTCCCACTACCTGCCCGTCCCTCCGCCCCTACTAACGACTTCAGTGTTGACAGGGAGCAGAAACTGAGGGTAATGAACTGAGGCCTAGGGGCTGAGAGAGGGAGCAGAAGAACCATGTCCCTTTCTAGCAGGAAGCAAGCCTGAGCTGAAGAGGGAAGACTCACACTGAGTTTGATTTGGTCATTACATGTGTATGACACAGTCTAATCACCAGATTGACACAATAGTCCATCTATGAAGTAAGAAAGGTCCCACATGTCATAGGCCCCAGGAACAAGTAAATATTACTCACACTGAATGAAATATAAACAAACAGTGGGAGTACATTTTTGCCCTCATTCTTCCTCTCTCTTCCTCTCTCTCTCTTTTCCTCCCTCTCTCCCATCTACCTTATTGGCCTTTATCCAGGATTAAATGGTACCAAGTACCATCCTACCCCTGTAATGTTCTCCACCTGTGTGTCCCAGCTCATGGGTGAGAGGGTTGTTGGTGACCAGGGGATATAGTGAGGTTTTACTTTTAGGTTGAATAGTTATTTAACTTAATTGGAGTAACAGAACTTTGAGGACAGACAGAAAACAATGCTTTTATTATTTATACCATGCTTTATTTATTTAGTAATGATTTATTATCTCATGGACTTTTACTTACAAGAAATGTCATTGCACCTAAGAACCCAGTTGTCTGTATAGCAAGCCACCCAAAGCATGTTTTTTCATCTTCCTTCTCACTTAATCTGAGAAGTTACCTACAAGTTTCCCATGATTCATAGAATGAGATTTAACCTCTACTGAGCACAGGCCACTGGAGCAGGAAATGGAAACCAACTCCAGTACTCTTGCCTGAAAAATTCCATGGACAGAGGAGCCTGGCGGGCGACAGTCCATGGGGTCACAAAAGTTGGACACGACTGAGCAACTGAGCAAACAAGCACATGCCATAATTTCTAGAGCAGCCAATCAAAAGTCTATCTTAGTGGTTTCTTGGTAGACTCCAAAATAGGGACAGGTGAGGGGGAACCTAGAATGGCATATGTTCTACCATTTATTATCTTTTTTCACTAAGGGATAGAAATTTATTTTCAACATCTTCTTCCTCTGCCCAAATTGCACCCCATTTCTTAGCTCAATAAGCTATAATTTTAAATTAAAATGGTGAGAATAATCCATACAAGAGAACCTGCCTATGTCTCATTTTGTAATGAGAGGGCTGGTCAGAGAGAGGGAGCCCCCCAAGCCCTACCATCTGTACAGAGGCACTAGAAAGCAGAATTTAGGGAAGTCTAAGTTTCCTGGTCTTTCTCCAATGCTGCCCAGACTGGCTGTCCTTATTCCCAGCGTGGTGCCAGAGGTCAGGCAATGCCACAGAATGCAGGTAACACCAGAGCATCAGATGTACAAGAAGATTTAAGGAGCAAAAATGATTTGGCTAATAAAACAATTTACATCTGTTATTGAGCAGAACACAAAGTATACATATGTGTTTAAGATAAAACTGAAGATTTCAATAAATTTCACACTTTGGGTCCTGCCTTTAGACCTCTCAGAGATCCTTACGCACGAAATCTCTGCAGCAAAGACAGAGGGTTGACTAGCTACTGTATCTGAAAAGCCATTATGACAAAGAAAAACATCTCAAGTCATCAATGCATCGAACCTTCACCCCCAAAATGACCTAATAATAACTACTATGTATCTGCTCCTTCTGCACACCCTGTCTTTCAGCCTCCACATTAATAACCTGGGACCTGAACATAATCATCCCCAGTTTAAGGTGAAAAGGCTAAAACTTTAAAAGGTTATGTAACATGTCCAAAGTCACACAAGTAAATAAAATTTTCACCCTATAATCTGACTGACTCTGAAGTCCATTCTCTTTGCCAGAATGTTCCAGCTACTTCTGTCTGGTGGCATACTGTTTTTCTATCCTCCTGCTGACTGGAGAGCATTAAAGTGAAAGTCGCTCAGTTGTGTCCGACTCTTGGCGACCCCATGGACTGTAGCCTGCCAGACTCCTCTGTCCAGGGAATTCTCCAGGCCAGAATACTGAAATTGGTAGCCATTCCCTTCTCCAGGGGATCTTCCCAACCCAGGGATCAAGCCTAGGTCTCCCGCATTGCAGGCAGATTTTTTACCATCTGAGCCACCAGGGAAGCCCAAGAATACTGGAGTGAGTAGCCTATTCCTTCTCCAGCGGATCTTCCTGACCCAGGACTCAAACCACCATCTCCTGCATTGCAGGCAGATTCTTTACCAGCTGAGCTACCAGGAAGAGGATTGCCTTGGACAAAAAAACAAAACAGCAGGGATGCTGTGACAGGTGGCTTGATGTCTCATAGGGCAATTGCAGTAACAATTTCTCATCAAACAGATATAAGTGCCAAAGTCATTTCTCTTTAGTTATAAACAGCAAGAAATGTCATGCAGACAGCAATCTGTTGAGCTCTGAAAAGTAGTGATGTGCTCAATTTTTTTTTTAACTTTTCATGAAAACAAATATTTTTCAGTTGTTGGATTTCAAGACATGGAAAATATCAAAGCACTTATCTCATGGGATTTATGACCCAAGTTGCATGATGACTTCTATATTGTTCTTAGGAGATTTTCAGATTTATAGTGTGGTTTACTCTAATTGCATGAGCTTAATTAAGGATCCTATAAAACTGACCTGCAGCCTAAACAGATATAATCAGTAAAAGATTGTGAGGTTATTCACTAAAATCTTATTCTAGATATTTTCTCATACAGTTCAATGTAGTTTAGTGATTTAAAAGCTAAAAGTTTATCTTATATAAACAAAAATGCCTGGCCAACATAAGGAAATTGTTTTAAAGGTTTTCATTAAATATGTATGCTATATATTTCTTCTTTTAAGCAATTACACTATTCACTCTGGCCTGGGAGGCTTTCTTCCTAATGATATTAAATAAGAAAAAAGATTCATTGGCATGAATACGATATTTAACTGTTCAAATTAAAAGCAGACCTCAAAGCAGTTTTTCAAAGAGAGAAGTTGAAATAACTTTTCTGTGAACTAAAGCTGGTAATGACTTGGGGGGAAAAATACCTCTCTGTCCTTTCTCCACTCATTTCCAACTACTCTGAGCCAAGGTATTCCCTGCTAATCATACATATTTTATTTCCACCCAACTTGCTAGGCACCTTAATTTTAAAAAGAATCCCATAGCAAAGTACTTACTCAACATGATGAAAGTTCCCTCGCTTGTGCAATTTCTGTTTCATGACGGCCCTCCCTTTCTATATTTCTTTTCATCTCTTCACTTTAAGGACTTGTTTTAGACTATAATTATTCTTGAGACTCTGGGTTAACACAGCCATTAAATCTTGTATAGGTGGATGATAAATTGGAACGCTAACAAGTTGTACTGATCTTTTTCTCAGAATTCTTCTTGTTTGAGCTCAACCACCATAAAGCAACATGAAGAAGTATCTACATTTCAGAAAGCAAAATGTACACACACACACACACACAAAATTTTACTGCCAGAAAATCTAGATATTTTGAAAGGTTATGGATAGTATCTTGAAAATAATTCATTTCTATAAGCCTCTTAGCAAGTGATTTGGGGAAAACTTCTAAAAAAAGGTATGTCATGGTTTATAAATTTTACATTTGGTAACTTTAGCCATCTTAAGGGATCTTAATCTTCCCCCTCCATCTCTCCAATGGGAAATCACTGAATTTGCATTACTTTAAAATAGAGCTGACATGGAATGCAAAGGGTTTTTGTTTTTTTTTTCTATAAATACAAATCCAGATGGTGACTGCAGCCGTGAAATTAAAAGATGTTTGCTCCTTGGAAAGAAAGCTATGATCAACCTAGTCAGCATATTAAAAAGCAGAGACATTACTTTGCCAACAAAGGTCCGTCTAGTCAAAGCTATGGTTTTTCCAGTGGTCATGTATGGATGTGAGAGTTGGACTATAAAGAAAGCTGAATGCTGAAGAATTGATGCTTTTGAACTATGGTGTTGGAGAAGACTCTTGAGAGTCTCTTGGACTGCAAGGAGATCCAACCAGTCCATCCTAAAGGAAATCAGTCCTGAATATTCATGGGAAGGACTGATGCTGAAGCTGAAACTCCAATACTTTGGTCACCTGATGCAAAGAACTGACTCACTAGAAAAGACCCTGATGCTGGGAAAGACTGAAGGCAGGAGGAGAAGGGGCCGACAGAGGATGAGATGGCTGGATGGCATTACCGACTCGATAGACATGAGTTTGAGTAAACTCCGGGAGTTGGTGATGGACAGGGAAGCCTGGTGTGCTGCAATCCATGAGGTCACAAAGAGTCGGACACGACAGAGCGACTGAACTGAACAAATCCTGAAGTGAAAATAATCTTAGTTTCATTTTCAAAAATAACACTTCAGAATTTTGTCAAAAATTCCAGAGCAAGCAAAATAAAAATTGTACCCAAAACCCTCTTTTCCCATATAGTTGAAGTGGTATTTATAGCTATTTCAGCCCATAGTTATCAAAAAAAAAAGAAATTCTGGAACAAAAATTTGTATTTGGGGCCTCTAATGCTGATCCTTTGCATCTTAATTAATGGTTGTCTATGACCTGGAGCACCAAATATTGCACTTCTGGCATTATTTGTAGTTGGCTGAGATTCAATTAATTGAAATTTTTCGCTGTTGCTGGAGAAAATTTGAAAAGGAGTATTTATAACCGTGGGTACCTGAATTTTATTTACAGTCATCTGAAAGAAATTCCACATCAGTGACAGAGCTGCAGCATCAAACACTTGACTCTCAGATGCTTTTAAGACGTTTAAAAAAACATATGTATAATATGTACTTTTCTCTTTCATATGGAGAAAAATGCTCATTTTACAAAACTTTTTACTGTGTTGTGGGGAAAAAATAAAGTTACATTAAAGTCCACTAATCAATTGCTGATTAAATAACAATTACTGATGCTCCAAGTGGAAATATAGCTGAGTTGAACAGTATTTTATAGGACTAAATTATATTTTGGCTTACTTTTAATATCCAAGGAAACTCATTTCATAATTGGTAGGTGTGTAAATGTGCTGGCACTTCAGGTTCTTTGTTTTATTGGGAAAAATATATTGGGAAATTGTATTTCCCCTGCCAACTGAAATTATAGAGCAAGTCAGCATGCTTAAGTACCAAACATGTCTTTTTCTAGGTATAAAGAAAAATAACATGTGGAAGAAAAGAGTTTTGTTTTGTTTTTTAAGTAGGCTGCATTTTATGATATTTTGACTTCATGTTTTTTATTAATAGCAAGTGGCCCAAAGACTATAGATGTTTTATGTACTATTGTTGCACTGCATAAGATCAGCTCTTGGTAAGCAATAGTCTCAAAAGCAATATTGGCTGCTCTTTATTGCCTGCTTATTTGGCAGTGTGGCAAGTGTTTTACATATCATATTTTATCTTCATAACAAATCAGTGAGGCTTAACTCAAATGTCTGAACTGGCTTGGCCTAAGTCCAATCAATCCATCCTAAAGGAGATCAATCCTGGGTGTTCATTGGAAGGACTGATGTTGAAGCTGAAAGTCCAATACTTTGGCCACCTCATGCGAAGAGTTGACTCATTGGAAAAGACCCTAATGCTAGGTAGGATTGGGGGCAGGAGGAGAAGGGGACGACAGAGGATGAGATGGTTGGATGGCATCACTGACTCGATGGACATGGGTTTGGGTAGACTCCGGGAGTTGGTGATGGACAGAGAGTCCTGGCGTGCTGCAATTCATGGGGTCGCAAAGAGTCGGACACGACTGAGCGACTGAACTGAATTGAACTGAACCAATCAGTGGAATTTCTTTCTTCTTTTTTTTTAGCTAAATGTTTGTCCTGAGCAAGTTTTTATTTTTTTTTTATTTTTAATTGCTTTACAATGTTGTATAGGTTTCTGCCATACAACGCAAATCAATCATAATTACACATATATTCCCTCCCTCTATAGCCTGTCTCCCCCACTCCCATCCCACCCCTCTTGGAATTTCAAGCAAAACACTTAGGGAAGGCCTGCTCCTAAGTCAACGTTATTTCCCAGATTTGCACAAGCTGTGGCTTCTTAGACCATTTGAGAAATTTGATGATCAGCTTCAGCAATACAGGAACAAACTGTAACAGGACTGATGCAGGACATGCTGATTAAGAGAATAACTTCCTTAGTAGTGGCAGTTGCATTAATGGAATATGTGCATTTTCCTTCTCCAAAAGATTTCAAAATTATTTTGGATATTTTTTCTTCCCATTTTTCATAAAGCTACTGAGATAACAGGGCATGTCCCAGAAAGATTGATTTCATCTGGTTTTTCTTATAGATTATCAGCTGTTTTTCAACATCTATTTTACTAACACAAGCAGTATGGCTTACATTAATAGATGAGGAAAACGAGGATTTTGAAAAGACAAAGCTGAAAAAGTTGGTGGTGTGTTAAAATTAGAACTACAAACTCAGTATCATCAAAATTTTTCTTTTTCTACATAGTATGCTCTTTACACTAAAAAGTATTTTTCTGTAGCTTTAAATAAATAAAAGGCCATATTACTGCCCTATTAAAAATTACCATGTGAACATTCTGATTTTCTACCTTTCAGTAATTAATAGATGAAAGAAATTGAAAATTGCTTGATTTGATGACTGCAGAACATCAAGTAACAATGCACAATTATTTTGAACAACAACTTCCACTGAGAATTAGCTTTCTGCTGGCCTTCTCTGCGTTCTGGTGCCCCAGTGTTTATAATTACACGTGTATACTGTGATAGTGCAGTCGTTAAACTGGAAATTGAACTTCTTTGACAACTGCAGTGAAACTTGACAAAAGATGAATGTGATTTTTTTTTCCTGTTTCCCTTCTTCTCCTTTCACTTATTTAAACATGTATTAATTAACTTGTTCTGGCAAGTGTTTAGTAAACATTGAGCAGGGGCATTTCTTTAGTGGTATAATTAAAATTCCCTTTTAGAATGTTTTGCATCATATTTTATGCACAATTTGACTTGAGTAAACAGAGGTTCTAATTGAAGTTTTTAAATGGAGGCAATCAAAATTGATAAAACATCCAGCAACCCATTCAAGCACATTGTCTTCCTGTCTAGTTCAAGTCACATTTGACGGTCAGTTAACATTAGCCTGAATCAGTTAAGAAGTCCCCAACTTCACAGGCCCTTTTCTACTTTAGTTAGTCTCAGGGAATAAACCTTTAAATGTTGCAGTACCTCTTGAAGTTGTTATACAATATTTATTCAATTAAATTTCTCAGAGTTATTACACCAGGATATTATGAGAAGGATCTAATTTAGGTTATGGATCCTCTGCAAATAAAGTGTTGCATAAAGCACACTGAATGAATGAAGCTATCCAAATAGCAAGTGGGGCTTCAATTATTTTTTCCCATTACAACTTGCTGTAAAAGGTTACACCTCCGTAAATAGTGCTGTTCTTTGAGGTGAGAATAGCCAGTGTAGCTTTTCAGTGTTAACCGGTAAATGTACAAAGCACATCATCACTTTTTGCCATATTTCTCTATCTGTGTAAGGGGAACAGGGATGGTGGGAAAGGTGAAGAGAGATGGAAAGGAATTCATTTTGCTTGTAATGCATTGATTGACCTGAAGTGAGAGATAGTTTAAGGGAAGTTTTAAACTTCCAGTCTTTAAATTATTCATACTTTTTTTCCCCTTTTCATGATGCTGTAAACAAATCCGAAAAAGCAAAGCTTTAAGTACAAGAATTGTTGTTAATTGATAAGTGATTTACCAGCTCTCAGAATCACTGGTGTCTCTAATGATCTTTTTTTAATTCATGCGGATTAAAACAGATTCTGCCTGATCACTTCCTTCAAACCTCTGAGTTCTGAAACTGAGCCAGCCAGAGGTGAAAGCAGAAAGTAATTCCCTCTAGTTTCGAACTGTAGATTTGGAGCCTGCTGTCAGTGGGGAGCAGCCACTTCTGCTTTTGTAAAAGAAAAGCAAAATATAATGTAACCCCAACTCTAGTGGGGAGTCTGCCTAGTGCTGGGTTTCCTTAGCAAGCCCACTAGGCTTTCAAACTAATCTACCTTTCCAACTGGCTTTTTTTTCAGTAATAAAGTGATATTTTGGTGTCTATCCAACACTCCTTTATTATTATCCTAATATCTTTGAAGTTTGGAAGAGAAAGAGAAGTGCTATCAGGGGCCTTCTTGCATGCATGCTAAGTGGCTTTAGTCGTGTTCTACTCTGTGCAACTCTATGACTGTAGCCCACCAGGCTCCTCTGTCCATGGGATTCTCCAGCCAAGAATACGGAATGGGTTGCCATTCCCTTCTCCAGGGGATCTTCTCCACCCAGGGATTGAACCCATATCTTTTATGTCTTCTGCATTGGCAGGCAGGTTCTTTACCATGGGTGCCACCTGGGAAGGGCTTCCACTAAAATCCTAAAACTGTACCATTCTCAATTTGAAAATGAGGAAATTGAAGCACAGACTATCAAGCCACTTGCTCACTTCTCAGGACTAATAAGTACTGATGCTGGGATACACGTGGTAAGTACTGATGCTGGGATACACGTGGGTGAACTGGCTCAAAGTGTGCTTCTGACCACAGTGATCTTTTATCAGTGGGTATCAGCTCACCAGCCCTAATTTCGCACATGAGAAACAAAAGCTCAGAGTGGGGAAGAGCTTGCTTGAGATAAATAACACAGGGAGTAAGAGAGAAAGACAATGAGGCCTAACAGCCAGTGTTTCCAAATACCACTGTTGGAATTCCCTCAAGGACATGACTGAAGCTACTTAGCATGCATGCATGCGTTGGAGAAGGAAATGGCACCCCACTCCAGTATTCTTGCCTGGAGAATCCCAAGGACAGGGGAGCCTGGTGGGCTGCTGTCTATGGGGTCGCACAGAGTCGGACACGACAGAAGCGACTTAGCAGCAGCAGCAGCAGCACGGTCCAGAGGTTAGTACTCTGCACTCTCACTGCCAAGGGCCCAGATCGAGTCCTTGGTCAGAGGACTAAGACCCTACACGCCATATGGTATGGACAAATGAATATCATTGTTGTAACTTTTGACGATCATATTGCTTGTGTTCATTCTACATATCCATGCCTTCTCAAGCCAAAAGTTCAAGAAAACTAGGAACTCTTCTTAATGATTCAAGGTCATTATCGTGAATATTCGTGTGCTGGATTTCACTCAAGTGCTGTGAGGTATTCGTATGTCCATTCTTACAGTCATTAGTCATATCATCAATTCATGTGTTTAGTCATCCTTATATTCAGCCGCTCATGGGTTCATCCATACATCCACTTTATTTTACAGGTGTACACCTGGTATGTGTTCAGACATTGTCCTCAGCATAGGAATACAGAGTGTCGCCTGACTGCCAGGGCCAGCCCCTGACTCCGTCCATTTTCTCTTTAGTTTTCTGCCTGTCTTTTGAAGCCTTTCTCTACCTTTCTCCTACTAATGGGGCTCCAGCCTCCAGTACTCGTTACATGGTCTCTTTAATTTGCTGGGGATTTAGAAACCTGATGATAAATTTGTTCAAATCTTGTCTGAAATGAGAGTAAATAAAACCTAGATGCTGTTTCCATGAGCAAAATACAAATGAGATAGTGAATGTTGTGGTTAAGAAGGAGCCACTAGATGAGCTGGGTTTGATCCAAGTTCTACCAGCCGCTAGCTATGCCCCCTTGGGCAAAGCACCCGGTGCCTCCAAGCCTGTCTCTCTTGTCTCTAGAGTGAAGGATAAGAGTGACAGTCTCCATTTCAAAGAATTGTTGTTTAAGACTACATGTTTTGAAAGCATTTATCTCATTGCATGGGACAAAGCAAACATTGTTTGCCATCCTTATTTGCCTAGACATTTTGTGACAACTATTTTTACCTCTCAGAGACCCATTTTGTTCTATTTTGGGGGGAGTTGTGAAGATTCTGCTATAAGTTCACAGCTATACTGAATGCTTCTCATGGGCTGCAGCCTGGCAGCCTGTGACTCGTCAGAGTGAGTTCAGAACAAGGACTCCAGAGTCATATGCCAGGGCTAGAGTCTGCTTCATCAAGTCCCCATTACGTGACCCTGGACCAGTCACTCAGCCTCTCTAAGATTCAGTTTCTCATCTGTAGAAGTTATAAGCATATTCTCTACCTCACAGATTCTCATGAGAATTAAATGAAGACATAACATTTGTGATGTGCTAAGCACAGTGCCCAACACATAGCTCAGGGACAGAACACAGCAAATTTATTACTATGTGCTAGACTTCATATAAGTGATAAGGCTTAGACATTATATCAGCAAGAATAAATACAATATCTCCACTCCTCATAGCACTTTTCATGAGTAGGAAGAGCCTTTAAAAACCTGTGATGTGCCAGGTTTCACAGTGACTTTATGGTAAACCCAACCATGTGACTCCTTTTGTAGTTTAATAAAGTTCCATTTGTTTTGAACTCCTCACCCCACGAAGGTAGCCTTGTAGCTCCGAGCCAGTACCCTCTGGCTGCCCTTTCATTGAGCTATTGAAAGAAGACCAAACTCACTGAAATCATTCACAAGAATGTGCAAGCGGTTTTTGACATCTTGCAGTCTTGTTCAAGCTCATTGTCTTAAATGGCCACATGTCCAAAAAAATCAACCAAACTTCAGAAGAGCCTAATGTACAAGCAGGGAGTAACAGGAAACCAAGTCTTTCATACAGTTCTGCAACCTGAACATATAATTTGCTATAGAAATGTTCAAAATTCATGCCATGAATAGCTAGTTACAAGCATAAAATGCTTTCTCTTCTCCTTTGTTCACACAAGTAAATCTTTTGGGAAAAGACAGCAAGCACAAGGAGGCAGGCAATACACATAAAAGACTGAAACAAGCAGGTTTAAGAAAACTGCAGAGAACATGAGATGGCAAAAGGCAATTGAATGGCAGTTGAACATACATTATGCAGGCATCCATAAGGGTCGTAGGCAAGTGCCAACATGATTCAGGAGGCAGCTCCCTCCACTCCAGAAATGAAGATGTCACTAGAGCTTCTGTGGTTCCAAATTAATCCAGAAATAGGCATGTGCTGATCTTTAAAGATGAGCCACTGGCCACAGTTTCTCAATTGTAAAAGGTAAAACAAAAGATGTGCAAGAGGCAAAGTGAGTCCTCAGCAAAGATATTCTTTGACCATTTAGGTATTTGTGAGCATCTTAATAGCTAAGACCTCATGGGGACTCATCCATTTTATTCTCACAGCCATCCTACAAGGTAGATACTATTAATACCATTGTGTTTTATAGATTTTAAAAAAATTTAGATACGCATTCGTCCTCTACTTGCCCAGCCAGTGTTGGGTGAGGCTGAGCTTACCTAGATATAGCCTGCCAGAGTCTGTTCTTAACCATATTCTGATATTTCCTCTCATGATAAAATAGTTTGGATCACCCCAACCGCCATGGAAAAAGAACTCTGTCTTTTTGATTCAAGTTTTGGGGGTTTCTGGTCCCAACTGAGTATTTCAACTCAAAAATATTCCTTAAGCCTCAACTACATATAAAACACCACTTTCTGTGCTGTAACACATTTGATTTTATCTTCATCAATGCAATGTCTGGGATATGATTTTAGAACAAGGGTAATACTGTTGAAATAGCTTCATCTGGAAACACATCAGTTTGCAAACAGATTGGCATATTATCCACAAATATAAACATTTACAAAAAATTCAGGCAGCATTCGATGACTGTAGCCATAATGATTCATTGGCACAAGAGGAGTGCTATGTGATGGAAGATGCCTAGGCTGTTTGACACATTTCAGTGGAGTTCATTACACACACGAAACGGAACCAATTTTACTCAACAGTGACTTTGACATTTACAGAAAAATGAAATGGAGGTTTAGAAATGAAGACTTCATGTAAAATCTCTACCCAAAATTTTAAATTGGTTCTATCCTTATGTCACCACTTCTAGAAGATCAGCCATGTACTATAGACTTATTTTTATTCACAGCAGGTGGCAACCTATTCAAAACAAAGTTCCTTGGGTTATCCGAAAATTGATTGTGAACGAACTTAATTGGCTGTAAAACTCCTCTCAGAATAAAGAACGTGTGTATATATTTTTAAAGATTTTCCTGTAGGAAGACGTCTCCCTTTGGCTTCACTCTGTTTAATTCATCCTGATATCACAGTCCTGTTTCTTTGATTTGCTGGGTTTTAATGGAGTAAATACCATCCTCGTCCCCAGTACACTCAAAGATGGTGTGGGAATGGAGAGATTTCAGGCTGAGTTGGAATACAACAGGGTCAAAAGAAATACTAAATAGTTGTAAATAGCCAGCTGTTTCCTACTTTATAAGGGCTTCCCTGGTGACTCAGCTGGTAAAGAATCCACCTACAATGCGGGAGACCTGGGTTCGATCCCTGGGTTGGGAAGATCCCCTGGAAAAGGGAACAGCTACCCACTCCAGTACTATGGCCTGGGGAATGTGATGGACTGTATAATCCATGAGGTCACAAAAAGTCGGACACAAGTGAGCAACTTTCACTTTCACTTTCTACTTCATGGACAGTAGAATGTGAGATGTACCAAAAATTCAGTAGGAATTTATGCTGCTGGTGGTGGTTTAGTCACTAAGCTGTGTCCTACACTTTCGACTCCATGGACTGCAGCCCTCAGGGCTCCTCTGTGCATGGGATTTTTAGGCAAGAAAACTGGAGTGGGTTCCCATTTCCTTCTCCAGGAGATCTTCCTGACTGAGGGATCGAAGCCACGGACCCACGTCTCATGCATTGTAGGCAGGTTCTGTACCACTAAGCTACCAGGGAAGCCTCAGGGATTCATGGTACATATGTTACAAGCATTACTAATGAGTTATGCCAATGGGTTAGGATGATTTATGGGGAGATAATATTTTCAGAAATATTTTCTGTGAGCAGCATCATGCAAAGTGCTATGCTACAGTATTTCTGTGCAACACCATTTATTTGAAAAAATCATTTCATAACAGATTTTAAAAAATATTCTCTTGCTAGGGTAAATGGTTCAAGTATATTAATAATGTTGCTTTATTGAATGCTGACTGGGCTTTCAGTGCCAAAGTTAAGGCTCTGCATACAAAAAAAAAATGAATGTACTGGGTTTAATTTGTAAGCCTAGATGGCATTATAGTAATATTGCACTGATTAGAATTAATCAGGAACACCAGAATAAATGTATGCTAAGTCTGAATTCTAAAACTTCAAAGTAACTATATTGCCTTTAAATCTGTCTAATATTTACTTATTTGTTTGTCTGTAAATAGATACTGATTTTATTAATCAGTATCTCAAAACCAGATAGTTCAAACTGTTATCAAACATGAGTCGCTAGAGAAGCAACTCAATCAATAGAGATGTTTTCTAATTAGCATATTATTTCCAAATAAAAGGTGATTCCAAAGTATGCCAGGGAACTTGAAGACATTGTAGTTTGTCTTCCCATTCTATGTATCCTATGAAATATTTTACATTATTAATTTGCAATAATCTAGGGGGAAAGATTTTGCTAATCAAAGGAAAACTTCAGCCAAGCTCCTGCATTAATTATCACATATTCTAAATTGGTAGAACCTGAATTAATGAGGCCCAGGCTTCTTCTATCTGGCATGCATTAAATAAAAGCTGGACTTGACTATAAGCTCTTGTGAAGACTGAAGTATATATCCATACTGGCTGCCAGGCAAATAAATTTTCAAAATATGCAATTATGAATGCTATGTGGACTTTGCCCCACCATCCATAAACATCTTAATTGCCTTCTACACACCACTAAAAAAAGGCTTCTGCAAAGATTCAAACTATTTTTCTAGAGCAACCCCTTTTGCCTATCATATTTCAGAGCAAACAATTGCCTATAAGAAATAGAAATCTCCCCCTCCTAAAAAACAGATTCCAGCAGAAATGAAAATTAAAAGTAGAGACACGATCTATTAAGAAATCTTTTAAGTTCATTGCTAAACTGTCATTGGGCTATAATTAGGAAGTTCAAGGTTCATTTTTACAGAGTTTTTTATATTTCTACCTCATTTGCTCTTGATGCCATGAGGGGATGGGGGCAAAATGGTACAATATCCACTTTGCTTTATCTACTTTCCTGCCCTACTGTCTAATTTTTGTGTGCATGCTAAGTCACTACAGTCGCGTCCAACTCTTTGTGACCCTATGGACTGTAGCCCGCCAGGCTCATCTGTCCATGAGATTCTCCAGGCAAGAATACAGGAGTGGGTTGCCATGCCCTCTTCCAGGGAATATTCCCAACCCAAGGATCCAACCCATGTTTCTTAGCAGGAGGGTTCTTCACCACTAGTGCTACCCATCTAATCTTTGGTTCTTTCCTAATTGAATAACCATCCCTACTATTTTAAAATTCGGTGTCTATGTATGCTCTTACTTTTTGTCATTTTACATTACTGCCTGACACCTACATAATGAATGAACACATCTGATTACTACTTGTCATGTGGTTTTCCTATATTTTGACTGCTCAGAAGTCAGCGGCTTTTGCATCTAAGGTCATGTTTGGGCTTCCCAGGTAGCACTAGTGGAAAAGGGCCCACCTGCCATTGGAAGAGATTTAAGAAACATGGGTTTGATCCCTGAGTAGGGAAGATCCTCTGGAGAAGGGCATGGCAACCCACTCCAGTATTATTGCCTGGAGAATCCCATGAACATAGGAGCTGGTGGGCTACGGTCCATGGGGTCACAAAGAATCGTACACAGCTAAAGCTACTTAGCACAAGATCATGTTTGGAATATGGGTTTTTTTTCATTTCATATTTTTAGATTAAAATCTACAATAGGTATATCATTCATTTTAACTATATCAAATTCTCATCTGATATAATATCAGCATGTTAAATTATAAAAGAATGTGTTTCCAGTACCATTTTTGCAAGGTAAAATTATAGCATTGAAGTTAGGTCTGATTGTTTTCGCTTGAATAAAGTAAAGATGATTTTCAGAACATTAACAAAACAGAAAAGGGAAAAAGACACAAAGAATCTATGAATGAGTCTGTCCTCTGGTGAACTTTCATTTTTGCCCATATTCGTCTGGAGGCAGGCTGTGGGCATAAAGCTTCCGTCTTCTCTGTTTCTACACTGTTACTGTGAAACACTGAATTGAAGTCTACACAACAGAAAACAATTAGCAAATGGACTAATTCTGATTTTTAAATGCTTCTATTCTTTAATTTTAAGAGAATTTGACTTGCTTGGAAATGCCTCTTGAAAAATAAAAAAGTATTTAAGCCTAAGAGGGAACTATACTATCTTTGGCACACTTTTGCAGGCTGCTGTAGATGGATTCTAAACTTGCAATGCAAATAATAGTAACAATAACAATAGTGGTAGTAACAATGATAACAATAGCTAATACGTATTAATACCTTACTAAGTGCCAGTCACTGTTTTAAGTGCATGTAATGACATTTAATCCTTACAACGCCCTCTGAGGTAGTTACCATAATAACTACCATTTATAGAACAAGAAACTAAGGTGCAGTGAGATTAAGCATTTTCACAGATTCTTAGCAATTTAAACCCAGGCAGTCTGGCTTCAATATTAATAATCTTGACGACCATGCAATCCTGACTTAAGAAGTATTAAGTAGTATTACATGAGTAATATTATTACATGAGAATTGTTAAGTTATATATTCAACGGTATAGAGTTTGTTGGCGTTTAACTATAGAATTTTGCAGAGAAAGCTATCCCTCTAAACACCAAATATGAGTGGATCATAGTAATTTTTGTAACTCTGCATACTGAGTTTTAAAAAGGACACACCCTTTCTTCCCTCCTCTCCTTCTCACCTTTGGGTGTCCTGAACCTAGGAGCTGTGACATGTGTCTTGTGGCAAGATGTTCACATGAGTTTGGTCCCATTTCAGTGGATGGAGTGCAGTGAAGGGCACTGAGTGCGGTGGAAGTTGGTTATAGTGGGCAGTGGTCAAAGCACTGGGTTAGGCCCCAGTTCTCTGCTCCTGCTCTACTCCCATTTGCTAGAGTAGAATCTCTTGCAGGGGGAATTAGGGGAATTCTTCAAGGATGAACGGCATGTCCCCAAGGGCTACTCTCCCTGAGGGGGGCTCACGGACAAGCTGTCCACAGTTCTCTCTTGATTCCCCAAGTTGATACAAAAAGAGCTGGGTGATAACTAAACTGATGTTCTACCATACTTGGAGACACTGCTTAAATTTGTACCACTTTAAAAGCTTATTATCAGCTAAGCAGAAAAAAAAAAAGTAAAATACTTGACATTTTGGTATCTGTGATATTAAAAAGAACGAATATTTAATATTCAAGTGGCAACAGCTTGTAGAGTTTGCACACAACATCCATAGGGATCGATTTTTCTTTAAAATGGCCTTTAGGAGTCTGCCTTTTAAACAGCTGACACCTCCATTCTCTGCATCCCTCTTCCCTGCCAGCACCGTGGGGCACACACTGAGTGCAGCCACAGACGTGTAACTCTTCACTGCAGGGTTTGTCTATGCAAATAACGGAGAATGTGGGAAATGAAGAAAAATGCAGTTTCCACTGAATCAACCTCAATGCCATCTCGACTACTAGAAACAAATAGATGTCTTTAGAGGGATTTCTCCACATGGTCTCTCAGTCCCCCTTATATCCTATCCACAAGAAGAGAGAACTGTCATTACCTAATTGATCATCAGTCATCCCACACCTGTACCAAGGCCACATAATGACAAATATACTGGTACCTGGCATTCTTCCAGCATGACTAATTGTCACAGTACTAATTCACTCACCTGTGGAATTTTCAACTTCCCCAGCCTGCTGTCAAGAAGATGCATAATAATGGAATAAAAGTTTAAAAATGCTGAACACTACGAAATATTTCACTTATATTTCACCAGAAAACTTCCACTTAAACGTGTTGGGTGGCTATAATTATTCATTGCTAAGGTAAAAAAAAAAAAAAAAACTGGTCATATATACATTTACCTGGTAGAAAATTAGGAGACAAAGGGACAAATCTTTTCAGACATAGAGGCAAAAAAAAAATACTGATCAGATTGCCTAAAACCTGTTCCTTTATCTGCGTTTATTTAGTAACTGTACCACATATTCTACCTTACAAAGCCCTTCATTCTTTTGTTAGTATTATTTAAGAAAATATTTTTTCTATTCAAATAGTAAGACAAGGAGTAATTTATTGGTTTTTTCCCAAGAAATGTGGGAAAATTTAGGAGGGAGATATAGGGATGCATTAGTTTAATTAGCAAAATGGTAAACCAAATTGTGATATCTTTGCATCTTTGCCAAGCACTCTGGCATGAGGATTTTTTTTAATGCTAGGCTGTGTTTTTAAAAATTAGTTTTTAATCAATCGATATTAATTAATATTAAAAATTAATATTTGTCATGGAAAATTATTACCCGCAATTATAATAGCTGACTTTTCTGAAGATCTTGTCGTCTATTGCCCTCACTGGGGTATTGAGGTACATTTGATGTACCTGTGACTATTACAAGGAAACTGTTGGACCAATTTTAATATACATACTTAGTTGCCTATGATACAAGTAAAATTTAGAGATAAAAGCCAACCAGGATTTCCTAAAGAAAATTGAAGAGAATTGTTCATTTTGTTCTCTATTCTATTAAATACAAATTCTGTAGCTTGTTCATTAACCCATCCTGTAGTGTTAATTGGGTCATACGAGGAAAAAAACTTTCCCAGTCAAATTAGGAAAATACTGGATTAAATACAGGCTTATCATCATTGCTACAAAATTTCACTTCAGAAAAGTCAATATACTAATGAGCATTCTGCAGGGAAGACATAAGGTCTTTTCCAACCTTGTCTGACCCGGCTATTCCATCGCAACACATCTCAGAAGCCAAGAGTCTGCAGAGCAGGCTTCTGCCTTCCCATCACAGGTGCTCAATACACTTTAGCAAAATTTCAACATTATCCACTTTCAACTGAATCAAAACTGTCTGTGATATTCTTTCATGAGGATAAATATGCAAATAGAATCAGAAACACAAACTCATTTCTTCTAACCAGATCTCAGCCCACATACTCAGAGTAAAAGAGGAGTGAAATAATCCACTCTGGCATGTTGACCTACACAAGCTATTACTTAAAATAGGATTTTTAAGTGATAGAAAAGGAGAGAGGAAAACAGTAGCTTCATACTCGGCACCCGCCTTCCGTTTAGCACATCTGAAAGACCGTTTTCCTCATTTCAAAATTGATAGCCAACTTATTTTTTTGTTGTTTTGCTATTCAAATTTCTGTCCTCTTTTTTTCTCCAGAGCTATTTGTTCTAACACTGAATTTTAAGCATCTCTAAAAATGCTTGATATGTTATTATTCTTTCCAGATATTCTCTGAGAGCCAAGCCAAGAGCATTAAGGAAGAAAGGAGGAATGAGGCTGGATACAGTGCAGTGAGAAAAGACATTTCAAGGAGAGGGGTACCTGCTACTCAGGACTGGACTGTGGCATCAGAATGAGAACTTACCGATACTTCTTGCTTCTCTTTTGGGTTGGCCAGCCCTACTCAACTTTCTCAACTCCATTATCTAAGAGGACTAGTGGTTTCCCGGCAAAGAAAAGGACCCTGGAGCTCTCTGGAAACAGCAAAAATGAGCTGAGCCGTTCGAAAAGGAGCTGGATGTGGAATCAGTTCTTTCTCCTGGAGGAATACACGGGATCCGATTATCAGTATGTGGGCAAGGTAGGATTCCGTTGGGCTCTTTGACATTCTGGTTTTAAAAGCCTGAAGAAGTTACTTTTCATAAATACAACGGGGAGGATGTGAACTCTTCCCCCAATACAGTAAGAATTGTTGCTTATCTGGTAAGACTTTTTTTTTTTTCACTTGAGTAGTTTCAGAAAGAAGACTGTAGCAAGAAGCTGAGAAATGTTAGCACTGCAACAAAGAAAGAGAAATGCTTCTGTTGAAAACGAAATGCCCACAACCATCCACATAGGATTATCATAAATCCTTTAATTTTTACTTTAGCTTGAAAAATGTGGTCCAGCTATCCTATAAAGTAGGATGTATTAAAAATAGGAATAGAGAGATTAAGCAGTGAGGAAAGGAAGCTTCCTTTTTTCTCATTCTGAGAAAAAAAAAAAAAAACAAACATTCTGAGCTTTTGTCCTTTGGCCAGGTTCAAATTAACTATTTCTTAACTTGGCTACCTACAGAGCTGTCTATGCTCTGACCAAACGGAGATCTTTATCCTCAAAACCCACCATTGCCTTAGATTTAGTTGTGTTGCTGCTGCTTTTTTGTCGTCTCCAATAATTGTTAATAACCAAGCATTTCAAAAACTTATGATTTTATTGTGGCAAAGTTCACAAAAGAGGAAAATGGTTATGTAAAGGTGCCATTTCCAAATACCATCTGACCATTTTATTGACTCCAGAAAGTAAAATGAGGAGGCATAGCTTATTACAGCCCTTACAGACTACTGGAGCTGAGTCAGGGAAACAGCTTGGTTATACTGTCACCATGAATTTCACTGAAATTTTATCATCAGTCACATTCCCACTGCAGAAGATCTGCATCTTGCTCAGACGTAAGAAAGACGGATACAGGTCTGTGCTTTGTAGATTCTCTGTTTCAGAACATGATACTGATCAGGAAAATAATTGTCACACATCCTTTCCATAAACAAACTAGGGACAAACATAATAGAGATGATAAAACATCTTCATTTATGACTACAACTACAATTTTAGAACATCTATATTTGGATATCATGCAAATAGCATAAATTTTACAGATTCCAAGGGCTGCATGTTCACACTTCAATCTGTTATCAAATATCCCTGAATAACCGGATGCAAATATTCTTTTTAAGTATCTACCACAATAAATGAAGGAAAACCATTCATGGTTTGGGCTGAGGTAACCAGGCATTTTTCCAATGAAGTGAATTATTAATGTGGCATAAAGTAAGAGAGGAAGTATTCAGTGAAGGGGTGAACATCAACATGGGTCCTTGAGGGACTAGCCTTGTATTTGCCATGAAATTCACACGCTGCATGACTGCTGAAGAAAGACAGTCCACTTACTCATACTTCACTCCATTTCCTTTGTGAAATTTGAATAGCACTACATTAATAGGGCAATTATTGTAAAAAAAAATAACCTTATAGTCTTGAAAGCACTTTCTACAATACAAATAACATTATTGTCACCGAAGATTAAGTTTTTAAAAGTGCTTTATTTAAATAACTGACTCCCCTTTTTCTTCTCTTCTTTTTCTTCTCAAATTGTGATGCCATTTTACATTAAAAAATAGCACGTATTTTTAAATACAGATGTTTCAAAACACTAGAAGCAGCAATGGGTAAAACCTCAGAAGAATCAGTTTTTTGATTATAATTGTGAGAGGTAATATTGCCGTGGGGAAGAGTTGCAAGCTGTGGACTCAGGCAGATCTGAGGCCGTTTCACTATGCTGACAGGTGCCAGTTGTGTGGCCCACCGAGGTTGTTAACCTTTTCAGGCTTTGGTTTCTTCATCTAGAAAATGCAGAAGCAAAGCCTATCTACCTCATAGAGTTGCGCTGTAAAGTGAGACAAGAACTAGTAGCTGGCACACAGTAGGTGCAGAAAGAAGTTATTGTTATCGATGATAACTCCACTGAATACACTCTATTAAATCTTTAATGCATGGAAGCTGATTATTTTTATATCATTGCAAAAGTACAATGATATAATCAACAGATCTTTCAGTGGGTGGTAAATGTAGAGGCTTGTGGGAAAATCCCTTCACAATCACAGCTTCAATTTGATTCATTGGATTTGTATACTTTATTGGCAGCAAGGAAAATTGCCCTTCTTCCTCCCCTCGTCTGACCCTCCCCCACCTCCTTGATGTTTTAATCCATAAAGAAGAAATATCCGCTGGGGAAAAAGTCAAGCCCAAGAAGTTATCATAGATGCCAGCATTGCTCTATCAAATGTATGTAAGAGGTGTTCCTGAACTATTGATAAGGCATTTTCCTGAATCTGTCTTTATATTTTATCAACAAAGAGATAAGACTACAATTTTTTTACCACAATTAGACGTGGGCAAAAAAATAAATATTTAAAAAAGGAAAGACAGATTTGCTTCTCGTGAGGCAACAGTTTGGTCCACTTTTTTGCACTGCACAACTTTTCCACATTGATTTCTGCACCATACTTGCTTTTTAACATGGGCTTCGCCCATGGCTCAGCAGTAGAAAACCCTGTCTGCAATGCAAGAGATACAGGTTCGATCCCTGGATGGGAAAGATCCCCTAGAGGAAAACATGACAACTCACTCCAGTGTTCTTGCCTGGAGAATCCCATGGACAGAGAAGCCTGGAGGGCTACAGTCCATAGAGTCACAAAGAGTTGGACACGACTGAAGCAGCTGAGCACATGCACGTGCATTGTGGGAAACTCAGCTTCACAAATAGTAATATATGACATCATCAAAAGGGAGGTAGCGCCACCTACTGTTGAAACTGTGAACTACTCTGAGTTAGTAATTCACAAGATGTTTGATACCTCAAGGGTTGCTGTATTTCCCTCAATTTTTAAAAATATTTCCCGGTGCTGCAATGAGTTCCCTGCTGCATGCCAGGGTGCCTTGGTGCAAACTCTGAGAACCAAAAGACTGTGGTTAGATTGGCATATAAAGATGTACAAAAGCTAACAGAACCTTAAACTGTGCTATGGTGCTAAGTCGCTTTAATCGTGTCGGTCTCTTTGCAACCCCACGGACTGTGGCCCACCAGGTTCCTCTGTTCGTGGGATTCTCCAGGCAAGAATACTGGAGTAGGTTGCCATTTCCTCCTCCAGGTTATCTTCTTGACCAGGGGATTGAACCCACGTCTCCTGCATCTCCTGCATTGCAGGTGGATTCATAACCACTGCGCCACCTGGGAAGCCCATAAATAATAGCTACTCAGAGCCTATTCTTAAGACCTAAAACTGAAAAGATTCATCTGTTCATGTAACAGATACAGGCATTAACTGAGGAAAAATAAGGCGATTAAGCAAATGCACTTAAAAGTAGAAGAAATACATTTTTACATTGTAAGTAATGTAATATTTATATGTGTGTTCTGTTTATATTTATATATGCATTCCTTGGTTCCAGTTATTTGGGTGCAAGTTGATAGGAATGACAGCAACAATGGAGGAAAATGAGAGAATGGGTGTGGGAGCAAGAGGCTACCAGGTGTAGAAGGAGAAAAAAGAAAGCCACATAAGTGTCCAAGAAGCAGCAGAAAATGGATCTGGAGGCCAGAGTCATGGCCAACAGGAATTTGCTATATGGCTCAGGAAACTCAAACAGAGGCTCTGTATCAATCTAGAGGGGTGGGATGGGGCAGGATATGGAGGGGAGGTTCAAAAGGGAAGGGATATATGTATACATATGGCTGATTCCGGAGAAGGCAATGGCAACCCACTCCAGTACTCTTGCCTGGAAAATCCCATGGATGGAGGAGCCTGGTAGACTGCAGTCCATGGGGTCGCTAAGAGTCGGACACGACTGAGCAGCTTCACTTTCACTTTTCCCTTTCATGCATTGAAGGAAGTGGCAACCCACTCCAGTGTTCTTGCCTGGAGAATCTCAGGGACGGGGGAGCCAGGTGGGCTGCCGTCTATGGGGTCGCACAGAGTCGGGCACGACTGAAGCGACTTACCAGCAGCAGCAGCATGGCTGATTCATGTCAAGGTTTGACAGAAAACAACAAAATTCTGTAAAGCAATTATCCTTCAATAAAATAAACAAATAAAACCATGAAGTGAATACAAGATAAGCTTTAAAATTGAAGCACAAGCAAAAGTAGCAAGACCTTCCTTCTCATGCTGTCTTAATGCGTGTGTGTGTGTGTGTGTGTGTGTGTGTGTGTGTGTGTGCGCGCGCGCGCGCGCACGTGCGCGCTCAGTTGCTTTGGTCATTTCTGACCCTTTGCGACGCCATGGACTGTAGTCCACCAGGCTTCTCTCTCCAGGGGATTCTCCAGGCAGGAATACTGGAGTGGGTTGCCACGACCTTCTCCAGGGGATCTTCCTGACCCAGGGATCGAACCCACGTCTCTTACGTCTCCTGCATTGGCAGGCGTGTTCTTTACCACTAGCACCACCTGAGAAGCCCCGCTGTCTTAATGAATGCTCCTCAGCATTTCTCTGAGGCCAGAAAGATTTACACAGAAATATGTGCATGGCACAGCTAGCAAGGGATGCACTTATTGTGTATAGAAGTGAGGAAGGCCAGTTACAGCTGAAAGATTGACAACCCAAACTCTGATTTCTGAGACAATTCTCATCACCTCTACTCACCTGAAAAGGTAGTGGCAGAAAGAAGTGGTCCTATATTGGGTAAAAGTTAGTGAGCTTAAGATACAGGTATCAATACAGATAAGGAGTATATTGTTTTCTAAAATACATAACCATTTGGGGGAACTTTAGCTGTTTTAGCATAAGCAGCCTCTGTGTCACCTGGGAGCTTGTTAGAAATGTAAATCTTAGGCCCCCACCTGAGATCCATTGAATCAGAACGTGCTTTTCAACAAAAGCAGAATTTTAGGTGAGTTTTATGCATATTAAGGGGCTTCTCTGGTGGATCACTGGTAAGAAATCCACCTGCAGCACAGGAAACAGGGGCCTGTGGGTTCAATATGTGGTTTGGGAAGATATCCTGGAGAAGGAAATGACTACCCACTCCAGTATTCTTGCCTGGGGAATCCCATGGACTGAGGAGCCTGGCAGGTTACAGGAGCCATGGGGTTACAAGAGTCAGATACGACTTAGCGCCTAAACTACCACCACCACCACCACACAGGTTAAAATTTGAGACATGCTGCTTTTAAAAATATGTATGTTGGCCTGAGTCTCACTTCCCCAGAGATTCCAATTTAGTTGCTTTTTAATTAAATATTTATGCCTCTAATATGTGGTGAAATTTGAGAACCACTGCCCTAGGAGAATATTATTGGCAATAATTATAGCAAGATGTGGCAAGCTCAGTGATAAGATGGGCATCCCCAAAGGATTATGGAAATACAAAAGACAGGGGCCAACTGGGCTTGGGGGTTCAGCAGAGCTTCCTAGAGGAGGTGATGGGGTTGGGGTCAAGTCTTAAGGGAAGAGCATGCTCTAGCCCACACAGCAGAGGGAGAGTTACCCAGACTTCCCAATTAACTGAACGCAGAAGCCAAGAGAGAGAAAGCAGGAGGTTCTAAAAGTCAGAGATTTCAAGATAGAACAATCAGGATTGTGAAAATGTCACTAATACCAGCACAGCAAACAGAAAGAGGTGCATATTTTCTTGTCAGTGGTCAAAGGAAGAGTATTGGATTTTATGCAAAATCACTTAGATTATCTTTCAGTTCAGTTCAGTTGCTCAAGTGTGTCTGACTCTTTGCGACCCCATGGACTGCAGCACGGCAGTCTTCCCTGTGCATCACCAACTCCCGGAGCCTACTCAGACTCATGTCCATTGAGTCAGTGATGCCATCCAACCATCTCATCCTCTGTCATCCCCTTCTCCTCCCGCCTTTGATCTTTCACAGCATCAGGGTCTTTTCCAATGAGTTGGTTCTTCACATCAGGTGGCCAAAATATTGGAGTTTCAACTTCAGCATCAGTCCTTCCAATGAACATTCAGGGCTGATTTCCTTTAGGATAGACTGGTTGGATCTCCTTGCAGTCCAAGGGACTCTCAAGAGTCTTCTCCAACAACACAGTTCAAAAGCATCAGTTCTTCAGCTCTCAGCTTTCTTTATAATCCAACTCTCACATACATACATAACTACTGGAAAAACCATAGCTTTGACTAGATGGACCTTTGTTGGCAAAGTAATGCCTCTGCTTTTTAATATGCTGTCTAGGTTGGTCATAGCTTTTCTTCCAAGGAGCAAGCATCTTTTAATTTCATGGCTGCAGTCACCACCTGCAGTGATTTTGGAGCCCCCAAAATAAAGTCTGTCACTGTTTCCATTGTTTCCCCATCTGTTTGCCATGAAGTGATCTTTGGCTATATGTAAACTGAATAGAAAAATAAGAGAGAAGCATTGTAATTTTCCATTTTCAGAAAATTCCATGTCCTTCCTTTCAGCTTTACATAATATAGAAATTCCTTGATAATTGGTATATGGTCTAAAATTAAATTCAGTAAGAACATAGGTAGATATAGATTAGACTTTGAAGACATTGTTATTCATTAATACAAAGATGAATATATTTAAAATCTCAGAACTATGCACATTTATAGGCAAAAAATTTGCATATTATCATTAAACAACACACAGCAATGATTAACTCCCTTGTCTCCTCCATTTTATTCTTCACAATGTTCTTAATCCTCTCCTGCCACACAATGTATTGGTAAAACTAATCTCCATTAGGAGCTCTCAAGGTGCTTCTATTTTTAGTAGCATATCAGATCCATTTCTGTGGAATTTGATAAACTGTATATTTCATAGGTATTTTCTGATGTTAGCTTTTTGGAAGTTGGTAATGGTTTCCTTTGGGGCAGTTTATCCAAAAATTGATATGCTGTGCTTTTTTAAATACCATGAAAATGTGAGTTCTCTTTGAGGCTCTGACGTATAGGTCCTCCTAATATGCCTTTCTCCTGAGTCTTTAAAATTAATGTCTACCCAATTCAACAAAGCCACTAGTCTTAGGATAATTAGACAGTAATGTTTTAATGGCCCATAGAAATAAAAGTTGTCAGACATATACACCTTTACAATTAGGAATGAAGCATCATTTTTTCCTATAATTACATGGTCCAAATTCAATAAACATGAAGCAATATTTTATTCATTCAGAAAGACCATTTACAAGATGCCATTATTAAGAGATTGCCTTCTTATATTATTTTTTTTTAAAGGTCATAAGCTTAGGAGTAGAGACCTCCTGGTACTAATTTGATGGATGGTTTGGAGACTCATTTAACCACTGTTGCTTAAACGGCAGCATCAGATTAAATCATCATCATAGCTAACAATGACTGAGTTTTGCTTTGTCTCAGACACACTGCTAATGTCTCAGGGGCATTCCTCACCAATGAGGTTCAACCTAATACCTAGATAACATTTATATCTCTGTTTTACAGAGGAGCAAACTAAGGCTCAGATAGGTCCACTGCTTCAGCCCAAGGCCTCCTATTGCTAGAACTTGGTGGTTGGCCTCTGTCTGACCTCACAGTTTCTGTGTTATATCCCCTACCTTGTACATCCACTATATCAGACAACCATTTTGAGGCTCAAATGAAGAAACAGTCCTAGTACATGCTTTAGCATTCAATGACTGCTTTCAATTCAATGCCACAAATATCTACTGAGGACCTGAGGGGTGAAACCCAAGGGTAGCAAGGAAAGGAAAAAAAAAATTAAAGACTACTTTTAAAGAGTTACACAGATGTGTTTGCATTATTATTACCTACATTCTTTTAATTTTTCTTGATTTCAATTTCCAGGACATATCAGTGTTATTCAAAATAGTTGTATGTGAGCATTTTAAAATTAGATATGCTATTAGTGGTGTTTCTAGTCCTCATGATGAAAAAGTGACTTTTCTTTTTATTTCCCTTGATAACCTTCTCTAAACTTCTGTTCTGGTTCAGTCATCTGCAATAATCTTTTCTCCCCATGTCAGAACAAGTGCCCTGGGCACATCTTTATTCTTCATCATTTAAATTTAATGCTCAGAAATTTTAACATTTTCATATTTCAACTGGTTAGTGTATTTAAGAAAACTTGCCTTCACTTGCTCCTTGGACGTACTTTTAAAAAAATATTTCAAAAAGTAACTACCCAACTGCCCATAACTGGCAGTAATCCTCATCTTGTTTCCACTGTCAGTGAACTGATTTCACTTTCTTTATGACAAAAGCCGTAATTTCTTATTTTATACTTAAGAAAATGTCCTGGGTAACAGCAGTTCACTGAGTCCTGACCTTCCCTGTCTACAGTCACTCACATGGAGAACAGAACAGTTAGAATGTCTGACCTTGGTCATAAAGCCAAAGGCAGTGTTTGGCTGCCTGAGTCACACCAGCAGAGGGAAGTATGGAAAGCCAAACAAGGGCCCAATCCCTAATCCTGCAACTTCCATGCTATTATGCCCGTGGAATCCTATATCCTTTTGCTTATAATTCAATTTGTTGAAGAAAATGGAGGGATCAAGCTGAATAAAAGACAGTTAAAGGTTCAAGTCCTTTTTGTTGCCACTGAGCTATTTTCCCCTCTATGCTTTACAAACCAAACAGAACTAGAGGTTCTCAGAAGGTTACAGAGACTCTGCATGCTCATTATAACAAATCCCCCTGAATCTAGCCTATAGACATTGTTAAGTATTTCTTTATGCATCACCTTAACTTGTGTGTACTATTGTGGAACCATGTAAATATTTGATTTGCACCAGAGTTCTTCATTTTTTTGTCATGTTATGGGTCCACTCCAGACACATAGCAGAATGGTAACATAAATATAGAGAATGTCAACATTCCAGTTTACATGTCTTTTAGAATCAGAATTGCTAATTATCATTTTGATTGACTCATTCAAAAGTCAGATAAAAATCCCTGACATATTGGTAGTCAACAGTCAACAGGTTCTTAAACCACTGATTTTTTTCATTTCCATTGGCTTCCCTGGGTAGCTCAGCTGATAAAGAATCTGCCTGCGATGCAGGAGACCCTGGTTCAATTCCTGGGTTGGGAAGCTCTGCTGGAGAAAGGATAGGGTACCCACTCCAGTATTCTTGGGCTTCCCTGGTGGTTGAGCTGGTTAAGAATCTGCCTGCAATGCAGGAGACCTGGGTTCAATCCCTGAGTTGGGAAGATGCCCTGGAGAAGGGAACAGCTACCCACTCCAGCTACCCACTCTGGCCTGGAGAATCCCACGGACTGCATAGTCCATCAGGTTGCAAAGAGTCGGACACAACTGAGCAGCTTTCGCTCAGTTCACTTCACTCACATTGATATGAATGATAGATTTGGTGCATTATTTTAAATATGAAAAACGACAAATTTTTTGGTTACAAATATTGTAACCAAAAAAATTATGTATAGTTTCTTCCAGTTTTCTAGTCACAGAAAGTACATGTGCACAAGAAAAAGGAGACATTTTAAAAGATTAAAATGTATACATGTGTGAAATACATGGATAAATATTTTAGGTGGATTGATGTGTTTCAGAAGACTTGAGGGCAGTAATGAAAGCACAACAAAAAGCCTGAAATATCAGTCTGGATGTGGGATTTAATGCTGACTAGAGGGAATGGAGATTGGAGTTAAGAAGACTGTTGAAGAAGCTATCTCAGTTATGGCATTTTCAAATAGATTTGGAGAGAAAATGCTTTTCATTCATTCAACAATTACTCACCGGAGACTGTGAAGTTAATAGCATGGGCAGCGTGCCTATGTTTGATCCTTAGCTACACTGCGACTACTCGGGTAATACTGGGCGAGTTATTTAACCTCTCTCTGCCCTCCATTTCTTCAACTGTTAGATGAGGGGCATGATAAAGTTGAGGTGAGGATTAATTAAGGTAATATGCAGAAGGAGCTTAGAATGGGGCCAGCCTATCATGCTCACTAGCAAGGAACTAAGGGAAGACCAGAGTAAGGAGGGAAACATCCTCCCAGTGCTATCAAGTGCATCTTCAGAGAACAGGAACGGTGAAGAGAAGAATGGACCCGAGGTGCCCAGGTGATGGTGTCAGTATTGTTCAGTTTCCTTCTCTGAAGTCAAGTAGTATGGGCCAGAAGATGGGACCAGAGCAGCTAAGGCAGCGGCAAACACAACTCATCAACAGCGACTCAAAGTTCTCTTTGTCATCCCAAATAAACTAAAGATAAAATGAGCACTACAGTTTATGTGATTTGATGATCCTGGTGACTCTTGTAGATCCTCCTATTAAGGCTCTTTCTCATTTTGTTTTAAAAAAATCATTATTTAACACCACAGCTTGGAGTTTATATTATTTAAACTACTGTGAAATGTCACAAAACTTCAATGCATCTAACAATCAAAAATGACTATTGCACTTAGGGTATAATAATGTTTTAAATTGGAATTATAGTAGCTAAGTTGTTAAGTTGGATTTAACAACATGAGATCCTTATATTATTAAACCAAAGTTTATCATTGTGGGGAAATTACTTTTAATTATTTAATTACCCTTTTTAAGAACAACAAAACTTTTTAAACTTTGACCTTTAGTATATTGAGTACTGATTTATATCAGGTTCTAGGTCTGGTCTTTCAGCTAGTACTTTAGATATTGTATTTAAACCTTTGAATATCTATATCTTTATAAACTCTGCAAGACTCTAGACTACACATCTCACCCATCTTGTTATCCTTAAAGATTCCTAGCACAGATTTTGCACTTTGGAAACAAATATCGCTTCAGTTAAGCAGCAATGACCACAAAAGATAAAAACCTGCCATATTTTCTAAAAACTTCCTACCAACATGCTGGTGTGGATGATTTGATACGGACATCATGGATAGTGTTTTGTGTTGTTGACAAATGAAAATCTAGTCTTTAAAGTTTGAGGATACGTTAGATAGTAAATATTTAAACCAAATTCATTATGAAAGTCTTTCCATAGAAACCATTTCTAAAAAAGTCACATCAAAATGACACAGGTATTTATACTAGGAGGAAACTCGAGCTTCCTTAGTACAAACCAGAGACATTAAAAGATAACACAGTTGTATGTACATCTAAAAGGAAAGATAAAAATGAAAATACATAGCAAATAATACTGTATCATAAAAGTTGGTTCCTTTATGACTTTTACAAATGAAAAGTCAGACATTATTTAGGATCTCACAGAAGAAAGTTTAGAACAAATTGAGAAAAAGCCGGAGTTCACTAATAGAAAACAAATTTTTTCCTGAAACTCCTAAGAAGCTCCACCGTGCAGACGACTCAAGTGCTCAGTGAAAGAAAAATCATTTAAGGCCTAAGAATGTTGATTACAGTGATTCACAAAAATCAGCTATAGAGAAAAACGGAATAACAGAGGGAGAGAAAAATTCTGTATAATGACTAATTCTTTTTTTTACCAACTATATATTCTTCTAATCAACATATTTTGAGTTCTCACAGGAAAAATAATCATTTCTGAAAAATAATCTCATCTTAACTCTTTCTACTATTTATGAGTACAATTCAGAAGCAAAACATGAAAGAGAAGATGCCAAGAAAGTTCTGCTTTAAAACAGTTATATACAACTTTAGCATGCTTTATTGTTTTCCTTTCATAAGTTGTGAAGCTTAAGAATCTGGCTCATTTACTTAATCTACATCCTAGCATTGTTTCTTTTTTGTTTTCCCAGTGAAGATAAATACCTCCAGGAAGAAATTTTCCCTTCAGAAATCCAATTAAGCCATTTTTATACCTGCATATTCTCTAAGTTTGAGATTACTGCCAAATAAAAGTGTTTAAAAATTTTTTTAAAAGAAATCAATAAAGTAGAGTAGATTATAAGACGTTACTTTATCATCCATTTGTATCTTGAGTGTTCTATCTACTCTCCCAACTCTATATATTCTGTAAAAAGAAGAAAAGGGAAGAACCGTTTACCTTGTACAAAAGCTATGATCTTGACGATTACCAATCTACCTGCCTCTTAGAAGGAAATATGATTTCAAAATCAAATCAAGAAAATTAGATGACTTAGGCAGACTTGAGTGGCAGTACTTTAATTTTATCTCCTTTTCAACAGACTAGACATCATGTTACTTAAGTTTTACAGTGATGACGAGGCAGGCACAATCTTGACCACAATTCAAACCATCAAGTGACTGCAAAGGAGTGGGGGAGGGTGCTGGATAGGGAGGGACAGAAAACGAAACACGAGATCATCCCCCGGCAGGTGAAGAGACATCTTAGATGGTTTTTCAGCAGAATTTTATTGCAGGAAATTTGTAATGAGACAAGGGCAATGATAATACTTTTCCACATTTCATCAAGCACTACTGTTTACGAACTACTCTCATATGTACAGCATTCCTCGTGATCTGAGCCCTGTTCCAGTTGAGCATGATTCAGTCCTTTTGGGTGTGAGGACAGAGTCCCAGAGGGGTTAAGAGACCACACACAGTGCCACTGCCAGCAGATTGGCAAAGGTGGGGATGGAGTTCAGATCTTTGATGTGACTTAGTCTAACACGCTTCCCTTAAAAGTCATTATTACCTTGTTAAAGTAGTAGAGGGTATTTCAGGCATGGTGGGCCAATAGAACAGTAGCATAAGGGCTTAGGAGTTAGAGCACTGAGTTTTGTTATTCTGTCACTAAGTCATGTCCAACTGTTTGGGACCCCATGGACTGCAGCACATCAGGCTCCTCTGTCTTTCACTATCTCCCAGAGTTTGCTCAAATTCATGTCCATTGAGTCGGGGATGCCATCCAACCATCTCATTCTCTGTCACCTCCTTCTCCTCCTGCCCTCAATCTTTCCCAGGATCATGGTCTTTTCTAATAAGTCAGCTCTTCACATCAGGTAGCCAAAGTATTGGAGCTTCAGCTTCAGCATCAGTCATGAATATTCAGGATTGATTTCCTTTAGGATTGACTAGTTTGATCTCCTTGCAGTCCAAGGAACTCTTAAGAGTCTTCTCCAGCACCACAATTCAAAAGCATCAATCCTTTGGCCTTCAGCCTTCTTTATGGTCTAACTCTCATATCCGTACTTGACTACTGGAAAACCCATAGCTTTGACTATACAGACCTTTGTTGGCAAAGTGATGTCTCTGTACTGTTTAGGGCACAAACATCACTGTGAGAACACTGTTTCTAGAAAAGAACAACACAGTTCCTATGATAGTTTCTTTTGTTAGATTGTGGGAATTATCTTTCTGGACTGACTGGCCTACTTTTATGCATGTTTGTGAGTTATACCAGTACAGAATTGCTATTCAGTATATCATAACTTAATCTCCAAATTCAGTAAATGCACACTGGATTCATGCAAAGCAGCTATTAAGGAAAGGAGTGAAATTGGAACCCATTTTAGAATCTAGTTCTTAAGGAAGCAGTTGGAGGTCACTGTCTATTTCCCCTGCAAATGTTCCTTGGCCTCTAGCCCTCCATACTTCTGGATGATCCTGATATGGCCATCCAGATTGGACACATTTCTTTTTCACTGATTGTTTCCCAGTTATTCCCTTAAAGCAAAAAACAGAAAGAGAAAACAAAGCTATTCAAATTATTTAAGAATTTATAAGCTGTTCCCCTGCAAGAAAAACTAAAGCTAATAAATGAACTCCTAATTTTTTCTCCTAGAATTTCTCACTATTATTTCTTGACTGTATGAGTGGGTTACAGAATTCAATTTAATCATCATTTATTGGACATGTACAGGATGCTTGGGAGTTATGAATTTGAATGAGAAATAATCTCTCCCTAAAGCAAACTACTTGTTTTATAAAGAGATGGCTTTAACTTTTTAGATCCTAAGTAAGAGTCAACATAACTATATTATATCCAATATGTTTTTTACCTTTGAGGAAAAACACATTTACGGAAAAGTCCATTAGCTAGTGAGGAATATAATTTTTTTAAAATTTCTGCTGCTGAATCATCATGTCTCAAATGTCTGCATTTATCTATTAATATTTTCTTCCAAAGTCTATTTGTCAGGGAGAGAAGGTGAGAGGGAGCAGGCGGAGTGTATGTGTGTATGTGTGTCCTTAGATTTGACAATTACTGAAGAGAGTACACTGAAAGGCAAAAAGTTGGATTGTAACTAGTGAGTTACAATGCCTTACTAAATCAGTTTTCGACCAGGGATCTGGCTCTCAGCTTGATTTACCACTGGCTTTTTGAAAATGAAAATGTTAGACTAAAGAGGAGCTGAGACTAATGTCTCAGTCTGCCAAAGACCTTGGACTTCCAGAGCCAAGCAAAAGGCAGTAAACAAGGCCTTTTTGGGAAAATAACTGCATGCGGTGAAGAAATCAAAATGCATTTGTTTAATTGATAAATCCCAAATGAACAACAACATCTATCACAGTTTATATCATTTGTGCCAATAGAATTTACAAATAACTTAGCCTGGGGTCTCTTATAGTAAATATAATAAATCCAATAGTGTGTATAATTATGGTAGGGAGTGCTGACTGGTAGTATGCTCTGATACGAATGAACAGGCAGAACTTGGTAAACTCCCTGGGTCTGCTGTTAACTTTGGATAAATTACGTAACCTTCCTGAACGAAGTTTCTCTGTGAAATGGAGAGAAAATAAAGCTTACCTCCTGGAGTGATTATGAGTATTAATTGATTAACAAATGAAGCACTCCTGCAGTACCTAACACACAGTAAGTGTTCACCAAGGGTTAATTTTCTTCTTTCTTTACTAAAATTCTTGAAGGACCACCTGCAGTTCCAGCTCACCTCGAATTTCAAAGAAAGAACTACCTTAGTTTGCTATCTCCACTGTAATGAATGATCACAAACTTAATAGCTTAAAACAGTACAAGTTTATTATCTTATAGCTTTGGAGGTCAAAAGTTTGAAATAGGTTTCACTAGGCCACAATCAAGATGCCTACAAGATGTCTTTCTGCAGGCTGTAGGGGAGGATCTGTTATCTCCTTGCCTTTTTGAGCTTCTAGATGCTGTCTGGTCTACTTGGTTCATGGAGACATCATTTCCTCCATCTTCAAAGACAGCAGCATAGCATCTTCATCTCTCTCTCTCTCTCTCCTCCTCTCCATCATCACAGTTCCTTCTCTGATCCCAACTCTCTCCTGCTTCTTACCCTTATAAGGACCCTGGTAATTACATTGAGCTCACCAGGATAATCCAACCTAATCTTCATATTTGAAAATCATCTTAATCGCCTCTGTGAAGTATTTTTTGCCATGTAAGGTGACGTGACAGTCACTGGGAATTGGGACATGAACATCTTTGGGAGACCCATTATTCTGCTTACCACAACTATTATAGCACTAAACTTTTGTTCATTTAATAGTTACTCTGGTACTTTTGACATTAAATTCAAGATATTGAGTGGAAAAGATAAATGTAGAGGGAGTTAATACATTTCTCCTGAGTTTAGATTTAAAATTCTTTTGCTTTTAGCACTTTTGTCAAAAATTCTCCTTCACATAACACAAGGTCTGTTTCTGTGGTTATTAAATCTAACAAAAGATAAAAGATTGAATTGAATGGGGTCATATGGAAACTCTGCAAATGCAGAACACTTCATGGTATTATATGAACATATTTTTAAAGTTACAGCATACAAAATGAGAAAAAATATGGCAGGATAGATAGATAGATAGATAGATAGATAGATAGATAGATAGATAGATAGATAGATAGATAGATAGATAGATAGATAGATAGATAGATAGATAGATAGGATTCAATCAGTGGTTCTCAAAGGAAGCAATTTTGTCCCCTAGGGGGCATTTGGCAATGTCTGGAGACATTTTTGATGGTCACAACTTGAAAGGTGCCACAGGTATCCAGTGGGGAGAGGATGCTGCTAAAATCTTATAATGCCCAGAATGGAGTTACCCAGCCTCAAATGTGAATAGTACAGAGGTCAAAAATCCTGAATTAGACAGATCTTTGTAACTCTGCACTTAAAATATTGTTTGGTACAGAATAAATCCTTAATGAATGTCATAGTTCAGTTCAGTTCAGTTGCTCAGTTGTGTCTGACTCTTTGTGATCCCATGGACTGCAGCACGGCAGGTTTCCCTGTCCATCACCAACTCCTGAAGTTTACCCAAACTCATGTCCATTGAGTTGGTGACGCCATCCAACCATCTCATCCTCTGTCGTCCCCTCCTCTTCCCGCCTTCAATCTTTTCCAGCATCAGGGTCTTTTCCAATGAGTCAGTTCTTTGCATCAGGTGGCCAAAGTATTGGAGTTTCAGCTTCAACATCAGTTCTTCCAATGAATATTCAGGACTGATTTCCTTTAGGATGGACTGGTTGGATCTCCTTGCAGTCCAAGAGACTCTCAAGAGTCTTCTCCAACAACACAGTTCAAAAGCATCAATTCTTCAGCATTCAGCTTTCTTTATAGTCCAACTCTCACATCCATACATGACTACTGGAAAAACCGTAGCTTTGACTAGATGGACCTTCGTTAGCAAAGTAATGTCTCTGCTTTTTAATATGCTGTCTAGGTTGGTCATAACTTTTTTTCTTCCAAGGAGCAAGCATCTTTTAATTTCATGGCTGCAGTCACCATCTGCAGTGATTTTGGAGCCCAAAAAAGTAAAGTCTGTCACTGTTTCCACTGTTTTCCCATCTATTTGCCACGAAGTGATGGGACCAGATGCTATCATCTTAGTTTTCTGAATGTTGAGTTTTAAGCCAACTTTTTCACTCTCCTCTTTCACTTTCAGCAAGAGGTCCTTTAGTTCTTCTTCACTTTCTGCCATAAGGGTGGTATCATCTGCATATCTGAGGTTATTGATATTTCTCCCAGCAATCTTGATTCCAGCTTATGTTTCATCCAGCCCAGCGTTTCTCATGATGTACTCTGCATATAAGTTAAATAAGCAGGGTGACAATATACAGCCTTAACATACTCCTTTCCCAATTTGGAACCAGTCTGTTGTTCCATGTCCAGTTCTAACTGTTGCTTCCTGAACTACATACTGATTTCTCAAGAGGCAGGTCAAGTGGTCTGGTATTCCCATCTCTTTCAGAATTTTCCACAGTTTGTGGTTATCCACACAGTCAAAGGCTTTGGCATAGTCAATAAAGCAGAAGTAGATGTTTTTCTGGAACTCTCTTGCTTTTTCGATGATCTAGCTTAAGTTGGCAATTTGATCTCTGGTTCCTCTGCCTTTTCTAAATCCAGCTTGAACATCTGGAAGTTCACGGTTCACATACTGTTGAAGCCTGGCTTGGAGAATTTTGAGCGTTACTTTCCTAGCATGTGAGATGAGTGCAATTGTGCGGTAGTTTGAGCATTCTTTGGCATTGCCTTTCTTTGGGATTGGAATGAAAACTGACCTTTTCCAATCCTGTGGCCACTGCTGAGTGCTGCCATATTGAGTTCAGCACTTTCACAGCATCATCTTTTAAGATTTTAAATAGCTCAAGTGGAATTCCATCCATAGAATTGAATGTAAATATCCAGAGAAAATATTAATGTGGTAGTTAACAGACTAGACTATGGTGTCAGACTGCCTGGACTCAAATCCTTCTCCTGTTGGTTGTATGATGCTGAGGAGTCACTGAACTCTCACCTTACCTCAGTCTCCTCATCAATTGAGGTGATAGGAAGCTGGTCGTAATGAGTAATAGATTATATAATCTATGTAATGAGCTACAACATATTACTTGGCCCATAGTATGGGCTTCATAAATGTTTGCTATTATTATTTTCCCAAATCCTAGAGAGGCCTTTGCCAAATGATTAATCAGATAAGAGAAAACTTGATAAAGTATTTTCCATTGTTATAAAAGTCAATCAAATTACATATATAGAAGAACAGAATTTTTTCTGGTCATGATAAAAAGCAACATGGTATAATAGAAAAAGAATATGGGATATGGAAACAACCTGATCCTAGGTTTTGTCAGAGGAAGAGAGATTTTCTAGATTCTTTTAGAACCCACTTAACAGATCAAGAGATAAGCCTGGGGACTTCCTTGGTGGTCCAGTGGTTAAGAATCTGCCTTGCAATGCAGGGGAAACAGGTTCAACCCCTGGTTGGAGAACTAAGATCCCATATACATCCAAGCAACTAAGCCCATACTCCGTAAGTAGAGTGTCTCTGCGCTGCAAAGAAAGATCCCATGTGATGCGACTGAGACCTGACACTAACAAATAAATAAATATTTTTTGAAAAAGTGAGAGTAGCCAGGCCAATTTAATAGAACTTGTGAATCCCATTTATAAATGTAGTTACCAAAAATTATCAGTGCCAGGCTCTGGGCTACAGGCCATTTGTCATTCTTCCACCTCAGTTATCATCTCACTTTTTATTGTGGAAATTGACACTTGCTCCCACCAAAACTTAAGTCGTGGGGTATTCTTGAAACCCGACCAGTCAGTCCTAAAGGATCTCAATCCTGAATATTCACTGAAAGGATTGATCCTGAAGTCAAAGCTTCAATACTTTGACTACCTGATATGAAGAGCTGACTCATTGGAAAAGACCCTGAATCTGGGAAAGATTGAGGGCAGGAGGAGAAGGGGGCAACAGAGGATGAGATGGTTGGATAGCATAACCCACTTAATGAACATGAGTTTGAGCAAACTCCAGGAGATAGTGAAAGACAGGGGAGGCTGGTGTACTGCAGTCCATGGGGTCACAAAGAGCTGGACAAAGCTTAGCAACTGAACAACAATGAATTCTTGAAACTGAGGGAAGGATTTCACATTTCTGGCTACTAAACACATGAAAACTCACCCCTCTGTGTATCAAAGGTCATTTCTACTTCCCTGAGACAGTGTATCTCAAGTCCAGAAAAGGAGGCAGTGGGAAGGAGTGGCAAGTTTGTGGGTAAAGGTGAAAACAGAGCAGGGTTTTGCCTGTTTCCCTTTGAGGCAACCATGTGGTGGGGGAGAAGCTCCTTTTATCCTCTGGGCCCTTCCAGGACAAGAAAAGGATAGATGATCTCATTGATGGTACCTACCAAGGACAAAGCAATCCTATACCTAAGGTCACATTTGCCAAAGGCAGTGGACAAGTGACAGTCAGACATTAGGAGGTGTGCGATGCCAATGAGGCAGGCAGGGTGGGTATAATCACCTCAGACCCTGGAGAGCAGATCTGTGATTTCACTGAGGAAAACCATAGATGTCCCTGAGGAAAATGATGGATGAGAACTATTGTCTAGAAACCAATGGATCACAGGCAGTACAGGACTGCCCTTGGCTCCAAAAGCCCCAAATTTCCCACTGATTTGGGCCATGTGGACCTCTCCTCTTCATACACTCAGACATCGTCTTGGACGGAATCAGAAGCAAAGGGAGAAAGCAGAAGCCAGAAAGACTAGGATTTATTTAAAAGAGTTATCTAAAGAGACTGTATTATTGAGTCAGGAGACTTTACTGGATTGTACTAAATTATTGCCTGAATATTCAATCCAATATGGAGTTCCTAGTACTCAGTGGGATTAAAGCTCGAGGGATAAGCTATTTTAAAAAAGAAAGAATGAGAAAGTTGCATCTTCCTATGCACATCTGAGTGCAATGTGAGAAAATATGTGACCCTGCACCTCAAGGGAAGGGCACTTCTATTTCAGTTGACTTTACTGTTTTTATTACTCCAGGCACATACTCAAGGCCTCCTCTGATTTTCTCCCACATGGAGGCTTGAAACCATGCCACGTGCTCACGCTGGTTGCCAAGTCATTTTTCTCCCCTCAGTGATTCAGCCTCCTCCAAGAAGTCTTCCTAAACCATCAAAGAGCTAACATATGCCCTGATATCACCCCCTTTAACTCACAAGTTCCCTCTGTGTTGTTCCGTATGCTTCCCTTACCTTGTAGTTGTCGTTCAGTTGCTAAGTCATGTTCGACTCTTTGCCACCCCGTGGACTGCAGCATGCCAGGCTTCCCTGTCCTTCACTATGTCCCGGAGTTTGCTCAAACTCATATCCACTGAGTCAGTGACTATTTCTAACTAATACTTATGAACAGTACTAAAGTGTCTAATTTCTGCTTTTATTCCCTTTCTTTTATATAGCAGTCAGTATTTCCAAGCCTAATTTGAAAACGTATATGTAGAAGGTAGATAATAGATGTTTTTTATCCATTGCCTTATGTAGCTCTTCAGGCCAGCAGGTGTTTTAAAATGGTCATGGTTGAGAGTTAAATTATATTTTAGTAGGACAGTGTTTCCATGAAATGGAGCGTTTTCCATTCATTTTCCGTCGGCTTCAGCAACAGGATGATATTCAAAATATGGTTGCATAAAATCTTGAAGCTTCTTCGCCCTTAACAGATGACTTCTGTCTCGGCCCTTACAATGTTTGAGGTACTCAATGGACTACCTTTTCAACAAATCCAGTACAGGTTTGTTTTATTATTGAGGCTTAATTGGTTATGAAATAAAATATTTTATATCTAAGGTGATAACTTGAATCCTCTCTCGGATTGCTCAGATTAGATAATGTGCTTAGTGTTTGGTTGTTGTTGTTGTTTATCACTAATTATGTCCAACTCTTCTTGTGACCCCATGGACTGTAGCTCACCAGGCTCCTCTGTCCATGGGATTCTCCAGGCAAGAATACTGAAGTAGGTTGCCATTGCCTTCTGCAGGGGATCTTCCTGACCCCGGGATCTCCTGCATTGGCAGGCAGCTGCTTTACCACTGAGCCACCTGGGAAACCCTAATTGCTAGTTTACCTGGCAACTTCAGGAACATATATTCCTGATACATAGAATTATCCTAAAATCAAGTGAGAAAGCAGGTGGAAGACACCAAGATTTATTGATTATCTTCTATGTTTCAGAAACTGTCATTTCATCCAATTTTATCTTTATAAATTTCATTCTTTCTTTCGTCATCATTCATTGTTGAAGATCTATAATGTGCCAATATGTCAGGTGCTGAGAATACAGAAGTGAGCCAGACAGGTTTGGTGTCTTTTTTCATGAAATTTGCAATCTAGTTATTTGCTGACTGAAACATGAAAATAGCTGTGAAATTCTCAAAAAAAAAAAAAATCAAGAATGTGCTGACGGCTAACTAGGGAAGAAATTGGGAGACTCTAGCAGGAGAATATAACTTAGACTAGCCACTTAGGGAAGACTTCCCTGTGGAGATCAAGATTACAAAGACCTGATGTATGAATTGTTTAAGTTCATCTAATCGCAGAAAGGAAAACAGATGGAAAGGAAACGAGACAAGATGTGTGGGAGAGCCTCACTGCAATAGACCGAGGAGAAATGGTGGTGACTTGGACCAGGGTAGCACAAATAGGAATGGAGACAAAGTAGGTGGTGAGGCCCCCGGAGGAGGAAATGGCATCCCAGTCCAGTATTCCTGCCTGGGAAATCCCACGGACAGAGGAGCCTGGCGAGTTACAGTCCATGGGGGTCACAAAAGTCAGACAACTTAGCGACTAAACCACCACCACAAGGTGGTGAGTCAGGATATAGGTAAGAGGTAGGATTGGCAGGAGTTAGGGGTCTAATGAATGTGGAGACAGAGACAGAAGGGAGGATTTAGGGTGACTCTCTGGTGGTCCTTATGATTTTGGTGTAAACGTAAAGTATTCAACGGGTGGATTTTGAAAGTGAAAAGGCTTGTGTCTGAATTCTGACTTTCCTACTGATGAACTAAATTAATTAGATTATTGTAGTAGTCACGCTGTTCATCTTTAAGACAAAACTCAAAATAATTAACTTTGCCAGGTAGTCCTCCTCTCCTTGTCCCTTAAATGTGGATATTCCTTAGGTCCTTTTCTTCCCTCATTTCAAATACTCTCTCTAAATGAGATTATCCACCTATTTTCATAGCTTCAACTATTATTTATATGGCATTAATGTCCAAATCTCTGTATAACCCCAGAGCAGACATTTTCTTGAGATCCAGAGTTATGGATACAGCTAATTCCCAGGCAAGTATCTTGGACAACTTAACACTCAGTACTTCCCAACTGACTTCATCACCTCTCCAAAACCATTCTTCTTTATTTGTTTATTTTTGAGTTTTGTCTTAAAGATGAACAGCATGACTACTACAGAAATCTAATTAATTTAATTCATCAGTAGGAAAGTCAGAATTCAGACACAAGCCTTTTCACCTTCAAAATCCACCTGTTGAATACTTCATATTTATGATGTAAGAGGGCAGGAGGAAAAGGGGGCAACAGAGGATAAGATGGTTGAATAGCATCACTGACTGAATGAACATGAGTTTGAGCAAACTCCGGGAGATAGTGAAAGACAGGGAAGCCTGAGTGCTGCAGTTCATGGGGTCACAAGAGTTGGACACGACTTAGCAACTGAACAACTAAATGATGTAAGAATAATTCATTGAAGCATATCTCTGAGCTAGGCCTTCTGTTAACCATTTTTTTTTCTGTGATATCATTTATTATATGAAATCTAAAATATGACACAAATGAAGCTTTTTACAAAACAGAAGCAGACTGGCAGATGTAAACATCAGACTTGTGGTTTTCAAGGGGGAAGGAGGGTGGGAGAGGGATGGACTGGGAGTTTGGGTCAGCAGAGGCAAACTATTATATAGAGGATGGATAAGCAACAAGGTCCCATTCTACAGTGCAGGGAACTATATTCAATACCCTGTGATAAACCGTAATGGAAAATAATATGTAAATGAACGTCTGTGCTGTGCTGTGCTTAGTCACTCAGTCGTATCCAATTCTTTGCAACTCCATGGACTGTAGCCCACCAGGCTTCTCTGTCCATAGGCATTCTCCAGGCAAGAATGCTGGAGTGGGTTGCCATGCCCTCCTCCAGGGGATCTTCCCAACCCAGGGATCAAACCCAGGTCTCCTGCATTGCAGGCAGATTCTTTACCAGCTAAGCTACCAGGGAAGTCCAAATGAATGTCCACACAAATATATGTGTGTGTGTGTGTGTGTGTGTGTGTGTGTGTGTGTGTATACACACATATATAAATATGCACAATGAATGTATATATATATATACACACATATATATATAAACACTGAATCACTTTGCTGTACAGTAGAAATTAACACAACATTGTAAATCAACTACAATAAAAAAAAAAAAGAGAGAGATAGAGGGAGACTCTGCCTGAATTTCTGGCTGGCTAAGAATACCTGGGACCCAGTGACAGCCTCAGCCCTCCCTTTAAAGGAGTCCTCCACCTGGGACTTTGCTCCCTTGCTTTCTCTGTAGAATCAGGAGTGTTGATGGCAATTTATCCATAGGCAATCATACTTCCTTATTCCAGAGCCCCTGGACCGCCTGGGCAGAGCCCCACCAAGAACCCACATTGCCTTTTTTTAAAGTATCAGAGTGCTACTAACAGAACACACACCACAGATCACGATAAAAGACTCTAATTTTTTAAAAAGATGTTATCACTGCAAAACACATATTGTCTTATCCAATGAACACATAACCTATTGCCTACGAAACACTGAGATTCTGTGTTAACCATTTTATATATATTGTTTTATTAATTTTCAGAGCAACCTACCTGTAAACCAAGTATCAGTATTATTCTTATGTAGATGAGAAAAAGACTTGGAGAAATTAACTAAATTCCTCAGAGTTATACAACTACTACATAGCATGACTTTATACCCATTTCTTTCCTTTGCCCAAGATCATGCATGCTTTTAACATTAGTACTAGTGCTCAAACTTGAGTACTCATCAGAATTACTGGAAGGCTTCTTGAAATACAGACTGCTGAGTGACACCCTTTGAGATTCTGATTCTGGTGGCAGATGAGGTCTGAGATCTTGCATGGCTAACTAGTTCCAGCAGCCCACCACAATAATATTGGACGGCCAAAAAGTTCATTCATAACAGCTTATAGAAAAAAACAAACAAAATTTTGGACACCCAATATTCTGCCATCGGCATTTTAACTTGTAAAAAAATCATCAGATATAAATTAGTTAACTCATACTAGTCACTAACATCCAAATACAGCATTGTTAAAATAAGTTGATAATATAAAATTTTATTAAAAAAATTTTTTACCTATCTAATCCTATGATCTCTAAAACAGAATCCACTCCTAATCCCTGTCATGGACTTCGAGAAATTACTTCCAGATGTAAACTCTATCTAACAAACTCTTCACAATTTTTACAACATTAAGTGTATTTATTAGCATTATGTATATGTGCATTATGTCAAGATATGTATGTGTATACATATACATATTGAATTCAGTTAATCTTCAATTTGTCCTAACTTGATTTGTAAATTTATTTTCCCAATTTAAAATATTATTCAGTCTGTTTAGCACAAAGGTAGTCTCTCCACTGCAAATCCAGTTTCTACATTTCAGTCCCAATCAGACATCTTTTAACCATGGCTGTTCTCTGATTCCTGTACGTCTCAGATTAGCACTCATTCCATCTCTTCAAGGGCTGCATTACTTTCTATGAGCATATTAGTCATAACCCAATTTTTTATTTTAGCAAAAAAAAAAAAATCACATAATTCCTTCCCCTGTTAAGGTACTTCAGATGTGTCATGTAGGTATGCTTCTGTTTAAACTCTGCTTTCTTGTCTCAATGATGCTTAGAAAATTCAGTTTAGTTACTGACTTAGACAAGTAACTCAGTGACACATAGGTAATGGGAGGAAAGGAACAGCATTAACTAGCTCCATAAACCACTAAAAATCTGTACAATTAGTGTCACATCTTTGAATTAGAGTCAAAATCAAGGTGGGAGGTGGTGCATATAGCAAGTAAAAAGATACTGGCACTTCTTTGGTGATGCCTGCCATGGGGTCATATCTGTAACAGCAAATTCCTATATTTACTTGTTAAGGTACTACACTTAAAAAAATAATGACAGAGCTTCCCTGGTGGTCCAGTGGTTAAGAATCCACCTGCCAGTGCAGGGACACCAGTTCGATCCCTGGTCCAGGAAGATTCCTCATGCTGCGAGGCAACGAAGCCCTCTTGCCACAGCTACTGAAGTCTGAACACCCGGGGCCCGTGCTCCACAAGAGAAGCCACTGCAATGAGAAGCCTGTATGCCGCAACTCAAAGACAGCCACCACTCACCGCAACTAGAAAACTAGCAGTGAAGACCCAGGGCAAACAAAAACTTAAATAAATAAATAAATAAATAAAATTTTAAAAAACTTTATTATTTTAAAAATAATGATGATGATAAGTCAACAGAAAAACAAGCAAAGACCAAGAGCTCCTCCTGAAACAAAATGCTTCATATACAGTAGTAAAAAGTCCTGAGAGCCCCAGATGAAATGTGACTTTCTGAGGAAAGTGGATAATTTTTACTTGATGGTGAATCGTTAAAAGTGAACCAGATGATTAAACTTAATGGAACAGCCACATTAAACTGAAATTAGTAAAAAACATGCCTCAGGCAGCCTACAACCTTTTATTTGTTGTTGTTTAACTTCTGCCTTTTACAGTGGCCATGATGAATGACATCACAAAAGAAAAAAATCCAATTAAATTCTAAGAGCTCAATAAACCCCTAATGTCTGCTTGTCACCACCACTTTCACTTGTGCTGATGTCTTCTCCCCAAGAAGAGAAAAAAAGAACTGGCCCCAGGGGGGTTCAACAGAAGGGGAGCTGAGTAGAGAGAGAGCGCGCACTAAGGCTTCTGGAAGTTTCTATCCTGTGCACTTCATCAGATGCAGACACTGTGCTGGAAGGGGGGTGAGGTTAAGTTGTTTTATTATCATACGGTGCCTTTGTGAAGAGATGCACTTTCCCACTAGTTTTCAAATATTGATAAATCAGAAGTGGAATCTGCCAAGCAATCCCTGTTCACACTCTTAGTTGGCATCTCCACTGCCCTTTTGTATTGTCCTGGTGTTTGTTCTATAAGTCATCAAAATGGTGTCTCCTGACAGCTAAAAATAAGTTTCTGATTACTTTTACCTGAATAAATCTTGTGACCAGATATGGTATTCACCTACTAAGTGTGCAGCGATTACATATTGAAAGTGATGAAAGAACCAGTCGAGGGGAGTCTATAATCTAGCGGAATGCAGAATATAATAAATCACATGGAAAGATAACAGTTGCCACCTGGTAGAAGAATACTGGCTTTTGATAACAGATTTTACCTGAGCGATACCGTGTGTTTGTTAAATGGGGCTTTCAAAGTCCTCAGAAAAAGTTCTCAAAGTCAAAATAAAAGCAAAAACCCGTTTATTATGAACTAAGAGCTAATAATAGTAACAGTGTCTTAAATTTGGAAGACACTTTATAAAACACATGCTTTTATCCCATGTTTATGTAGGAATTAACAAAGTATTTGTATATAGTCTCTAAATAGTGCTTCATGACGGCCTTGTCCTGTAGCTCCATTATCTTCATTTTCTGGTAAGGATCCTGGTGCTGGGAGGTTAATTCACTCTTCTATGAGCTCACACTTGGTGAGTGAGAGGATGAGCAAGAGCCACACGTGGTTCTCCTGGTGTGGTGCTCCCTGCACTGTGCCAGGATGCTGACCACAGCTGCCCCAGAGCCAGATCCAACAGGCAATGACATTGGTTTCGTTACTCGTGAGTTAATGAAATAGCTTTTTAAGAGCTCTCTTCAGTCATTAGAATTTGACGATGGAGAGTTAAAACTTTCCCCAGTGGCTCTTTCTGTGTAATCAGGGTTTCAACGTTTTCTTAGCATATCACATTACACAAATCATGGTGTGCACTTGTTTTACATTTCTTATTGCATTTGTCTCACTTCTAAGCAATTTCTTCCCTGTTTGCATTTATCTTGCATTATTTCTGTCAAATTGCTCTCAAGACTACTAATTGCATGAATAATATTCTCTTCCTCAAACTCTGCTGTTAACTAGCAGTAGCTGTGCGGTGTTGGACACAGTTTATGTCTCAAAATGAGGTGGCTGCACAGAATAATCTATAAGTCTCTTCTTGCATTCAAGGCCTAATCTGACTCTCACATGATCTGTGTGATTTGGGAAACTCTATGTACTCTAGAGCCTCAGTTTCTTGACTCTGCAATGATGCATTCAATTAGCTCATGTTTCACAAAATGAGTTTCTTGGAACTGTTTTGGGGAACATCAGTATGGATCACACCCAAAAGGATTCATAAGCAAAGAAAGTTCAGGAAAGCCAGGTCAAATAATGTTTAGTACAGTTTGGAACTGTAGGTACTCATAGCCTTTCTTAGGTTAATGGGCAATGGGAGACTCCAAGAAAGAGGCAGAATATGAAGTATTTCCCAAAATTGTTGGGCCACAGAACCTTTGTTTCTCAGCATTTTGTATAAATGATATTCCATGGGACATAATTATATAAAGTCTGGGTTACATGTTTTGAAGTCCCCCTTTTGCCCTGAGATTCTATTTTCAAATATGTTTGTAGAAGTTACTCTGAATATTCCATGCAGTGTTAATCAAGAGAACACAGCATTGGTTTGCCTGTTGCTGTTGTTGCCATTACTATTGTAACATAGCTGATGCTCCACTTAGATGGAGTTGAAATAAGGTAGAGATTGTTACCAAACAGAATTTGGGTCTGCTCAACTGCTGAACAGCAAAGGCAATCTACTGACTCCAGATTGTAATGAAGGAAAGCATAGCATATATTGTAGGCACCAAGCAAGGAGAATGGGTAGCTCATGCTCAAAAGACCTGGACTCCCTGATAGCTTTCAGGAAAGGGTTTTTAAAGGCAACATTTGGCATGACAATTGCTGCTTACAGACCTTCTTCTGACTGGTTGATGGTAAAGTAACAGTGTAATGTTTCAAGAATCATAATCATCAACCTTCTGGTTTCAAACAATCTGGGGCCTACATGCTTGTGGTAGCATGTAAATCATCCTCCTCCACGTGTGGGGGGGCTTACTTTCTGCAGAACTCAAAGTATTTGTCAGATTGTTATGTATATCTCTTAGGACTGTGTATAACTAGGACTCTGTCTTATCACTGAATGATTTGCTTTTCCTTTGTTTGTGCATTCCCTCAGTTCCCTAATTAGTAACTGCTTGAGTCTGCAGACTCAAGGGCTTTTATACCCAGGAGGACCTCACAGGGTCCTCACGGGTTTTAAGATTAGCAGCCTTCCTATGAACACTAACCTTTCTGTATGTATACTTACAACTGAGGTCTGAACAAAGTGCTTGATAAAAAGCACTTTTTGAAAAAATTTGTGAATAGCCTTAGATTATCAGAAGACCTATGAGATACTCCTCAAAGTCTTGCTGAGGTGGGAAAAAGGGAACTAAAGAAACAGCAGGAAAGTCAACACAGTGGAAATGAAATTCAGAATAAGTAACATGGGCTACAGTTTCAAGATCATCCTCTTCACTTTAGTTGTGTCTTTATGTTCATTAGCTCAACCCTTTACCCAGACCCATTTCACTGGCTGTTTATCTTATCAGAACCTCTGCTTGATTGCCTTCAGGGGCAGAGAGCCCACCACTTCCTAAGACAGATTATTCAATTTTAGGCTGCCTCTAATTTTTAGAAGGTCCTTTCCCATATTAAACTAAAATATGTGTTAAATATTCTTATTCCAAGTGACTGTGTAAATGACATATTTGGTGGGGATTCAAGGCATTGTCCCTGGCAGCACTTAAGATTTTTTTTTTTTTCAAACACTCTGAGTTGAATTTCATAAATAAATAAATTTCACATTTCCTAGAAAATTGACAATAATCTCCATCATATTAGAATCAAAAAGATTGACTAGCTTCCCTAAATTCACCAAGATAGCAATGTGTAGATGCAGAATGTACTCTCTGATTAAAAAATCCAAAATCTTTTTCTCAACAGTGTATTGCTTCTATAGTAAGTATGTGTACATAAACGTGAGGAGGTGGGTGTATTAATAGAATCTGAAAGCTGTAGTGAAAATAGAGAAATAGTGAAAATAGTTCTGTTCCAGCCAGGCTAATGTGTCCTTGGGCATTTTTCTATTGTTCTGGCCTGTAGTTTTTGAGTCTTCAAATGAAGATTACTAAACTTTACACGAGTTCCAGTTCTGGAAATTTCTGTGATTATAAGGAAACATGCTCATTAACGAATGACATTTACTATTGAGGATTTCGGTAAACAGTAAAAGAAAAAAATCTGCAACCCTTAGAAAGACTTGAATGAAAGTGAACATAGCATTGCATTATAAAGACAAACAGTTTAGGATCACATGCTTGACTTTTACTTTCTTTCATTTTTTTTTCTACACTAGTTACATTCAGACCAGGATAGAGGAGATGGATCACTTAAATATATCCTTTCAGGAGATGGAGCAGGAGATCTCTTCATTATCAATGAAAACACAGGGGACATACAGGCCACAAAGAGGCTGGACAGGGAAGAAAAACCTGTTTACATACTTCGAGCTCAGGCTATAAACAGAAAAACAGGGAGACCCGTGGAGCCAGAGTCTGAATTCATCATCAAGATCCATGACATCAATGACAATGAACCAATATTCACCAAGGAGGTTTACACGGCCACTGTTCCCGAAATGTCTGATGTCGGTAAGTGAGATGTGATTCAATTGTTTCCTCTAGTACATCAACTGACTCAGGAATCCTATGAGTGAAATTTGCTGAATTGAATGAACTTGGATGCTACATTCTAGATACACTGTGTTTCAAACAATCCATTTAGGTCCTTTTTGTAAGTGGACCAGTGTCTCCTAAGATTAGTCCTATTATTTTTAAGAAAACAATATTTCCTCTAGTGATTAGGGAATGAAAAGTGGCAGAGTGAGAAGGGCAGGGAGAAGGAGAGATCATTTCATCTGCTTCCTCTCCCACTCTAAATGCCCACTTTATTTCTTGATAGTCCTCTATATTTCTCTTAGCCTATAGTAGAATTGGGCATTAGGTAAAGATCTCCCCAGTGGAAAACAAAAGCCCTGAGTTTACAGTTCAGACTGAAGAGTAATTATATTTGAGAAAGAGACTCAAAGAAAACTTTTTTAAAAATCCATGAATAATATGCAGATGATGTCTATGGGATATAGTCTTTATTAAGTGGTGAAAATTGAGACTCATGACATTAATATGGTAAGTTAATACTCTGCAGAATTCTACTACCAATTTTAATGTGTGCATTTAGTTTGCTTAGATTGGGAAAATGTGAATTTTTCTTAAATTAAGAAAAAAATCCTACTGACATCATTGTTAACCACATTAAAACACTTCAGGAGACAGTGACAAATTTTCAACTACTTCTGTAAAGGGTTATTTTAAGTTTCACTCGGTGTCAAGTTCAAAAGGGCTAGATTACATAATAAAAACATTTCCATCATTCTGTGAGTCAGCTATCAAGGATATTTCAGCTCACAGTTCCAAGACTTGAACAATAGCTAATCTACAGAAACGATTATAAAACATCCAAATTTTTCTCATGAAGAAATTGCTCATCTCATTACTTGAAGTCACTTTGTTTTGTTAGAAAAATCACAAATCATCACCAAAGTGGAGGATTAGAATTCTTTTAAACAGAAGATTTGTTAGGAAAAAAAATATTTTTCCTCTGTGTGGTAAAGGGCAAAAAGAATTAATGAAAGACTGTCGGGTCATCCGCACCATACAGAACAGCTATAGCCAGATGCGAAAAGTGTGACTGTATAATATAAGGAGCACCATTTGCTTCTGAAGCCATTATAGTTAAATATGTTTTATAAATATTTGGGGGGTAGCTGGCAATAACAGGTCTTGAGGAAAAGAAGGCTTTTTCCAATTTGCACACAGGCACAGTTATGTTGATATTTATTGTTATCATAAATTAACATGTCATTATTGTGATAATAAAGGCATCCTAAAGGAATCATATAAAGGTAGTGGGACAGCAACAAGGTGGTATAAATGGACTTTGATATCAAATGGACCAGAGTTTGAAACTATCACTACTAATAAGCAACTATGTGGCCTTAGGTAAATAAACGACTTGATGTCTCTGACCCTCCAGTTTCATATCTATAAAAAAGAAATAATAAACATCAACTCCTAAATCCTTATCATAAGAATGAAAGGAAAAAACAAGTGCACAGCCCCAAGTACCACATCAGCAACTAATAGGCACTCAAAATATCCAGATAGTCATGTTCTAAAAGCAATCAAATTTTGCATTAATGTCAAGTAAGAACATAGGTGTTTGTTGACTTCTATTAATTCTCACTCTAAAATCTTATGCTTTCATTCTTCCCTCATTCCTTGCTAAATTACAAGGATGGATGCTCTACCTTATGCATCAACATGCTACATCCAACAGTATGCCACCCTATGACAGTATAGTGTATTAGTTCAATAAATAGAATTGGTTAGATATTATAAAAGCAAGGTGAAAATTCCAGTATTCCCTAACTGTGACTTCCCTACCCTGTTCATGGACAGGAGAATTCTATCAGTATGTTTACTCTGTCTAATATGAATACCAAAAATCATCCATAAAATGATCTTAATCAGAGGGTCTTACCTTTTTATGAAGTCACAGACCCCTATCAGAATCAGATAAAATCTATGGCACTTCTCCACTGTGTCATATCCACTTAGGCATACACATAAAACTTTGCATGGAATTTCATGGGGATTAGGGGTACTAAGAAGATTATTAACTATGGTCTCTAAAATAAGAATGCCAATCTGAAACAACATAACTTTCTTTGTACATTTAATTATAATCATCTTTGGGGATTATAAATTCCAGATGTGTATTCCCCACTATTCCAATTAATTCTTTACTTAATCCAAAACTGCTTCTCTTAAGGTTCAAGAGAAGGCCTTTCAACCTTTTAGAATTATCAGATAGATTTATCACCTAGGATGCTTTTATTTACAAGTAACAGAAAACCCAATTCAAATTACTTTAAACAATGAAACTGTTTATCGGTCACATTAAGTCTAAAAGCAAAGTGGACTTTGAACATAGTTTTATTTGGATTCTACCTATTTCCCTGTAATTTTGTCCTATTCAGCTTTGTCCTCGGACTGGCATTGCCAAGATCACAAAATAGGTGCTGCATTTTCAAGCTCCACATCAGCATGTTACATTCAGGGAGCAAAAGCACCTACGACACAACAAATTTCCAGCAAAATCACAAATGGCCCTCCAATTGAACAATACCTAAACTAATCCTTGTAGAAAAAAGTAGTACAAACTGCCAATAGATTTAGGCCTAGACAACTTGAAAGAATCACTGTAGCAAAAACCCAATCAAATCTCACCCTTGGAGATGGACTGGAATCAGTTCCACCCAAAGTCACGATCATTCCCCTGCTCCCCTTACATTTAATCCTTGTTGTTTTTAGTCACTAATGGGAAGTGAATGTCTCTCAGTCATGTCTGACTCTTTGCGACCTCATAGACCGTAGCCCACTGGCTCCTCTGTTCATGGGGATTCTCCAGGCAAGAATACAGCAGATGGATAGGCATTCCCTTCTCCAGGGGATCTTCCCAACCCAGGGATCAAACCCAGGTCTGCTGCATTGCAAGCAGATTCTTTACCAGCTGAGTGACCATATCCAATTCTTTTGCAGCCCCATGAACTGTATCCTGCCAGTCTCCTCTGTCCATGGGATCTCCTAGGCAAGAATACCGGAGTGGGTTGCCATTTCCTTCTCCAGGGAATGATCCCAACCCAGATGTCGAATCTATGTCTCCTGAATTGCAGGCAGATTCTTTACCACTGAGTCACCTGGGAAGCCCAATTTAATCCTTTCAAAATTTATGAACGTCGCTCACATTCCTTCAGAATAAGAAATCCAAGGCTTTTTAGCCTAGCATCCTACTGTGGTTCTCCACTCCCTTGCCATGATAGTTTTGTATAGAAGTATGATTGTGCTTTTTCCTAATGTGTGGGTATCGAGGATCCATAAGGAATCCTTAATTTATTTTCAATTCATGTTTCTGTCATTACAGGCACATTTGTTGTCCAAGTCACTGCAACTGACGCTGATGATCCAACCTACGGGAACAGTGCTAAAGTTGTCTATAGCATCCTACAGGGGCAGCCCTATTTTTCAGTTGAATCAGAAACAGGTTAGAATTCCTCTTGCATCTTCTTTTTAAGATCTGTAATTTTAATTGACATGCTCAGCTGAGCTAGCATCTAATAAAAATAATCAGTGTGATTGAATTTTCTTAGATTCATCTCCCAAGCACCAATGACATATTTGTAAACATGACATCCAGATCATTTTAATCAAGAAATCTGACAATGGATCTTTCAGCTACTGTGTTTATACAAGGGAGATTTGGAAAAATTACACATTGCCTTATTATTCCCTCCAGTTTGAGATAAAACTAAAAGGACAACCCCTTTTGATAGCCACAAGGGTTGTTTACACATTCTGATTCTTCTTTTTCTAGTTACTTAGCAGGATTGCATTTCTCTACCTTACTGGAAAGCTAGATGTAGCCATATGATTTATTTGGGGCAATAAAATGTGGTAGTCATATGAGTCATTTCCAAGCAAAATTTTTAGACCTGGTGCATAATCCACCATTTTCCCTCCCACTTGCCACAGTGATCATGGATGGAAACCAGTATCAAGCGAGTCTTCAGCCTGAATGTCTAAAGGTTATCATGAGCAGATTTTCTTTCTGGCCTGCCCAGAGCACTTTAGTTTTGTTAAGCCACTGAGGTTTTACTTTGTTGGTTGTCACATTGTCTAGCTTATCTTAACTGATACCGCCCTAAAAAAAAAAAAAAATGGATTGCTTTAAGTCTTTTTTCCACATCTCAGTTTTCTGCACTTTCTCCACAAAGTAGCACACTATCTATGATGAACTGTGTTTTAACGCATACCACTTGTACTGTATTGTAACACTGGCTTAAAACTCAACATTCAGAAAACTAAGATTGTGGCATCCGATCCTGTCACTTCATGGCAAATAGATGGGGAAACAATAGAAACAGTGACAGATTTTTTTTTCTTGAGCTCCAAAATCACTGCAGATGGTGACTGCAGCCATGAAATTAAAAGATGTTTGCTCCTTGGAAGAAAAGCTATGACTAACCTAGACAGCATAGTAAAAAGCAGAGACATTACTTTACCAACAAATGTCCGTCTAGTCAAAGCTATGGTTTTTCCAGTAGTCATGTATGGATGTGAGAGTTGGACTATAATGAAAGCTGAGTGCTGAAGAACTGATGCTTTTGAACTGTGGTGTTGGAGAAGACTCTTGAGAGTCTCTTGGACTGCAAGGAGATCCAACCAGTCCATCCTAAAGGAAATCAGTCCTGAATATTCATTGGAAGGACTGATACTGAAGCTGAAACTCCAATACTTTGGCCACTTGATGCAAAGAACTGACTCATTGGAAAAGACCCTGATGCTGGGGAAGATTGAAGGTGGGAGGAGAAGGGGATGACAGAAGATGAGATGGTTGGATGGCATCACTGACTTGATGGACATGAGTTGGAGTAAGCTCCAGGAGTTGGTGATGAACACGTGCTGCAGTCCATGGGATCGCAAAGAGTCGGTCACGACCAAGCAACTGAACTGAACTGAACTTGAACTTATAGTAATTTCCACATGTATTTTTGCTATCATGTTAGGAGTCAAGTTCCTTTTACCCAATTTTCAAGCTTCCATTATTGTTTGGATATCAAAATCTTTCCAAGTTACTATATCTAGTTGGAAATCAATGTACGAGGTGCAATGAACTTGGAAAGAATCCCAAGGAGAAAGAAAATGTTGAGTTTAGAGACAATGAGGATGAAAAATTAGAATTATTCAACTTAAAGGACAAAAGGCTAAGGTGATCTCCTGTATTTAAATAGAGAAGTTCTATTATTTGGAGAATAGAAAGCAGTTTCACTTTCACTGAAGCCAGCACTATAGGAATAAAATTGACCTGTTGTCTGAGGTATTATGTTAAAAATAAAGGAAGATATTTTCAGTTTCATTAGTCATTAAGCACTGGAATATGCCACCAGAGACGGTTATAAAGACTTCATCAGTGATTTTTGAAAGAATGTGGTTAATTTAAGCCCAAGCCTTACACAGAAAGTAGGCAAAATTCTAGAAGTTCTTTAAACTAATTATTTTATAACTACCTAACAATAGAGATAATTTTTATCTAGCTGAAGAGTGTTGGTCACTTCTAGGACCTGTTGAACTAAAGTTCACCTCAGCTTTAGGGAAAAGATTCTCTAGGATCATACAAGATGATTATTATGAGAGAACCAATACTGTTTTCATAAGACTATAGTTCTGTGGTTTAGAAGATCCTCAGAACATTCGTTATGGTGGGTATATTTGATAAGGAATCACTCAATTCAGTAAAGTGAAACTCAAGAGTCAGTGCAAGTATACGCACGTACATATGCATGCTCAGTCATGTCCACCTCTTTTTGACCCCATGGACTGCAGCCCGCCAGACTCCCTAGTCCTTGGAATTTCCCAGGCAAGAATACTAGAGTGAGTTGCTGCTTCCTCCTCCAGTGGGTCTACCCATCCAGGGATCGAACCCACGTCTCATGCATCAGCAGGCAGATTCTTTACCCCCCGAGACATTAAGGAAGTCTTTTCAAGTATATATGACTTTCTTAACAGTTTCCTCATAATACATCTAATTGTCTTTTATTCTACTGTGGCATAGTAGTATAGCACTGTGCCACATGCCAAGTTATGTTTTGCTGTGTCATCTTATAACACTTAACAGTTATACAACTTACAGTCTGCATTACTGAAGGATGTAACTTACATTTGTTTTCATTCTTCTTGCATTATAGGTGAATGAGTGTGTGCGTGTGTGTGTGTGTGTGTATGTATGTTTTAATGTATCTACCTCCCCTATGTGGTTTTAATTTCCTTCAGTACAAAGATTATCTATGATCAATCATCTTTATGGTCACCCATGACATCTGCATAGTGTTAGGCACATTGTGGGTGACAGTCTATGTTTGTTTGCATAAATAAATAATTTTGGAAAGTATTTTTACTACATCCCTTTCCATTTCTGAATTTCATACCCACAGGTATCATCAAGACAGCCTTGCTCAACATGGATCGAGAAAACAGGGAGCAGTACCAAGTGGTGATTCAAGCCAAGGATATGGGTGGCCAGATGGGAGGATTATCTGGGACTACCACGGTGAACATCACGCTGACTGACGTCAATGACAACCCTCCTCGGTTTCCCCAGAGTAGGACATTTGATTGGATGACTTTCTTCGGGGAACTTTTGTAAAACTGTAACTTTAAGAATGATATGTATTTTTTCTTTATTGTTATTAATTGCCAAAGTTAGTGAACTTAGTAAGAACTGGCACATTCACTAAAAGTGAGCTGACAGTACTGATGCTCAGTAGATGTAAACGTTTATCAGTAATTAGCTGAGCAGTTGTCTGATATGTCGGTTATTATAAAAGCAATATCATTGTTTTATTTTTCTTTATTAATAAGATTACCACAGACATAAATATGCTTGTGCAAAACATATGTTTACAAGCACGCTGCTATTTATTAGGAAAAAATTGACCGTATATTTTGTGAATTTAATCAGGCATGTAATCTCCTTTAAGTCTTTGTAAGGCGAGGATTTATCATTTTACTGTTTCTAAAAATAAAACTGTAGAAATAACTATATACTTAAACCATTTCTACTCATAAATAGTTTTCCACATTATGGTTAACTGAGATGCCAAAAGTCATCTCTAAAATCTTTAACAATCATGATTAGATAAGAAGGAAGATGAAGGAAGATAACTGCCCACTCTTAAGCAATGCACTTGACCTGTTCACTTGTAGACCTTAGTGGGTACTGGCTTTCATGTCATTTTTCTTCCAACATCAAAATTCCTTTCTGACCATGATTTCCTAAGTGAAAGTCACTCAGTCATGTCCGACTCTTTGCAACCCCATGGACTACACAATCCATGAAATTCTCCAGGCCAGAATACTGGAGTGGGTACTATCCCCTTCTCCAGGGGATCTTCCCAACTCAGGGATCGAATCCAGGTCTCCTGCATGGCAGGCAGATTTTTTACTGCCTGAGCCACTGGAGAAAACTATTTAATACCTGAATCCCTTCTTATAGGAGAAAATAGTTGCCCATCATTAAGTACAAAACCCACTTACTCAAATGTGGCCATTTTTTTAGAGCCAGTCAACCGATTAAGAGCTTCTTTTATAATGGAGATACACACAGATCAACAGGAAATACTTGTATTTTCTTTACTTTAAAAAAAAAAATAATTTATTTTTTATTGAAGAATAATTCCTTTACAGAATTCTGTTTTCTGTCAAACCTCAACATGAATCAGTCATAGGTATACATATATGCCCTCCCTTTTGAACATCCCATCCATCTCCATCCCCATCCTACCCCCTCTAGGTTGATACAGAGCCGCTGTTTGAGTTTCCTGAGCCATATAGCAAATTCCCGTTGGCTATCTATTTTACATATGGTAATGTAAGTTTCCATGTTACTCTTTCCATACATCTCACCCTCTCCTCCCCTCTCACCATGTCCATAAGTCTATTCTCTATGTCTGTTTCTCCATTGCTGCCCTGTAAATAAATTCTTCAGTACAATTTTTCTATATTCCATATACGTGCATTAGAATATGATATTTATCTTTCTCTTTCTGACTTACTTCACTCTGTATAACAGGTTCTAGGTTCATCCACCTCATTAGAACTGACTCAAATGTGTTCCTTTTTATGGCTGAGTAATATTCCATTGTGTATATATACCACAGCTTATTTATCCATTCAGCTGTCGATGGACATCTAGGTCACTTGCATGTTCTAGCTATTATAAATAGTGCTGCAATGAACACTGGGATACATGTGTCTTTTTCAATTTTGGTTTCTCCAGGGTATATGCCTAGAAGTGGGACTCCTGGGTCATATGGTGGTTTTATTCCTAGTTTCTTAAGGAATCTCCATACTATCTACTTTTTTCAAGTATTTAATCATAGTTAGCTAAATGCAAAAACAGAATAGCTAACTTATTTCTATTTAACAGGCAGAAGACAGTTTTTATGAAACCTAAAACATCCATTCAGGAGCCTGACATGAAAAAATCGGGATCACCAACACGTTCTCCCAAAACCTCTTTTCTATGTGGAAATGGCTTGGGGAAGGATAGCAGGAGGATTTACCCATACCTTGTTACCGGGGACTTCCCCCTCTCCACTCTCTCCTAGAATAGACTGTGACCATTTCTGCATAATGTCCTAAGGTGAGGGATAAGAGAATATAGGAAGGTAGTGGAGGCACTCAAGTACACTTAACACTTCCCTCATGATAAAACTGACCTCTTTTATCATCATATCAAGAATGAGCTCAATACTTAGTGAATTAAATATTATTAAAGTATTATACTTTTGGGGGCTTCCCTGATAGCTCAGTTGGTAAAGAACCCACTTGCAATGTGGGAGACCTGGGTTTGATCCCTGGGTTGGGAAGATCCTCTAGAGAAGGGAAAGGCTACCCACTCCAGTATTCTGGCCTGGAGAATTCCATGGACTATATAGTCCATGGGGTCACAAAGAGTCGGACACGACTGAGAGACTTTCACACTTTAGTAGTGTCATAGTGTAAATTTTCTTTCCAAGGCAATTTGTGTAAATAGTGGGTAAAATGTAATGGTCGAGAGTAGGGTAACTTTTGTTTTTGCTATTTTGGGGTGGAGGGGTGGTGCTAAGGACATGCTAGCCTGGCATACTTAAACTGAAACTCACATGTAGTCTCCTTTGACTAATTTTCCAACATGAAGACGTAAGAAAAGTGTATGTCTATATAATAGAGTTTTTAATTAGTGGTATAAATACAAGAATGGGAGAGATCCATGTATAAAAAAGACACTAATATTTAAAGGAAAAAAAAATCAGTCAGAGCTAGAAGAATTTCAGAGCTTTATTCCTCAGTTTATTTATACATATCCTTAACTGCAACTAAACCAGCTCCACATATGAGTGAAGGAATCTCGTCTCTACTTGGATACATTCTCTGAAGTGCTGTAATTTGTTTTCACCTTCAGTTACTATTAGCAATGACAGAAAGAACTCTTAAAGAATACCTAGTAACTGGCTTAAAGTCACAGTTCCGGTTAAATTCTTTTCTATTCTTTCTGCTAGATTACATTAACAGGAGGCTTCGAAAACTGCACCCTCCTCTAACAGTTCAGACTTTCTCCCAATCACACCATAAACTTGGAAGCTTACTTACAGGACAAGAAAAGTGTTTTCCCTTTGCCAAGAGACAAGTCATGAAATAGAATAAATATTCTTAACAACCATGAAAGTAAAAAAAAGAGACAAGGGCACCATTAATTATTTTAAGGAAAGCACAAATCTGCCTGCATCCATGGTACTATCTGAACAAACTGCTAGAAAATGGGTTTTGTTTTTATTATGATGGGGTGTAATTAGTCTGTGTTTGACTTGTATTTGTCTGGTCATTAATAGGTACATATCAGTTTAAAACCCCTGAATCTTCTCCACCGGGTACACCAATTGGCAGGATCAAAGCCAGCGATGCCGACGTGGGAGAAAATGCTGAAATCGAGTACAGCATTACAGAGGGAGAGGGGCTGGACATGTTTGATGTCATCACCGATCAGGAAACTCAGGAAGGGATTATAACTGTCAAAAAGGTAATGCATTTTTAAAATACTGTGCAAATGAAAGCATTTATTTTTCTCTGGTCCCCCAGTAACTGGGGGCAATTACATCTTACATGAACATTCCTCTCAAGTCTTGTTTATTAATTTTTTTAAGAGTAAGAGTGTTGCATGCATTGCACGCATGCTAGGATGCTTCAGTCGTGTCCCACTCTTTGTGACCCCATGGACTGTAGCCCACCAGGCTCCTCTGTCCATGGGATTTTCCAGGCAAGAATACTGGAATAGGTTTCCATTCCCTTCTCCAGGGAATCCTCCCAACCCAGTGATTGAACCCGTGTCTCTTACATCACCTGCATTGACTGATTGGTTCTTTACCACTAGTACCACTGGGAAGCCCAATTTTTTTAAAGACCTAGTCTAATTACATTGAGAGTTCTTTGGTTGGCTTTCAGGGGTTCTCAATAATCTTATGCATTCATTAATTCTATACTTTTTAATAAACTTGTATTAAAAAGTTCCTAAGTAAATAGCATAAACAAATGAAACACATAAAAATACATGAATAAATAGTATAAGTGAAGAATAAATTTTAAAACAGTGCCAGACACCGTTTGAATGCTGGAGATGCAATAGTACATTCAACAAGATGGTCTCTGCTCTCATGGAACCGCTCGTATGGACAAGAAAGCAAATGAACAAAGGAACACATATAACTACAAATTCCACTACATGATTTGAAGGAAAGGAGTAATACAAGCAGTGACAAAGATGATTTGAATTAGAGAGAGAAGATATATCAAGACCACAAAAATAAAGTAACAAAATTTCCTGCAAGCTTTTTAGCTACTTTTTGAAATGCAATAATTAAGATTTTATATTCTGAATTCCTGTTTTCCTCCTATGTAGTTAATCTCTACTTTGGAACACGCACACAAAAACTTTATGTTCTGAATTCTTATTTGTCCCCTATGTACTTATTTACCCCCAAAATTGTCATGGAGCAGTATACTAAAATGTGGCAAAAGTTAAAAATCAATAAACTGCTTCAAAGCTAAAAATAATATTAATTTTGGTTACTGTGCTTAATGAGTTCACTTTCGTCATGTATTGTGTCTTATTTCGGAGAAGGCAATGGCAACCCACTCCAGTACTTTTGCCTGGAAGATCCCATGGACGGAGGAGCCTGGTAGGCTGCAGTCCATGGGGTCGCTAAGAGTCGGACACGACTGAGTGACTTCACTTTCACTTTTCACTTTCATGCCTTGGAGAAGGAAATGGCAACCCACCCCAGTGTTCTTGCCTGGAAAATCTCAGGGACGGGGGAGCCTGGTGGGCTGCCGTCTATGGGGTCGCAGAGTCAGACACGACTGACGCGACTTGGCAGCAGCAGTATCATATTTTCTCTCTCCTTTGCTGTAATGTTTTATTTGCTGGTAAATATAAGCATAGGGGGATGTAAACAAGAAGAAAAATTTTCCTCTTAAGCTTTGGATTGTATGTCTTAATATCTGGAAACACAATAAAACATGTTTCAGTGACATTCAGATCAATGTTTTATACTATAATATAATTAGGAAGCCCATTAGTGTGCATTAACCTTTTTAATTTTCTTGGTGCCTTATCAGATTCATGCTGAAATTTTGCCTAGCTGACTAAATCACATTCACTAACATCTTGATTAATTATGTTTCTAGTGAGCCTTGTCATATTATCATCTAAAACTAAAAGTCAGCAATAAGCATTTGGGTTCACTATGTCTCCAGAAGCAGAGATACTTCTACAGACCTCTGACAACAGTGATCATTACTTTCTTTGGCAAGTAATTAGCCAGATGCCCTTATCTGGATATCACTTGGAATATTTTGACACTTCATACCAAAAACAAAAACAAATTTTAATCTATTTTATCTGAACAAGGAATAGGAAATTAAACTGCAAACCTGCAGCTCTCCATCCTAGCTAGGATCTTAGTTCCTCCACCGGGGATCGAACCCATGCCCCCTACACTGGAAGCACAGAGTCTTAACCACTGGACCACCAGGGAAGTTCTTTGACAAATTTTAAACCCTCAGTGACTGTTCAATGAAAGCCAAATGTGACAACATCTGACACAGAATGCTCTACTACATATTTGCCAACCTGCCCCTGGTATGGCTCCTGATAGTCAAATATAAGGACTTTTATAAAAGGGGCCTGTTTAGGTTATCTCCTGCTTCTAGGTGCCCTCTCCTGCGCATCATAAACTTTCATTCCTGATGCATGATTTCTGCCCCAATTTCATCAGGATTGTGTGGCATCTGAATTCCCATGTCTTTTCCCAACATTATGCTGTGTAACAATGCCTCAAAGCAATATGATCACATTCATTTATCAGTGGTTTGCATTAAAAATGGCTCATGTCTTGACTTTCTGTGTCTTGACTGCTTTAAATATGTCATTTCTTCCTCCCCTCACTTCCCACAAGCTCTTGGACTTTGAAAAGAAGAAAGTGTACACCCTCAAAGTGGAAGCCTCCAATCCTCACGTTGAACCCCGCTTTCTCTACCTGGGTCCATTCAAAGATTCAGCCACGGTGAGAATTATGGTGGAAGATGTAGATGAGCCCCCTGTCTTCAGCAAACTGGCCTACATCCTGCAAATAAGAGAAGATGCTCAGATAAATACAACAATAGGCTCGGTCACAGCCCAAGACCCAGATGCTGCCAGGAACCCTGTCAAGTAAGCACACTTCTGTGACATGTCTCTTCCATAAGTTTGTTGATTTAAATTCAAATATTCACTTGTAAATGGGAAAAGATGAATCCTTTTTTCCAGTTAGTTGTATTTTCCCTTGAAAACTACTTTAAAGTACTTTTACTACCTTTACACTTCTTGAACAATATAAAATATTATTTTAGCAACTAAATAAACCTTAAAAACTAAACATTTGGGAATTGCCCTGGTGGTTCAGTGGCTAAGATTCTGTCCTCCCACTGCAGAGGGAATGGGTTCGATCTCTGGTTGGGGAACTAAGATCCCGTATACCTTCAGTCAGCCCCCAAAATTATTTTTTTAATTTGGGAGGAAGACATAAAATGAGCTGTAAGGAGTTTATTGCTTACTTGGGAGTGATACAAGGTAATGCAGTTGAATGGGCTGGGATTTCTTTTCAGGTCTCAGATTTGTCAAAGCTGGCGGAGGAAGCACTTTTAACAAACAAGGCACTGGGCTTGAAAGTCTGTTTTTCAAGTGTGGAAGAACCTATCATATAACATTTACAGGCAGAATTATGCTCCATTTGGATGCGTAATTTTTTTTCTTTTGCAGACATGGATAAAAACAAGCACAGTTTCATGATATATGTCTGGGAAATCATGGGGAAATTAATAGAGTTGAGTCCAAATATATACCAAGTAAGCAAGCTCTATTTTCCCTGTACACTTTCACTGTAAATTACGTTGTAAGAAAGCCTCATGGCTCTTTGAGACCACCATTGCTTAAGTATGCTAAAATCTTATCACAAAAGCACTGGAGTCCACGGCTTCCAGCCTTTACCCATAGCTTAGTTGACTCGCTGAGAAAAGTGCTAAACCAGAATATTATTGTGTCAGTTATTCCCCGTGAAGAAAGTAAGCAGACAGAGAAGTTGTGCCAGTGAATCCAAAAATTTCTGCTCAGGGCATTTGCCATGTGCCAGGCCTGTTCTAGGCACTAGGGATGTGAGAGAGAACAGTACCCAGTCCTGAGTGCAGGGAGCTTGCATTCTAACTGGGGATGACAGAAATAAGCAAACAATATATATGTGGTAGTGTTAGTTGCTCAGTCATGTCCAACTGTAGCCCGTCAAGCTCCTCTGTCTATGGAATTCTCCAGGCAAGAATACTGGAGTGGGTTGCCATTCCCTTTTCCAGGGGATCTTCCTGACCCAAGGACTGAACCTTGTTCTCCTGAATTGCAGACAGATCCTTTACTGTTTGAGCCACCAGAGAAGCCCTGTGATAAGTCAGGTGACACTAAAGTGTAAGCAGCAAAATAAGACAGAGAAAACAAAGGGTGGGACTTCCCTGGCGGTCCAGTGCTTAAGACTCCATGCTTCCAATGCAGTGGGCTTGGGTTCAAGCCCTGGTCAGGGAACTAAGATCCCCCATGCTGTGTGGCACAGCCAAAAGAAAGAAAGAATACAAAGGGCATCTGGATACTGTCTTAGATGGTGCAATCAGGCCTGGCCTTGTTGGAAATCATTTGAGTAAAGATTTGCATGAAATGAAGGGATGAACTACACTGATATCTGGGGGAAGAAGATGCCAAGAAGAGGGAACAGCAAGGGGAGGATCTACTATCAGAGCTTGCCTGGCATATGGGAGGAGAGGCCAGCCAGGCTGAGACCAGTCACAGATAAAGAGAAATTACGGTATCAAGTATCAGGCAACAGAGAGGTTCGGTAGCTGGTGAGCGAGGCAGGTCCTACTGCAATTTGTGGGCCCTTGTAACCACTGTATTTTATTCTGATTGAGGTAAGAAGCCACTGGCAAGCTTTGAGCAAAGGTAACTAACCCAAAACTGCTCTCTAAAAGGATCACTTTGGTTGTTGCGTGAAGAATACTTTTTTGCAGATGAAAGACTTTGAGGTTCTAAGGCAGTTGTTTCCTAACTTTTCAGCCACTGAGCCCTTTGTTCGAATGAAATCTCATGGCAAGTCCCACAACTAAAACACAGAAATGCCTGGCTTATTTTCAGAGAATAATTTTAAATCTTTGGGAAAAGAGACTTTGTTGTTTTATCATTCTACTGGACTATCTCCTTGAATTGCATGATGGGCAACCCAGAGCAGCCACATGAGAGCTCCACGGGTCAAGGGTTCCTCCATACACATTTAATGTTATTAATAAGGAAAATGGGTTTATCGAGGGGTGCTAGTGGTAAAGAAACCACCTGCCAATGCAGGAGACATACTAGACATGGGTTCAGTTGCTGGGTCCAGAAGATCTCATGGGAGGGCATGGCAACCCACCCCAGTATTCTTGCCTTGAGACTCCCATAAACAGAGGAGCCTGGAGGGCTACAGTCCATGGGGTCTCAAATAGTGGGACACAAGTGAAGCAACCTAGTATGCAGCACGTAGCACACACACAACAGGGAATTTAAACGATGGCCTTTGCTTATACAACATGAATAACCGTAAGTACTTTCACAATGGGCTTTTACTCAAAGTTTGTATACTGCATAAGAAAACAGTCTTAGCAAGTCAATATCAAGATCAATTTAAATGTGCTAATGCTGAAAGTTTATAAATATGAATTTTGATTACCTCTTTGATCAGTCAAAATATTTTTAATGAAAGAGATAATGTCTTCTGGGAATTTAGGCTGCATTTTTATATCTGTTTTGCTTTTATACCACATACCACTTTTACCCATTGTATTTATTTTGTTTCATTATAGGAAGTAGTTAGGTTGTCAGAAGGTAGGTTGGCTGTCAACTAATTTTAAAATTTTTTCTGCCAGTCTTCCTTTGGTACATATGGATTTCATATATAGACATAGATTTAAAGATAAAAATATATATAGATACACTGGTACATAGATGTATGTTCCAGTGGTTTCTTTATAGGAGAAACTGATTCTTATATTCAGAAAGTACAGCCATATATAGTTTTTGCTTATTCAAGACATAAATATGGAACAATTAAGTATTAAATGCCATCTTAAGAGTATAATTAATACTAGAGAATTCTTCCCCAAACATTAATTTATCATTATTTTAGCACAAATCTTTACTTCTTTAGTCACATAAAATAATTTTCTTTCAACAACTTTACATCACAAGTGTCCTTTGATTTACATGGAAGTCTTATAAAATGTCACTCTGAACACTTATTATGAAAATTTTACATGCAAATACATCATCTTTCCCTGACCCACAAAGCTCCCTTCAGGATACATAAGACAAATTATTGAATCACAGAATACAATAAACTTTGAGGGGAAAAAAGGAGGTACCTAGCAGAATGATCCACTTTAATCGTGATGAATTGATTAACTTTTTCCTTATCAGTTATTATTACAATGAATGTGACTGACAGTAAATTTCTTGATATAAGTAGAAATTACTTTGGAAAGAAAAACAACAAACAAATAAGGCTTTGTGTGTCTCAAGTGAGACATCTTTCCTAAACAATGTAGACATTTTAGGTCTTCTAATGATTTTTAAATCCCCCAATTAAGGAAAGAAAATAATATAGAATTATGATATTTCCTAAATAGTCCTCTCTCTTTAAAATCAAAAGCCACCTTTAGGACTTCCCTGGCAGTTCAGTGGTTAGGACTCTATACTTCTACTGCAGGGGTCATGGGTTTGATCCTTGGTTGGGGAACTAAGATCTTGCATGCCACATGCATGGCAAAAAAGAATTAAACAAGTAAATAAATAAAATGAGAAGCCACCTTCAACTAAAAATTCCTCACCCTTTATTTCAAAGTTTGATTGGAAAATATGATTCCTTGTAAAACTTAAAACCATAGCAGGAAGGAAAGAGACAAAGAACAAGAAAAGATTACTGCTGTGTGTAATTGTTATAGCTTATAAAAGCAATAAGCAGCATGTCTTAAGCTTGACATTTTTCATGAAAGAAAAATATATATTTGTAGAAAATTATTAAATTCCTTACAAAGGCTATGAATACTGAGATTTCCTTTTTGGTAATCATGCCCTATAAATATTTATCATCCTCAAATTAAAAATGGAGAAAGGTGATCAAAGAAGTTCAATGCAATTGGTTAAATTCTTAATAAATGTTGATTCATGACATAAATGACAAAACAATAGCTCTTTCATCTGCTTCAATACTTTTGATAATAAAACACTAGATTTATATAAACTGAAACTAAAATTCCAGCTTGATATATATGTATCCATTGTGAACTTCATTAGTTCTCTTTAAAATCAGGTTTAAATACCCTACAATAATTGAATATCTATCTTTTAGACATCTGCTAGATAATGAAAAGAGATTTTATTAGGATAACACATATCGTTTATTATAATTCACTAGTAGTACTTTAAAACAAAATAATTGAAATAGATTCTTAGAATATAGTATACTATTTGCAAGTTAGTAACAAGTTTTTTTTTTTAATGCATAATAATTCCGCACATGTATGACTAGGTAAGACATTTACTTAAAATATATTTCTACTGAGCTGACATTTTAAAATCTCCTATCATGATGTACATTTTGAGAATGCAGCTGAAATGGGCATTTTTTTTTGTTCCTAATAGCCTTCACATATCGACTTTCTTCTGAGTTTTCTCTTTAGGACTCCTCTATAAAACAGGGTGTATTACATATTTTCCTCTTACTTATGGCTATTCCAGAAACTAGTGATAAATTTATAAAGAAGATAACATTTCTCAAAGTCTACTCATCTTCCATGAATTTCAGTGTTGAAGACTTTGTCCTTTTTTGGTTTCTAAAACACCTCTTGGTTTTCCTTGAATTCTCCAAACCTCCATTTTAAATATGTACCAAATTCTTACTCTGCTCTAGGCACTGTTCTAGTCCCTGTGGGACTCTGTTCCTGTTCATCCTTCAAGCAACTTAGTTCCTCCCATTTTTCTCTCTTCTCTTCTTAGACAATTGACTAGAAAATCCAGATTGTCAGTCCAAATGTTTATCTTGAGCTTCCTGGACTTTCCTAAGGCACCCCAGCCTCAACATATCAAAACTAATCTTCCCCAAATCCTGTTCTTCACGCCTATCGTTTGTAATATCACCATCCAACCGTTCTCCTAATTCAGCCAGTGATCTTTATTAAGCATGAGTTGAACAGTGACACTCCTCTGCACAAAATCCATTGGAAGATCTACATCAAGTTCAAATAAACTCCAGCTCCTACCCATGGCCAGCCCATCCCTCTACAGTCCCAACTGGGAATCTCTTTCCAAGCCTATCTCCTAACTCCCTCTCCAGCCTCACTAACCTCAGCCATATTTACCATCTTTTGCTTTTTCAACAAAATGATTTTTAAAATAAAAATGAGTAATAGAAAAATAGCCAATAATCCTATTTATGCACACACACACATGTTAAAGTTCTAAAGATCTAAAAAGTTAAACATAACAGTTAGTATATAAACTTGATCCAAATTTTATTAAAAAAAAATCTGGTGATGATACTCAAAAATCATACAACTTGTCTAGTGGGTTCTATTAAGACCTCAACTGTAAAGCAATAATTTCTCAGAATATCTTACTTAATGTTCAGTTCAGTTCAGTTCAATCACTCAGTTGTGTCCGACTCTTTGCAATCCCATGGACTGCAGCACACCAGGCTTCCCTGTCCATCACTAACTCCTGGAGCTTGCTTAAACTCATGTCCATCAAGTTGGTGATGCCATCCAACCATCTTGTCCTCTGTCGTCCCCTTCTCCTCCCGCCTTCAATCTTTCCCAGCATCAGGGTCTTTTCTAATGAGTCAGTTCTTCGCATCAGGTGGCCAAAGTATTGGAGTTTCAGCTTCAGCGTCAGTCCTTCCAATGAATATTCAGGATTGATTTCCTTAGGATGGACTGGTTTGATCTCCTTGCATTTCAAGGGACTCTCAAGAGCCTTCGCCAACACCATAGTTCAAGCATCAATGTTAAGTTACAGATTTTCAAATATGCGCTAAAGGTAGAAAAAATTTCATGTAACCAATATTCTGGAATAGTTTTAGGATGTAAAAATAACAAATACAAAGAAAATCTTCCTAAATTCTACTCTGCATTTTCAGGTATTCTGTTGATCGACACACAGATATGGACAGAATATTCAACATCGATTCTGGAAATGGTTCAATCTTTACATCGAAACTTCTTGATCGAGAAACACTGCTGTGGCACAACATAACAGTGATAGCAACAGAGATCAGTAAGTCCACCCTTTTTCCACTACCATCCCCGAATGACAAAGAGCATCTCAGGAAGGGCTAGTAAAGCATGGCTGAAACTCGTCACTGTATATTGATGATCCTGCTCAGTACATATTGAAGGAAAGAGCTCTGTAATGATTTGTACTAAATGTTTCTTCTAAACATGTGTTGGTTCAATCATAAATGCAGAAGCAACTGTGGCAGTTCTGTAGTTTGGGAACAATAAAACAGGAATGCATCTCTCAGCCTAGGTTGAATAGGTACATGTTGGATTTGATTCCAAAATGCTTGTAAATCAGAGTGTCACACAAGCTGCTGAAAGAAATGGGCTCCCAGTTAGACAGTGTATGTGTGTGGCAGCAGTGGGGGAGTGGGGATCAAGTATGACCTAAAATGTAGGCATGGCTTAGAAATAGTTCTTTTAATTTCAGCAATATAACCAGTATTATTTTAGCAACATAATTATATGAGAAGAAAGAAAATGATGAATTTAGACAACAGATATTTGTTAACCTTCTGTCAGTTAGCTCTCACCATGTGGATTTTTAAAAAGACTTGCTATATATAAGATTTCATTGCACTTTATCAATTAATATATATCCAACACAATATTTATTTATTAATATTTGTTTATCAAGGAGGACTCAGTATAGAAATCTTTTGGCTATTCACCCTTTAGCTTTCTGTAGAATGTCTATTTCAAAATTGTTACAGAATTTTTTTTTTTGAGTCGTTCAGTCGTGTCCGACTCTTCGTGACCCCATGGACTATACAGTCCATGGAATTCTCCAGGCCAGAATACTGGAGTGGGTAACCTTTCCCTTCTGCAGGGGATCTTCCCAACCCAGGATCAAACTGGGATCTCCTGAATTGCAGGCGGATTCTTTACCAGCTGAGCTATCAGGGAAGCCCTGTTACAGAATTAAGAGATATAATGGAACACCAAAGTGAGCAATACTAACCACCAAGTAATCCATAGAGTATTTAGAATGAATTTTATCACAGTCTCCGCTAAATGTAAGGCAAAGAAAAACACTGCCAAAGGAATACTTCAAATAAAATAATTATACACAATGAAACCTGTGTAATACAAACACAATGTGTAGACTTAAGTAAATGAAAGAAAGAGGATTTTTAAAATACCATTTAAATGTTTAAAAATAGGCGTTTAAGTTATAGCTCATTTTTTATCCTTTGTTTTTAGAAGTTCAAATGATTTTAGCTCAGGTATCTAGTGTAAAATAGTCCATATCAAATGGTTTAATACAGTAATACTCTTTGTCAGTATACTCATGAGATTTGAAGTGGCTGAAAGATATTGAGTAGAATAATAAATAACCAAGTGGACAAAATGAAACACTGCTTTTGTGTAGTGGTAAGAAATTTTCATTATGCATTTGTTAGGTAAGAATTTGATTTCAGAATTTATGTGGAAGGACTACTGTGGATACCAATGACAGAGCATACTTGGAGCATTAAATTTACAAAATTATTTCCCACTTGAAAAGGATCATTTTTATAACATCATGAAATTTTATTTTTTACTGTGGTATTCATCTTAAGTGTGTTTTAAGCTTTGCACCTAAAAATTTGATTGTAATATTTACTGTTTCTATGATATATTTGAAAGTACTAGTGATAAAGACCTTTTAAAACTTACCTTTGAAGCTCTGACTTTGGAAGAATAATGTGAGCAAAATTTTAGATGCAAAGGAACCTAAGAATCTTATTGTCCAACCTTTTTCAGTACCTTTTATGCCAAGAGTCAAGAGCTTGTATTAAACCAGCTCTATCTCACTCCAGGCCACTGCACTTGCCATTTCCTTGATCTCAAGAGCCAGAAACACTCACATAGCTTAATCCATCTCTTCATTCATGTCTCTGTGCAAATAGCATCTCATCAGAGAAGCCAGTCCTCGTCATCCCACACAAAGCTGCATCTCCATCTCTCTCCGGTCCCTTTTACCTGTTTAATTTCTCCATAGCATTTGCCATCTGGCACATTATATATTTATGTGTTTACAGTTTGCCTTCCTCCTTTAGAACAAAGCTCCAGGAAGCAGGATCTTTGTTATAGTCGCAGTGTGTCCCAGCACCCCAAATAGTGGCTGGCACAAGTTAGTATTAGATGCTCACTAAATATTTATGATGAGAACAAACAAATAGACATAGAGTGAATGAATGAAAAGACCTGAGGTGAGAGACGCCAGCCCCTGATTCTTAGAACAGGAATCTATCTTCCATACTTTCCAGATTATCAGAGATGACAGCAAAAACACTCTGTTTACCGCAGGTCTTCAAACATTGATTAGGCTCTTTCATTGTTTGAGATGAACAGTCTCAGTTTTGTGATCAGATAGACCCAAGTTTGAATCTAGGATCCACTCTTTACTATTAATTTCTCTGTGAATGTGGACAAATTACCTAACTCCTCCATGCCTCATCTATAATATAATGAGTTTCCTCATCTATAATATGGGGACAATAATTATATCTATCTCAGAAGTTTATAAGGATTAAATAAAATAATATAGCAAAGTGCTTAGCACAATGTCTTGCTCTCAAACTAAAAAACTAAAACCATTCACAATCATTACTGCCCCATTCTTTTTTCCTTCTGTCCACAGAAAAGCCTATTTCCCTGGCTTCCTTTAAAATCTGCCTCTAAAATTCCTTTTCTGGATAGCTCTTCTTTATTTTATGTTAACCTGGGATTTATTATATGGTTGCACTGTATGGGCTTCCCTGGTAGCCCAACTGATAAAGAATCTGCCTGCAAAGTAGGAGAATCCAGTTTGATTCCTGGGTCAGGAAAATCCCCTGGAGAAGGGATAGGCTACTCACTCCAGTATTTTTGGGCTTCCCTGGGGGCTCAGATGGTAAAGAATCCACATGCAATGTGGGAGATCTGGGTTCAATCCCTGGATGGCGAAGATCCCCTGGAGGAAGGCATGGTAACCTGCTTCAATACTCTTGCCTGGAGAATCCCCATGGACAGAGGAGCCTGGTGGGCTCCAGTCCATGGGGTCACAGAGAGTCATATACAACTAAGTGACTAAGCACATCACAGCACAGACTGTACATAAAGGTAGCTTTGTCCCCTATATATTTCCTTCAGGTGTATCCTAGTCCAGAAGTACCAAAGAATCGAATTCTACTTCTTTGTGACTATGATGATACATAATGCCCTGTGGTACTCACAGGAGCCTTGGGGAAACTATGTATGAATGAGAAAGGAGTGAGTAACCATCATCTAAAGGGGATCACCCATCAACGTATAAATGCCTGTTCCTTTCTTTTGGGCATTTTGCAGATAATCCAAAGCAGAGCAGCCGAGTACCTCTATATATTAAAGTCCTAGATGTCAATGACAACCCCCCAGAATTTGCTGAATTCTATGAGACTTTTGTCTGTGAAAAAGCAAAAGCAGACCAGGTGAGTTTCATAAGAAAGGAAATTAATTAACTCAGACAAATTTAGATCTTCTAATAATTCAGATGATTCACAGAGCTCAGGGCAAGTTTTGAATTATCTATGAAATAAATGCCAACAAAATTAATACTATAAATAAGAACCATGATGAACGTTTAACTTGCATAAGAGAACAAACAGTTTTTAAAAACAGGAAGTTCGTTAATCTCACAGACTGATGCTGATCCCAAGTTAGTCTTAAGTTTTCATAAAATATATCAGTCACTGCTTTATTGGAAAAATCTTTATTGGTGAGCAGATACTTTTAATTACCATATATACCGAAAAGTACTGGCTAGAACATATTTTACAATTGCCTATAATTCATAGTTTCACTTATTTACATTGCCCATCTGTACAAGTGATACAAATTCATGAATGTTTTACTGTTTTACACATTTGTCCCCACCTGAAATCAGTCTTCTCTGCCAGTGATATAAAAATTATGTTAGTTTGTCAAAATAGAAGTGCACTGTTAAAATACATGTTAAAATGGGACTCCGAGGTTGTGGGTTTTATATTCAAACTCACTCTTCAGCAAGTTGATTGCTTATATACATGCCAAGCTTGCATTTCTAAGCAAGCTGTACAAAGAGTGCCTCCCTTTACTTAAGTTGCAATGTTGCATAAATCGGTGTGATATTTTAAGCTTGTTATCACTCTAGGGCCATGTTTCTCAACCCAGGTGATCTTGACCCCACCCCCACCCCCGCAACACCCCCTCCCCCACCAGGGACATTTGGCAATATCTGGGGACATTTCTAGTTGTCACAAGGAAGACAGTACTACTGGTTTCAACAGAAGAATTTAGATTTGCTGCAAAAAAATACTGTTGTAGGGCTGTCCCTTGCTCTATTTCCAGCCAGTCAGTTCTCTGCATAGGGTGGATTCATTGTAAGTTTTCTAGAGGCTATCATTTTAAAATTAAAATTAGATATCATTGAATTAAACAATTTATTGCAAAGCTGTAAGAAACTCTTTTGAGTTAGTAAAACTTGATGACAGCTTTATGGTTTTGATTTTAGTTGATTCAGACCCTACGCGCTGTTGACAAGGATGACCCTTACAGCGGGCACCAATTCTCATTCTCTTTGGCCCCCGAAGCAGCCAGTGGCTCAAACTTTACCATTCAAGACAACAAAGGTAAATGAGCCCAAGCTGCCTGTCTGTCTATATATTTATGTCTGTATCTATATCTATCTAGTCTCATCAGAATTGATCTCATACATAACATGATTTCCACTTCCATTCACCACTTTGCTTTCTGGTTCCAGACAACACGGCGGGAATCTTTACTCGGAAAAATGGCTATAACAGACACGAGATGAGCACCTATCTCCTGCCTGTGGTCATATCAGACAACGACTACCCAGTCCAAAGCAGCACTGGGACAGTGACTGTCCGGGTCTGTGCATGTGACCACCAAGGGAACATGCAGTCCTGCCATGCGGAGGCCCTCGTCCACCCCACAGGACTGAGCACGGGGGCTCTGATTGCCATCCTTCTGTGCATCGTGACCCTACTAGGTAAACTGCTTCTCCCTGCATCCTATCTCCCCATGCTGAGGGGCACACACTGTTACTGTGGCTCTCTAGATTTATCCGCCTCCCCCATTAAGGCATACAGCCTGATCTAGGTGAGTAGAGTTATGTGCTGGGAATCTTATGTGTGTTCACCCGTGAACTAGTTTTTGCTTGAAAAATGGCTTTGGAGAATGAACAGTTGTGAAACTTGCCCCTGTCTTTCCCCACTGAGAGAGTCTTTCCACCAAAAGAATCTCTTTTCTATCAGGCTGGGAATGAGTTGCAGGGGGATTTGAGAGCAATATAAATACGCCCTTTCCATTTCATTTGTTGTTTAATATTTAACCTGGCGAACATTCAGTTTTCAAAGAACAAAAGTTGTTGGGCGTGGAGTATATATGATGAAGGCCATTTCCATCAAGGTAAAGTTTAAAGGCCAATGAGAAACTGGAAAGAGAAATACAATGACTTTTTTTCTCTCATACAGGAAAATAAATAGTGGTGAATTTTCTTGAACTCAGCAAACTTACTTGGATCCACCCACTTGAATAACTGCCTTCTTAGCATTGCTCTCTGATTACCACATACACAATGTCTATTATTTCTCAGACTCTCAATAAATAACTTCTGTGACTAAGGAAATAAATCTGGGATCTAAAAGAAATGAATGTAATCAAACGTCTAACAGTGATTTGAAGGAAAAATTTTTATCCCCAACCAACTAATTAAGCACACAAGTTGAGCTCGGAATGCTCAAAAGTCCCTTGATTGTTATGAAATCAGAGATCAAATATTAGCTAATGCACCCTTTCAAAAAATAAAAGTTAAAATTTGTAAAACTTGCCTACACCATGGGGGCGGAAAGTAAGTCAGAGTTAACCTGGATTTCACAGAGGCAGACCAGGTAGTCATTTTTTTAAAAATGACAATGTAGTGACTTTGAGAAGAGGGAAGGAAGACTTCCATTTCTCCAAGAAGAGAAAGCTTAGGGATCCCAGCTCAAGAGTTTCATATCCCAGGTTGACTCTGCTAATTATCACAGAGCCTTGAAACCTGGCGACAGAACTGTGATTCTCTTCGTCAACTAAGAGTTGGAGGAAGCATTTTAAGATATGAGGATAAATAAAAACTGACGGTATGCAAAGACAAAACAGTGTTCTAATGGTGTGAGTCTTTAAATATTGTATTCCAAGAGAAAGATACAAATATTCTTTTTTGGTTTAAAAAAAAAGAGGTTTTTAATTTATTTTTACTTTTTATTTTGTATTGGGGTATAACTGATTAACAATGTTGTGAGAGTTTCAGGGCAACAGCAAAGGGACTCAGCTATACACATATCCATTCTCCCTCAAAATCCCTTCCCATCCAGACTGCCACAGAATATTGAGCAGAGTTTCCTGTGTTATACAGGTCCTTGTTGGTTATCCATTTTAAATGTACCAGTATGTACATGTTGATCTCAAACTCCCTAACTATCCCTTCCCCCCACCATCACCCCTGGTAAAAGAGGGCATTTTTAGAAGGGCTAGTCTGGAGGCTGTATCAAATAGAATTCCATGGATCCCTGGTCTATGGAGAAAGAGCCGGTCTTCATCTCACATAGGTAATACTTCCCTTCTCTCATCATCTACCCACTTTCTCCACCCTCTTATTTTCCTTCTAATCAGCTCCCTATGACCTCTCTTTTCTTCTCCTTCCTCCAATGAATTTGCCGTCTCCTCATTACTCCTAATTTGCCTCTGTGTTTCCCACATCTTGTCTAGTCTCTTTGTAATTCTGTACCTAATTAAAAAGGAGAAAATGGGATCTAACCTTTATTAGACTCACATCATGGGCTACACACTGGACAGGAAGCTTTACAAATGTTTTTCTCACTTAATCCTCAAAACCATCTGGTCTATATTTATCTGCATCTTACTTATGAAAGCTGAGGTTCCAGGATGAGAAGCCAAGTCACACAGCTAACAGTTGATAGAACCAAGTTCCAAATCCAGATTTTTGCCCCCCAAGCCCTGGTGCTTCCACACTGTACCCTACTCTCTTTACAAGCTTATAGAATGCAGTGCAACTTCCGCGCTGAAAGAGAGCTTGAACTAAAAATGAAATGATTGAACAAACCTGGGAGTCTGTAAAAGGAAGAAAGCGGCGCTGACATAGGAGGAAATCTGCCATCAAGAAAGTGGATCATGTAGCATCTGTTGTTTTTGTCAATAAAGCAACAGTAAAAACAACTACTACATCTTGTGCCTCTTTGGTGCTTTCAAGTTGGCATAACTTTCATATTGGGCACTGTGTTATTGCTTCTCTTTTACAGAGAAAAAAAATCGACTTAGAAAGGTCAGATTGTTTAACTGAATCTAGATCTGCTCATCTCAGATGCCTTGCTACCTTCTAGTTTTATGATGGGATTTGAACACAAATTGGTCCAAGTACTCCAGCCCCAAAATTTCACTGCGGTCCTCTGGCCTCACGGGGGTAGAGAAAAGGAAAGGGTCAGTTACTGGGAAGACAGCATATTACTGTCTCAGAGTGTTTTTATTCCAAGTGCTTAGAACTCACACTTTCAGTTTATAAAAGTTAGCTTTGAAAAAAAGACCTTCCTTTTAGATGATTATGCTCTCAAGAAATTCTGTTAGATGTGCATTGGACCAGTAAGAAAAGACAGGCAATTGTAGCAGTGGGAGAATTAGGCAGTGCACAAATGCCTTTGAATTACTGAAAGTGCCCTCTGTCTTCTAGACAATTGCACTTTCAGGTGTGCATAGGACTAGAAGACAAGATACAGGCAACTTAAGCTAAGGAAGAATCAGGAGGTGATAAACTGCCTGCTATCTTGCCTTAAATGATGGAATGAACCTGTGCCTGTCAGAATTTATTTCTCTGAGAGACAGTTAGCTTGATTCTATTCTCTATTCTAAAGACTGGCCTTACTTACAGCCCTCTGTTTTGCAAATCTGTGTCACACTGGAAATTAGCATAAAAGGTAGATTAAGGGACTTTCCCATAGCTCATTTGGTAAAGAATCCGCCTGCAATGCAGGAGATCCCGATTCAGTTCCTGGGTTGGGGAGATCCGCTGGAGAAGGGATAGGCTACCCACTCCAGTATTCTTAGGCTTCCCTTGTAGCTCAGCTGGTAAAGAATCCACCTACAATGTGGGAGACCTGGGTTCAATCCCTGGGTTGGGAAGATTCCCCTGGAGAAGGAAAAGGCTACCCACTTCAGTATTCTGGCCTGGAGAATTCCATGGACTGTATAGTCCATGGGGTCACAAAGAGTTGGACACGACTGAGCGACTTTCACTTCCACAGATTTCCTTTGACACAAAGCACTTCCTTGGTGGTCCAGTAGCTAAGACTCCATGCTCCCAATGCAGGGGACCCAGGTTTAATCCCTGGTCAGGGAACTAGACCCCACATGCCGCAACTAAGAGTTTGCAAGCCACAAGTAAAGATTCTGCAACTAAAGATATCACACGCCACAATGAAGACTGAAGATCCCACATGCTGCAACTAAGGCCTGGCATAACCAAATAAAAATTTCTTTACAAAAAGGTAGATTAAGAGCATCTTTCCACCCAAAACCCTGCAATTTTCCAACCACCTTGACCCCAGGGTAAAGCAAAGATATTTGGAGCATCCACAGCCCCACCTGACATGGCCCTTCCTACTCCTCTCTCCCCACTGACCCCACACCTCACACACTCCAAACACACCCTACTCCATGGCCTTGCTCCTAGTTCTATCCTCTCCTCTGGATAGCTCCCTGGATAACTCATCTATTTGCTCAAATGTTACTTCCTTAATGATGCAATCTCCCCCCATACACACACAAAAATATATGCAGCCCCTCAAACATATACAGAAGTCCTTCCCATCCTCCTCACTCTGCCTTACTTTTTCTCATTTATATTGCACTTATCATCTTCTAATAATTTCCTCATTTATTATACACATTGTTTTTTTTTTTTTCTGTATCCATCCATCCACCACCACCACCACTACCTCTGCCTACCTTATTCAGACAAGACTCTTGATCAATTTTTTTCATTAATGCTGCCTAGAACTCTACCTGGCACAGAGGTGGCAATAAATAAATACTAATTGAATAAACAAAAAATATGTATCATGAATGAAAGGGATACATGAGGCACCAGGATACTCTCTGGCAGCAAAAGAGAATGTTTACATTTAACAACCACATGCTTGAAAACAGCAGAACTACACATCCTTGTAAAATAGTCTATAATCCAAACATGCTTCAAAGCATGGTAATTAAGTGTAGAAGCTTTTTAGTTTGCCTGACCTGGATTTCAATTATTTGCACATATCACATCTCTAAACCACAATTTCCTCTTATGTAAAATGGAGTTATAATGGTGGTACCTACCTTATCAAGCCTATTATGATAATTCAATCAGATTCCGTATGTAAAGCACTTAGCACAGTGCTTGGCACATAGAACTCTCAACAGGTAACCAATTATTAATACCATTAACATCTGAAATGTTAAATATATAGACACCTGGATATGCATATGTCCATTATTATATATGTAGATATGCACATCTAACAAAGGCCATTATTCTGTAATTGTTATTGTGATAATTCAATTTTCATGGCTCATAAAAACTGGACCATGTTACGGATGAAAGAGTAAAGAGACATTACTGGTACTAATCTCCCCTGGACAAAACCAGGTTAACAATGCATTTTCTGCCCCAGATGACTGTTTTCTCTCTAAGCTGTCACTATGTTTTTACTTTCTCATCCATATGTTCATTCGTAGATGTGTCTCTTTACAGGTAGCCAGCTGTGTTCTACCCAACCAGCTGTGAAGAAACATCAGGAGCTATTTAAATACAGTCCTTGCTTTGCCTCTAATTTGAATTAGGAAAAATCAAAGAGCAAACATTCCGGTCAACAAACTTACAGAACATGAAACTCTGAAAGATTTTCTGTTTTAAGTTCCAACAGAAATATGTTTGTTTTGTTTAGCCTAAGCACAAATAATCTGGCATGTGTACTATTACCTGTTCCCTTCAAACTGGCTGATCTTGAAGTCCAAAAAGGCTTTCTGAATTGTATCTGGGTCTCTCCAGGTATTATCTGTACTTATATGTAAGAAAGGTATGCAAACATTGACATCTCTACTTTGGGCTTTAAACTAACTTTACACTTTTCTCGGGGAAAAAAAAAGAAGGCATCAGTGCAAAAGATATTTTAGAAGTGGAGTTATGCAAACCCTCCAACACATCCCCTAAGGTGCCAGCCTTGTGCTTATAAGCAGTTTCAGAGCATTTCAGGTGTTCAGCATAATTTTCACTCTTTTTGCATTACTCTCACTGTGGCTGAGCTCTTTTTTATTATTATTATTTTTCCCCTTACCTTGAAACTAGTCTGCCATTTCAAAGCAAAAAGGAACTACTGACAAAACATGAAGGTGTTTTATCCTCTAGTTAAATTCTTACAAACTTTCTTTCAAATATTATCTAGTTACTCCATTGAGGGGATGGGGGAGGGCCCTGATTTGATCAGGTGCGGAGGCAAGTGCAACCTTAAGCAAGAGTAGTTTCGTGGAGAACTTTGAAAACTTCTCTTTGTGTTTCTTCCTGATGTTAATTGGGCGGCAAATTAACTTTCCCTTCCCTTGCTGTTTTGTTTCTGCTTCCAGTGACAGTGGTGTTGTTCGCAGCTCTCAGGCGGCAGCGGAAAAAAGAACCTTTGATCATTTCCAAAGAGGACATCAGAGACAACATTGTCAGTTACAACGACGAAGGAGGAGGAGAGGAGGACACCCAGGCCTTCGATATCGGTACCCTGAGAAATCCCGAAGCCATAGAGGACAGCAAATTGCGCAGGGACATTGTGCCCGAAGCCCTGTTCCTACCCCGACGGACTCCAGCAGCCCGTGATAACACCGACGTCCGAGACTTCATTAACCAAAGGTTAAAGGAGAATGACACGGACCCCACCGCCCCGCCCTACGACTCCCTGGCCACCTACGCCTACGAGGGTGCCGGCTCGGTGGCCGATTCGCTCAGCTCGCTCGAGTCGGTGACCACGGATGGAGACCAAGACTACGATTACCTTAGTGACTGGGGGCCTCGGTTCAAAAAGCTCGCGGATATGTACGGAGGGATGGACAGTGACAAGGACTCCTAATATGATATGTTGCCTTTTTTTTCATTTTTCAATACGACACTGAAAGATGTGAGGTGGCTATTTCTTTCTATTCATCCACTGCTCCGTGAAGGGTCCTCTGTTCTACCCGTTCCAAAAGTAAATGGCTGCAGTCCGTGTGGATCCAACTTTAGAGACTTTTTTCTAGTACACTTTTATGAGCTTCTAAGAGGCAAATGTTTATTTTTTAGTGCATCCTGTTAACCATGTCTGCCCAACAGGCGCTGGGCTGCAGGAGAGGATGTGTCGTCATCTTTTCCCCTGTACTCTTAGGGCAAGTCTGAAACACAGCTCAATTCCACTGGCCTGGTCTCTTACTACATTGCATTGACTCAAGGTCAACTGACTGCTCTGTACATTTCACATGCTAATGGGATGAGGGATTGTGCTTTAATGATAAAAATACAGTTTTGGTAAAAGAAATGAGGGAGAACCCCTGTTCCTGGTGTATCAGCTCACAAGGAGATGATGAACTATATATGGGTGTGTATTTCTGTCACAAAGAATTTAAAATGATATTTTCCCATCCTGTTTATCCTTCCTGATCTTTTTCCAGCACCAAGGACTATTCAAAACATCAAATCCACTAGTGTTTTGAGATTCTCCTTCCTCTTTAGGAAATGATGCCAATTAAATGGTAATGTTCAAAAAGAACAACCAAAAAAAAATCTTAATATGACATCATTCCTTGCCACTAAGACATGAAAAATTTACTGTTGCATCATATAAAGGGAAAGGAAAAACAGCTAATAGATATTAACAAAGAAAATATTTGGCATATTTTAAAGTTTGGGCCACCAAATGTATCATGGATCACTTGGAATTATTTCAGCCATCAGTAGGCTAATTACAAATAAGTCTAATCATTTAAAAAGTTCTTGAAGGAACTTTTCTGAGACAAAGTTTAACTCCTTATCTGTAGTTGTCAGTATTATTCTAATATACTTGAAAGTAGCAGTGTGAAGTACAATAACTCATATGCTTCAGATACTTCTTACACAGTTAAGTTGCATTAGTAAAAGTAGATTAAATAAAACTCAGATCCCTCTCTCAGAGTTTAATGGGGAGGTAAGAGCCAGTCACACTTGAACTTGACACCCTGTCCTTCACATTCGAAAATATCCATATATTTATATAATGTGATATAGATGAATATTGCAATCATGGTGAAAACCTACATATTATATGTCTGGAAGACGTTCACAAAGGGAAAACTTGGATTCCCTACAACAAGGGTGTTTAAGATTGTAATTAAAATGATAGTTGACTTTCAAAAGCATTAAAATTTTTTCATTGTTTTTAGCTTTGTTTCCATGGCAACACTGCCATCCTTGTCTTTGAAATAATGATAAAGTAATGGTCTCAAACTACAAACAGAAAAGTAATGTACAATCCATCGAATCCATTATTTCTCTAATTATGCAATTAGTGTCATAGTTATTATCCAGAGGACCCAACTGAACTGAACTAATCCTTTTGGCAGGTTCAAATCATTTATTTCATACGTTGTTCTAATGATTTTTGTCATTAGAATCTTACATTGTGCAGTCATCAGAAATTTCCAAAGTACTGTAATGAAAACATCCTTGTTTTGAAAACTTAAGAAAAAAAAAAAAAAGGTTCTGTATATATATAATATGTACTTAAGAATATGGACTTCAATTAGTAGTCTTAGGGATTTATTTTCAATTAATGTTAATTTTCTACAGGTAATTGTAGTGTCATTTCCATTTGGGGATAATGTCATATCAACACATATTTTGTATTTGGAAACACACTGTTGTTTCGTTAAGTTTTAAATAGATGTATTACCCAGGAAGTAAAGACAGCATCTTTAAAATAAGAGAAATAGAGTATTTGGGGCTACCCAATTAGAATGAAAAATTGTTACAACCATATTATTCCTTGTGTTTCCTGAATGGATGGACTTCCCTGTATACTAACAAGTATTTTATGCTTGGACTGTTTCTTGCTTACAAGGTTCTCTTTTCTAGATCTTCATACACACACAGACACACACACACACACACAGAAGAATGCAAACAAAATACTACAGGAGGGCTTCACTGTAAAGAATCAGAATATATCACAGTCACAGGTAAGTGTTGAAAAAAGATAGCTTAGTAAGGTTAATTAATGAGAACTAGTTACTTATAGCAATAGAACAGCACCTTAATCACACAACTTACTGTAAAAAGAGCTCTCTATCCTCATGTTTCATGTTATGTAATATATTATATCAAGAGAGATAGTCCTGTAAAAAGAAAAATATCATCAGAAGTCTTCCTTTTGAACTTCTGGCATTAATTGGAATGTCTGCGGGTTGATGCCGGCAACTGCAAAGTTGAGGGGTAAAATTTACATTCTCCTCATATAAGTGAAAGTAAGAAATTCTGTAGGGGGATTTCTGAGGTGTGATTGGAAGGTATCTAATCTCACCCTGAAGATGGAACAGTTACACCAAGAACAGGTTAATATGACTAAATATTTAAATAACTGTTAAATCTCTTACCACAAAACCTGTGATGAGGTGAATCTCTAAGAAAGAGAATAAATTGAGACTGGGGCTGAATAGTTTGCACTAGGGTCCTATAAATGTCACGGTTGAATGATATTTTCCTAAAATGAAGGCTGTCTGACATCATGGAAACAGTAAGAGCCATAGTTTCATCATTCTGTGCTAGTTGCACTTCCTTTCACTAAGCTATCAGGTCGAGGACCCAGGTCAGACATGCATGGTTACTGGAGAAAGCATTAGTTTTCAGTTCAATTTTCACATTGTCTCTGCCCTGGTATTAGCTGTTTGCCATGAGAAAGACAGAAGGAGACTGGGGAGAGGTAAAGCATTAATATTTGCTTTAATCGCAAAGAACCTAAAGTTCATTAAATAAAGGGAGATTGCTTTTGTGGGTTGTTTCAAGGACTTTGAGGCTCTTCTCACATTATTTTTCACCCTCTGATTCAAAAGGGAAAGTTTCTTCAAATCACTGAGATATTCCCTAGAATAAGCTGAAATTTTAAAAACATTTATCTATTGTGCATAAGTTTAAATCCCCTCCACTTCATGGCATGTTCTTCTGAAAGACCTGGAAAATATTCATTCCCAAATAAAAAACTAAATTGAAAATGAGAGAGAGAATCGAAAATGGTTGCGTAGAGCCATGAGAGAGGGGATCTGGACCCAGAAAATGTATGTTTTTGTAAGAACTTTCTTAGCTTTACAGTTTAGATGCATAAAGGTTTGGATACAAATTAGATACAAATTTGGATACAAATTGACTCCATTTTCAGATGGAATAAAACCTGCTGATTCAATTCTAACTCAGTATAAAAATTTTGGTTTGATACTCATTTTCAGCTACCAAAAAGTTGTACAAGAGCTCTTATAAGTTGAATCTCTACCTTGGACGCAGCCACATTTTGCAGATCTAGATTAACTTTAGAACGCTTTCATTACTTTCGTTTTAGCTAACTTTTACATTTAGATATTTAAGTAATACATAGATTTGAGATGTTTGATTTGCTGAGCAATAGCTTATATCAGATGCTTTGCCTTGAAATGATTATTTCATTGGCGATAATCATGTATAAACTATGAATTGGGCATTCCTCAATTTTATATACTTGAGGACCATTTAAAAAAAAAAATGCAGTTGAAAGGAAAGAGAAAGCTAATTCTTGAGCCCAAACTAAATATTTAAAGCAGGTACAACTAAACTCATTTTCCTCAGGAACTGAACTAACCAACAAATTATTCTGTCATAGTCACTAGTGTTGAAGCAGTGTAATTACTTTGGAAAAACACTAGAAAGTCATGATCTCCACTATTTTGAAAAGTATCCTCTGAAAAGAATCATTTTAGTGTAATTTTATTCTTTTTTTTGTTTTTATCTAGATGAAATCTTTTTGAATTATGACAGGAGATTAAAACTCTAAGCTGCCTACTATGTTTACATTAACACTACAACCAAGACTCCTTTATCAGATTATAAGAGTGGAAAGATTAAGAGTTAGCGTGTGGGTCTTCGGGAAAATGAACTATTTCCTAAGGTCTGACAGGCAGCTTTCTTTTGTAGAGGATACAAAATTACAGTATGGTCTCCTTAAAAGTTTAATGATTCTTACGGTTGCAGCATTTTTAATATCCCTTTGGCATCTTTATGGAACAATTTTCTAAAGGGATAATTCTCTACTAAAAAATATTAGACCCTGACCATATTTAACACAGAGAGCAATGCCTTGGACTCACACACTTGTTAAAAGTTAATAAAGAAATAGTTCATTTTTAAAGCCAGGAGTTTATGGTCTCTGCATCGTCAATTTAATTTAAGCATTGCTGAGACAATCTTTAATCTCCTCCCCATTTGGTAATACCTTATTTATGATGCATTTTCAGTTTTTAATTTGGGGGGAACGTTTGCCCGACAGAGCTAGAAGATGAAAGTGCCGAATGGAGGTCAAATGGAAACAAAGCCTATTACCTGCTGTATTTCAGACAGGACCAGGCACTTAGCCGAAGAGCCACTGGGTTATTAGATTAATTTCGAAAGAGCTTTTACAAGTTGCTTAATTCCATTTTTTTAAAAACCCATGGACCACAAACTCAAATTTCTCCTCAAATGGGGTTAATTTGACAAATGAAGCATGGACTCAGCGTTGTGGAAAAAGCATTCCACTATAATGAGATCGTGGTCTTTCTTGCGAGACTACACTATTTATGTAAATATGTCTAGAGGCACCTACTATAAGCTTTTAGTTTTCTATGATCTATTAGTTTAGTGTTTATTAAGGAATCATATGTATAGAATTACTAGGCATTCAGGAGAAATGCTGTGTAGCAAACGTAAAAATGATCTGTTGGGGAGAAACACAGGAGCACTTTCAAACCACTGTACTATTTTGTGATTATTTTCCTTGCTTTGAAAGTAAACTGCGTAAGAATAGGATTTATAATAAATGCTACAGGCGTCTTCAGTAGTACCAAGCTAAGGCAATTTGGCAGTCTCCTACTGTGATGTGTGATTTAAAATCCCCCAAATAAAAGCTTTTTGGTATTGATTGTTTTTAATTAAAAATGCTCCCAAGTATAAATTGAAGCTGATGCCACCCTCGAAGATTTACTGCCTGGAGTCCTCAGTTCATATGGTTTTTCTCGGTGTCGCTCATGTCTCTGGCTACGAGAACACCTGGTGGAAACAATCACTGCTCAGCTTTCATCCACATTTCCAGCTAGGGAGATTTTTCATAACTTCACAGATTACATGAGAAACTTTTCTGTATTAGAAGAATGGGGTTGAGACAATTACCTTTTTAGCTCAGTGTGGCGGGACCATTCGTTGTAGTCAAATGGCAAATGTACGCTCCTTGAAATGGCTTCTTTTATTTTCCTTTGTTTTCTTGGAAGTATAAATTTAAAAAGAATGCAATTTAAAAAGTGATTTCTCACAAAGAGTAAATATGCCTTTTGCAAATCAATTTTTGTAACAAGTTATTTATATGATATTACTTAATAAACTGTTTTTTTTTCTAACTCGTTTTTTTTTTCAATTCTCTCAAACTATTGTTTGTAATCAGAGATCTTTAAAATGTACATACTGATGCACACTTTATCCTTCCAAATCTGCTGTTTTAACCTCTGAGAGAGCTAACTAAAGCCAACTAACTCTACAATAATTAGCTTGTAAACAATAGTTTCTCCCAACCAGCAACATGTATCATTGGCACAGTCCTGCAGACTTCTTACTGCTGGGATATCAAGAATTCTACTATTACTTATAAAATTACTGTATTACAAAGAAAGTCGTTCATCTTCATGGAAATTGCTTTAGATAAAAAAGGTAGTTCTATATTTTTGCCCATTCCAAATCTCCATCATTTATTTCACTCACATAAAAACAATTGTCTACAGATCTCTGATTTAAAAAAGAAACAGAAAGAGTCACACCAGAGGGTACTAAGAATAAAATCCTTCCAGCATTCTGATACCATGAGTAAATAAAATGTTTTTAGCATATTCAGAAGTGTAATATTTTACATGCTTGTTCTTTTTTAAGCTGCCTCCTATTTCTACAGAGGCAGTTTCATAATTTTTTAATGGGGAGAATTGAATTCATGGCTTTTCAAGGGAGACTTCCATGCATTTATTCATTTGCTAGATATACAGTAGGCATACCACTGTGTGCTATGGAATATTCAACAATAAGCCAAATGTATTTTCCCCTTCTCTCCAGAAGCTCATGGTCTAGGAGGAAGGGCTGCCATAAATTCATCACTAGGGTACCTACGAGAAGGTGACATGGAGACATCTTCAGAGAGGTATATATGAAAATCTTCATAGGATAAAGAAACTTTTTCTGCCCAGGTCGAGAAGTCAGGGCGAGGTTTAGGAGTTAGTGGGATTGAGATCATGGGAGATAAGAAATCAGAAAGAATAGCAGGAAAAAGAGAGAAAAGAGAGGGAAGTTTAAGCAATGCCACTGATCTCAGCTGAGGTTCCCTGAAGGAAACTAAGTTTGGAAAATTCACATGTCACCAGAACACAGAGGATCACAAGTGTCATAGCAGCTGGCTTTTGTTGTTTCTTTACGTTTTGTTTTTTGACATTTGGTTTAAAGATGACTTGGTGGGAAATAGAAAACCATGGGAAGGAATGATGCTATCAGAAATACACTTGTTGAAGGATATGCACATTGTACAGTAGCATGCATGGTAGACTAAAGCCAAGCCCCTCCCAGCCCTCCCCAGCTCTGGGCCACCCGAAGGCAAGCATAGTCTGCAGTACCTAGGAAAATCTCCTGACTTGACAGTAACATAGGCAGGAAGGGCAATGTGCTTTCTCAAGGACCAGGCTGAGGAAGCAGTTCCTGCAAACATTCAGCGGGACTAAGCTGGGGAAAGAGTGGAAACAGTGTCAGACTTTATTTTTTTGGGCTCCAGAATCACTGCTGATGGTGATTGCAGCCAAGAAATTAAAAGATGCTTACTCCTTGGAAGGAAGGTTATGGCCAACCTAGATAGCATATTTAAAAGCAGAGACATTACTTTGCCAACAAAAGTCCGTCTAGTCTAGGCTATGTTTTTTCCAGCGGTCATGTATGGATGTGAGAGTTGGACGGTGAAGAAAGCTAAGCGCCGCAGAGTTGATGCTTTTGAACTGTGGTGTTGGAGAAGACTCTTGAGATTCCCTTGGACTGCAAGGAGATCCAATCAATCCATCCTAAAAGAGATTAATCCTGGGTGTTCATTGGAAGCTCTGATGTTGAAGCTGAAACTCCAGTACTCTGGCCACCTCATGCAAAGGGTTGACTCATTGGAAAAGACCCTAATGCTGGGTAGGATTGGGGGCGGGAGGAAAAGGGGACAACAGAGGATGAGATGGTTGGATGGCATCACCGACTCGATGGACATGGGTTTGGGTAGACTCCAGGAGTTGGTGATGGACAGAGAGGCCTGGCGTGCTGCAATTCATGGGGTCGCAAAGAGTCGGACATGACTGAGCAACTGAACTGAACTGAACTGAAGCCCTAACCCATTGTCTTAGCAAACTACTTCCCATGATGATATTTATAGTAATTTATTCTAGCTGCTACAACAGACAAACTCCGGCACCTCTAGAAAATGTATGTCTCACTCTTGTAGCTGCGCCATCTGGAGCATGCTGCCTCCAAGGTCTAATGTGGTGGGGAAGAGAGCAAGCTAGATGATCATATGAGCTGTTTCTAAGGGCAGGGCCTACTGTCTTAGACTACTGCTCACATCTTAATCATATGGCTCCGGACTCACTGGACAGAGGCCGGGAGATGTAGAAAGATGAGCACATGTGAATCTGGTCATCACACTTACATGTTTCTGCCACATTTAAAGTCATTCTCTGTCAAACTTGCAGTATCTTTCCCAATCTCTGCCCCAATTATGTTGTTGTTGTTCAGTTGCAAAGTCATGTCCAACTCTTTGAGACCCCATGGAATGCAGCACACCAGGCTTCCCTGTCCCTCACCATCTCCCGGAGTTTGCCCAGGTTCATATCCATCGCATCAGTGATGCCATCCAACCGTTTCATCCTCAGTCATATTCATAATAATCTTGAGTGTGTTATCAGAAGAGCAGGTAGGAAGTCATTTATAGGGAATTCTTTGGCAGTCCAGTGGTCAGGACTCAGTGCTTTCACTGTCATGGTTCAATCCCTAGTCAGAGAACTAAGTCATTTTTAAATTCAACCTTCAAGTTGAAAAACCTTGTAAGAGGTGTTTGTCTGCCATCCTTGAGTCTAATACCCATGGTGAGAAAGAAAGTGAAGTCGCTCAGTCGTGTCTAACTCTTTGTGACCCCATGGACTGTAGCCTACCAGGCTCCTCCGTCCATGAAATTTTCCAGGCAAGAGTACTGGAGTGGGTTGTCATTTCCTTCTTCAGAGCGTCTTCCTGACCCAGGGATCGAACCCGGGTCTCCTGCAATGCAGGCAGTCACTTTACCATCTGAGCCACCAGGGAAGCCCAATACCCATGTTAGGCATTGCTAATGAATTGACTCATGAATTTCTAGCCTTGAACATCTCTAACAGAAATGCCCCAGCAGCCATCAACAATAGAACAATGTTGACCTATTTGCTCTCATAAACCTTAGAATTTAAGCTCTCTAGTAAAAGACTTGCTTTTTTTTTATTGTTATTGTTCTAAGTTTTGTTGACTACTTACCATGGACATTAAGGAAGAGCTTTCTGGTCTTGAAGTTATAAAAAATTCAGAATAATTAAGGAAGCCAGAAGGCTCAGCTTGCCATTATAATTAGCTCACATCTTTATTTCATAAATCTGAACCAACAAGCATGTATCTCTTTCAACAATTCAGATGTTAATTTCAGCCTTGTTGATGCATTTCCCTATAGTGATACCATGTGTGCATGCTCAGTCATGTCCAACTCTTTTGCAACCCCATGGACTGTACCTTGCCAGGCTCCTTTGTCCTTGGGATTTTCCAGGCAAGAATACTGGAGTGAGTAGCCATTTCCTTCTCCAGGGAATCTTCCCAAACCAGTGATCGAACCCACATCTCCTACATTGACAGGTGGATTCTTTACCAACTGCACCACCTGGGAAGCCTATATAGTGATACTCATGAGCCTTTACATTCATTCTGCAAAAATTGTTTGAGAGTCTACAATGGGCCAGGCAGGCTTCTCTGGTGGGTCGGATGGTAAAGAATCTGCCTGCAATGCAAGAAACCTGGGATTGATCCCTGGGTTGGGAAGATCCCCTGGAGAAGGAAATGGCTACTCACTCCAGTATTCTTGCCTGGAGAATCCCACAGACAGGGGAGTCTGGAGGGCTACAGCCCATGGGGTTGCACAGAGTAAGACCAACTGAGCAACTAACACACACACACACACTCACACACAGTGGGCCAGGCATTGATCAAGGTGATAGGGATACAGGAATAAAAAAGACACACAGCCTGCTCTGTGCACACCCTTCCTTCAAGGACTGCCATGATTTAATCTCCCATTATTAATCTTAGTTTGCTTGACTAAACATTTTGTATGGAATGACACCCTGATTTTTTAGATCACTTTTCTAGGTCTAATATTCCTGAATTCAATACTTTTCTAAATATGCTATGAATAGATACGGTTCTTTAAAAGAAGTAGATTGTCTCCTACTTCTGTCTATAAAATACTTATTTCTTTTTCAAAATGACTCCCTTGACATATTAGATCATCTTTATTGCTTCCTGAACCATTTAGTCTCAAAAACTTAACTTTTAACGGTGAATGTCTTGTTTGCACATTGGTGAGAAAATGTCTTCTTATAGTCAGTAAAGGATAGGTTTTATTAAAGCTTTTAAGTTTGCTTAGCTGCCTGATAATACTCCCTTACTTTTATGTAGCACTTTAGAAATAACTACCATATATATGACTTAATATAATTCTCACAAAAGCCCTGTACACTAGGCTGTATCATCCCCATTTCACAACAAAGTGGGGCTATTTGTCCTCAGATCCCATCACAGGAATTAGAACTAAACTTAATTCTTTAAACTCAGGCTCTGCAATCACACCACTGAATCACCCATTTCCTCCTTTTTATGGATAGTCCAATTCCATCCATTTGAGATAAATACTTATTGGCAGAAAAGAAAAGGCTCCCTTTTTCCTTTATATAAATTCAGATGAGGTTGGAATCCACTGATGGCTTCAAACTTAGAGACATTCCTCTCTATAACATCAAACCAAATGCTCCACAAAGGAAAAAAGAATTTCAAAAGCAAAATTCTGCCTGCTGACCACAGTTACTCAATTGATTCCTACCATAAAACACCACTGGGTCAGTGTTTCCAAAGAACAATTGTCTCAATAAATATAAAATTCCACCCAAGGCCACAAAAACTCTAGTTGTTTATATAATAATCACCTTTACAGTAGTGATAATTCACACAATGAAATTGTGGTTAACCTTCTGTAGAGTAGCCATGTCCTTCAAGAGGTGGGAGAGAAGGAAAAGAATTAGGACTTCCTGTTGCAATTCAGATTTCACGAGTTTAGAGAAACAAAGGAGACTTGCTCTAGCCAGGAGCATCCATTAAATCCAAGTACCCACCCTAATGGGCTCCCCGGGAGGTGCCAGTGGTAAAGAACCTGCCTGCCAATACGGGAGACATGAGACATGGGTTCGATCCCTGGGTTAGGAAGATCTCTTGAAGGAGGGCATGACAACCTACTCCAGTATTCTTGCCTGGAGAATCTCATGGACAGAGGAGCCTGGTGGACTACAGCCCATCGGGTCCCAAAGAGTCGGACATGACTGAAGTGATTTAGCACACACAGACATACACCCACCCCAGCAGCCTAGTGTCTGCTTTATCTCTGGAAAATCCACCTACCCAGTTAGGTGGTATCCATGTACCAGAGGAGTAGCAACAAATCTTTGTTTACAAACTAAAAGTAAAGTACTTTTCATACTTTTCTGTAACTGAACAAGAGTCAGACATGACTCAGAGACTAAACAATAACTGAACTTCATCTCTATTTTGAACCTTGATTCCTGTGAGCAACAGAAGCTCAACTTTTAGTCATTTGTATTTCTTTCCATACTGTAATACTGATACTGTAATATCAGTAATTTTCCATACTGTAATACTGCAGCCAAGTTCCAAGGGGTCAAGGTAACCTTCAAGAGTGGGGGTCAGGAGAAAGACAAGGCATAGTCAAAGCTTACAGCTTATCTGCTAAGGGAGTTAGGGGGAGTAGATGGATTCCAGAAAAAAGATGATAATTCTCTTAACCCTCCCTGTCTGTTCGCCCACCTATCACAACATGGGGAAGCTGAAGTTTATTGATCAGAACTGCTTTTTATGTTATTGTCATTTCTTATCCTCAGAAGGTCAGGATCAAAAGCTTAAGAAAGACACCTGATTCTTTCCTGACTTATGGCTTTGGCCCAAGTTCAGAAAGTGCTGAAAGTTACCTCTGAATGTCACTGTGTCAAATTGAATGCTAATTTATAACAGTGTTTTTCCTATGCTTTACTATCACAAGCATGATAAAAAGTATTCATGATAGTATTAAAATATAATAGTATATTAAAATTGAGCCAGTCTTCAATGATTTCTGAACATCTCTTATGTGATGAGAACTTTACTACCTGCTTTATTTATAAAATATATTTTTCCTTTATCATAAATCAAGATCGTGACTAAGTATTTTCTGATTTGTGAAAACATTATACAAAAAAATCTTGCAAAGTTACAAAAATCAGGTCACAATCAAATATATATTTAACAAATAACTTGTATTGAAAAAACAATAACATATGATTCTGACTGGTTTCCTTTGGATCCAAAGATCTGTATCTACCTTAAAAGAATTTTGCCAAATGACACCAAGATTCAAATGATATCTCAAGTGAGACAAGGTTGAGGGGCAGATTGATTTTGGCATTAAGACCTGAGCTAGGCCCCAGTAGGAAAGCTAGAATCTACAACTGTCACTGGAATCCAGTTGCTCTAAAGTCCAAGTTCACTGGTCCACTCCAGGAATAACCAGGGCTGCTTTATGTACTCCATAGGTTGTAGGCATTCCGAAGTTTGGAGGCTCCACTCTCATTATATTAAACATTAAATTATACCCACACTAAAAAATTATATTGAGGTATAGATTTACAATGTTATATCAGTTTCAGGTGTGTAGCAAAGTAAATCACTTATATGAATTTGAATACATATATCCACTGGGCTTCCCAGATGGCCCAGTGGAAAAGATTCTGCCTGCCAATGCAGGAGACTCGTGAGATGTAGGTTTGGTCCCTGGGTCGGAAAGATCACTTGGAGTAAGAAATGGCAACCGCCAGGCTCCACTGTCCATGGGATTCTCCAGGCAAGAATACTGGAGTGGGTTCCTGTGCCCTTCGCCAGGGGATCTTCCCAACCCAGGGATTGAACCCATGTCTCATGTCTCCTGTATTTCCAGTATTCTTGCCTAGAAAATTCCATGGACAGAGGAGCCTGGTGGGCTACAGTCCATGAGGTACAGACTCAGACACAACTTTGTGCCCATGCGTGTTCACACACACACACAATATTCTATTGTATATATTTACCACATCCTTTTTATCCGTTCCTCCTTTGATGTACATTTAGCTTCATCCCATGCCCCAGGTTTCTCCCATGTCTTAACTATTGCATATAGACCTGCAATGCAATCCCACTCCTGGGCATATACCCAGGGAAAAACATGGTCCTAAAGGGTACATGCATCCCAATGTTCATTGCAGCACTGTTTACAGTAGCAAACGCATGTAGTTTTGATTTGAATTTCTCTAATAATTAGTAATGTTGAGCATCTTTTCAGCTGTTTCTTGGCCATCTGTATGTCTTCGTTGGAGAAATGTCTATTTAGGTTCCTTGCCCATTTTTTTGATTGACTTGTTTGTTTGTAAATTATACCCACATTTAACGTTGAAGATGTGACCACCAGGGAAGCCCTTGAAGATGTGAATCAAGTTGCAATTCACTAGTTTACATGACATTGTTATATATACTATTAGACTTTCATTGATTCTATTTTTCCAAATTCCTTCTGTATTTTAAAGCCCTTTTAAACAAAAATTTAGGCTTTTGGGGGCTTCAGCTCATCTGAGAGCATAAATAGGCACTGTGTGTACTATGGGTAATGTATTAAAAGATGTCAGGGAGAAACTAAAGACAGGACTAGGAATCTGCATTTATAGCAAATTACCCAGTGATTTTTATGCACAGCAGAGTTTGAGACCGAGCAACACTGTTGAAGTAACAAAGGCAAGGCGTGCTCAAGGAACTTTGGGTAAATCTCTTTGACTAGCAAAGCAGGTTCTAAAAAGAATGAGGAAGGATGGAAGTTGTAATAGTTTTGCACGTGCCTTCTAACTTTCCTTTGCTTATTGACTGCAATGAATGTACTTGTCTAACACATGATAAAAGGATTAAAACAGGTGTCCTCCCTAGAAAAGTTTGCAAGTTTCCAATTAAAATACCAGGAATCATTCATACACATTCATGTAAAACCTCAGGTGTAGCTCTTCACTCTCCCATCTTTTTTTTTTTTTTTTCAGAACTTTTCTGGCTACTTTCCCTGCATGTGTCAGTCAATAAGTAAATAATTGAAATCCCTATAGAGTCAGTTCTCCGGTCTTCCTAACATTAGCTTATATTTCTCTTTTTAAAGTCAGCTGTTATTCTGTGAGCCTCAGCTGGGAAACTCCTCCTCTCCCAGGGCCCAATCCAAGTTCCATTTCAATTAGCTTAATTGGAAGAAGACACAACCAAGTTTCCAATTAAAGTTCTAAATGAGCTATTAGAACAGACTATTTTTGTATTTTCAGAGAAAGCTCTCCTAATAGTCATTTTTTAAAAGGTAAAAATCCTTAACAGAGAAAAGGTGAGCACAGTCAGATCAATTAATGCTGTTAATCATTCTTCCTCATAAAATGAGGTCTTTTCACTTAGATAATTTGGAAGTAAGCCACTTATTCATCCCTTTATTAATTTTAATTTTTATTAAGTTAATATATGTATGTAGTCTAGAATGCCTAATATTGATAGTTCTATAAATTTATGGAAAAACCTCCCCACTCAACCCTCACTCACTCACCCAGAGGTAATACCCTTCAACTCTTTCAGATAGCTGTATTTACTTCCATATTTCTTTGTTGTTGTTGTTCAGTCGCTCAGTCGAGTATGACTCTTTGCGACCCCATAGACTGCAGCATACCAGGCTTCCCTGTTCTTCACTATCTCCCAGAGTTTGCTAAAACTCTTGTCCATTGAGTCGAAGATGCCATCCAACCATCTCATCCTCTGTCACCCTCTTCTCCTCCCGCCCTCAATCTTATCCAGCATCAGGGTACTTTCCAGTGAGTCGGCTTTTGGCATCAGGTGGCCAAAGTATTGGAGCTTCAGCTTCAGCATCAGTCCTTCTAATGAATATTCAGGGTTGATTTCCTCTAGGATTGACTGATTTGATCTCCTTGCTGTCCAAGGGACTCTGAAGAGTCTTCTCCAACACCACAGTTTGAAAGCATCAATTCTTGGGCACTTAGTCTTCTTTATGGTCCAACTCTCACATCCATACATGACTGTTAGAAAAAATCATAGCTTTGACTATTCAGACCTTTGCTGGCAAAGTGATGCCTCTGGTCTTTAATATGCTGTCTAGGTTTGTCACAGCCTTTCTTCCAAGGAGCATTTTCTAAACAATGCTTACATTAGGTTGAATCATAACAACTTGCTATTTTTTTAGGTGAAAAGTGGTTACTATCAACAATTTCAGATAGTTCAACTTCATACTGCTATTTCTTGAGTTTAAGATTCTGAACATTGTCAATTGGCTTCCCACTATGGAGAGAAAGGATTAGATTTACTACAACACCCCCACGTGCACACACTCACATGCAAACACACACACACACATGCTCACTTCTCCCACATCTTGCCCATATAGTTATAGCACAACTAGTGATGAAGAGTTTACCTTGTTAGTCTATATAAATATTATTCACAATTGAGCCTTACACTGTACTGTGATTTCACTTCCTTTCTTACTCAACTTTGTTTTTCCCTGAAGTTAGTAATTGCCTCTTTTTAAAATTTGCTTAGCTTTTTATATACCTGTCATAATTCAGCCACAAACTTCCTGATGTGAATTTTAAATTCCTCTCAATCCTGTAAGGTAATCTGTCAATTCTCTTTTGTTTAGAGTATCTGTCTAGAAACTGTTCATCTCTCTGATGTCGTGAATGGATTTTTTAAAACATTTTCTTCTATTCCTGGTTGTTTATGTCTATTTTTTTCTGAATTTCTTTTCTGCTTGCTTTGGTCTTTGTCTTCCACATTAGACATCTTCCTCAAATGTCTAGCAATCCTCATCCATCTGTTCCTAGTTAATAGTGAGGTACTGACAAGCTAGTTCAATGGTAAAATAGTTGCCTGCCAGTGGAGGAGATGCGGGTTTGATCCCTGAGTCAGGAAGATCCCCTGGAGAAGGAAATAGCGACCCAATATTCTTGCCTGGGAAAATATTTCCAATATTCTTGCCTGGGAAATCCCAGGGACAGAGGAGCCCGGTGGGCTACTGTCCATGGGCTTGCAAGAGTCGGACACATCTTAGCGACTAAACAACAACAGCTTAAAAGCTGATTGGAAGGTCTAAGTGTCAATTGGTAGTCTTCCCTATCTCGTGCTTGAAGGAAACTGATGATGTCACTGGTGCACTCAGATGACAGCATTCATGAATACTTGGTCTTGAGTCCGTTGGTTTCCACTGAGAAGGATCCTCCAGTTACCTCCCTGGAAGCCCAGTCCTGGCTGTCAGTATTTAGAAACCTTTATACAAGGAAGGATCTGGAGGAGTTTCAGTGTTCAGAATAGAGATTTTCATGTAATTTACCTTTAAGGGACAGCTCTTAACCCTGCCCTCAACTGTACCTCTTGTTCCTGAGCACAGGCTCTCTCTGATTCAGCATTTCTAGAGAGTAAACCTCTTACCTTCTTCTGGGATGGAGAAAGTGTAGTGAAAAAAAAAAAAAAAAACAGCCGGATGTGCAGAGTAAGAAAGAAGATCTGGAGACTAACTGCTCCTGATACAGATTTACAGTCAATCTTCTTCCAGCCACCCCCTACTCCCGGCAATCAAGTACCTGGCAGCTTCGTGCCTTGACCTTGCCTGAGTGTTGCATTATGAATCAGCTTGCTTCTTATTACATTCCCACCCCATGCTAGAAATTAGGCTTCAGCCTCTCCATTCTAAGTAAGTTGCTACTCATTTATCCTCCTTTCACCTTCTAAATTTGTCCATCAGTGAATATGAAAAAATATTTACTGATAGATGTTTGAGATTACAACTTTAAACATGACAGACACTTGGGGTTTATAGTCTAGCAGAAAAAAAAAAAAGACCAAATAATTAAATAAGCCATTATAATAAAGTGCTATGATAAAAGTATGGAGGAAGGAGAAATGTGGATACAAATCATGTCTTCTGAGACGAATAAATGGGTAAGTTAAATGGTAAAAAAATTGTCAGGCATGAGATGAAAGAACACCCAAACAAAATGAAGAGTCAATGAGAAAACTTAAAAGTGGCAGAGACCACAGTCCATTTAGATAACACTAAAAGTTTGGTGTGATTGAAGCATAGTAGAGTGGGGTGGGCAGGGGATACGTGTTGTTTTCGTTCAGTTGCTAAGTCCTTTGTGACCCCATGGACGGCAGCACGCCACACTTCCCTGTCCTTCACTGTCTCCCAGAGTTTGCTCAAACTCATATCCATAGAGTCAATAATACCATCCAACTATTTCATCCTCTGTCACCCCTTTCTCCTTCCTTCTATCTTTCCCAGCATCAGGGTCTTTTTCAGTGAATTGGCTCTTGGCATCAAGTGGCCAAAGTATTAGAGCTTCAGCTTCAGCATCAGTCCTTCCAATGAATATTCAAGGTTGATTTCCTTTTGGATTGGCTGGTTTGATCTCCTTGCTGTCCAAGGGACTCTCAAGAATCTTATTCAGGACCACAATTCGAAAGGATATGGTGAGATATAAAAGAGGAGAGTATAGACAAGGTGGTGATGAGTTATGTAAGACATTTTAAAGGGTTAGGACTTTATTCTAAAATGCAAGCCAGGGACTTCCATGGTAGTCCAATGGTTGAGAGTCTGCCTGCTAATGCAGCATTCATGGGTTCGATCTCTGGTCCAGGAAGATCCCACATGCTGAGGGGCAACTGAGCCCACAAGCCGCAATGACTGAAGCCTGTGCACCCAGAGCCCATGCTCTGCAACAAGAGAAGCCACTGCAATGAGAAACCTGTGCACTGCAGCTAGAGAGTAGCCCCTGCTCACCCCAACTATAGAAAACCCAAGAAGCAACAGAAACCCAGCACAGCCAAAAATAAATAAAATAAAATGGAAGCCAGTGTAAGATTTAAAGAAGGGGAATGACATGATAAGATTTTCTTTTGAAAGATAACCCTGACTCTAACATGGAAAAAGGCTTGGAACAAGATGTAATTACAAGCAAAGAATACAACAGGAGGCTAATTTGGTTGCTCAGAAAAAAAGGTGAAAATAGCCAGTACTATCACAGTTTGAGCAGTGATTTTACTTTTATGTCCACAGATTCATGAGAGATTTAGAACCATTTTCCCCCTTGACTGGACTGTGGACCATCCCTACATGTTTCTGGACTGAAGCATTTATGTAGCTTGGTGTGCTCTCATAGACAGGGAGCAGGAAAAGGAAAGGATATGAAAGAAAATCTATTCAGTTTGAGCATGCTAAATGGGAGGCACTCGTGTGTCAGTGAAGAGAAGTCAGGCAGCAGTTGAAATATATGGGTCTGAAGTTTAAGGTGAACAATTTGGGATGTAGATGTAGCTTTGAGAACCAGCAACATATAGATAGCAATTTCAGGCATAGGAACGGATGAGATTGTACAACAAGAGTCTGTAGAGTGTGAAGAGGTCAAGGCACAACCTACCCGAACACCAGTATTTAAGGAATAAACAAAAATAAAAGCATCTGCGAAGCCGACTGAGAAAGGTTTTTCTCAAGAACTAGGAGAAAAGCAGAGGAGTTGTTTCCAATTTAGGGCAAGAGGTATAATAAGAATGGAAGGGTCAATAGTACCAAACATTACCCAGGGGTCAACTGAGGTAAGGATTGGAAAGTTTCCAGTGGACACAGAGAAAAGGAAGTACTGGATGACCTCGATGATAGCAATTTCAGTAGAGATGGGACATTAGCCAAGGTGTAATGGGTAAGGAGGTGAAGTCAGTGAACTTTGCCAACTTTCTATGGAAGCTAGGAAGTGGTGAGAGAGTATGATGGCAAGGATGTGAGGCACTGATAAGATAATAGATTCGGGGTCAGGAGGTTTTGTAGTTTCTGTGGAGAAGCAGGCATAGCTACTCATATGAAGAGTAGGAGAGAGATGATTGAAAAGAGAAGGCTTTCCAGGTATTATAGCACAAAGCTCCAAGTTAGTGCTCAGGACCATGAATTTATAGTAGCTCTAGTCTCTAGCCTGATGTGATTAAAGTTTGAATCATCTCCTTTTCCCCCAAAGCCAGAAAGATGTAATGTGATATAGTCATTCACCTTTCCATCAAACTTTGTAAGACGCATAGAAAATTTAGGGAAATAATTGTACTGTATTTTATAGAACAGTTCAGTGACATATTCAGTGATGTTAAAATTTCAGTCTCTTGACGATCTAGTTCACAGTTTGGAAGATCATGTTTCTTCATAGAAAAAGCCTTTAAATGATTCTCTTAAACAACTTATTTGATTATTCTTCCTCCCTTAGTTTCAAAGGCTGTTCATCAGATTCTTAGAGAATGAGCAACTTCCTATTCATGCCAAAAAAATATCCTTCTAATCATGGGATTCTAATGTTGCATCCCATTGACACTTTTTGTTTTAAACTGTAGGATTATCTCAGAAAACAGATGACCTCTATAATCAGGTCAGATTCCTCTCACTTCACTTGAAAATTTTTTAAAGCACTGTGCTCATATTATCTATTCTTAATCAAATTTGGTCTAGGTCTACTTCCTTCATAGAAAAGTCATTTTAAATTCTCCTTGATTATTGATGAGCAATATATAATGGATCTTTGGAGAGACAAGGTTGTTAAAGATATGCCTGGTCATGTTACTGCTGTACATAAAGAATAACTTTCAATACCATTTACAGTAACCAGTCCTCCTCATTTCTGCTTTGTCGGCAAAGCCCTCTAGGAAATTATATACACATGGTCAATATGGTGTTATACATCCTTGCTATCCATCAATGTATCTGCCACTTTATGTATACAGTAGGATCCCAATGAATATTTATTGACTACCTGAATAAGTGAGTTTTTATATCATTGAAGAGGAGTTACTCTTTAACATCTATTCTTCAAGAATGTCAAGCTGTGTCTAAAAGCAATCATGTGACAATTGTAATATTTTCCTAAGCTTCTATACCTTAATTTACATGCTTTCACATTCGCTTTCAGATAGCAAGTGCATAAAGCATTTTTTTCATATTTGCAATGATCCCACATAATCAAGATTTTCAGTGGCGCTATGACACCTTGACCTTGAAATCCACATGTTACAACACTGGATGGTGGCTCAGGAAGATACATCTGTGTGTGTGTGTGTGTGTGTGTGTTGTGTTGTCTTAGTGTTGAATATTGTAGCTGGGCTTCTTAATAAGGAGACAAGAGGTTGAATACCTGGGGGACAAATGCTATACACACACTGAAAGGCTATGCTCATCTCTTCTGAATACTTAATAATGAAGAGGAGACTGGTGCTGAACAAGCAGGATATTCAGGATATTAGTGTGGACTATGGAAAACTGCTGCACAGTCAAAACTGATGGAAAAAGTCTCATTGAGCAGCTTTGAAAATATATTTTTTATTTTAAAAACTAGGTAATTTTTCTAAAGATTTGGGATTAAGATTGCTTTCTGAGTTTTTGGCTCCCAGGTGGCTCAGTGGTAAAGAATCTACCTGCCATTGCAGGAGACACAGGGTTTGATCCCTGGGTCAGGAAGATCACCTGGAGTAGAAAATGGCAACCCACTCCACTATTCTTGCCTGGGAAATCCCATAGACAGAGAAGCCTGGCAGGCTACAGTCCATGGGTTCACAATGAATTGATAGGACTTCAATAAATGACGAGAAAGGAAGCATTGTTTTCTAAATTTGGCTGCTTATGTCTATTGGTCTATTATTGGAGTGAAGTGTGACAAAAAGAGATCATTGAAGCAGAGCACCAGAAAGTTTGAGCCAGGGAAAAAATTTTTAATCACTGCTTTAAGATAGAAATGATCATTTTCATGAAATGGATAGCCATCTACACATAAAAACTATTTTGTTCTGTTTACTCTCAGTATCCCAAACATGAAAACATTTAATGTGGGTTTTGCTTTAAGCATACTCTTGTACTAACTTCTCTTTGTTTCAGCATTCCATTTTTCCAATTGTTTCTGAAAGCATTTGTCATGCACCTAGTTCCATGCAAAGTTCTTTGCAAAGTCATGCCAGAGATAAAAAGAGAGTAGGATTCTTGTTTATCCTGGAAAAGTTGTTAAATATTTTCATGCTGGGAATAGTTCAGCACTGTTCATTAAAAATATCTGTATATACCCTCAGCAGTTAGAAGAAAACATTACTTGATTCCTCTAGCTATTTGACCCATAATGGATGCTCTTCTAACTAGTCTGCTATGTGGTTTGAGTTGATAAACTCCAAAGAAGAAATTAATAGGCTACCTTTCCATTTGCAGAATTGGATACATTGAATCATGCTTCTAAGTATTTCAAACTCTTTTACTTTGCACTATCTTGCAAAGAGTGAGGAAAAAAAAAGGATTACAATGAGCATTTTTATACTTGTAGTAAAATTTAAAATAGTACAAATTATGAATGTCCTTCATCATATAAATTAATTTCTTTCATGAAATTAGAGGGATAATTGTTTTAAAATTAAGTATTTAAGCATTTTTATTGATGTAAAATAGTATTTAGGTAGCTAAACGCTTCCTTCATAGCTCAGTTGGTAAAAAATCTGCAGTTCAGGAAACCCCAGTTTGATTCCTGGGTCGGGAAGATCCGCTGAAAAAAGGATAGGCTACCCACTCCAGGATTCTTGGGCTTCCATTGTGGCTCACCTGGTATAGAATCTGCCTGAAATGCTGGAGACCTGGGTTCAATCCCTGGGTTGGGAAGATCCCCTGGAGAAGGAAAAGGCTACCCACTCCAGTATTTTGGCCTGGAGAATTCCATGGACTGTATTGAGTCAGACACGACTGAGCGACTTTCACTTTTACTTCAAATGTGTATAATAATTTGATATGTATTTTTTAAATTATTTTCTTGTCTCTGTATTTTCTATGGAGAAAATATTTGTATTTCTTTCAGATAATTTTCAAACTTGGAGGAAAAAGGTATACCTTACGTGTGTTGATAGAGCAGTACTTTTATTACAACTTTCACAGTATTCCATTTGATTAGGCAAAATTATGTTACCAATGAATCTGCATCAAATATTTTTCCCAGGTACCAAATAACCTGTAATTAAGGAGCATACTTAATTATCAGAGTTCATCATCCTTTGAGAATGCATGTTATATCTGCAAAAAGCAAGTATAATAACAATTCATATGAACAAAAATGCAGGCTATAAAACCCTGCATTTAATAATAGTGCTAAACCAATATTAGAATTGGTTTAACATCATTGAATTGCCTATTGGAAGTGAGATACTCATTAGAAATAGAAAAAAGATGAAGGACTTTCAAATGTTTATAAGCTGGTTGAGAAACAAATGGGTAAACCAATGAATATTTCAATCGACACCCGTAGAGGCCAGTGACCAGCCTTGATTACCTGAGGATGGATAATCCCACTCCAGCGTGATTGGGGTCTCCTGGCCACAGCTGATTAGACAAATTCTTTAGGGCTCCCTGATAGTTCAGTTGGTAAAGAATCTGCCTGCAATGCAGGAGACCCCAGTTCGATTCCTGGGTCGGGAAAATCCGCTGAAGAAGGGATAGGCTACCCACTCTAGTATTCTTGGGCTTCCCTTGTGGCTCAACTGGTAAAGAATCTGTAGCTCAAGTTTTCTTTCTATTGCTTATAGAGTTACTTATATAGTTTGCTTGCATTATTTTGCAGAGCACAAGGAAAGAAATAATGTTACTTTTGCTTCTGTCAGTCACCCAAATAAAATGTTACTTAGAAAACTATGAAAGTGGTAGTTCGGGGTACAAACAATAGGCAGTGGTCAAACCCCAGAAGACTCTGCTCAAACACCAAGATGCTGGTAGCCCAAGGAGGTCCATTTTATCATCCCAGCTCCAACACAGAGGAGAAGCTCTGACTTCTGACATGGAGCGGAAGCTGGCTGTGGCTGAGCGTCTAAAGCACCGTAAGTGGAAAAAAGACTCTATGCTGCTAGCCACCAAAGCAAAAATAGCTCCATGAGGTTGTTACTTCAATACAAAGGAAACCAGCCAAGGCCTTTGTGTCAAATCTCTTTCCATTCTCTCCGTCAGACACTAAAGGGGCAGGTGGAACAAATTCTGATGTCTGTCACCTCACAGCCCATTGCTGTTGTTCAGTCTCCTAGTCGTGTCCAACTCTTTGTGGCCCCATGGACTGCAGCACACCAGGCCTCCCTGTCCCTCACTATCTCCCGGAGCTTGCCCAAGTTCTTGTTCCTTGCATCAATGATGCCATCCAGCCATCTCATCCTCTGACATTCTCTTCTCCTTCTGCCCTCAATCTTTCCCAGCATCATGGACTTTTCCAATGAGTCATCTGTTCACATCAGATGACCAAAATACTGGAGCTTCAGCTTCAGCATCAGTCCTTCCAGTGAATATTCAGGATTAATCTCTCTTAAGATTGACTGTTTTGGTCTCCTTGCTGTCCAAGGGACTTTCAGGAGTCTTCTCCAGCACCACAGTTCAAAGGCATCAATTCTTTGGTGTTCTGCCTTCTTTACAGTCCAGCTCTCACAACCATCCGTGACCACTGGGAAGACCATAGCCTTGACTATATGGACTTTTGTCGGCAGAGTAATGTCTCACATTGTCTAGGTTTGTCATCACTGCCAAGAAGCAATCGTCTTCTGATTTCATGGCTGCAGTTACCTTCCTCGGTGATTTTGGAGCCCATAAAGAGGAAATCTGTCACTACTTTCACCTTTTTCCCCTTCTATTTGCCATGCAGTAATGGGGCTGGATGCCATGTTCTTAGTTTTTTTAATATTTAGTCTTAAGTCAGCTCTTTCACTCTCCTCCTTCACCCTCATCAAGAGGCTCTTTAGTTCCTCTTCTTTTTCTGCCATTAGAGTGGTATCACAGCCTGCATGTGGCAGATATTTCAGCAGCAGTGGAAAATAATTGCTTCAGGAAGAAGAACCACTGCTGAAGTGAAAATGCAAGGAATGGCTATAGCAGCTGACTGTCCTGTCCCATGCTGAGTGCCTGGCTCCATGGTCCTTGTGAGGATGTCCTTCGAGGGAAGATGGTCCATTCCATCCATGAAGGTGGGCCATGCCTGGCTGAACTTGAGTTACCAACCCTTTCCGTTCTCATGGAACAACTTCTCAGGGCAAAAACAGGCCCCACATGAAGTTGTTCAAGGCCATTTCAGCAGCACCTAAAGTTCAGCCTGTCACAGCTCTCTCAGGACTCAAGCTAGCACTATGGGAAAAGTCTTGCTGTCCTCGTCTATCATAGGACATTCATCAGGTCAAGCCTATAAACTCCAAGGTCTCTACAACTCAAATTTCAGTAAAAACAGATAGAAGAGTGATTAGACCATCTCTCCCAGAAAACTCTGAGTTGCCTATGCAAAATGCCTCATTCACTGCTCCTAAGCTAGCCATACCCTAAGACAAGGATAAAGATCAAATTACACCTCTGGAGTTAAACTAGACCTTGTCTAATGCAATGCATATCTGCCTGAGCATGGTCTAAATCCAGGGTCTCTTTACATACTGGGAGAGCTGTAGTCAGAATCTGTCAATATGAAGGAAATAAAGACCCTATTAAGGTACCCCATTATCTAATGCACAGGAACCCACAAGAGAAGTGTCTATATCTAACTCACAAAACACCTCCTGGAAAGGGATGAGGAGTTTTAAGGATGAACAGCAATTTTCCAGACAGAATTGGCAGTCGTCTTCAAGCACAAAGTAGTGCAAATATATGCTTCCCTGTAGCAAAGGCGAGCAATTTAGTATGACTAATGCTAATGTGGGAGAAATTTGAGCTGGAAATACTATGCTAGGGAGTCTGGATTTTCTCCTGAAGCCTATAAGATGTCCTCAGAGGAGTTGAAATAGAAGAGTGACATAATCAAATTAGAGATTCACAAAACTCAAAACAAGAGCAATGCAGATAATTGAGTAAAGCCCTAAATTAGGAGATTGTTGTACTAATATCATCAAGAAGTAATGAAGGCTAAAAGAGTAGATCTTAAAAGTTCTCATTACATACATACACAAAAACCAATGTGTGAGTATGTGCAGTGATGGAGGTTAGCTAGACTTATTGTGATGGTCATTTTGCAAAATACATAAATATCAAATCACTATGTTGTACACTTGAACTAATATAATGTTATATAGTTTATGCATCTATATAACATTATATAGATATGTTTCAATATATATATTGAGATAGGGTGGCATGGGTAAAAGAGTTAAGACTATATTTTGGTTTAGCCTCTCTTTACAGAAGCATTGCAATATTGCTTCACTTCTTCCCATTCAGGATTTATCATCACATTTTTCCCCAGAACATATGAAGTTAGTGACGATGTTTATATATTAGTTTTCCATTGTTGTGGAAAAATGATCACAGATTTAGTGACTTTAAACACCCAATTATTAACTCGGAGTTCTATAGTTCAGAAATCTGGCATGGGACGCCTACCTTCTCTGCTCAGGGTCTCATAAGGCTGTAATCAGGTGTCAACTGGGCTGGGCTCTTGAATGGAAGCTCTGGGGAAGAACCCGCTTCCAAGTTCATTTAGCTTGTTGGCAGAATCCAGTTCCTTGCAGCCGTAGGACTGAAGTCTCCAATTACCTGCCAGCTGTCAGCCAGGGGCTCCTGTCAGCTTCTAGAGAGAGGCCACCTGCATTCCTTACCATATGGCCCCTTCCATCTTCAAAGCTAGCAATGGTATGGTGTTCTTCGCTTAAGGCATTTTTTTATTTTTTTTTGACCATGAGGCATGTGTGATCATAGTTCCCTGACCATGGATCGAACTCTTGCTTCCTACAGTGAAAGCAAGGCATCTCAACGACTAGACCACCAGAGAATTCCTGAGTCCTCATTCTTTGAATCTCTGTGACTTTCTCTCCTGGTACTAGCCAGAGAAAACTAGCTTTAAAGGGTTCGTGTGATTAGATCAGGCACACTTAGATACTCTCCCTTTTGCCATATAACATAATATCGTGGGAGTGATACAAGAGGACGGTGATCATGGGTACCATCTTAAAATCCTGCTTACAACACCTGAGGGTAGAGCTAAAAGAAGTGATTATCCTCCAAAACCAGGGTAGTGTGAAGAGGGATATTCAGAGTAGAGAGCGGACTATGCGGGAGAAGGCTAGGGTGGAATGATATGAAATAATAGCATTGAAACAGGTATATTACCATACGTAAAATAGATGACCAGTGAAAGTTCAGTGTATGAAGCAGGGCACTCAAAACCAGTGCTCTGGGACAACCCAGAGGGATGGGATGGGGAAGGAGGTGGGAGGGGGGTCAGGATGGGGGGACAGATGTGCACCCATGGCTGATTCGTGTGGATGTATGGCAAAAACCACCACAATATTGTAAAGTAATTATCCTTCAATTAAAATTAATTAATTAATTTTAAAAAGAGAGAGAATTGAATAAAAAGCCAGGCTCAGAGAGCCAAAAGGAGAAGTCCACAGGTCTCCAAAGAGAATGTACAAAAGCAGAGACTGAAACAGCGATATGGACCCAGAGGAATAAGAGCCAGGAATACAAGAGTCTCATGAGTCAAGATAAAAATGGAATAAAGAGACTTTATGTAAAATGGTGACTTGAGCAAAAATATCTAAACTTCTTCCCAGGCCCTTGTTATAGTGACACAATGATTTTGAAAGGAGTGAACAAGCTGTCTCAACATTTGAACTAGGAAAAAATTTCTTCCACGTGCCATGGCTCCAAAGAGAAAAGATACAGATGGAACTAGATGAAAATAATTAGAGGAGGTCTTGAGAAATCCCAGCGACATCCTTCGAGTTTGAAGATTGAAGAAAAGAACAAATCCTGGGGCAAGTAAGAAGTGTGTCACAAGAGAACCACAATCGTTGAAAAGCAACTGTGCTGTGAGCCCATGAGTGTGAGCCAACCTACCTAGCAGAGAGTTGGATGGTGGCTGGGCTGCAGGACAAGATGGGTAGTAAAAACAGGACAGACACAAGTCCATGGCTTGTGCCTAGAGTAAAGGTTGAACCACACAAAAACCAAAATACAGATATTTGGTGCCTGGAAGACACTTAGCAGAGATTCAACATATAGATAAGCGGAACTTCTGAAAGAAACCAGAACAAATGGAACAGAAGCAGGGCTCAAATGGTAGCTAGCATTCGTTGAGGACTTATGATCGTCTGTGTGCTATGCTAAGCAAAGAACATATATTGCCTCTAGTGGTACTCCTTCAGTTGTTCTTGGGAAAAAATCACAACCTTGTTGATAACTCATCCAACACTCTGCCTTCACAGTTCTTAACTAGTTCACTTCCCTGAGGTGTCATTACAACTTACCTTGGATGATACCAACATGGCAACCCTTGCTTCCTTTTTGCTTGCATTGGCCTTGATTAGTTGTGGGGTGTTTGGGGGCAGGAAGGGAGAATGGGGGGGTTGCAACATACCTTTATTTTTCAAATTTACTGTGTTACTCTGTTGAGATGTGTCTCGTTTAGACTTCCTCTTGTGGAATTACAGTTTTTAAGCAATATGAGATACAAGGAGTTCTTTTTGTCTTTCTCTCAACAGATTGTTTACCTCATTTACACTTCTTAATCAGATGCTATCTTTTGTCTTACTTCTTTATTTTATGTATTAAATATTTCCATTGTTTTCTCTATTTTCCTCTCTGATCTGGGTTTCTCTATTTTGTTTTTGTGGGGTTTTGTGTTTATAATGAATTTTTAGTTTTTAGATTTTTGAATAATTTTATATTTTTGAACAATACATCCAAATAACTTTAAAACTTATTCACCCACCTTAGACAGTATCTACCAACTTTCCCTAAGGAAGAGGAGGAAATTATCATACATACCTCTCCTCCCAAATTTACACACCCTCTGCATACATCACTTGGTTATATTGCCAGTTTAATTTATTCTGGTGTTACCTTTATGCATTAAAATAACACACTTAAACCTTCGTAATTTAAATCACCAGCATTTGTTAGAATTTCTCATGCTCCATAAGGAAATAAGCGGAAACAAACACTTCCTCCCGTCTCTGTTTTCTTCTGACCTCTGATTATTGTACTGAGATCATTATTTCTATGTTGTTGCAATTGATAACCTTTGCATTCTCTTTTAATACCATAATTTCCAGGTGTTTAGTCCTGGTGCTATATCTAAATAGCATCAGTATTCTCATTTTTCTATAATCGAACCCTTTGTTTTTAATTCTTATATTGATTGGCTGGACATCCTAATCAAATAGATTTTTTTTCTCCTCCCCCCTCAAAACTCATGAGTGCCGTGTTGCCTGAGTTCTTTGGTGTGTCAACACAACCTGTTTGTGTTCTATATATTTGAATGACATTCAACTAAGTAAAAAAATCTCAGAATACACTTTCATTCCCTGAATACTTTATAATAATTGCCCCTACAGTTTCTAGCATTTTTACTAGGAAGTTTAATGTTGGCTTGATTTTCCCTTGGTATAGGGAATTTCTTCATTTTCTGGCTTAGTTTTACTCATTAATTCTAGGAGTATCAGTTGAGTGTCTATTGTGATAGATACTTTTCTAAATGCTAGGTCCACATCAGGTTCTTTATTCTTGATGTCCAGCAACTTTACCACTATCAGTTGTCCTACGGCGGTGACTTTTTTCCTTTTACCTTTAAATTATTATGGGGTTCCCATGAATTCAATTCTCTTTTTGTTGAAAAGTGTTTGAAATTTTATTCACTTCATCATTTAATTCATTTTCTGATGTGTTTTATCCACTTACCCTTTTAAATGTTTTTTTTCTCCTTCTGGTGACTCTATTGGCTATTTTTTTTTCTTGCTTTTTATATCTTTCAAATATCTATACATTAGTCTCTATACATTAGTCTATGCTAGTTTCTTTCTAACTATGACGCATAATTAAATGAGGGCAGTTCCATCGTGGTCAACTCTATGCATGGAGTCTTACCAGCAAGGAATGGGGCAGAGGGAAGGAGAGCCAAAATCACAGAGCCTCGCCGAAGCAGTGTCTTCTCAGAAGGCTTTCTCATCAGCTCTGCTGTGCCTTTGCTCCAAGCACACATCTCCTCCCCATCACCTGCATTCCTTCTGGAAGGGAACAGAAAGCCTTGAGGCTTACGAGGCTCAAGTTCTCTTGCGGTGACTTGGCATTTATTTGCATTCTCCTTCAGCTGACCTTGAGCCACTAATCAAAGCTGATTCCATGCACACCATAAAATTCAGGGGTGTGGAGGTGAAGAGGACAGGCTCTCTAACTGACCAGTAAAACCAGGATCGTGATCGTACCCTCAGCAGAAGGTTACTGTGAGGATAACCCAACATGGTGTATATAAACCATTTAAAGCAGTGTCTAGAACATTTCCTGCCTGCATGCTAAGTCACTTCACTCGTGTCTGACTCTTTGTGACCTTAGGTACCATACTCCGTCAGGCTCCTCTGTCCATGGGATTCTCCAGGCAAGAATACTGGAGTGGATTGCCATACCCTCCTCCAAGAAATCTTCCCAACCCAGGGATACAACTCATATCTCTTCTGTCTCCTGCACTGGCAGGCAGGTTCTTTACCACTAGCGCCACCTGGGAAGCCCGCCTAAAACACAGTGAGCACTTGATAACAGTCGGCCATTGTTACTACTGATATTGCTGTTAGTGATATTGCTATTTCCATTGTATGCCTCCAGGATGTTTCCTGCAAAGTTAATGGGATTTTCTCCTTCAAGTCCCACCGGGTCTGCAGTTCCTCAGTGTAGGATGTGGAATGAATGTTTTCTAGTAAGGGGTAACTGGTGAAGTGGTTCCGAGCAATGCCAGCACTATTGGAAAACTCTGCAGTGTGCTCATAGAGTGTCAAGTGTGAACCTACTTTTGGCATCCTTTTGGAAATGAGGCCAAATGTCCCTATATTTAGAAGCAGTTCTTCATAGTTTGGGGTTGTATCTGTCTCCTGGTTTCATTAAAGATGGACCCTTTTTTTAGAATTTGTGTTGCTTTCAGTTGATATTAGAGAGTAGAGCTTAACACAATTATCTTTATGCTGCCATCTTCAAGCAGAAGCTCTTAATGTTTTTAAATCCAGGAATATTTTTAAATAAGTGACAGAATGGTTAGCTCCTCTTTTTCTCCACTGAAGCTTAAATATGAAGACATTATAAGAAGGATTTAAGAGTTAATGCAGTTTAAAAGGACAATTTAATCCTTAAAATCAGTTCCTAAGGGAGGTTATTAAATCTTATTCCAATTTTATACTTGTGACTAAATATTTTTTATTTAGAAAATGGCTTTGCATCCCAAATGGAAGTATAGTTATAAAATCTTGGTAAATACATTTCAAGTTGTTATTTAAAGCTTCTGTGAAATTTCAGCTGTGTATAAATAGTTTTATTTTTACATTTCTGTATAAATATTAATATCTATGTATGCGTCTGTGCATATATATATGCATATGTATGTATGAATACAGATATTCAAAAGATACATTTCAAATTACATCAATCCAGTTTCAATCCATTTTACCCAGGACAGAGTTTGGATTTTATGTACTTTACTTTCCTTTGAGTCTGTGTCTTACTTCGTGTATTAAGGAAAGTAAAATAAAGCAGTTGACGGTTCTTTGTTATTTCCATGATGAGGATGAGGATAATCTCACACTATGTTTGTAAATTATCTCATTTCTTTTTCAAACAACCACATGAGAAAAAGCAACCCTTATGTCTACTTCACAGATGAGGAAAATTAGGTTTAGGAGACAAGTCATGGGCTCCGAATCATCCAACCAGCAAGTCGCAGATTTATCAAGCCAAGCTGGCTCAAAACCTACACTCCTTAATAAATAATGTGCTAAACTACCTCCCCTCTTTCTCCAGTCCTGCCTACTGATGTCACAATACTTACTTTACAAGGGAAAAAAGGTAAATTTCAATTCAATAATTGTCCAAGGTCACCCAGTGCAAAAGAGAAAGAGAAGATGCTCCTTTCACTACAACTCCCAAAAATTAGAAAATTGAGGCTATGTGTCTCAGAATAAAGAGCAAGTGAGAAGATTTTAATCAATATTTTAAACCTCATTTATAACTTTTTAAGACCAATTTTCCTATACTAAGGCAGGGAAACCCATATACTAAGGAGGTGAAACCCTCTCAAGAATGTTCTTTTCCATCTGTGGCCAAATCTTCCTAGTGTGAATGCATCTCCAAAACAGAGGACCACTAGGCTATCAGACACAGGGGAAAAGAAATTGCTCTGAACAGCGGTGCATATAAACTGACTTTTTGAGGTATAATAAATATGATTCTCCTTGAAGGTGATTTTTTAAAAATTCAGGTTGGTGAAGTAAGTCAAAAGAGACAAATACGGCTCTGCACTTCTATATGCCGAGGTTAATCATAAAACGCATCTTTGCTTTAAAATCCCATGAATGTCACAATAGGAAACCATCCAGAGTCACTTCATAAATGGACCATTCTGTGTGAAACTTTGACAAATGACTCCCTGGCTTTGCTTCTCTTTGCTGAGGAGGGAAGCAGTGGCCTTCCGGGGCAGCTCCTTAAAGATATTTCTACGAGATTTATGTGGCAAAGAGCACTCTCAAAGGCAAATCAATATATCCAGGTTGAGCATTCTGATATAATCACACTGATCAAGAAAAGTGTTTCATCTCCACAGATCTGTCATTTCTTACCCTGATTGTGTGGAGATGCCTAAAGATCGCATGTCCCTGAAACAAAGCTCTGAATGACTGTCCTCAGTCATGTAGGATATTAACAGAATTCCATAAAATCAGCCATCACACTCTGGCTACAGAATTTATTTCTCTTGGGAAAATCATTCAAACTCAAACATGGCGGGAAAAGTACATATCAGAGAGCAAAACTAATGAAGAAAGAAAGGCCCAGATTATGGCTGTGAATCTAAATATACACAAAACCATTAACCTCAGATATTTTGCATGTGTCACTTCAGTCACTTTCGATTCTTTGCAACCCCATGGACTGTAGCCCACCAGGCTCCTCTCCATGGGATTCTCCAGGCAAGAATACTGCAGTGGGTTGCCATGGCCTCCTCTCCAGGGGATTTCCCCCCCCCAGAGATCAAACCCACGTCTCTCACATCTCCTGCATTCACAGGCAGGTTCTTTACTACTAGTGTCACCTGTAAATTCCACAGGGTTTTTGAAAATGCTGGTCTCATTGCTCTACACTGTTTCTGAGGGGAAGAAGTACAGTCGTCTTGACTACCAGGCAGTCAGGTTCTCCCTAGGATCTGTCTTAAACTCTCTCCAGTTCCCAGAGGTTCACAGTCCAGCAACCCTCCTAATGGGATCCAGTCTCTGAGGGTCACTGACCTACTTTTTCTTTAATGAAACTCAACAGTGCTCTGATTAAAACTTTCCTAGTTCTTGGCATTGAGACAAAGAGTGAAGGAGGAGAAAATTTGGTCTCAAAATTGAGTGTGAGAATGTCTTTGGGACTTCCTTGGTGGTCCAGTGGTTAAGAATCCACCTGCTGATGCAGGGGACAGGGGTTTGATCCCTGGTTGGAGACAATTCCACATGCTGCAGGGCTACTGACTCCATGTACCACAACTACTGAAGCTGGTGTCCTGGAGCCTGATCATGTGAGGACACGGGAAAACAGCCATCTACAAGCCAAGGAGAGAAGCAGAAGAAATTAACCCTGCTGACAACCTGACCTTGGATTATTAGCCTCGAGAACTGTAAGAAAATAAATTTTTATTGGGCAAGCCACCTGGTCATTGATACTTTGTTATAGCAGCACTAGCAAGCTCAAACAGTCTCCTCTGGAACTCTGAACCAACTGATAAATAAGAGATGAGAAACAGAGATGGGAGCAAAGGGTCAGCCATATTTTTGATTTGGGAAAGTGGCTTTGCATCAGCAGTTAATAAGGTGTGCATTAGAGTCAAAACAGCAGGCCTGGGACTTCCCTGGCTCTCCAGTGGTTAAAACTTTAAAAGGCTTTAAAAATGGTCCACATCAAAAAAAAACAAACCAGCAGGCCTTTTCTGGAATCTGTATGGAGGAGCCTAGGAGGCACTCTGGGTAGAAGGATAGATCTGAAAGAAAGAGGACCAGAGCCAGTCTGGAAGAAAGAGAATGTGAAAGAGTGAGTGAAGGGCAGAGAGAGGCTGGGAGTGTTCTTCCCTGACCTTTCTTCTCTGGGTGCATGCTCAGTTGTGTCCCGCTCTTTGTGATCCTATGGACTGTAGCCTCCAGGCTCCTCTGTCCATGGATTCTCCAGGCAAGAATACTGGAGTGGGTTGCCCTGTCCTCCTCCAGGGGGTCTTCTCAAACCAGGGATTGAACCTGCATCTCTTGCATCTCCTGCATTGGCAGGTGGATTCTTTACCAGCTGAGCCACCAGAGAAGCCCTCATCTCTGGGTGAGGTTATATAATTCCCTCCCTTGATGGAAATGTGAGGAGTGGGAAATGAGCGTCTCCAAGCCCCGATCCCCAGCTGATCTCATGCTTTATTTTGCCCCGTGCTTCGCAAAGCTGAGGGTATCTCTGCTCATCTTCACCTGGAAATGCCACATGCAACTGAAATGCCCCAAATTAAATCTCACTTCGCACCCTTCAGCATGCTCATCTTCCTATAATTCTTCCCTTGAGGAATGACTTCATTGTCTAACCAAGGGCCAGAGGCAGTCTATGGAGATTATCCAGTTTTCTCTTCCTGTCTACTTGCAACCTCATGGATTCTTCCTCTTAGTGGTTCACAGACCTGTCTGTCCTGCTCCAGCCCGTCATCAGTTCCTTAGCACATCCCCTACCCCCTTCTCTCTGGATTCCAGTCCAGTCTTCCTAAATGGCCTCTCCACGTGCCATTCTGCACACTGTCATCAGTGAATCTTCTAAAACTCCATCTAACCACAGCACATCAATTCAAATCTTTCAAAATCCTTATGTAAGTGCTAGGAAATCTATCTGACTTGACTGCCTCTAGCTTTCTGTCTAAAAGTGCCAGGGGAGCCAGAGTTCAGAGGCCACCGTGAGTCAGGGACCTTGGGCATTGACAAAGAAGAAAGGGAAGACAGTTCTGCAGGAACTCATGGGGAGCCCCCACTGTCACTGAGGGACCAAACCCCAGGACTGTCCCCTGTGCCCCTCTCACCCATTCCTCCCCAGGGAAGAGGAAAGACCTGCTGGTGAATGAAAGAGATGGGCCAGTATGTCCCTCTTCTCTCTGGGACCTGCCTGCCCACAGAGACAGTGCCATTCTCTTAGGACACAGTGTAGGTTTTCCTTCAGAGACTCTGTCCCTGGAGGAGCAATCCTGCCTCCCCCAAACGGGTACTAAACCAGTGAGAGAGTCTAAATTCTTACTTGGGGGCGATCTAAGGAAGTCAGTCTGAGCCTCGCAGTAAGTCACTTTCTCCAACAGCTTTATCAGCACTAAAGATACTATTTTGCTTGCCATCCACCTGACTCCGCTTAGGGACCCCTATTGTTTGCTCTTGATCCTGCCCCTGGTAATGGCTCTGCGATGTTAAGAACCACTGAAATGACTACAGTAAAAAAAAGAAAAAGGTCACAGTTAACTATTTTAGCTCATAAAAGAGGTGAATTATAGCAGAGGGGGCCCTTTGCTTTTCAAGCACTTGAGGATCAGTTGCCACAGGGGCAGGTAGTCTTTACTGCCCCCTTGTGGAGCTTGCTGCTTTGCAGTACACACGAGCCTTTAAGGGCTCATCTTCATGAATGATAGTTCCCACTTTTTTGCTCATCGCAGTGACATCAGAGCTTCCATCATTACTGCTCCATGTTTAACTCTTTACAATGAATTTATTAGTGGGCTGTGAAGATTCTGGACTTCCCAGGTGGCTCAGTGGTAAATAATCTGTCTGTCAATGTAGGGGATAAAGGAGACTAAAGTCCAATCCCTGGGTTGGGAAGATCCCCTGGAGGAAGACATGGCAACCCACTCCAGTAATCTTGCCTGGAGAAACCCATAGACAGAGGAGTCTGGTGGGCTACAGTCCATAGGGTCACAAAGAGTCAGACATGACTGAGCAACTGAGCGCACGCAGGCGCGCACACACCCACACACACCCACACACACACACACGAAGATTCCACCGTCTGAAGTCTCTCATGCCCATCATCTCCTTCTACCTCTTAGCTACCAGCTGTCCTCATGGCTTTTCTTCTGAACATGACAATAGCCTCCTTACCCATCTCCCTGAGTTGTGTCTATCTGCTGCAATTCATCCAATTCATTGCTGACAGATTCATATTTCCAGCAGGCATATTTAGTTACATCTTTCCCCTATTCAAAACCTGTCAATGGCTCCCCACTGGTTTCTAAATTAAATAAGACTCCTCCTGCTGGAATTCAAGGAAAGCCCTTCACAATAAGGCTCCAATTTTCCTTTTCAGCTCTGTCTCCCAGCATTTTGTGTTGGAGTTGTGCTACATTCATTAGTGTCACCATAATACAACTCAACAGTTTTCTGCTTCCTTGTTTTTGTTGCCATGTTCCTACTTTCAAGGATGTCTTTTTGCCCCTCCAAGATAGGCCTTTAAGGATAAGCAGAAATCAATACACAACTACTCACTGAAATCTTTTCTTATCTCCCCAATTTTGACAAAAGTTTGACACTTTCTCTTTTTGACACCACAGCATAAGCACTTTGTGCTTTCCTTACTGCATTTATTGTATTTTGCTGTTGTATTGACTCACATCTTTCCTCCAACAGGGCTTCCCTGGTGGTGCCTCAGATGTAATGAATCTGCTTACAATGCGAGAGAGCCAGGTTCCATCCCTGGGTCGGGAAGATCCCTTGGAGAAGGGAATGGGCTACTCACTCGTCAGTGTTCTTGTCTGGAGAATTCCATGGACAGAGGAGCCTGGTGAGCTATAGTCCATGGGGTTGCAAAGAGTTGGACACAGCTGAGTGACTAACACTTTCACATTTTCCTCCAACAGGACATAAATCTTTTTTTGGACGGATGCTCCTTTCCTATTTTCAGCCATGTGATTTGGGTGGAATTTACTCCCCCTTTGTTTTCATAGGAAGAACATAATCCACTCACTCCATCTCTTCCCCTCCCCCATCCCTGAGTCTTGATATTTTGTTCAGGGATGAAGATATGATCCAATTAAGACCATGAGGGATAAGAGATATTTACTGGAGCTTTTACAATAGAAGCTGCCCTTGTCTTCCAAAGACAGTACATTCAAGAAGACGTTCTCTCTCAGATGGTGGTTGAGGATATGAGGTCTAGAATTACAGAAGCCTTTTTACTAACATGAGGGGAGCCAGCCTGAAGATAAATCTGGCACAAAGAGGGAGGGGATAACTACAACAATCATGAAGGAAATGTGGTATTTTAAACTTCTGTGTGAGACAGTACTTGGAATCAGGCCTAGTTTTAGACTTTTCAGTTAAAAAAACCCTTTAGGTAATAATACCATAGTGTTTATTTGAGTTGCTGCTGCTGCTGCTAAGTCGCTTCAGTCGTGTCCGACTCTGTGCGACCCCATAGACGGCAGCCCACCAGGCTCCCCCGTCCCTGGGATTCTCCAGGCAAGAACACTAGAGTGGGTTGCCACTGCCTTCTCCAATGAACGAAAGTGAAAAGTGAAAGTGAAGTCGTTCAGTCGTGTCCGACTCTTAGTGACCCCATGGACTGCAGCCTACCAGGCTCCTCTGTCCATGGGATTTTCCAGGCAAGAGTACTGGAATGGGTTGCCATTGCCTTCTCCGTTATTTGAGTTGAGTAGATTTTAAAAGTTCTCATCACAAGAAAAAAAATGTTTGATGGATGTTAACTAAACTTACTGTGGTGATCATTTTGCAGTATATATACATATATCAAATCATTTTATGTAATATTATTAAAACTAATACAATGTTACATGTCAGTTATATCTCAGTTAAAAATAAAATAAAACAAAACATTCATTGAACCACAAAACCAAATGATGACTGCTAATGTCAGTCATTGATGAAGAAAATGTATATGAACATAAAAAATATTAATCTTGACATGCTATTATGTGTCTATACCACATGTATGAGAATAAAAAAATTCCTAAATTTGTTTAAGCCAATCTAAGTTTGGTATTCTGACTCCAGCAACGATTTTTTTCTTCTTCATACTAGACATATGGTATCTTCTTTAAAGTTTAAAGTTACTGGAGAGCTCGTAGTAACTTACATTGCAGGCTTATAATAGACATCTTTTAACAGGATTGATTTTTGCAGTGGGAGAAAACATGCCCATGAATTCACTGAGACAAATTTTTAAAAAGAAAACAGAATAAATATTCATTAAATGCTTGCTGAATTGAACGCGATACACTGATACTGACTGAAGGCACATCTTACAAGCAGATTGATTATGGAAAATAGCTTTCAAAACCATTTTTTAAATTTGTTGTTGTTTAGGAAAGTAATCAACAGCCTCTTTCTGTTAAACTAGGTATATATATATATATACACACACACATATATATATATACATATACATATATATATTTCTCAAAACCCCCAGTATATTAACAACAAAATTATAAGGATTCTGAGGACATATGCTTAACTTCAGAAAAGCCAGTCTTTCATAAAGTTCAAAGTCCCCAAGGGTAATTCCTAAGAGCTCCAAAATTTGTCCTATTCATGGCTCATCTCAGAGGGTGGGCAGAGCTCTCAGGCATACTTGGCTCCAAGTAAGAGTTTCACTGTTTAACTGAGTCTCACTCTTGTAAAAGCTGGAATCCCTGTGCCCAGAGTTGGCAAAACTGCAACAGCAGCTCAGGCTGCTGTATCAGTTACCAACTGCTGTGTAACAAATTACCATAAATGTAGTGTCTTAAAACTACACCCCTTTATTAGCCCATAGCTCCATAGTAAGAGGTCTGGCATAGCATGGTTGTGTTCTGTGCTCAGGTTACCAAAGGCTGACAGCAAAGTGTTGTCTAGGTTGAGTTCTTATCTGGAGACTCTAAGGAAAAATCTGCTCTCAAATCAGGCATGTTGTCGGCAGAATTCTGTTCCTTGTGGTTATACATCTTAGGTCCCTGTTTCCTTGTTGACTGGGACCACTCTCAGCAGCTCAAGGCCACCCATATTCCTTGGCATGTGGTCTTCTCCACCCTCCAGCCAACAGTTGGGCTTCGAATCCCTCTTGTGCTTAGAATCACTGACTTCCTCTGTCTCTGACCTCTAGACCCAGATTTGAAGGGCTCAGGTGATTAGACCAGGTCCACCCACGTCACCCTATCTAGTGCCAACTGATTTGAGATCTTAATTATCTCTGCAAAAATCCCTCCATAGCAGCATCTAGATGAGTGTTTGACTGAATAACTTGAAGGTGTGTGTGCCTGAACTCTGCCTGCCACACCAGTAGAGTTAACCAAATGCCAGCCCCTCTTACCAGGATCCATCGGGATCTCTTGGGCATCAGGATCTCTGAACCTCGGGTATTTCTGCTCATTCTTGACTGGCTTGCTTGATCTCTTACTGCCCTTAAGCCAGGTTGATATGAAAAATCAAGCTTTACATTCCTTCTCTTTATTTCTTTTCAGTATCTTAGTCTGCTCAAGCTGCCATAATAAAACACTGTAAACTGGGTGGCTTGAACAACAGAAATCAATTTTCTCATAGTTCTAGAGGCTAGACGTCCAAGATCAAGGTGCCAGAATGGGAGGGCTCTGGTTAAATTCTCTTCTTGGCTTTCAGATAGCCACTTCTTGCTGTTTTCTCACATAGTTGAGAGGGAGAGAGAGAGGAAACTTGCTAGTGTCTCTTATAAGGACAACAATTGCATCATAGGGCCCCACCATCATGACCTCATCAAAACCTAATTAGCCATCCAGAAACCTCATCTCCAAATGCCACTGCATTAGGAGTTGGGGCTTCAACATGTGAATCTGGGGACACCACAGTTCAGTTCACAGCAGAATCAAAAAAATGACAGCAAAAATTCCACCCATCACTCAGGGATGATCAGCACTTTAGACACAATGCCATTCTTACTCATGGAGAGAAAAAACAAAAATATCTTCCCACCACCACCTCCACCCTATTTCACCACTTCACACTATTGCCCACAGGCAGCAACTGCAAAGTCCCTAGAGACACATTTCCATCTAGGCTGAATGCAGAAAGGTCAGCTTCCATGGTGGGCCAGTGGTTAAGAATCCGCCTGCCAAGCAGGAGACCCAGGTTCAATCCCTGGGTCAGGAAGATCCCCTGGAGAAGGAAATGGCAACCCACTCCAGTATTCTTGCATGGAGAAGTCCATGGACAGAGGAGCCTGGTAGGCTGCAGTTCATGGGGTCCCAAAAGAGTTGGGCATGATTGAGTGACTGTGTGTGTGTGTGTTACTCACTCAGTTGTGTTCAACTCTATGTGACCCCATGGACTTCTCTGGTATCTCAGAGGGTAAAGAATCTGCCTGCAATGCAGGAGATTCGGATTCAATCCCTGGGTTGGGAGGATCCCCTGGAAAAGAGTATGGCAACGCACTCCAGTATCCTTGCCTGGAGAGTCCCCATGGACAGAGGAGTCTGACTGGCTTCAGTCCATGAGGTCACAAAGAGTCGGACATGACTGAGCGACTAAGCACTGTGCCCCTTCTAGAGGCTCTAGGGGAGAATCCATTTTCCCATTCTCCAGCCTTTTCCAGCTTCTAGAGGCCATCTGTGTGATGCTGGTCTAGTGGTCCTTTCCTTGTATCACTTTGACCTCTGCTTCCATCGTCACATGGCTTCTTTTACCTCCTGGCTCCCTCTTATAAAGACCCTTGCAATTACCGTGGGCCTACCCAGATAATCCAGAATAATCTTCCCATCCCAAGATCCAATCACATCACATCTTCAAAGTCTCTTGAGTCATGTAAGGTAACACAGTCACACATTTGGAGGTATAGGACATGGACATCTTTGCGGGGACCATTATTCTGCCAACAACACTCCAACCATGCTCCATTTACATTGTACAAAAGTATACTAACTTTTGTATCACAAAGCAGACTAAATAAATGTGCTATAAGAAGTGATATTCTGAAATTACACTTTCAGGCAAAGACACACTTATTTTCAGGCCAACAGTTTCTAGTTAGAGAATATCATCTGGAACCAATTTGAATTGTGTGCATGTTTGGATGTTTTGCTTTGTGGACCTATACTGAGCAAGAGAAATGAAGAAGTGGTATCATCTACTAACCTTCAGTCTGTTGTACCTGTACTATTTCCATGTCTTTGGAAGCTCTCTCACTTAGCCTTTATTTCTCCCTAAAGATTTTTATCTGTGCTTAAATTCATTTTTAAATGCAGTCTGAGTGTCAGATAACCATGAGCCCTAAAATAGTTGAAAATTGGTGAACAAAATAGTGCAGAGAGTGTAAAAGTGTAATAAGCCTCCATTACATTTCATTTGCAAATTCTATTTATGTATTTTCTAATTGTTGTTTACTAAATGATGGTTTTGATTATCCAATTGATACATTTCTCTCTCTGAGAACATTGTTTGAGAACCTTGACTGAGAACAGAATCCCTCACAACTAATGGAAATATTTTTCATGTGGCAGCTTTTCACTTAATGGCACGAATTTCAGGAAAGAATTCACAGTGATAGAAGAGGGTTGGGTTTATTTCCATGTAGTTGACTAAGCAGCCAAGGGTTGAATTTCAACAAAGGCACCCTCTTGTAGGTATAAAATATGTGTATGGAGTCTGATTTTTTTATTAAACCTCTTTCTGTATTGTCAGCTGTGAATAAGGCCACCCCTAGGTGGCCAGACCAATAGCCAGAAAGCCATGGCCAGTTTTCAGGTATTGCATTCTAGGGAAAGCAATCTACCCCCAGTGCTTTCAGGATGCTGTTATTGAGAAAGCAAAATTGCACTGTTAGAGGTCAGAAGCTTCCATTCACCTCTCTGTGGCCACACAAATAGAATTGTTGTTTGATGGATCCATAATATAGTAGTGGAATAGCATGATTATAGCCTTGGTGTCATGGGTCAAAATCAATTTTTTAAAATAAATCTAGTTCATGCTCTGATTTTCAAGAGTTGCTTCAAATAATTTGAGAAATTTTTTCAGGCTGAAAAGCTTGACTAATCCTACTAATTGCTCTTACCAATCAATAAACCAACTTGAGTTGATTTGGAATCTAGAACATAGACTTGCCTTGAGAGTGAAGTTGGTAGCATGTTGAAAATGCTTCTTGGCATGCACTGCCTGAAGAATATCTGCACTATTTTTATGTCTTTCAAGGTGCTCTCAGGTTAGCCTCTATTTTTCTCTAAAGACATCTATCTGTACTTGCATTTATTTCTAAATGCTCTCTGAGTACAAGATAACCATGAGTCCTAAAACAGTTGAAAAACTGGTGAAGAGCACAATGCAGGTAGATATTCCTTGGTGGTCCAGTGGTTAGAACTCCACACTTTCACTGCAGGGGGCACAGGTTCCATCTCTGGTCAGGGAACTAACTTCCCGCAAGTCGTATGGCCAAAAAAGCAACAATACAGGGGGAAAGTGTAATTAGCCTCCATTACATTACATTTTATTTGCAAATTCTCTGTGTTTTACAACTGTTGTTTTGTTGTTCAGTTGTTCACACATGTACAATTCTTTGCGACCCCATGGACTGCAGGACACCAGGCTTCCCTGTCCTTCAATATCTCCCAGAGTCTGCTCAAACTCATGTCCATTGAGTCGATATGATACCCAACCATCTCATCCTCTGTTGTCCCCTTCTCCTCCTGCCCTCAGTCCTTCCCAGCATCAGGGTCTTTTCCAGTGAGTCGGTTCTTTGTATCTGATGGCCAAAATATTGGAGCTTCAGCTTCAGCATTAGTCCTTCTAATGAATATTCAGGGTTTATTTCCTTCAGGATGGACTGGTTTGAAACAATTGCTATTTGTTAACTATTTAATTTTGTTTCTATTATCCAGTTGGAATATTTCTCTGAGAAAATTGTTTGAGAATGTATTTCTACTCCAGGGTTCCATCAGCCCAAATGATAATGAAGGTTGTTGGTCAGAGTTATTGATACGGAAATCATCAGACTTAAAAACAAAAAGTGGTCTTAATGTTATTACACAGGGATGATGTGCTAGACAATACTACAGGATTTGCAGGCTGTTTCCTAGACCCCTGTCAAGTCATAGCCTTTTGCTCCAGGGAACTTATGTTTTGGCATGGGTCAAATGACCACTGATTTCAGGCATAACCCCGTCAGCCCTCTGCCTCTGAGAGGACAAGGGCAAGGTTGGGGGATCAGAGTGTCACAGATTTGCTTCTGGGGGCTTTAATTGAGCTCTCAAGACCCAAAGGCTAAGTGAGAAGAAGATGATGATTAGTAGGCAAGAGCACAAGCTAAACCCACTGTGTGTGCGTGTGTGTGTGTGTGTGTGTGTGTGTGTGTGTGTATGTGAGCCTTAAAAGTCATGCCAGTGCATTTCACAAAAGACAGTCCAAGTGTTACGTGTACCATCCCACAGCTCCAATTGCTTTGATACCATGTGATCTGTCTCCAAATCACTGTTTGTCCTTCTTTTATTCTTTTGCCTCTTAATAGCCATCCTTTTGATCTGGTGGTTGCTGTATTTGCCCATTGTGCTTGCATGCTTAGTCGTTCAGTCGTGTCCGACTCTTTGCAACTCCATGGACTATAGTTCACCAGACTCCTCTGTCCATGGCATTCTCCAGGCAAGAATACTAGAGTGGGTTGCCATTTCCTCCTCCAGGAGATCTTCCCAACCAGGCATAGAACTTCCGTCTCCTTCGTCTCTTGCATTGGCAGGAGGATTCTTTACCACTGAGCCACTTGGGAAGCCCTGTATTTGCCTATTGTTTTTGTTTAGCGCTAAGTTGTGGTTGATTCCTTTGGAACTCCATTGACTATAGCCTGCAAAGCTCCTCTGTCCATGGGATTTCCCACGCAAGAATATTGGAGTGGGTTGCCATTCGCTCATAGAGTCTAGAAATTCCTATAGAATTCTTGCAAAGCCACTTTGCAATGTATGGTAGTCCATATTCTCAGAACACTTAGGTATACTTTCATCTTTACTGTGAGTATTCTGTTAGCCTAACATATACTGTGAGTATTATCTTAGCCTACAACATAAAACACAAATGCACTCAGGCTCATAAATAATTCTTTTCTAGTCTATATCACAGTAACACAAGTATGTTGTAAGAAAAAATCAAATAACAAAAACAATTTATGATGGAAAGAAAACTGTCTCCTACCTCCCCTTAGTCCCTTTCCCAAGAAAAACCTCTTAACTATTTTTTAATTCTTATATTTGTTACTTTCAAAATACTAAATAACATGAATATGAGATTTGTGGATGTATCAAATTTATATTTAGCCTATTGTCTTCCAGGAATGAAAGATGAGGATTAATTAACTTTTATAACTATGCTCTTTCTTTTTATACTATGTGATGTATTATCATCTTTATTTCTTAGCTTGTTTATCTTTAATTACTTTAAATAATATACTTATGCCTCAATTTCTTATGTAACAGGTTCAATTTTCTAAAGCCATGTTCTTGGTCTTAAAAAGGATTAACTTTATTTTCTCTAACTGAAAGACCCTATTGTGCCAGCTGGCAGAAACCTCAACCATTATTAATTCCACGCAAACTCAGTCATTTTACATTTAAGCTCTATAAGGTCAGATTTAATTCCTCCCTTCCCACTCACGTTCATGGGAGGGTAGGTCACTTCTGGAAGGCTGCTGTGGTGCTAAAACACTGACAGTAGGTCAGTAGGTTGGCTTCCATTGGTGATTATAACCTCTGACCTCTTTGGTGAGTCCTTATCTTTGGTCACTGACATCTGTGCTGGCATCCACTGTACTGATAAAGGCACCACCATGATCTCTGGTTACTAGTCCACATGGTTGGTATCACCCAAGTTCTGATAAAAGTTCCCATCAGATCCACTCACTATCTTTTAAAAAATATATATATATATATATATTTCCACTTTCTGCTTTAAGGAGAAAGGGGCAGCAGAGGGTGAGATGGTTAGATAGCATCACTGAGTCAATGGATGTGAATTTGAGCAAACTCCAGGAGACAGTAAAGGACTGGGGAGCCTGGCTTGCTGCAGTCCACGGGGTCGCAAAGAATTGGACAAGACTCAGTGACTAAACAACAACAATGTATTTTTTCAGACATAATTTCTCTCTTTTTTAAAACACTATTTTTGGCTGCACTGGGTCTTCATTTCTGTGTGCCATCTTTCTCTAACTGTGGCACGCTGGCTTCTCTTGCTGTGGAACACAGGCTCTAGAATGCATGAGCTCAGCAGTTGCAGTCCATAGACTTAGTTTTCCCTCGATTTGTGGGATCTTAGTTCCCTGACCAGGGATTGAACCCATGTCCCCTGAATTGGAAGGTGAATTCTTAACCCCTGGACCACCAGGGAAATCTCTCCACTAGCCATCTTAACCCTACTGTGATCCCTTCTCACTCATGAACAGTTTTCTGGTTTTCTTCTATTACTGTGGGTACAAAGGAAACTCAGCAGTGCTGTCTCGGGCCCACTCAGCCTTGACTGGCCCCACTGTAACCCCCAATTTATGACTAAGGGACCATTTGAGCATTGAGAGGACTTCTATAAGGGCACCTTGCTGCCTCCCAGAGTTGAACGCAGACAAGCATGCTCTGCTCCCCTCCACTCTTACTTCCTCTTACTCAAACCTGTCTCCTCTCACCCAGGACTGGGGTGAAGGGTGGTGGGCAGAGTACAAGCAACTTCCCAAGTACTTGCTTGCTCTCTAAACCTCTAGTCTCCTTCCTCACTTCAGGCAGACCCAATTTTAGGCCCTGATACCTTCAGAGATTTTTCCCTTTGTATAGGCAAAGGCAATCTTTTAGAATTCAATACTTATTCTTTCTCAAAAATCCTGGCTCTTGCAAGCTGAGGAAAATCTTTGGCTTTCTAGACAGTGAATTTCAAATGCATATTCAGAATCTCAAAAGCCAATAACTTGATTTGTGCATGTGGCTATGTCAGCCCTTCTTTACTAATAAGCTCAGAATGTCTCAGCCTAATATATGATATTTAACACAGAGAAGAGCTTGGGATTAAAAGCAAAAAATAGTGAGGGTAGGCAGGTAATTACCAAATAGTACCATAGGCTGGGGTTCCAAAGACAGCATCAGTCAATTTCACTACACCTAATGCAAGTCTATTTGCGTCCCTATCTTTCATTTCTGTCTTCCTGTTTCACTCTATTAATCCTTTGCTATTCAGTTTCAAGTGATAAAATACCTGACTTATAATGACTCAAACATACTTGACATAAATTACTCGAGTATTGATAATTTTAGAGAGAGTCAATTCAGAAGTGATAAAATTGGATGATGGTGGTATGGAAGACCTAGACTCTGTTCACCCACTGTACCATCCTTAGCATGTTGGCTTGTTGTTTCAAGGCTTCAAGATGACTGGTTTCAGGAATCACCTTCATGAACCAGGAGGGAAGAAGTGGAGACAGGAAGAAAGGACTGGGACCAGCTGCATCTGTTGCCTTAATCAATGAAGCAAATGTTTCCCTAGAGTTGTTCTCTCCCTGAACTGCTGTTTATGTCTTGTTGGTCAGAGCTGTGTCATGTGGCTCCCACAAGCTCTGTGGGTGACTGGGTAAGTATGTACACTTACAACCTCTATGGAAAGACAGAGAAGAGTGCAGGAGGTTGGAAATAGATGTTGTGTAATGTAATGTCTACCAAAGTCTTCCCTTTGGCTCCTTAATATCCACTAGAGAACACACTCACCATATCACCAAGGGAAACACCCACAGAATCTCATTCCACTGCTGCACAACCTTGAAGTTCACAATTTCTGAATGATGGCTTATCCTCTGCCAAGTGTAGATGATTCTCCTTGGAGTCAGGTGGTCTATGCTAAGAAACAATGGAGGAGAAGAAATAGAATAACTGAAAAACAAAAAACAAAACCAGCAAACTACAAAAATAAAACAGAACAAATACCCACCCATTTGGGAAATGGTAGACTAGGAAGTATAGAGATGTTACTGTTCTACTACATACATCAAACCCCACTATAGCAAGGTCAGCCTTGGCTCTGCTTTCTATGTGAAGCTCCTGTGAGTTCTTCTGCCCTTGGTTCTGATCTCTATAAGACTCGCAGCTGACCATTATCTTCAATGGCCTACTAGCGACTGGTCAAGAAGATGCCCCTCCAGAATGGTTTATGACTTTGCAGGGAAGCTGCTAAACAGTCTACAATACACAGGACAACTCCCCACAACAAAAAATCGTCTGGTCCAAAATGTCAATAGTGTGAAAGGTGAGAAACCCTGGCCTAGGCCATTCACAATAGTCTCATTTCCATTTCTAATGATTTTATAGGCATAGGCATGAGACCCAATTCCTGAGATCCAACGTGACTGTAAGGAAGAGCTCCTGGGACACTTATGGGAATGGTATTCTCACTAATTATAGTGACACATGGTAAAAAAAAAATTTTAAGCAATCTCCTTCAAGTAATACCTACTTCCATCTGTAACCATGATGAAAGAAATTACTAACATACTAAGGACAGTGGACCAGAGAGATAAAAATCCCAAGTCCTTGATGACAGTGCTGAGCTACTCCATTTGCATGCTCCATCTCCAGACTTTTCTTTAGATGAGAAAATATATGTCCTCCTTGTTTAAGTCCATTTTAGCTGGACTTTCTGTTACTTGCAGTTGAATGCATCTCAGCTAATACGGGTTATCTCTTGGTCCTTCTTTTCTGTATGGTTGGTTTCTGTCCTATGATTGATGAAGTTCATTCATGTTCAAGAGCAGAAACCAGAAAACCTGGTGTGGCCTTCCTCTACTGTTTGTGTGTGTGTGTATGTGTATATGTGTGTGTGTGTGTATGCACTCAGTTGCTCAGTAGTGTCCAACTCTTTGCAACCCTATAGACTGTAGCCCTCCAGACTCTTCTGTCCATGGAATTTTCCAGGCAAGAATACTGGAGTGGTTGCCATTTCCTGCTCCAGGGGGTCTTCCCAACTGACCCAGGGATTGAACCTGAATCTTCTGTGTCTCCAGTATTGGCAGGCAGATTCTTTACCACTGAGTCACCTGGGAAGCCCCTACTGTTGCATATGTAGATCTATACCACAAAGGCCCTCTTCTTTTTTGAGGGAATTCTGGTTGACCAACTTACTAACATGGATGATGCATGCCAGTTGACTGTTTTAATTTGGAATGAGTGAAGGGGCAACCTGTGTTAGGCTGCAGGTCTATGACAGGTAGAATGAAGAATGGTCTGCTTTAGGCACCAATACAGAGATGGGATCTTGACTTTTTCTCAAAGTTCATATTTGTTTTAGAAAGCATCCTTCTATTTTTGTTGATTGGTTGATGATTGGTTGGTGGGTTGATGGACTGCATGATTGGTTGGTTGGTTGATTGGTGGATAGGTTTGGCTTACAGATAAGTCCTAGGCCTCTTGCTGTTCTGCCTGCAGAGTCGGGAAACCCAACTGTGCAGTTCCTCCATCAGCTTATCTTTGACTAGTGCCCTTCACTCTTGTTTTACCCCACTGTTTGATGTAGAAAGTGTGAGTTACTCAGTCGTGTCCAACTATTTGTGACCCCGTGGACTATAGCCCGCCAAGCTCCCCATCCATGGAATTCTCCAGGCAAGAATACTGGAATGGATCCCTTCTCAACCCAGGGATCAAACCCAGGTCTCCCACATTGCAGGCAGATCCTTTTGCTTCCCTGGTGGCTCTGATGGTAAAGAATCTGCCTGTAATGCAAGAGATCCGGGTTCAATTCCTGGGTCAAGAAGATCCCCTGGAGAAGGGAATAGCTACCCATTCCAGTATTCTTGCCTGGAGAAATTCATGAACAGAGGAACCTGGTGGACTACAGTCCATGGGATCACAAAGAGTCAGACACAACTGAGCAACTAACACTTTCACTTGATGTAGAACCTAGAGTCTCTTCGAGGTGGTTGCCTCCCACTGGCACCTCTGTTTCCCACAGCATGTTGTAGCCTTCCGTCCCTCAATACACTTCCATTCTTTTTCTGTCTCCCAGAAATTCATTGAACTTTCTTATCCATTGGTGACACACCTTTCCTTGCCCTTATCTTGAACTTCTCACTGTGGGTTAACTAATTCTATATATATTTTTCCACAATGGTTTTGGAGAAATGTCAAAAGGCAGGTGTCTGCTCAATCTGCCTTCTTAAAACTGTAGCACATACTTGACAGTATATCCTGATACACCCTGCACTGTCTATGGCCAATAATGACTATGATCTTTTAATTTGTTTGAAGTAGTCAGCCTATCAATCCTAGTATTTCATTAATTTTTAATCCAGCTACATAGCTTGATGCCTGCTTGTGAAATAATATATGGATCTGCAGAGGAAGAATAGAGTTGAAGTAGTCTATGGAGCTTATAAATCCAGCCTTTGTGACTGGAACAGAGTTTGACAAATGGGTCTCATGGAAACTTTCTCTTTCATTAGCAATGTTACTAAGGCAACATGAACATTGGGTCTGATCTTAGGAGAAGCTAATCTCTAAATTTGAATTCCCATGACACTCAGATGATACAGGAGATGTGAAAAATTTTCTGAATAATTATTTTTAAAGTCTCTAGAACTATAATCTTTTTCCAACTTTCAACCTCTATTTCACAAATTTACCCAAGACAGAGTCTGAAGGTTGGATGCTGACCAAGGAGCAGAGAGGTCAGAGAATGCCAGAGATAGTGTGGCAAAACTCCATGGGAGATCTGAGCAGAGTAACAAAGGGATGGGATCCGGAATCATGGTGAATTGCTTTATTTACTGCTCTAGCGAAGTACCAAGCAACAACATGGGACGTGCATAGCCCAACTGGCAACCTGCCTTTTTCCTCATACTAAACACTGCACAGTGAGCCACAGATTCATTCCTCCTACCCTAAGGGACAAGGCCCCCAGTGGGAACTTGAAGGTTTTTCCTCCTGCATTGAAAGCCCAGGAAGTGACTGTTGCCCCTGATGATAGCAGCAGCCAGCTGTTCGTCATAGCACCTGTGCCTTCAACTACTGTTTCCCCAAAGCTCTGAGTTGAGCTGCTGGCCTCCCTGCAGAAATCTAGCATTTATAGTCACTGCGCTTCATATAGTCACTTTAGGGCTTCCCTTGTAGCTCAGTCAGTAAAGAATCTGCCTGCAGTGCGGGAGACCAGGGTTCAATCCCTGGGTCAGGAAGATCCCCTGGAGAAGGAAATGGCAACCCACTCCAGTATCCTTGCCTGAAAAATCCCATGGACAGAGGAGCCTGGTAGGCTGCAGTCCATGGGGTTGCAGAGTGAGGCACGACTGAGCGACTAACACTTGTGCTTCATACTCCACATGAAATATGCACAATGGGAAAACCATTTCATGTTCACCTTCTTGCTTCTATAAAGACCCATACGTATTCACGGTAAGAAGAGTTTTAACAAAACTCCTATGAGAACTGTATAGATGCAAGACTAAGTGAAGATCTTTTTTAAAAACCAGTCCTTTAAAATATTTCCAGTGTGGACATATTTTAAAGCTCACCCAAGGGAGAAAGCAACTACTTATTTACAATGTTGTGCTGGGCACTTATTCCCCTATAGTCACTGGATGGCTCCTATTATCTCATTACTCTTTAATGGATAATAAGGCATATTTAGAAGAGAAGAGACCTCATAGGAGGGAATTCTGCATGAGATTGTCACAGGGCAACCTAGGTGGAAAATAACAGACTATTAGTGAAATGCCAAACTGGAAAATAAGTACCTGAACACAACATCTGCAAGGTAACAAAGATAGAGAACAACACTGAACTGTTTAAGCTCTAATCAATCTAAAAAGAATGCTGAAAATGGCTAAAACAAGGCTGGGGACCTGTTAAAGTTTAAAAAGCGTTTGCTTTCAGTTAGTTGGAGTATTTTTCACGCAGGCTTAAACTTCTTTTTTTTTTTTTTCACATCTCATTGTAAGGCTGTTTTTACAATAATCACTAATTATTCTTTTCTTCTTATATAAATTTCAGGTGTCGCTTAGTCTCTTAGTCGTGTCCAACTCTTTGCAACCCCAAGGACTGTAGCCCACCAGGCTCCTCTATCCATGGGGATTCTCCAGGCAAGAATACTGCTGTACATTGCCATTTCCTTCTCCAGGGGATCTTCTGACCCAGAGATTGAACCTGCATCTCCTGCGTTGGCAGATGGATTCTTTACCACTGAGCCACCAGGGAAGCCCTCAAGTTCTCACACACACTTAGTTACTTAGTCGTGTCCAATGCTTTGTGACCCCATGAACTGTAGCCCACCAGGCTCCTATGTCCACAGGGATTCTCCAGGCAAGTATACTGGAGTGGGTTGCCAGTCCCTTCTCCGGGGGATCTTCCCAACACAGGGATCGAACCCAGGTTTCCCACATTGCAGGCAGATTCTTTATCAGCTGAGCTACCAGGGAATGTACAGTACTATAATTTGACATCTGTATACACTACAAAGTAATCACCACTACAAGTCTAGTTACCATCCATCCCAATACAGTTGACTCACTTCACCTACTTTATTCACCTCCCAAGTACCTTCCTTTCTGGTAACAGGTAATCTGATCTCTGTATCTACGAGTTTGGTTTTTGCTGCTGTTATTGTTTGTTTGTTTTGCTTTTAGATTCCACACAGAAGTGAAATCAGGTGGCATTTGTCTTTCTCCATCTGACATTTCAATTAGCATGATACAGTTATGATACATCCATGTTGTTGCAAATGACAGGATACAATTCTTTTTTATGGTTGAGTAGTACTTCATTCAGAGAAGGCGATGGCACCCCACTCCAGTACTCTTGCCTGGAAAATCCCATGGACGGAGGAGCCTGGTAGGCTGCAGTCCATGGGGTCGCTAAGAGTCGGACACGACTGAGCGACTTCACTTTCACTTTTCCCTTTCATGCACTGGAGAAGGAAATGGCAACCCGCTCCAGTATTCTTGCCTGGAGAATCCCAGGGACAGTGGAGCCTGGTGGGCTGCCGTCTATGGGGTCGCACAGAGTCGGACACGACTGAAGTGACTTAGCAGTATTTCATTACGTATATACACCACTTATTCCTTATCCAGTCATCCACTGATGGACACTTAGGTTATTTCCATATCTTGGCTATTATAAAGAATGCAACAATGAACATAGAGGTGCATGTATCTTTTCAAATCATTGTTTTCATGGTCTTCGGATATAGTTCCAGAAGTGGAATTGCTAGATCACATGGTAGTTCTAGTCTTAATTTTTTGAGGAATATCCATACTCTTTTCCATAATAGCTACACCAATTTACATCCCCACCAACAGTGTACAAGTGTTCCCTTTTCTCCACACCCTCTCCAACATTTGTTACTTCTTGCCTCTTCTACAATAACCATTCTAACATGTGTGAGGTGGTGTGATTTGATTTGTATTCCCTAATAAGTCGTGATTTGAGCATCTTTTCCTGTGCTTGTTGACCATCTGTATGTCTTCTCTGGAAAAATGTCTACTCAGAGACATTTTAAAATTCAAATGCTTAAATTGAATTCAGATTATTTGATTTTGGTTATTGAACCACTATTATTCTTAAACAAATTGTGCGTGTGTGTGTGTTCTGCAAAATAAAGAGTTTGCTGTAGTTCATGGCCCCACTTACACATGATCAGAATGGCAATAGCACATTCTTGGAAGGTCTCTGCTAACTACGGCATCAGTTGCCTTTTCACACCCATGATTCAAACTGTTCAGTCAGCTAAAATGGGTAACAAGTGACCTCGTCTAAATTACAGGAATTTGCAGGACAAGCTCCAGAAAGCACTCAGCCAAATGCCTGTGCAATTCTTTGAGACAACCCACAATTTCTTCTGGTAACGGTCCAGAGGCCCCCTTGACAAGGAGCAATTCTGATTCAGGGCCACTTTAAGCCCATCTTGAAGTAAACAGAGAGCATTCCTTGAGCAGTGAGTCACTTCCGGAGCTGAGGAGTGGCTGGGTTTTTAATTTATCTATTGAACTTCAGTCATGATGAGTAATAATCCTATAGGAAATATCTCTTCTTCACAGGAACGTCAATACCTGAAGCAGAGTGACTGATCTGTGCACTTCCTCACAGGACTCAGGAACACCAGGTTTTAAACGGCCAATGAAAAATGCCTTTTACAGTTATGATAATACAAGAGAACCCCAAGATTTTGTGCCTGGTTTTTGTGTTTTGTTGTTTTTGTTTTTTCCAAACACTAAAATATAGCTCATAAATATGTTCTTGATTTATAAAAGCTAGGAAAATTGAGTGTTCCTTAATTGCCTTTCTTCTCCCATAATTGCATTTTTACTTGTGTTGATGCTCACAGGAAAGGGAGGGAGCAATCTGAAGTCCTCTAAACACTTGACATTGTCAGGTCATATTCCAGGGCTTCACATATTTTATCTCACTTACCTCACACACCGCCCTAGAAGATATGAGGCCTTATTGTTTCATTTTTACAAAGAATATGAGATTCAGAGAAGCTATTTAGCTCCCCAAGGTCACAACATTGGTAAGTTTTACATAATCTGTCTGACTTTAAAGACCACACTCCTCCTATAACCTGGTTTCCTTGAACCAGCTCAAAATATTAACTAAAAATGGTGAAATGGTGATTTTTCTTCTTGACCTACCACAAAGATGAAACCCATATTGCTCTTGTAGATTACATTATTATGCTAAGCCGTGACAAAAATTAGAGAAATTCATTGTCTTGTTCTTTTTTTTTTTTATCATAGGTGCAGCTTGCTTCTTTGTTTGATAGATTGAATTCAAGATTCATTTTCCATCTACTTCCAAGATAACCCAAAGTAATTTACAAGCCGAAGCACAACGTAAAATATTACATTTACATCAGAAATAGAACTGAGTTGGTCAAAAGGAGCTAATCCATTCATTCAGTCGTTCAGCAAGTATATATTAACCAGGTATTTCTCTAGAAGTCGTCTTAGCTGGAACCTATTATTATAATTAAGTATAGAGTAATGCTCTGTAATAACGGGGAAAGGGAAGTGTGCTATATTACAAGTCTGCATTTTCTAATAAGTTAAACCTATAAATTTCACACTAGAGATAAAATATTCCTAGAACAAAAATCAAGGAGATGAGTTATCTGGATCTTTACAGACAGGGCATGAGTAACCTAGTGGAGAAAATCAACACTACCATTTTGCAAAGGACAAGACATGCTGATCAAATGGACAAGTCTCAAATCAATTTTCCGTATGCTTACTCTCTACAGGAATTGCAGTCTTAGTCATCAAATAACATGGATCAATACCTAGCTCTGAGGGACTTCCCTGGAGGTTTAGTGGTTAAGAATTTGCCTTCCAATGCAGGGAACATGGGTTCAATACCTGATCGGAGAACTGAGTTCCCACACGTTGCAGGGCAGCTAAGCCCACATGCCACAACTAGAGAAGCCTGTGTGCCACAACTAAGGCCCAAAGCGGCCAAATAATAAATAAATAAATATTAAAAAATAACTGGCACTGAGAGGCATCTCTGAACAATCAGACAATAGTACAAATTTCCAGTTCTCACACTACACAGGGGAAAACATCCTCACCCTGGAAAACTTGTTTTTCAACAATGAACTCAGTGCAAGATGATACCTATCATCTATATATGCTATGGTAAGCTTTCAAGAAAATATGCAATAGGCCTAAAATATTTACCATAACAAGTGTTAGGTATTGTTTAGTTTTTGTGTTGTGGCATTTGGATGACAACTTCTCAAGGTACAGAAAGAGGAAAAGAATATCTAAGACCTGTCTGAATGAGCACCATTTGTTTCTTTGTGATTGACCCCGATTCTTCCAGCCTCCTTCCTAACCCCCACCCCATTTCCTGATTTGAAGTTGAGAAAAAATTGAACATAGTAAAGAGTCCTTCATGAAAATGCAGGGAGATTGCAGACACGGAGGTAATAGAGTGGTAAGATGAGGTCTCTGTTTCATGATTCTTTGATTCTTAAAACATTGTCATCTTTCTTGGACCTCTCCCTACTTGATATTCTGCAAGCATCTGGCATTTCTGACAACCCCAAGGTTTTTTAGATCCTGTTCTCATTGTTTTTAGGATATAAGTGCTCTAGTGATGATCTCCTTCCCGTTTGAATCACTTCTCACCCTTACCCTCTCTTCTCTCAGCAACATACTGGGTCTGCCATGTCCTACTGCCACCTCTCAGACAGACACTTCACCCTCTGCTCAGCTCAATCTACCTCTTCCTGAGGGACACTTACTCATGTCTACTGTTCCCATTGGCCCCTCAGTTTCTCCATGAATACTCTCTTTCACAGAGCTGCAGCTTTAACAGTTATTTACTGGGTTCTCTCACCAGCACCTCAAATACAACATGGCAGAAACAAAGGACATTTTCTTGCACTCTGTCTCACCCCACACATTGTGCGTTAGGCAAAGGCACCCTCGTTCACCTAGATACACAGAAAATTATTGGCATATGTTGGTCACTATACCTCAATTTGGAGAAGGCAATGGCACCCCACTCCAGTACTCTTGCCTGGAAAATCCCACGGACGGAGGAGCCTGGTAGGCTACAGTCCATGGGGTCGCTAAGAGTCGGACACGACTGAGCGACTTCACTTTCACTTTTCCCTTTCATGCACTGGAGAAGGAAATGGCAACCCACTCCAGTATTCTTGCCTGGAGAATCCTAGGGACGGCAGAGCCTGGTGGGCTGCCATCTATGGGATCGCACCGAGTCGGACATGACTGAAGCGACTTAGCAGCAGCAGCAGCAGCAGCATACCTCAACAGTTTCTAGAAAGGTGATGTTTTAACCGCATATTGGTCATGAGCCACTTTGGGCATCCAATAAAGGTCATGTGCACCTGTGGTGGTCATGAGACCAGGCCTCTCAGACCTCCAGTTGCAGGGAGCGTCGTTGACTGGGCACCCTGGTTGCTGTGCTTAAAAACAGAGCTACTGCCTTTGCATCCCAGCTATGCCTCTGACTGGCTGTTCCTAGACAATTACTAAACAAAGCAGGAATATTAAGGCACAGCCATTCCTGAGACAAAAGGGACTCCTCTGAGTAATTTGGCTGGAAGATTCCTCTATGGGCTTTTTTGAACCTTCCTTAGATGGAATAGCATTCTAAAAGGATTCTACCAGAACTTCCTTCCTTCCCTCTCTGAAGGCTCTCCCAGTCTCTCCCAGCTCCCTCCTCATTTTCTCCCCAAGGAATTTTGCCTAAGAAAATTCTTATGTGTTTAAAAGGATCTTGACAACTGCTTGTTGGGGGATGCTGTCTAATAGGATCCTCTCCCCAGTTAAATTCACATGTGCATTTCCACAAAATCTGACACACAAATTTGAGATTTGTGCATCCCCTTAGCTCACTCATGAGACTTATAGGAGGAGCCCCTTGGCCACTATGATTGACCAGAGACATATTAATATATCTTTTGTTACCCAAACTTCATTGACCAGAAACGTATCAGTACATTTTAGAGAAGGATACAATTAACATTACTATGTGAAGTTGTTAGAGCTTAAAACTGATCAAGGGTTCATTATACAACTTAGAATTGTCATTAGCATTCACATTCTGTTCCATTAGGGTTTTGTTTCAACCTTGTGTATATTACAAACATAAAATTTTCAAAAGTGATGCATCACAAGATTTTGAGTGAAGATTTTTTTTGGTGAAAATTATGCAGATACTTTCTCTGATTGTCCAAGTGACATATTTACTAAAGTCTCAGAAGATGATAGTTCTTCAGAATATAGTTCTGATTCAGACGATGTGAATATTGGGCCAACAAAAAGAAAGAAAACATGGGACTTCCCTGGTGATCCAGTTGTTAGGATGCCGTGCTTCCAATGCAGGGATGCAGGGGACATGGGTTCGATCCCTAGTTGGGAAACTAAGATCCCACAGGTCTTGCTTTGCAGGGTGTCCAAAAAAAATAAATAAATAGGCAAAAACCCTGAGTGAATGATTCTAATACAGAAAGTAAAAATGAAACTCCCAGGGCTGGAGAATGCTCTACAAAAGAGTGGACTGAAGACATCCCATAAAAAATTAGAAGACTTGACAGGGGTGTCAGGTGTGTAGGTCTTCCCGGGTGGTTCCAGTGGTAAAGAACCCACCTGCCAATGCAGGAAACTAGAGACAGGGCTGGATCCCTGGGTCCGGAAGATTCCCCTGGAGAAAGGCATAGCAATCCACTCTAGTATTCTTGCCTAGAGAGTCCCATGGAGAGAGGAGCCTGAAGGGCTATGGTCCATAGGGTCACAAACAGTCAGACACAACTGAAGTGGCTTAGCACACCACACAAGTATAACTATAGAATGTAGTAACCCACAAAGTGTTAGTGAAATAGCAAACTTAAGCTTTGGCCAGCCAAAATAAAAATCGCTGGCCACAGTTGTTAGCTTCTGCAAGAATCCCCCAGTCAAATACCAACAACTATACGCCAATAAAATGGACAACTTGGAAGAAATGGACAAATTCTTAGAAAAGTATAACTTTCCAAAACTGAACCAGGAAGAAATAGAAGATCTTAACAGACCCATCACAAGCACAGAAATTGAAACTGTAATCAGAAATCTTCCAGCAAACAAAAGCCCAGGACCAGACGGCTTCACAGCTGAATTCTACCAAAAATTTAGAGAAGAGCTAACACCTATCCTACTCAAACTCTTTCAGAAAATTGCAGAAGGTAAACTTCCAAACTCATTCTATGAGGCCACCATCACCCTAATTCCAAAACCAGACAAAGATGTCACAAAAAAAGAAAACTACAGGATAATACTGGAGGCGGCCCTAAGATGGCGGAGGAATAGGATGGGGAGACGACTTTCTCTCCCACAAATTCACCAAAAGAACATTTAGACGCTGAGCAAATTCCACAAAACAACTTGTGAATGCTGGCAGAGGACATCAGACACACAGAAAGGCAGATAATAGTCTTCAAAAGGATGTAGGACAAAATATAAAAGATAAAAAGAGAGAGAAAAGAGGTAGAGACGGAGATCCGTCCCAGGAAGGGAGTCTTAAAAAAAGAGAGAAGTTTCCAAACACCAGGAAACACTCTCCCCGGCGGGTCGGTGGCGAGCCTTGGAATCGCAAAGGGCAAAATAACCGGGAGGAAAAATAAATAAATTATTAAACCCCGCGGTTTACGTACCTAGCAGCAATTCCCAGCCGGCATAGGCGCATAGCCCAGAGCGCTTCCCCAACTAGCAGGCGGAGACCGGGCAGGGAGGGGCGGGCCGCATTGCTTTGGGCTAGGGCTGAGCCTGAATGCCCCCCGGGCAATCTGAGGGAACTAGATTGAGACAGCAACCTAGACGGGATAGCTTTCCCTCGAAAAGCCCTAACCTAAGACACCGCCAGGCCGGCTCACAGAACAAAGGACTGAGCAGAGTAAACCAGCCGCAGACTGGCCCAGCCCCAGCAGGAGACAGGAAGGGGAGGGCAGCGAGAGCCGGAAGGGCGCAATCGCGGCCCCAGAGAGGCATTCTATACCAAACTGCAAAGAGATTTTGCTGCTAACCAGGACTGCTTGGAACTCTGGAGGGTCGACACCCACCGAGAGGGTCGCAGCCAGAGATCAGCTCCCCAGGGGAGAGCACGGCACACATGGGAAGCTGCGCCCGTTGTACACCCAGAAAACCGAGCGGCTGCGTCGGGGGAAGGTAAAAAGGTGCAGCCCGCGACCGCACTAGCCAAAAACCTGATCACCGGCGCTGCTCGGACCTGGGAAGGGCACAAAACCCAGGCCCAACAAAGTCTGCGCTTTTGTGAAGTACCCGGGAACCAGAACCTGAGCGGCTTAGACCTGGGAAATACAGGCAACCCCAGGGGCCGCTTCAGACAGTTCCTGGCAGTGCAACGTAGAGCCTGAGCAGTGTAGACTGGGAAAGCACACACGCCGTGAGCGGGGCAAACCCAGAGTGGCCGAAACATTGTGAGCACACGCCAGTGAGATTTGTTTGCAGTGTTCCTCCCTCCCCACAGCACGACTGAACAAGTGAGACTAAAAAAAAAGTGACCACCACCGCCCCCCTTGTGTCAGGGCAGAAATTAGACACTGAAGAGACCAGCAAACAGAAGAAGCTAAAAGAAACAGAAGGAATCGCTTTGGAAGTGAGAGACGCAACAGATTAAAACCCTGTAATTAGCACCGACTACATAGGAAGGGGCCTAGAGACCTTGAGAAGTACAAGCTGGACCAAGGAACTATCTAAAAATGAACTGACCCCACACAGTCCATAACAGCTCCAGAGAAAGTCCGAGATGTATTTTTACTAGTTTCATTTTTTAAATTTTTGAAACTTTTTAAAATGATTTTTTTGTTAATTTTTTAAATTCTTTATTTTATTTTCTTATTTTATTTTTATTTTTAAGTCCCCTATTACTCCTTCAATATTCATTTTTATAACCTACTATAACCTTGCAAAAAAAAAAAGACCCTATTTTTCTTTTTTCTTTTTTTTCTTTACGACATTATTTTTAAAGTAAACTTCATATATATCTATTTTATAATTTTTGTGACTTTGGTGGGGTTTTTTTTCTTTCTTTCTTTTTTTTTTCTTCTTTTCTTTCTCCTTTTTTAATATGGTGTTTTTGAGAACCTAACCTCTACTCTAGATTTTTAATCTTTGCTTTTTAGTATTTGTTATCAACTTTGTATCTTCAAGAACCCAATCTTCAGCACCCATTTTTACTTGGGAACGAGATCACTGGCTTGACTGCTCTCTCCCCCTTTTAGCTCTCCTTTTTCTCCACCAAGTCGCCTCCATCTCCCCACTCCCCCTTTTCTTCTCTACCCAACTCTGTGAATCTCTTTGTGTGTTCCGGGCTGTGGAGAACACTTAGAGAACTGATTACTGGTTGGATCTATTTCTCCTCTTTTGAGTCCCGCTTTTCTCCTCCAGGCCACCTCTGTCTCCTTCCTCCCTCTTCTCTTCCCTGTGTAACTCCATGAACACCTCTGAGAGATCCAGACGGTGGAGAGCACATAGGGAAGTGATTACTGGCTAGCTTGCTCTCTCCCCTTTTGATTCCCCTCTGCTCTTCCTGGCCATCACTATCTCCCTCCTCCCTCTTTTCTTCTCCATGTAACTCTGTGAACCTCTCTGGGTGTCCCTCACTGTGGATAAACCTTTCATCATTAACCTAGATGTTTTATCATCAGTGCTGTATAGATGGAGAAGTCTTGAGGCTACTGTAAGAATAAGACTGAAAACCAGAGACAGGGGACTTAAGTCCAAATCTTGAGAACACCAGAGAACTCTTGAATCCAGGAAGCATTAAACGAGAGGAGCTCATCAAACGCCTCCATACCTAGACTGAAACCAAGCACCACCCAAGGGCCAACAAGTCCCAGAGTAAGATATTCCACGCAAATTCTCCAGCAACACAAGACCATAGCCCTGAACTTCAACATACAGGCTGCTCAAAGTCACACCAAACCCATTCACATCTCAAAACTCATTACTGGAAACTTCATTGCACTGCAGAGAGAAGAAATCAAGCTCCACCCACCAGAACACCGACAAAGCTTCCCCAACCAGGAAACCTTGACAAGCCACCCATCTAACCCCACCCACAGTGAGGAACCTCCACAATAAAGAGGAACCACAAACTGCCAGAAAACAGGCCACCCCAAACACAGCAATATATACAGATGAAAAGGCAGAGAAATACCCAGCAGGTAAAGGAACAGGATAAATGCCCTCCAAATCAAACAAAAGAGGAAGGGATAGGGACTCTACCTGATAAAGAATTCCAAACAATGATAGTAAAAATGATCCAAAATCTGGAAAACAAATTGGAGGTACAGATAAATAACCTGGAGACAAGGATCGAGAAGATGCAAGAAAGGTTTAACAAAGACTTAGAAGAAATAAAAAAGAGTAATTATATAATGAATAATGCAATAAATGAGATCAAAACACTCTGGAGGGAACCAACAGTAGAATAACGGAGGCAGAAGATAGGATAAGTGAGATAGAAGACAGAATGATAGAAATAAATGAAACAGAGAGGAAAAAAGAATTAAAAGAAATGAGGAAAACCTCAGAGACCTCTGGGACAATGTTAAACGCACCAACATATGAATCATAGGAGTCCCAGAAGAAGAAGACAAAAAGAAAGACCATGAGAAAATACTCGAGGAGATAATAGTTGAAAACTTCCCCAAAGTGGGGAAGGAAATAATCACCCAAGTCCAAGAAACCCGGAGAGTCCCAAACAGGATAAATCCAAGACGAAACACCCCAAGGCACATAATAATCAAATTAGCAAAGATCAAACACAAAGAACAAATACTAAAAGCAGCAAGGGAAAAACAACAAATTACACACAAGGGGATTCCCATAAGGATAACAGCTGATCTTTCAATAGAAACTCTTCAGGCCAGAATGGCAAGACATACTTAAAGTGATGAAAGAAAATAATCTACAGCCCAGATTACTGTATCCTGCAAGAATCTCATTCAAATACAAAGGAGAAATCAAAAGCTTTACAGACAAGCCAAAGCTCAGAGAATTCAGCACCACCAAACCAGCTCTCCAACAAATGCTAAAGGATCTTCTCTAGACAAGAAACACAGAAAGGGTGTATAATCTCGAACCCAAAACAATAAAGTAAATGGCAACAGGATCATACTTATCAATAATTACTTTAAATGTAAATGGGTTGAATGCCCCAACCAAAAGACAAAGACTGGCTGAATGGATACAAAAACAAGACCTCTATATATATTGTCTACAAGAGACCCACCTCAAAACAAGGGACACATACAGACCGAAAGTGAAGGGCTGGAAAAAGATATTCCATGCAAATAGAGACCAAAAGAAAGCAGGAGTAGCAATACTCATATCAGATAAAATAGACTTTAAAACAAAGATGGACACTACCTAATGATCAAAGGATCAATCCAAGAAGAAGATATAACAATTATAAATATATATGCAACCAACATAGGAGCACCACAATATGTAAGGCAAATGCTAACAAATATGAAAGGGGAAATTAACAATAACACAATAATAGTGGGAGACTTTAATACCCCACTCACATCTATGGATAGATCAACTAAACAGAAAATTAACAAAGAAACACAAACTTTAAATGATACAATAGGCAGTTAGAGCTAATTGATATCTATAGGACATTTTACCCCAAAACAATGAATTTCACCTTTTTCTCAAGTGCACACGAAACCTTCTCCAGAATAGATCACATCCTGGGCCATAAATCTAGTCTTGGTAAATTCAAAAAAATTGAAATCATTCCAAGCATCTTTTCTGACCACAATGCAGTAAGATTAGATGTCAATTACAGGAGAAAAGCAATTAAAAACTCCAACATATGGAGGCTGAACAACACACTGCTGAATGACCAACAAATAACAGAAGAAATCAAAAAAGAAATCAAAATATGCATAGAAACAAACGAAAATGAAAACACAACAACCCAAAACCTATGGGACACAGTAAAAGCAGTGCTAAGGGGAAGATTCATGGCAATACAGTCTCACCTCAAAAGAAAAGAGCCAAATAAATAACCTAACTCTACACCTAAAGCAACTAGAAAAGGAAGAAATGAAGAACCCCAGGGTTAGTAGAAGGAAAGAAATCTTAAAAATTAGGGCAGAAATAAATGCAAAAGAAACAAAAGAGACCATAGCAAAAATCAACAAAGCCAAAAGCTGGTTCTTTGAGAAGATAAATAAAATTGACAAGCCATTAGCCAGACTCATCAAGAAACAAAGGGAGAAGAATCAGATCAACAAAATTAGAAATGAAAACGGAGAGATCACAACAGACAACACAGAAATACAAAGGATCATAAGAGACTATTATCAGCAACTATATGCAAATAAAATGGACAACTTGGAAGAAATGGATAAATTCTTAGAAAAGTGCGACTTCCCAAAAGTGAACCAGGAAGAAATAGAAAATCTCAACAGACCCATCACAAGCACAGAAATTAAAAATGTAATCAGAAATCTTCCAGCAAACAAAAGCCCAGGACCAGATGGCTTCACAGCTGAATTCTACCAAAAATTTAGAGAAGAGCTAACACCTATCCTACTCAGACTCTTCCAGAAAATTGCAGAGGAAGGTAAACTTCCAAACTCACTCTATGAGGCCACGATCACCCTAATACCAAAACCTGACAAAGATGTTACAAAAAAAGAAAACTACAGGCCAATATCACTGATGAACATAGATGCAAAAATTCTTAACAAAATCCTAGCAAACAGAATCCAACAACATATTAAAAAGATCATACATAATGACCAAGAGGACTTTATCCCAGGGATGCAAGGATTCTTCAATATCCGCAAACCAATCAATGTAATACACCACATAAACAAATTGAAAAATAAAAACTATATGATTATTTCAATAGATGCAGAGAAAGCCTTTGACAAAATTCAACATCCATTTATGATAAAAATCCTCCAAAAAGCAGGAATAGAAGGAACATACCTCAACATAATAAAAGCTATATATGACAAACCCACGGCAAACATTATCCTAAATGGGGAAAAACTGAAAGCATTTCCCCTAAAATCAGAAACAAGACAAGGGTGCCCACTCTCACCACTACTACTCAACATAGCTTTGGAAGTTTTGGCCACAGCAATCAGAGCAGAAAAAGAAATAAAAGGAATCCAGTTGGAAAAGAAGAAGTAAAACTCTCACTGTTTGCAGATGACATGATCCTCTACATAGAAAACCCTGAAGACTCTACCAGAAAATTACTAGAGCTAATCAACGAATATAGTAAAGTTGCAGGATATAAAATTAACACACAGAAATCCTTTGCATTCCTATACACCAACAATGAGAAAACAGAAAGAGAAATTAAGGAAACAATTCCATTCACCATCACAACGAAAAGAATAAAATACTTAGGAATATATCTACCTAAAGAAACAAAAGACCTATATATAGAAAACTATAAAACACTGGTGAAAGAAATCAAAGAGGACACAAATAGATGGAGAAATATACTGTGTTCATGGATCGGAAGAATCAATATAGTGAAAATGAGTATACTACCCAAAGCAATCTATAGATTCAATGTAATCCCTATGAAGTTTCCTATGGTATTCTTCGGAGAACTACAACAAGTAATTTCACAATTTGTATGGAAATACAAAAAACCTCGAATAGCCAAAGCAATCTTGAGAAAGAAGAATGGAACTGGAGGAATCAACCTGCCTGACCTCAGGCTCTACTAAAAAGCTACAGTCATCAAGACAGTATGGTACTGGCACAAGGACAGAAATATAGATCAATGGAACAAAATAGAGAGCCCAGAGATAAATCCACACACCTATGGGCACCTTATCTTTGACAAAGCAGGCAAGAATATACAATAGAGCAAAAACAATCTCTTTAACAAGTGGTGCTGGGAAAACTGGTCCACCACTTGTAAAAGAATGAAACTAGAACACTTTCTAACACCATACACAAAAATAAACTCAAAATGAATTAAAGATCTAAACGTAAGACCAGAAACTATAAAACTCCTAGAGGAAAACATAGGCAAAACACTCTCTGACATAAACCACAGCAGGATCCTCTATGACCCACCTCCCAGAATACTGGAAATAAAAGCAAAAGTAAACAAATGGGACCTAATTAAACTTAAAAGCTTTTGCATAACAAAGGAAACTACAAGCAAGGTGAAAAGACAGCCCTCAGAATGGGAGAAAATAATAGCAAACGAAGCAACAGACAAACAATTAATCTCAAAAATATACAAGCAACTCTTGCAGCTCAATTCCAGAAAAATAAACTACCCAATCAAAAAGTGGGCCAAAGAACTAAACAGACACTTCTCCAAAGAAGACATGCATTTGGCTAACAAACACATGAAAAGATGTTCAACATCACTCATTATCAGAGAAATGCAAATCAAAACCACAATGAGGTACCATTTCACGCCCGTCAGAATGGCTGCTATACAAAAGTCTACAAGCAATAAATGCTGGAGGGGGTGTGGAGAAAAGGGAACCCTGTTACACTGTTGGTGGGAATGCAAACTAGTACAGCCACTATGGAGAACAATGTGGAGATTTATCAAAAAACTGGAAATAGAACTGCCATATGACCCAGGAATCCCACTGCTGGGCATACACACTGAGGAAACCAGACTTGAAAGAGACACGTGTACCCCAGTGTTCATCACAGCACTGTTTATAGTAGCCAGGACATGGAAGCAGCCTCGATGCCCATCAGCAGATGAATGGATAAGGAAGCTGTGATACATATACACAATGGAATATTACTCAGCCATTAAAAAGAATACATTTGAATCAATTCTATTGAGATGGATGAAACTGGAGCCCATTATACAGAGTGAAGTAAGCCAGAAAGACAAACACCAATACAGTATACTAATGCATATATATGGAATTTGAAAGATGGTAATGATAACCCTATATGCGAGACAGAATAAGAGACACAGATGCATAGAACAGTCTTATGGACTCTGAGGGAGAAGGTGAGGGTGGGACTTTCTGAGAGAATAGCATTGAAACATGTACATTATCATATGTGAAACAGAACACCAGTCCAGGTTCGATGCATGAGACAAATGCTCAGGGCTGGGGCAATGGGATGACCCAGAGGGATGGGATGGGGAGGGAGGTGGGAGGGGGGTTCAGGATGGGGAACACATGTAAACCCATGGCTGATTCATGTCAATGTATGGCAAAAACCACTACAATATTGTAAAGTAATTAGCCCCCAACTAAAATAAATAAATTTATTTAAAAAAAAAAAAAAAGAATCCCCCAGTCAATAATGAGTCGAGAACTCTGCTGAGAACCTGCCCTTTTCTTTCCACCCGTACTACATTCCCTTTACTTCTGACTCATCTTTCACCTGATACGTAAGACAGTCTTATAATTTATACCTCTCCTTCCAAATATCTTTTTAAAATTCATTATTCATGATCCTTTAACTTTTTTCTAAAGAGAAAATCTACTTGCATCATTCACCTGTTCATAAACTTCCATTACTTGGAGGATAGCCCATTGATCAAGGTTATGTCTGCTCCACTCAACCTTCCATATTCATCATCCTGCTTCAGGCACAAGGAAGGTTTTGTCATCCCTTACGTGGCTACCATATTCTAAAATGGCCTTTCTCCTAGATTTGCAAGTTAAAAATGATCCTCCACCTTTAAGGCCCAGTGTGACTGCCACTCCCCTCCTGAATATCACTTTATACCTTCATCTCAACGTCCATCGTAAGTGGTTTTATGAGGAGCTGCTTTCCCCCCTACAGAGTAGATTCCACACAGACTGCTTATGGGTGTTTTCCTCCCCACAGAGCTAAGTCTTTCCCATAGCAAGTGCTCAGTAAGTATTTGTTGACCTGAACCACACCCAAGCACCTACAGAATAAACTCAATACTTGTCACAAGGGCATTTAAGATCTTCCATAATCATGCTCCTTACAGCATTTTCTCCACCATGACAAGGTTGTCCTCAAGAAATCTTATATAAGGATGATTTTTGTGCCAGCAAACTGACCACCGTCTAGGGTCTGGTAGTCAGCTCTCAGAAACCAAAAGCGTGTCTTTCCCATTAGCCAGAGTCATGATGTAGAAAATCAGAATGCCAGTTTCTTATTTTACGGCAAGAAATTCTTATTATGGAGATTATGCATGCTTAGTCGTTCAGTCATGTCCAGCTCTTTGCGGCCCCGTGGGCTGTAGCCCTCCAGGCACCACTCTCCATGGAATTTTCTAGGCAAGAATACTGAGTGGTTTGCCATTTTCTACTCCAGGGGATCTTTCTGATGCAGGGATCAAACCCACATCTCCTGAGTCACCTGCATTGGTAGGCAGATTGTTTACCACTGCACCACCTGGGAAGACTGCTGCTGATGCTGCTGCTGCTAAGTTGCTTCAGTCGTGTCTGACTCTGTGCGACCCCAGAGACGGCCGCCCACCAGGCTCCGCCGTCCCTGGGATACTCCAGGCAAGAGTACTGGAGTGGGTTGCCATTTCCTTCTCCAGTGCATGAAAGTGAAAAGTGAAAGTGATGTCGCTCAGTTGTGTCTGACTCTTAGCGACCCCATGGACTGCAGCCCACCAGGCTCCTCCATCCATGGGATTTTCCAGGCACGAGGACTGGAGTGGGTTGCCATTGCCTTCTCCACCTGGGAAGACTAGAATACCTAAAATGTGTACAATCAGTAATTACCTCTCTGCAGGCAAATCTAAAAAGAATGTTAAGTTACAATCAAAAGACTGATTGGTGAGTCAGAAAGAGAAGAAGAATCAGATTAATTGAATATTTAATAAGATCATTTGTCCATTTATTTATTCATCTAATTGAATATCTACTCAAGCCCTCAGATGCTGGCATTTCCCCAAACTATATTCTTACCTATGAAGCCAAAAGACTATAAATCACTTAGGTAAAACTCCCTTCTTCTTGACCGAGTTTTATGAGGATGGCCAAATATCAGTTGCTAGGCTTTAAAGACTGACTAATCCTCCTTTTTCTGATGGTTTTCTTTATGTGTGTTAATTTTACATATTGTATCTTGCTTCAGTGTAATCCCCTAGGTCAGTAATACTGCTAATATTTAAGGTGATTTAGCATAGCTGAACTCTGGCCCATTATGTATTGACAGCCTTCTCTCCTCTGTGTCCTTGGGAGAGTACATTGCCGTGGCCTCCTTGCTGTCCTTCAGGCATCTTCCACTTGTCCCTCTTACAGAGGGGCCAGCCCTGGCCTGCCTGCCCTATTTTTCCTGATAACACAGCTCACTCAACTCTCCTAGATCTGAAAGCTGCCTCTTACTACTGCTAACCTTGGTACATTCTTCATATCTGACACATCCATCCCCTGACCTCTTCCTCTCCAAAGCCTGCCCTCTCCTTCCAGATTCAAATCAGATTCCAGTTTCTCCTTGTTCTCCCCTCCAATCTGAACTCCCCCTGATTAGAACTCTCATTCATTCTGGATACCACCTACTGGTCACTTTACCCTGTGCTACTTGAGTTTTTACTTAACCTTCTATTGAGGGAATATGATGCATCATCAACTAAATTGTAAATTCCTTGTAAACAAGAATTTTGCTTGTAATGTGACAGTTTAGATAACTCTAATGCATTTACAAAGACAGGGAAAATTTTCCTAAATACTGCTCTCTCTAGGACCTTCCGTCATCATGATATTGCACCCTCTAGAACTCTCCTCCTTGTCAATTCTCCCCTCTGGCCTTGATGTTCTTCTCACTCACTATGGACCTTTCTGCTATAGTCCAGGCTTAAACCCTACTGGCTCCATCCTTGCATTCTGTTCCCCATCTCTGCCTTCCTCTCATCCCCTAACCTTTCCTGCTGCCCTGGCAGAGCCTATGGACTTCCCAGCCATCTCTCTCCTTCCTCAAACTAGCTCCAGAGGCACACCCTGGCCTCCAGACTGGGAACCTTAACTCCAAGCTTCTTATCCTCCATCCCATCTATGCCTCTACTCAAAATAAAGCTGCATGTTCTTGCTGAGTGTGCTGCCCTTAGAGCACCTATCCCCCACTCTTCATCCCCAACCCCAGCTGAGAGGGGGTCAACAAAGGATATATGGAAGCACAGTGATGATGGCCCCTCCTAAGTAGCAAGTTACTGAGTCATTCCATCAGAACAAGATGTACTGCTCCATTTCCTTGCATTTGCAGGAAGACTTTGGGTTCTGCCTCCCACACAGTCAGCACCTTGGCTAGCACCAAAGGAGTCTGGCTTCACACTGTAGCAGCATGGATTCTTCCAAGGCCGAGGCCATGGGGTTAAGACCAAGGATGGCCAGGTCAACAGATATGGGTTCTAGGACTGAACAGAGTCATGGTGACCACCAGGCACTCTCCACCATGCAAGGAAAAGAGAGAATCTGGGTGGTATAGATTCTCACATGTGTATTCATGGTAGGAGCTGGAGACTGGGCATGACTAGGTCTGAAAGCCTGCCTCTTCTGCTGACTCTGGCAGCAGCATTCAAGATTGTGTACAAGCAGAGGATAGAGAACTCAAATATGAAAAAGTGGCGGCTCTCTAGGTCCCATTGTAGAAGAAAAGAAACAAAGTAGGAGGTTGTCCACTTCAGCCTTACCCAGGGCACACTCTCAGCCAAGTCTACTCTCTAGAGAGCTCTACTCTGAGAACCCAGATGTGGCTGAACCAATAGGACATCAATAGGAAATGGATTGGGCCAGTCTCTTGGAGTGTAACTGGTATACTTCCTGGTCTTTTCTTTAGCAAAACTGAGACTGAAAAAGTGTAAGACTCTGAGACAACAGCCAGAAAAGGGAAATGCCCTTTGGAGGGGTTGTTCTCCCATAGGTGAAGAGCTGCTTTGGCAGCCTCTGTAAATTTCAGCAGGCCAGGTGGGGCCCCTACTGTATTCTTTCATGGTGGTTTACCCTCTAACCCTCCTCCCCACTAGTCAGATAGACATCAGAGAGGACCTGACATCCACCAAACATGAGACTCCAGAATGAGGGGAGTTGGCAGACAATGGGGTCCCCAGTGGTGCCCCTCATATGCAACACTGATATCCTCAACCACAATGGTATTCATGGTTTTAAAATGGCCTGTTTTTCCATTAAAAAAAAATATATATATATATATATATATATATATATATATATATATAAAGTATTAACAACTTGCTTGGAGTCACCCACTACAAAGAGATTAACTAAGTAAAGGTCAAAAATATTTTTTCTATTATTTTAAACATAGTTTAACAAAACTCTTTCAGAAATGAAGTGTGCATTTCCATAGATTCAAAAATAGAGGAAAGGAAACATTTCTGATCCCTAGTCACTGAACAAAATCAGAGACTGTCATGGCACGATCCCAATTTAACTCGCACATCTTCAAAAGAATTCCCCTAGGCTACTCAACCTGCGCTGCTTTCTTTACATGACTTTGTTCCCCCCTCGTTCCCCAAACGTATGCAAATACACATTCCGGGGCTTGTCTATGTGTAGAACTGGTCCCTACGGCCCCCAGTACACCCTGGGAGCAGCCTGCACTAGCCCCAGGCAGTGTGTCTGTGCTGCCGGCTTCTGTGTAGAAGTTTCCTTGGGCAGGCTCCTTCTTGCGTGAACACACCTTTCCAGGAGGGGTGTGTGTCCGGAGCTTCCAGGCTTGTTGCCTGGTGGTTCCTCCTTGATGGAAACCCTAATGCCGGTGATTTTTCTCTAAGCCGTCCGTAAAAAAACCATGTTGAGCTCCTGTGACCCAGATTTTGTGAGAAGCCAGAGGTTTACTCTCTGTTACATGCTGTGGAAAGCGGTTGCTGTCAAATCAATGTTTTTCTTTGTTTTGTTTTTTTTTCTTCCATTTTTCTCTTATTTTTTGGTCCACTTTTGGTGCAAACCTGCTTTCCTTCATGTGGTAAAATCTACTTCCTGCTAGAATATTATTTGACTTTGAGTTCAATATATTTTATGGTCAATTTTAGCCCATTATTTAATCCTCTGGAAGAGCATTTTAGTCAGTTCTTGATTCAGAATTGTTATCATGAGTATACAGTATAGATTCTTATTTTAAAATATAGGGGTATAGTTGTTTGACAATATTGTGTTAGTTTCTGCTGTATGATGAAGTGAATCAGCTCTATGTACACATAGACACATGTATATGTATACATATGTATACATATGTCTATAGGGGACATATGTATATCCCCTCCCTCTTGAATCTCCCTCTACCCACCCACATACCACCCATCTAGGGTTACCACAGAGCACCGAGCTGAGCTCCCTGTGCTACAGAGCAGGTTCCAACTAGCTATCTATTTGACATATGGTAGTGTATATATGTTAATCCCAATCTCCCATTTCAGCACCCCCCACCCCCCCCCCACCATGTCCACATGTCTGCCCTCTCCGTCTGCTTCTCTATTCCTGACCTGCAAATAGGTTCATCTGTACCGTTTTTCTAGATTCCACATACATATACTAATATATGAAATTTGTTTTTCTCTTTCTGACTTACATCACTCTGTATGACAGTCTCTAGGTCCATCCACGTCTCCGCAAATGACGCAATTTCATTCCTTCTGTTGGCTGAGTAATATCCCATTGTGTATACATACATCTTCTTTATCCATTCATCTGTCAGTGGACATTTAAGTTGCTTACAGTATTTAATTCTTATATAAAGTATGGTTCTAGGTCTAGAATTGTTTTTCTTCATTATTATTATTATTATGACTCTAGACTTAACATTTCACTGGCTCTGACCACGTCTGTAGCTCCCATTGACATCTTCTTTCTCTTCCTGGCTTGCTGCACTGCTTCTTATCTGAAGAGAAGGAGAAACCAGAATCAGGTACTTGTTAAGAAGTTTGGTCCAGGAGAGCCAGTAAATCTGAGAAGAACCAGGAAAGTGAATACATGGCTTTGCTTGAGTCAGAGTTTCACACATGAGGCTTTTTAATACTTCCTTCTGAGTCAGGGCTTTACTTTGGAGAGTTAAAGATGTAAGGCAGATAAGTGGGGAATCTCATTCCTTTGGTGACCCCACAGCATCCCAAGGACAAAGGCGATCTTCTGTTCATTGACAACAGACTGGATTCCATCATCAACCTGAGGCTTTTCCTTGAAAAGTCTCACATTTCTAGCTGTGCTCATGGTATTTTGGCTGAGCAAAAATGTGTGAAGCAAAAAGACAGAGATACAATGTGCGACCATTACAACTTTTCTCCCCAAGCTAAATTCTGGCCAGCAGAGTGGTTAATGACTTATTTGTGAGGTTCAGATACTTCTGGACTTACTAACGTGGCAGCCCAATTATTTGGGTAATGTAGGGCCTGGGGAATGTCCCCTCACATTTCTTTTTGTCTTGTCACCTTGTTTCTTTAAATTTTTTTAAAATTACAGGGTAATTTCTTTACAATATCGTGAAGGTATTTGCCATACATCTACATGAATCAGTATTAGGTACACGTGTCCCCTCCCCCTGGAATCCCCTCCCACCTTCCTCCCCATCCCACCCCTCTAGGTTGTCACAGAGCACCAGCTTTGGGTTCCCTGTGTCATACATCGAACTCCCACTGGCTATCTATTTTACATATGGTAATGTATATGTTTCAATGCTATTCTCTCATATCACCCCACCCTCTCCTTCCTTCACTGTGTCCAAAATGTCTGTGTCTCCTTTGCTGCCCTGCAAGTAGAATCATCAGTACTATCTTTCTAGATTCCATATATATGCATTAGTATATGGTATTTGCCTTTCTCTTTCTGACTTACTTCACTCTGTATAATACACTCGAGGTTCATCCACCTCATTAGAACTGACTCAAATGTGTTCCTTTTTATAGCTGAGTAATATTCCTTTGTGTTTACATACTACAACTTCCTTATCCATTCATCTGTTGATGGGCTTTTAGATTGCTTCCATGCCCTAGCTATTGTAAATAGTGCTGCAATGAACATTGGAGTTCAGAATATATGCCCAGTAGTGGGATTGCTGGGTTGTATGGTAGCTTTATTCCTAGCTTTTTAAGAAATCTCCATACAGTTTTCCATATTGACTATATCAATTTGCATTCCAACCAACAGTGTAAGAGGGTTCCATTTTCTTCACACCCTCTCCAGCATTTATTGTTTGTAGACTTTTTGATGATGGCCATTCTGTTGGTCACCTCTTTTTTTAAATTGTTTTTTTTTTTATTTATTTGGCTGCACCAGGTCTTAATTGCAGCATGTGGGATCTAGTTACCTGACTAGGGATTGAATCTGGGCCCCCTGCATTGGGAGTGTGGAGTCTTAGCTACTGGACCACTAGGAAAGTCCCTCTCTTGGTCACCTTTTAACTCTTGTCTTTCTTCCTTGGTCCTGTCTGTGAACGCTTGCCTTTCCAACTAGAGGCAGGCTCCCTGTCCTAAACCCTGCAACACCTGCTCTAAAGTCCTCACAGCCAGGGATTTATGGTCCAAATTCTCCCAAATTACATTCAATAATGAGCAAACCCTTCTGATTCAGAGGACCTCCAGTTAATTAATTACAGGACCCAACTAAAATCATTTTTGGCAGATGTCATCCAAAACCTAATTGATTCATACCCAATTATCTCACAAAACAGGTACAGTTATTTAGAAACTAAAACAAGTATATCTTTCAATTAATGCCTACTGGCAGTTTCATCAGAACATGCTTTGATCAAAACTATGTTATCTGTGGGCACATTATCCAGGTTTTATACAGTCATTGAGGGGAACTAGTAACAACTGCTTGAACACTTTACAGGTCCCAAATTTCTTTTCATGCTCTACAGTGTAAAATTTTCAGAACTTAATTAATCATTTTCTGAAGTACCAGAAAAGCCACCAAACAATTTTTAGTTTTCTGCACCTGGCCTCCATGCAGTGGTAAAATGGCTGTCAATCCAAATAGATAGCATATTTTGCCTACTCATATTTCATAATATAGTATCAAATTGCCATCTCTTTATTTTTTATTTCCAAAAGACCCTATTCCATCCTTGACTGACATACCGCCTGCCTTTAATATAAGACAGTGCTGAAAAATACAATGCCAAACTGTCAACTGTCCAGTTCTTATCAAAACCTCAGGTTGAGATTGTTGGACAGTCATTTGAAATATATGACATATATATGACCCAACTCCACATAAAGTCTATCCTTTGATCAAAGTTGACATCAGAAGGCGCAGAACTGAAACAAGTGGTCTTGGCCTCTGCAGAATTGTCTTTCCTGAGCTGTACTTCAGGAGTCATGCCCTTGAATTTGATCTGGAGACACTAGAGAGAAAAGTCTTATAAGACTAGATGCCACATGTGTTGTAGGAATATGACTTGAAGACATTTACTCTCAGTCAGAGCCCCTTTTATGAACCTACTGTGAAATGTATTTTAGAATCCAAGCTAACATAATCTATAGCCACCCGAGGAGAGATAAACCTTGTTAAAGGCACGAGTGTCACTTACTCTGAGCTGCAATAATGGGTAGGTTACTCCAGTCTGGATATCAATATGACGGTGCCTGGAGGAGCGCCTTAACTCAGGACCTTATGGATCCGTTAAAAACTCCAATGGGAACTATATACTTCATACTCTCTTGTAAACTTGAACCTTGCTTAGTTTCAATGACAAGGGTTTCCAGACCATGAGGTTGTGGTATCAGCTCCCAGACCTGAATGAATGGGTTGGCTGTTTGGGACTTTGAGAATCATTTTGTTTTCCTTCTCTTGCCTTGCTCCATTACTGCTGGTGAATATGCTCTACCCTGTTCTTGCCCCACCCTCCACTCAGTTGGAATCTTCTTTCTTGTTTCAGAGCATTTTCTGTGACAGTCTGTTGTGCCCATACTCATGTTTATGTTACAAGAGCCTTTGGCAGTTGTGAGCTGACACCTCTGCAAGTGCCCCACGCCAAGTTCATTTCCCAGCCCAAGCAAACTCTCTTTCCATCATCAATGGCCCCAGACTACAACCTCCACGAAATCTGATACAGCTTGTCCAGCACCAAGGCAACAAGAGGGTCTATGCTTCTATGTCCTTGGAAAAGTAATTTTTTGTTGAAAAGAATTTTACTGCTAGCGTGGTGGGAGGAACAGGGCTGTGGTACCTTTGGACTTGAATTTGGAGCCTGGCTTTGCCTCCTATTCATAGGAAGTGTGTGATCCCAGGTAAGCTAGGTAATCTCTCTGAGGCAGCTTCATTTACAAATAGTGCTTACCTTGGCAAGATTGTATGAAGTGTTGCAAACTCTTGCTTCTCTTGAAGAAAGGAAGGGGGAGGGGTAGGTGGGGAGAGGAGAGGGCAAGATAGATCTGTACATATTTTTTTTTGTCAATGAGAATGAAAATCTGCATCTCCCTTCTTTTCCCTTGGACTCTGAGAAAGCTTAAAAGATAAATTTGGTATTCAATTTGAACAGTAAAGTAGATAAAATCTTCTGACCTATAATTTCGAATGTTTATTTCTCCTGGATCTTTTTGTTCCTACTTTCACCTATTTCTGGGTCCTCCTTTAAAAATCATATTTATGGTTCATTATTTCATGTGGATTTTTTTATTCATGTGGGTTTTGAGCTCTGCTTGAGGTTTGAAGAATGTCTCAAATCTTTTATGGAACGAGATGTGGCTACACATAAATATGCATATATTGCTTGTTCAGAGACGCTGTGAACATTTTTGTGGCTCTCTGTAATAATACACTGGAGAAAGCCATCTCGCACCCTCTCTTTCTTACTCTTCCCAGTGACCTTGTGAAATAGATATTATTAACTCCCATTTCTGAGAGGAGCAGCTCAGGCTTCAGGAGTGACTTTCCTCAGATTATTTAGCCTCTCCCAAGGGTCAGAATTTCATGGGCAACCCAAACCTTTTGGACCCCAGCCTAATGCTCTTTCTTTCACCATGAAGCTGCCTCTCCAAAGAATTATTAGCTGCTTCAGATTTGCTGTTGGGCTTAATAAATAATACCCATGGCAATAGCCCAGGCTAAGTTCCGGGCATTTTATACGCACTATCTCACTCAGTGCTTCTCACAGGCCAACCATGTAGCCGCAGTGTTAGCCTCTCTTATAAACCATGAACTACATGAAGGTGGGGGCTTCCCACGTGGCTCAGTCAGTAAAGAATCTGTCTGCAATGCAGTGGAGACTGCTTGCAAAGCAAGAGACCCGGATTCGACCCCTGGGTCAGGAAGATCCCCTGGCGAAGGAAATGGCAACCCATTCCAGTTGGACAATCCCATGGACAGAGAAGCCTGGTGGGCCACAGTCCATAGGGCTGCAAATAGTCAGACACAACTTAGATACTAAACCATCACAACGTGAAGGCAGGCTTCCCAAGGTGAAGGTCAGTAAGGGGAGGGCTTGGGATTTGAACCCAGGTTCGTGCAACTTGAGAGTTCTTGCTCTTAACTACTACCCTCCAAGAGCACCAGCTCTGCCACTGAGCGACAGTTCCTGGGAGCCGTGTTCAAAGGACTCTGGGCTTGTGTGATGTCGCTGCGCAGCTGTGATAGAAGCAGACAGCAGCAGCAGGCTGGCCCTGCTTCCCTGACCTCTCCCTGGAAGGAAGCTGGCTCTAGGCAGGCTGCGGATGGCTGGGCCACTAACCCACTGCTGCCCATCAAAGTCCCAGGCCTCTGTGATCTCATTCAGGTCTGTGAGGGCCACTATCACCGCCTTTGAGTCCCAATTCACGCTCTCCTTGAGGGTCAACCTGAGAGCTATGATTTTCTTAGCATTCTCTTTGCTGCCTGCTCTTAAGATCTTCACATATATGATAATAACAAAATACGCATTCCAGGTACTGGCCCTTAGAAGTATCCGGGGACTGTTTTTGGAAGTATAATTATTACCTTGATGTCTCTTCTTTTTATCTTTGGGATTTATTCAGCTTTTGGAGGCTTTTATCTTAAGATATGCTTTTGGGTTACAATAAACAAGGCTAAATATTTCTGGAAATATTCAAAGAGGGAGTTCTTTTTCATCTTTTTAGACGTACCAATTCTTTTCATGTGAGTAGGATTATTTTATTTTCTCTGTGGGCGGTTGCCCCTCTTGACCAAAGCTCCAGGTTTACCTTTTTTGCTCTATCCCCAGCTCCTAGCCACACCTGGGGTCCAACCTCCATCCACCAATGCATAACTGATTGCAGGCAGCTGCACAATTACTTGGAGCCCTGGTTTTGTTTAGGTTCTTTCCAGTCATAAAAGGGTTATAATAACCACCCCTTCTACCTCTTAGGGGGGTTAAGAAGATCTAATGAGATACTGTATGCTAAAGTGCTTTGAAAACCATATGTTGCCATAAAAATGTAAGAGCACCACCATGGTCCCGGGTGCAGACCTCTGATAAAAGGGCACATGCTTAATGGATCGGCCAGCGTTAATTACCAAAGCACTTGGGCCTGCAGCCTAATTATCTGAAAGACGAGTTGAAAATTCTACAACTCTGTCATTTTGCCTACCTGTTATGAATCACAGGCATTGATTTGGGAACGGAGGCTTTGATGAACAGCATTTTTATCCAGATCATCACGATCAAGTCTGCAGTGAATATGAGAAGAATGGGGTGTTGCAAGCGCCGCTTCCGTTACAGTGACACGTTTCACCCTTCCTGGAACGGGGGTTGGCAAATTACAGCCAATGGGCCAAATGCAGCCCACACCTGTTATTTAGACACCCCACACACTAAGAATGCTTTTTACCCTTTTAAATAACTGAAAAAAGATCAAAAGCAGAATCATATTTTGTGGCATGTGAAAATTATATGGAATTCAAATTTCAGTGTCTATAATGCTTTGACTTTTACCGGTAAAATCTGTGAAAAATGTGTTTTCTCTCCCGTTCTATAAATACCTACATAATATTCTCAATTTCGCCTGTCTGCCAGCAAAGTCTCAAATACATACTATCTGGCCCTTTACACAGAAAGCTTGTTGACCCCTGTCTGGAAGCATTCATTCTGCACTTGAATCCAAGGCACTCAGAGGTTCTCAGCAATCTGAGTGCTGCCATGCCACCCAGGGACTTAATTTGTGCAGAGACTCTACAGGAGAGATGTTCTATATACAGAAAAGGCTGAGGCTTGGGCACCGAAAGGGCAGAAGGATCCGTCTGGGCCTCAGTCAGGATGGGAATGACCCAAACAGAAGAGCGATGTATCAACATAAAGCTAACAGTGGAAGGAAGCAGCTCCCCAGTCCCCTTGGTGATGTGATGTGACCCAGATATGATGAGGCCCTGCGTGTGGTCCCAGTTCTCTCCCCACTCAACTCAACACTGTTTATTCCATCGCCATCTTCCTTTCATTACTGAGCAATAGGTGTTTTACTAAGACTCTCTTGGGAGACACAGAAGTAGGGAGTTTGCAAGGCTGAATGCACAGCACTTAGTGCCCCCTAACCTCCCCTGGGCTTTTCTCCATGCTTCATTCCCACCCCCCCCAGCTGCACCCTGTTCAGCCCTGCATCTTCACACAGACCAGTTAACTCTACCGTGAGGTTTGCCAGCAAGTTCCCTCCTTATTGGGAGAGGAGGCAATAAACAACTTAAGAGCTTTCCTGACCCACAGAACACTGTGGAGTGTGGCCGTACCATGAGTGCCTCCGTTGGCGGTCTGGAAGTATTGGCCAGTGGTGCCATCTTGGCGGATTTGTCACACACGGGAGGGCAGAGAAAGCGCTCACAAGAAAATCCCTTCTCTTTATGTGGCTTCTTCAGCCGCATCATTTTGTGAAACAATTTTTGAAAGATGAAACACAATAAACCCCCACACTTGTGTTTTTCTTATCTGTGATGCTTCTTGAAATTTTCAACTAATCTTTAATATGCTTAATTTCTGCCCCCCAAACCTCAACCATTAAATTAAAAAAAAAAAAAGGTGGGGGGTGGAAAGCAGACGTCCCTTGTGTTACTCAGCAAGTGTGTGATTTGTAAGATTCTAAAAATCCTTCCAGCCCTGCTTATTTTGACAAAACTACTTAACACTTCAAGCAATGAACTACGGGGCATAAAAGTATAATCTGCAGAGAAAACCTTAATCCTCCATAGTAACCTATTTGAATCTCCTCAAACACATTTCGGTGTGTAGGCCTAGAGAATTAAGTCAATTGTTTGATCTGAGAAGAAAGGCAATTAGGGCACTCTCTTGATCTTTCTGGTTGAATTCTAGTCAGGGGCAGCCACTGTTCTCAACAGCTCCATTTGAGACCCCTATTATTATAATAATAGAGGTGAGCATTAGAATTGCTACATTTAAGGGTCTTGCTGCATTTTCATTATGAGTTGTTTTATCTGAGAGTTTCCAGTGGTGATGGGCTAATATTCAGCATACAAATATTAAGCTGGGCTTTTTGTGTTTTTGTCTTTAAACTTCATTTAAAGTTTTTTCTTTAGTCTGATACATATTTCAGCAGAAATGAAAGAAAACTTTCAGAAGCAGCTATGGGGAGGCAGGACAGACGTGTTCATTCATAGCTGGGTTGTGGACAGAGATCTGATGGGGTCTTTAAAGGGATGTCTCTGGGGCCACTGACAGTGCAAGACAGAGATGGAGAAGCTGGTTGGGGTAGTCATGAGGGAAAATGGGAGTTCCACCCTTATTTGCTTACAGCAGTTCCTGAATTTCCACACAGGAGCAACAATGTAATTGGAGGTGCCAACTGCAGCTGTTGTTTCAATATACAGTTGTGTGTGTGTGTGTGTGTCGGTCATGTTCAATTCTCTCCGACCCCATAGACTGTAGCCCACCAGGCTCTTCTGTCCATGGAATTCTCCAGGCAAGAATACTGGAGCGGGTTGCCATTCCCTTCTCCAGGGTATCTCCCTGACCCAGGGGTCGAACCAGGGTCTGCTGTGTTGCAGATAGATTCTTTACCATCTGAGCCACCAAGGGAGCCCTAGATATAGTTATATGAGACTGAATAAAGATCTTTTGTATTTGTCCATAGCAAGGGAGCTGCTGCTGGAGATGATGGGGTCGGGTGACTAAAGCCTGTCCCAAGACACCCGTTGGTGGCATCGCTGATGACCAAGCCTTTCCTCAGGTTTCTGTGGCTCATCTCATCACCTAGAACAAAGCTCCTAGAGCTATTCTTTGTCTATTTATGAGAACTCCAGGCCTCAGAGAGGTCTGAGAGCAGCAGGTTCAGGAAGACAAAGGATGTCAAGCTCGGAGGGGTTGAATGCCAAGATAAGAAATTGGGGCTTTACCCTCAGGGAAGGAGGAACCCATGAAATATTTTTAAACAGGATAGTAACACAAAATGATTAACCGTTTAGAAAGAGAAAGGGAATGTGTTCACTTTCTGATGCTGCAAAACAAATGACCACAAACTCAGTTGCCTAAAGCACCATCCTTCACTTAGCCAAGGTGACACATGAATTAATCATCATGGTCATCTAGTCCCCCAAAGAATTAAAGAACAGGCACTGCTGAATTTATTATTTCAGGGGTGGGGGGAAACCCTGAAATACACATGTGCCATAGAATTTGAACCTAAGCCTAAACTCGAGCCTGCAGATATAATAGAGAGAATAAAGGAAAAACGTGAATGGCACCATGAGAAAGCAATGTTATCACATGCAGAATGTGGAAAATTCCATGGAACAAGGGGACTGGAGGAAAGTTCCAGATCAAATACCAGCTCAGTCGTGTCCGACTCTGCGACCCCATGAACTGCAGCACGCCAGGCTTCCCTGTTCCCAGAGCTTGCTCAAACTCACGTCCATTGAGTTGGTGATGCCATCCAACCATCTCATCCTCTTTTGTGCCCTTCTCCTCCTGCCTTCAGTCTTGCTCAGCATCAGGGTATTTCTAATAAGTTACCTCTTCACATCAGGTGGCCAAAGTATTGGCGATTCAGCTTCATTATCAGTCCTTCCAATGAATATTCAGGATGATTTCCTTTAGGATTGACTAGTTAGATCTCCTTGCAGTCCAAGGGACTCTGAAGAGTCTTCTCCATCACCACAGTTCAAAAGCATCAGTTCTTCAGTACTCAGCTTTCTTTACGGTCCAACTCTCACATGACTACTGGAAAAACCATAGCCTTGACTAGATGGACCTTTGTTGGCAAAGTAATGTCTCTGCTTTTTAATATGCTGTCTAGGTTGGTCATAACTTTTCTTCCAAGGAGCAAGGGTCTTTAATTTCATGGCTGAAGTCACCATCTGCAGTGATTTTGGAGCCCAAGAAAATAAAGTTGGATTTCCCAACCTGGAGATCCGGCAAAGGGACTGAGAATCCCCAGGGAATTTGACTTTGGAGGCCAGTGGGATTTGATTACACAACTTCCACAGGATTGGGGAAACAGACTCTTGGAGGACAGAAACAAAACCTTGTGAGCACCAGGACCCAGGAGAAAGGAGCAGTGACCCCACAAGACACTGAGCATACTTGCCTGTGAGTGTCCGGGAGTCTCCAATGGAGGCATGGGTCGACAGTGGCCTGCCGCAGGGTCAGGGGCACTGAATACAACAGCGCTGGCATAAGTCCTTTTGAAGGAGGTCGCCATTACTGCCATTACCCTTACCATAGTTTGGCCTCAGACCAAACAACAGGGAGGGAACACAGCCCCACCCATCAACAGAAAATTGGATTAAAGATTTACTGAGTATTGCCCCACCTGTGGGAGAAGGAAATGGCAACCCACTCCAGTATTCTTGCCTGGAGAATCTTGTGGACAGAGGAGGCTGGTGGGCTGCTGTCCATGGGGTTGCACAGGGTTGGACACGACTGAAGCGACTTAGCAGCAGCAGCAGCAGCCCCACCTGTGAGAACAAGACCCAGATTCCCCCACACCCAGTCCCTGCCATCAGGAAGCTTTCACAAGCCTCTTATCCTTATTCATCAGAGGGCAGGTAGGATGAAAACTACAATCACAGAAAACTAATCAAACTGATCACATGGACCACAGCCTTGTCTAACTCAATGAAACTATGAGCCATTCCATGAAGGGCCACCCAAGACGGACAGGTCATGGTGGAGAGTTCTGAAAAAACGTGGTCCACTGGAGAAGGGAATGGCAAACCTCTTCAGCATTCTTCCCTTAAGAACCCCATGAACAGTATGAGAAGGCCCAAAGATATGACACTGAAAGATGAATTCCGCAGGTTGGTAGGTGCTCAATATGCTACTGGAGGAGAGGGGAGAAATAACTCCAGAAAGATTAAATATAAGAGACATAAAAATGAAGGGAACACATGGGTCCTGTTTGAATCATTACTCGGACACATCAGCTATATGTTTGAGTATGGGCTGGTTATTAGAAGAAATCAAGGAGTTATTGATAATTTTTTAGGGGTCATAATGACACTGTGGTTAAAAATGAAATACGTTTGACCTGAGAAAAGGTGTTTTGTCATGGGGAGTATGGGATGGTGGAGTCAATAGCTGGGTGGATTTGATGGTGTCAAAATCAAACTAAAGGTGGGTGTCCTGGGACCCACCCTCCCTCTCTCTGATTCCCTACATAGCACCTTATGTGCACGAGTATACAAGCATCCTCTTCTCATCAGTGAGCTTCCTGAGAACAAGGATGCTGCTTTCAGTCTTCCAGGCCCAGGATTACAGTGGGTGCTGCTGCTGCTAAGTCGCTTCAGTCGTGTCCGACTCTGTGCGACCCCATAGACGGCAGCCCATCAGGCTCCGCCATCCCTGGGATTCTCCAGGCAAGAACACTGGAGTGGGTTGCCATGTCCTTCTCCAGTGCATGAAAGGGAAAAGTGAAAGTGAAGTCGCTCAGTTGTGTCCGACTCTTAGCGACCCCATGGACTGTAGCCTACCAGGCTCCTCCGTCCATGGGATTTTCCAGGCAAGAGTACTGCAGTGGGGTGCCATTCACTTCTCCGATAGTGGGTGCTACAAATACCAATAAATCTTAGAATGAGCATTATCCAAACCCCTAACTCATATGTAAGAATTTACTTAATTTTGTGACTGTTATATTTTAACATTTCTTTTCATATAAAGGGATATTTCTGAACCATACATAAGCATGTTACAATTAAATCATGAGTATGACAGCATTGGTTCAATATAGCATCAGTAACAGGTGGGTGATGGAATTCCAGTTGAGCTATTTCAAATTCTAAAAGATGATGCTGTTAAAGTGCTGCTCAACAGTGGCCACAAGACTGGAAAAGTTCTGTTTTCATTCCAATCCCAAAGAAAGGCAATGCCCTGGTGGGCTACAGTCTATGGGGCTGCAAAGAGTCAGACACCACTGAGCGATTAACATTCACAGCTATGGGGAACATACCTGCAAGACTTTAGTGTGTTGTTACTCCCTGTTCAGAACAAGCTGTCATAAAGGGTCCTCTTTACTTTGTACAAGTTGATCAGAGGGAAATTTCACAAAGACTTCACAAACAAGGATGATGACAGAAATAATTCTGAAATAGTCATTTGGTTTAAGACAGCTCATCTAAAGCTGAAATAGTTCAGATGGCAACCGAGTTGCCTCTCTGGCATAAATTTATCTCATGTATGAAGCCTATAGTTTCAAAGCTATAATACATCCCTGGAATAGTTTCTTGCCTCCATCCTGGGAAAAACAAGGTTGTCCTTCATAGATGTACAAATACCATTGAGGTTTGTGGTGTTGTTCAGTCACTCAAGTCAGTTTTGGAGTCTGCGATCCCAGGACTGCAGTACGCCAGGCCTCCCTGTCCATCACCAACTCCTGGAGTTTACTCAAACTCATGTCCATCACGTTGGTGATGCCATCCAACCATCTCCTCCTCTGTTGTCCCCTCTTCTTCCCACCTTCAATCTTCCCCAGCATCAGTGTCTTTTCCAGTGAGTCGGTTCTTCAGATGAGGTGGCCGAAGTATTGGAGTTTCAGCTTCAGCATCAGTCCTCCCAATGAATATTCAGGACTAATTTCCTTTAGGATTGACTAGCTGGATCTCCTTGCAGTCCAAGGGACTCTCAAGAGTCTTATCCAACACCATAGTTCAAAAAGCATCAATTCTTCATTGCTCAGCTTTATGTTACAAGTCTCACATCCATACATGACTACTGGAAAAACCATAGCTTTGACTATATGGACATTTGTTGGCAAAGTAACATCTCTCCTTCTTAATATGCTGTCTAGGTTTGTCATAGCTTTTCTTCCAAGGAGACTCATGAGTCCATTTCTAATCTTGAGTTCAGTTATCTGTGTTTGGCTATAAAACCATGTATGCACCTGTTTATTCATCAGCTTCACAGAGACAGCCCACAGGCTCTGAAGTTCAGTAAAGCCAACTCAAGACCCAATTCTGCTTTAGTTTTGATATTGACAATACAAAAATTAGCCTGGTGTTCTTTGTTTCATTTCTCCTATCTGGTTCTCAACCAGGGTTGATTTTGTCCCCAGGGAACACTTGGTTATGTCTGCAGACATTTTTGGATGTCAGAAGTGGGGGAAGAAATGGTACTGACATCTAGGGAGGAAAGGCTAGGGATGTGGTTAAACACACTAAAATGCAGAGGACAATCCCCATCTAGCCCAGAATGTCTCTGGCGCTGAGGCTGAGATGCCATGCCCTACTCCATGGCCTGTAGGTCCTAGCTCCCATGTATCTTTCAAATCAGCTCTATCTCAGCAGCTCCACTCTCAATGCCTCAATGCAGGCCTTCACCACATCTCTTGTGGAATACAACAGGATCCAAACACACTTTCTTCCCACCCAGTCCTGTTGCTTCCTTGGAAGGAAATGTCCTGCTGTTTCTCACAAGCTCCCTCTCACCTTCATGGTTCAGTTAATTCCTCAAGTATTAACTCCGCTGAGATGCCTTCCCTATCTGGCCTAGTCTCCCCCTTCTTCTCCAGTCCAAGAGGCCCTCTGTAGGTAGCTGCACCATCATACCATCATTGTCTAGTCAGACAATGACTAAGCTAAATGACTTAGAGAAGGAAGTTTAATAATCAGCCTCCATAAATAACAACACACCACAGTTGAATTAATGCATTATGTGCATTCTCACTGGTGCTTCTCATGATCAGAACTGGAAGGTGAGAAGACTGGACTGGATTGGATTAAAGGCAACGTGGAACCTGTGGTCACAGTGGCCTGCTGAGTTGGTCTGTGTGGCTACTGAGAGTTTGGCCACTGGCCTCATTACTGCTCAGGACAGCCCCCGAAGCTAACCTGCCCTGATGCATGTTTGATGTGTTCCACTGCAAGAGGTTTTCTGCTGTGTTATGGACTTAACTTCTTCAGGCTTCAAGAGCCATCAATATGGAGAGAAAACCTGAAAAAGGTCAGAAAACTACAGAGAGGAAAAGTGCAGGTACAATGAAAAGTCCTGAGCAGCACGCTGGCTTTGGCATCACTTTGAGACTAGTCAAAGTGCTTGTTTAAAAAAGTTCAAATATTTTCCCTTGCTTTTTTGCTCTAACATTTTCAAGGCTACTGATGAATTTAGCATTCTTTCCCTCCTAGTCCTCCTCAGGTGGAGAGGAGCCCCAGGACAACGTTTTCTTACAGGCACCATCTTACATTTTTATGATTAACAAGTTAACAAATTCTAGAGAGGTCTTCTCTCTCACGTGTGTGTGCACACACGTGTGTGGACACACGTGTGTGGATGTGTTTGTGTATGTATGTGACAGTAGTTTGATGGCAACAAATTATCCACAACCTACACATTTTTTCAATAGATTAGCCAATAAATGTATAACCTGGCATACAATATCCACATTAATATGCAGCCATGAATATAAATGTGGATTCAACGATGAGAGATGACTTATTAGTTAATAAAAAAGGAAGGATATGGAAATCACATACAGGGTATTCTATTGTGAAGGTGCACTTGAGCACATGTGCATACATGTGTGTATACACAGATCTGACAATATAAAAATCTCTGGGTGACAGATTCATACATGACTTATTTTTTCAGCTTATGATTTCTACTTTCTCTACAATATTTCCAAAGTAACCTTTGTTTCTTTCTCCTGCTAGTAAAAGAAACACATAACACATTCTCCAAATTTTCAACAAGGAATATGTAACATTTAATAGTTACATAAAAAAGAAACCCTCTATCCCTTCTCAGCCTTTTGGCTAAGATCAAGTGTAAAAAGAAACCCTCCAAATAGCTAATGGGCCACTCTCCTTCCCATCTTAATTCATATGATGCCTTTCTGGGGAGCTTCCCCAACCACCTGATTGAAAACGGCACCGTGTTACCCCCTACTTTATTCTGGCCATCATCTACGTCACCTTGTGACATAACACATTTTATTTCCCAACATTGTGTGTCTTCCTTCACTAGCACGCTCCCTCAAGGGCAGGGGATTTTATTTTTTTCACTGCTGTAGCCCCAGAGCCTAAAATAATGCCTGAAACATAGCAGACACGCACTAGATATCTGTTAGAGTAATGAATTGAAACACATTTGTTTTAAAAAAGAAGTTTTGTCTTTATTAATAAGAAGCCAGTGAGGTTCAGTTTAAAATTAACATTAAAAAATGTTATATCTTTTAATGCAATGTTAGCCCTTTATTACAGGGACCTAATAAAGGAGCTGCTGAAAGCTATGAACCCTCCTCTTCCTTCTGCCCACTCCCTCCCCAAATCCAACATAATTTCAAGATATTCTGACATGTTCCTGAAGTCTGTCTATAAATTTCTAAAAGGGTCCACTGACTCCAGGGTAAGAGCACCTGGTTTAAAGTGTCATCTGGCTTGGAATCATGATTTCTCCTGATTCTAGTGATTCAAGGAACATATGTGACTCAAATATCAGTCCTTCCCCCTTCTATTAGCCAGTTAAACGTTAAAGGGATTCCTTCTACAAAGGACTCACTGGTTAGTGAGGGTAAGCATAATGTTTACAGCTGAAAACATGATAAACACCAAGATGAAAGCTGAAAATGGAGATTAATCCAGAGATTTCAAACAGTACGGGTGTTTATAGAGCATAACCCAAATATCTGGTAAAGTGATTTTTTTTGCTTATCCACTGCAAGTCTGGAGTCACAATCTCAGAAAGATAGAAGGAATAGGATCTATTCCACGCAGAATATACATTTTTAATTTTATTGTTTAAAAAGCAAAATAACAGGGAATACACACATTTACCCAAGTGAAGTTTTACATTAAATAGAAATCAAATACTTTGTAATAAAGGCCACCCAGCTAAAAACCAAATATGAGATCAATAAAACGAGAATGACACGACTTTGTGTTTTATTTCAATGGGCAGCCTTCATTCAGTGTCTCCATAAAAACTAGGCTAGGTCTCAATGGGCAACAGTCACAGTTATTAGGCAAGTAAATACACCACCACTTCCGTCCGCACCTTCCTTTATTTCTTTATGTCTTCGGTCTCATCTGGCTCTTTCTCTTGATGCTCTCTTTCCCACCTCATTTCTTTTAACTCTTGTCTGTATTTCCGTTCAATGAACCGCTTCTGATGGGCCATCTGGGGAAAGTTATCTGACACAAGGAGATATATTTTACACTTAATAACGGAGAGCCGCCAGTGCACAGAGTGATGCAAACTAAACGCAACACACAAACAAACAAACATGTATTTCACAGGACTACAGAGTTGCATTTTGTAAGGCAAGACAAAAAAAATTGCTCATTTTCTTCTCTTTTTCTTTTATCATTCAGGAACATAATGGAAGTCTAAATCGGTACCTGGTTCTGGACTTCAATATCTGACATGAACTCAAGCATAAAAGGCATCGGAATACACAGTTGTTAAAACATAGCGTGTGGCTTCAGCATGTTTCCAGCTAGGTATTTTAACACAGTTCTCCTAGCAACAAGTGATTTTCAGGGAGAGATTCAAGGCTATAGCAAAAAGGAGTTGTATAATTTTACAAAGCTTAAACCCAGAACTTCAAACAAATAACAATATTATCACATCATTATTTACCAACAATTAAAGTTTCTGAAAAGAGGAAAAAGATCAGATGGTCAAAAGGAGAAGGTCACATCTTAAGTCACCATTTCTGATAATTCAATTTGTGACGTTTACTCAAGAGACCCAAAGCTTATGAGCAATAGCAATGCAAGTACAGCACTTTCATTTGGTAAAAGGAAACATGTCACTCAGTAGCACAGTTGAAGCTATATTTAGTTTGATATTTGACCCCATTCAAGGGTGTTGATAGGATGGAAATCTTGATTAAGATGTAACAATTTTACAATTCAGCTGTTATTTGTGGTATGTAATGAGTGTAGCAATGGAGTAAGAAACCAAACATGGAACAAAAAAGAGTCATCTTATACACTTATTCAACAAACACACACTTCAACAACAAACATCACAAAGGGATGCGTGAACAAATGCGAGTGACGTGAGCGATCTGGTAACTGGTCCAGGTCTGTTAAACACAGAGGTACTACTTCACATTTAAAAATAAGGAGGGGACATAGGTATCCCTATGGCTGATTCATGTTGAGTACGGCAGAAACCAACACAATACTGTAAAGCAACTGTCCTCCAATTAAAACACGTACATTTTTAAGAAAAGTGAAATAGGGAGAATCAGAGAGCATGGCATATTTGAGAGAGTGCTTGATTTGGTTACGGTTGAAGCATAATAAACATATATAGTATATTCCCAAACCCTCCTTCCTTTTAACACCGCGTCCCATCTTCCCTCCCGGTGGGTGGAAGACAGGAAGCGACAGGGTGGTGGGAAAAGAATGTGAAAGGCGAGTAAGGACCTAAGAGTCAGTGACTGTTTTTAAGCAAAAGAGAAACATAATGGCATCTGAATTTTAGAAATAAAATAGCAGTAAGATCCTATTCTCTAAGTATATTAAAGTGATTCCTTATGTACTATATGAAACACAGGTTTCAAATATTAACAGCATAATCCCACCACTCAGATATAACCACAGATAAGCTTTTAGAATATAACCTTATAATAAGCCCTTTTCCTATGAAGTAAATTTATACCCAACACGCATATACACAATGTACATGTGTATATATATGAATCAGACACACAAACACTTAAAATCATTCCCGAGCCCAACTTACACTGGGAGAGTATAGCTATAAGCACACTTTCATGGATACACTTTTTTCACTTATTCTAGTAGTATAAGCATTTTCCCGTATCATTACTCTTCAAAGATATTTTGACATTACAACATTTGGACAAAGCTAAGGTTGGTAGACTACTGTCTATAGGACAAATCTAATCCTCTACCTGCTTTAGTAAATACGGTTTTACTGGAACACAGACACTAGCCATCTGTACTCTACCTGAGTCTATGGGCCACAACATCAGAGCTGTGTAATTGTGGTAAGAGTATTTACTACCTGGTCCTTTACAGAAAATGTTCGTCAACCTCTGGGATAATTTATCTAAACATTTCTCTATGTTCAAACACACAGTTTGAAGGACTGATTGATTTTTTTAACTATTATAAATCAACTTGTCACAATCATCATGGTTATGGAAATTTTCACTCATAATGCCAATTGTTTTCTTAGGTTTGACTTCTAGAAAGAAAATCTTTAGATCAAAGGGTATGGACTTCATTCAGGACCCGACGCATACTGTCAAACTGCTTTCCTGCACTTTAAACTTTTCTCTCCCACCAGTTCAGATGTGTAGGCCAGTCTTAGAATCAGCCATCTCTCCGAGTACTGTTTTATGGCTGAAAGCAAACAAAGGAAAACTCCAAAGATCACCTTTAACAATCTTACAGGTGGAAAAATGGAGTCTCATTTTTATTACAATATGTGACTATAATAAATAATAAAATCCATATATGTAATGGATTTTAAAAGCTCCTCAACAGAGTCAACAAAACTCTCAGTGAAGATTCCATGGACATGGGAGCCTGGGAACACCAGCTTCTATCCCCAGAACTCCCCTCCCCTTGCCCCCAAGCTCTCATCTGCAGATTGCCACATGGCTACTTGGCCCTCCTGCCTTTCTCGGAATTTCTCCCAGGCTGAGCATCCAGGGCCTGCTCACTTTCAGCTTTCCACAGTTTGCTCTCGCCCACGCCGAGCCGGCAGCTGAAGCCTGATGGGACTGCACTGTCAGGCTCTGCCCGCAAGTTGTGCTGGGCGGCACGATATACCTCAGAAGGAAACTTCCTCTCGCTTAAGCCTTCAATTTACAGAAGACTCTGCGGTTCCCTACAGGGTCAATTATGTAATTTAAGTGTCTTCAACCCAGCTATCCTACCCTTGGGAATCCATCCCCCAGAACTAAAAGCACCAATATAGAGACTTTCAGTATCAACAGTGATAAAAAGACAGAAACAGTATCCACCAAAAATTTTAAAAGCTGAATAAAATACGGCATATTCACAGCATGAAATATGATGCAGCCCTTAAGAAAGAATGAATTGGAGCCACTATGACCTGGAGGGCTGCCCATGATGCATTATCTAGCAAGAAAAGAGGGATGCAGCGAAGTACGTAAATATCCCACTTTAATTAAATGGCGGCCAAATGCCAAAAAGAAAAAACCTTCACAGTTTTAAGATTTTAGAACTATAGAGAAATATATAGAATGAAATATACTAAGTCACTCACATGGGTTTCCTGTGCTGACAGTGGGACTCTATGCAAATAGGAAAATGAAAATCAAAAAGCATTTGGGAATACTTTTTTTAAAAAAATTATAAGCCTATTTTATACATATCTTACATTATACTACACTCTGTGCAGAGAATAATTATGAAGAAAAGAGGATCACATTTTATCAGTACTTACCATTTTTCTACTTTCCCATTTTCTATCCATAAAACACTCATTACATTATGAACATATAATTATAGAATAAGAGATAGGCTTACATTTTTCGAGTGCATCCATTGCTGCTCCCATTTCTGCTTGCTGAATACTATTAAAGAAAATGAAGACAAGGTACACTTTAAAGATTTTTTTTTTCTCCAAAAACACAAAATATGGCTCCAATTTATTCAGGCTAGTTTTCATGTTTGGCGCATACAATTTTATCTGATTACTTCTACTGTCACATACTGAATTGCACAGATAGGAATATACACAAGGGCATGCAGAAATGTCATTTATCTGTACAAAGCCTGTTTAAGTTATTCGTTCCACACTTTCAACACTGCAATAAAACGCCTTCCACTTATATTAGGTCTGAAGTATTTCTTACTTAAATTTGAACATCCTCAGTGTAAAGTTTAAGAGGCAAAGAGTAAAAAAATACACATACAGACAGACTTCAAATCACTTCTCAGTTTAAGATATAAATTGGAAGGTTCAAAGAAAGGTGATAACATATGAAATTCTTTTTACCTGAAGATATGAGCATTTCCACAAAGCTCAAGTGAATAGTAATAAGAGATCAAGTGTCTAACAGCTGTGTCACGCACGGCATGTTTCATAAAATGCTTGCAGCAGTGAACAGACCTCACCTGTGTGTTCACCTGGTAATGTGGTTTTCTCTAGGCAGCCAAAGCCCTTTATGCAATGGCATTCCCACTGCTCAAGGCCGATTCTCAAGTCTGGGGCTGAGCTCGGTGGGGATATTAAGCCTTGAGATTCACTTTGCTACTACCCTTGAACACTCTATACTCTAAGTTCAAAAAGGCAAGCTGCAGAGTTTGGAAATACCAAGCAGATATTAATACTTCTCAGACACACAGGATGTTCATTTGAAGAAACTTAAAGTATCGTCCGCTCATACCTTGGTCCTTTCCCACAGCCAATTCTTTCTCCCTTGAAGTAGACAGCCACAGTGTAGGTCCTAGCATGGGATGGCCCCACTGTCTGCAGAGTCCTGAAAGGAAAAGGAAAGAGCAGTAATTATGTAAAGTGCTACTTAATTGTTATTGCTCATACATAACTCCGCAAAAACCATGTGACTTACTGCTGAGAGAGAAGAAGGCAAAAATAACAAGAAAATTAAAGGAGTACAGTTTTGGTTTGCTAAAATGACAAATATAGACAGCTTTGAAGTAGGAAAATTTTCAAATTCTATAGTGAATTTGTGTGTGTGTGTGTGTGTATGTGTGTGTGTGTATCTCCTCAAACCATTATGAACAGTATCTGAAGGCAAACAGTAAAGTGTAAAATATTTTTAAACAATTTCAAAGTGTTATTCCAAGTATCATAAAATTAAAGTTAGCCATTTCAGTCTGTTTACTGCATTTCAGTGCTAATCACAGCTAAAAATCACAAATATTTGGGTAATACACTGCAAGCCCCATCTGAATAGCATCACATCCTTTATGGATTCTTTCTAATGAAAAGTCAGAGATTATTTCAAAGGTATGTTATAATCGGAGTACACAAGACAACTGCCACAAAACAAAACACCAGGTACTCTGGATATTAATGACAGGGTGCAGATTTCAAGTGTGGTAAAACTGATAACTTCATGGAAAAGGGAAATTAAAAGTAGCCAGCAAAGATAATGGGATGAACATAGTAATCTTGAAAAAATACTATGTAAAACAACCCCATCAACTTGATAAAAAAGAACAAGCTGGTTGCAGCTTTCATGGGGGGATTTATGAGAAGAGGGCAGTCATTTCCTTTGTGTGTCTGTACTCACTGGGATGAAAGTACACGGATGGTTTCTTAAAGGTAGCGCTTATTATAGTAATCATGCCTGCACTATGAGAAGTTTATCACCCTCATTTTATTTATTGAACTTTAATTATCACTTTGATGAGGAGATACTTTGAGCCTTTCAAGTAATACAGTCTCGATGTTCATTATGCTTATTAGATACATATTAAAGTGCTATTTCTAAACATTTGGGTTTTTTCCCCAATAAATAAAGGAAACATTGTTCAGCAGTGACAGCTTCTTGGGACAATTTATAGCAGCCTGCTGTGGGGTGAGTCAACCTTTTCTTGGCCTCAGTTTTTCTTTTAGTGAAAAAGCCTATAACGTGTTGTGACTATTAAATAAAAACATTAAAAAGGATTTAAAATTCCCGGCTGCCACTCTGGTGTTTTCCCTTGAGTACTGTGAAGTCTGAGAAAGTCCACAGGAGGGGGATGAGGCTTTTATTCCACATGAAACACACAAATGTGTATACGCATGTGTGCACAGAGACGGGGGTAACCCAGTACTAAAGCCAGATATTTAAACATCCTTAAAACACATATCCAGACCATACCTTGGGAGGCAACCCACTTATTTTGATAATTCCCTCCCTTTTATAATTCCTCTTTGAAACCAGCTTCTGAAACCACCTTCTGAGTGTCGCAAGCTAATTACTCAACTTCAGAGTCAAACTTCCCGTTTTCATCAAAACCGGTGTTATGTGTGTAGCAGCCTGCGTTTCCTTTGAATGACTTTTGGCTACTCCTCAAAGGATAAAGATGTGTCACTAAACATATTCAACTGTACACAGCAGCTTTTGGTACACATTCTGGAAAGAAAAGTTCCAAATATTTGAATAACACAACCGCAGTGAAGAACTGCCTGGCTTCCTACAGTGACTGCCGGTCAGGCGATGGGGACAGACGCCAGCAGGGCTTCGAAGAGAGAGACACCCAAGTAGTTACAAATAAACAAGCACAGGCCGCCTAGTCCAGGTGTGCAGGCAGCAGGGGTTACAAGAAATAAGAAGACAAACATAAGAATGTATATAAAAACAATTTAACCCAAATTTCTCTTATCTTGATCTCCTCATCTTTCTCCCAGGGAGCAGTTCACCGAGTATTTTAGAGATAATCAAATGTGACCCACTTACTTAGAGCAAAAAGACTGAGGGGCCCAGAGAGTTTCAGTGCTAGGCCCAGTCAGAGTCAAGAAGTCTCCCCCCAGGGCTCTCATCACCACTGCCGCACAGCAGTTAGCTCTTCCTCCTGGCACACGGAGCATTATTCTAGGCTTCCCGGGTCCGACAGTCTGCGGGCAGCACATACTCACTTGTACAGAGGAATGTCTGGCTCTTTTCCTTCTGTCCTAAGAGTCAGGCAGCACTGCTGAAGCTGGGACTTGGGGTCATTCCAATCCTGATTCAAAATGAATTCCTGTAGCAAGCCCCCCCAAACAGTACTTAGTAAAAGATTCTAGAATCACCAAGCATAGAGCAAACAACTAATTTAAATTTTACATGAGCTTACTTTTAATCGTGGAAAGAAACAAACATTCATGAAAGTATGAACGTATTCCAAGTCTTTATCAATGTACAGCGCTGCAATAAATGCTGAAAAAGAGAAAGGGTAACATAAGCCCCGATGTACTGCCATTTACTAGAACGAGTATGAGACCGAGCCTTTTAAGAAACATTTTAATAAGGTTTTCAACTTCCAAGTCCTCTTTATTTTTTAGCATTACCATTTCATCTTGCTTCGAACAAGAACTACTCTTTATCACTAATATTAGAAACAGCAATAGAGATGTGTGATTAAGATGCATAAACCACAAAGACCAAATTACGTCTGTCTGAGGGCTAAATGAATAATTAGTTAAAACGATACACAAAATGCTGCTGTATATAGCAGGGAAAGAATGACATCAGGGAATGCAACCATGTTAACATCAAATAAATCAAAATAAAACTTGAAGATCAGATAGAAGGCCAAAACAAGCACATCCAAAGGCCTGCTATTCTTAACACCAATCTTGAGATCACTCATTGACAGGGTCTGTGTCACATTTCATGAACAGAAATGGGACCATCTGTGGATTCAATCTGCCAAAACGGAGGGAAAATAAATACTGGGCTTAATGACAATATAACCAAATTTGCATTAATAAATGGTGACCCCAAAGACAACTTCCTTATAAAGATTATCTTACCCATGTAAACAAATGGTGAGTTTTTTAAAGGAGTTAAAAATAGCTTCTGTTGAGCAAAAACACAGGCTACTGAGACTGATCACTCAACTTAAGTTTTTTGTACTTTTAATGTTAAGTTGCTTTTCTTTCATTGAAAAAGAGGTTCTTTCAAGTTCCTTAGTCAGACTGCCTTTATGCTTTGTAAATCAGCTGATTTGCATGGTAGACTTTAATATTTGCGTATAACTGCAGTTGTCAAAAATACCATAATATTAAAAAAAAAAGTTCCAAGGCCCAGTGAATGGCCCACTTACTTTAACGTAGTATCAGAAACAATAAAATTGTGCTTATAATCCTTTAATTAGCTTAACAGGATTACTTATAATGCTACTAGACCATATCAGAAACTGTAAAAGATGACAACGTTGTCCATAGAGCTTTGAGTTCATTCACAACAATAGATAATAATTCTAGTATTCACTGAATAAATTACCTTCTTTCCTCTACGCCCATATCTAAAGGTTGTTGGTGGCAAAAAACAGCTATGATTCACTATTACCAGTCTTCACATTCTGCTACTGTTTCACATAAAGAGATTTGATGGCTAAGCTTTAGGACGGAAGGGTGTAGGGGCGGGGGCACCAGTGAACACAGATTGAACATAAATCCATTATTCATGTCTTTTTTTTTAATTTTAAATTAGTTTACTTATCTATTTTTTAACTTTACAATATTGTATTGGTTTTGCCATACATTGACATGAATCCACCATGGGTGTACACGTTTTCCCCTTCCAGAAGCCCCCTCCCACCTCCCTCCCTATCCCATCCCTCCGGGTTATCCCGGTGCATCAGCCCCAAGAGCCCTGTATCATGTATCGAATCTGGACAGGCGATTCGTTTCATAAATGATAATTTACATGCTTCAACGCCATTCTCCCATATTCCAAATTATTCTCTTTCAAACAAGCTTTGGAGAGAAGCATAAGTAAAAATTAAAATAGAAAAGAGGTTTCTTTAGTCAGAATATCACAATAATGAGAAGCAGCAAACTTTGAATCTGCAGGTTAAGAGAAAAGCTTTCTCTGTAGGACTCACATTCCAAAAGGTCAGCCAAGGTCTTGGTTCTCAGGGCGACAGGCCTTTTGGTCTTGTCGTTGGTGATGGCGTATTCCTGCATGCCCAGTTCCTCTGCTACCTTAGCCTGAGTTCTGTTATTCACCAAAGAGCTTCGCAACAGCTGGCCAAACAGAATTGAGATACATTTAGAAACCATTTCACTTCTGGTCTCTCTCTTGTTCCTGTGTTGGGTCCAATCAGCCTAGACCATCTCACTGACAGGGACATCTAGGCAAGCAATGGCTTGTTTTCAACCACCACCCTCAGGCGGCAGTGACAAACTCGACATGCTTCCAGCTTCTTAATAACTTCCTCTGCTCCTGAATTTTACCTAACTGACCTTTAAATAGTTCATTTAGTTGTTTAGTAGCAGTGAACAGTCTTGAGGGAGAGGCTGTACTATAGTAAAGGTCAAAGATTCCATTAAGTTTAATGTTACTAAACCAAGGAACACTAAAACTAGTAAAAATCAACTTATTGAAGTACAATTTACATCCAACAAAATGCACCCATTTTAAGTATAGTTATATGAGTTCTGATAAGCTCCTATATTTCCATCACCCAAACAAGTGCCCTGGCCCCTTGGTAATCAATCAATCCAATCCATCTACCACCAGGCAAACTTGACCTGCTTTCTATCACTGCACACTAGTTTTAAAGGAGCACTCTTTAAAAGTCAAAAATAAACTTCATGTTGTACGGCACTGATGCTAATTTTGATAACACAGGATTTGTGGAAGTGATGCTTTGGTATTAATTAAAATATTTAAATTATTAATTTACATTGTTACTTTTGTTCTTTTAAAGATTTATACTATATATCCTGACTCACAATTTTTCAAGCTGAGATCCTTTATTTTTAATCAAATTAATATATAATTTTCATATTTCAACTTCAGGAATTCCAAACAAAAATTTCTACTAGGAATTTCAGTCAGCTAGGAATCCTCTAAGGACTACCTAAGCAGTAGCATTAAACAGTGCGTGAAAACTGTACAACCAGTCCATAGTAGAGGTGCCTATAAAACAAGCATGCCGTAGGAATTTAACAGTCACTGATCACTCACTAGGGGAAGGTGGGGAGGGAGGCTGGGGAAAGTGGGTAGACAAAGAGATGAGAACTCACCAAACAAAAGCTGAAAGTTATTATCCCCAATCTGTAAGATCTGGTGAAATAATGTACCTAAAACTTGAAGTTTTTCTTACAAAGATAAAACAAACCCTTGGTCTAGTACAATTCCTGCTAAGGAATCCCTGATGCCAGGGCCAAGGCGCAGGAAGCAGCTGCAAGTGATGCTGGTATTATACCCCCTGCCGTTCCACATCGCACTTTGCTTATTAGATGCAAGTTTTATGCTCTGTGGCTCCATAGTGTCAACTGAGCTTATGAAAATCAAGATTTATTCTCAATGCCTGAGATTGCATCCTTGACAACAGATAAATAAGAAACAATATGTTCTTAATTTGTCTGACAATGATTCATGAAGCAGAAACACAACTTGATCTTCATAAGCCATGCTTGCTGTTGAGTTACAGACTATTACTATTCTTTGCTTGTCTCTGCTCCTTTCCTCCGCTCTCCCCCAACTTGACCTTTTCTTCAACACAGTGTTTCATTAAAATTAATATCCACAGAGAAGTTCAAAATTAAAAAGGCCTCGCAATATAACATTCAAAGAAGACAGGATTGGGGAATTCCCTAGTGGTCCAGTAGTTAAGGCTCGGTGCATTCACTGCAGTGGCCCCGAGTTCGATCCCTGGTCAGGGAACTAAGAAACCGCAAGTTGCACGGCGCGGCCAAAAACAAAAACACAACCAATAGGGTTGTGTGCCCGCTAGTCTAAAACCTAAGCTGGAAAGGAGACATCTTTTTCAGTTTGGATTTATAGTGGGGGAAGTTCACACAGTAGAGGCTGTTGGAGAAGAGGAGGGTTATTTTGAGAATATAGCTATGCTCAGAGAGCTGGGTTCTCAGTATATGCTTTTGGTGAGAGGAGAAAACTCTAATATGGGCTGTGTGTATGGAGATTTCATGCCTTAGAATCAACAAACCTGATGTACACACAATTGAGCACAAAAACCATAACACATCACTGGTTACTGGGCCCCAGCTGCTGCTTTCCAGCGTCAGGGCTCCTCATTCAGTGCTGCGCAGTGATGCTGTCTGATGGGGGAAGAGGACAGCATTGAGGATGGAAACAGAAATGCTACCAGTTAGAAACACTACCAGTTTTATTTAAGATACGCCCTGATGGGTCTTGAAGCACCAACCGGGTGGCCAGCAGAAAGTGAGATCTTTCAGTTCTTGCCAAAATGTAAAGCCAGAACCAAAAGTCAGGGGTAGGGAGAAGGAAGATATAAATCATCCACACTTTTATTAGAGTCAGTTTATATTTAGAAGAAGAGATGAAAAGAGGTAAGGTCTTGCTCTTTACTCAAACACCAAAGTATGAAGAAAGGCAGTTCTTTAAATGACAGCCTCCATCTCTGGCCTTTGCTGAACTGTACTTCAGAATAAATCATGCTGTTTGCCAATGAGTGAGACCAGGAGGGGATCACAAGGCAAAAAGCTACCGAAATATGGTCGTTCAGTGTAACAGTTGTGGAGGCTGACGCTAGGCTAGGCCCCGCACTGCCAGCTGAAGATCCTCAGATGACCAGCATCCCGTGGCTGCCCTCCAAGAGCTGCTCATATCCAAGGAAAGCTGCACACAAGGTGGCCAAGGTGACGGGACAGGCCCCAGCACACTCACACACTCCTCTCCAGCCAGGTCTTCCAAAGGAGGGGACCTGGCCCCAGAGCAACAGCAACATTCCAGAGGCTTGTGATCTGGCTGTTACAGCAGGATCATTATGTAGTTCTGACACAATGGTACTTAGGCCTCTTTCCAAGAAGCAAGGAATTAGAATTTCAGGACATGTACATTTTAAAATATTTCAGGTAGGTGGACTCTGATAAATATTATAGAGTCAGAACTGAAAAGAATGAATCTGCCAGTGGCAGAAGAATGGGTGCTATGGTCTGAATGCTTGAGTTGCCCCAAAATTCAAATGGTGAAATCCTAAAGATGATGGTATCAGGAGGTGATTAAGTCATGAGGGTGGACCCCTCATGAATGGGATCTGTGCCCTTATAAAAGAAGCCCCATACTCATCTCTAGCCCCTTTCACCCTGTGAGGAGGGTACAGTGAGAAGTCTGTGAGCCAGAAGAGCGCCCTCACCTGACCATGCTGGCACTCTGACCTCAGACTCTAGATCTCCAGAACTGTGAGCAATAAATTTCCATGTTCATAAGCCATCCTGTCTGCTTGCTCTAGCAGCCGGAACAGACTAAGACAGTATGAAAGGGTCTTCTAGGAAGAGGAAGTAGTTCTGTCAAGAGCAAGGAACCATGACACAGAAAGATGATTACTGGGTGGAACTGGAAGAGCAATCTCAGCCTGGTGGGGAAGAGCTGATACAGGTGAGTGAAGCTAGCTAGCCTCTGGGCAGAGAAAGCTGGCTGACCTCCAGGCAGAGAGAGTCTTGTAGGTGATGTAAAGAAGTCTGTCTTTCTTGTAAGGGGAGAGGAATCCCAAAAGGTGTCAAATGGGAGCAGTAGCAAGGTAGTCTTCTGATTTTAGAAAGACTATTTTGGTAGATGGGTTTGGATGGGGTAAGACACAAGGCCTGCAGATGCTGATGCTATAAACTACTATTTTACAAAGAAGAAAAATTTTTAATAGAAATCTAGAAAACAAACATTAAGCACCCAAGTGAGCATGAGATACTTATTAGGATGTTTTGCAAACAGTGCCTTGAATTAGATGTACTGGGTTGGCCAAAAAATTTGTTCAGGTTTTTCTGTAACATCTTACAGAAAAATACGAGCGAACTTTTTGGCCAACCCAATCCTTGTGAAAAAGCAAATGATTTGGTGCAAAGCTGCCTAGGTTCAAACTATGGCTCTACCACTTCCTCGCTAAGTGACCCTATATAAGTTATTAAATCTCTCTGAGGCTCAGTTTCCACATCCATTAAACGGAGAAAATGGTACTTACCTCACAGGGATGTAAAGAGAATTAAAGTGAATGTGTATGCAATCTAAGTACAATGAATGACACAAAACAAACATACTGAAACATTAGCTGCTGTTGTTTGGCATTGCCATTACCAGCCAAGACATGCTCAACTCTGGTTATGGGGAAAAGGTTATAGAAAGTTCTAGGAGGAACTCCTTTGGATTTGTTTTCAATGCAAACATTCTGGATACCTGTTCACTGTCTTCAAAGCTCTCCATTTTACTAAGTCTAACCTGTTCTTCACAATTTTTTTTTAAACACCGCCTTACCCCCACCCACCAAAAAAATAAAAGATAAAATTTAATTTGCAATCACTGGAAAAAGCAAAGAAAGCTCTACTAAGGGCTCACTATAAAGCTGAGAGGAAGACTGCTGAGTTCCTGAAGCAATGGCAAGGATCGACAAATTGCAAATTGTGATTTTGAGGATCCAGGATGTTCTCTATTATCTCAACACAGCAGTCTTTCCAAATTTAAATTTTACTAAGAAAAAGGTTTACTGGTTTAAAATAAGCAAAGAAACACTTTGGCACTCTTCCTTCAACTTCTACTCGCTCTTGATTCTAAAGAGAAAAACCACAGCTGTGGGACATGAGCTACCGAAAAGGGCCCCCTAGTGTAAACAGGAGAGTCTGACTGATTATCCTGAGGACTTTAAGTAAGAGCATGGGGTGAAAGATAAACATATTATTAAAAACGACAGCGTTGTGTCTCACTGGTCTCTCTTGCCAAGAGTGGTGGCCAGATGGCCTCCATTTCCCATGAGAACTGAAGAAAAGGTAGGCAAATGCTAGCGGCCCGAGTGCAGGTCAGCGCCACACAGCCAGTTTACAACAGTGATGGAGAAGTTGTCAAATAGGAGCTGTGGAACCTGCGCTCTCAGAGATCCGTCAGCTCAGACACCTGTGCATCTGATTCATGCATAACACTGTTTGGAGGCAGCAGGGAAGGATTAGATCAAGGCTTCCCAAAGTTTATCTGTAACCCTCGCTTTCTCATGGTCCCAATCTTTCCTCTGTTTGTTCTGTTTTTTTCTTCTTTTTCTTTCTTTAATCTTTTGGCCACACCACAAGCACGTGGGAGAATCTTAGTTCCCCGACCAGGGATGGAACCTGTGCTGCCCTGCACTGGAAGCACGGAGTCTTAACCACTGGACTACCAGGGGAAGTCCCCTCCAAATCATTCCTCTAAAAATAAAAATTTCAAGATACAAATGAACTTACCTACAAAACAGAAAACGACTCACAGACTTAGAGAACGAACTTATGAGTGCTGGGGAGCAGGATGGGAGAAGGCATCGTTAGGGAGTTTGGGATGGACATGTACACACTGCTGTATTTAAAATGGGTAACCGGTGGACCTACTGTAAGACCTACTGTAGAGCACAGGGAACTCGGCTCAGTGTTAGGTGGCAGCCTGGATGGGAGGGGAGTTTGGGGGAGAATGGATACACGTATATGTACGCCTGAGTCCCCTCAGTATTCACCTGAAATTATCACAACATTGTTAATCAGCTATACCCCAATACAAAATAAAAAGTTAAAAAAAAAAAACCTTAAAAATAAATAAATAAAACCAAAAATTCCTGCAAGTTCATCTTGCTTGTGGACACCAACACTGGGCACAGTGCACACTGCAGGCATGAGACTGACAAGGATCTTCAGCTCTGTAGTTTGTAGTAAAGGCTAAGACAGAAGAATGAAATAGACACAGAAACTCATATGCAAATGTTAAAAAGTTGAAAGTGTGACAAGACAGGCATTCCTGTCTGAGTACGTGCTCTTTGAGATGTCCTCACTGTTCACCCCCTCACTATTTACCCTGACTCTACTGGGTAGGTTCTACCCTCAAAAGCCAAAAGTTCTATGAAGCAGAACCTCCTTCCTCTACATTCTCATTTGAACTCTGTCATCCCCAGACAACAGCATAGGCCTGACATTCCTTCCCAAACAGGCCTGCTTGAACACCCAACTTACAGAACACTCTGTTTTCCCCCATCAGCATTCAAAACTTGAAAACTGCAACTTCATTTGCTCAACTGTCCTTAGTCTCTATGAAACAAGTGTGCAGGGAATAGCTCCGGGCTAACTAACGCCTCCCGGCAGTTGTGTGCTCTTTAATCACAATAATGATTTTTAGCCATCCTTTCCCTGCCTCCTACTCAGCCAAATGCAACTGCAATAAGCAATCCTTCACAAATTTTAAATTACTTTTAACTCTTAGACATTCATAAATTAAGTTTTCGGCTTCTTTCCTTACACATAAAACATGCTATTTCTCTCCAATGCCGCTTCCACTTCCCTCTCTATATGAGTTATCCATCCACAAAACCCTCATTCTTCTACTTATCAAACATGCATTGAGAGCTGGGCATACAGTGATAAATAAAAACATGCTCTCACTTAACTTTTGGGTTTGTGGGACAGGAAAACTCAAAAAATAAGTGTCAAGAAGGAGAAGAACAAGGAAATCTGACTAGAGGGTTCCCCTTGCATGCAGCAGTCATGCCAGAACTGATATCTCATGCAGAGGAGCTAGCAGGCAGCTGAGAGGAAGGGCTTCAAGTAGAATGGTCTCCAGGTAGAACAAACCCCACGGCAAGAGGGGGTCTAGAGGAACACGAAGCAAGCCAGGTGAAAAGGTGCAGACTGAGAAGACAAATATGTGACATGAGGTCGCGCAGGTGGACAGGCTTGTTCTTTAGTCACTCTCCAAACAGCAAATGAAGAGCGTTAGAGTGGACTATGGTGATCGTTCACTCAGCCTATTTGCTGAGCACAGACATGCCAGGACTGTTCAAAGACCCAGGGAATCAGGGGTGAAGAAGAGAGACAAAACACCTACCCTCATGGAGTTTACACTCTTATGAGAGAGCACAGACAGTAAACAAGTGAAATATATACTCTGTACTAAGGAGGAGAAGGAAGGAGAAAACGGGAGGTCAGATTCTAGACAGGAGGAGGGGAGCTAGGGATGAGGAAAAGAGGTCACTATTCAAGCAGAGTGAGTGAAAGAAGGCCTCACTGGTGATGACATGTGAACATCTGGTCATAGCATGTGCAAAGGCCCCGAGGCAAAGGCCGGCTTAGTGTCCTGCAGGAATCTCACAGAGGCTAAAGTGAAGTGTCTGGGAGAAAAAGTTAGAGACGGTAGCAGGAAGGCCGGTCATACAGGGTCTTTGTTCTTTTATCCTTGAGATGAGGTTATCTTCAAAAAGTTTTGCCCAGAGGAGATTGTAATCTGACTTTTCTTTAAAAATGACCCCTTGAGATGATGTGCTGAACACAGACAGAGGGGTGGGGAAAGATGGACCAGTTGGGAGGCTATGGTTGAATTTAAGGTAAAGATAATCATGGTCCAGACCAAGGTGGTTTAACAGTGAAGCTGGTGAGAAGTAGTCATGTTTGAGATAAACTTTTAAGGTAAAATCAACAGGCTATGCTAATGGGTGGGAGGTGTTAGCATGAGATAAAGAAGAGTTAAGGACAACTCCAAGGTTTCTAACTTGAGCAACTAGAACAGAATGGTCCTTACTGATATGGAAAACACCAAGGTTTGAGAGTAAAAATCAATTTTGTTTTGGCCATGATAGGTTTGAGCTGCCTGATAGAAATCGATCTAGAGATCACTGTGGATCTATATAACCAAGTACATCTACAGATATGTAGACATATGAGTCTGGAGTTAGGGGGACAAGTAAGGGCTCAAGACATGAAACAGGAAGTAATATACAGACATACTCAGACTCATGGAGAGGAAGTCAACAGAAAAGAGATGAGGCCTGAGAACGGGAGCACTCCAATATTTAGAGGTCAGGGAAGTAAAGAGGAACAACCAAAATGGACTAAAGATGAATGGCCAGTGTGGTCACAATAGATGTATTGTGAAGATGCCACAGGCCGCAGCAGGTAACCTGGCCTGTGTGGAGAAAGAGTCGATTCAGGAAAGTCAGTGTGGGAAGCCATAACCCGTAATGCAGTCCAACAGGCCTGAAACCTGAGACAATGTCCCCCATGGGAGAGTACAAAAATGCCCACAGGAATGGCAAGGCCAGCTTTTTCAATAGTAACACACATCTCAGGGAGAAGTCTGAACTGGCTGCCTTGCCTACTGCTTTGGATAAGCACAACCCTAAGATTCCAATCCTCTGCAATGTGTAGTAAATGCCACCCCCTCTAACTGGATCTCTTCGTCAATCATATTCCTGTAATACTGTGACAGCTGTGCAGAAACTACTGCCATGGTCCAGGTGACGGTAGAAGATCTGGGTGATGAAGATGAGGTGGCTATTCCAGCAGTAACGTGGTCAAAACTTGTGAATGGTCTAGGCTGGAGGGAGGAAGCAAAGATGACCCTTAGGCTTCTGACTTGCCACACTGGATGGGTGATGGTGCCCTTCAATTACTCAAGGAATACTGGAAGAGGACCCAAATTTCAAGTTCAGCCTTGGATACATGGAGATGATGAGCAGGCAGCTGGCACTGAAGCTCAGAAACGAGATGGGATTGAAGAAATCCATGCAGAAGGCTGCCTACAGTGTGAAACTAATGTTTCTAAGAATGCCTACAAGAGACTCGAGTAAGAAGAGGAAATGCCTAGGAGCAAGCTTTGTGCATCCTGAAATATTCATCAGCTCTAACAGAATAGGATGAGCCTGCAAAGGAGGCTGAGAAAAAGTAGCTCAAGAGCTGAGAGGACAATCAGGAATGTGAAGCATCACAGAAGCCCATGGGAGACAGTGGTTCAAGAAGGAGGGAGGGAGCACCTACATCAGTGAGACATTAATGAGACGTAGTATCTTTTAAAATCTGTATTTCCAGAATCTAGAAAATTGGTACTGAAGAATTTATTTTCAGGGCAGCAATGGAGAAACAGACATAGAGAATAGACTTATAGACATGGGAAGAGAGGGTGAGATGTATTGAAAGAGCAACATGGAAACTTACATTACCATATGTAAAATAGATAGCCAACAGGAATTTGCTGTATGGCTCAGGAAACTGAAACAGGAGCTCTGTATCAACCTAGAGGGGTGGAATGGGGCGGGAGATGGGAGGGAGGTTCAAAAGGGAGGGGATATATGTATACCTGTGGCTGATTCATGTTGAGGTTTGACAGAAAACAACAAAATTCTGTAAAGCAATTATCCTTCAATAAAAAAATTAAAAAAGCAAAATAAAATAAAATAAAATCTGTATTTCATTGATTTTAGATCATCTTTGTTTTGCCAGCAGATCTGTCGGTCCTGCTGATTTCTACCAAAGCCTTCTGTGAATACAGTTCAAAAAACCCTCCATATCAGAATTTTGTCATTTGTTAGCATCTTTCTAATAAGCTATCCAAAAATTCTCTAATTTCAAGGGAGCAAGGCCGATGATAAACATATTTCGGATCAAATTAGTTACAGCACTGAAGTCACTTTGGAAAGAACACAAAACTGGAGTCTCCAGCATAGTTGTGCTTTTACCTTTATCCAGACCTGGGCAGGGCTCATGCCTTTCTGAGTCCTGGTTTCATTATCTGTTCAGTGTTGGGGGAGGGGTTGGGACATGTGTGCAGTGCCAAGAAGGGAAGCAGTACATCTGTCGATCCATACCTTCCACCTCCACAAAATTCTGGAGTTCACAATTAATTTGTGGGAATACAGGGGTAAATGTGTATATCTAAGTCACATATTTTCAGCAGTGGCCTCTATATGCCCATAAAATAAATGACTGCTTCAGGCCATTTGCTTTAGTCTGGCCATTTCTCAACCAATCAGATACTCTGACAGCTATGAAGTCTATTCCCTAATGGCAGATACAGAACTGAGCATTTATTGATTCCTGGATGCAGAGAAAGACACTAGATACTAGTTTATTTCTGGTAAATGCTCATATGTTCTTAAGAATTTAATATTAATTCAAAAGAAATTTCTTGTCAATCCAAAAGCAGTTACTTGTAAATGGTCATTAAACTGCTAATTTTAAACTAAATTTAAAAGTAAGAGTACTCCTGATTTCCTACAAAATGATACATGGGGCTTAGTAGAAACATAATAAATATTCATTCAATGAATGAATGAAAGGACCACATTTTGTTGGGTTTAGAAATTCTGCTAAAAAATTACATCTAAACATAGTCAAATAATCATATTCTCCCTAAATTCAATATCTGTGTCTCTCACATAAACTATTTTCAGGGTTCAGAGTTGCAAAGATAAGATCAAATTCTATTCAAAGCAAAACATGCACAGAACTTGTAGAGATGCAAAGTATGAAAGACTTATTATTTACCTCAAGCATAATGAAGAATGTTTGTACTCACAAGATATCTTATGGTGTCTATTATTTTCTTTGCACAATAAAGTATTTGCTCTCTCAATGCCCAGTCCTACAGGGACTTCTCAAAGGTTATTCCTTGTGCCGGGAGATCATCATCACTGACTTCCAGGTAGGTTTTGTTCTCCATTCCAGTTTTATTATTGATTGGTTTCACAGAGTAAAAACCGTACGCAGCAAATAAAAAACTCGATAAAGTTTTATAAAATGAAACACAAGTGAGAGGAATGGGAACCATTTCACTTTGTTCATAAATCAAACCTTTTCTCTCTAGGTCCCTTTCAACTCCACACAGTCCAGCCAAACGAGGCTTCTGATCTTTCATGCTGTGCCCTTGTTTCAGCAGTCCTGATGTGTGTAATGTCTTTGCATAAAAATTTCTTCCCATTAATTCCCAACGGCCAAATCCTACTCATCCTTAAAGGCTCAAACATCGTAATAACCACGAAGCCTTCTAGAAACTCCACAGCTAAAAGAAATCTTACTTTTCCTAAACAGCACACTTTCCTTGTATAATATTTAATGCAGTTCTTCCTTGTATTTATAGCTACTTATTTATACTTTTTATAGTGCACATGTATGTGTATACACACACACCTTAAACTATACATACATATATATATACACACACACACATACACATATATGTATGTATACAGAAAGAGAGGGAATTTGTAATTGTTAACTTGCATTTTTAATTTCTTCTAGTAGTTTTTAAACTTCTTATGGACAGACTAGGCATCAAGTAATATCTGCTCCCCCAATGAAGCCTAACTCAGCGTCTTGCAGTGAGTAGGCAATCACTAAATAAAGGAGTATAAAATGAGCTCTCATCACATATTGCTTTCGCATACAATCTACATAATGAAACAAAACCATATGATATGCCAAAGTCACCAAGAACTAAGTTTTCAATTATATAAGTATATATCTGGTTCTTCAAATCTTTGCTTTCTATTACACAGCAAACTTGTTGGAGGAAATGGTTTTACACAAACTCACAGTTAAGTGTCCTTCATGATGATCTGGAAAATGAATGAATAAGTACTCCGTGGCTACCAGCTGCATTATGGAGTCACCAAGGAATTCCATCCTCTGATTGTGGCCTCTGGGGGAAAAAAAAACATCAATGTAAAGAGATCAATAAGCATTTGTAGATTCAAAAAAAAAAAAAATTTAAGGTATGGTTTTAAAAAGCAATGTGTTCATCTTGCTTAAAGCACAAAACTAAATACAATTCCCCAAAGCCCCTCAACTGAGAAGAGATCTGAGTCAATATAGGTTTGGTTTCAAAGGAGAGTAAAGTGAGTACTATCTAAGGATTAACCAACTGCTGAAAGAAAGACTGGTAAATAGTACCTGGGCAGAAGCTGGGGAGAATCAATAGAAAAATAAAATACAGTTGAATCCTTGAACAACCTGGGGGTTAGGGGCAGTGACCCCCCCATGCAGTTAAAAATCCAGTTTAACTTTACAGTCAGCTCTCTGTACCATGGTTCGCACCTGCAGATTCAACCAAACAACCCCGTGCAGCACTGTAGCATGTACTTACTGAAAAATATCCACGTGTAACTGGACCCATGTGGTTCAAACCTACATGATTTAAGGGTCAACTGTATAGTACAGACAACAATGTTGAACAATCCTTACACAGACAAAATACAGCAAAAAGATCCAAGAATTTTCTTTGCTAAATCTTTACCTTTTTATTGAAAAATACACTCCAGTTTTCAAATCTGAATTCCAGGATAAGGACTAAAAAAATCTATGACAAGATTCTTTGGTTTTTACAGTGTAAAGACAACTGTGAATATCTAATTTGGAGGAAGAAACCCGATGAGTGTGTGTTAGTTGCTCAGTCGTGTCCTACTCTTTGTGACCCTATGGACTGTAGCCCGCCAGGTTCCTCTGTCCATGGGATTCTCTAGGCAAGAATACTGGAGTGGACTGTAGGGGAAGAAACCCAAAAACTGAATAAAAAAATGTGCTAAAAAAAAAAACAGTTTTAGTTATTTTATCAGTTATTTCATTAGGTCATGTTCAAATCACTCACTTACAGCAGGGACCGGAGAGCCAAATTCACCCTATGGCCTGTTTCAGTAAATCAGGTTTAATTAGGACACAGCACGTTCATTCATTTATACTTTTCCTGTGGCTGCTTTTATGTTACTTTTGTGTTACTTATGTTGCTTTTATGACAGAATTGAATCATCATGACTGTGACCACCTGGCCTGTCTCTTCATAGGAAAAATTTTTACTTCCTTCACATTTATAATTTACATATAAGATTCATGACAATAAGACCAAAAATACTGGATTAGAGCATATGCCATGGTCTACACCAGTGTCTGGCTGCTCATCCATCTGACGATGTGACTTCCCTGGAAATATGTTTGAAACCCCAATTCCTTGGAAGGGCACACAGCAAAGGTTTGGGACTGTGTGTCCAAACGGTCACGTTAGAACTACAAGAGTATTTCTAACTCACAGGGTCAGATGGTTAAATCCCACAGTTCTCAATGTGAATGCTCTTGCCAAAAGTCGAACATGCGTAAAAATTACTCCAATTGCATCTTCAAATTCAGTAAGTTTCTGTAGAACTGGAGAAGTCTCAATAAGTTGTCGATCAGTATTTGGCTCTTGAAGCTACAAGAAGAAATAAATAAATATCACAGGCAGTTTTTGGTTACAAATGTAATTATCAATTCTAAGTGTTTTGTAAACTTCTTGTTCCCACAGGCAGAAATTTCTGAAATGCCAATAAAACATGAAAGCTTCTTTCTCATCCCTTAGAATGGCAAACAAACCTAATATTTAAAGAAGGCTCAAATAATATTTTCCAACCTTCTATCAGATTTCAAGGCCAAATACTACACACAGATAGTTCAAAATCCTAAGTATTACACTAGCTCTCCAAGGAAGAGGCAAGCTGAAGAACCCCTCCTAGGGAATATATATATATATATATATATATATATATATATATATATATATATCTGGTAACTCAGCAGTTCTCAAACTAGCATTCATCAAACTCTTGCAGCACTTGTTAAAAGCAGATGGCAAGGCCCTGCACCCAGTTTCTCACTCAGTATGACTGGAATAAGGTCCAGGAATCTGCCTTTCTGGTAAGTTCCCAGGTAACACAGATGCTGCAGGTATGGGGATCAGCTTTTGAGAATCACTGTGTTGAATAACTTGACCGCTGTGTATCTTCAAGGGGCTAACCTATTTTGGCAAATGATCATCATTAAACTGGATTCAGCTTACATTGGAGATTATCATATTAATACCACTAGGCAGGTGCTCCATGTTACAATGAGCCTTTAACCACTAGCAGAGAGCAAGTATGAAACATTTGAAATGAATATTTTCAGGAACTTTGGGCTAGTTCATATTCATAAAATACTTCTAAAATACTCTGAATTAATGTCATTTGTTAATGTAAAGCCTCTCATGAGAGTTCAGCCACTAGTGATGATTATTATATATATATAATATACATATACAAAAATGTATGAGTATACATTTACATGTATATATTTATATATGTCTCCAAGGTAAAATGGTAATAAAAGCAAAGAATAGTGAGAATTTTTAAAACAACTGGGGGAAAGAGTGCCACCATATATAGATCTTTTAAATTCCAAAATCTTGAATAAAGTCATTATACTCTATTAAAATTTTAATTTACAATGTTTTATGCAATTGAAGTCAAATCTCTGAATTTCTAAGATACAAATTAGGTTACAATTTAGCAATGTTAATTTAGTATTTGTTCTACTTTGTAATAAGCCCACACCTGCTTCCATATTATTTTCCCTATAATAACAGGCATGGAGATACACTGGAGACAACACACTATGTCTTGAGTATTACTATCCCGGGGAAGAGAGGGGACAAAATCACAGCCACACAAGTAGCTCTTCCTGCCTTTCCAGCGATGGCAACTCCCAGTGCTTCGCCCACCTCACCCCAGACCACAAAACCACAATGCATGGCCTCGTTTTAGTCTTTGTTCCAAAGTTCTCCAGCCTGATACCCCAGCTTAAAGTCATAATGCCACTGAAGGGAATCAAAGCATAAAAGCAGGAGGGGACAAAAGGCAAAGTGAAGCATCATGAATACCTGGAGTTACAAAGCTCACTGCAGACAGGAAGGTCACACTTACCTGGAGTGGGTGGAGAGGATAATTGAGCCAGACTTCGCGCAGGTCCTGGAAAATGGAGTGATGCCTTTAATGCTTGAGGGAGTCATTTAACACACTCTACAGTACTAAATAAAATGCCATTATGTGAAATACTGAACTATTTCAGATGCTGACTCCACTTATTGCATATTCGATAGTGCTGGCAAATGAATTTTTTAAAAGTGTTTTCACCACTCCAACTGCCTGTAGTGACTCTAATTAGCCTATTAAGTTGGAGAGGAAAAGAGCCACCCCCGCCCCCAGGAGTCAACGACACCTTTTAAAACTAAGTTACACATTCACTTAACCTAATACAGTGGATTAAGCTGCTGTCTTAATTATATTTTTTAGTTACCATTCCCCAGAAACGTTCATCGGCTGTGCCTTTTGGAATTAAAACTCATCTCGAATGGTCCTTTACTTGGGCACTAATTCATTATTGTTGAGTAACTTTAAGACGGGAGTGGAAAACGCCCCATATCTAGTTCCTAAACTCTTAGATTTGTGAGACCACACTTTTACTGTGGGTCACTACAAATGTATACTTGAAATAAGAGAATTAATAAAAGCATTAATTTTGTAGAAAATCCTAATATGCTATTTTATCCACTGAGTTAAATCCAGAGGCATTTATAATAGACCTTCCTCAGGATTAAAGTGTTTTTCCTTCAGTTTGAGACTCTAGGGAGCCTCTGACTGAATCTCCTTTCGGGCCTCAATGACTGGTTTTTGAGACAAATGACAAAATTTTTAAAAGAAAAAAAATTTTTTTTTAATTTTTGGAGAGGAAAAGTATAGTAAAATGTATTATGATGTGACACAGATGATGACAAATGGAAATAAAAATACCTGATAATTTTGTACATCTTGCATATTAAAATATGTCTAGGTTTTGGTTTTGGTGTTTTATTTTTGCCAATTTTTTTTTTTTAAGTTTAAATATCAAACTGTTCTTTTAAAGCTTTTTAAAGAACTTCTCTTAACCAATTCAATAACCTTTCCCTGGAATTCTCTGTAGCATAAATTATACTGAATGTCACTCCCTTCCTGAGACTTTCTCAAGTTCTCTCACTGCTTTTTCTCCCCCTGCTATACCTGAAATGGACATGCACTCAACTTCCCCCAAGAGCCTGACCTACCCACTACCTGTTCCTCTGGAGTGCCCGCCACCCCCCTGCTTTAGCTGCTGCCTGTTTAAATCACTTGTTCACCTCTGCTGCAGTTCTGACCTCTCATCCAAGCTACACATCCATAACTCTAAGCGCCTTAATTGGTGTCTTTTACCTCATATCCAAATGACCAAATCATCACTTTTTACCTTCAACTAGGGCTGATGGTGTTAGGAAAAGCTGTAGGCTGAGGAGACAGGCTGCCTGATTCAACCCTGATTCCCTGTTCGCCAGTTTCTTCACCTCCCTTAAGCAGACCTTTCCTCAAGCATTTGACAAAGATAATCACAGTACCTACTTCAGTGTTCTCTGATGTCTCAATGAGCAATGTACTTAAAGCACTGAACCCAGTGCAGCACACAGGAAATGCCAATATTAACAACAAGGACATCAACAATGACAATAAACAAGTATCTCTTTGGACCAACTCCAATCTCCAAAGCACAAGATTCTCAAGGACTTTGAGATTCATCTTTCTCCTTTCTCCTACGTCTTTTTCACTCAAAAACACCTATTTCTCCTTTGATGTCTGCTGTCACCCATCTTGGTGTAATAGCTTTAAAACCTCACAACTAGCCGGTTTCAATGGCATCCATCTCCCTGATTTCACCCTGCACTGAGATACAGCTCTGCTGCACCTTGGTGTCAGAGAAAATATCCTGGAACAGACCTTGCTAGGTTCCCAGCTCTGCTTTCTGTTAGCCCAGGGACCTTGGAGACAGCCTCTACCTTCAGTTTGCTCTTCTGGAAAATGTTCGTCGACTGTTGGGACATTAGTTCATGCAGCATGTTTTTATTGAACATCTGTTAGGTATCAGCTAAGTAAGACATTGGGCTTCCCTGGTGGCTCAAAGGTTAAAGCGTCTGCCTGCAATGTGGGAGACCTGGGTTTGATCCCTGGTTTGGGAAGATCCCCTGGAGAAGGCAATGGCAACCCACTCCAGTATTCTTGCCTGGAGAATGCCATGGATGGAGAAGCCTGGTAGGCTACAGTCCACGGGGTCACAAAGAGTCGGACACGACTGAGCGACTTCACTTTCACTTTTGAGACACTGAAGACATTGAATATGTCTTCATATTCAATATGACACTATCTCTGTCCTCAAAGAAGCCTACTGGGGAAGAATAAGGGTAAATGAGTACAGTTTAATAAACTATGACAAGTCCTATAATGGTGATGTATATGTTCCAAGTTGCTTGGGGTGTCAGATCAAGTTTCCAAGAGGAGAGGAATCTTCAGTTGAATTCTGAAGAACACAAGGAATTCCGTACAGCAGAGGGAAATGATCAAAAGCAGGGCACGGTACATACTCAAATAAAAGGTCTCAAAGTGCACATACACAAAAGCATAGTTCTTAGTAAGCAGAACGCAGAGAATTTTAGGGCAGCCAAAAACATGACATCATAATGGTGGCTATCTGTCATTATATATATATGTCTAAACCCACAGCATGTACAAAACCAAGAGTAAATCCTCATGTAAACTATGGACTTGGGGTGATTATGATGTGTCAATGTAGATTCACCTATTATACCAAACGTATCACTCTGGTTGGGGCTGCTGAGAGTGGAGGAGGCTGGGCATGTGGCAGGGCAGGGAATATATGGGAAATTTCAGGACCTTCGTCTCAATTTCTCCACAAACCTAAAAAAACTTTTTAATTTAAAAAATTTTAAAAAGTGACTCCTAGAATGGCACAAAGAGGGAGTGAAAAGAAAGGAGACTGAAAGAGTAGGTGGGAGTCAGATTATGGGAACTATGAAATGCTCTGTTGTGTAATAAAGGCTGTGGCAGGAAATTTTAAACCAAATGACTGAATGAAGACAGGGAGAAAAAGCTTAAGGACAAAAGAAGACCCGGAGGTTTCCGATTTACATCATAAACTGAGAGAAGGAGAAGTATGTTTGGGGGCTAAGGTGACGAACTCAAACACTAAACCTGTTGCGATGAGTTGTCTGCGGAACAGCCACATGAAGCTGCCCGGAGCCAATCTGAAAAGACACTTTTTCCAGTTCCCAGGGCTCTGGAGAAAGGCCAGGGTCAGAGAAACTGGGACCCACATGCGAAGACCAAAGGGGGTGGGAGTGGGGCAGTGGAAGACTAGGAAAGTTTACATAGGAATCGCTCTCTCTGTCTTTCTAAAAGGGTCATTGGATAGCTGAATGGAAACAACAGCTCTGAATGTACTGGGTAAGCTGGGTCATACAAACCTGAAAACACAGAACTGGCAGAATCCGCCTGGGGCTAAAAGAGTAAAAAGCAGTCCAGCCTGATAAAGAAAGACGACTCAGAGAAAGCCAGCTTCCAAATCAACAGGACACAGTGTTTCCTCAAGGTCTTACAGAATCGAGAAAACCGTGGACGACCCTCTCTTGGAGGGAGGACCGCTTTCCCACCCAGCTGCCCTCTGACCTGCTTTGCTTTGCTGTGTCTGAGCCCTGTTCAATTTCACAAAAGAAAAGACACACTAAAACCAATTCTGAATGTCAGCTATCCCACTGGTAAGATGATGTTCAGACTCTGCTGTTTCATTTGGTCATTTATTCAAGTCATTCCTTTAACAAACATTTATTAAACACTGCACATGCCAGCACTGAAGCTGGTACTAGAAATGTAAGATAAGCCTGCTAAGTAGACAAGTGGGAGAGAAGCGGTCTAAAGAGAGAAAAGAATCTCAACAAAACTGAGGCTGTTAAGAACACCGGGTGAAAGCTGCGTATACATCAGGAAGGAACACAGAGTGGTCGGGGAATAGGGGCAGGAGTAGCTGGAGGTGGGACAGGCTGAAGGGAGGAGGGGCTCACAGAGGCAAGACTGGAAGAGGAAATAAGGTAAGGAGGTTGCTGAAATCGCCCACAAAAGATAAAAGGCCGGAACAAAGTTATTTTAAGATTTGAGAAAAAGACTTAAAATACATCTGTTACAGGTATAAATCAAGATGCAGACTTGTTTATAGGTTGTAGGACAAAATGGGGGACATGGAACACCTGTGGATAATGTTCCCATCAGGAGGAAATTCACACATATAAAATCACCACCCATCTCTATAAAAACAGGTAGAAGAAAATAAAATCCTCAGATGTGAACATCATCCAGGTCCCATTTTTCAAAACTATTGATTCTTTTTTTTTTTAAACTATCCTAAGGAATACAGTAATAACATCTGACAGCCACTTAAGTTGAAGGTTTCACAAAGGCTTAAAACACTGGCTTGCCATGTTCTTTATTGCTCCGTGAGGGCTATTTCATTCAATTATAATGACATTTCAATTTGGAATACAGAGTTGCCTCTCCCTTTAAATGTTAAATTGACTTGTTTTGGTACAGAAAGAATCCAGCATGCTCTATTACATGCAGGACTAAAAAGGTAGCCCTGGCAATATTAATAGCTTCATACTTTAGTAACAACAGAAACTATTTTAGAATCTATCATTTTTTCTTAAACTATAATTTGCTTTTAAAAAAAGTACTTCCATACTCTTTATTCATAGCTCTATCAGAAACTCCCTATGAACTGACTTTCTAAAATAAATATACATTTATCTAGTTACATAATTTACATAAAAACAAATCATAAACAGAAAAGTCAAAAGACTATAGCTTCAACTAAGCCTGCATGGGGTAGGTACCCAATGATTACAAAATATAAAATCATAATTAATTTCAAGATACTTTAAAATAAAGCAAGGTCCTACCATATTTGTATTCACATTTAACTTACAAGTGACCATGAAGAAAGATGGGATTTTGGGTAGGGGATACACTCCTAGTGTAAATGTCCACCGATCTTAACCATCTATGACAGAGTTGAATAAGCTATTTTTGAAGTGCTTGAAATCTTACCATCTAGGGTAGATTTGGGGTTTTTGTTTCTCTTGCATGCTCTTTAAAATACAAAGACTGATTGATATAAAATCCTCTCTAATGATATATAACTCAGAAAAATCAAATGAGTCGAAATAAATACCGGATCATTAAAGAGTAAGCGTCCAAATAACTGCTTGGCTTCCTCCAGGCTTCCCTCCAAGTAAACAGCTCCTAGATAAAAAGAAGAGAACGCCAAAAGGAAGGCTGAATTAATATTCAGAGAAAATTACATATCTCTATAAAAAGCAAAAAGGCAAGCCAAAACCCACTCATGGAAAAAATCGACCAGATCAGAAGCAATTGTTTTAAAGGTAGCATTTTCCCTCTTTTAACTATGCTTTGTGTTATAAGTTAGACTGAAATACAAAATTCAATTTACCAAAATATAAACCTAATTTTGTAAGAAAAACAGGCCAACTATGATCTATCATAAAGGATGTGGGTATGAACCATTACTGAGGGAACTATACACAAATACTTGACTTTATGAAAATATTGTTTCATTTTCTATATTTATAGTTTATATTTCAGACCACAGACAAAATATAAGTACAGATAAATTAAGGCTTCTGCCAATAAAATAGTAGGATAACCTTTACCTTTAATTAAAAATAATTCTTAAAAATTTTTTGAAATAATTATAAGCACTGTACACATATTTACCACTAATCATAACCAGTAAGTAACATTTTAACTGGGAATCAAATAACTCTGGAGTAGGGTGGTTCTTAAAATCATATTTTTTACATCTGTCTTCAGAAAGGCTATTTTCCATGTAAAATAGTCAGAAACTTAGTCACCTGGGCTTTTGATGACTAAATAAATTTATTGTTTATCAATAGAGGTAGTAATAATGATAATAATTCTAACAGTGATGATGATGATGATACTAGTAATAGCAGGGGTTTGAGAGACCATTTATGCCCTAGGCCCTATGCAAAGCATTTTCACATTCTTATCTTCACCTTCAGTAAGAGGGTATTAGAAAAGATTTATAGGTTTGGGGTCCACAGTAGGTGATCTGGGGTAGGGGTAAAGGAAATGGAACTGTCCTGGATTTGCTACAGTTAGGATCAGACATTAAGGTTGTTACAACTCTCCGAGGTAAGTGATACTATCTCCATGTCATAGATGGGGAAAATGGGGTTCAAAGAGATTCAGTAACCTGGCAAAGACACAGAACTGATAAATGAACTATGTGTGCCTGGCTATGGAGCTAATTGTAACATTAACTGTCAAAAGTATTAAGTATTATGTGAAAAAAAATTACGTGTATAGAGCAGTCATTCCACATGACAAACCCTCTGAAAATAGACATATTTGTACAAAACAGACATAGCTGTGAAAAGACTGTGGATAATTATTAAACATTCTCTTGCTACCATCATCAGCATAAAACTATAATGGGAAGCTTTTATATTCATTTTCAAAGGAAGAGGGCCAAATTGATAAGGAAGTACAGAGGCCTTTGAAAAATAAAATGTACTAAATCATCTACCTAAAAAAAAAAAATCAAGGAATTGTCAATCTACTGTAACATTTCACTGTAAAGCATCCTTGCAATCACCAGCTAATTAACTCTTTATAACTTTCCTGTACAAACAGCTAATTATATTCTGGTTACAGTAAAAAAGAAACTGAGGAAGTAAAGAGCCTGAGCGTCTGCATTTGCCGTGCTTCAAGTGAATAAATAGTAGTTTTAGAGACTCAAGCCCTGGGATTTTTAAATATGCAGTGTCTTCAAGATGTTTAAAGCAGAAAATCCTGTAAAATAGCTTCAAATATTATAAAAAAAAAAGTATTAGGGCCTAACCAGCAACTTATTTATGTATGTGATCCTGAATCAAATCTGGCAAGTAATCCATCCTCATGTTAACTCACTTCAATTCAGTTCAGTATATACTAAGCATGTACATGACATTATACAAGAAATTCAAGAAAAGAAAGCATGACTGCTGCTCTGGAAGAGCCTCAATAACTACAGTACAAGGAGGCAGGTATCATACTGGGGACTTCACATGCTTTGGGAACAAGTAATTTTGTCCCAAGGCTTCACATTGAATTTTATGTGCTCTCCAGACATTTCAGACATACAAGAAACTAGACTATAAAAGAGAAATTACCTATTAACGCTTCAAAACAATTAGCCATTGCATGCCGAAGGTCTGATTCTCTACAAAGGTCAGGTCCATGAGCATAAAGCATAAATCGATCCAGTTCAAGTTTCTACAAAAATTCAGAATGACAAAAGTAAGAGAATTATCGGCAAAATCATAACTGTTATAACTCAGCATCTCCTAGGGGGGACAGTTACAAATTAACTGGGTGAAAGTTTAATCTACCATTCTTTACGGGTCCATACATACGGTTCAGTGCTGACCAACCTCGCCTTTTCCCCAAGCAAGCTTCTATGAACTCTGATGATTCAAGTAGGTTCAGAACAGACCAGATCTTATCTGTCCAACTTCAACTTCAGAAAAAGCACTAGCCTAAGTTTGAAATAAGACTCTATTACAAGGCCATGCCTTTGGGTTTATCCATTATGTCTACAGATACAAACTCAACCCAAAGTTAACCTCTTGGATTCCAAAGTTATATGGTACTGATGGTTTTTGTACTGTATGAATCAAGAGATTTTTACGTGGTCGAGTAGACGGGGTCTCTCAGAAGACTTAAAAATGCCTTATTTCTCTAAATCTTTTTTTCCTTATTTAATAAGGATTTGGATTTGGGGAGCCATATACTTTTGTACTTGTGTCCCTTTGTGAGGTTTCCACCCTCATCCTTCTGAAGGCTCAGTGAGAATCTGAGCAATGAGTTGGAACTACCTTAAGGGCTCTGGGAATAGTGTTTATAATGAATTATATTTTCTTTCTCTGTTTGGCCTCAGACAAGTTTAGAGATAGATTTATGGCCCAATTCTGGAAACTGTATAGGACTGATGAACATATCTGTGCACAATAACTTTACCTCTGACTTTATTTTACTGTCTTACCCATATTTTCTCTTTGTTTTGAGTTCAGTCCCTACTTATTTCTTTTCCTATTGTATCATAAAGGACAAATCAAGTCCTTTTAGAACTAGACACACTATAAATGATTTTTACAAAACTCTTGAGATTGAATAAATGGAAATCATAATTCGTTCCATATAAGGAAAAGGATATAAATATTGTGTAAACACACAATAAATCTGTTTCTATCACCATATAATTCTATTCAATAAATACCTACTAAGCAATAACATGCCACATAATATGGAACAAGTCACAAGTCAGTGAACAACGTAGGACAACATGAATCTCATCAGCTCTCAGATAAAAGAGACTCAGATATTGTGTGTCTTGGTATATATGTTAAAAATAACCATATTCATTTACATTGAAAAAGAGACAATAAAATAAAAACAGGGCATACATGCTATCAGTATTTTGGATTGCTAGGAATTCATGAGTGTATTATAAACTCAAATGAGAGTTTTGACTACCACAAATACAAGAGCAGAAAGCACCACTTTACCAAAAACTGATCCCCAAGTGCAAGAGTTTATACTAGAATATGTAAATTTTACTTGTTTCACAACTTCACTGTGAAAATCCAATTGCTTGCTATCTCTGGAGTCTTGCTTGAGAGTAGACTGTAAGCCATTTTTATATTATAAACAACTATTCGGGAATGTTATGAATTTTCTAACTCCTCATAATCCCAGCTCTATATCTTCATTTTTTCATGAAAGCATTAGTGGAACTTTTAAAAAGGAGAGTAATGTTCCACTGTGCATGTGTTGAAATGTTCACTGTCTGGACTGCTGACCTAAAGCTTTTATTACCTTCTCAGAGTCAGCACTCTTCCTCCATCAAGTCTCTCCTCTCAAATAGTTAAGAACCACTGGTCCAAAGAGAAGGGCAAGATTACCACTGCCTTCTGCTGGAGCAGATGGGTGTTGAATGCTATGGGTATGTCAGGGGTTTGGGATGGAGGAGGATCACATAGACATCCCTGAAGGGAAGAAATGGCCAATGGCCACTCCCGTTGTAACTCATGGCTCTATACAGCACCCACTGTGTCATGGAATAGCTTCCATTTTCATCTCCCACACTTTGTAAATATCCTCCCTACAATTGTTTGGAAAATCATCATGCAATTCCCTCATACCTGGAACTCTAAAGAAAGCAACGGCAGGGAGCGGTGAGGCAGAGTGCGCCGACAGTCTGCTTATTAAAGGCATTTCCAATGGACACTTATGTGGTCTATCAGGAAGCATCTTGACAGTTAAGTCAACTAAACACTGAAGCACTTGTGGAATTTCATTCATTGTGAGCCTAAAAACCAAGTTGGTTTTTCCTGAAGGCATCACTATTTATATTCTCAAATGCCAATGAAGCTGGGTCAAAGCCAATCACCACAGTTACGATGAGGATGTTATATAAAATACAGCAGTACACTCTTGCTAACACAAAAAACATGGGATAAAATTGACCACATATTAAATGTAATTAATTCCTTGGCAAGATCAAATTAAGAAGTCAGTTGTAAGGTGGGAGGAGGGTTCGGGAGGGGGAGCACATGTGAACCCATGGCTGATTCATGTCGATGTATGGCAAAAACTACTACAATATTGTAAAGTAATTAGCCCCCAACTAAAATAAATAAATTTATTAAAAAAAAAAAAAAAGAAGTCAGTTGTAAAACTAGAATGGGTTTTATCTAGTCTTTTCTACCAAATTCCAATATTTACATCAAAAATGAAGAAAAAAAATAGAAATTACTTAAAACTCAAGGAAAACTCACACAAGCTTTTACAATAGATCACTATTGTTCGGGAATTTAACAGCCACTGTTGCCCCTATTACTGAATAAACCCACGGGCCTATAAAATGTAATTAATAAGTGGCAGCAGCAATAAAAACAACTAACTCCTACTAATTTATTCATATGTTTATGTGATTACTATGAACAGGCATTGTACCAAACACTTCATAAATGAATCATTAAAACTCAAATGGTAATCTCCTTAAATTCTCACAACCACCCTATGTGGTAGATGCTAACATCTCCATTCTACAGACGAGAAAGCTATGGCTTGGCAAAGAGAATATCAATTTGTACATGGTCCCCCTGGTGGTATCCTGAATTCCCAAACAAGCGCCAGGGTCCTATCCGTTAGGATTTATGATAACAAGACACTGCAGAGAGAAAGGAAGATCAAATGAGACAACATGCCTACCACGAATCTAAATCAAGGAAAGGTTCTGTCAGTCACTCGGCAAAGTCAACGAGGCTGGCTAAACAGCCTAAAACCAAAATCTTAATTAATAGGACTTGTGATTTGGGGGGATTCTCAAAGATCTGTAAAGTATCCCCCATGGATACAAATGGCCTGGAGTATTCTATTCAAAGCTATAATTCTGTCTGTTAAAGTAAATTAAAAACAAATGTAATTCAGAAATATTACACAGAGGGAAAATATTAAATCTTTCATTTCTTTTGCTCTGGTCTCGTGTTCCTTTTCTCCAATTGTTTAACTCTGTTCATGCACGTCTGTCCATTTTTTCCTCTTCTGTTACCAAGACACCTCGCTGCGGAGTTCATTAGCTGCTGGTGAAACTCACTAAGGTAACAGGACTAATAAGGCTGAGTCCTTAAAACCCAAACAAACAAACAAACAAAAATCCTTCCTCATCAATAAAATATTAAACCCTTAATATACCCTAAAGGGTTACTGATTCAAATGCAAAGCTATGCATGGACTGAAGAAGAGAATGTAGACTTCACTGCAAATAAAGTGCAAACACTTGATGTACCTTTGCTAGCATGGCAAGGTGCTGGTTCTGAACGATGGCAGTCCGATAGGTTGCTAATCCCCCCTCTTCCAGACTGGGAAACAGATAGTACAAATGGACACTGCCAAAAAAAAAGCACATAGATAAGCATGTATAACAATATTCTGTATGTGGTTCTGAGTCTAAAACAACAGACCTGACACATAATATCTGCACAGTGCATACCAGCTGGGTTGAACTAAACTGAAGGGTCTCTGAAGGGCTAAACAGTAAACACAGTATATCTCAACATGCTAAAACCCAAACACCATCCACTCATCTGTTCACACTGACTTCTGTAAAAAGAGCTCTCTGAAATACAATGGCAATGAAGACCTGAACAATCATTCATTCTGCTCACAGCAATCCTATCTAACACTTGAAAAGTGAGCCTGGAGACAGAGCTTTGCTTGGGTTCGGTTATGAGGGGCCCTGAGGAGAGCTCTGAGCAGAGCAGCCAGGTGGCACAGACAGGGACAGGAACAGAACCAGGAGTGCCAAACAGAGCGAGGGCTGTTGATCAGGGAAGTATGGGATTTAGGAAGAAGGCTGATGGAAAACCAGGCTGGACCACAAGGGTAACTGTGCTCTCCTAACTCTCAAACTAGTTCCAAAGACCCACTGTTGATTGGGGCAGCTAAGCTAGTTTGGTCCTATTGTGTCCAGTGAGAACACGCTGAGAAAACTGCTCCTTTGCCCCACCGTGTCCTTTGAGGGAAAAGAAATGATTGAAAGAGAATAAAAATAGCTTGAGACAGTTCCAAGAGCAACATGTGTTGTCTCCCTTTAAGAGAGAAATTTTATGAGTACTGAAAAACCAAAATGTACTTTCCTACATCTATCTCCAAACTAAGGATCCAAAAACATTTCCAGGGAGTAAACACACAAACATACAGACACACATACACTAGACACACCCCCAAAAATCTAGTTATTAAAATTCTTGTAAGCTTTCCTTCCCTTGAGTTCAGAAAGAGTGAGAAAGGGATCAAAGACAAATCCCAGAAAATGAAGTGACATTTTAAAATATCATCCCTTTCTTTACAAATTGAATATAAGCTCTGAATCATCTAGACCAAGACAAGCTGATCTCTTGTGGCTGTAGCAACTTGAACATAAACTTGACAGGACAGAGACGCTAGCCTTTCATCTTGTAATCCTGCTCATTACGGCATCAGTGAGTGCAAGTTATCAGGGCAAGAGCCACAGACATGGAGCTTTTAAGCTCTACAGAAGAGACCAAAACCACTGTGTTTCAAGGCTTTATTGGGCTAATTACAAAGAAGGTAATGTATTAAGTATGTTGCCTATCAAATGCAATTATTGGGGAACAGCAAAAAAGCCTACTTACCTGGTCAGAAATTCAACGACAGCATCACCCAGGAACTCCAACCGTTCGTTGTGATTAATCCTACAAGGAGAATTAAAAAGATCTCTTAAAATAGCCCACATTTACATTTCCTCCTTCTCTTCTCAGAGGAAAGGATGCTGAGGGTTAGCTCCTTTAGTAATCAAAGCACCCTAACTTACTCCTCATAATCAAGGGCTCTGATGGCCATCCGGCCAGGGGGGGTCCTAGTAGGGAAGGGAGGAGGGAGCACTGCCTCCTACTGTGGGGTTCAGGCTTTCTACCCTGCTGCCTCTGTCCCCTGGGAATCAGACTTAAGGCAGACATCAGCCTAACAACTGTGACTTTCCACACCACTATCAGGTGGACGAGAGAAGGGAGAATGCATTCTTAGAGTGAGAATAGTGGAAAATCAGCACTGGTATCATGTTCTAGCTTCCCATGGTCCAAACTCTGAATTTAACCTCATGTCTAAAGTCTCTTAAAATGGGCCTAACCTACCTTTTCAGTCTGTTATCCTCTTCCACCAATGCACTGGGTCCTTTTCCAAAACTGCCTGGTCCTCTCTGAAAAGTGTGTGTGTGCATGCTAAGTTGCCTCAGTTGTGCCCGACTCTTTGCAATCCTATGGACTGTAGCCTGCCAGGCTATTCTGTCCATGGGATTTTCCAGGCAAGAATACTGGAGTGGATTGCTGTGTCCTCCTCCAGGGAATCTTCCCGACACAGGGATGAACTAGCGTCTCTTAGGTCTCCTGCATTGGAAGGTGGGTTCTTTACCACTGCTATCCTCTCCTACCAATGCACTGGATCCTTTTCTAAAACTGCCTGGTCCTGTCTGAAGAGGGCATCCCCTAAAATACTCAGTGCCTCTGTGCAGGCCAAGCTCTGTGCTGCCCTGGAGCTTTCAGGTCTCCCCTGGACAGCAAGATTCCCTGAAAACTGACTCATCCCTCAAGGTCTAGCAGAATGTGAGCTCCAGATGAATCCCCACCTGAGTCCCTTATCAAAATGAGTACACTCCCTCGGTGCAGAGACTGCATTTTATTTATATCTCAATTATTTTGATGAAGGTGCATCTTACAAGCTGAGTTTCTCACATTGGAGTACGAGGCTGAACCGAGCAGGAAGGTGGCTCACGGAAGCCTCCTTCCACCTGCGAGTCTCTCAGTGCAAGCAGGTCACCATCTCTCTGTTTAGCAGAGATGTGATCTGATCTAACTGAGGCTTTTAAAGGCCGCTCTGGCTGCCTTTAGCAGAGATTGAGCACAGGAAAGACAAACACTGGGGCCGATACTGCTGTGGTCCTGATGTGACACAATAGAGGCGCAGGCTGGAGAGGTGACAGAGGAGGTGCAGAGACACTGTCAGATTTGGGAGACATTTGAAAGATGAAGCAGAAAAGAGGTGCTAATAGTTGGGACTAGGAAGCTAACCAACAAGAAAAGGATGAAGGGCAGTGCCAGACTCTGGCTCACGTGGCTGGGTGAAGAGTGCTGCCATTTACTGCAACAGGAAGACCAAGAGGGGGAACAGGTCTAGGAAGAAGCAAGAGTTGCCTTGTAGATATACTAACTTTGAAATGTACATAAAACATCCAAATGGAGAGATCCAGCAAAATGCTAGATATATTAACCTATTGTTCACAGGCAAGAACAAAGTTAGTAATAAATCTATGTGTGTGTGTGTTTGTCACTCAGTCATTTCCAACTCTTTGCGACCCCATGGACTATAGCCAGCCAGGCTCCTCTGTCCATGGAATCCTCCAGGCAAGAATACTATAGGAATGGTCTATACGTCGACAGGATTTCAGATCCTGAAGCTGGATGGCACTAGTGAGGCAGAGAATGCAGTTAGGCAAGGGGTCCCAGGACTGAGACTAGGAAAGGGTCATGGCTGTGGTCCAGCAGAAAGGAAGCCAGCACAGGAAAACTGGCAGGGTGGCGGGAGGAAGAGGAGGCCAGTGTTATCCTCTAGCCAAAGAGAAGAGCATGTTTCAATAAAGAAACAGACTCAGCAAGATGAGAAGAGAACATTGACTCATACCAGGGAGATGGCTGAAGCCACGGAAGGGCAAGCTCTGTGAAGTGGAGACAAGCCACACTGTGACTCGAGTAGGCTGGGAACTCACGTGTTGTCTGAAGCCGTGCAAAAGAAGATCCTAATAAGCTACTGCCTGAGAGATGATAGGAGCTAAGATTAAATTTTTTAAAAAGAGAGAAACTAACATTATCCTATTCTTTCCCACAAGCCGGTAAAATAAACATGCATTTCCTGTGGTAGAGACTATCATCTTCCCAACAGCTCAAAGTACAATACAGGAAAATCTAGTTAAGGTGGAAAGCAAGAAACCCTGGCCGGGGTCCAGAGTGAAGACGAATCATACTTTGGACTGTCTTATGCTTAATTGAAGAATAACGAGACAACCAGTCAAAGAATAATAGCTGCTTTGAGTCATATACTATTTTGAATAAAGTCATACTGGTATAAACTTTATTTAATTTCATTTATAAACTTTCAGGGAGACAGGAACTACGTCGAGAATTTTAATAACCTTGAAGGTAGACCATTATTCAGTGTGTTAAAATATAAGGTCACAGTACTAAACAAGTTTATTCAATATAAGTCTGCCATCCATTAAATAATCTGTCCCATATCCAGCATATGTTTTTTCGTATCCTCATTGTGACTAAACTCTGGCAATAGGCCACAAACAAAAATGGGGGTTAAATATCACTTTAGTTTATTATTATATCGGACAATTCCTAACCCAGTGGTTTATCTGGAAAAATGGACAGAGTGAGTTGCTGGTCCTTGCTGTCTACAGCGGCAAGTCTTTTGTTCCTTCTTCCGTTGTTTATACTTCCTTTAATCACCCCTGTTTAAATACTAGCAAGCTCCAAGATGAGATGTTTACAGAGCAGTAAACATTCCATTTGCTTTTGAGAACTGAATCAACAGAGGCATTATGAAATTTAGATTAACTGTAGCAGTTAGATAGCACATTTGGTCTGTGGAAATCAAAACACTTCATAAAACAGAACAGTCTCCCTGTAATAGTAATTGCTGTAAGGTGTCATCTACTCCATAGAAAACCATCTTGGGATGGGCCAAGTCCAGGGTAACTGCTAGAGGGAGGGGACGAACGACATTTTCTTACCTTTGCATTCCAAGCCTTAAGGGGCAACTGGTAGGGCGGAGCTAGAATGGGCCTTGCAGGTCGACTGAAACTTCCACCCAACCCAGGAATTCCTTCTGTCCATTACATTTATTTGTGGCTCAGCTGGTAAAGAATCCACCTGCAAATGTGGGAGTCCTGGGTTCCTGGGTAGGCGAGATCCCCTGGAGAAGGGAAGAGCTACCCACTCCAGTATTATGGCCTGTAGAATTCCATGGATTGTATAGACCATGGGGTTGCAAAGAGTTGGACATGACAGAGAGTCAGACATGACTGAGAAATTTTCACACTATGGTAATTATAAAAAAATATTATAATAGAGGCTACAGGCATACCTCATTTGGGGCTTCCCTGATAGCTCAGTTGGTAAAGAATCTGCCTGCAATGCAGGAGACCTCAGTTCGATTCCTGGGTCAGGAAGATCCATTGGAGAAGGGAAAGGCTACAAAATCCAGTATTCTGGCCTGGAGAATTTCATGGACTGTACAGTCCATGGGGTTGCAAAGAGTTGGACACGACTGAGTGACTTTCACTATTACATCTAACTGAACACTTGTAGGGAGAAGCCCTACTAGATCTCAGATCCAACTGGACCCACGGATCCCAGATTAAACATCTATTCACATATATTCAATGCATTGTTACTGTTTTTAATGATAAATACTTAATGTATAACTGATTGGAGAAGAAAATGGCAACCCACTCCAGTATTCTTGCCTGGAGAATCCCATGGACAGAGGAGCCTGGCAGCTATAGTCCACAGGGTTGCAAGGAGTCAAACACGACTGAAGCAACTTAGCGTGATTGAAAGGGTACTCTGCAACTACCACTTCCTTAAATAGACCTTAATAAACAGTCTATACGTGTTTCTCCATTGATCCCATAGATCCTCACACATTATGTCCAGCGATGACTCTACCAAGCAAAACAAAACACAACAAAGGAAGGCCGCTTGAGTTTCTTACTTTTCCATTAGTCTCCCGGCCCCTCATTCCCAAAGGTCCTACTGATAACATGGATCACCTGAACGCGACCAAATGCCTAATCCTTCAGAGACCTTCTCTGTGGTAACATTTTGCTGTGATTTGCATTAGTTACATACAACTAAATAGCTGAGATTTATGTGGTTCAACAGTGACGCTAACTAAACAGCTGAGATTTATGTGGTTCAACAGTGATGCTTCAAAAAATGACAGGTTAACTTGCAACCATAAAAGTTAATTATTTTGTAGTTTCGATAGGCAGGCAGATTTTTATCTATTAATTTTAAGTCTTTGTGTCTTTTGTAAATGCTAGCTGATCCCAAATCAGATTACGAGACTCACCAGCCGTTAAACTTCTGGCTCTGACCATGACCTTTCCTAACGCTCCCGTTTCCCTGTTTCTAGTCAACAAGTAAAAAACCTGGAATAAAAGCAGTATCATGAATGGCCTTCTTTCCTTTAAGACTTATTTACTGAGCCCCTGCTTTTTGAAAGGCATTAATTGGAAAAGAAAAAGAATTTGAAAAAAAGAAAAGAGAGAGTAGGATCAAAGACCTTCCAAATGTTCACAGTATTACAAAAAAAATCAAACTATGACACAAAATATTAATAATACCTGGGAGAACTGAAACTTGCACCATAAAAGAAATGCTGGCAGAATGTGAGCACGGCTACAATGACTGCCGGCATTCAGGGAAGGGAGAGGGTACGGTCGACTGCACAGGAAGTATTTCAGTCTTACTGATGTGCAGAAGGCTACAGGGAAGACAGTGATGTGCCTAGAAGAGTGGCCTGGGTCATCAGGTGCTGAGATTGTCAGGCGAGGAGGTTCAGACTTATTCAGCAGGTGATGCGATGTCACAAAAAGCCTTCAAGCAGTTTACAGCTACAAACTAGAATGGAGGCTCTAGAAATAGCAAGGTGACGCCCTAGAGAGGCCATCTGGAGGGAGACCCGGCAGAAGGCGGCACTAACTGCATGGCAGGATGGGCAGGGGTGGGAGGAGTGGCTTTCGGTGGGGCTGGGGAAGAACTCCATCAAGTTCCCCAACCTGCCCTGTTCCTCCACCTGCAGTGCTGGACATGGATGCCCAAACAACCTACTAGCCTACTGGCTGTCTTGTTCCTGTCTCAAGTCTAAAATTCTGAGCAGGCTTGCTTGGGAGGAAATATAACCATTGATGCTTGAAACTGCATAGTGTCTGTTTCAAACATGTACAGATACTTCCAAGGAGCAGACTACCGCATCCCACTTTATAACAGCAAACTAAGAAACAAACAGGGAAGAAGGCACGTTGTTTCAAGTGAACCCAATTATTCAAGTGTATGGTATACAACTGACCCATAATCCCTGAACAACCACCAGAGCTCTCCTTGGCCCCACAGCAGTCTGATGTGGCTGTTGTGTTTTTGACCTTCACTGAAGCACTTAGCAGAGTCTTCCTTATATTATGCATGTTTATGGAACTCTTACTCCACCCCGGGTAGTCACACCTCCTGGTGAGTGGGGGCTATGTCTTACTTGCCTTTGAAAGAAGTGAAAATGTTAGTTGCACAGTCATGTCCAACTCTTTGTGACCCCATGGACTGTAGCACGCTAGACTCCTCTGTCAACAGAATTCTCTAGGCAAGAATACTGGAGTGAGTTGCCGTTCCCTTCTCCGGGGGATCTTCCTGGCCCAGGGATCGAACCCAGGTCCCCTGCATTGCAGACAGATTCTTTACCATCTGAGCCACGACCACGAAGGGTATGGTCGTGCCAAGGAGGTTGGTAGGTGGCAAGCAGAGAGGAAGAAGAAAGGCTTCCCTGACCAGGAACTGAACCCAGGCCTGGCAGTGAGGGTGCCAAATCCTAACCGTAATACCTGGGAACTGCCTCAAACTCAAAAGGCACTGCACAAATGTCTGTTGTATTAAATCTGTCTGTGTTTCTTCTGTACAGCTCCCAGGGCCGTGCACAGCTGGGGCTACTACACAGCCACAGCCAAGCAGCCGCCGGACTGGCTCCGGAGGCAAGTAGGCTCTTTCTGAATAGAAAGCTGAGGTCAATTCTGCATCAGCAAAAAGATCGGACAGAAGGCAAGAGACTCTCAGCACAAGAGCCACAAAGGCCAGAAGAGAAGTCAAAGGACAAGAAAGAGCATGTCTATTCTCTATCAACGGTATCATTTTCAAAAGGTAAATTCAGAAAGAACAGTCTCTCAGCTATCATTCCCTTTACCAGGGTAAGAAAACATAAACCATGAGGTTTAAACAGTGCTATCAAAAAGACATAATTTATATGCCAACAGCTGTGGGTGGGGTGGATGAGACAAACATCAGTTAAACCTGTGCTTTCATCACTGAAAAAGAATGGGTCAATGGCATGTGTAGCCCTGCTGAAGGGGGCTACAGGGGACCCAGGGTTCTACTTATTAAAATACAGAACTAGCCATCCGGAGACTTCACAGTATAGCAGGGTATAGGGAAACCAGGGCCACGCTATCCCTGAGGGTGTGATTAAGGGCTCCTCTAATTAGACAGTTCTTTTCTGATCTTAGACTTGCACAGAACACACTAGTGAGACGGTGATCATCTTCAAACTGGAATTTTAAAGTTTCAGTCTGCCTTTCTTTTTACCTCTTGATTGAAGAGAAAAAGACGGTTTGGTTCATGATAACCTCAAAAGAAAGCAACCTCAAGCCAAGCCTATTTGAAAAGAAAAGGGAAACATGAAGAAAAAGGTAGGGGAGAAAGATATGCCAGCTTGACTGGGCACTCACCTGGCTGAAGAGGCCATTACCAGCCGCAGCAGTGTCTCACTTCTAACCCTGCTCTTCCCACCTTTTATCCATCTAAGTCTGCTTCCTAAGAGGGACAGGCCTGACTATTCAACTTTTCAGTGCCCCGGGTTAAAAAGCAAGCCTCTCTCAAATGGTCTCCTGTACTGGCTTTCAAAATAGAACCTGCTGTGCTTCACACACAAAGATAAGCCTCCTGAGGGCAACATTAGAGCCTCAGCAGCCATCAGGCATTTGCTTCCATTCTGTTTTCTAGGATGTTAATGAGTTTATATAGACCCCGCCTACCTCCTTCCCAGATTCTTCAGGGACTCAAGGCCACACAAAAGTGAAAATATTAATGTATGAAGGTAGCTTTTAAAATCAAGAAATAAGACAGGGAAAGTTAACACATAAAACTTTCCAACCCATTATATGAGGTCAGTATTAGCCTAATAACAAAATCAGACAAAAACATCAAAGGAAAGGAAAACTACAGGCCATAAATCTTCAGCACAGTACCAACACACTAAATTCTACCTAAACACACCATATAAGGATTATACACCATGATCAAGCGTAATGTATCCCACAAAGGCAAAGTTGGTTTAACACCCCCAAATCAATTAATGTAATACACAAAGTGAACAAAATAAATTTTTAAAAAGCATGATTATTTTAATAGATGCAGAAAAAGCATTTGACAAAATTCAACATACTCTCATGACAAAAATATTCTGCAAAGTAGGAACAGAAGGGAACTTCCTCAATATGACAAAAGGCACCTATGAAAAACCCATACACAATGGTAAAAGAATGTTTTCCTTTTAAAATCAAGAAGGCAAGGAGCCTCACTCACCACTTCTACAGGATATTGTACTAGAGACGCTAGCCAGGGTGACCAGGTTAAGAAAAATGAAATAAAAGGCATCCAGTCTGAAAAGGATGGATGTGAGAGTTGGATGGATGGATGTGAAAAGGATGTGAAAAGGATGGATGTGAGACCATAAAGAAAGCTGAGCGCTGAAGAATTGATGCTTTTGAACTGTGGTGTTGGAGAAGACTCTTGAGAGTCCCTTGGTCTGCAAGGAGATCCAACCATTTCATCCTAAAGTAAATCAGTCCTGAATATTCACTGGAAGGACTGACGCTGAAACTTCAATACTTTGGCCACCTGATGAGAAGAACTGACACACTGGAAAAGACCCCAATGCTGGGAAAGATTGAAGGCAAAAGGAGAAGGGGACCAAAGAAGATGAGATGGTTGGATAGCATCACCAACTCGATGGACACGAGTTTGAGCAAGCTTCAAGAGTTAGTGATGGACAGGGAAGCCTGATATACTGCAGTCCATGGGGTTGCAAAGAGTCGGACACAACTGAGTGACTGGACTGAACTGAACTGCGTCTGAAAAGGAAAAAGTAAAACTATCTCTATTTACAGGTGAAATGATCATCTATATAGAATATCTTAAAATGAAGTGAAAGTCTCGGTCGTGTCTGACTCTTTGCGACCCTGTGGATTGTACAGTATGGAATTCTCCAGGCCAGAATACTGGAGTGGGCAGCCTTTCCCTTCTCCAGGGGATCTTCCCAACCCAGGGATCAAACCCAGGTCTCTCACATTACAGGCAGATTCTTTACCAACTGAGCTATCAGGGAATCCCAGAAAATCTTAAGGAATCAACTAAAAAACTATTGGAGCTAACAACTGAGCTCATCAAGGTTGCAAGATTCAAGATCAAAATAAAAAATCAACTGTATTCCTATATGCTTGCAGTGAACAATCCCAAAATTAAACTTATAAAAATAATTTCATTTAGAATAGCATTGTAAAGAATAAAAATATTTAGGAATAAATTCAACAAAAGAGATACAAAATGTATACTCTGGAAACTAAAAACATTACTAAGAAATTAAAGACAACAAATGAGAAACAAAGACATTTAATGTTCAGGGAACAGAAGACAATATTAAGCAGGAGACTTAATATTAAAATGGTAATCATTCACAAACTCATCCATAGATTCACCACAATCCCTATCAAAATTCCAGCTAGCTTCTTTGCAAAAGTTACTAAGCTAATTAAAAAATTCATGTGGAAAGGTAATAGGCCTAGAATAGCCAAAACAATCTTGAAAAAAGAAAGCTAGAAAAGGGACCTTGCATTTCTAGATTGCAAAACTTATTACAAAGCTAGAGTAATCAAGACAATGCAGTACTGGCTTAAGGTCAGACATACAGATCAATGGAATGAACTAAGAATCAAAAATACACCCTCATATATACCATCAGTTGATTTTCAGCAAAGGTGATTTCAACCAAGGTGATTTAGTAGGGAAAGATTAGCCTTTTCAAGAAATGGTGGTGCTGGGATAAGTGGATATCCGCAAGCAAAAGAAAGCAGCTGGACCTCTATGTCATACCAGTTCTAACTCGGAACAGATCAAAGATCTAACTGGGAGAGAAAAAGCCATAAAGCTCTTAGAAGAAACATATGTAAATCTCTGTGACGTTAGATTAGGCAATGGTTTCTTAGACATGACACCAAAAGCAAAAGCAATGAAAGTAACACAATTTATCTATTATTTGGAATTAATCAAAACTTCTGTGCTTCATTAAAACAGTAAAAAGATGATCCACAGAATGAGAAAAATTTTTTTTACAAATCACATATCTGATAAGGGATTTGTATCTGGAATACATAAAAAAATGATTGTAACTCAATAACAAAAAGTAACTTGATTAAAAAATGGAAAAAGGATCCAAATAGATATTTCTCCAGGGGAGAAATATGAATGGCCCAAAAGTGCATGAAAAGATGCTCAACATCATTAGTTATCAGAGAAATACAACAAAACCACAATGAGATAATACTTCATATCCACTAGGAAGCCCAGGTTCAAAAAGACAGATAATAACAAGGGTTGGGAAAGATGCAAAGAAACCAGAACCTTTGTATATTGCTGCTAGGAATAAAAAATGGTACAGACTCTTTGGAAACAGTCTGGCAGTTCCTTAAGGGAAAGGTGAAACAGAGTTACCATATCATTCAGAAATTCCACTTCAGTTATATATTCAAAAAAAATCAAAACATGTCCACACAAAAACCTGCACACAAATATTCATAGCAACATCATTCAAAATAACCAAAAAGGAAAAAGAACAAATGACCATCAATCTGATGACCAGATAAAACGTGGTCTACCTATACCATGGAATATTACTTGGCAATAAAAAGAAATGAAGAACTAATATATACTACAACATGGATAAACCTTCTAAGCATTACATAAAATAAAATAAAATAGTCACAAAAGACCACATATTGTATGATACCATTTATACAAAATGTTCAGAATAGGCAAATTTATAAAAATTAAAAGTGGATTGAAAGAAGATTGGTGGTTGCCTACGGCTGGGCAAGCTGAGGGAAATATGGAGAATGGGGTTTCCTTTGGGTGAGATGCGGAGAAGGCAATGGCACCCCACTCCAGTACTCTTGCCTGGAAAATCCCATGGATGGAGGAGCCTGGTAGGCTACAGTCCATGGGGTCGCTAAGAGTCGGACACGACTGAGCGACTTCACTTTCACTTTTCACTTTCATGCATTGGAGAAGGAAATGGCAACCCACTCCAGTGTTCTTGCCTGGAGAATCCCAGGGACGGCGGAGCCTGGTGTGCTGCCATCTATGGGGTCACACAGAGTCAGACACGACTAAAGCGACTTAGCAGCAGTAGCAGTTGGGTGAGATGAAGATGCTCTAAAATTAGACAGTGATCAAAGGTACACCATTTTGTGAAGATACCAAAAACCACTGAATTGTATGCACTTTAAATGGGTGAATTGTATGGTATGTGAATTCCATCTCAACAAAACTATTATAAAAAAGTCTACCTTACCTTGAGGGAGTTGGGTCATCTTGGCCAAGGCGTGACATAATATTTATTAAGGTGTTAATTCCTATTTTTTAAAAAAAAAAAAACCACAAGTCAATATTGTTAGAAGCATTCTAGAACCATCATATGACATGCAGAAAGAAAATTATTCATCTCACTCCACTTTGACTTGCATGTAAACAAGTTTAATCAACTTAGTTACTTTACACACTATTTGATAGGAGAAATTAAATTTTCTCAAAAATTCATTCACTCTTATTATAATGTTGTGCTCAAAGTAAATGTCACTACATATGAGTCAATAAGCAGTAAAGAATGACAGAATGAAACAGTTACCAGGGAACCATTCTTGGTGGGGATTTAATTTACAACAGAGGACACGGAACAAAATAGGAGAGTGCAATCCAAACAGACCTTTCTTTCGCATGTGCATGTGATGAACTTTTCTATCTCCATATTTGGGCTGCCGAATTCCACAGTTAGACAAAGAATTCCTGGCATGATCAGGATTCATTCCAAAATTTAAGTGATGACTTGGGTGAGTCATGGCCAGCTAGAATTCCAAAGATATAAGTTCAGTTTTAAAAACTCAGCATATAAAAAATTTAATAAAAACCAAACAAACAAAAAAGCATAGAAGCCACCATCACAAATGAAACAGGAAAGAGACTTGTTTATCCAATTAAATTTTAAGCCCCAAACTTCCCATTTTCTCCAGTGTCAAATTTCCAGAGCATTGGTCCAAGCCCTCTTCTGCAAACAAACCTAAAAATCCATGTCTTTCAGAGAAGAATTAGAATACACAGCACTGGAAAGAAGAGTCAAAAAGAGGAAAAGATGAAAGAAGAGGTCAGGTTTGACAGGCAAATCTGGAAGCTTTGGTCTATTTCTTTAGGGACAGTCTAAAAAAAAAAAAAGTGAGAAAAGGGGTTTGAAAGTGGCAATCAGAGTAGAGTAATGGAGAAGGCTATGTTTCTAGACGTCCTCATCCTCTCCAGAATAGAGATTCTCCATACTCCACTTGTAACCTGCAAGATGAATTACTCCTATCTTGTTATTATATAAATGTACAACAGAGTAACTCTCACCTGTAACAGACAACGATCTTGGAAAGTATATCCTATCAACTTGTCCAGATGCATTAGGCACTGGTGGTAGCGAATATGATGGGTCAGAACCGGCAGCATCATGGCATGCTAGGAAGAAGCACATTTCAATATGTTTAATTCTCTAAAAATGTATCAAAAACATTTCGTTTATTTTACAGCAAACAAAAACCATTTTTACATCCCAAATCCCATCTCCCAAAGTCTTAAAACAGTGTACTGGCAGCCTGGCACCCTAGCATACCCTCTGTGAGGGGCAGAGGACTAAGCTGTTAGAGATATGGTCTCTGGAACCAGAGGGCCTGGGTCCAAATTCTGCTCTGTCATTCACTCATCCTGGGATTTACCGTAAGTTACTTAACCTCTCTGCTTCTGTTTCCTCACCTGTCAACTGAGGACAACTGGTGTAGCTACCTTCAAGGACAGTTAAAAGGATCAAATGAGTAAATACAAAAGGCTGCTTAGAACAAGGCATGGTGTGGCCCTCAATGAAGTAGGAAGAGCCCTGGTTCACCAGTAGCCAGCCATGTAGCCTTGAAGAAGCAATGAGAATTTCTGTACCTCCTTGTTTCTTTAATTCTAAGGGAATGGATTAGGACTCACAAAATCTGAAACTTTGTCAGGGTCAAGGCCCTTCTGAGATCTAAGGAAAATGAGTCTTTCCCCAGAAAAAGGCCTGTGTGCACAAACATGCAAAAATTTTATGGAATTTTAATAAGTTCACCGATCTCTAAAGCCCATCATTAGCCTCTGGGTAAGAACTTCTCAGACAGATGATCTCGAAGGGCCATTCCAGGTTTAACACTCAATCTAACATTATGAGGATAACTTTTATAAAAACCATCAATACAGTTAAATCACCTGAGGACACAGAACTTTTATTTCAATCACTTTCCATTTGGCTTTAGACTCCTTATTGGGAGACAATTTCATGGAGAGCGTATCTTTTTCCTTTTTTTAAATAACGTTTCCCTAGAAATCAGGAGAATGAAGAAGTCATTCTTATCCATCAGAACCTGGAGGATGGGCACAGCCCACAGAATGGCTGACATGTGCTTTCTATCATTTTAGTCTTCGAGGTATTTTAGGCTGACATTATTTAAAAATACATGATAATGGATTTGCTTCAAATTACAGAAATCAGTTCCCTGTATTAACTTATAAAGAAAGATTAGTTCTCCCAAAAAGGATCTTTAATCAACAGAAAGTCTTTCTTTCCCGTTCAATTCAGTAAATATGTATTGAGCACCTCCACGTGCGAGGTTTATAATAGCCGTGGAAAAGAAAAAAGATGGAGACACTCTTTTCACCCCCAGGGGCTTCCCAGAGACATGCCATTCTAATTTGAATTACTGGCATTTTGTCCACTATGTTTTGATCCATGCTGTATTAAAAAACACAATAATAAGGAAACAAAGTATGTGGCCAAAGTATAACACAGTTTCCCAGGCATTTCAACTGCATGGGACTCATGGGTGTTGAGGCTAGGCACTCAGGGAGGACGGGTCATGAAGACTATGCAGTGTAACTATCTTTCTAAAGTATGAATTCAAACTGGTGAGTTGTTTTCATACCTCCAGCGAGAGAAGAATGATTACTTGTTAAGAAAATAACTATCTTCAGAGTATGCTGTTTATTAGAAAATAGTCTATCCCTCTGATCTACCCCGGAAAAGAACAAATACATTTAACGGCAAAGTTCCTACATCTTCTCTTCACCAAACTAAGTCCTATTTTCTTTACCCTTTACTCACATGAAACAGCTGTGAGTCCCTTCATCACTTCCTTTAAACTTGCTCTAAATAAAGCCAGGTTCTCTTTCCAAGTAAGTATGGTTCTTGTGAACACCACGGAAAGGTAGGTATGACCAACGTCCATTTTGTATCCCTGACAAATAAGTCTCGAGGTTCTCTATGAGACTCTAGCACAGTTTGTTAAATGATCAATCTTTGCAATGTTGAGACCACACACAATCACTAAGCATCTCCCCTCATTCTATTCATTTCTAGAAACTGCTTTCGCTTTATTTACTTGTTTTATTTATTTTTACTTGGCTGTGCTGGGTCTCAGTTGTGGCATGTGGGATCTTTGATCTTCAATGTGGCACGTGGGATCTTTGATCATCAATGTGGCATGCGGGATCTTTTTTTAGTTGCAGCAGGTAGGATCTAGTTTCCTGACCAGGGATCAAGCCCGGGGCTCCCTGCTAATCCTGCATCCACACACTGTGAAGTTTCTCCATCTCTTCCATCACTTGTCCAGGCTCATTAAATATTACTATCGATAGCATTGGCAGCAGCAGAACATCATCACATGTTCCATCATCTTGTCCTTGTTCTTTAGAATCGTGCTGCTGGCTGAACAATTCATGCTGTAAGAACGAGTGACGGCTACTACCTTTTAGCCTCGCTCCACTCTCTCAGTTATTTTTACTTTTGTTTCCATCATTATTGCATGGTGCTTCTTAGCAGTACCAGCTACATCGCTGCTACTTTTATGTTGCTCCCAGATATCCTGGGCTTGAAATAAAGACACTATACTACTATACTCTATACAGTACTATACAGTAAAGTACACAAAAGCACAACTACCCATAGAGGATGCATACATGTGACAACGTACATCAGACACATGAACTAACTTACCTGGCTGAACATTCGAACACATGTTTGCATCTTTCAAAGTTCGCAACTTGAAGGTTCGTATGTAGTGGACTCACTGTAGCCCAAACACAACTCTCTGTCTACTCAGCACTCACCACCACTCTGTTCTTCTTTTCAATTTTCTTCAGGCACCCTGCCTTCTAGTTTTCTCCAGTTTCACAGGGGCCTCATACTGGTTATATGTTAAACTGACATAGTTTCTTTGCTCCTTTTCTGACATCTCTGTGTGTCACATTGATTCATCCTCCCTTCTCAGGATTCAGTTTATTGATTTCCATGGACCTCCTGCTTGGTACAGCACAGGGCACACGGACCTACTCCTCTAAGTCACCACGTCAACTTTGGTGTGCAAAACCCCGTTCTTAAAGTACAGACACCATGGTGACATGATAGTTTTCCTCTTCTGAGTCATAATGTTGAATTTCTCAGCCTCAGTTTCAGGTTTTGACTCCTGCTTTTTCTTCTGTATTACCCAGAATTCATTCTAACAAGCGGCTAAACTGAGAAAATCTTTCAACAGTTTCTCTCTAAACATGGTTCAAGTCTGCATTTAGTTCACATGTAATTCCAGGTTACAGGATCACCTCTACGTTTTCATTCCTCCTAACACTGGTTGGGGCATATCAGGTAGAATTTTCTAATCTCATAACAACCCTTGGTAACTGCTCTGGTTGGGAAATTATGCTTCCAGAATGAGAAGCTGGGACTCAGATTGCTCTGCCTTAGATTCAACACAATGGTTTTATTGCCAGTGGCAGCCAGACAGCATCACAAGGCTTTTGCCAGCAACCCACCAGCAATTATTATTACCCCACCTGGCCCCCACCCCAGGATTTCAGAGATGCACTCAACCATTTTCTCCTAAAACTAAGTACGAGTTCATTTTTCCACAGGCTTCAGGGTTACTCAGAGAAATCCATGTATAAATTTCATTTAACTGTTACTTCTCAGTCAGATTTTTATTCTTCATTACCAACAATACTAACCACATTTACTTCGTATTACATGCTACTTGAGCAAACTCTAGGAGATGGTAAAGGACAGGAAAGCATGGTGTGCTACAGTCCACAGGGTCACAAAAAGAGTTGGACACAACTGAGCAACTGAACAACAACACATGTCTCCTGCCATCTTATTTGATGAACACACATGAAAATGAAAACATTTATTCTGAGATAAGAAACTACAGTTAAGAGGCAATACAACTTGTAAAAAAATAGGACTGGAGGATGGAAGCCTGGCTTCCACCAGATGGTTGTCTTCGCAACAGCAGGAGTCCTCCATGTGAAGGAACCATCATTACACAAAAAGTATTCACCTTTGCTGAAGTTCTACTCAGGAACCTTGTCTCCAACCAGTTAAACACAGGAACTGATTGTTTTTGGTTATGTGCATGCTCAGTCACTCAGTCATGTCCAATTCTTTGAGACCCCATGGACTGCAGCCCGCCAGGCTCCTCTGTCCATGGGATTTTCCTATCAACCTCAAAACAGAATGTAAAATGTAATATATGCAGAGAGCGAGAGAAGATAACCTAGTCGCCCAGCTGCTTCCGATCCAGCTGGGACGCCAGAGTTAGATTCTTGTGAAACAGCTGAAGGACATAAAACTACAGGGTTCATTCAGGACCCCTCTTTGTTTTACCAAAAGAAAGGGTAGAAAGAGCTCAATGTTTTTAAAACAAATTGTGTTCAGTGGAACTAAACTGATCTAGGAACTGCTCCATGGACAATGGGACACTCCCTCCACACCCACTAGTCACCAATCAATCAGTTGGGTTTTTTTTATCTTTTTACAAATTAGGGTTTCACAGGGGTTTGTTTAACAACAACAAAAAAACTTCACAGTTAAATCAAAAACATAAGTTTAAAAACCACTGAACTAGAAGAACTCTAAGATCCTTTCCAGTTCTCAAAGTTCCATAATTTCAGGATCTCTTAAACAATCAACTTTGACATCACTGAGATCAGCAGATGGCTGGACATTCCACTCACTGTTACTACAGTGTCTTAAGCAGCTATGTTGGGGTTACAGTGCTGTGTTGGTTTTGGAGAAACACTAGCAAGCTGAAAAACTGGGTGATATTATAGCTCCAAGTGGCCCTAAGGAACAATCAATGGAAGTAAGATATCCACTTCTGAAAGCATTTACAGTTAAAAAAAAAATGGTCAATGGGTAATATAACTGAGGACTTTTTAGACAGTCTGGCATCCACTACAGATGATTATTTTCAAACTACTTAGTAATATTGCATCAATAGCAGTTCATCTCAACAAAAAAACATTTAGCTTCACATGGTAAATGAATTAAATAGCAATTCTTTTAATGATGGATTAAATTCCACTGTTCAATACAATAATTAAATGCCAGCATTGATTTAAAAAAAAAAAACCTCATTATAATGAAATGAATACCTAAGAGTATCTGGACTCATTACAATACATGCTACCATCACAAGAGATAAATGGCAGCCTGGAAGTATTCTTCCAAAAGGCTAAACACAGCAGACTGCACTGACCTCAGTCTGTGTAATCATTTCCTTTACTGTAATTCCCATGAAGTGCAACCAATGTCAATCATAACAAAAGAATCGACTGAAGAGTCAAAGAATATGCTCGATTTGAGGGATGTCTAATTTGGTAAAAATTCACATTTAAGGGAAAAAATACCTCTTAGTGAGCCAGTTATAAACTGCTGAAATGTTCCTCTATTAAGTCTACCCCCCAACCCCGCAAAAATGGGCTGGGCCTCCTCAGTGGCTCAGTTGGTAAAGACTCTGCTTGCAGTGCAGGAGACCCAGGTTCGATCCCTGGGTCGGGAAGATCCCCTGGAGAAGGGAATGGCAACTCACTCCAGCATTCTTGCCTGGAGAATTCCATGGATAGAGGAATCACTGAGATAGAGCAAAGACTGTAGACTTGCAGGCTACAGTCCATGAGATTACAAAGAGTCAGACACGACTGAGCGACTAACGCGTCACAAAGTAAAAATACTATCCTTTGGCTCAAATATGTATACTATTTCTGCTCATTTAATACTTTCAGCTCTCTGAAGTATAAGTCTGGGTTCTCAGTGTGGAATGTTTGTACACACCACCTTCAGGAATCTGCCTGTAGAGCTGCCGGAGTATCTCTTTAGACAGGCACTTACCCAGATGCTCAAACAGGCAGACACATTTGAAGAACAGACCTGCCTTCCCTCGATGTGCGGAGACAGAATTGAGCATTACTAAGTCAGTGCCTCCCACACCCACACCATGCACATGCGCGTGCACCACACACAACTAAACAAGACAATATGAAAACTGACACAAAAACAGAACCCAAATGATAGAAAACAATGTACTGTTGATGTTCCATTTAGCTACAAGGTAATACATTCTGCAGAAACTTCTCAGAATTGAGAAGACTTCAGCGCCAGATGCCTTTTAAAGGAAGGGATGTTTGGGTATAATTGTTTTCTCAGAAGTATCATCACCTGACAGACATCAGAACGGATGCCAGTTTTCCAGAAGCCTTGGCTACTCAGCTCCACTGTTACTTCTCGCCTCATGGTATTCTTCTGTCGTATTTTTTGGAGTGCTTCCTAGAAAAGAACTCATTATGATGAGTAACCTGACAGTTCTAAAGCAATATTAAGCCAAACATCAAGCATTAGTAAATTAGCTGGATTCATTCACCCTTACATTCAGATAGTCAAAATTCTTCATGCCAAATTAGATTTTAAAAAAATAAAGAAAGGCCTTGGGAATAAGCCAGCTTTTCCTGGTAAATGGATAAGGGAAAAACTAAACTAAAGAAGCTACTCTGACAAGTTCAAATGAAAAATGTCCTTTTGGGGACTTTTTGGTGGTCCAGTAGCCTCCCAATGTGGGGGGGTCCAGTTCAATACCTGGTTGGGGAGCTAGGATTCCACATGCCTCACAGCCAAAAAACCAAAACATAAAACGGAAGAAAAATTGTAACAAATTCAATAAAGACTTTAAAAATTATCCTTGTCAAAAAAAAGAAAAATCATGAAAAAAAAATGCCCTTTAACTGAAAAAGAAACAAAATGTGGTGTTTGGAATCTGAAATCTGCATGTAAAAATTATATTTAAATCAAGCCTTATGTTAAGCATTTACATATAAAAAAGACAATCAGTAAATTAACCAGAAACCCATGTAATTCTCAAAGATGCCTTCTAATTTGCAAACCCTGCAGCAAAGGTATATTTTATTAAAACAAGACAATGATCCAAAACTGCTGCAAGATGTAAACAGGAATTGACTCTTCCCTTTTACCGCCACCCTTCAAGTAATTAATGATAAAAAGTAATTTTATACTTGTATGTTTATTCAATAAAAAAAAAATCTCATAGGAATTCATAATAACAACAGGAACTACCACCACCTCCATCACTAATTAAGTTCCTAATACAGGCCAGGTAGCTCAGACAGTAAAGAATCTGCCTGCAATGCAGGAGACCAGGGTCCTATCCCTGGGTCGGGAAGATCCCCTGGAGAAAAGAATGGCAACCCACTCCAGTATTCTTGCCTGGAGAATTCCATGAACAAAGGAGCCTGGCGAGTTACAGTCCACAGGGTCGCAAAGAGTCTGACATGACTGAATGACTAACACTTTCACAGGCCAAACACCACTGGAGGAAAGTTAAATGGAGTGTCTCCAAGTCCACACCATCATCCTTTTCCCTGGGTGCACCGACAGAAGGACATTTCAGTCAGCCTCTCTCGGCCTTGGTTCCATCTTTCATAATGAAGCTGACTGACTCAAGTCACAAAAAGTGACAACGTCAGAATTCAAACACTTTTCTCAGCTTCAAAACCTTGCTCTTATACTATGGCAGCAGAATAAACCCTCAGTGAGACTAAATCTATGTTGATACTAAATCCATTTTTATTTTTTATTCTTAAATATAAAACACAAGTGATCCTGGAATATAGATAATACTACCCATTAGTAAAGAAATATGGAGTTTGGGATATAAAGCCTCACAAAATCAGTTCACCATACTAAACTAACAGATATATAGAAGATAATCTTTTACAACCCAAGACCAAGAAACTTGAATATGTGGTCCTATGTACAGTCTAATTAATGATAAAATGCTAATCTGGGAAGTTTTAAAATTAACTTCTTAGAGAAGCTATATTCATTCCCAATATCTATTAAAAAAACTGGCCTTTTTAAGGAGAAAATATAGTCCCTTAGCTACTAAAAGATGAAAAAAAATCAATCAGCATACTAACATGAGGAGGGGAGTGAAGTGTAATTTTTTTTTTTAAAGTATCTTTCCATCTTATTCTAAAAGTGTGGTGTAACAACAATCTCAGATAAACCGGAAGTACATCATCATTAGTCATAGGTGAAGAGGGTCCAATACCAACCTCCCTCTGTGCCAGCTTCTGCTTGTCAGTCTGTTTGACTTTTGGACTATTTGCTAGGAGGTGGCGAAGCTTGACATAACTCTTCCATAGTTTCTGGTACCTGAGGAAAAGGACAGATGGACATCTCAGACGAAAAGAAGGCAAATCTAAAGTGCATTCTCATGAACATCCTTAATGGCTGCAGACCTTCATTCTAAGGAAGGACGTGGTCTGGGGGGATGGAGGAGCTGGATGACCAAGAGTCATCCGGGAGCTGATCATTGCCTACCATCCGGAATCTATGAATAAGCTGATCATTATAACCTGGATCAGCCTAACAAATAAGTTAAAGTATCCTGAGAATGAAGAGAATATACAGTTCTTTTATCAATTCACACTCCTGCCAGCTGAGAGTTCACATGAGCCTAATCACATTCTACTAACACTTTTCTGGCAAGAAGGGACTTTCCAAAGATTTTCCCTTATATTGAAACTGCCCCTTTCTTGGCCTTTGCTGGATCTCTCCTTTCTGATAACATTTTTTACAGACAATGGAGGAAAGAAAGAAGTACTTACACAGTGCCTGGTTCATTGCTTCATACTTTTATCCAAAGGGAGGGAAAAAAAGAACAAAACCCTTTAGCCTCTTCTAATATATCAGCCAGAATTGGATTTATGAATTGAAAATCTCCCATGCCCTTTTCTCCCATTATGAATCCTTAAAAAAAAATTAAATCAAGAAATGGTTTGTTTGACAAAGTAGGGAATCTAAACACTCCTGAAGACTCTAATGGTGCTATTTCCCTTCCCACACATCCTCATTTTCTCCCAGCAAAACACTAACGTGCTAGTTGGAAAGTAATATCAATTCTAAAAGCCAGAAGTCATGGCTTCTCCTTCCAACGCAACCCTTGACTTTGCATGGGATGTTGAGCTCTTACTAAGATGTCTCCCCCAAATCTGAACTCTACATCAGTGCAGCAGTGCTAGGAACCAACATGGTGCTACTTTCCTCTAGAAGGCACTGAAAAAAACAGATAAAAACAGTAAGTTCTATAATGATGGATAAAGGAAACTTCCTTAAAGGTTAAAAACATACAGGACTCATACTGACCAAGACTGCCAAGGATAATCTATCGAATAATATGTAGAGAAAATAATTCTTCAGGAGCTACCATAACTTGTTTCATTTGGTAACCTAAATTTGGAAACATGGCTCATTTCAGATCTTAATTTTTAAAAAGAAAAAATCCACTAAAGGGGATTCCCTGCTAATTTCAGCTGTTAGTAGAAGGTGAAATTGGCTAAGACAAACACCGAGAAATATCTTACTGTGGGTCTCCAGCATAACTCAACTGTGCAGGGCGTATCCCAAAGTGAACGATAATCGGAAAAGTAATCACATCAGGGTTGAACTGTTCACGATCCAGTTGATCGATGCGGACAGAGCTTGGTTTCTAGAGAGAGAGAAATCAAAGCCATTTATTCCCTTAAGAAGTCTTTAAGTATTGACTTTAATCTAAGTAGGGAAGAAATTAATCGGATTTTTCCCTAGGAAAGCCTCATCCCCAAAGGGAAAAAAAATGTCATTAAAAACCTTTAATCATAGCAACTACACTATATAAAAACTATAATGTCATCCCTGTAAATGAGTCTGTGCCATTCGGCATAATGAACGATGATTCTGTCCTTTTCTGCCATCTACATAGAAACCTTTAAAAATTAAACTTTTGAAAGGACACCTAGTCAGATATAACTTTTCCTTAACCTCTCCAGAGGCACAGAGGGAGTATTCCACATGACCAAAAGAGACACGCTGGCTTATTCTGCTTGAACTGCACATTTCAAATGGAAAGCTTATTTCCATTCAGCAGGCACACACAGATGCCTCTATGTAATTTTTCCCCCATTAGTTCTCTGTGTACCTTGTGTATTCCTTTAATTCTGTACCTTTACATGAAAGTATGGTGGTACAAAGACCAAACAGTTAAGCTTTTCTTATTATGTCCATGGAGGCCATTCTTAAATTTTAATAGAGAAGACTCAATTTTCATAAGTTTTGTTTCCAAGTCTAATTAAAAAAAAAAAAGAAGTGAACAGCTTGGTTCCTTCTTAAGTTACTAAAGTAGGAGGATCCATTTGTAAAACAGCTTTCATCCTGAATGCTTAAGTTCGTGAAAAGATGGTAAAATCATGGAGTGTATGTTTTAGCAACTCCTTGCTTATACTGAACACTCAGGGCAGTCCCTAATTAGAAGCTAAATTCTGACTAGAAAATTGTGGGGGTGTTTGGCCCAGTTGCTTCAGAGCTAGAGGCTATAGAATTGATCCCCATGGACGCTAATAAGCTTCACTGTATTGCTCAGTAATGCCCAACAACTATGACTTAACAGTCTGGCCTGGTTTGTCCAAGACACAGGGGTTTCAATGCTAAAATTGGGAAAGCCCTCAGAAACTGGGACTAGCTGGTCACCCTACCCACAAATGTAGTCCAAGTAGGTGACAAACTATTCAATAAGAAGATTTGTGCAAATTCATCCACATTAGTGAAAAAAAAAGAAACACCAAAAAAACCTTACACTTCAAAGAATATTTCAATGTCATTTAACAATCAAAATTTTACTAGTATCTTGAAAAGTTGACCTTTGCTCTCAAAATTAATAACTAGGTCGAAAAGGCCAGGTTCTCTCTTCTGAGTCAAAACCCTTTGATGCTCTTTCATGCTCCTCTGCCTACTAGGACCACAATTCAAGTCCCTTCCTGCCTCTGAAGTCACCACAGACCAGATTATGCTGGGCTTCTCTTTGGCTCCATGCTATAGTATCAGGGTTTCCCAGGTGGCACTAGTGGTAAAGAACCCGCCTGTCAATGCAAGAGATGCAAGAGATGCAGGTTTGATCCCTGTGTCAGGAAATGTCCTGAAGGAAGGCACAGCAATCCACGCCAGTACTCTTGCCTGGAGAATCTCATGGACAGAGGAGCCTGGTGGGCTGTAGTTCAGAGGGTTACAAAGAGTCGAACACAACTGAAGTGACTTAGCACGCATAGTATCAACAGAGGAAATAGTGATTTAAAATATTTGCGTGTGTGTGTGTGCGCGCGCACATGCGCGCACTCAGTCACTCAGTTGTATCCAATTCTTTCCAACCCCATGGGCTGTAGCCCGCCAGGCTCCTCTGTCCATGGAATTCTCCAGGAAAGAATACTGGAGTGGGTAGCCATTCCCTTCTCCAGGGGATCCTCTCGACCTTGGGATCTGCATTGCAGGAAGATTTTTAACCATCTGAGTCACCAGGGAAGCCCTTTAAAATATCTGTACTATCTCTTATTTATAGGGAGATAGGGGATGAAATAAGTTCTAGACTTGGCCACACCCTACAGTATCCATCATACCATTTTTATATTAGAATAAAATCCATTCTCGCTAATGACCAAAGTGTTCCCTAGCAGAGGCAAAGTACCTGGGGGGGGAGATTAATTTTAAATTCTGCAGCAATAAAGTACTTAATGGGACCATAATGATTTGAAATTTTTAATAAATTCCCCAATATCCTTATCACTGGGCAATCTTTCAAAGCAAGCACTTCATAGGACAAAATATAGTGCCATGTCTATTCTGTCCTACCCTCAACAGGATATAATGAAAGAATGTTTCATGATACTGAGTTTTCAGGACACTTTTCGCCTCTGCACTAAGACTAAATAGCAAATACTAAAACAAACAAAACAAACAAAAAATTACCTTAAACATGTCCCAAAGCTTGGCACCCAAACCTAACTTTCTTATTTCCAATTACTAACCAGCATAAACCTTTCACCCTGACTAACCTGTGGTTTCCTCAATTATCTTCAAAACTGGCCATACACCAACTCAAGAATGTTCATTCAAACGTGCCAATGACTTATACAATTCCTTGATTCTGTAAAGACCACAGTAGTGTTTATGAAGCATCCCTGGGAGCCTGGCCCAGTGATCTCACCAAACACTACAAGCTTTCCTGACTGGCTTTTTCAGAGATTGGTCCATTGATTCAATAATTCATCACAGACTCCTTTCATATGGATATGCTGTAAGTCTGCAGCTGGACAAGCATCATATATAATCTATATATTTCAGTAGCACCTGGCTCACGTAGTGGGTTCCTCAACAACTGAGCTGAATGATGATCATGGCAAATGGAGTAAATATTCTCTATGCCACTGGCTCAAAAATAAGCAAGGAGTGAACCAGAAGCAACTGGGGAATTTTTTTAACTACAGGTCATTGAGCCTCGCTACCTGGAGCACATGGGATGGGGTCCATCAGGGCATTCTTGTATTTTCAAAAGCTCTCCAACTGATCCTAGGAGTTCAGGAAATTTTAACCATGCCATAGAAGGGAGCCCCAGGGTAAATGTGCTTCCACAATAAATCATGAGTTTCTTCAAGCAGACCCACCAAGGTAAAAAGGATGACTCCCACCACCATCACCCCCACTCATCCTCTGACCCAACTATAAAACTAATAGAAAAAAAAAAAAAAAAAACTAATAGAGAAATGTAAATTCATGCAACTGTTTAAAAGAAGAAAGATTAAATCCATAGTCACACTCTCATACTGCTATGATTTTGTATATTTCTTTTACTCTAACAACTATCTATGTGGCTTAGCAATATAATAGAAATTGCATAACTTTTTTAGTGTTAAACAAGTTTCATGTTTAAAGACATTTTTATTAAACACTTTCACTTTCTAGATTTGTTTAAAATAATCAGCATTAGCTGGAATGTCTGGTTTGCAAATAGCAACATTTTGTTTGTGCAGATGTTACTGTCATGCTACAAAAAGTTGATTTACAGTTTTTATTTTTATGAATCAAGGCTATTAAGCAATTTGGCAGCCTTTCTAAAACAACAGCTTTGTTTAAATAGATTACTCTGTTTCTTTACATAGTAGTATCTTAATTCTCCACTTTTGCAAAACTTTATACAGATAAGATGCCAATATATAACTATCTTATGAAATGATAACATATTTTAGAGGAAAAAATTTAATAATAAAACAGCATGCTCTTTACCATAAAAAACAAGCTATCTAAACCAATTCAGAAGAAAAACTTTAAAGGTCGATCAACATTTAAAATATCAAGTTTTGCTAGAAACCAAAATAAAAAGAAAAGGAAAACACGTTTAGTTTAGTCACACATATACAAATTCAATACAGCATTATTTGCTATAGCAAAAATCTGAGAGCAACTTAGGTGCCTGATAATAGGGGGTTAATTAGTAACAGTGGCTTTTTTTTAAATTACATGCCTAAAGAAATGTAAAACAAAGGAAAAATAATAACTTTGTGCTTGTTGGTCCTGGAGGAGGATAAGAAGGAAAAAGTCTGAATATTAATATTTAATAGTATGGTGCCAATTTTGTTTCAGAACAATATGAAATATGTCTTACTAGAAAAGTGAATAGTATCACCTCTGAAGAACGGAATTATGGACAATTTTTCTCTTCTTTGGGCTGTTTTTCTCTTTTTCTAATTATCTATAGAGATCTATTACTTTTATACTCAAAATAAAATTAGAGCTGAACATAATCTAAAAACTTCAAAATTCTCCACAATAAGCAGAATAAATCTACTAAGCAAATGAATTTACTACTAAATATGCCTTCAGTTCAATTCAGTTGCTCAGTCATGTCTGACTCTTTGCGACCCAATGGACTGCAGCACGCCAGGCTTCCCTGTCCATCACCAACTCTTATGGCTACCTATATGCCTACAAATACGCCTATATTATAATATTTTTCTTATTTACTAAATATTTAAAGGAAAAAAATTACTCAAAGGACAAAGAGCAACGAGTACTTAAATCTTTAAAAACGTTCTGTTAGCATTTTTACGAAACACTCAAACCTGAAAGGAAGGTGACTCAGTCTCTGACCGTCAACATCAGCACATACCGCTCCAGGGTTGGTGACGATCATGCCTTTGCATTCTTCTGCGTATTTCTGCCACTCAAGTTCTTCCCACTGAAGCATATTGGCAATCTCCTCTTCGGGAACCAGGGCTTTGCTACACCGTAGTAAGTAAAGGAGGATCTGGTGCATGGACAGCACTTCTTTTCCTCCATCTTAGGTGACAGTGGAGAGAGAGGGAAAAATAAGAGTACTCAATTAACAGCTAGTCATCTACCCAATCAGGAAAAACAAGACAACGAGAGAAGAGCATTTGTAAAAAGGGAGTTTAGAATTTATATCGTTAAACTATTGTTTAACCGGGTGCCAAATAATAGGCAAGCCATTTGTTTCACTGATGAACAGGGCTCATAAACCATCTCATTTATGAAAATGGCAACAACATTACAAATGATAAAAGGCTCCATTTCTGAGGCAGGAATATAAAAAAGGTGCCTACCTAAATAAATTTAAAACCACCTAGTGTAAAGAACCACAGTTTATAACATACAGAACCATGTTACGTTTTAAATATTTTGTCAGTCTTTATAGGGTAACGGATGAAAGCGACGTTACTGATTTAAGGAAATTCTAAGCTTTTATGAGATACTTATGGATGTTTTCAATAAACTATTGTTGCATTACAGTCTAATTTTTTGGTGCTAATGTGCTGCACCTGCCAGGAGGAACAGAACTAAAGAGCTTATACCAATATCATGAAGATCATTATGGAGTTAGTACATGCAAAAAATACCAAGTATTCTGAGACTTACAGAAACATATATTACCAAGTACAGAGGCTAAAAACAACAAAGAACATAAATCAAGTACCTTGGAAAAACTCAATTAAGCTGGTACTTCGTGAAGCAAAGCCATTCATCTAATATGCACATTAATTTCAGGTTCACAGGCTTCTGCCTTCTCTTTAGGTTTAGCTTTTGTTTTTTTTTGGCCACACTGCATAACACATGGGCCCTTAGTTCCCCAACCAGGGACTGAACTCACGCCCTCCTCATTGGAATCACAGAGTTTTAACTACTGGACTGCCAAGAGGGTCCCTAGGTTTATTAGCTTCTTGACCAGTATGTACAACCAATTTTTCTCTGCCTAGTCCCACCCAAAGGAAGGACAAGAGCCCTGAAGGTGTAGAGAACAGTAACTCCTCTCTCCAAGGTCATAAGACATGCTAGAAACAGCAGTATAGGGCCAAACACTTCATGGAGAAAAAAGGAGACCAAGATGCTGGAGACAGGCAGGCATAAATGAGGGGGTCCTATTAGTGCTAGAACAGTTTATGACACCCAAGGAGTCTAGGATACTAGAAAATGGAAGAAGAGAAAAGATTTTAATTTGAGTTGCTATGGGCTAAGATCTTAGGCCTATACTTTGAAGACAGAAGACAGTAAGGATCAAAATGTCTTTTTGATTTGTGTTTTTCTATCTCAGATGCTGCTCTGGAATTACACGGGATTGCTGCCATAGGGCTACTATATACGTAGGAATGCATTCATTTATTAATCTAAATACACATTCATTCATTCAATAATTACCAGCACCTATTATGTAGCCGGCCCAGGAAACACAGTGCTAAATACCCGAAACTCTTGCATTCCAGAGGACAGAAAGAGACAATAAAAAAACAACTGCTTAATAATAGATCAGAGATGAGGGCTCTGAAAACGGATCAAACTGATCAACTATACATAAAAGGGTGGTCAGCAAAGATGTCTTTGAAAAGCTGCCATCTGACAGACGTGAAAGAAGCAGAGGAGCTCCATGTGGCTACCTGGGAGAGGGGTGTCTCTGGTAGAAAAAATAGCCAAAGTCCGAAGGTGGGACTGACGTGTTCCAGGAACTGCAAAGAGGCCAGCATGGATAGAGCAAATTGAGGAGGAGAATGTAACAGAGGCAGCAGGAAAATTAGATCTTGCAAAGCTTTATAGAGCACAGTAAGAGTTCTGGAAGTGACTCTCAGATGGGAGCATGTTTTTCACCATTATGTGCCTGGCACTGAGTGATCCCATGTAACAATTACGGAAAAAAACAAACAAACAAAAACATAAGTTCCAGGCCTTCAAGAAGCAAGTTGGCTAACGATGATTAATCACAACAGTTCTTAGCGGAATCTTTGCAGGTAATATTCTGAAAAGAGTTCTCTTAATTAAAGACACTAAGTCTCTTTAAAAAAAAAAAAAAAAAAAGAAGAAGTAACTAAAGTAGAAAATACAATCAACCTTCATGAGGGCATGTTCTGTCTACTCTTCTTACCATTATTCACAGCAGTAAAAAAAAAATAAATGGTACGCCTCATTACAAAACATCTGCCTTAACACTACAAGTCACCTTTGATTAACAAACTTAAGGACATATTTCTCAGACTCTGTCTCAACAGACATTTTAATCTGCCTGCATGTGACATGCCTTTCTCAATCAATGATGTTTCCCTCTTTGCTAAGGAGCCCAGCAAATCATAATGCCCCTCGGTCAGTCTGAGTCCATAGTAATCTCTGCTTCTGGCGGGGGGGCCTGAAGTGAGCAGGTGGACAAGAGACCTCTATAGCCAGAGCAAGCTGACTTACACTTTCATGTGTTAACGTAGGGAGCAGCAGGGATACAGGAAACCTAGCCTTCAGAAGAACTGCCACACTGGGGAGATTCTAGGAACCGAGGCAAAGGTAAATCACAGCAAGATTACTAAACAGCGCCGTGAGCTTATAAGGAGACATCAGAGGAGCAGAGTGTCGTTTCGCTATAAGGATTAGAGAAAAACATTCAGATTTTACTTGGGAAGGCTGGAAGGAGAAAAGATATGCAACTCTAGCTATCACATTGGTGCTGGAAGCCACCCCACGGTTACAGGTGGCCAACTTCAGGACACTTCAAATAAATGGGAAAAGGGCACTGAATTTAAAGGGAAAAGAATAAAAAAACTCAAAGAGCTACTGAGAGGGAGGAACACTTAAACTTGCAAACCAAGGGCACTGCCCAATTTAGGAGAAGAAGACCTGTGAGATAAAGAAGGAAGGCTACCAAGTGCTCTGAGAACGCTTCTACCTAGTTTGGATGCAAGGTGCTGATGAGGGAGGAGAGTTTTATAGCTGAATGGAACTAGAAAGAATTTTTTAAAAACATATACACATCAGGCACGAGGTAATGCAGGAGAAACTGTAAACCCATGCTGAAAACTGCTAAATATTTTAAAGAACAGCTAAAATCTAAAAAGATAGACATTTACCAGTGTGAAAAAGTAGAAACTCAGGACAGATAACATGAGGTGAAACCCTCACAGGAATATAAGGAAAGGTAGACAGAACTAGAGAATCTCTCACACCCAGCCTAGCAAAAAGGACATTGCAGAAATATTTGTGGGATGACTTTCTGAAGCAGATAAATAATGTGGCCACTTGCTTGAAGACTGCCATGAATTTACTAATGTTAATGAATTGGCTCTTTTGGTTTGTCTGCTTTGCTACATGTTTATGTTGGAGATTTATGGAACTATGTCACTGAGGGCTAGGAAGTAATCTTTATCTCATTGGCTGAGATAAATAGGACCCGATATAAATGAGAAATTAGAGCGGGTAAGCTAAGGTTAGCAGGAATTCTGCCAGTGCTGGGACTGGAACCGTGACAACGGCTCATTATTCGGGAAGAACTGGAGTTTGTGTTTCACGGAATGAATCTGGACAGTCATTAATGAACTGACAGACCTTATAAACTGTTTCTTAGAGACTTAATTCTCTCAGTTTATATTGCTTGATTATTTATATGGTTATTGGGAGGAGGGGCAATTTGTTAGGGAATTTGTGTTAAGAACATACTGGTTAAATGAGTATTTCTCAAGAGTATAACACTCAGTTTTAAGAAACATATAATACTGTCTTTCCCTACACTGAGAATAACTATATAACTGCATTACCTATATGCAGACATATAATTATGTCTCCCAAATATTACTACAGGTCACCTTTATATAATCTTAAATTTTGAAAACTTTTATTAATAGCACAGAATTTTCTCAACTCTCCAAAAACAAAGCTACATTAAGACACTGTGTCAATTTATGTCTTTTTCCAAACTACATTTCCCTCCTGGGAGTTCTGATATACTCTCGTCCTCTCTGGCCCTCTGTGAGCCATAGACAGCTAAAGAACTACTTCTCCAAAATGAGACAATTTCCAAAAATCAATCTGCTAGAGAGCTGATTTGCAAAACTGATTTGGGATTCTCAAAGCTTTACTACAGCAATGATATAAGGAATCAACAGGCTTTCCCGTAAGTACAGCCTTTCTATCTTGAATTATGCCCTGCCCTAGTCCTGGTTACAGTCAAGATAAAACCTTCAACTGGCTCTAGGAGACCTCATATCAACAGTCTGACTACTAAAGGTGGAGGCAGGGATAAGGAAAGAAACAAAAATTTGAGAAAAGTCTTATGATATCCATAAACTGGTTGTTCTGTGATTTGACTTCTGGTAAACTGACCTGCACTGAAGAATCCTTGGTTTAATCTATTAGCTAAACTTTGGATAAATTTGTATAAAGCAACTGACACAGCTGACTTCAAAGCAGGTCAACTGAGGAACTAGAGAAAAATTGTAATGACTGATAAACTTTCAATCTATGTATTATAATAAACTGTTTTGAACAAAAAGCTGATGAGAATAAGAGGACCATGAAATACATGAAATACTATATAAAAGTTGTTCATTCTCACAGAACTTCAAGTAAGAGGCAAATATTAATAATAACAATGAGATAACATTTTATGTATCAGATGCTAGTAAAACCCAGTGTTGGCAGATGTATCGGAAAAGGGTGATGTCAAAAATGCTGGTTAGAACTCCACACTGAGGAAACCAGACTTGAAAGAGACACGTGTACCCCAATGTTCATCGCAGCACTGTTTATAATAGCCAGGACATGGAAGCAGCCTAGATGCCCATCAGCAGATAAATGGATAAGGAAGCTGTGGTACATATACACAATGGAATATTACTCAGCCATTAAAAAGAATACATTTGAATCAGTTCTAATGAGGTGGATGAAACTGGAGCCTATTATACACAGTGAAGTAAGCTAGAAAGAAAAACACCAATACAGTATACTAACACATATATATGGTATTTAGTCAATTGGTAAAGATAACCCTGTATGCGAGACATCAAAAGAGACACAGATAAATAGAACAGTAAGACTCTATGGGAGAGGGCAAGGGCAGGATGATATGGGAGAACGGCATTGAAGCATGTAAATTATCATATATGAAACGAATCACCAGTCCAGGTTCAACGCATGATACAGGGTGCTTGGGGCTGGTGCACCGGGATGTCCCAGAGGGATGGGATCGGGAGGGAGGTGGAAGTGGGGTTCTGGAAGGGGAAAACATGTATACCCATGGTGGATTCATGTCAATGTATGGCAAAACAAATACAATATTGTAAAGTTAAAAATATAAAATAAACTAATTAAAAAAAAAAAATAAAGAACTCCAAACTATGTCCTCTCTAGAGAAAACTTGGCCAGCTCTTTCCAAATTTAAAATGTGCATACTGTCTTAACACATAATTACTTCTAGAATTCCACCTTATAAAAACACACAAATGCAAAAGGATAGATGCATAAGACTATACCTGAAGCATTTACATGTAATGGGGTGGGGGCGGGGGCGGGGTGCAGAATAGAGACTTCCAAAATACTCCTGACTACAGGAACTATAAAAAAAAAAAAAAACCCGATGTCTATTCATCTATAGAATGCCACACGGGTGTTAAAAATTAAGGCAATGTATTTATATGTGTGTGTGTGTCAGTCACATAGTCGTGTCTGACTCTCTGTGACCCCACGGACTGCAGCCCACCAGGTTCCTCTGTCCATGGAATTCTCCAGACAAGAATACTGGAGTGGGTTGCCGTTTCCTTCTCCAATGCGAATTTTAGTAGTAGTTTAGTCGCTAAGTCGTGTCCAACTCTTGTGACCCCACAGACTGTAGCCTGTCAGGTTCTTCTGTCCATGGGATTCTACAGGCAAGAATACTGGAGTGGGTGGGTTGCCATTTCCTTCTCCAATGTATTTATATAGAGAATGTCTGAAATAGCTGGGTAAAAAGGTCAAGTTGTGTAACATGTTTAGTGTTATCTCACTTACAGAAAAAAGTATAATTCTCTCTATATAGGTTAAAACAAATACAAATCAAACCATTTATAGCACCTACTTATTCTCACACGTCTAGAAGCTGGTGTTCACTCTTTTACTTCATACACTGCTGTACTGCTTATATGTGTGTGCGTGCACACACACATACACACAGAGTGGACACAATTAAGGGCAAAGGTAACACTTCAATTTTGTGAAGAAAGAATGGTCTTTTCAATAAATGGCGCTAGTCAACTGGATGTCATATTGAAAGTAATGAATCTTGACTCATATCTTATGTTATTTGTAAAAACAAATTTGAGACATATTATAGGACTAAATTTGTAGAAAATATAAGATAGTATCTTGATGACATAGAGGTAGGCAAAGTTTTCACAAACAAGATACAAAAAGCTCTAAGCAAAAAGGAAAAATAAGAATTAAAATTAAGAATTTCTGTTCATCAAAAAAACCCACCATTAATATGGTGAAAAAGCAATCACAGAGAAGGTACTGGCAATACATATATTGGCCAAAAGACTCATATAATAAGTATATATACAAATACCTACAAATAAATGAGAAAAAGGCAAATAAAGCAACAGAAAAATGAACTAAAGGCTTGAATAGGCACTTCAAAAATAAACAAGAAAAAAAAAAAGTCAACAAGGAAATGGTCTATGTATGAAATGGTGCTCCATTTCATTAGTCATTAGGGAAATGAAAATTAAAACCATACTGTGATACTTCTGATGCTCATCAGACTAGTTAACTTGAAAAAGAAAGAAAAATGCCAAGTGTTAGTGCAAATGTGGAATAACTTGAACATTTATTTATATTGCATGTGGGACAGTGAAAAGGTACCATCATTTTGGAAAACTGTTCGAAAGTATCTACAAAGCAAAATATAAAAACATCCAGAATTTCCACTCCTAGGTATATATCCACACAGGAAAGCATAAATATGCTCATCAAAAGGCACGTACAAGTTTGGTGAACATATGCGTGCTATCTGAAAGAGTCAAAAACTAAAAATACACAAATGCCCATTAATCACATTCAGGTTAAATACATTTTAATTTAGTCACACTGTGTAATACTATACAGCAATGAGAATGTGCCAACTACAGTTAACTATAACACGTATTTCAAAAACAAAATAAAGAAGAAGATAGAAACAAAAAATATATACAATTCTAATTTTTATAATTCAAAAACAGGTAAAACTAATACATGGTATTTTCAAGATAGAATAGAGGTTGCCTTAAGGAGTCGGGTGGTGACTAGAAAGGGGCTCTTCAATGCTGGTAATCTTGAGTGAGGTGCTGAGTACACAGTCATATTCACTTGGTGAAAATTCACTGAGTCTTATGACAAGTGCACTTTTCAGCATTTGTGTTCTACTTCAATCAAAGGTTTATTTTTCAAAAATGAGAGACAATACCAAAGAGTGAGTAAAAACCACATTCACTCTGATTAGTAACAAAATACACAAATATTTAACTAAGGCACTCTTAAGACCAATTAAATAAAGTCTGTAAACAAGTATTTACTGAGCCCCTGCTATGTGCCAAGGAATATGTTAGTAGTGATACAAGACAGACTATTAACGCCTCAGCCTCATGGAGCTACAGTTGGAAGGAAGGAAGCAAAGAAAGAAAGTCCAAAATGTGAAGAAGACTAATCATTCATATTTTATGGCAGCATAAACTGATGGGATTCTTTTGATAAGAAATTTGGTACTATTTATCATGATTTTTAAAAATATCCATCTACTGGATGAATTACTAAAAATCAGGATGCAAAACATGTATCAGTATGATGACTAGCATGTAAAAAAGTTATGAAGGGAAAAAAACGAAAATGTACATCAAAATGGACACACCATTTTGAACTCACCATTTTCTAAAGATTTTTAGTGATGTCAATATTGTGAAAAATGAATCAACCATAATTTGCCATCCAATAACAAACTGCATTTTATACATTAGGCAATTTTCTGTATCTTTCTGGGTTTTTTTTTAAGTAAGTATATTTTCAAAAGAAAGTCTAATGAAAAAGTCAATTCTGTTTAAAAATAAGCCAAGAGATCTTTTTCTTTACAACAACCTGAGTGCCATCCCTGCATAGTTACAAGAAACATTTTGTGAGAGTTGAAATCCCACAAAGTAAATACCTGACACAGGATTTTTCTTTAAGATGATTTTAAAATAAGTGTGTCCACATTCTCTTAGAGATTTGTTTGGTCATAAAATTCCTAGAGGCAGATAGACACAGAAAGGAAAGGCTTTTCAACAAACTCACTCTAATACCATTTTCTCATAAGTTTACCATTAAAGCTCCATTACAAAATCATAGATTCATTCACTTGAAAAGAAAAAAAAAAAGGACCTGTCAATAAAGTGAAACCAGGGAACTTCCCTGGTGGTCCAGTAGTTAAGACTCCATACTTCCACTGCAAGGGGTGGGGGGACTGGTGGTGGTAAGGGGGCCACAGGTTCCATTCCTGCTCAGGGAACCAGGATCCCACATGCTACGTGGCATGGCCAAAAAACAAAATAAAAAAATAAAGACAAAAAGAAATAAAATATGCAGATATACAAAAGAAAATGTTTTTAATGCATTTTCCAAACAAAATAAACATTAACAACAATACTAAAAATATGATTAATGTTATGTTAAAATAAGCCACTGTGACTGAGTGGACTGAGGAGAGAGAATCAAGGACAAAAGCTGGAGGAAAATCTACACTAGAATGAATAGACGAGATAAAAGCCACAGAGGACAAATCAGCCAGAAGGCGAGTAAGGAGCACACAGCAGGCAGAACACACCAAAAGCCCAGGTATCATATCAGGGAGGAGATGCGACTGAAGCGTGTCCACTGGATTTGGTCTGACATCAGCAGCTACAGTGGGGTGAGGACATGTAAGAGGGAGTGGGATGCCACAGCAAAGCCAGGCTGTGAACAGCCCTGAGTCCAACAGGCTCCTGGATGGCTCCGAGGCATGGGGGAGGCAAGTTCATGAGAAGGAGAGCATGAACGTGGGGCTGAACTCGTGAACTGCTGACATGTAAATGTGGGCAGAAAGCTGACACGCTGAAAAGCTCCCCAGCTGAAATTATAAACCACAGATTTATTGCAGCAGTCATTTTTTTTTTTCTCCTGTATCACCGAGAGCCCCAAATATCGGAAAAGAAAAGGCAAATGGTTGAACTGACATTTCCACGGAAGGTGGTGGTTACAGCACAAGGGGCTGAGGCCACTAGAGCTGAGAGACTAAAGTCAGAGGATAGGACTGAAGCAGGAAAGCAAAGAAAGGTGGCTACACACATTGAGAAAAAAGAAGATTCAAGCGGAAGCAAAGGGAATAAGGAAATGAGAAACTGGAAGTTTAAGTGGCTGTCACCAGAAAGTGAGACACAAGAATGAGATTCTAGGGAATAATTCACTTAGGATGGTGAAGATTTTACAAACAAAAAGGCATCCAAATATTTCATTAAAAGCCCAACCATTTAAAAAAAATACTAAATACAATGCCATACCTCACAGCTGGCCTCTTGACAAAAATTTTAAAAACAGTTAAAATATTGCTTTAAAAAACATAGCAGTCATATGTTTACTTATATATATGTTTAATTTCATGAGAATTGTTCTTCACTATAAAATGAATAAAAGTATATGTCAAAAAAGAAAAAAACTCCCATAATACCACTATCTTACTACAACTATTACTGCAGTTATGTTTAGCATAGTTATGATCATACTGTTTATAAAATTTCATAAATTGTTTTCTAATTAACTATATGCATTTTTTAAAGCCACACACATTTTTCCACTTTAATTTTAATACTTGCATGATATTTTATCAAGTAGACTCTCAAAATTTTGAAATCAATTCTCTCACTGCTCATCTAATTTGGGGCTATCATAAATTATGCAGGGGTATAAATCAGCATGTATAATGTTACATTTTCATGCCTCACCTGAGAAGTAGATAATTAAGTGTCTGAGGTGGGAAAGTTGTCCCTAAAGATTGAAAGGAGAACGGCTTATTTTCAGATGTACTATCTCACCAGGTCACTGACAAGCCAAAAGATTTACCTGGAAGAAATCTTACAAAACGTGGCATGAAATGAAATCTTGGACAGCAGGGAGGGCTGTCTTCAAACAAAGGACCTAAAGCAAACGAGTGAAAAGGAAAGAAAAAATAAATAAAACTGCCTTGAGAAACAAACACCGAAACTTAATTCCCAAGATTTATGATAACTAAAGAAAAACACCAACACCAACAGAAGTAGGGACATAACAAACACTGCCCCCACTTCTACTCAATAGCTAAATCAATCATGCGGTAACTGCCCCAAACATCCCACGAAGACTGCAGTGAGGAGACCCCCCCAAAGGAAGGGAAGAATGAAAGCCCCAAGGATATATACAGTATATGGCATAAACAGTAAAACTAGTTTTAGAAATCCAAAGGTATAAAAACTTCTGTTATAACTGAACTATTGCATGATATAATATGCTTATGTTTTCACCGTGTCCCATTTTAATCAATACAACTGGGGGAAAAAAACAGAGAAATACTATTCAAAATTTGGTTTGAAAAGCCGTTCATCAACACGCTGTTTTAAAAATAAATAAATAAATAAATAAATGTCTGATGGAATAGAGGCATTTCCAAGAGTGAACTATTATCCAAGAACCAAGTATCAAGTTTTGGAACTGATGTAGCATACAGTGTGTGTGTGTTTTAAGAGTTAACTAAAGTTCTGTTTTAATGAACTGTCATTTTGGAAGAAGTTTATTATAGTAAAGTCTAACAGACTTAAGATATTAACTAATGAGATTTCCCCAATGCAGACAAATCAAGGTAGTTACTCAACATAACTGATACCAGGTACCAGTTACTTAACAATTAATGGTAATCTTCCGTAATGGACATGGTCCATCTGTAGTTAAATGAGACCCGTAACAACTCATTTATGTCAAATGATAAGAAGCATGCCTATGAATAATAAACTTTTCCCTGTAGTTCAAAAGTGAGAGGAATTTCAACTATGTACCCCCACTTTTTTACAAGTTTTCACATAAACCACAACATTCTCCCACAAGCACTACACTTTTCTTTAAATCCTATTTACCTTTGAGATTCCAGTCGTACAATTCCAAAATATCTCTGAATAGGAATAATGAAAAGAGTTCAAGTCCTTTCACACAAAAATTCTGAAAAATAAACCAGAAAACCAAATTACTGTAGTATTGCAACTATATATTAACTGATGCTTCAGCTTGTTTAAGTGTTTTAAAAAGTGTCTACTGCAACTGTACAGTTTAATTTCCTAAAAAAACTTGGCCACTGTCCTATAGCAGCTCAGTGTCTTGAAACATTCATGAAGTAAGCAATAATGTCATTAGAATTCCTAAGAAGATGTAAGCTTGGCCCTTCTCAATGTACAAATAAAGTGATGTGAAATTTAAAAATCAAAGTCTCTTTTATGTCATATTTTTCTAACCCAATTATAAAACATACCAGAATCTCTTAGGGACTTTCTGTTAATTCAAATTACACACTGAGCAGCCAGCTCTGATAGATTTCTCCCCAGGACCGCGCCCCACCCCCCTCCGCCACCTCTGCTCACCTCTACCCCTCAAAACACCCAGAATCACTATTGCCAAGTTACCATAAATTAGAGGTCTCCATGCCAAAAAAGCTCCAGCTCTTAATGAAGGCAAATAAAGGGCTACGAAAAACGATACAACTTTGTACCAAAATTTCTGTTGTAAACAAGCTTAACAGATGATATATCTGCAAGTGAGACTTGTCTCATAATTCTTCCTCCTACTTGTTTTGCTCAGGGTTCATAAATCACCCTGCGTGAAATCACGCCAGAAGTCATCAACTTTTACAATAGCAAATGAAGGCTTATGACCTTAAAAATCAAAAGGAAGCAAAAAAACCCTTCCAAGCTGAAGAATGAAGGGGCAGCCCTTTCTCCTTAATTCTTTTTGAAAGACAGGTAGAATTAACAGGACTTGCCCAGAATGAAATAGGTGCAGACTAAGCATGCGTGTCATGCTCATCAATCCCCGTGGGTGCTCTGCTGCCCTCGACAGAGCCGCACTGTTAAATAAGACTTGCAAGAGGAGCCAGGGGCTCAGGAAATCGACCCCGACTCCAACACAATGTTAAGTGCACAAGCTTGTTTGCTGTCTAGTTGTTATTTCTTAGCGTGATTTGTTGACACCACTAAAGTCAAGACCAGGCAATGAATCATTCTGAGATTCACATTAATCTTGCTTTGGAATTTTAAACCTCTTGCATATATTTAGATAAATCTGCTCCTGAGCATCCGCAGTGAAAAACAATTAGGAAAAATATGTAAATATATGGGAAGAAAAATGAACCAAGCATTGATCTTGTCACTGGAGATAATGAATAAGATTATCCCAACAGCTATCAGATTCAGTTTCACTTTTCTCATTTCCTCTTTGATAACAACCAGTAACCAAAAGCTGTCCCTTGTCCAAAACAAACTAGAAACAGATGTAAAGTTACCATCACATAACTTTCAGTAGCTGCAACAGGAGAAACGGGTTCAAAAATAGGTCAAAAGTTGGAAAATGACCTGAATTTTAACCTCGTTCCTAAAGCTACATCTGACTACAGTTACGTCTGACTGGTCTTTTTCAACAGTGAACACAATATATTAATAAAAGTATCCTTATAGCAAAAAGCCAGAACTGGTCAAGTTCAGTGCTTTAAAGATATATAACTATGGAATAAACAAAAGAGCAAACTGCATCAAGCTGTTAAATAATCTTCTCTCTTACCTCAGGCATCATCTCTTCGATGAAATGAATCGTGTAGTCTATGTTGAATCTAATTACTTTACACAGTGGAATCTGTAATAATAAGAAGGAGAGGGTCAGTTTCAAAATGCCTTCCTGTGCTCACCACTGTACACGTATTCACTACCTGACCCAGAAGGCCATGAACCAAATGAGAAAGTTTCACCTTAATCTAAGCTGCTAACAATACTGCACATGAAGCTTGACCACAACTGCTGGATTTTAATGCAAGAACTCAGCTGACCTGGTCTCTACAGGAAACCTGCATAATGTTGGTGTTTAATTAACTGTATTAGCAGCAGCAACACAAACATGACAAGAACTCATTAAATCCAAATATATTGCCTCTAAAGAATTAATAAAACCATGAATACTTCTTTCTCTCAGGTTTTTAAAACCTTTCAGAATCTTCAGCTCTTCAGGCAGATCCAGGATAGCAGGCTGACAATTCATCAGTTACAGATTCATAAGTCACTGAAGTACACACACCTCATGCTGCCTTTCTGGCTCTGGAGCAAAAGCTATCATGGCAATAAAAATAATAATAGCTAACACTTCCTAGCTCGGTAGGCCCTGTTCTACTGTTTCATATACTGTCACTCATGCAGCCATCCTGTGAGATAGGTACAATTATTCTCCCTAGTGTATAGTGGAAGAAACAAAAAACAGAGAAATTAGATACTTTGTCTAAGGTAATGTACATATGTGTGTTAGTCGCTCAGTCCTGTCCAACTCTTTGCGACCCTATGGACCATAGCCCACCAGGCTCCTCTGTCCATGGGATCCTCCAGGTGATAGTACTGGAGTGGGTTGCCATGCCCTCCTCCAGGGGATCTTCCTGACCCAGGGATCAAACATGTGTCTCTTACATCTCCTGCATTGGCAGGTCGGTTCTTTACCACTAGTGCCACCAGGTATCGGGTGAATTAGAAATCCTTGCTCCAGACCCCAGTTCTAAGCCACTAGGGTATCCATCTCTCATTACCTGTCCTAATACTGTCCTAATATCTGTCCTAATACTCAGGGTATGTGTGAAGATGAAGGAAAGCTCAGATGAAATAAATTGACATCTGTCTTGCTTTACCAATGTATCATCAGATACCAGCCTAGTGCCTAGATTTAAGAGGTTTTCTCTAGGCATATTTTTGAATGAACGGAGGACTGAGAAAGGGAGGGGTGTGAGGTTAGAGCAGTGGTTGGCTGAGAAGCTGGGGAAAATAATAGACACAGAAGCCCTAGAGATGTGTTAAGTAGGCTTTTCTGGCCACTCGATCTGTCCATAAGACGATTTTATATAAATGTCTTTGTTTTTACAAACCACAGCAATTAGAAAGATACAAATTTTAATTCCACCAGCAAAAGGAATGGTAAGAAAAACAAACAGTGTTACAATGCCATCTACTGGAAATCTTTTCTCAGAAATGAAGTTTAGCTCTTAGGTGCTTTTTTTTTTGAAGGAGAGTGGCTAATTTAAGTGAAATTCATAATTAATAAGACATCCATTTTCAACTTTCTCGTGGTAATGGGTTCTAAACCAGCTGAAGCGGCATGCTAAGGCCACTATCATTTTTAAGTTCTTCTTTCTTCTTACAAGCATTTAAAAATATTTGAGCATATTTATGAATAATTTGTGCAATTATTCATAGTTTTAAAATACATTACTATCAACCAATAGATTCATAGATACTCTAAAATAGGCCACACCCTCTATCTTTTAAAAATGCGGGGATCTAAGACACAAGCATGTAAACAAGCATAAATAGAGTATGATACAGTGTAACCTGTCAGTGCCATTAACCAAACAAACAAAATACTGAATAGTATAAAGTACAAAAGAATCAAAGAGGAGGTAACATTTGAGTTGTCTTTAAAGATGAGAAGGAATTTTCCAGATCATCCAGAAAATTAATTTGGAAAGAAAAAGGTGTTTGTTTATTCTTTTAAATTCATTTTTATTGGAGTATAGTTGCTTTATAATGTTGTGTTAGTTTGTATTGTACAACAAAGTGAATCAGTCACAGATATACATGTATCTCCTCCCCTTTTTGATTTCCTTCCCATTCAGGTCATGACAGTGCATTAAAGAACAGGAATTTAGTTTCCAGCAAGACAGAGAAAAAGGAGCTGGGGCCAAAACAGGTCATTTCGCTCTTCAGGAGTGAAATGCATGGAGACAGAGACACAAGGAAATTCTAGAAAGTATGAACTATATTCTGCAGATCTTATAAACCAGGTTAAGGATTCAGAGCTATCCTTATGGCAACAAGAAGTCATTCAAGTGCTTTAAGTAAGAGACCAACACAGTTTCACATGGATGGCCTGCTGTGTAAACAGGGTGGGAAGGACGTACAGAGGAGCAAGGCAAGAGACCAGGAGTCTAATGGAACAGCCCAGGAGCTGTTGAAGAGAAGTCCAAAAGGAAGGGGAAGAATTTTAGACACAGGAGATGGGACAGAAATACACAGTGACCATTCTGACCTGGAAATGAGAGAGGAGAGAGAACAGAGGATAATTTCCAGGTTTCTAGCCTAAGGGAATAGATAGGTCAGGACAACATCAATACAAGCAAATTCACAGGGTGTAACCCAAAGCCCCTTAAACTCAGTATGTAGAGAAGATGACCAGTTCAGTTTCACACAAGTTGAGGGTGAGGGACCCGAGGGGACATCAAGGTGGGCCTGTCCAATGCGCAATCTGAAATGTGAGTGTAAAGCACAGAGCCATGTGTCACAGCTATAAATATTAATGTCAGAACATGCATGAGAGGAAAAATCATGGGTGACATTGCATTACGTGGGGAGTGCATTCAGGAGAGAAAGGAATAGAGTGCTTGGGAAGAGTCAAGAGGCAGAGAAACAGCAGAAGTGTAAACTTTACTCCTTCCGCTCTGTGCAACAGCAGCTCTGCTGATGATTAATGCAACTATAGTCCCTTCCTCAATGCCTTCAACTAAAATCACTTTGGGGGACTCCTTCTTTAACCTCTCCTCTTATACATGCTATATTTTCCTTGGGGAAGTCACCCATACCACTAGAGCCCTTCTCAGACACACAAATTTGGGAAGGCAGAGTCTCCTTTTCTATTCAAACTTTCATCTCTAAGACTCAAAGAGAACTTGTCCTTTTCCTATATATTGGGAACTCAGTTGATCAAGAGCTCAGTCGGCCAATCAAACAATATAAAAGCCCTTGATCTTTTCTTAAAACACGTTTGAGTAATGACTAACACTAACTCCCATCTCACCCTACCAGAAACAAACCAAAAAACCATCCCTAAACTTCTATATGCTAACTACATGGAAAAGGAAATGGCAACCCACTCCAGTATTCTTGCCTGGAGAATCCCATGGATGAGGAGCCTGGCAGGTTATAGCCTATGGGGTTGCAGAGAGTCGGACACAACTGAGCAACTAACATACAAACTTCTATATTCTAACTCTACTATTTCCAGGGACTAAATGACTACAATCCAGGACAGTGAGGCCATTGGAAATGGAAAGCCAATTAAGGCAGCAGGGAAAGGATCACGGTGTTTCTTTGTGCTTTTGAGGTGGGATAAAATATTATGTATGTAATACACAAATCTAGGTAACCATAGTTATGTTAGTGAAGTCCTTAAAAACACCAGGTATTATAAGTAATAACAAATGTATTACATAAATAGATAAAATTCTCCTGGAATGCTCTATACTTAGCCAACAAGGCTTTCAATCCACTTTAATTCAAGAAGACCTTAAGAGAACCTGTCAAAACTAAACTGGGTTGAGATTCTAACATTACCATCATTTACATGCCCTTCATGCTGATGTGTTCTCTCTGGCAAGAAAATGAATCAGAACAGTAAAGCGATTTAATAATTCTTTTTCTTGGGAGGCTATTTCAAATTCAAGAGGCCTTTGATGGATCTAATTCCTGTGAACTGTATAACACTCAGCTTAAAACTCGATTTATTTTATCAACATCTCTAACATAAATGATGGGGCTTATCTTCTCATTACAGAGTTAAGTTCTCAAGTTCTGAGAGCTTGAATATTTATATATATATATATACACACACACACACACACACACACACACACACACACACACACACATGCTGAAGCCAGGAATTTTTCAGTCCTATCTTTTATTTTATAGCAACAGTAACAACTGCAATTAATTTCACACTAGCAGCCTCTCTGCCAAAACCATGTGCTGAGAAACTTGAATAAAGCTCAAAGTCACTCCCAGGTCACATAAGTACTAAGAATCAGTAAAAAAAAAAAAAAAGAATTAGAAGAAAAACTCAAATGTCTGTCTGACATCTTATCCAAAATAATAAGTGCCAAATGTACTGTGTATCAAACATCATGATAAACACTTCTCATGTGTCGTCTTATTTATTTTTTATAAAAGCCAGTAAGAGGACCACAACTAATAACCTCTATTTTACAGATGAGAAAAGTCAAGGTTTATAAAAATTGAAATGTCAAATCATACAGCTAGTAAATAGAAAACCCTCTCTGAAGCCATACAGCTTTCCTTCTTTAAAGTGACCCTAAAAGTTAAAATAAGATCTATATTACTCAAAGGGAATTAACAGATAAGACAGACAGTTTTCAAGTATTTTCAAGGCAACTAACTTTATTGTGTTTGCAAGTCCTCTGAGGGGAAAAAAGAAGAAATGTATCATGTAGGGGAAAGTTGGACTAAATGACTTCCAAAGGCCTTTGCAACTCTAAGACTATGAGATTTAGTGTAACAAAGGTTTTAAGGGCCTAACTGAAACATTTAAAAAGTAATAAAATAAGAAACCTCCAAATTTAAAAACGTCCTAGTGCCTTTTCATAAAAATTGTTTCAAAATTGTCTGAACAATCTAAACATCCATTGACAGATGAATGGATAAAGAAGATGTGGTACAATGGAATACTACTCAGCTACAAGAAAGAACAAAACGGGGAGGGAGGTTTAGGAGGGAGGGGACATATGTATACCTATGGCTGATTCATGCTGATATTTGACAGAAAACAACAAAATTCTATATAGCAATTCTTCTTCAATTAAAAAATTAATTAATTAAAAAAGACAGAAATAATGTCATCTGAGGCAACAAGGATGCAATTAGAGGTTATCATACTAAGTGAAGTAACTCAGAAAGAGAAAGACAAATGCCATACTGTGTCACTTACATGTGGAATCTAAAATATAGCGCAAATTAACCTATCTACAAAACAGAAACAAATACACAAACATAGAGAGCAGATTTGTGGTTGCCAAGGGAGAGGGGAAGAAGAGGGATATACTAAGAGATTTCAAACTATTACACTTAGAATGGATAAACAACAAGGTCCTACTGTGTAGCGCAGGGAACTGTATCCTGGGATAAACCATAATGGAAAAGAATATAAAAAAGAATGTATATGTGTGTATAACTGAGTCATTTGCTGTACAGCAGAGATTAGCACATCATGTAAATCAACTTTACTTCAATTAAAAAAAAATAATCCAATTTAAAATTTTGTAAGTATGGATGGTGATGGTTGTTAATTAGACTTATCATGGTGATCACTTCACAATATATACAAATACTGAGTCATTATGCTGTATATCTGAAACTAGTAACATTATATGTCAATTATACCTCAATAAAAAATATAGTTCAATATTACATGATTTTCTATATTATGGTTCACCCTAGAGATATGTGATATGTATTATCAAGTGATTTTATTTTTACACTTACAATGTAATCATCTTCTCAAAAAACATCCTCTGAGATAAAATATACTGTGGCATAAAGAAAATCTCATTCAGAAACAATTTGTTTTAAATTAGTATCACTACTATGGAATCATGTCTACTAAAAAAAATAGAAAGTGGAAAGATTAGACAAAGATTTTATTCTTTACTCTCCAATGGAACAGAATTTCACATTTCAAATAAACTAAAGTAACTTTTCAAACTGCAGATAAAAATTCTTTTAACTAAACCGGAAAGAATTAAAGAACATTCTACTTCGATGTACATACACTGTAGCTATAAATTCAGTAAGTTCTATAGCAGTGTCTTGACTGGCTCATGAATACGTCTACATTCCCTTCTTGAGTCACCAGTGAATTCCACTCTACATCCAACTAGAATACACAGTAAGTGAGACAACCCCTAAGAAAGCCAGCTTTGAAACAGAAAGATTTTGACTTACAGATACAGGACTTCCATCTGAACCGATTACCAACAGATCGGCCTTAATACCTGTATAAGAATATCATGGATCTGTATGTCAAAGTCTTAAAGAGGACGTCTTCCTGGGATGCAAAAGCAGAAAACTATGAAGTTAACTCAGGCTCCAGATGTCCTGAACAAGCTCCATTTCTTTACCTATGACTCACAGACTAAGTAATAGCTTCTCCTTAAAACTTTCCAACTCTCTTTTGAAGGACACCCACCCCAAAATAGTTTTGACACATTACTCTACAGTTTATCCTTCTTTTTCAATCTTTCACACTCTCAAAATGTTATTCTGATACATGTTTACTTACACCATCTAATGTGGACCAAACCTGTGACTCATTAGCACAGATGTCACACTCCCACCTGACACACACTGCCGCTGACTTCCTGTAGCTTAGGCAAAGGGATGTAAAGTAGTTGTTACTTAGAAGTCAGATGAAAAAAAATTTCCTCTGACTTTTAGAAAGAAAGGGGGCACAGGGAAGGAGAAAGCTGGCCAATTAGCACATACTTACATTGGTCAGGGGGGCATGTGCAAACATAGAAAATCCTTCGAAGATATACTCATGATCATCATATTCGATGACAGTTGGCCTGTCAGTCTAAAAGCAAACAGAAACACGAAGCATGAACAAATGATGTGACTTGCATGCACTGTATCTATCAGGACACAAAGCAACCAACCAAAGCAAGCAAGTACAGACTCCTGCTCACGTTCTCCCAAACACCAGGGAGAAACTTTATAAAGAAGTTTAATTCTAGCTTAGTAGGATTCTCTGACTTCAGCTGTATACTAGACAATCAAGGAGGTTTATTATGGCTGCCATAAAGGGAAAGAGGCTACATGACTTCATTTTCTAGGAACTTGTTTAATCTCATAATGCTACCAGTCCTGTTCTTACTAAACTATATTTCTAAACTAACAGAAGTCCTAACAAGAAAAAGATAATAACATAGCCAAATCAAAGCTCAAAGTAGAGAAGACTAAGCATCACAACAGTCAAGATGAGCTAGCCTGGAAGGCTCTGAAAGGCCCCAGGGTGCCAGCAGCGCCTTCCCTCAACAGTTCCATCCCCAGACCCTGCAAGGAAAAGCCCAGCCAGCAAACACTGTAACAAACCAATTCTTGCATAATGTCAAAGGTCTTAATTACCTGAAAATAGAATTTAATTAAAATATACAAATGTTGATCTAAGCATAAGAGATTCTCTTCATTAAGCCATTCTTATGGTCTGCCATTTTTAATCCTAAATGCTAAACATGGAGCAAATGATCGAGATTAGAAACCTAAAAGACATGGTTTTTTTACATAGATATTGAACATTATTCTTTTAAACATTTATATATATATAAATATTTATACACACACACACACACATATATATGAAAAGCTTAGGTGGGTAGGAGGAACTAAAGAATATCCAAATGCACATTATTTGTTTTTCCAATATTACTGTTACTTCCCATCTGAATAACTCAACAAAGTTGTCCTAAATTAAATATAATGAGAGAACTTCAAACGAAATAATAATGGTACAGGCATTTTGGAAAATAGTTTGGTAGTTCCTCAAACTACTAAACACAGATTACCACACAATCCAACAACTCTAGTCCTAGATTTATACTCAAAAGAAAGGAAAACATACATCCACACAAAAACTTGTAGATAAATGTTTATAGCAGCATTATTCGTAATAGCCCAAAAGTGGATACCACCCAAATGTTCTCTGACTGATGAATGGATAAATCAAATGTAGTATATCTGTACAGCAGAATATTATCTGGCCGTAAAAAGGAATGAAGTTACATATTACATCATGGATGAATCTTGAAAACATTTTGCTAAGCAGAAGAAACCAAAATGATCACACACTGTATGATTCTATTTATATGAAATATTTGGAATAGACAAATGATAAAATACGTTAGTAGTTGCTGAAGGCTGGGGAGTAGGAAAGAATTGACTGCTAATAAGTACAGGGTTTCTTTGGGAAATGATGAAAATGTTCTAAAATTAGATTGTGGTGTTAGTTTCACAATTCTAAATATCAAAAAATATATATTTTAAATGGGTGAGTTATGATATATTAATCATATTCAATAAAGTTGTTAAAATAGATAATTATTAATAATCTAATTCTGAAGGACTTCCCGGTGGTCCAACGTCTAAGACTCTGGGCTCCCAATGCAGGGGACCAGGGCTCGATCCCTGGTTGGGGAACTGGATCCCACATGCCGCAACTAAGAGTTGGTATGCTGCAGTGAAGATCCCGAGCACCCCAATAAGTCCTGGAACAACCAAATAGTGTGCCCAGTCATGTCCAACTCTTTGTGACCCTATGGACTGTAGCCCGCCAGGTTCTGCTGTCCATGGGATGTCCCAGGAAAGAATACTGGAGCAGGTTGCCATTTCCTTCTCCAGGGGATCTTTCCAACCCAGGGATAGAACATGGGTCTCTTCTATCTCATGCATTGGCAGAAGGATTCTTTACCAGTGTGCCACCTGGGAAGCCCTTATACTACACCTGATCTTAGCCAAAAAGCTGAGAAGCAATCAATAATAAATAAATAATAAATAAACATTTACTATTCCTTCAAACAGGAAAGTAACTTTTATGTAGAAAAACATCAAAAAAATCTAATTTTGAAACTGAAATCTCTTGAGAAAAAATGTAACCAGAATTAATTAATTATACTGCTATGAATAGCAGTATAGCACAGTAACACAGCATACAGTCGGGTACTACAGAGTCAGTCTGCCCAGGTTCAAGTCCCCACTGTGCCACATGTTGCCTGGATAATCTTCAGCAAGTTACTTAACCTTATTTGTAAAACATGGACAACTGTCCCATCTGCATACTGGGGAAAATAATACCTACTTCATCAACTTTCTGTGAGAAATAAGTTAATACAATTCAAACACAGAATGGTGCCTGGTACCACAGTCAACAAATATTAGGCTTTTACTGTCATAAATGCAACAGTTATGGGTTACTAGATAATATATAAGTTATTTGCCAATTTTTAAGAGATGCACAAGTGTTCTATGCATTCTTCCAACTCCATAGCTTCAACAACCTGTCCATAATTCACTGGCTATTATGAGGTACCAACAATATAAAAGAAAAACTACACAGAAATTAGTATAATGAGAGGAAGCCAAATTAAAGTCATTATGATAAAGGCCAGTTTTATCAGCATAAAAATAAAATATTTTTTTTAAGAACTGAATCCACACTTAGCCTATTCACACTTCAACCTATTCACACACATAGATCCTATTTATATTTTTTAGCAAATGAAATAGATTTTGGTAGGAACTTACTAAAAAGTTTGTGGGAGGTGAGACTGTAATTCGATAGTGGAAAAGCCTGCCCGCATTGTTGGTCATAGGACGACAGGGCTTGATGGCCTGAGGGGAAAAACAAAAGTAAGTTTAAGAGTAAAGTGGCAAAATATTGTTACTCAAAACTAAACTGTATTTTCTAGATTTGCATCTGACAAAAGAGGTTTTGTGTGTGTTCCTTCACAAACTGGTAGGAAAAGAACGGTATTCACTTTACCATTAATTGAATGGATAAACATGGGCTGGTTGGTCACTGGTATTCAACCTACCCATTCACATACAATACAAGGGGTTTGAACAACATAGAGATATTTCTAGAGCTGAATTTCCATGACGATCTTCCTTTTCATTTGCAAAATAACACAATAATTGACCTTGCTAACCTCCCAATAAACCAAAAAACAAAAAGAACCATCTCAGAAGTAATAGCAGTAGGCTATAACAGGAAGGGGAACAAAGTGATATGGTTAAATATGCTGAGTAAAAATAGAAGGAAACAGAAATGAAGGAAGCACAAGAACTGGTGGAACAGAACATGCATGGAGCTTAGGACAAGGAAAGGAAAGCAGCATCGGCAGGATCACTGGGTACTCTGACAGACACAGCGACGTGCGACCCAGCCCACCCTCAGGGAAGGACTTGCTGCCCTCTGTGAAGAGAGTGGACAGCAGTCTCCAGCTGTCGGCTCCTTCAGGATCTGCGTCATGAGCAGAGCCCCCTCACCTGATGTCAGGTATATACTGAGCGAGACAGAGGTACGAAGGCCCAGCCCCCGCGGCCCACCTTGAACGGGCGATACTCATTCCTTGGGTCATCACCAGGTTGACCGGGGCTTTGCTGGGGCCGACTCACAGTTCGGCCAATCCCTCTGTCCAACCCTGCTCATACCCTCTTCCACTCACAGGTGAAGATCCCTGAGAAACATCATGCACCCCAGACTCCACCTTAGCATCTGCTTCCGGAGAATCCGGGGGGTGACAGCAGGTACCAGAGTTGATCCAAGAAAGCAAGAGGTAAGATGAGGTTTTGGAGCTGAATCACTTGCCATCCGACTGGCAGTGAGGAACCCACCACAGTGCCTGGTGGCACACACAGCCCCTGGCACCAGATAACACACCAGCTGAAACTTTCAAAGATGCTCAGTGGGAGACTGTACCAGTGGAAGCGGGTGCAATGCGTCAGGTGTTGAAGACCCTGAGTGACCGGAAGCTGTACGGATAATAGGATGGATGACTACTGCCGAGCCCCACTGATGCTCTACCTTGTTCCTCAAACCTTAGGATGATCTCAGACTGCTTCCTCCTCATGCCCAGAAGTTTCTGATTCAGCAGCTGAGGCAGGCTTGAGAATCTGCGCATCTAATAAGGTCTGAGGTGCTGCTGATATTAGTCAGAAGGCCTCAGAGAACCACTGCTCTGCAGAAATGCAGCAGGAGAGGAGGAGGAGGAAAGGCAGCTGGGAATCAGACACAAAATGAAAGCAGAGGACCTGCTGAAGGCCCACTAAGAGGCTCCCATCACCAGCAGTGAGAGGTCAGGGAACGCACCAGGACTACGTCTGGGGCTCACCTGTCAGAGTCAGTGGGCCTTAGAGACTAATTAACAACCATCCACCGTAGGTCTGTTATTCCAAGGTCAGGGCTATGGAACCCGGGATGAGGACATACAGGTTTTGACACCTTGTTGTTGTTTAGTCACTCAGTAGTGTCCGAACCTTTGTCACCCCATGGACTGAAGTCCGCCACGCTCCCCGCCCATCAGATTTCACAGGGAAGATTTCCCACTGAGTGGGTTACCATTTCCTTCTCCATTTTGACTCCTTAGACTCCTCTAAACCTTCTGAATTTTCAGAGGCAGCCTAGCCTTGTCTATGAAGAGCAAGCACTCCCATCTGAAGACAAGGAAGCCCCTGAAGGTGACATTGTCCTTGCCTCCCCCACCCCCACCGGAATTGACAAAATGGGCAGACGGGGCCACCTCCCCTGGGGCCCTTGATCTGTGGAGTAAGAGCCACCATAATGGGAAAGGTCAAGCAGAACCCAATCTGGACATCAAAAACAGTATGACTCCGGGGGGTGGTGGAGATCAGTGCCACCCTTAAGGATCCAAATGACACAAGCACGACTGCCCCATCACGGTCTGTTTAATTCACCAGTCTGGGCCCTAAAGAAATCAAATGGATCCTGGCAGATGACTATAGACCACAAGAAGCTCAACCAAATAGCTCCGACTGCACCTGCCATGCCAGGTGTTACAGCGCAGTTTTGGCAGATGAACGTGATCTCAGATACAAAGTGTGCAGCGACTGACCTGCTGAATGTATTCTTTCCTATCCCAACAGAATGAGGACCAGCTCTGAAGAGAACTGGTTCACGTTCACACGGAATAGACAACATTAATGGTTTTGCCACCAGCTTGTGTGGCTTCTTCTACTCACAGTCATAGTACAGTACAAGGCGCTCCTGACCTTCTAGAATACTGCAGCATGTTATACAGCTCCATTGTATCTTTGACATTATGCCGACTAAGCGAAAAGTCTCGGTACATGCTCCAAAGGGTGGGAGAGAAACCCTGCCAAGATTCAGGGCCTCCCACAGCCACACCATTTTTATGAGTCAGTGGTTCCAAGACAGTCATCCAAAGTAAGACAAAACTACTGCCTCTCCCCCTTCCCACAATGAAGAAGGAAGCAGAATACCAAGTGGGCCTCTTCAGGTTCAGGAGGCAGTGCCATCCTCAGAAAGGAATATTACTACAGCCCATTTATAAAATGGCACAAAACGCCACCAGCTATGAGAGTGACTCAAGTGAGAAAGGCCTCGGCAGTTTCAAACCACAGCTCAAGTTGCCCTGCAATGGGGGCCCCATGATTCAGCAAATCCCAGACTGCTGGTAGGTAAAGATGCTGAGAGGGGCTTGCGGACATGCTGAGAGAATCACCATGCTGGTTTCTGAGGTTCTGAAGCCAAGCTGTGCTATCTATCATGAAGAATTATGTGCCTTTGAAAAGCAATTTGGGGTGTGCTGCTGGGCCCTGGTAGACATGGAAGGCACGGCCAAGGGACAGCAAACAGTCATGGGGCTGGAACTTCCCAACAAGAGCTGGGTTCTGCCAGTCCCCTCTGGGCACAAGTTTGGGTAGGGCCATCATAAGAAGGAGGGTGCCTATAACCAGAACCAGGCACACACAGAGTAGAGGGCATGAACAAACTGGGCATTCACCACTGTCGCATCAGCATACTCCCTCAGCTGATGACTAAAGATGGGGGGATGAAAGCAGAAGGAAAAGTCCAAGCTCAGTTTGCAAATGGGTCAGCCAGAAAGGAGGTACAAACTCTGGCGTGAGGGCTCAAAGCTTCCAAAGCAGGGGGCCTGGGTTCGATCCCTGGTCAGGGAATTAGACCCTGCATGCCATAACTAAGATTCCCACATGCCACAACTAAGGATCCTGCATGTCATAACTGAGACCCAGTACAGCCAAATAAATAAGTGTTCTTTAAAAAAAAAAAAAAGAAAGAAAGAAAGGAGGTGCAAGCCAAAAACAGACTGTGCTGCAGCTTTCTGCATGGATGGCTCTGAAGACAGGGATGAGGGAGAACCACCAGGGTTTCAGGTGGTGTACCTGGTCATCTACTTTGTATGGAAAGAGAAGTAGTCTGAGGTTAGAATAAAGATGGACTCATGGCAGAAAGCAAGTGGCCGGCCAGCTGGTCAGAGGCCTAGAAGGAAAAACCTGGAAAGATCAGGGATAAGACAGTCTTAGGGTGTCCCCGGGGCAGGAGGCATCCACCATGGAAAAGGTTCTAAACCATCGAGCTGACAAAATGCCCCGGCCAGGTGCTGCCAGCCAGCCTCGGTCAGCAGTCAGTCCCCCAGAGCCAACAGGACGGGCACGTGAATGAAGTGGACACAGGAGCAGACGGAGCTCAACAGCATCCAAGGTTAAGCTGCTAAGCTGGCTGCCATGCTGAATACCCAGCCAGCCACCTACAATGACCACCGCTGGGACCCCAATATGGCATCATCCCTTGAGGGCCAACTGGCCCCTTGACGGAATGTGGACCACGTAGGCCCCATCCATGATGAAAGGGCCACGCGTACCCTGAGGATGGGTTTGCCTGCCTCAGCTAGCACCACTGCCCACCTGAATCTCCCTTCACAGAGGGCCCTGCTGCCCAGCTATGTGAAAAGCAGCACACAACCTGCAACTGTCAGCTCCTTCCAGGTCACCCTTCCAGGTCACCCTCCACCAAGGTCATGCCCTTTCTGGGGCGGCTTGCTCGGGACAGACAGAGATGTGGGTATGAAAACCATCCTGGCCCCACATGAGACAACTTTGACAAGCCCAGCTCTAAAGGTCAATCCCAGGTGGACGTCCCCCTCTGCTCAGTCCTGAGACCATACTCCTCGTGCCTGTGAAATGTCTCCACAGCAGCCCCACCTGCAGAGACCCCGGCCTGAGGCATGCACATGGACACTCACAGGGCGCAGGCCTTGTCCCACACACTCTCACTATACGTTGTTGCTGTTGCTCAGTCGCAAGTGGTGTCCAACTCTTTGCGACCCCATGGGCTGTAGCCTGCCAGGCTCCTCTGTCCATGGGATTTCTCAGGCAAGAACACTGGAGCAGGTTGCCATTTCCTTCTCCAGGGGATCTTCCCGACCCAAGGATCAAACCAGCATCTCCTGCGATGGCAGGCAGATTCTTTACCACCACGTCACTAGGGATGCCCTAAACACAGTGTGCTGAATCATAAAGTGACAATCCTGAGATTAATGAGAATACCTTGCAGAAGTAAAACGTAATGGGGAAAAAAATGAAGGAAAATAATTGATCGGGAGTAGTTACACATAACTCTTCAATGTAAAAGTGTTCAACTCATTATGCAAACACCTTTGGAGTGTTCCTGACGACCCAGGGGCTAGGGTGTGACACGGGTCAAACAAGTCCCTGTGACACTCACAGCAGAGTGGGAATAACAAAGACTAACAAAAGCAACGGCGTACACTCACATCCCCAGGGAAAGAGGACATATGCCTTACAGCACCTCAGTAAGAGCATTTCTGCAGGGAGATTCAACACTGTTTACAACAAAAACATGAAAAACAATTACAATTATGGACTATTTTAGGATACTGAAAATGATTTTAAAAAAAAAAGGGCAACTCAAATTCACTTTGCCTACTTTAAATAATGAACCTCCCAAAGTGTCCTTGATAACATTCCCATTCCACCCCCAAAACCCAAGTACGTCTCTTCTCCAATGATTAGTAACAGAGACTATCAGGGAACCTGAAAAGACTATTTCCAGGGTATTATTTCATTTATGGGGAGAAGAATAGCAGCAGCATCTGTCTACTTCTGGCTGCTCAGCGCTGACAAATATAATAACCCAAACCAGTTACCTCTTCTCCGGGATAAATGCTGTGCCTGATGCCCGTGCGTCTCGCTTTTGCGCTGCATTTGCAGAGTGGGCCATCATTCATCTGTCAGAAACAGAATGTAATTCGTTTTCATTGGGGGGAAAATCCACTCCATGCACGACGATGCCGCGCAAACTGTGTGGGTTTTAATGTCATGAGTACCGAAGCTCTGAAAAGGCTGTCAAGGTTTGAAGATTAAACGGATGTTCCAAAACCAATAAAGCTGCAAACTGTCTATATTGTCTGATAAAGGGAAACGCTATGACAACGCTGGATTCCCGACTTATTTGTGCAGCCGAGCAGAAAATGTCAATGTCAGCGCCCGGTTTGCCCCCATCTTCTCCTACTGCTTTCCAGTATGTTCCTGCTATTTCTTATTTCAGGAAAAATGACTCTTTCACAAAAGAAAAGGCTAGTTTATATTCTGAAGGAACATGTAGAATGCTTTGAAGGTGACCTGCAGATTAAATGTTTTCAAAGAAGAGACCAAGAAGTATCTTAGGCAGAAGGAAGAAAATGACTCATAGAACCAGAAAAACTTCTAGCACTAATCAGGTGACTCTGCGTCTGTTTTTTCACCTGAATGCATTTTCTGGCCATGAACTCCACTCACATGATTCGATAAGTGAATAATCCTGGGTGCCTCTTGGATAGAAAGCTGCTGGTTAAGCACTACAGGGGGGGAAGGTGGGTGATACCTAGCTCAGGGTCCACATGCTCAAGGAATCCTTATTCTAATTTTGGTGTATGTACTGCTGAAGCAAGCACTAGGAATATTTATGTGGGAGAAATAACACATATGATATGCTTAGTAATTTCAAAAAAGGGAAAAAACAGGCTTCAAGAAGCCAAAATGTGAAAAGAAGATGGCTATTCTACATGAGGAACTAGGACAAGAGAAAAAAGAGAAAGAAGGAATCCAACGTTACACTCCAAGAACATGAAAGTGAAAAACAAAGTGTTAGTTGCTCAGTCGTGTCTGACTCTCTGTGACCCTATGGACTGTAGCCCACCAGGCTCCTCTGTCCATGGAATTCTCCAGGTAGGAATACTGGAACGGGTGGCCATTCCCTTCTCCAGGGGATCTTCGCCACCCAGGGATTAAACCCAAGTCTCTCATGTTTCAGGCAGATTCTTTACTGCCTGAACCCAGGAACATGAGACCATCTAAATGGAATGGATCGCATAAGTGAGTGAGAAGACCAAAAAGGCAGAACTGAGGTCAAAACCTTAAAGGGCCTTAAAAGCCAGTTTGTGAGTTTATTCAATACAAATGGTTAATATGGAATCAAACTGGAGATCAGAGCATCAGTCTGGAGAATGGAGAAGTGGAGTTCCATTTCTCATTTTTTTGGTATTAATTAAAATATAGATATTTATATATATGATATACTATGAGACATATATTCTATATACATACACATATTTCTTTAAAGTTCTAGGGATTTATAACTCATTTTGTCAAAAATATCTCAATAAAACTTTGAAAAGTAATATTAAAAAACTATAAGTCTCTTTATCATTTTGAGAAATCTAAAGTTCCAGGTGGTACGAGAGAGGAATAATATGGCTAACTAAAAAAAAAAAATCACATTAAGATATTAACCAAAATAACAGCTGGCAAACAGAGATGTGACTGAATTCCCACCAAAGTCACAACACATGCCTAATGCCGGGCACAACTTGTGATGAAAAATGTGGAAAAATCATTTAGTGCTCACTTACTTCCAGGGAAGCAAATAGATGTCCCACATGCCTTTCTTTTACCAGGGTCTGGCCTCCAATACAGATCAGCCCTTTATAAGGCTCAACTGTACAGAGGATACAAAACCAAATACAGTCAACACAACACTGAGACTAGGTTTCTTGATATGAGAACAACAGTCCATTAAAAGACCCCACACAGGGTAAGGGGAGTGACTAATGGAGACAGGATTTTTCTCGGGGGACACACAAATGTTCTAAAATTAAATTGTGATGACTGTACAATTCTGTGAATATACAAAAAAAAAACTGAACTGTATACTTTAATTGTGTAAATTGTATGGTATGTGAATTATAATTTGCTAAAGCTGTTTAAAGAGATCATATACATGATTAATATACCAAAGTGAAGATTCCAAAATGTATTGACAATGTGCAAACATTTCTGCTCAATTCTCAGAGAGCAAAAAGGACCACAAAATACATTTCTGTCAGGCATTCTAACTAAATTAACTCCATAAAAAAAAAAAAATTAGATAGCTATAATCTAATACGAACTAGGAGAACAACATCAAAATAATGTAGAATGGTATGAATTTACTTACAAAATATAAATTTTAAATGATCTTTTTCTAGGGATATGTTTATTATGCTTGATAAGTTGACATGTATTAAAGATACCATTTTTGTATGTATTATACATTTGTAAAAATACAACTTTTTAATAAAAATACTATTTTACATTATGTATTGTGTATGCATACTCAGTTGCTCAATAGTGTCTTACTCTTTGTGACCCCATAGACTATAGCCCCCCAGGCTCCTCTGTCCATGGAATTTTCCAGGCAAGAACACTGGAGTGGGTTGCCACTTCCTACTCCAGTGGTATCCCTCCAACCCTGGGATTAAACTTGCATCTCTTGCATCTCCTGCATTGGCAGGCAGATTCTTTACCACTGTTCTACCAGTATAACTTCATAATAAAACAGTAAGTGAAAATAAAAAATAATTATGTCCAACTATGATATCACTGGCTTCCCAGGTGGCACAGTGGTAAAGAATCCACCTGCCAATACAGGGACACAAGAGATGCGGGTTCGATCCCTGGGTTGGGAAGATCCCCTGGAGGAGGGCATGACAACCCACTCCAGTATTCTTCCTGGAGAATCCCATGGACAAAGGAGCCTGGTGAGCTACAGTCCATGGCGTCAAAAAGAGACTGAGCAACTGAGCACAAACACACACGATGTCATTAGCTCAAACACGCTTAATAACAAGGAGAAGTTACAAGGAATTGTGACTTCTACCAAATGGCAAACACAAAGTCTTATAGGGCCTGGGACATTGTTTACTATACGGCTGCAAGATAACTTCCAGATGAACTGCTCTTAAAAAGAGCTACAAGTGCTCTCTCCCTCATCCTACATTCGTCTCCTTCCGTTTACTGCAAGTTTAATGAGGCAGCACCATCATCCCACTCCCTCACACAGGATTTACAAACATCGTCAAATATGATTCAAGGAACACTTGCTCTGGTGCTTACGCTTTGGAGCTGAACACTGAAGCTGAAAAGAAATAAGCTGTGAAGGATGACGCCCAGCCCTGAGAGTAAAATTCAGTTTCAATACCAGCTACCATGCATCTTCTGAGCCAGCAGTCATAAATGTGATGTGTGAGTCTGCAACCTTCACAGCAAGAGCATAAAAGCCTGCGCACCTGGCCTGGGTCATTGTACCAAAGTTCATCATGGAGTCGGTCAGGATGGGCCTTTTTACGTTTGATTTCTGCAATGACGTCGAAAACTTCAGAGTCTGAGCTGCTAGAGCAGGTGCTGTCCTCATCGGACTCGCATTCGGATTCACTGGAACTCTCTACAGAGGTGAGGGGAAAAGATGGAGAGAAGCTGAAGCAGTCTGCAAGCTGGTTTTACATGAAGATTTTACATGCAGGTTTTACATGAAGATTTACATTTTACATGATGATTTAACATGAAGATTTACTTCCAAATGAACGAAACATAAGGAGGTACATTTAGAAACATAAGGACAGCTGTTTATCTTCCAGCAAACACTCCAGTGCCTACTCCACACTAGAACTCTGCTAAGCAACCCCATGAAACCTAATAGAGCCCATGATGCTAAGTCACAATCTAGAGGGGGAAACAAAGGATCAAAGATTTTTAGAGAAAGAGTTGGTGAACAAGACCAGAGAAAATGCAAACCGCCAGAGCTGTTTGAGGTTTCACCTCCTAAAAGGTGCAGTGAATCCACCCTGATCCAGAAAGGTCACTGGGGTTTCCTAGAAGGGGTGCCCGTGACCCAGGCACAGGGATGGGGGCGGGGTTAAGCTGATGAGAAGGAAAGGAACACAGATGGGGCGCTGCAGGCAAAAGCATGGAGCAAGGCTATGGGTGGACTCTGGCTGGAGCAAAGGCCTCACAGGAAAAAATCCAGAAGTGAGGGGATAAAAGGTCATGAATGCCAGGCTCTGAACATCAGACTGAATCAGATTCTAAATTTTTTTCTCTCAATAGTAACAATAGGAGACTTTAGTCCTTCAAAATATCTAGATCAAAACAGACCAAGAATTATTGTAATGAAATGAGCCAGCCACAAAAGACAAATACGGTGTGATTTTTACTTATATGAGGTACCTAGAGTAGTCAGATTCATAGAGATAGAAAGTAGAAGGGTGGTTGCCAGAGGCAAAGGGAGACAGGAGTAGGGAGTTGGTCTTTAATCTGTATAGAGTTTTCAATTTAGCAAGAGGAAAAGAGTTCCAGAGGCTGTATACACAATATGAATGTACGTAACACACTACAAAGCCACACATTCAAAAATGGCTAAGTAGTACTCTTACGTGTGTTATTCACATGTTCTTTGTATTTTACTACAATCAAAAAAGCAAAAAAAAAAGACCTAGAATGGAGTGATCCTACAAGAGATTAATGCAGTATGGCGTAGGAAGAAGGAACCCTTACACTGTTGTATTTTCGAGTGTACTACATGAGATGGGTACTGTCATCCCTCTTTTAAAATGAGAAAAATCAAGACACAGAGAAATCACATCACTTGCCCGAGATCACATTTCAAGTGGCGGAACAAGGATTCAAACCCAGGCCAGCCGGTTCTGTCGTGCTTTTCCCCACCATGGACACTGCCTCTCAGTGAGGAAGACATAATAAATGTGGGCAGACGAGAGCCAGATAACACGCAGGAAAAGGTGCATGAACGTCTCCTCTGTGTACAGCGTTGTGTTAGGGGCTAAGGACCCAGAGTGGTGAGAAGCAGTGATCTCAGCATCTCCTTGGAGTCTCAGAATACACACATGAAAAGATGTAAGAAAGTGATGGAAACTTTGTGAATAAAGAGAGACCTTCAAACAGAGCTGGACTCTGGGTGGAGTTTCCACACCCTGGCAGTGGAGAGAGCCACAGGAGATGCCTGCCCATTATATCACGAGGCACGGGAACAGGCTCCCGCTTTTGACAGGAGGCTGGACTGTGGTCCCTTCTGATTTTAAGACAGAAGGATTCTAAGGGGACACAGTGGCCAGCATGCCTTGCAAATGAGATCTCTTATGTATTCTACTAAATATAACTAAGGGAAAAGAAAATTGAAAAGAAGAAAGTTACATTGCTATGTATTTGCTGACTGGAATTAAGGAAAATAAAATGGACATTAGGAAATTTTACTGTGGGACTCTCAAGGACACATCCCAAAAGTCTGGTATTAAACAATAAAAAAAGAGAGCAGGATCTTGGTCTAGTGACTTACGACTCACCTAAATCTTCATCTAGCTTCGTCTTGGGAGGCTCCCATGGGGGTCTAGCAGCCTTGGCCTTCTCTTGCCTGCTCCCCAGCTCTTCCTCAAATTTGTCATATAAGTCACGGAGCCTACTTGTTCCAACCACCGTAGAATCGCCCTTTGAAAAATAAAGGACCAATATTAGGGACTATATTAATAATAGTCATACCAAAGAGACATAAGAACTCACTGATAACCAAAGATTTGTAACAGCAAGATATCATTTTTCAACCCTCAATTTAACAAACATTTTAAACACAAAATGCCCAGAGTGCTGGCAATGATGCTCTGAATTACACACACATTTATGGCGGACACAGCCCTCAGGTAAATGCACCTTGTCAACCCTTAGAAACGTTAGAAATCTTCATCTATGCCCTTTTGATACAACAACCAAAAAATCATAAACCCCTCAGAATTCATGACACCCGATACCCTCCTAGAGAACATATACCCCTCCCCTACCGAAATTCACTGATGGTGTATATTCTACATTAACCCAGTGACCCACAAACCACACAAGCACCCCATAAACACAGGGACAAACACACACATACTCTCTACAAACACGGGGTTCTGCAATACATTCCTGGAGGAAGTTCCTCACCTTCCCTTACTCTCCTCCCAGGTTGAAAATCACTTTAAACATCCATCTGAAATGCACATTTGACATTTTCAAAAGGCACCTTTCCAACATAAAATGAATATTTAATCATAAAATCTGCAGTTATTCCCCAAAGAGGATGCCTGCTTTCCTCAGCCCCACCTCATTACTGACACTGGCGATGCTAGGGTGGCTCTGACACTTAGGCCCTCTGCACTAGCAGTGCACAAACAGAAGCCAATGTTGGCCTTCTGGTTTATCAGCCTTCCTTCTACACTGGAGTTTTAACACACCCACAAAAAAGGTGAGGAAAAGCAAAAGTTCTGCCTGTTTAAAATGCTCTGAACCTCAGTGCCTTCAACTTCATTTCAAGGATAATGATACCCACGGGGAGCCATTCTCCCCTTCCTCCTTGCTAACAGAACTGTGATTCCCTTCAGGTTTGGGGCAGAGACCTTGGGATCTCAGAAGCCAGTCCCTCTACACCACAGATGTCTCTGTCCTAATCCCTGCAAAGTGAACATGCCACCTTTCAGTGCAGAAAGAACTCTGCAGATGTGAGAACTCTGAAGAATTTGGGGTGGGATTATCTGGGTGGACCCAATTGAATACGAGCCTTTAAAAGCGGAGAGGCTCTCACGGCAGCAGTCAGAGATGCAACAGAAGAAGAGGCAAGAGATATTTAAACCACAAGAGAGACTCGACCCACACTGCTGGCTCTGGAGATGAAGGAAGGGGTCCATGGGCCAAGGAATGCACACAGGCTCCAGAAGCTGGGAACAGCCCACACCTGCCAGACAGCAAGGAGACAAGGGCCTACATCCCACAGCCATAAGGAACTGAACTCTGCCAACAACCTGAACAAGCAAGAAAACAGGTTATCTCCAGAAAGGAGAGCAGTCCTGCCAGTATCTCAATTTAGCCAGTGAGACCCAAGTTTGACTTCTGACCTACAGAACTGTGAGCTAATAAATGTGCTGTATTTTAAGCCATGAATGAAGTCTGTGGAGATGGATTATGGCAGAGATGGAAAAGTAATCCATTAAACACGATTCTGGGCAAAGGGATGGAAGAAGAGAACCCTGGGCACCCTGGGCTCCACCCAGTACTGCCCTCTGCATCTGTGTCTGGGCAGAGGTGTGTATGGACACGATGCCTGGGGCTCCTGTGGGCATCCTGCAACCGTGGTGGACCCTCCGGAAGACAGCGATGCCCACCTACGGCCCTGCCATCATTAAGGCACTAAATACACACCAGCCACCATCTCCCTCCAGATGGCTTGTCGAGGAAAACAAACCCAGCAAGCTTAAACCACGATCAGTTAAGTATTCTCATTTACAACAACATTCTGAAGTAACAGATGCCTTCTTTCCAGGGATGTTTTAAGGATTCCGGGGGGTAATCTGAGACGCGCGGAGCAGTTTCACAAAAAGGGCTCCATGTGTGAGCTTCTCCTTGCCTGTGTCACCTGAACTATGACTTAAAACCCTGCTTTTCTCTATCAAGTAAAATATCATGCCACCAAGAGAGACCTCTCCAACCTTTTTGCCAGAGGCGACAGTCTCCTCTCAACCTCACCAAAGGTAAGGGCCCAGTCCAAGTTGAAGCTGTTTTTACAAAATGCCGAACAACAGAATGCTCTCTTATCTACCCCACCCACTAAATCTAACATCTCCAGGCTCTTCTGTCCTAAATCTGTAGGTATCCCTTTCTTTACTCATTCATTTCATCAGTGAACATGACTGTGTGTCCATCCTACGGCAAATACACCTAACTTAATGGGGATTGAGGCATAGTACCTGTTAGGGGAGAGAGAGAGGAAAAAAAAAAAGAAAGGGAGAGTGATGGAAAATAAAATGGAGATGGAAGAAAGAGAAGGAGAAGCGAGTACACAGAGGTTGTGGGGCCCCCACGGCAATGAGGCACGGCTGCTGAGCCCCACGGAGCCCCATCATGAGCAGCACGTGTGCTGATTCTCCCGAGAGTCCATCCAAGGTGACGACACCGCTACTCCACAAAACCAGCAATCAGCACGGGAAACCTGTGATGGGTACCTTTGGTCAAGGGCAGAATTGCAAGAGACAAACTCAATTCTCCCTTGTTTTCTCATTTTGAGGGAAAAACACACACACGCATACAGATATATACCACAGAATGTGTGACATAGCTATGGATGAGAGCTTACAAGACCACCAGCATCAAGACTAGCAGTGTCATCAAAAATCAGAATGAAGAGATCCTTTCATAAACCTGCGGCACTCTTGCCTTTGTCAAGCAGCTTTTGTCTACAGCAGCGGTTCTCAACCAGGGGGAGGGGCGTTCTGTCACCCCCACCGGGGACACTGGGCAACGTCAGAAGACAGCTTTGGTTATCACAGCCATGAGGGTGCTACTGGCATCCAGTGCAGAGCCCAGAGATGCTGCTCATCACCCGACCATGCTCCGGGCAGGCCCCGCCACAAGGAACTACCCAGCCCCAGACGCTAACAGCGCCGAGCTTGAGAAGCTCTGGTCCATAGCTTCTCTCCTGCCACAGACCTACCACCTGATCCATGGGGTCACTGGAGTAGTAGTTTTCTGAGTGGGTGCACCGAATCCACACAGGCTTAAGGAGTTCTTCCTCCTCCTCCTCAGCTTTGTCAGGCAGCGCCTCCTCCGGCTCCTTTTCCTTGACTGAGGTATAATTCTTCTCTTTGCCAGAGCCCTGGATGTCACTCCATCTGTCTTTTTCTTCCTCCCAGCGAGCTCTCTTCTTCTCCCTGCTTGGGGAGCGACTTCAAAAGGGGGCGAAGGGAGCCTATTAAAAATGTTCTTTCCTTGTAAAACTGTTCTATTTTACCTGTTTAGTTCATTTGTCACCTAAAAGAAAAACGTCATGCCAAACCACCATATTCATTTGTATGAAAAACCAGTGACCCCCTGACACCAGTCTGCTGCTGACATCAGAATCACCTGAAGTTATTTGTTTAAAAATACAAATTCCCAGGCCCTACCCCAGATCTACTTACTGATTCACAGTCTCCGGGGGTGGGGCCCAAGATTCTATATTTTTAATAATCTCCCCAGGTGATTCTGGTGTGCATCCGGCAGGTTCAGGAGCAACCGGCAAACTATAACTCCTCGAACAGAAAGATCTCTGGGAAATATGTGGACATCTCCATCTATAGACAATCTCAGCGTTGAGCACACTAGTTTTGAATTCTCCACATTCTGCTTTGCCAAGAGAAATAAAAAGTCTTCACAAAACATGGTCTCCACTTAGCCATAAATTAGCCTGAGGACCAAAATCCAAGAGTGAACCAGTTGTACCAGCCCTCACCATTTCTCTGGAAGCCCCTACTTGGGTATTACTGCTATGAACCACCAATTTGCCTAATTCTGATCCCCACAAATACTAATATTAACTCAATTAAAAAGGAAAAAAACCAATTCTATCTCCTTGAATTGCTGGAGCATGAAATTTGCAAAGGCTCAGCGTATGGATATGCTTGGAGGGAAAAACCCATAGGGTAGATTTTTAAATTAAGCCCAGGACGTTTCAGTGGAACCGTACAGACTTGGAGAATCCAGCCAAGGAAAGAGACTGCTTTATTAGTGATGTGCTGCCAGCTCGGCAGCTCTGCTAACAAAGTCACTCTTATCCAAGAAAGTTTACATCTGGGTCAAAGTCACAAGTAAGTTTTTCCATCAACTCTATCACTCATTTCTAATTTTATAGCAGGGAAAAGCTAAGTGTAGGTGTGTATACATCAGGGGGAAAATAGTGGGTGATTAGAAGGATTACATATATTACTTATTGATGCAACTTCTAAATATTACAGTGTACATCAAGAGGTTTGTTACCAGAAAAAAATATTTACTGTGAAGTAAAATGTATATATGTTCACTGTAGAAAAATAAAACAAAAATCACCTATACCACCACTCAGAGATAACAATTACATTTCACAAATATGTTAGAACATATAGATATATAAACATATAAGTTTCTAAAAACAGGAACTCTATAGCCTGTTCTCCTCAACAAAGTGATAAACCAGGAACATCGTTCTATTTCAATACATCTACATCTGAACCATTTTTAATAATGCATATCATTCTTTTATATGTATATACCGTAAACTGACAAATCTGATCATTGTTATTTAGGATGTTACCTTTCTTCCCCCATTGTAAACAATGCTACTATAAACACACTTGTGTTCTTTGCAGACTTGTCATATTATTTCACACACAGAGTGTGTACTTTTTTAAAGGCTTCTCTACAGATAAGAATTACCAGTTTAGATTATCATCAAAACCGTATGTGATTTCCCATTTCCACACATCCTGTCAACATGATTGTTTTTAATCTTTTCCATCTTTACAAAGAGAACATCTCATTTAATTTGTCACTACTGAAATAACACGTTTCACATTCACTTCTTTTATTAATATAAACATGAATCAATACATCATGCCAATATTTTTAAAATTAGGATTAGTCTTTTTTATTGACAGTTTTTGATTTAAATTATCACCAATCTTCTGTCATATGTAATGTAACCTTTTTCAGTTTATTTTCCTTTTAATTCTGTTTATAGCTACATATAATCTTTATATGGCCAAACGCAAAGATTGTTTTTGTTTCTATTTTCAGTCTTAGTGTTATGGCTGTAATCCTTTCCCATAGCAAGGTTACATAAATATTTTATACTTTTCAGTTACTTTTAACATTATTTTTTTTTACTCTATCTGTCCAAGATCTAAGGCAGAAACCTGAACTCAATTTCTTTTCCATACGTTTGCATTGTTTCCATATCAGTTTCTCCTCCGATCTGAAAAAACAACTTTATGACAGATGTAAACCTTTATGTATATTTGAATGTTGTTCCAGATTGGTCTCATTGACCTCTTTATACCCATACCAAACTGTGCATTATTTTTCTTCATTATACTCACTTCTATTCCCAAGAAGAATCTGAGTCCTAGTAAAGTTCTAAAAACAGTACCTCAACTGAACTTACATTAAAATTATAGATTTTCTGGAAGGCAGATATACTTACCACTATACCACCAACACCGCTAAAAACTACAAATATTTTGGAAGAACACTGGTATGTTTTTTAACCCTATCTTCCACTCCCACTACAGGAATTTAACATGCCCTCCATTCATTCACATCACCTTCCTTGTCATCTACTACACATAATATCTTCCTATTGATCTATATATTTTTAAGTTTATTAAGAAATTTAACTTTTATTCATTTAAATTTTCTGTAATCAGACTACATTTTTTCCATTATATTTTCTATTAGTAAGTAGATATTCCTGGTATTCAGGGAAGGCTCTTAATTATGATATGTTTATGGTATAACTGTCAACTTCAGTGAGTTAATTCTAACATTCCTTGGCTGAGTCTCTTGAACTGTCCTGGTAATATCATTAGCTAATAATGGCAAATCCTGGCTCCCTGTGGTGTGGTTTTATTTGTTTTTGTTTGTGGTCCTTCCTGACAGCCTGACACTCTTGTAAGCACTCTGATACACTTAGTCCTGACAAGAATCCTGAGGCAGATATAAACATAGAAAGTGATAAACATAGAAGTGATAGAAATTATATCACTTGCCCACCCTCACACAGCTAGCAATAGTTAAATGCTAATATGAGTATTTGACACATACATTTTGACATGTACTAAAAATCCCACCAAATGTTTTATTATTATTACTATTGAGAAACACAGGCAGAAGACATCCTTATTCCATCCACTTTAGGCAGGTGTCTTAAATAATGGATGGTCAGGGTTGTCTATTGTGAACAACAATTCGTATTCTTTTTTTCTTTTTTCCTTTTTTTCACACTTTGAGAGGGACATTTCAAAATAGGAGTAAAACATCATTTTAGGTAGGTGTCTCAGGCATTTCAAATTTCAAAATCCAAACTCAAAATTGTTGTTTAATGATATGCTATATTACGAACTATGATAACTTTTCCTCCTTTACAGTATTTACATCTATAACTTTTATTTTCTCATCTACTGCATTAGTTAGAATTCAAAGAATCCAAATCTCTGCCTTCTCCACAAGTTACTGGGTACTGGAGAAGAAACAACTAAACCAAGAGATTTCCAGCACTCCACATTAAAAACCAACCTCAGACAGGCCCTCAACGAGTTCCACAAACACAGTATCTTAGCTTTTTCCTATCCTTATCTCCTCCTCTTCCTCAGGCCCTTTCTCACTGAACAGACTCTTCCTAGTTGACCTCATCTAATGCACGGCATTTAGCATTTCCAGCTAAGATCTCTTTTCTGAACCTTATACTTCTGCGTCCAACTAGGTACCACACAATTCCACCGAGCTGTCTCATAGATTTTCAAATGTCACTTGCCCCAAATTGAACTCATTCTTTTGCCTGTTTCCTAGTGTTTCTAGCCCTCCAAGGGGAACATCAGATCTCAGGTGATGAGACTTGGGTCCTACTGACTCTCCCACATCGATCTCTCTCAATTACCTCCAACTTCCCCATCGTCATTGCCACAATGGGTCGGTCTAGCCACAATCACTTCTTTCCTGGATTACTAACAAAAGCCTAAACTCATTTCCCAACCTCCAGGTTTGACCCTCTGAGACCACTTCTCCAATGCAGCCTTCACATCTGCTCTTTCTCTCCCCCTACCATTTGCCTTCCCTTATGCATTCCTACCCATACTCCAGGGACTCTACATTGTCAATCTATGACTACCCAAAACTGTGTTATTAACTACGGTGTTCCAGAAGCAATATGTATTTGCTCTACCAAAAGCACTTCTCACAGCACTTAGCTTTCTTATTCCTGGAAAGCAGGGACTCTTGTTAGAGACTATCACCATACCGTACAATATCTGGGACACACAAGAATACAACGTTTGTCATTTGCTTGCTAAGATATACATCAGGTGACAGTGGTAGGAAATGCGGTCTCCTTGTCTTTTTTTCTAACGTGTATGGGAAGGCCTATAAGGTTTCAACATTAAATTTGGCTCTTCTCAGATGGTAGCAGTCATGTTCATCATGAAATAATGTTCTCTATCAAGTTACAAAAGTCTGCTTATACTCCTACTTCACCAGTTTCTACTCATAATTGAATGCGACTTTAAATAGCTAATAGGCAAGCACTGAGATAACTCTAGAGATTCTAACACAAAGAATTACAGTTATAGCTCTCCTAATACTAATCTATCTACCCATGCAACCTTGGAATAAACCCTCAACTATTGTAACACACAACTGAAAACAACCTGCTAATATACTAATCAGTATTTTCATATCCATATTCATAAAAGAAATTGTTTTGTGGTTTTCTTTTCATTGATAGTTTTGCCATTTGGATTTTCCTGATATCGCAGCATGAGCTGAGCTTTCCTTCCATCTTCTTCAGTGTTCTAAAAACAGTTTCAAACTTTTTTGGAAGTGACACAAAGTCAACTTTTTCCCATAGTTATTGGCCTATTAAAATTTTCTGTACTAAGTGTAAGGTTTATAATTTTTGTTTTCATAGAAACAACCCATAACATCCAAGTTTTTAAATTTCTCAAATAAAACATCAGTACTTATACCAACGCACTATAATTTTTAAATCCCCTTCATTCCTATAGTTCTATTTTCTAGTTTATTATTTATTTTACCTTAATACTTTTTCCTGCTTTTTTAGAGTCAAGTGATTAGATAATAATTATATATATAGTTACCATTTATTTGGCACTACTGGGCCAAGTGCTAAGTGTTTTATGTGTGTTATCTCAATGACCCCTCACCACTCAATAAGGCAAATATAACTGTCCTTATTTTAGACAAAGACACTGAGGCTTAAAAAAGTTTCTTTGCCCAATAACAAAGTTGGGAAAATGAATAATTTGACCCAAAATCTGTCAGATTATCGAGAGTACTATTCTTAATTACCATTTATTAAGACATGAATTTTTGGCTCTTGATATAGAATTGGTTACATCCTGTAAATTTTTATTTGCAACAGTTTCAATGTCATATTTCCAAATAAAGTGTTACTATAGTTTTTTTTTTTTTTTTTCTGAAACAAGTAAACTTAAGAGCATAATTATGAATTCTCAAGGTCTTAAAAAAAAAAACAAACCTTGAACTACTAATATAGAGTTTTACAGCAACTGAGGTCACAATGTGGCCTAATTTGGGGGACTTATCAAGATTTTCCTTGTGCATCCTATATACATCTTGAAATAAAAGGTTTTTCAGTAACTGGCTACTTTAGCTTTTCACAGTGTTCTTTGGACAGACGCTCAGGCAATTCTGAAGACCTGGCTGACACCCTGCACAAGCACAAAATCTGAATTTCAGGAGATAATGCTATGACTTCTTCCAGTGTCAACTCCTTGCTTACCTTCCAGATCTCTTATACTCTTTTTTGTAGGACCTTTCCAGAGATGGTGATCTTCGGCTGTCCCGGTGCCTGTGTCTCTCCCGTTCCCGCTCTCTTAAAGGAATTAATACACAGAGCTGTTTTCAACAGAAGACTCAAAAACACCATCTCTTTTCACTGAATTCATCTAAATAAATGGACCTCACCTCACCTAAGTATTTTGCAGCACTATTCACTATGGGACATTTTTATTCACCCTTCATTTATTAGAGGATAAAGGGGCATTTCACTTTGCACTACCTTAGACATTTCTTGCTGTTTTCTTTTTTTAAAAAAGAAGTTATACTTAATATTAAGCAATGAAGGGAATTTTATTATAATCTTCTCTTGAGACCTTCCAACCAGCCAATCGTTCTACAGGGAAAACTTCAAAGGATTCAACTGCCTATTGATTTCTGGAACACTCTTAATTTCATCCAACAAATAAATGCAAGTTAAAGCTTTTATAGTAAAGATTAGCACAAGGGTCTATAATGAAGAACTCTAAATTCTTATAGGTTATACACCTGAGGTATAGTTCTTAGTCATCACTACCTACCATGAGGCTCTAGGTCACCTTACCTTTAAGTGCTGTTTTCATCAGGGAAAAAAAACTCTAAATGGAGACACTGAGTTTACTCAGTGTAAAACTAGAATGCAAGATTTTAAACCTTCCAATATAAAGCTGGAATTTAGTAATAATGATAGCAATAACTTCTGAGCCTAATAAAAAAGTACAATGAGATCTGAAACAAAAATTGGAACCCCAGTGTGTTTACATCAGAACTAAATCTAAAGGAAATAAATACTAGGTCTTGGAGTGGGGCAAAAAAAATGCTGTATTAGCCTGAGTCCAGCAAGAAGACTACACAAATGTCTAAACTCAAAAACAGCCACCCCACCTCCCCACCCCACCACCACTTCCACTGCGGGGGCACAGATTCAATTTCTAGTAGGGGAACTAAAATCTCATATGCCTGTCACACGGCGTGGACAAAAAAGAAATAATAATCCCCCACTTATAGCCAAATAGAAGAAATGTAAATTCACTGAAATAAAAACTTACAAAATTAATAAGAGATCTTAGATATTAACACAAAAATTGTTTTTCCACTTAAAAATCACCCCTCCCTCAAGAAAGACTTCTTTGAATAATACTTTTAACATATACTTAAGGCTCAGGTACACACCAGCTATCCAAAGTAAAGTAGCCAGTGCTTGGGATTCCACATTCTTTATCTGATACACTTCTAAAATGACAGCTTACTTTTAGACAGCAAATCCCACCTAGTGAGTGGTATCACATGACAATGTTTGGTTCACAGAAGCATTCTATAGAAGACAGAGGACTGACACTCTGCTGAGACCCCCAGAGGGAACTGATTTTACTGCGGCTGTGACATTAAGGCCGCTCCAGAGCAAACACTCCCAAGTACAACATCATAAAACAACTTCAGGGTAAATAAAGGCCATGTAGAAAGATGAGTTAACTGCCTAAGGTCCCCCACAGTAAAGGGGTTGTGATTTAGGCTAATGGGGATTAAGGGTCATTTTTTCACCATTTGATTTCACTTAGTGACAGGGATCCTCAGTTTACAGGACATCTGTGTTTCTTCGAGCTTAAGCCTGGATGGGAGAACTCAGGAATTTACAGCAGAACCCTAAAAACCCACAGTACTCTCAAACAGGAAAAAAAAAAAAATCATCTAGAATGTTGAAGTTTGCATCAAAATGTTTCCCCAAAGACAGGTTTATTAACAATCACTTTAAGTCTGAAGAAAACTATCAAACTCTTTTGAGTTTAGATTTTCACCATAAAATTGCAAAATAAACCCTCACAGGCCTCTGCCAACTAATCCATCACAAAGTTAAGAACAAAACTGACAAGGAACAGTAAGTCATGCTGAAAAGGCTTTTCAAAGTCTACCGACTCTAGTCAGCTCTAGCCCACCAGAATCAGTCACCCCTGTGGGAAATGTGTCACTTCTGCCTTCGACGGGGCATCAGGGAGAAGCAATAGTGTATTTTCCTTCCAAACCTTCCAAGGCATGGAAGGCCTCCTTCCAAACTCTTAGGACTGAGAACAACTGTTACCATTTACTGGCAAAATGTTCGGTCAGAATCAAACACACTGCCATGAGAACAACATGGAAACCAAGAAGCACATTAATTCCATAGGAGTCCAGACTCACTCTCTACAAACCCAAGTAACAAGGTGACCTGGTTTGCGGATCTCAAACTTTTCAGCACAGAAGTTCCACAAGACAATGAAGGTGAGTGAACACACCACAGCAGCCAGAAAGAGAAGCACCATTACCCGCTTGACAAGTGGAAAGCCTCAAATCTTCATTGATACAAACAGTTCACTGAAGGTACAAATAAATATTAGTAGAATCAATATATGCACATTTTTATTTTTCCATCTAAACTAATGGTTCTTAGGTTTAGGGTAACAGACTCATACAATCTCTTAAGAATCTGCTGTAAGCCACTGATTTATTTATAGAAAAAGACATATAAACATAAAATTTTACATATAACTTCAGAGAATTTCTAGACACCCATCAATGAATGTCTGCTGGAAAACTTATTTCCCTGTAAATATAGATTTTTGGTCTTTCGGGTGGGAAAAAAAAAGAAATTTAATCCGGAGTGAATTAGTATGTTCTAAATGCAATTTTATTTAGTATGCCTAATTTCAATGCAACAAAATCAAATTAAAAGCTATTTTGAAAATTGTGACTTTGATAATGTATACCTAATATTATTTCATTTTATAAAGAAACAGAGCAAGAAAGCAAAAACATAAGATAAACTTCCATTTATCCTAAAATCAGTAAGTTCAGCTTGTTAACTAGTTGGATTCCTGACTGATAACAGCGTCCTGCTGCTGCTGCTGCTAAGTCACGTCAGTCGTGTCCGATTCTGTGCGACCCCACAGACGGCAGCCCACCAGGCTCCCCCGTCCCCGGGATTCTCCAGGCAAGAACACTGGAGTGGGTTGCCATTTCCTTCTCCAATGCACGAAAGTGAAGTCGCTCAGTCGTGTCCGACTCTTCGCAACCCCATGGACTGCAGCCTACCAGGCTCCTCCGACCATGGGATTTTCCAGGCAAGAGTACTGGAGTAGGGTGCCACAGCAGCCTGCAGATCATCAATTCCAAAAGAACTCACAGGGCAGTAACCTGACAAGATGGTCATACTGAACATAATTAAATACAACATCCACACAAACAACTACAAGATTTTATTGATCATCTTTAAAATGCCAGCTGTACTCCATATAGTGACTGGCTCACATTCATTGAAATGAACCCGTGTTGCTAATTTGGGGATGCTTTTCAAAGTGGCTTTCTCCTGAGGTCAACTTCTTTCCTCATCAGTCGTCTCTCCCTCTTTAATAAAACAGCCCTTTCCTTTTATAAACCGAAATGCACGGCTGGACCTTTTTGGTCTGGTTTGCTGAGCCTCAGAAATGGCCTGTGTCAGGATCTCCCCAACTTCCCTAAAAAACCACAGGTGTGCTTTACCTGCTCCGCTCGTAGCTCCGGTGGCGGGAGGGCGTGCGCCCCCGCTCGTGATCGGACCTGTAGCGGCTGTCCTGCCTTCTCCGGTCGGGGCTCCGGCCGCGCTCCCGCCGCTCCAGGGACCGATGCCGCTCGCCCCTCCCGTGACTGTGGTCCCGGTGCCTGTGGTCGTCGTAGTGCTTTAGCCTTTCCGGGGACCGCCTCTCACTGGGAGCCTTGGGGAGCGGGTACGGAGGGAGGTGCCTGAAGTGAGGGCTACTGCTGTTACTAGCACTGGGCGGGAAGGAACTGGGGCTGTTCTGGAAGCTACTGAAGTTGGGAGGGGGGAAACTGTGGTGCGAATACCCCGGCGGGTACTGGTAATTGACCTGCTGCGGCACGACGGGAGGCGGCGGCGGATGCGGCAGGGTGGGCGGCGGCATCATGAAGGGGAAGGCGCCTTGGCCCGGAGGCGCTCCAGGGACTGGGGGGTTATTGGGACAGGGTAGCGGAGGCGGCATGGGAGGGAAACAGGGGGGCACGGGGAAGGGGGGCCTCATCTGGTGGTTGGGGAACGGGGGCCGGATCGGGCAGGGCGGAAGGGGGCCTTGCGCTGAAGGAGGCATGGGCGGAGGGAAGGGTACAAAGTCTGGTCTCGGAGGCAGAAAATTGGGGGCCGGCGAGTTGGAGAAGGTGGTGGAAGGGGCGCTGGGAGGTTCGTATTGGTATTGCACAGGAGGCTGCTGAGGGTGAAGCAGTCTCAGATTTTGGGGCCTGAAGGCTGGTGCGGAGGGTCTGGCTCCATGTCCCCCTCGCCCTCGGGGACACCTGGGTCCTCCTGGGTGGAACGACATTCTGTGACTTTGGTGGAGGAAAGAAAAAGAAAAGAGAAAAACTCACTATGTAAACAGCTTTCACCAATACCTGACCACCCCTTAGGCTGCTGGAATATTCCACCCATCTAATACTGAGTTCTCTGTACTATCTGAAACTCCTCAGGGCCAATAAACCTCTCTTCTCAGGTCTCAGCCACTCAACCAAAGCCATGGTCAGTCCCTGGACCCTGACGTTTCCTAAAGACACTCCACTTCCAGCATGACGAGGTCACATCCCAGTGTTCAACCATCTGCTATGGTGTCCTTCTTCAAGTTCCCCCCAACCTTGACCTCACTATGTCATCCTATCCACACATAACATGTTTCTCTACACATACACTGAGTATCATCCTGCCACACCGTCCTCCCCACTCAGCTGCTGCTGCTGCTGCTGCTAAGTTGCTTCAGTCATGTCCGACTCTGTGCAACCCCACAGACGGCCGCCCACCAGGCTCCCCCGTCCCTGGGATTCTCCAGGCAAGAACACTGGAGTGGGTTTCCATGTCCTTCTCCAGTGCATGAAAGGGAAAACTGAAAGTGAAGTCGCTCAGTCGTGTCCGACTCTTAGCGACCCCCTGGACTGCAGCCCACCAGGCCCATCCATCCATGGGATTTTCCAGGCAACAGTACTGGAGTGGGGGCCATTGCCTTCTCCCCCAACTCAGCACAGACTCACAAATTCAACTCAACATATCCTAAAAGGAGTCAATAACCTTGCCCTCTAAGAGAAAACCACTGGCTCCTTTTTTAGTGTTTCCTATCTCAATGCATGCATGCATGCTAAGTCCCTTGAGTTATGTCAAACCCTTTGTGACCCTCTGGACTGTAGCCCACCAGGCTCCTCTGTCCGTGGGATTTTCCAGGCAAGACTACTGTGGTGGGTTTCCATGCCCTCCTTTAGAGGATCATCCCAACCCAAGGATCAAACCCGTGTTTCTCAAGTCTCCTGCACTGGCAGGTGGGTTCTTAACCACTCGCGCCACCTGAGAAGCCCCTTCCTGTCTCCATAGATGAGACCATTCGTTGGTCTTCAAGTCATACACCAGGGAATTACCTGACAACTTCTCCTCCCTTAACCCTTCTAGTTAAAAATTTATGTTCAAACGCCTGTATAATTTCAGCTTCATAGATACTTGAGTCCTTCCATTCCACACCATCCTCTCCTGCCTCACTACTACAGTAATACCCTTGCAGGCCTTTCTACAACCAATGTCACCACCCCCAGGGTCTTGCTAGGTTCCCTGGTTCCCTGCTCTCACACGCTGTGTGGTTATTTTTGGCAGGTGCTACAATGATTACAGGTAACCAGCTCATTACCTCATTTCACCTTTGGTGTCTGCCTGACCTCAGAACTGTCAGTACCATCAGGGCAGAGCTCCAGGATGGCTCCTTAACTGCTCTGGTCTGGGTTCCCAGCCATGGACATGGCCCATGTTAACATACGCCCTCCTCCTCACAGATCTAAACGCTCCCCACCCTGGATGGCCAGTGTTTGCTCCTCCCTGGTCGCCCAAAACAATTGCCATTGCTATCAGACCACTCACCATGCACTGCCTTGCATCGTGACGTACTATCTGAATATTTCACATTTTCCACAGAGAATATAAACTCTAGAGAACAGAGAGAACAAATAGATATAAAAATGTTTCCCAAACTGCTCATGCTAGAAAATATTTCTGTGATTATCTTAACATTGATTTTGCATGCTCCAATGAAGTTAGCATTCTAATAAAATTAAGAACATGCTGAACTGAATTAATGTTCACAACTAATTTTTAAGATGTCCTAAGTTCTTTGCCAACAAAGGTCTGTCTAGTCAAAGCTATGGTTTTTCCAGTGGTCTTGTAGGGATGTGAGAGCTGGACTACAAAGAAAGCTGAGTGCTGAAGAATTGTTTATTTTGAACTGTGGTGCTGGAGAAGACTTGAGAATTCCTTGGACTGAAAGGAGATCCAACTAGTCAATCCTAAAGGAAATCAGTCCTGAATGTTCATTGGAAGGACTGATGCTGAAGCTGAAACTCCAACACTTTGGACACCTGATGTGAAGAACTGACTCGTTAGAAAACGCCCTGATGCTGGGAAAGATTGAAGACGGGAGGAGAAGGGGATGACAGAGGATGAGATGGCTGGATGGCATCACCGACTCGATGGACATAAGTTTGAGCAAGCTCCAGGAGTTGGTGATGGACAAGGAAGCCTGGTGTGCTGCAGTCCATGGGGTCGCAAAGAATCGGACACAACTGAGCAACTGAACTGAAGCACTTGTCTCTCTGACTCAAAAAATCAGTAGCTTAAAAGACTGGAAACTTAGGCATATTCCATCTCTAATCAGCTAAAAGACCAGGGGGGTACAAATCATTTCTGCTCTCCTACTCTACATTCTTTCTCCCTCAGTGAGATTAGCATGTAGATTCAAACTTACTATAATCTGGTCAACATAACAGTTTTCTTTGATTCTCATTCTCAGTCCTTCCCATTGAAGAATGTTATGAAGAGGAACCGCTTTCCAAATACTTGGGCTTCAGCAAAATGTTTTAAAAACCCAAACAAACATTAACTGCAGAAAGTCTCAATTTAGAAGCATCTTCCTAAAGTCTTTCTAACCAAAAGTTTTACCAACAGGCTTAAGGTAGATTTTCAAATGGCTCATGAAAATAGTTTGAGTATTTAGCCTTATCAATCACTGTGCTTAATAGGAGTAGACACCAAATAATATCTCATTAATCATTACCAAGGGAACATTTCATGCAAAGGTGGGCACAATAAAGGACAGAAATAGTATGGACCTAACAGAAGCAGAAGAGATTAAGAAGAAGTAGCAAAAATACACACAACTATACAAAAAAGATCTTCATGACCAAGATAATCATGATGGTATGATCACTCATCTAGAACCAGACATTCTGGAATATGAAGTCAAATGGGCCTTCGGAAGCATCACTACAAACAAAGCTAGTGGAGGTGATGGAATTCCAGCTGAGCTATTTCAAATCATGAAAGATAATGTTGTGAAAGTGCTGTACTCAATATGCCAGCAAATTTGGAAAACTTACCAGTGGCCATAGGGCTGGAAAAGGTCAGTTTTCATTCCAATCCCAAAGAAAGGCAATGCCTAAGAATGTTCAAACCACCGCACAATTGCACTCATCTCACACACTAGCAAAGTCATGCTCAAAATTCTCGAAGCCAGGCTTCAACAGTATGTGAACCAAGAACTTCCAGATGTTCAAACTGGATTTAGAAAAGGCAGAGGAACCAGAGATCAAATTTTCAGCATCCATTGGATCATAGAAAAAGCAAGAGAATTCCAGAAAAACATCTACTTCTGCTTTATTGACTGCGCCAAAGCCTTTGACTGTGTGGATCACAACAAACTGTGGAAAATTCTTCGACAGGGGAATATCAGACCACCTGACCTGCCTTCTGAGAAATCTGTAGGCAGGTCAAGAAGCAATAGTCAGAACCGGACATGGAACAACAAACTGGTTCCAAACTGGGAAAGGAGTACATCAAGGCTGTATATTGTCACCCTGCTTATTTAACTTATATGCAGAGTACATCATGAGGAACGCTGGGCTGGAGGAAGCACAGCTGGAATCAAGATTGCCGGGAGAAATATCAATAACCTCAGATATGCAGATGACACTATCCCTATGGCAGAAAGCAGAGAGGAACTAAAGAGCCTCTTGATGAAAGTGAAAGAGAGTGAAAAAGCTGGCTTAAAACTCAACATTCAAAAAATTAAGATCATGGCATCTGGTCCCATCACTTCATGGCAAATAGATGGGGAAACAATGAAAACAGTGACAAACTTTATTTTCCTGGGCTCCAAAATCACTGCAGATGGTGACTGCAGGCATGAAATCAAAAGACGCTTACTCCCTGGAAGAAAAGCTATGACCAACCTAGACAGCATATTAAAAAGCAGAGACATTACTTTGCTGACAAAGGTCCATCTAGTCAAAGCTACGGTTTTTCCAGTAGTCATATATGGATGTGAGAGTTGGACTAAAAAGAAAGCTGAGTGCTGAAGAATTGATGCTTTTGAACTGTGGTGTTGGAGAAGACTCTTGAGAGTCCCTTGGACCACAAGAAGATCCAACCAGTGCATCCTAAAGGAGATCAGCCCGGACTATTCATTCGAAGGACTGATGCTGAAGCCAAAACTCCAATACTTTGGCCACCTGATGGGAAGAACTGACTCACTGGAAAAGACCCTGATGCTGGGAAAGATTGAAGGCGGGAGGAGAAGGGGACAATAGAGGATGAGATGGTTGGATGGCATCACACACTCAATGGACATGAGATTTTGAGCAAGCTCCAGGAGTTGGTGATGGACAGAGAAGCCTGGTGTGTTGCAGTCCATGGGGTCGCAAAGAGTCGTACACAACTGAGCAACTGAATGATTATCGTTCAGTTCAAGACCCTCATGATAAACCTGGGGCCTAGACAGCCCATCCTGTCACCACAAGCTACTGAGAACCAAAAGAATCAAGCTCAAACTCCATGCTTGGCATTTAAGGCCTTCTGCAATCTGGACCCAACTTCTTCCAGGTTAATCCTCCATTAACTTCCCCATGAAGTGCCTATCATCCTGCGTGTGTGCTAAGTCGTTTCAGTCATGGCCACTCTTTGCGACCCTATGGATTGTGGCCCACCAGGCTCCCCTATCCATGGGATTCTCCAGGCAAGAATACTGGAGTGGGTTGCCAGGCCCTCCTCCAGGGGACCTTCCCAACCCAAAAATTGAACCCTCCTCACATTGTGTCTCCTGCATTGGCAAGCAGGTTCTTTACCACTAGGGCCACCTGGGAAGCTCTTCTATCACCCTAGATATTCCCAGTTCCTAACATACGAAGTACTATCATCCAGCTTATTCTTTACTTCTGGTCTTCTAAAACCCCTCCCTGTGACTTTGCCCATTGAATTTTTAACCCATCTACCCATGTCAAATGCCACATCTTCTGTGCTATCTTGGTTCAAAATCCCATTCCCTCAAGACTTCCGTTGCTCTTAGTCTGTACTTACTTCTTTTACAGAACTTACCAGAGACTGCCTCATATAATAATTATGTGTGTACATGTCTTAACTCCTCCACTAGGTTATTAGCTCCTTGATGAATTGGGTTGACTCATAATCATTTCTGTATCCTTCACAGCCCCTGGCAGAACATCCTGCACACAGTAGGTGATCAGTAAGTGTTTACTTGGTCACCAGTGATACATGTTTCTATGTTGCTACTGGACATTTCCCTACTGAATATATCCACAACAGGTTTGCATTACCAAAACCAGAAAAAAAGCAGACCTTTTCACTGATTCATGCAACATTTAATGAGCCTAGACAGGTGGGGCATGGTCACAGGCCCTGATCACTCAAAGATGAGTAAGGCACATAGTAAACAGGGCTCCTGAAGCCCAGAGTCCATATGCAGATACATTTTTTTTTAAATTACATACTGTGATAAACACAAGAAAAGAGGTATGCACAGAGTCCAGGGGAAACACAAACGAGTGTACTGAATCTAGAAGTGGACAAGAGTCAGGATCACCAATACTCCTGTACAGTGTATTCACTGTTGTTGAATATTCACTATTAGATCCTGACGGATATTTCTAGAAACAGAATATCTGAAAACACTGATTATGAAACTGACCTATTAAAGGCACAGTCAGGCTGTGTTGTGGATGTGAACTTCAATTCAAAAGTCAAGGAACTCACTGCAACTGGAAAAGTAATTATTTTCGGCGTCTGCCTCCTCTTAAGTTTCTGTTTGGAAGCAGGGAAACTGAGGGAGTCGTTTTTGCACAGTTAACATGTGCAGGAACATCAGTCTCTGTACAAAGAGTTGCAAAGTGTGACTACATTTCTATTAACGCGCTCTTCCACCACCTGAATCTCCAGCCCGGTCACTTATGTCTGGCTGATCCGTAATTGCGTACATCTCCCGCCAGATAGTGAGCCCCACGATGTAAACTTACAGTCTCACTCCCCGCCCGAGATCCCGGCGGCCCCAGGCCTGGACCACCACATGGGCGCCACAATGAATGAAAGGTCTCATTTTTCACTATTTATTGGCAGGGTCCGGGCCTAGGGTCCCATTTTTTTTTTTTGCCCTTCGCTGCAGTTCTGAAGAGGAGCTGCCGGATCCTAACTCCCAGGCGCCTCTCGCCCCAGCCCCAGACGCCAGCCCCGTTGAAATTCGGATACTTGGAAACACTCCCTCTTCCAACACCCACAAGCTGACTCTTTTACCTAGAAAAAGCTCTCGGGCTGCGAGGTCGCCGTTACAGTAAAGCCAGACTTATAGTGTAGCCTCCAACACCGTAGCACCGCCCGCGGCTCCGGAACAGGAAAGCAAGAGAATTAAAAAGCAAACGTGAGAAAGCCGGATCGTAAGAGGGAATGCTCTCGGGCTCGCCGCAGCGCCTTGTGCACGGTGATTGGTGCTTCAATAAGAACGATGGACATCTAAGCCAATCGCGCTCCTCGAGCCTCTGGCTCCCGCCTCCTGCCCCTTATCTCCTCCAATCCGAAACCACAACCGGGTGAGCGCGCCTTTACTCCCGGGAAAGGAGGCGGGCCGTAGCTCTGGCTGCTGAGGGAACCTCGGCTCTGGCTTTTTGGGGCTCTCACGCGCGCGAAAACATGAGTGAATCCGGGGGACAGCGCGCCCGGCTCCGGCGCTATCCTGAGCTCCCGGTGTGGGTGGTGGAGGATCATCAGGAGGTGAGCGGGCGGGTGACGGGCGCTGGGGCAGGGTCGCGCGAGGACGGAGAAGGCGGCGGAACCTGGAGGCCAGAGAGAGAACCAGAATCCGTGCGAGTTGCATTGCTGTGGGGAAAACACCAGGACGGCGAGCTTGGAAGAATAGGCGCCGACGTTTATGCGGCGCTTACTACGAGTCCGGCAACTCACTGAACCCTCGCGGTTTGCCCAAAATCCCACGGCCAACAGCTAGTGGCTTCGGGATTCGAACGCGGGCAGTCGTAACTGCAGGGCCTCGAGTCCTTAACCTGCTCATAATTAAGGCTTCCTGCTGTCTCCCGGCCTCTCCTTCACATTTCTGTGGTGTCGGTGGGGAGGCTTCTGTTGAGAATATGCACTGTCATCTGTGAAATGGGTACAGAGTAGCTCTCAGAGCCGTTAGTATTATCGTGTGAGTGGTGTGTGCATGAATCTTTTAACACGGCGCTATAAAGATATTTTTCTGTTTTTGTAGTAGTGCTACTTTAGTTAAAATGGTGCACACATCTAGATTTCTTGAAGCCTGCGAGAATCCCGTGATCGAAGACTTTCTGTTTTTGATCGCTTTAATAATCCTTAGGAATTATGTGGATGTTAAAGAGGAAGAGGCCGAGTCCAGATATGCGGATGAATAAAGAGAATAGTACGGAAATTTGGTTTCTCAGGACCTAGAGATAGTGTGCATGGGTCTGAGGGCAAGCATGGGGTAGGTGGTGATTTCAAATTCAATCTTAACTTAGAACTCTAGAGACTGTAACAGAACGAAGAACCTTACAGAAGACCTAGCCCAGCAACCAGCATCCAAAAGGTGTGAGAAAGACGCAGAGACCCAGGGTAGCTTGAACACATCTTTTACGCCATAGTGTGTATTAACCAGGAGTTCTTTTTTCTTTTTTTTCCTGAGTAACAGAGCTTGTTTGTTTCCTCACATTGTTTTTGAGTTTATAATGGGGGTAACATGCCAACAACAGATGCCCATTAAAGTTTTCAGAGATGTCAGTCGGAAGTTCTGAGGAAAAAAAGTTTGAACTGATGGTCTAAACCATCTGCAATAACAGATTTCATATTTTCCTACTTCACAACTTCAGTTCAGTCGTGTTCGGCTCTTTGCGGCTCCATGGGCTGCAGCACACCAGGCTTCCCTGTCCATCACCAACTCGCAGAGCTTACTCAAACTCATGTCCGTCGGGTCGGTGATGCCATCCAACCATCTCATCTTCTGTCGTCTGCTTCTTCTCCTGCCTTCAGTCTTCCCAGCATTAGGGTCTTTTCCAGTGAGTCAGTTCTTCACATCAGGTGGCCAAAGTATTGGAGTTTCAGCTTCAGCATCAGTCCTTCCAATGAATATTCAGGACTGATTTCCATTAGGATTGACTGGTTGGATCTCCTTGCAGTCCAAGGGACTCTCAAGAGTCTTCTCCAACACCACAGTTCAAAAGCATCAGTTCTTTAGCCCTCAGTTTTCTTTATGGTCCAACTCTCACATCCATACATGACTACTGAAAAAACCATAGCTTTGACTAGATGGACTTTTGTTGGCAAAGTAATGTCTCTGCTTTTTAATATGCTGTCTAAGTTGGCCATAGGTTTTCTTCGAAGAAGTAAGTGTCTTTTGGTTTCATGGCTGCAGCCATCATCTGCAGTAATTTTGGAGCCTAAGAAAATAAAGTTTGTCACCGTTTCCATTGTTTCCCCATCTATTTGCCATGAAGTGATGGGACTGAATTCCATGATCCTTGTTTTTTGAATATTGAGTTTTAAGCCAGCTTTTTCACTCTCCTCTTTCACTTTCATCAAGAGGTTCTTTAGTTCTTCACTTTCTGCCATAAGAGTGGTGGCATCTGCATATCTGAGGTTATTGATATTTCTCCCAGCAATCTTGATTCCAGCTTGTGCTTCATCCAGCCGGCATTTCACATGATGTAGTCTGCATAGAAGTTAAATAAGGGTGACAATATACAGCCTTGACGTACTCCTTTGCCAATTTGGAACGAGTCTGTTGTTCCATGTCTAGTTCTAACTGTTGCTTCTTGACCTACATACAGATTTCTCAGAAGACAGGTCAGGTGGTCTGATATTCCCCTCTCTTGAAGAATTTTCCAGTTTGTTGTGATCCACACAGTCGAAGGCTGTGGTGTAGTCAATAAAGCAGATGTTTTTCTGGAACTCTCTTGCCTTTTTTCTTCACAGCTTGGGTGGCTTCAAACTTTTTGTAGTTTAGCAGTGTTTTTCACCCTGCAGTTGTGTATATAGTCATGATTTCAGTGCCAATTCTGAATATGTGCATGTGTTTTTTACAGGTGCTGCCCTATATATATCGGGCCATTGGCTCAAAGCATCTTCCTGCAAGTAATATAAGTTTTGTGCATTTTGATTCACATCCAGACCTCCTTATTCCTGTGGATATGCCAGCTGACACTGTATTTGATAAAGAAACACTTTTCGGGTAATATGTGACTTTGTTAATGACCTTTTTGTGTGTCTGAAATAACACTTTGCAATAGGTGATAAACAGTTAAAAGAAATAGGTTTTGCTAAGCTTGTGAGTTTTTTTTGTTTTGCCTTTTTTATTTTATTTAGAGCAAGTATGGACAAACTTTCTCAACAATCCAGATAGTAAATATTTTTAAATTTATTTTTTAATTGAAGGATAATTGCTTTACAGAATTTTGTTAGTTTCTGCCAAACATCAGCATGAATCAGCCATAGGTATGCATTTGTCCCCTCCCTCTTGAACCTCCGTCCTATCTCCCTCCCAATCCCACCCCTCTAGATTATCACAGAGCCCCTGTTTGAGTTCCCTGAGTTATACAGCAAATTCCCATCGGCTCTCTATTTTATGTATGGTAATGTAAGTTTCCATGCTACTCTCTCCATACATCTCACCCTCTCCTTCCTTCCCCAGATAGTAAATATTTTAGGCTTGCTGACTGTATGGTCTGTATGGTCTCTGTTGCAGCTATGTATTTTTGCCCTTGTAGTATGAACACAACTGTAAGCACTATGTAAACAAGTGTCAGTGGCTGTGTTCCAATAAAACTTTATTTGGAAAAACAGGTGCCCCAACCAGTGTTTGCCAACCTTTGCTTTAGAATATAGAATTTTAAAAGTAGAAGACTTGAGAAATTATCTGAGCTAGTTCTCTTCTGCCCTTTAAAAGTCTGATATGGAGGCACAAGAAAATGTGTCTTGAACTAATAGTTCAATAATCATATGTGCAACACATCTTTAATTTTTGTATCCTTTCTTCCAGTATTGAATCCCTCCAACCTCCCAATGTATTTTATTTTCAGGTCACAAATCCTATTGATTTTCCATTATATAAAACCATAGTCAGTGAATGGTGACTTACCAAGTGCTCTTCAATGATAAAGTTCCCTGAAATCCTGTCTTTGTCTTTTTACTTATGTATTTATTACAGTGTAGCCTACTCCTACAAACTGAAAAGTTACATAGCAGTTATTCTCCTGTTATAATATAAAATTAAAAATATAGATGCTTGTGTGAATTAATTTTAACCTACTACATTTCTTTTAGTTGACTCTAAAACTGGCTCAGAACACTCATCTCCAAAGAAATGTGGTAACTCTACCATTGTCCTTACTCCCTTTTATATTTAGAGGTTTTATATTTTATAAATTGAAAAAAATTATGAAGCAGTTATGATGACTATACAGTTAGTCATAGAATAATAGTTTTAAAACTTTTAATCTCAGGATTTCTGTTCAGTTGAGTTCAGTCGCTCAGTCATGTCTGACTCTTTGCGACCCCATGAATTGCAGCACGCCAGGCCTCCCTGTCCATCACCAACTCCCGGAGTCTACCCAAACCCATGTCCATCGAGTCAGTGATGCCATCCAGCCATCTCATCCTCTGTCGTCCCCTTCTTCTCCTGCCCCCAATCCTTCTAGCATTAGGGTCTTTTCCAGTGAGTCAACTCTTCGCATGAGGTGGCCTAAGTATTGGACTTTCAGCTTCAACATCAGTCCTTCCAATGAACACCCAGGACTGATCTCCTTTAGGATGGACTGGTTGGATCTTCTTGCAGTCCAAGGGACTCTCAAGAGTCTTCTCCAACACCACAGTTCAGAAGCATCAATACCTTGGCGCTCAGCTTTCTTCACTGTCCAACTCTCACATTCATACATGATTTCTGTATACCCTTAAAAATTCCTGAGTTTTTTTTTTTTTTATGTGGGTTATATTTAGTGATATTTACCATATTTGAAATTAAAAGTGAGACATCTAAAATATTAATTCATTTCATGGGACTTCCCTGGTGATCCAGTGGCTAAGACTTTGAACTCCCAATGCAGGGGGCCCAAGTTTGATCCCTGGTCAGGAAACTTAAATCCTACATGCTGCAAGTAAGATTCCACATGCTGCAACTAAATAAATAATAAATAAATAAATAAAAATATTTTTTTAAATGTTAATTCATTTCAAGATAATAGACCTTTATATGTTAGCATAAATATTTTTATGAAAGGCAAACATATTTTCTAAAGCAAAAAAAATTAAAAGGGTAACAGTATTTAAATTTTTGCAGGTTTTTTTTAATAATTTGTTTTAATTTGTTTGTTTTTTAATTGAAGGATAACTGGTTTACAGAATTTCATTGCTTTCTGTCAAACCTCAACATGAATCAGCCATAGTTTGCAGATCTTTTTAATACTTGCCTTTATAGAAAACAGCTGAATACCCAAGATTCTGCATTCAGTCTATTACCATATGTTGTTTTGGTGGAAGTATATGAAGGAAATTGAGAAGTATTTTGATAGCCTTTCCAGCTATTGTGTGTATTTAATTGCTCAGTCGTGTCCAATTCTTTGTGACACCGTGGACTTAGCCTGCTAAGCTCCTCTGTTCATGGGGATTCTCCAGGCAAGAGTACTGGAATGAGCTGCCGTGCCCTCCTCCAGTGGATCTTCCCATCCCAGGGTTTGAACCCAGGTCTCCCGAATTGCAGGCAGATTCTTTACCATCTGAGCCACCAGGGAAGCCCACTTAATTGTGAATATTCTTTAATAACTATACCAAAACTTCACAATGTTCATTCCTTAAAACTTAGTTGAAGTGTAGAATCCAGCAGTTCACATTCAAGCCTGATCAATTGTGGTTTATCAGTCAGTCTTCATTGTAAGAAAATTGTGTTCAGCTTTCAATTCAATTACAAGTGCTTTCCCTTGAGAAAACCATGGTACTTCCAAATATATTGCAGAAATGCTTTCTGTGTACTTCCTGTTTTGCCACACAGATTATTTTAAAATGTATACTCAGGATCAAAATTTAATAAAATCATGAAAGACATTCTCATGAAAAACTGGATGGGAGTGTGGGGCACTGGTACAGTGACAGCTAGTAGAGTTTGGTGCCTTTGCCTTGATTAATCTTAGAACATCAACCACCATTGTTTTGTACTATCAGCATATATGTCAAGACAATGAAAAAGGGAAATAATGCCTTGGTGTTATTAGGAAAACAGTTTTGGTCTAGTGTTCACAGTGAAAAGGTCCAGGAAACCCTGCAAGGGCCCTTGGACCACGCTCTGAAACCTGCTATCTTAAAATGTTCTTATGAATGAAATTACATTTGGAAAAACCCACTCACTAATCGTTTTTATGCTTCCTCTCTGTTTCTTTTCCAGAGAATTAAGTATTGAGAATTGGATTATGCCTGCAGTTTATGCTGGCCATTTTTCTCATGTAGTATGGCTTCATCCCACATGGGCTCAGCAAATCAGAGAGGGCAGGCATCACTTTTTAGTAGGCAAAGACACTTCTACCACAACAATCAGGTAATTTCCTCATATTCATGTGTACGAAAGGGAGTGGATACTTCTGTCTCGTTTTGGAATCCCTGTAATAACTTAAAAGTATCTCTACACACAATTGAGGTCGGATTAGCCCTCAACTTTTCCAAAAAGAGTTCTCGAAACACCAGGAACAAGTTTTCCAATCTCTTGATCTTTTTCACACACCGTTTGTATTTTGTAGCTGGTGAAGTTGATTTTTGAATAAAATGATCTTCATCCTCTGGAACCCTGGCTCTGTTGATAACTAACTCCATTAAATCATTGGTGTACCTTATAGAAATGTATTAATAATACATTTTATTATTTCCTTCCAATGTAATTGTTGTTGGCTGAATTTAACAATTAGCATTGAAAAAGCAAAATTATCTCACTTTGACATTTTTAATAAATTTAATGGCTTAAAAGTCGATTCAGGGTTTTAATTTTATCAATATGATTAGCTTTCGATAATTATTTAATCTAAATTAAATAACAGCATCCTTTGACTTGAGTTATATGCACAACTATTTCTGTTGTGTAAGCTGTTTAACCAGTGTTTTGTATATCTTGTGATACTGTAATATCTTTAGAAATACCAGAATGTTCTTGGCTTTCTAAATTCTCTTGTTACGGAGTGAATGTTTTAAGCAGTGGAATCATAACTTCTTGAACCTGGAGGATAGTAGGATGAAATGGTAATACATTGAAAATGAAATGTAATCTTTCTCAATGAAAATGATACTTTTTATTTCTGATTTATTCTTAATGATATTGATAATAAAAGTTAAACATAATACTGGCTTATATGAAATAGTGTTAGGGTTTTTATTGAGTACTTCAGTGAATAGGCCTTATTTAACCTGTAACAGGTTTCTGCAAAGTCAAATCTCAGCAATCTGAAACAGACATTTGAAACTCAATGTGTAATAATAATAGTAGGATGAAGTTGATTATCATGATTTTAGTTAATCCTGCAAGTAAAAATTTATGGAAGAGACACACACGTAGGTATGCAGCCTGAGATGTATGTTTGTGTGTATACAGATATGAACAAAGTAAAATATTTCTTATTAAAGAAAAATACCCATTTAGGTTGGTGGATACAACATTTGTCTTTCTTAGGGTGGTACATGTGTGCTAAGTCACTTTGGTCGTGTCCAACTCATTGCAACCCTTGGACTGTAGCCCACCAGGCTCCTCTGTCCATGGGATTCTCCAGACAAGAATACTGGAGTGGGTTGCCATGCCCTTCTCCAGGGGATCCTTCCAACTCAGGGATCGAACCCACGTGTCTTATGGCTCCTGCATTGGCAGGCGTGTTCTTTACCACTAGCGCCACCTGGGAATCTTACAGTGGTACAGTTATTAATAAGCTTGGATATTGGTTTTATTATGTTGTTAATTTCTTTTTAGAAAGTTATATCTTTTTAAATATAAGGCTGTATATACTGAAGAGGGGTGGATGAGAAATAAATATTAATACCATCATTTTAAATTAGGTAGGTCCTACCCCTGGAAGAACCATTTGGTGTCACTGTTCAAAGTACTTACCAAGGCATAATACAGTTGAAAAGCTAAGAACATGCTGATATGTCTAAAATCAAAAATCTGTAACTTGTGAAATGCTGCACAATATTTTTTTAAGTTGCTTTACATATTAAAATATTACAGTTATATAAAATTTTATAAAGCTTTGAAATATGTCAGGGGGAGTTTCTACTGAGATATTATTTCCAGGTGTAATTTTTCTCTCAAGTGATTTTTTAGATGGAGTTCCAGCTGGTATGACAGAAATCTAAAGCACTGGCTAAACAGGATCTTTCATTTCTTTTCTCCAGTTAGAGTTTACCATGTGCAGTCCAGGGGCAATATGGCAGCCCTACAGTAAACCCCAAATAATTTCTATCTTTTTGCTCCACCTTCTCTAGAGTGTGGCCTCTGAACTCAAAGTCCAAGTGGGGTTTGCTGCTACCACGTTCACATGCCAGTCACTGGGAAGGGGAGAGCAAGGCTCTCTACGCTTCTCTTCCACTCACGACTTTTGGGCAGAACTGAGTCAGCTGGCCACACCTAGCTGCCCGATACCGGAGCGCCTGCTCAGTTGCTTCAGTTGTGCCCAACTCTTTGCGACCCCATGGACTATACTGTCCATGGAATTTTCCAAGCAAGAATACTGGAATAGGTTGCCATTTTCTACTCCAGGGGATCAAACCCTGACCCAGGGATTGAACCCAGGTCTCCCACATTGCAGGCAGATTCTTTACCATCTGAGCCACCTAGCTGCACAATAGACTACAAAATACAGTCTTTGGGCAGTTGTGTGCCTAGCTAGAAATTGGAGAACCCTGTTTCCAGAAACTATTAGAGACAGCTCTCAGTTTTTGTCAAATATGTCCTTTTTTGTATTTCTGAAATTCTGTATGTTGCCGGCTAATTTGTCCACTTGTCTTGAAAGTAATTTTTTTCCTCTAATCCAGGGTTACAAGTACAGATCATTACTTCCTAAGTGATGGTCTTTATGTAACTGAAGACCTGCTGGAGAACCCAAAACCTTTACAATTGGATGTAATTATGGTAAAACCTTATAAACTCTGTCACAGTCAAGGAGAAAATGATGCAGTGTCTTCTGCTAAGAAGCCAAAGCTAGCCTTGGAGGACTCAGAGAACACTGCCTCTACTAATGGTGACTCTTGTTCAGAAGGACTGGAAAAGGACACAGTGACACAGAGAAGAGACCACACTTGTCTACAACCATCATGTTCATGTTCTTCTGAAAGCCAGGAATGCCAGACTGCAGTTAGCACTGGAGAGATTCTGGAGATTTTGGAGAAAAGGGATGCATTTGTTTTAGATATTGACTTAGATTTTTTTTCAGTCAAGAATCCCTTCAAAGAAATGTTCACTCAGGTAAATGTGGTGTTTTAAAAATGTGCAATCAAAATCCAGATATAACTTTTGACTTCCCCCAAATATAACTACTGATAACTTGCTGAAGACCAGAGCCTTACTGATAATGTAAACAGTAAATTAACACATATTTTGTGTATTATATGTATCATATACTGTATTCTTATAATAAAGTAAGGTAGAGAAAAGGTTGAGAAAATCATAAGGAAAATACATTTACAATATTGTACTGTATTTATCAATACTATACATTTATGTCGTGTTTAAAGAGGAACCTATATCAATATGTCTTATATGATATAAAACACTGCTACATATATTACTAACACCAGATGTCAAAGATGAAAAGATGTGATAAAGTCATTTATTTACAGTTATAGAGATTCATACATTGATAACGAGGAACCAGCAATGTGATTGATTGCTTTAGGTAACCTAATATAATCAATACAATTACTTCACGGTAGCCTAGCCTGTACACTAATGAATGAATCATTATAAAAATTTTATAGCATATTATAGTCGTATTCGTAATGCAGTAATGGAAATGTTGTTATATATTTTTCAATACCACTTACCTGTGATAAGTTGATATGCAGTTTCTCCAGTTAGAGAGGCATGTGTTCTTTAAAAGGTAATTCTTTGAAAGCAAAGTTATAAAGCAATAGGAAAACTAACATTATTAATTTTATATTAAATATCATTCATCTTATGCCTATAAGGATAGGTTAGTATCTACATACATTTTACTCATTCATGACATACCTAACTTTTTCTTAATTTTTTCAATATTTCTAAGCTGTACAGTTGGTCTGCAGATTTTTTTTTCAAATTGTTGCGAATCTCCAAAATCTTTTCCTCTATACTGAAAAATATCCATGTATAAATGGTCTTGTGTAGTTCAAACCCATGTTGTTCAGAGGTCAACTGTAGTGTAATCTGGAGCAAGAGTGGGGGGACCTTGAGTGCCCTCCCAACTTGCAAATAAGAGAGAAAAATTGCCCTCTGTTTCTTTCCTGCTGTTGTGAATGTACCAGTAACTATAACTTCCAGCATTTAGAATTATAAAATGACTTTAGAGATGTTTAGAAAACATGAGAATGGGCATACTTGGAAGCTAAAAAACCTGACTTTATGAATTTATCCTACAAGTATACCCACCAAATATTTGTAATGGGAATTTCTAAAAGGTTACATAAGTGACTTAATGGCAGTTACTTCTTTTCCAGGGCTATAAGGAAACCTGGGAAAGTGGGAATTTTGTGTCCTTTATACTCTGGTGCTGTAGAACTTTTTGAAAAGAGCATATGCTTTATAATGTAATAGCTTTTTTTTTTAAAGAACATGTTTGGAAGTCAGAAAGATTTAAGTTCTGTTTGTTACTTGTACTGCTTATTAGCTGCATGATCTTGGAAAAGTTACTTAACCTTTCAGATCCATGGTTTCTTCAAGTATAAAATCAAAATAATAATCATACCCAATCATAGAATTGTTATATGAGGATAGTGCACAGCACTGTGCTTAAGGAATTTTAGATCTTGCCTATAGACCCTTCCTGACAATGCTCCTAAATAGGATTACTGGGGCCAGATAGACCCACCTCTAATGGGGCTGCCTAGCTTCGCTAAATGAGAACAGACGTTCTCCTGCAAAATCCTGCCATTGTATCTATTTGTACTCGAGCATTCTCTCCTGTGGCTAGGGAATGGACCGCAAAGTGAAAGTGAAAAGTTTTGTTTTGTTGTTACAAAGATACATATATTTCCTATACACTTGATCTTTGCCAAAAGGCTGAGAAGTGATTATATTTCCTGTACATAGCTAAAATCTATTTAGATGCTAGGATGTATCCATTTATAGAGTAGAACAGTATCAGAAATATTTTCATTCATCACCTATTAGCCATCAAGTCGTCTTCCATAATTAATTTTTATACATTGTTATCATGCCCAGATGAATAGTTACCCTAAAAAGGGGATAATATTTACAATGAAATAATGAATTACATTATTCCCTGATTTCCCAGACTTACCTTTAAATGATTATCTAAGATATTCTTGTATCACTCTTACATGATTTTTACTCTCAAACAATGGTCCCAAATTTTGGTAGATTGTGTTGATAATCGAATTCATCAATTAGAAGATTTAGAAGCTGCTTTTGCTGATTTCTGTGATGGTGATGATGAAGAAACTGTACAGAAATGGGCTTCAAACCCTGGGTAAGACTCTCAAATATTTTTTTCCTTCAACTCTACTGTATTTTAGCTCTAGATATATTGCTAAATTTGCTAGATAAATTGCTTTTTAAAAATTCGTATCTTTTGCTATATGTATTCAGTTCAGTTCGGTTCAGTTGCTCAGTCGTGTCCGACTCGTTGCAACCCCATGAATCACAGCACGCCAGGCCTCCCTGCCCATCAACTCCCGGAGTTTACCCAAACTCATGTCCATCAAGTTGGTGATGCCATCCAGCCATCTCATCCTCTGTCATCCCCTTCTCCTCCTGCCCCCAATCCTTCCCAGCATCAGGGTCTTTTCCAATGAGTCAGCTCTTCGCTTGAGCTAGCCAAAGTATTGGAGCTTCAGCTTCAACATCAGTCCTTCCAATGAACACCCAGTACTGATCTCCTTTAGGATGGACTGGTTGGATCCCCTTGCAGTCCAAGGGACTCTCAAGAGCCTTCTCCAACACTACAGTTCAGAAGCATCGATTCTTCGGCACCAAGCTTTCTTCACCATCCAACTCTCATATCCATACATGACCACTAGAAAAACTATAGCCTTGACTAAACAGACCTTTGTTGGCAAAGTAATGTCTCTGCTTTTTAATATGTTATCTAGGTTGGTCATAACTTTCCTTCCAAGGCGTAAGCATCTTTTAATTTCATGGCTGCAGTCACCATCTGCAGTGATTTTGGAGCCCCAAAAAATAAAGTCTGACACTGTTTCCACTGTTTCCCCATCTATTTCCCATGAAGTGGTGGGACCGGATGCCATGATCTTAGTTTCCTGCATGTTGAGCTTTAAGCCAACTTTTTCACTCTCCTCTCTCACTTTCATCAAGAGGCTTTTTAGTTCTTCACTTTCTGCCATAAGAGTGGTGTCATCTGCATATCTGAGGTTATTGATATTTCTCCCAGCAATCTTGATTCCAGCTTGTGCTTCTTCCAGCCCAGCGTTTCTCCTGATGTACTCTGCATATAAGTTAAATAAGCAGGGTGACACTATACAGCCTTGACATACTCCTTTTCCTATTTGGAACCAGTCTGTTGTTCCATGTCCAGTTCTAACTGTTGCTTCCTGACCTGCATACAGGTTTCTCAAGAGACAGGTCAGGTGGTCTAGTATTCCCATCTCTTTCAGAATTTTCTACAGTTTATTGTGATCCACACAGTCAAAGGCCTTGGCATAATCAATAAAGCAGAAATAGATGTTTTTCTGGAACTCTCTTGCTTTTTCGATGATCCAGCAGATGTTGGCAATTTGATCTCTGGTTCCTCTACCTTTTCTAAAACCAGCTTGAACATCTGGAAGTTCACGGTTCACATATTGCTAAAGCCTGGCTTGAAGAATTTTGAGCATTACTTTACAAGCGTGTGAGATGAGTGCAATTGTGTGGTGGTTTGAGCATTCTTTGGCATTGCCTTTCTTTGGGATTGGGATGAAAACTGACCTTTTTCAGTCCTGTGGCCACTGCTGATTTTCCAAATTTGCTGGCATGTTGAGTGCAGCACTTGCACAGCATCATCTTTCAGGATTTGAAATAGCTGAACTGGAGTTCCATCACCTCCACTAGCTTTGTTTGTAGTGATGCTTTCTAAGGCCCACTTGACTTCACATTCCAGGATTGGGATGAAAACTGACCTTTTGTAATTTTATCTGGTTCGTGAAGATCTTTTTTGTACAATTCTTCTGTGTATATGCCACCTCTTCTTAGTATCTTAGTATCTTGCTTCTGTTAGGTCCACCATTTCTGTCATTTCTGTCATTTATCAAGCCCATCTTTGCATGAAATGTTTCCTTGGTATCTTTAATTTTCTTGAAGAGATCTCTAGTCTTTCCATTCTGTTGTTTTCCTCTATTTCTTTGCATTGATCACTGAGGAAGGCTTTCTTACCTCTCCTTGCTATTCTTTGGAACTCGGCATTCAAATGGGAGTATCTTTCCTTTTCTCCTTTGCTTTTCGCTTCTCCTCTTTTCACAGCTATTTGTAAGGCCTCCTCAGACAGCCATTTTGCTATTTTGCATTTCTTTTCCATGGGAATGGTCTTGATCCCTGTCTCCTGTACAATGTCACAAACCTCCGTCCATAGTTCATCAGGCTATCAGATCTAGTTCCTTAAATCTATTTCTCACTTTCACTGTATAATCATAAGGGATTTGAATTAGGTCATACCCTGAATGATCTAGTGGTTTTCCCTACTTTCTTCAATTTAAGTCTGAATTTGGCAATAAGGAGTTCATGATCTGAGCTATGTGTATTACCTATTCAAAATATTCAGTGCAGTTTTCACGTTAAAATGTTCAGAAACATCTCTGAAATATAAATATCATAGAACTTTATTGTCATTAAGGAAAGCAGTGGTATGGAAGAATAAACCATCACAGTATTAATCATATTAGTAACTACTAACTAGGCACTTTAACATAAGTTAGTTTTTTCTCTTTAGTAGAGGGAACTAGATCTAAAAATGATTCCCTGCTCTTTGAAATTATGTTGGAAGAGGGAAAGAGAAATAAGTCTCAGAACATGATTCTCCCCAGAAATATTGAAGAGTACCTACTATTTTGTGATTTTGTGAAGTCTAAAGCCAAACTTAAGCTTAAATCAAACAAAATAGACAACTTTAGAATCCTGAATCTAGCCCACAGATGGAGCCACCTTCCACTGAAACCCACCCATCTGCTGAGAACACTTAGCTCTTCACCACCTGTAGGCAGTTCTGTCACAGACCTAAAGAAAAAACAAAGGAAAAGTAAGACAGCAAGAAAAGTCTCTCCAAACTTAGCATGCCCCCAAAATCATCAGATCGTCAGCATGAACGAGTCTTCACTGTTCCTAAGGAAATAGAAGAGGTGAGTGACTAGGGTCCAGAACCCCAGAAAGTGTTGTTAATAAGAAGGAAGAAGTAACAGGATCAGTGGGTAGACAGGCCTCCATACCTCCGTTTTTGGTTACTTTTTCCCTCCCAGCAGATGAGTGGGTATTGGTAGAGGAGGCATTAAAATACTCGAAACATTAATTAATCAAGGCTTCCAAAGAGTACCTATATTAAGTAACTTAAAAGCACCATTGTTACTATATCAAATGGTATAGAACTTTACCAGTTATAAATAAATATGTATGTCCTGAATTTTTTTCTCAACTTTTGGGAAACTATGTTTTTTCATCACAGTATGCTAAAGGCACTTAGTTTTACTGCTGATCAAAATAATTTTTAAAGTCATAGTAGAACTTTCATTTTTAAAGAGGAAAATCTTGGTTTCTTGAGTGCTAATTTTCAATCTTTAATACAATCTGTAATCTTTTAAGAAAACAGCAGGGAACATTTATTTCTTAATATTTTAAGACGATATTTGAACAACTCTTATCTTTCATTTCCAAAACATATAAAACATATTGTTAATGGTAAATTTTAAGGATAATGTATCAGTTGCTACTGTCATTTTAGTTGAGGTGGTGTAATGTTTAATTGAGGGGTGCTTTTTTCCAGAATGGGATCACTAATTCCTCTGGTACAGAGTTTGAAAAAACGGATGGAAGCACCAGACTATGAAATGGTAAATGTTTATATTGAAGTATAAATGTGACCCTTTAAGAAAAGCATTTTTGTGGCTAGAAAAATGTGCCCTCTGTTAAAGTGATTCACTTTTATTTGTGTTCCTGGAGAGTATGAATGGACATTTTTTTGTGTGGAAAAAGTATATACTTTTTAGAAGCCCAAATACTGGAAAAGCTTTCCAGGAAAAACATGGTTTTGCTAATTTTATGTATGAAGTAAAAGTTCTGTTGACTTTTTACACTTGATCTTAGCCAAAAGGCCAAGAAGTGATGCTGTGGACTTTTTAGTTTTGTCTATGATCAGATATCCCCTTGCTAGAGAAAAGAAAGTATACAATTTCTAAATTTGCTCATTCTTTGTTCATTCATTTTTATAATCCTTTCACACTTCTTTCTTTCCTCTCTGAAAACTTTTCTGATTAAAAAAACCAAACAGACAAAAGAAGGCATTGTGGCCAGTACATCTTAACTATATTAGCTGTATAACTTCGTTTGCACAGCAAATCTGAATGCTGTTTCAAAAGAAGATGCCCTTAATGGTAATTTCTTTATTTTTATATCATTTTGCAATATCTGAGTATAAATTTTCCCATTAGAAATTCAGGTCCCCTTTTCTCAAATTTTGTGCCAGAGCTGAGACCACCAGTTCTGCTGCTTTTACTTCTAGTGTTTATTTAATAAATTGTGGTTTTACTTTAGTGTTTTATTTGGTTGTGGTATATAATCAAACCACCTTATTTGAACTGAAGTTTATGTATTGATTTAATGCTAGTTTTGTAAGAATAGAAAATACCAGCAAAAGACTGTTTGGTTAAATCAGAGCTAACTCAAGGCTCACCCTTGTTTTTTAATGGCAAATATTAAAAATGATAGAAGACTCTTAGGGTTTAAAAGTGCTTTTAGCTCATATGATATTATTGAAAGTATCTTCATTCAGGTCTACTTTAGTCATTACTTTGCATCTGAATTTTCTGGTAAGTGGGCAAGAGTTTTGTGCATTGCTTGTTGAGGAAAAGGATGGCATAGGCCTGGTAGCAGATTATGTAGCCAGATGCAATGTACTCATAGCTGTAGGATTAGAATACTAAGTGTTTTGATCATTTTAGTAGAAAAGAATATGCAGAGTCTCTTTTTTAGTGTATTGACCAATCATTGCCAGTTAAATCTTTGATGTGTATCCAGAGTCTCCAATAATATAGTAAATTAGTGGGTTTTTTCCATGCTTTGCACTTATAATGTACTCTAGGCAAAACTATAATATATTTGAATTCCAGTTTTTAAAACTTTGAAGCAGAGGCTACAAAATGTCAGCCTGTGGGTGGGTCATTTCTGAAACACCAGTCATTTCTTTAAAACACATGGTATATATGGTTATTAAAGCTACACAAGCTAAGTAGGTTCAGTAAGGTAGGAGAAAGACTTCCGCCTTGTATCCTCTTGAAGCTTTAAATGTAGTACTCTCTTATTTTCAGGTTCACCAGGCTGGTCTAACTTGTGATTATTCAGAACTTCCTCACCATATCAGCACAGAACAAGAAATTGAACATCTTATTCAGTCTTTGTATAATGTTCTAAAAAATTTACCAAAACCTACTCTAGTAACAATTGCAAGGTAAGTGTAGTAGCTTGAATAATGGCCCACCAAATATGTCCACGTCCTAATCTCCAGCACTTATGAATATGGTGCCTTATATGGCAAAAGGGACTTTGCAGATATCATTAACTTAAGGATCTTGAAAATGAAGAGATTATCCTGGATTATCTGGGTGAGCCTAGTGTAATCACAAAGGTCTTAATAGGAGGAAGACAGGAAGGTCAGAATGAGAGAATGGAGGATGCTAGACTGTGGACTTTGAAGATGGGGTTTGAACTGAAGAGTGCAGGCAGCCTCTGGAAGCTGGAGAGGCAGGGAAGCAAATTCTTTCCCTAGAGCCTAGAGAAGAAATACAGCCCCGCCAGCACCTTTGTTTTAGGACTTCTGACCTCCAACAGAAGTATAAGATGATGAATTTGTTTTACTATAAGTCACTAAGTTTGTAGTGATTTGTTACAGTGGCAGTAGGAAATTAAGTCTCCATAGATGAATCTAATGATTACTAATACAATAGTTCTTACCAACCTTTTACCTACTCAGCTCAAAATTATTCAAGTGTTATACTTTCTCTTTTCTATTAGTGGTGGCTGGCAAACAGCATACAGTTCCTGTTATCTAACTTTGAAGTTGGTGATGTTATTCAGTTGAACATAAATTCCCATACCTGTGTCCTACAGATAAATATTTAGCTGCGGCCATGTTTTGAATTTGAATGTATAAATGTGCTGAATAGTACAGCAGTTTAATAAAAATTTCTTTGTTAATCTTTGGACTCATTCTGCATGGAACTGTTTCTAAAATAATACTTTAAATATTCGGGCAAGTTATATTTACATATTTTATGACAAGTTTTTTGTGACTCTCTTTACCATTCTGAATGAATTCATAAATAATCTAATCTGCATACACATAGGGCTTCCCTGATAGCTCAGTTGGTAAAGAATCCTCCTGCAATGCAGGAGATCCCAGTTTTATTCCTGGGTCAGGAAGATCTGCTGGAGAAGGGATAGGCTACCCACTCCAGTATCCTTGGGCTTCCCTTGTGGCTCAGCTAGTAAAGAATCCGCCTGCAATGCTGGAGACCTGGGTACAATCCCTGGATTGGGAAGATCCCCTGGAGAAAGGAAAGGCTACTCCAGTATTCTGGGCTAGAGAACTCCCATGTACCACACCGTCCATGGGGTTGCAAAGAGTCATACGCAACTGAGAGACTCACTTTCTTTCTTTCACATACACACGTAATTTAAATATATTTAGATAGCATATACAATGTGTAGATGATGTAATTGTCTTAGTCCGTTCCGGCTGCAATAACAAAAATAACTTAGACCAAGTAGCTTATAAACACCAGATATCTATTTCTCACAGTCCTGTAGACTAGGAAGTCCAAGATGAGAGTATCAGCAGATTCGCTGTCTGGTGAGGACCTGCTTCCTGATTCATAGACAGTCGTCTTCTCTCTGTAACCTAACATAGAAGGAAGGGGTGAAGATGCTCTCTGGGACCTCTTTAATAAAGGTATTAACCTCATTCATGAGGACTCTACCCTCTGACCTGATCACCTTCCAAAGACCCCCCCACCTCCAAATATAATCACATTGGAATTAGATTTCAACACAGGAATTTGGGGGCACATAAAGATTTAGCTTATAGCAATAACCTATCTACACATATAATTTAAATATGTATTAAATATATACACACACCAAAAAAATCAGAAAGAGTAATTGATGATAAAATAATACATATTAAAATGCCACACCAAACTAGAATCTTTTAAAAGAGTCACTAAATGTAACAGTTAAAAATGCGGACAGACCTAGCGAGTTGTGTTGCCCAAATACTGTGAACAGCACTGCTATAGTAACATGGTTATTCTAGTCGCAGCAAGCTCTTGATAAAGTTCTGAACTTAAAGTCTAATCTTCCCTCAGTTCACAGAGTATCTGGATTCCTGGAAAATTTAGTTTAATCCATTTCAAAAATATAGCAGACTATTTGTGGAAGACTATTAAAAATAGGCTCAAAAAATTAAAACCAAACTTTTCACTTAGTTAAGTGCTCCATGGACTTTGGAAACTGCAGGACACAGGATGCAGGACACAGGACAATTCATATTCATATTCATATTGCAGTAGTATCCTACATATTGCAAACACTCACAATATGCAGACTTTCTCTTAATTGTTATTGTGACAAAAATGTACCTGCAGATTTCCAAAACTCCCTCCTGGGGGTTGCTCCAATCAAGAGCTACTCTAATACTGTTTTCAAGGAGCCAGAAATCTGTGTGAAAGCATCGAAGTGTCCCTTATTTGTTAAGGCTAATAAATTAAGCTTTTAAATATGCTTTCTTCAAGGTCCTTATCCATATGTATATGTTAGACAGTATTTAATAATTTTAAATTGCTCTGTGTCATTTATCATGTGTTACATGTTTACATCAAGCCTCAGATATAGCCTAATCACCATAGAATGAGATGAATTCATCAGAAGTCTTACAGATTATTTCTTTAGGTCTAAAATACTTGTAATAAGGAGTAGGCTAGATAACTAATTTCATTTCCTTCTATAAAGATTTCCATGCTGTTTTCCAAATACTTGTAATAAGGAGTAGGCTAGATAACTAATTTCATTTCCTTCTATAAAGATTTCCATGCTGTTTTCCAATCTAGTGGAATTTCCAATGGCTTTCCTCACCCCAGTCCAGAACCAGGAGGCACTGATAAAATCATTTTAGATACTAACCCAGCTAAAATTGTCAGCAACATTGCTACTGGCTGGTGCCACCCAAATTGTAGTCAGTGATTCTAGAAAGACTCAAAATACAGATTCCTGCCCCATACCTCTTTGCTCTTTCCTCCTTAATTCTACCTAGGAGACTAATCCAAACACCAGCACATCCACACATTTCATTTTGGATGATCTTGTAAATTTATAGGGGCAGAACCCTTTTATCAGTTGGAAAGCCTCCACCCTCATAATTTCTATCATGTTTCTACACATAATAAAAGAACGTGAAACATGATGCCCAGCCACTAATATACTTAGCGCCAGTGTTTCCAAGCAACATCTCCCTCTCATGGAAACAAGGGCCTAGTATTAAGCACTGAAGCTTTGGAGATGTGCTTTATGATGTTGAATCCCATCACCAGCATATACCAGTATGTGACCCATGCAGGTTAATCTTTCTCTGTTTGACTCCTTTAAAGGGATGGTAAAGGTATCTATTTCATAGAGTTGCTGAGAAGGTTAAAGAACATAATTCATGTAATGTGCCTGACATAGTAAAAGTTTAGTAGGTTTCAACTAGTATTATTCCAGAATTCAATACAGCTTCATTTCTACTTTACATTGAATTCAACACACTCAGGCTTTTCCTCACTGCCCAGTATGATCTCATTCTACTTATATATATTTTTCTTTTCTTTCCTTTCTCTTTCTCTTCTCGGTTCCAGGTCAAGTCTGGATGATTACTGTCCTTCTGAGCAAGTTGAAACCATTCAAGAAAAAGTCCTCAGTGTGCTACGCTCCCTCTATGGGACTCTAGACATTCACCTGGTGTATTCAGCAGAGTCCACTGCATCTTGAAGCATCACAGCACTAGGCTCCTGTTACAGCTTGATGTAGTGACAGGGTTTTCATTAACTTACTTTCAAATGAGTCTTCCAGAGAATACCTTAATATTGAATAACTTTCCATTTAAAATTTTTCAGGTATTTTGAATCGCCAAACAGATATCACCAGTTTTTGAATGATGACAAATTTTTTTGGCATCAAGCTTACCCCCAAATAATGGATCTGATGCTCATCTTTCTTCCTATCCATCACTGTCATCTTCACTTTTGTGATGGGTTTTTGCTCTTTTCCCCTCTTCTCCTTAGGTTGGTTGGACTATATGAGATTCATTCATTTATTCATTCATTCAGCCAACTGACATTTTTCGAGCACAATCATGTGCTGGTCATAATTTAGTGCTGATTATATGGTTACAAACAGAATAGACAAGGCCTCTCCCCTCCTGGTGGACAGCTAAGAAACAAATTAAGGATTGTGAGACATGTTATGAAGGAAAGGAGAACCACAAACATGTTTAGGTGTACTATTAGTACTCAGGGCATCCTGGCCTTACAGGAAGGTAACATTGTCAAAAGCTACTACCAAAAAAGTAAGTAAATAAATAAACTTGCCAGTCCATGAATATTTCCAGGATTTAGGATTCTGGCCCAGCTCTTACGGAGTGCTCTCAACATTGTTGGTATTAAGGAGGTCTATTTGAGTAAATTCAATCAAACAAAAAGTAACTTTTCTTTGCTAATCAATAAAATCCCCCAGGGTTTTTATTCCTCCAGAAGGTGAGTATGGGAGTCCTTATAGTCCCTAAGTGCCACTTTATTGGCAGTCAGGGTTGATAATTTTTTCACATAAACCAGCTTTTAATGTAAATAGTAGGGAAAAGCTTAAGTCCTTGATTCTGATATCATAAATACCCAAGGATGTAACTGCCTTCCACCAGCCTCTCCGTGAGTAAGAGAGCCTACCTAAGCTACTCTTGATCATGAAGCTTTTCGTTTACATAATTTGCCAAAGTCTTCCTCTCTTCAGTATTCCTCGTGTTCAGTAATCATTTTTTAACTGCCTACTTGGTTTCCTTTAAAAGGTAGGATGTCATTTAAAGAAAAAAACCCATCCGGTCCTCACTTTTAGCACAGCAGTTGTTTTCATTTTTGCATGTATCTTTCAGGACTTGCACAGGTGTTTCTGTTGAGTTGCATGTAGCTGAAATTATAGTGCTTCCTAACTTGATGGCTAATATCCAAGGTCACATTGCCATTGCCACTCAGTAGATGGCACCAGATCCCCTTTTTCCAATGATTGTATTTTACACAACCTTTCTTGTTCCTAAGTTTATTTACCAAGACTGATAAATACAAGTGCTATTCCTGTTGTAAAAAGCAAAGCAAAGTGATTTAGCCTTCCATTTTGACAGAACATTGTATGCCAGAAAGTGTAATTTCCCTGTAAAATCAGAATTGCAAAAAGTGCTATTTATTTTTCGGTGTTGAAAAAATTTTATTACAGTTCTATAAGTGAGGTTGCTTTTATAAGTAAATTATTTTGCCTGCTAAAATAAATTTAAAAATGTGTTAAGGTTTTAAAGATTTAAAACCAAACTATAGAACTAATTAATCGTATTTGGTCTTGGGGTGTTCCTAGCATTGATCTTGTAAGTCTGGCTTAGTAGTCATTTATTATGGGTCCCATGAACTCAGATGAGGTTCATCATTGTTTTTAACTCGGGTAGAATGAAAGGGCATCAGTTTCCTTTTTAAGAACATTCACATTGTTCTCATGCTCTGTAATTCTCTTTGAAGAATAAAATTCAGTTCCTACTTGTTAAGTGGAACCAACTTAGTAAATTATGTCTCTGCACATTTCAAATAGGAAGGTACTTAGTTCATCAAGACATCCATCAAGTGGAACCAACTTAGTAAATTATGTCTCTGCACATTTCAAATAGGAAGGTACTTAGTTCATCAAGACATCCATCATTTCTATTCTAAGTACCAATGAGGAATACCGCAGTACAGTGCTTTGAATTATGTACGAATATCACTCAAGCATGGGATTTTGAGCAGCTTTTTTGAAAAATGTGACTCAAGTGTAGATTAGGCCATAACTTTGGTAACTGACAAGTATATACTTCCCAGTATCTAGGGGGAAAATTTTTTAATCTGGAATTTTTTTTCTAGACGTCTTATCTTTGTCTTTTAGGTTCCCAAGAAACTCTTAGTCAAAGGCCTTCACTCTTTATATGATGTTCTCTCCAAATCTTTATTTTAGTAGTAGTGGCCCCAGATTGCTGACAGTATATGCATCACACTGCAAATAGTTTATAGTATATTTCTCTGTATATGATTTCACATTTACCAAATTTAATAGAAAGCACTTTCATAAAACTTAGGAAATTTTTGTTAGACATCTTTCAGAAATGCTCGAGATACCTGAGGATCATGTGTGAAAATACTTACTATGGGACTATAGTGTACCACCTGGTCATCCTGCATTGCAGCACTCTCTTGAAATGCTTGTTTGCGAACTAATTGGTCCTGGACCACCTCTGTGGTTTTGTAAATCTAGCTACCCTCATGGAATTCCAAACATCAGTGCCTTCTTTTCCTTTATTCTCATTTGAGTTCAACAAATGAAGTTAGAGTGACTACAAAGGTTTCTGTAGACTGTAATTCTTAGGAGAGAGTTCTCTGAACAGTGAACACTGGGCACTCACTGGAAGGGTGTAGCTTATCGTTACAGACTAGTAAGCTTGCATTCTGTACATTAGTATCTTGTGAGTTCAGTTCCTGTGATTCAGAAGCAAGAGCCCATTTCAAAGGTTAAGGCTGTACAATTTCACTTCCGTCAAAGACCTTCCTTTTTGACTAGGCAGCCAGCCTCCAGCTCCAGCATTCCTACCATGTCTGTAACTTGAGACAGCCTTCACCAACAAGCAGATCTCTGAAGCTGACTGATTAGGCATCAGCACTGTTTAGAAGCCTTACCACCCTAGTTGATGTGAATCATGCCAAGGTCAAGACAAGAGGTGTCATGACTGAAAAAGAGCATTGTGGTAGGAGTGTGAGCTCCCGAGGGTGTCTGCCTGGCTCCAGTGCCCACTTCTTCTAGCTGTGTGACCTCAGCCTCAGCTTCCCCTTTACAGTGTTATTGTGAGAAGTAACACGTATAAAGCCCTTAGCACAAAAGCCATTCAGCAAACATTGGCTTTCATTTGCAAATCCAGTCCTACTTAGAGTATTCTGTGAGGGCTATTCCGAGCCTCAACTGCTCTTCTCATGCCTCCTAAACCCTGGGCTTTTTAAACCCCACGTTAGCTTCCACTGTATTCCTGTGAATAGTGGAATTTCACTTTCTTTATTCAAAGAAGGCAGGTCCTTGCCCATAAGGAAAAAAGTAACAGGGCTTTAAGCAGAGATACTTAAAACTCATGTCTTGAATTGGTGCAAGCATCCATTTATTCATAATTGTAAAACTTGTGCAGTTAAGAGGGTCTGGGATATAAAAGCTTGCTGTAGTCTCTACCCTACCCCTCCTGCTGCTGGTAGATAAAGCTAGAATCTGTGGGGCGAAAACTGTGATGGAGACAATGGAAGTTGCTACCCCCAGCCACTTAAAAGGTACCTTCATAGAGCCACTTTTGACATTGCTTATTTATTTATAGGTGATGTCCAGCAACAAAGCCCCTCATGAACCAACCAGGGCATGACAGGGAGGTGGGAATAGAGTATCTCCAAGCAGTTCACTGTCGTTTCTAAACCATCCACAAGCATTCCCTTCCTCTGGGCCTCAGCCTTTTGACAGAGCAGCCTCCACTTGTGGAAGGTTAAGGGAAGTGGAATCATTAGAGAAAGAGGGAACGCCTCTTATCAGCTTGTAAGCATGCTATCTTTGAGAGCAAATTGAACAAATACAGGTATTGATACAGGAACAAACATTTACCGAGGATTGGGTGTGTTAAACACCTGAACCCAAAGAACTACAAGATAATACCTGTAGTAGATAATGATTGTGTCCATAGAATAACTTAGTTATAAACAAAGGAAAGGCAGTCATGTCAGTTTTCCAGCTTTGTGATCTGTTCTCTTGTAGATAAACCTGATAACCATGTTCCACAATGCTGGTGTCAACATGACATAAAAATCCATGTAGTTCGTTACAGGCCAATATCACTGATGAACATAGATGCAAAAATCCTCAACAAAATTCTAGCAAACAGAATTGAACAACACATTAAAAAGCTCATACACCATATTCAAGTCAGGTTTATTCCAGGGATGCAAAGATTCTTCAATATACACAAATCAATCAGCATGATATACCGTATTAATAAATTGAAAGATAAAAAACATGATCATCTCAATAGATGCAGAAAAAGTCTTCAACAAAGTTTGGCATCCATTTATGATTTAAAAAAACACTTTAAAATGGGCATAGAAGGAACCTACTTGAACTAGTAAAGGCCATATATGAAAAGCCCACAGCAAACATTATTCTCAATGGTGAAAAACTGAAATCATTCCCTCAAAAATCAGGAACAAGACAAGGGTGTCCACTCTCACCACTATTATAAAACATAGTTTTGGAAGTCCTAGCTACAGCCATTAGAGAAGAAAAAGGAAAGGAATCCAGATAGGAAAAGAAGTAAAACTCTCACTGTTTACAGATGACGTGATACTATACATAGAAAACCCAAAAGAAACTAACAGAAAACTACTAGAGCTAATCAGTGAATTCAGCAGTCATGTGATACAAGGTCAATACACAGAAATCACTTGCATTCCTTTATATTAACAATGAAAAGTCAGAAAAATTAAGGCATCAATCCCATTCACTGTGACAACAAAAAGAATAAAATATCTGGAATGAGCCTACCTAAGGAGACAAAAGATCTGTATACAGAAAATTATAAGACACAGATAATAAGACATGAAAGATGGCATAAACAGATGGAGAGATATTCCGTGTTCCTGGGTAGGAAGAATCAATAATGTGAAAATGACTATACTACCAGATTCAGTGTGATCCCTATCAAATTACCAATGGCATTTTTCACAGAACTAGAACAAAAAAATTTCATAATACATACAGAAACACAAAAGACCCTGAATAGCCAAAGCAGTCTTTGAAAAAGAAAAATGGAGCTGAAGGAATCAACCTTCCTGACTTCAGACTACACTACAAAGGTACAGTCATCAAGACAGTATTGTACTGGCACAAAAACAGGAATATAGACCAGTGGAACAAGATAGAGAACCCAAGATGAACCCAGGCACCTATGGGTACCTTATTTTTGACAAAGGAGGCAAGAATATTCAATGGGGCAAAGATGGCCTCCTCAATAAGTGGTGCTGGGAAAACTGGACAGCTATGTGCAAAAGAATGAAATTAGAACACTACCTAACGTCATACACAAAGGTTAACTCAAAATGGATTAAAGACCTAAATGTAAGACCAGAAGCTATAAAACTCTTCGAAGAAAACATAGGCAGAACACTCGACATCAATCAGAGCAAGATCTTTTATGACCCACCTTCTAGAGTAATGGAAATAAGAACAAAAATAAACAAGTGGGACCTAATTAAACTTAAAAGCTTTTGCACAGCAAAGGAAACTACAAACAAGGAGAAAAGACAGCTCTCACAATGGAAGAATATAGCAAAGGAAAAAACTGACAATTATTTTCCAAAATAGACAAGCAGCTCATACAACTCAATACCAAAAAAGCAAACAACCCAATCAAAAAGTGGGAAAGGGACCTGAAGATACATTTTTTCAAAGAAGACACACAGATGGCTAACAAGCACATGAAAAGATGCTCAACATCACTCATTATTAGAGAAATGCAAATCAAAACGACAATGAGATACCACCTCATACCAGTCAGAATGGTCATCATTAAAAAGTCTACAAACAAAAATACTGGAAAGGGTGTGGAGACAAGGGAACCTTGCATTGCTGGTGGGAATGTAAACTGATACAGCCACTATGGAAGATGATATGAAGATTCCTTAAAAAGCTAGGAATAAAACCACCATGTGACCCAGCAACCCACTCCTAGGCATATACCTTGAGGAAACCAAAATTGAAAAAGACACATGTATCCTAATGTTCATTGCAGCACTATTTACAATAGCTAGAACATGGAAGCAACCTAAATGTCCATTGAGAGATGAGTGGATAAAGAAGCTGTGGTACTTATATACAATGGAATACTACTCAACCATAAAAAGGAACACATTTGAGTCAGTTCTAATGAAGTGGATGAACCTAAAGCCTATTATACAGTGAAGTAAGTCAGAAAAAGAAATATAAGTATCATATACTGATGCATATATATGGAATCTAAAAAGATGGCACTGATGAATTTATTTTGAGATCAGCAATGGAGAAAGAGAACAGACCTATGGACATAGCGGGAGAGGAGGAGGGAGAAGGATAGATGTATGGAGAGAGTAACATGGAAATTTACAATACCGTATGTAAAATAGATAGCCAATTGGAATTTTCTGTATGACTCAGGGAACTCAAACAGGGGTTCTGTGACAGGCTGAAGGGTGGAATGGGGAGGGAGGTTCGGGAGGGAGGGGACATGGTGTACCCATGCCTGATTCTTGTTAATGTGTGACAAAAAACCACAAAATTTCTTAAAGCAATTATCCTTCAATTAAAAATTGTTTTTTAAAAATCCATGTAGTTTTATTTTCTGCCTTAAATTGAACTCTGACATTTGACATTACTCTTCAGAAACCATGGATATGAACTTTTGGTCTCTAAAAAGAATATTACTCTCAGAGTATATCTTTGCTGACTCTTGGAGTAGCAGCACTGTCCTTTACTTCTGATTTTCTCTCTACATGGAGTCACCATCCAATACAGTTCTGGCCTTGCTCTGCCCTTTCGTTCACTCCTTCCCAGGTGAGGAAGAGTGAGAGGAGGAAATCGCAGGATGCCTTTTTACAGAAGGTTGTTGTGCCTTGCCCTTCCATGCCAAGCATTTGTAAGAACAGGCACAGTGGTCCAGTGGTGCCAGTTAACGGCAGTCTCTATTTCTGAGGTGCGGTGTAGGAGACAAGTTGTTTACAGATTTAAGCCATGTTCTCCAGTATCAGTTTTATCAGTAATGATGACATTTTTATCTCCAATCTGCCTGAATGTCTGTATCTGTTTCAAAGTTGTTTAGGAGCTTCGTGGAGAATGGTGACGTTGTTGACCTTCCTCAAACCCCAGCTTGACAATGCTTACTTGTTACATACCATGGAACATTTATAAATGCAGGAAGCTCTTGGAATTCCAATCCAAAAGAAAGGACATTCTCTGACCATTCTGAATAAACCCACAACATACCTTCCCTTTTAAACAATCTGCTATGCAGTATAGACATTTGAAATTTCTTTTAAGATTTATTTTGCATAAAAACTTTTAAAGGTTTATTTTGCTTTTAAGTGCTTTTCTTGGATGGCAGACTGGTGTTTTATTTTTATTTGACATCATGCCAAGACCAGCAGCACAGCATCCTAGTAGACTTCCTACATAAGCAGTGACCAATTATAAAATATAATAGAAGAAAAGATCTTACTTATAATAACATAACTTCACCAGAAAAAGATACCTATGAATAAACTACATGAAAAATTACCAAGTAAAAACTTTACAAAAGTGTTGAAGAATATAAATGAAGGCCTGAATATTTATGGAAAGATATGTTTATCTGAAATGTTTAGCTGTGTTTATCTATGATATGTTTAGCCATGAAATTAAAAGATGCTTGCTCCTTGGAAGGAAAGCTATGACTAACCTAGATAGCATATTAAAAAGCAAAGACATTACTTTGCCGACAAAGGTCCATCTAGTCAAAGCTATGGTTTTTCCAGTAGTCATGTATGGATGTGAGAGTTGGACTATAAAGGAAGCTTAGCACCGAAGAACTGATGCTTTTGAACTGTGGTGTTGGAGAAGATGCTTGAGAGCCCCTTCGACTGCAAAGAGAGCCAACCAGTCAATTCTAAAGGAAATCAGTCCCAAATATTCTTTGGAAGGACTGATGCTGAAGCTGAAACTCCAATACTTTGACCACCTGATGCGAAGAACTGACTCATTTTAAAAGACCCTAATGCTGGGAAAGATCGAAGGCGGGAGGAGAAAGGGATGACAGGATGAGATGATTGGATGGCATCACCAACGCGATGGACATGAGTTTGAGTAAACTCTGTGAGTTGGTCATGGACAGGGAAGCCTGGCGTGCTGCAGTCCATGGGGTTGCAAAGAGTCGGACATGACTGAGCAACTGAACTGAACTGAATGTTTATCTAAGAAGATTCAACATTATAAAGATATCAATGCTTCCCATATCAAACTCTACCTATAATGCAGTTTCAATAAGCATACCAAGGAGATTTAACTAGTAGCACTAGTTCTAAAGTTCATATATAAAAATGAGGGAAACCAGGGGGGGAAATGTAAAGTAAAACTTAATTAAGGGATTGGCTCAAGAATTTGCCTGCAATGCAGGAAACACAGGAGACTTAAGTTTGATCCCTGGGTCGGGAAGATACCCTGGAGGAGGAAATGGCGACCCTTGCCAGTATTCTTGTCTGGAGAATCCCATGGACAGAAGAATCTGGGGAGCTACAGTCCAAAGAGTCACAAAGAGTCAGACATGATGGAGTGACTAAGCACAATGTACCAAAGCACATTATAAAATTACACGAATTAAAACAGTGCGTTACTTGCATGTGAGCAGGCAGACAGGTGAATGGGATAGAATAGAGTCCAGAAGTAGAACTATACTAGATAAAGTAAGGAAATCTGGTTAATGAAAGAAGGGGGAAAAAATGAATGACTCATACAAAATGAAATATTATTTCTCTTTTTCATAACATCCAAAAACAGGTACTCCTGCTTGGCAGGCTCTCCTCCAGACGAGGACTCTGGAGCTCATGTTCCATCCATGTTTAGTTCTGCCACCCTCAGTATGTGGCTTCCCAAGTTTTTCTGGAGGATATCTTTACTCCACCTGGCAGAAGGCAAAGAGGATGGAGGATAGTGTATGGGAGGCTGTAACAGGCCAGGCCCATCACTTCCTACCTGCAACTCAAACTGGGAAATTACCCTGTTGTGCACACAGAGAGATGAAGGAAGAGCTTTAATGAATACGTAGCATTCTCCTCATGACCCCAGTACACATGAAATTTAATATATCACCAGGGTGGTGTTCAGTATCAATGGTGAAATGTGAATTATTAATTGATGATGCTGAAGAACTGGATAGCTACCTCAAAAAGTGTTGGATTCCCAATTCACTCCTTATAACAAATTACAGTTAAATCAAATTTGAATGAGGAAAAAAAAAAGGAGACTATTAGAAAACACAGGAGAAAAGGGAAGGCCTTTCTTATAAAAGAAGCATGCCTGTGTGGACTGATGCTGAAGCTGAAGCTCCAATAATTTGGCCACTTGATGCCAATAGCCAACTCATAGGAAAAGACCCTGATGCTGGGAAAGATGGAGGGCAATGAAGAGGGCGGTGGAGGATGAGATGGTTATAGCATCACTGACTTATTGGACATGAATCTGAGCAAACTCTGGGAGATAGTGGAGGACAAAGGAGCCTGACGTGCTGCAGTCCATGGGATCACAAAAAGAGTCAGACACAACTTAGCGACTGAACAACAACAAAATGTCTGTGTAGAAGACTCGAGGAAGTGTGGGGTTAAGATTGTGTAGTGCATTCACCCAAACACGACTATCCCAAGTTTCACAATCGTATTTCTTGCTTTTCAGGGCCCTTACGTTAACAAGGAACATCTGCTTTGGCTAGCATTTGGGATCGTAGCTCTGGCATTTTTATTATCAAACTCTGAGGCTAATATTCAGCAGAGCCTCCCCTCCTGCTGCAACAGGTAAGCATCTAATTAAAATCCACCATGAAAGCCTTCTGGCTCTCATGACATGCCCCGAGTTGACAGCTGGCTGCCATGATGTGTCAGGGTCTTTCTTCAGAGCTTCCAGGAGAGTTAACGACAGTCAGCCACCTCTACAATCCTTATAAAACCACTGCCCCATACCTTTCAAGAGCTACTCTGTACTCCCGAGCCTGGTCCCCTCTAACCGTTTCCTCATTCCTAAACAATCAGAGGTGTTAGCATGCTCCATGGCTCCAGCACGCTGCGGGTTATCACTACCCCTCCTCAGGCCTGGAAGGAAAGTTATGACCAACCTAGACAGCATATTAAAAAGCAGAGACATTACTTTGCCAACAAAGGTCCATCTAGTCAAGGCTTTGGTTTTTCCAGTAGTCATGTATGAATGTGAGAGTTGGACTGTAAAGAAAGCTGAGTGCCAAAGAATTGATGCTTTTGAACTATAGTGTTGGAGAAGACTCTTGAGAGTCCCTTGGACTACAAGGAGATCCAACCAGTCAGTCCTAAAGGAAATTAGTCCTAAATATTCATTGGAAGGACTGATGGTAAAGCTGAAACTCCAATTCTTTGGCCACCTGATGCGAAGAGCTGACTCATTTGAAAAGCCCCTGATGCTGGGAAAGATTGAAGGCAGGAGGAGAAGGGGACGACAGAGGATGAGGTGGTTGGATGGCATCACCGACTCAGTGGACATGGGTTTGGGTAAACTCCAGCAGTTGGTGATGGATAGGGAGGCCTGGTGTGCTGTGGCTCATGGGGTCACAGAGTCGGACATGACTGAGCAACTGAACTGAACTGTACTCCTCAGGCCAGCAGTGAGGCTCTCGAGGCCTCCTGGCATCACGAAGGAGCAAATTCTCTAGTTCCATTCTTGAGGGTCAACTTTCCGTAGCCATCTCTTTCAGTTCAGGTTCCCCCAAAAGCAGACCTGGAAGCAAGGATTATAGGGCATGTAGTTGGGGAGGTGATGTCAGGAAAGGAGGGAATGGGGAAAATGAGATAGAGAAAGAAGAAAAGTCAGTAAAAAATACAGCAAAGAGAGTATTACTGCTACAATCAACAAGAACTGAATTCACTCTTAGATGCTGCCAAGAATTGCCCACTGAGAGATGGAGAAGTTTACATATTTCTCCATTGATTTCCTCTTCTTTATTGGCTAGAAGTTGCCTCTGAGAGCCTGCCTGACAAGCTGCTTCTTCCCAGCCACCCTTGGAAGCCCACCCTTGCAGAGTGGAGCATGTGCCATGGATGACCACTGGATGACTCAGGAGGAGAAGCAGAAAGATCTAGATGTAGTTGGATGCTGTCAGAATGCACAGGAACTGTTTTTTATGACTGCAGGCAAAGTTACTGGTTAGACACCAACAGCATCTGCTATAGCAAGATTAAGGTACTGATTCTGTCTATATTCCTTTCAAGCAATTTTAAACAGCATCTGCTGTATTGCTGAAGGTGTGAGGAAACAGCACATTGATGTACGGTTGTTCAGAATGTGTGTTGATACAGCTTCTATGAAGGGCAACTGGATGATAGCTGTCCATATTGAAGAAGTATATAATTCTTCTTCCAGGTTTAGAACTTTCACTGCTAGAAATTGATCCTGCATATACTGGTGCAGAGTCTTTCATACAGGTATTTTCATTGTACTTGTAGAGGATTGGGCAGAGTGGTCCTCCACAGGACACTGGGTAAACTATTGTACATTCATACATTAATTTTAAGTGGTACCCTTAAACAGAATGGGATCCCCTCTGTGAACTGACATTGAACACTTATCAGGAGGTAGCAGAAAATATAAAATGATTAACAGTGTATTCAGTATACTATGGTATGAATAAGTGCTAAAAGAAAGTGTTTGTATATCTACAAACCATTTCTAGGAGATTTCTACATGCTATGTATTTTATTCTTCTTGTAACTTTTCTGTTATACCTAGGGATTCGGGATAAAAGGTGGTGGCTCCAAGGTAATATTAGTCTAGCAAATGATAGACTGTGAAAACATGTATGATGAAAACTGACAAATAATAACAGAGTACAGCAAAGTGACTAGATAGCAAGTAGTCATCCAAAATTGGTAGTTTTCCTATTCACCAGTAATAGATAAAAAATGTAATCAAAAGGAATTTCCAACAGAAACCTAAGTATAAAACACCTAAGAATAAACATAACAATAAATATCTAAGATCTTTACAAGGAAAAAGTAAACTATAGGACATAGACGAAGACCTAAATAAATTGAGAATATTAATGGTCTCAATATTTTATGATACCAGTGCTCTCCAAATTGTTCCATAAAGACAATGTAATCCTCTAAAATCCTAATAACGTTTAGTATATGGCTTAACAAGCTTATTCAAGAATTCATAAGGAAGGCTATAAGTAGCTTAGACAATTATGGAGGAAGGGGAAATTAAATGATCAGTAAACATAAAAATCAATACTATTCTTCCTAGTCATTACAGACATGTAAATTAAATAAGATGTAACTTTTCACCACTTAATTGGCAAAAAAAAAAATCAAAAATGTTGACACTACCAATCAAGAGTGTGAGGAAATGGTATTCTCTCACTTGGCTGATAGAAATCACTTATTTCTATTTAAGTTTCTCTGAAAAGCAACTTTGCAGTAACTATGAAAATGGTAATTATTCATTCTCGATGGCCCAGCAATTCCATTTCTCAATACCTATCCTATATGCATCAATCATACATATTAAGTGGCATGCACAAAGATGTTCTTATCTATAGTTCACAGTTGCAAAGAAAAGAAAGAAAGGATAACAACCTAAATACCCATTGATACATTCATGGGTACACAAGCCATGGTAAATCCCTACTGTGAAATATTATGTAGTAATTTAAAAGAATGATGTAAATCAATATCTACTGACATGAAAAGAATAAAAAGCAAGGTTTAGAATACTGAATTCAATAGCATCCCCCCACTTATGAAAAATATGAAACACCACAAAACAATGTTAAACACTTGTACAGGTACAAACGTGTGGTTATACATTAATTTTTAAAAGATATTCACTGCCCAGGAGAGTCATCACAAGCCACATGGGACTTTGTAAAGTTACATTTAAGTTAATGTAAAATTAATTTTAAAATTCAGTTTTTCTGTCTTACCAGTCACAATTCAAGTGCTCAGTAGCCACGCGTAGCCTGTGGCTACTGAACTGTGGGCACAGGTACAGAGCACCTCCATTATTGCAGAGGACTCTACCAAACGCTGCCGAGAGTCTTAGTATCGGTTATACAATGGTCTTTTTCAAGGAGGGGGTCCCTAAACCAGCATCTGAAGCTAGGAGCTTGTGAGAAATGTAGAATCCTGGGTCCCCCCCGCCATGACTTACCAAACCAAAATCTACATTTCAACAAACTCCTTGGATAATTGTATGATCAGTAAGATTCAAAAGCTCTGCTCCAGTCTGCAGTGGCATTAGCACCATCATCACCAACATGGAGAAGTCACTTCAGCTGTTCTTCCCTCAGTACCTGGTAAAAGACTTTCCATTCATAAAAGCTGGGCCATTACCCACTGGTTATCAAGCAGTAACATTTTGGTTTGAGTTTCCTTAATTAAAAGAGTTTTTAAATTTTGGGATGGAATCTATTTTTTTAAGGAGGTAAAGAAATATACACATTTACTAATTATTCCTAAAGGATGCTTCACTGTTGCAAGATATCATTATCAACAAGAGATTTGACAAGAAATACGGTAAGTGCTTCTGCAGATAACAAACAGTATATGGGTGCTTGGCTCAGAATAAAATTTGCTGTAACAGCATCACTTACAAAATCAAAATTGCACTTTCTTGAGAATATAGATAGAACTGAAGATGATGTCCTCTTGAAATGTGTTAGAAGACTCAAAAAGCAGTGATGAATCCATTGATACAGGCATTTCTGCTACTGAACAATTTTTTGAAAAAGCCATATTTTCTTCTGAAAACTTGCACACTAAAAATAACAGCACTTGTAGGCCAGAAGGTTGGTTTGGAGGGGAGTGTTGAAGCAGACCACTCAAAGCAAATGCATCATGTAACAAGAAAACTTAAAATATCATTTGCTTTTATTGAAGTCTAGTTGATTTATGATGTTTCAGGAGTACAGCAAAGTGTTTCATATATATGAATGCACAGATAGATAGATTCTTTTTCAGATTCTTTTCCATTATGGGATATTTTAAGATACTGAATATAGTTCCTTGTGCTATACAGTAGTTTTTTATTATTGTTTATTTTATATATAGTAGCCTGTAACTCCAATACTTTGGCCACCTGATGCGAAGAACTGACTCATTGGAAAAGACCCTGATGCTGGGAAAGATTGAAGGCGGGAGAAGGGGATGACAGAGGATGAGATGGTTGGACGTCATCATCGACTCTATGAACATGAATTTGAGTAAGCTCCAGGAGACAGTGAAGGACAGGGAAGCCTGGCATGCTGCAGACCATGGGGTTGCAGAGTAGGACACAATTGAGCAACTGAACTGACTGACTGATCTGTTAATCCCAAATTCCAAATTTGTCCCTCCCCCTGCTTTCCCCTTTAGTAGCCATAAGTTCATTATCTATGTCTGTGAGTCTATTTCTGTTTTGCATATAAGTTCATTTATATCACTTTTAAATTCCAAATATAAGTGACATTATATGATATTTGTCTTTCTCTGTCTGACAAGCTTTACTTATATGATTATCTCTAGGTCCATCCATGTTGCTGCAAATGGCATTATTTCATTCTTTTTATAGCTGAGTAATATTCCATTGTGTGTCTATATACACCACACCTTGTTTACCCCTTCATCTGTTGATGGCACTTAGGTCGCTTCCGTGCTTGGCTATTGTAAACACTGCTGCTGTAAACACTGTGGTGCCATGTGTCTCTCCCAGTTGGAGTTTTTTCTGGGCATATGCCCCAGAGCGGGATTGCTGGATCATATGGTAACTCTATTTTTAGTTTTTTAAGGAACCTCATACTGTTCTCCATCCATAGTGACTGCTGCTGCTGCCGCTGCTAAGTCGCTTCAATTGTGTCCAACTCTGTGCGACCCCATAGACAGAAGCCCACCAGGCTCCGCCGTCCCTGGGATTCTCCAGGCAAGAACACTGAAGTGGGTTGCCATTTCCTTCTCCAGTGCATGAAAGGGAAAAGTGAAAGTGAGGTCACTCAGTCATGTCCAACTCTTAGCGACCCCATGGACCTGCAGCCTACCAGGCTCCTCTGTCCATGGGATTTTCTAGGCAAGAGTACTGAAGTGGGGTGCCATTTCCTTCTCCTTCCATAGTGTCTGTACCACCAACTGTGTAAGAGGGTTCACTTTTCTCCATACCCTCTCCAATATTTATTATTTCTAGACTTCTTGATGATAGCCATTCTGACTAGTGTGAGGATACTTCATTGTAATTTTGATTTGCATTTCTCTAATAATTACTGATGCTGAGGCTCTTTTCATGTGCCTGTTGGCCATCTGTATGTCTTCTTTGCAGAAAGGCCTATTTAGGTCTTCTGCCATTTTTTTCATTGTTTGTTTTTTTTTTAATTGACCTGTATGAGCTGTTTGTATACTTTGGAAATTAATCCCTTGTCATTCACATCATTTGCAAATAGTTTATTCATCTATTGAGATGATCCTATGGTTTTTATCCTTCAATTTGCTAATTGGTTTATCACATTGATTGATTTGCAGATAATGAAAACTCCTTTCATCCCAGGGATAAATCCCACTTGATCATCATGCATGATGATCCTTTTAATGTATTGTTAGAGTTGGTTGTCTAGTATTTTGTTGAGGGCTTTTGCATGAATGTTCATCAGTGATACTGGCCAGTGATATTCTTTTTTTGTGATATCTTTTTCTGTTTTTTGCATCAGGATTATGGTGGCTAGAATGAGTTTAGAAGTGTTTCCTTCCCTGCAATGTTTTGGAATAGTTTCAGAAGGATGAATGTTAACTCTTTAAATGTTTGGTAGAATTCACCTATAAAGCCATCTTGTTCTGGACTTTGTTGGGAGTTTTTAGGTTATTTATTTAATCAGTACTGGGAATTGATCTGTTCATATTTTCTGTTTTTTCTAGGTTCAGTTTTGGGTAATTCTCCATTTGTTCTGGCTCACCCATTTTAGTGGTTCCTATGATCCTTTGTATTTCTGTGGCATAGTTTATAACTTCTTTTTCCTTTCTGACTTTACTGATTTGGGTCATTTCCCTTTTCATCTTGATGAGTCTGGTTAAAGGTTTATCACTTTTGTTTATCTTTTCAAAGAACCAGCTTTTGGTTTCATTGATCCTTTCTATTGTTTATTTTAATCTCTGTTTCACTTGTTTCTGCTCTGATCTTTACGATTTCTTTCCTTCCATTAACTTTGAGTTTTGCTTGTTTTTCTTTCTCTAGTTGCATTAGGTATTAAGTTTAGGTTATTTATTTGGAGTTTTTCTTGTTTCCTAAGGTAAGCTTGTATCACTATAAACTTGCTGCTGTGCTGTGTCCAGTAGGCTTTGGATTGTCATGTTCTCCTTTTCTTTTGTCTCTAGGTATTTTCTGATTTCCTCTTAGATTTCTTCAGTGATCTACTGTTTAATAGCATACTGTTTAGCCTCTACATGTGTGTGGTTTTTGCAGTTTATTTTCTTGTCATTGATTTCTAGTCTCATAGCATTGTGGTCAGAGAATTTTTCTTAAAAGAAGTATCCAATGAGGAATGCTGGCATAGTAACAAGTGATAAATTAAACTCTTAACAAAGAAATACTACAGTAAGATTAGAGTCTTACCTTTTAAGGAAAAAAAAAGCTGAAAGTAGCTTGATGAGGTACAAAAAATATTTGGGGCTTCTGGGGTATGGCAACAATCAAAATGCACAAAGATGTTGAAAACTAAGTACTCTGCCCTTCCAAGACAAAACATGTAACCAAACTGAGCCAAAAGGAGGAAGAAGTTGGGGAGATGGGGATGGGTGGAGAAGAAACAAAGTACAAAAGAGTAGCTAAAGAGTGTGTGGTCTATTACTCTTTACATAGCAAGAAGGAGATATGAGAAAATACATATGTATCTTCTTTGTGAAAGATACACAGATTTCCTGTGATTTACAATGGAGTTACATCCCAATAAACTTATCTTAAAGTTGAAAATGCATTTAATACACCTAAATTACTGAATATCATAGCTTAGCATAGCCTACCTTAAATGTATTCAGAATACTAACATTAGCCTACAGCTGAACAAAATCATCTAACACAAAACCAATTTTATAAGAAAGTGTTGAATATCTTGTGGAGTATTGAATACTATTCTATACTAAAAGTGAAAGACTGGGTACAGAACAGTTGTGAGTATATTGGTTGTTTACTCTTGGGATCACATGGCTGATGCAGTGGCAGCTTGCTGTTCCCACCCAGCATCCCAAGAGTATCTACCACATATTGCTAGCCTAGAAAAGATCAAAATTTGAAGTATGAATGTGTATAACATTTATTCCATCATAATGTCAGGAAGTCATAAGTCAAAAAATCTTAAATCAGGGATCATCTATACAGGAAAGATAAATGAGAAACTAAAGAGGTAGGTTACCTACAGGATATGGACAGCAAAGGGGTGAAAAGATGGGGAAACTAGAAGTGAGTGACAGGGGTGAGGAGGGAATGATGCTTTTCTAAGTACAGCTTGTGTACTTTGACTCTGAAAACCTTATGAACATCTCATATAACCAAAAAATGAATTATTAAAATCAACCAGGATAGGAGAAGAACTGGCACATAGAATATAAATAGTTACAAATTAGCAAGTTAAATATATTGCAAATAACTAACATAATCATACTGAAGGAGATGAGGAAGAAAAAAACTAACCAAACTAACTTTGGAAAACAGTATATTAACTGGATACTGAAAGCCTAGAGAAAAAGAGCAGTTTATAATTACTATACCCTAGCTAGTAAATTTGTTTCTCATAGGAGTGTAGATTAGCAATTCAGTATCTAGGTTGTGTATATACTAGTACTGAACAAATAAGTGAATACATTGTACATGAGGGCCAGGATTCTTAGTCTCAGAGAAATGTTACAAGTAAGAATGGAGGAAGGCATGGCTAGAAGGAACCCTGGTGATGAATTAGAATCAGAAGTATCAGCATTGAAGTCATCATTTTTAATAGGTATCTAATATACACACCATACACACACAACACACACCCATCCATACATTTAAATGAGTGTGTATTATGTGTGGGTTCAATCCTTGGGTCAGGAAGATTCCCTGGAGAAGGAAATGGAAACCCACCCCAATGTTCTTGCCTGCGAAATCCCATGGACAGAGGAGCCTGGAGGGCTACAGTCCATGGGTTCTCAAAGACTTGGACACAACTTAGCGACTAAAACACAACAACGTGTGGGTTAGTACACATACATATATCTCCTAGCTCCATCTGCTAAGAAGGCCAAGAAGCAATGGTAGGTACTCTTATGACAATAAGCATACCTACTACCTAGATCTTGGATTTGAAACACTATTCCTCAATGAAAGGAACGAGACCTTTGGAAAATACAAGATAAGCATGGAATGGCCTGTTGTACCAGAAAATAAGGAGGTACTTAAGGTACTTGAAAAAAAGATGGGAACATGTCAAAAAGGCACAGGAACCCATGTGAAGAAGTTCCCAATGGACAAAGTTGGAACAGTTTGAGCAACAAAATTAAAAACAATAGTATTGGATTTGAGCTCAGAATAAAATAAATTTTTATGAATCCATACCAAAATAAAAAAAGGAATTGAATAAATACACGAATGGGGGAAACTATATCTCTTCTTACAAAAATGTTCTAATAGACATAGAAGAAATGAGAGAAATTAAAAAATTACCACCAGGCAGATACCACCATAATAAGTGTTGCAGGTCTGGTCAATTTGATGGATGTTAAAATCATCTATGAGTGTTTGGGAAGAAATAAGATATTTCATAGTCTCAAATTATTTTTCTAAGATATTTGTCAATTACATAGGGAAAACACTAACTTTACTGTGGAGAAGCTCTGCAGACACCTTAGCTAAGTGATCACCACCAATAAAAATCACATAGAAATGAATGTCTCATTATGAATGAGAGGGACGCAATATCACTTCTGGAAGCTCAGTTCAGTTCAGTTGCTCAGTCATGTCCGACTCTTGCGACCCCATGGACTGCAGCATGCCAGGCCTCCCTGTCCATCACCAACTCCCGGAGCTTACTCAAACTCATATCCATTGAGTTGGTGATGCTATCCAAACATCTCATCCTCTGTCATCCCCTTCTCCTCCCGCCTTCAATCTTTCCCAGCATCAGGGTCTTTTCCAGTGAGTCAGTTCTTCGCATCAGGTGGCCAAAGTATGGGAGTTTCAGCTTCAGCATCAGTCCTTCCAATGACTAGTCAGGACTGATCTCCTTTAGGATGCACTGGTTGGATCTCCTTGCAGTCCAAGGGACTCTCAAGAGTCTTCTCCAACACCACAGTTCAAAAGCATCAATTCTTCAGCACTCAGCTTTCTTTTTAGTCCAACTCTCACATCCATACATGACTACTGGAAAAACCAAAGCTTTGACTAGACGGACCTTTGTTGGCAAAGTAATGTCTCTGCTTTTTAATATGCTGTCTATGTTGGTCATAGCTTTTCTTCCAAGGAGCAAGCGTCTTTTGATTTCATGGCTGCAGTCACCATCTGCAGTGATTTTGGAGCCCCCCAAAATAAAGTCTCTCACTGTTTCCATTGTTTCCCCATCTATTTGCCATGAAGTGATGGGACCAGATGCCATGATCTTAGTTTTCTGAATGTTGAGTTTTAAGCCAGCTTTTTCACTCTCCTCTTTCACTTTCATCAAGAGGCTCTTTAGTTCTTCACTTTCTGCCATAAGTGGAGTGTCATCTGTGTTATTGATACTTCTCCTGGCAATCTTGAAAATACAGTGCCTAATCTAATCATAAGAAAACATCAGACAAACCCAAGTTAAAAGACATTCTGCAAATTATCAAGATCATGAAAGACAAGGAAAGGCTGAGAAACCATTACAGATTGCAGGAAACCAAACGAAGTGCAATTTGGATCCTGGATTGGACCCTAAAGCAGAAAAAGAACATTAATGGGAAAATGAGTGAAATTTAAATAAAATCTGTGTTTGGTTAATAGTATTTACTAGTGCTATTTTTCTAGTTTGGTATTAATAATTGTATAATGGTTATGGAATTGTAAAAATTAGGGGAATCTGGGAGAAAGGCATATGTAAAACATTTGTGCTATTTTTGCAAATTTCCTTCAAGTGGAAAATTATTTCAAAAGAACAAGAGAATATAAAGAGCGTTTTGCTCAATACTCTACTCCTTTGTAGTTGCTGTATTCAACCCTGCCAATGCTCTTGCATCTCCCTGCTCTACTTGATGGCACAAAATATTACATGCTGGGAAATTTTGCAGATGAACCAGTATAGTTTCCATGGCATACTGCCCTCATTTCCCAACTCTCCAATCTCATATGAGTGAATTCACTTTAAAGAATTATAGCAGAATAGACTGTATTGACTCTGCTACTCCTTGGACTGTGTAGCCTGCCAGACTCTTCAGTCCGTGGAATTCTCCAGGCAAGAATACTGGAGTGGGTTGCCATCCGCTTCTCCAGGGGATCTTCCCGACCCAGCAAATGAACCCAGGTCTCCTGCATTGCAGACAGATTCTTTACTATCTGAGCTACAAGGGAAGCCCCAGACTATACTGAAATTGCATGTGAAATCTTTGATTACAGTGGAATCATGAAGTGTAAGAGGAGGTAAAAATCAGTATTTGAAAATCAATACAAACTTGCAATAGCCAAAAGAATGTTTCTGATTTCAAAACTTATTATATCCCTTCAGTAATCTAAACAGTGTGATACTGGTGTAAGGACAGGCATATTGACCAAAGGAATATATTAGGGAACCCCCAAATAAACACAAAGAGTTGGACACAACTGAGTGACTTCACTTTCACTTTCAAATAAACCCAAGCACATCTAGTCAATTGAGTTTTCAATAGGAGTGCCAAGACCATGGGGAAAGAACAAACTTTTAACAAGTGATATTGAGAAAACTGAATATTCACATGCAAAAGAGTGAAACAGGATCTTTACCTTGTACCATATACAAAAACTAGCCCAAAATAGGTCAAAGGCCTAAGCTTAAGAGGTAAAACTATAGAACTCTAAAATGAAAACATAGGGGGAAATCTTTTTTGGCTATGACATCAAAAGCATAGGAAACAAAGGAAAAGCAGAAGAACTGGACTTCATTAAAATCAGAGACATTTGGGACTTCCCTGGTGGTCCAGTGATTAAGACTCCAGGCTTCCAGTGCAGGGGCATGGGTTCAATCCCTGGTCAGGAAACTAAGATCCCACAAGCTGCGAGGCACGGGCAAAAAACAAATTAAAAACCCCGAATCAAAGACATCTGTACACTAAAGAATATTAGCAAGAAAGTAAAAAGACAGCTTACAGAATAGGAGAAAATATTTGCAAACCATATATCTTATAAAAGATGTTAATCCAGAATATATAAATAATTCTAACAATGCAACAGAAAAAAAAACCAACCCTCAATTCAAAAATAGGAAAAGGTCTTGATAGGCATTTCTCCAAAGAAGATATATAACTAGAAAACAAGCACATGAAAAGATGTTCAACATCATTAATCATTAGGAAAATGCAAATGAAAACCACAATGAGATACCGCTCTATTAGATATTAGGATGGCTATGATTCAAAAGATAAACAAACAAAAAAAGAAAATAACAAGTGTTGGCAAGGCTTTGGAGAAACTGGAATTTCCATGTATTGCTGTAAAAATTTTAAATGGTTCAGCCACTGTAGAAAATAGTTTAGTAGTCCTCAAAAAGTTAAATATGGAATTACCATATGACCCACAATTTCACTCCAATCTGTATACCCCAAAAAACTGAAAGCAAGGACTCAGATACTTGTACATGAATATTCATACCAGCATTATTTACAGTAGTCAAAAGGTGGATACAACCCAAATGTCCATCAACTGGTGAATGCATAAACAAGATGTGGTATATACATACAACGGGATATTATTCAACCATAAAAAGGAATGAAATTCTGCTACATGAGACGACATGGATGAACCTTGAAAACATTTTGCTAAGTGAAATAAGCCAAACACAGAAGGACAACTATTGTGTGATTCTACTTGTATGAGGTACCTGGGACTGAACCTGGGTCTCCTGCATTGCAAGCAGATTCTTTACTATCTGAGCCACCAAGGAAGCCCACTGGGGTAGCTAGAAAAGTCAAATTCAGAGACAGCAAGTAGAATAGAGATTACCAGGGCCTGGGAGGAGTGGGCAATGTGGAGTTGTTGTTTAATGGGCACAGAGTTTCTGTTTAGGATGATTTTTAAAGTTCTGGAAATGGATAGTAGTGTTGGTCGTACAACATTGTGAATGCACTTAATGCATTCACAAATGGTTAAAATGGTAAATTTTATGATACATATGTATTTTTTCTTTAAGTTTTATTGAGATGTAATGCACATATAATAAATGGCACATATTTAAATGTTCAGTTTTTATATGATACAAATATTTTAACACAAAAGCTCAATACTATACATGAAATTCATATGATATTGTACGTCAACTATACTCAACTAAAAAAAAAATAAATTACATCCTAAAAAACTCAATAAAGCATTTGACTTGAAATATGGACATATAATCATAGTAATTAACCATTAGAGACATTTAAAAATTTTGTTTAACATTTTGAGGAACTTATTAGGATGATGAGGATCTCATAGATATAGTCTGCCTTATCAATAAATATATCTGTTTGTGTATGTATGTTGTGTTGTATGATGAGTAACAGAAAAAGAAGAGAGTACTACCTCTTCATTTTGAGGAAAGATCATCCTTTTTGCTTGTCTTGGGGAAAAAGGAAATTGGTATGACATACTTTGGGGAATGCTGCAGGTGATCAAGAAAAAAAGGAGGGAAATCACGTTACCAACATTAAAAATGAAGGAAGGGATATCACCACAGACTCTACATACGTTAAAAGGCAAATAAAGGTATGAAGTGAATAACTTTATGCCAATAAACTTGACAAGTTGGTTAAAAGAAAGAGTTCTTTGAAAAAGACAACTTACCAAACTAATACAAAAAGAAACAGAAATTTTGTGTAACTATTTTTGAAGTTGAATTGATGATCTTTGCCTTCCTGCAAAGAAAACTACAGGTCCAGATGGTTTTCTTTGGGAATTCTATCAAACGTTTAAGGAAGAAATTATACTAATCTTACACAAACTCCTTTAGAAAATAGAAAGTGTTCCCAACTCATTTTATGAAGCCAAGATAACACTGCCAAAAACTTGACAGAAATGCTATAAGAAAATTGGAGACCAATCTCTAAGTTGCAAAAATCTTTCGGAAGATATTAGCACGTCAAAGAAGCAATGATTAAGTAGGTGTATTCTAGGAATGCAAGGTGGCCTTAACATTTGAAAATCAATTGGTGTTATCTGACAACTTAATCACGTAATCAGCTAATCACCATGGTGTGATCACTCACCTAGAGCCAGACATCCTGGAATGTGAAGTCAAGTGGGCCTTAGGAAGCATCACTACGAACAAAGCTAGTGGAGGTGATGGAATTCCAGTTCAGCTATTTCAAATCCTAAAAGATGATGCTGTGAAAGTGCTGCACTCAATATGTCAGCAAATTTGGAAAACTCAGCAGTGGCCACAGGACTGGAAAAGGTCAGTTTTCATTCCAATCCCAAAGAAAGGAAATGCCAAAGAGTGCTCAAACTACTGCACAATTGCACTCATCTCACATGCTAGTAAAGAAATGCTCAAAATTCTCCAAGCCAGGCTTTAGCAATACGTGAACCGTGAACTTCCAGATGTTCAAGCTGGTTTTAGAAAAGGCAGAGGAACCAGAGATCAAATTGCCAACATCCGCTAGATCATCGAAAAAGCAAGAGAGTTCCAGAAAAACATCTATTTCTGCTTTATTGACTATGCCAAAGCCTTTGACTGTGTGGAACACAATAAACTGTGGAAAATTCTGAAAGAGATGGGGACTACCAGACCACCTGAACTGCCTCTTGAAAAACCTGTATGCAGGTCAGGAAGCAACAGTTAGAACTGGACATGGAACAACAGACTGGTTCCAAATAGGAAAAGGAGTACGTTAAGGCTGTATATTGTCACCCTGCTTATTTAACTTATATGCAGAGTACATCATGAGAAACACTGGGCTGGAGGAAGCACAAGCTGGAATCAAGATTGCCAGGAGAAATATCAATAACCTCAGATATGCGGATGACACCACCCTTATGGCAGAAAATGAAGAGGAACTAAAGAGCCTCTTGATGAAAGTGAGAGAGGAGAGTGAAAAAGTTGGCTTAAAGCTCAACATTCAGAAAACTAAGATGATGGCATCTGGTCCCATCACTTCATGGCAAATAGATGGGGAAACAATGGAAACAGTGTCAGACTTTATTTTTGGGGGCTCCAAAATCACTGCAGATGGTGACTGCAGCCATGAAATTAAGAGATGCTTACTCCTTGGAAGAAAAGTTGTGACCAACCTAGATAGCATATTAAAAAGCAGAGACATTACTTTGCCAACAAAGGTCTGTCTAGTCAAGGCTATTGTTTTTCCGGTAGTCATGTATGGATGTGAGAGTTGGACTATAAAGAAAGCTGAACGCCAAAGAATTGATGCTTTTGAACTGTGTGTGGTGTTGGAGAAGACTCTTGAGAGTCCCTTGTACTGCAAGGAGATTCAACCAGTCCATCCTAAAGGAGATCAGTCCTGGGTGTTCACTGGAAGGACTGATGTTGAAGCTGAAACTCCAGTACTTTGGCCACCTGATGCAAAGAGCTGACTCATTGGAAAAGACCCTGATGCTGAGAAGGATTGAGGGCAGGAGGAGAAGGGGACAACAGAGGATGAGGTGGTTGGATGGCATCACTGACTCAGTGGACATGCATTTGGGTGGGCTCCGTGAGTTGGTGATGGACAGGGAGGCCTGGTGTGCTGCAGTTCATGGGGTTGCAAAGAGTTGGACACGACTGAGCGACTGAACTGATCTGACAACTTAATAGAAGAAAGGAGAAAAACTGTAAGATCATACCAATAAATGCCAAGCTGCCTCATAAAATTCAATATTCATCATGATTTTAAGATAAAAGCCTCTTTGCAAAGTAGGACATAAAAGAGAAAATTTTGTTGAATTTAAAAGGCATCTAGGAAAAGTCTAAAGATAATATCATACTTAAAGGTGACATATTAAATATTCTTCCCTCAAGATTATGACCAAAGTTAAGATGTTTACTCTCACCACTTTTTTATCAGTATTATACTGAAGGCCCTAGTCAACGTAAAAAGGTAAGAAAAAGATATAAAAGTCATACATATTACAAAGGAAGAAATAAAATCATTACCATTGAAACAAGCATTAAAATTCACAAAATACTTAGAAACAAATTTAACAAAAGATGCGTAAAACCTCTGCAGTGAAAACTAACACATTACTGCCAAGACTTGAGCTGCAATTTAATGACTGCTATCTATTAAAATGCTTTGTAAGGAGATTCTGTTCCAGGCATTTTAATGTTTTGAGGAAGTCTTCCCTCAAGCTGGACAAAAAGCAATATCCCTGGAAAGACTTGCAGGCCCCTGGAAAGATTTGCATTACTATTACTCAGTTCAACTAATTGTTGGTTAAAATTTTTATAACAGAATAAAAAAGTCTGCAATTATTATGTTTTTTCTTCTTCCCACCTGATTAATATTTATGTGCCCTTCTCACAGCACACTATACACAGCATTCCAGGTGAAACGCTACTGAAAACCCAAGCATTGTATCTTGTTGCTTTTCCTTCAGTGTTTGATTAGTATACCCTGCCTACATCATCCTCAAGTCTCCATCATCCAGCAACTCTGAAAGCCACTCCAGGGGCAGCCCATTGAAACCTGGTGGGTGCAGAGCAGTCTCTCTAGCCCTTGCTGGAAAACAACCCATAAAAAGTAGGGTGCTCACCTGCTCCTGTAACAGAGGCAGGTACGTGCAAAGAACCACAATCTACCTCCGGTTTCCATTTTTGAGTTTTTCTGAGCTTAATTCTGACCAGTCTTCAAACCGAAACTATTTGCCCTGTTAACAAACAAAAGAAACTGTACTTGAATACTCTGTGTAGTATTAAGCAATATTTGGACTTGTCTTTGTCAACTCAAAATTATTTAAAGTTAATTTAAGAATTTTTTATATTTAGTTTGGGTTTTCCTAGCTTAGATTAGTAAAGCTACTTAGTAAAATATTCACTGGGGGTGGGGCGGGGCAGTTTCTAAACGCTTGGTTTATATTATAGAAATCAGCAAAAGATTTTTTTTCTATTCATCAATTCCAAGTTATAAATAAGGGGAAAAGAACAGTTTAATTTAATGTCTTTACCATTCGATTGAAACATAAAAAGTAGCATATTTGCCTACAGAAACAGACTCTGTGGTAGGTGGCATAACACCCCGCTCCAAAAAGGTGCTCATTGTAATCCCCAAAACCTGTGAATATACGTGGCAAGGGAGAAATAAGGTAGCAGATGGAATTAAGTTTGCTAATTAACTGATTTTGAGATGGGGCGATTAGCCTGGATTATTCAAGGAGGCCTGTGTAGTAACAGAGGTTCTTATAAGTGAAAGAGGAGAGGCAGTATCAGAGTGATTCACCAAGAGAAGGCTCAGCTAGACATTGCTGACTCCGAGGACGCCAGCAGCTAAGGAATTCAGACAGCCTCTAGGAGGTGAAAAGGTAAGAAAACAGATTCTTCTCTAGGATGTTAAAGAAACGCAGCCCTGCTGACCCCTTGATGTTAGCCCATTGAGATCCATACACTTATGGCCTATAGGATTATAAAATAACAAATCTGTGTTGCTTTAAAGCCCCTAAATTTGTGGCAATTTGTTACAGCTGCAATAGGAAAAAATAGGAAATGAATACAGACTCTTCACTATTAAACCACATTGTAATTGAGTAGTTTGAACACAAGGTGACACTAGAGTACCAGATTTATCAAAGACGTCCTCTCAATTTTGTGGTACTAAGGGCAATGATGACTTCCCTGGTGGCTTGAACAATAAAAAATCTGCCTGCAACACAGGAGACCCGGGTTTGATCCCTGAGTCAGGAAGATCTCCTGGAGAAGGGTATGGCAACCCACTCTAGTATTCTTGCCTGGAGAATTCCAAGTCCATGGGGTCGCAATGAGTTGGACATGACTGAGAAATTAACACCCACAAAGGCAGTGATACAATTTTATTCTAATACAAGTTTTTAAATTATCTCATCATATTTGCATCTAAGTCTTTTTAGTATTGTTGGCAAGTCCCTTAAATTGGCCTTCATTATTTTTTTTTTACTTGACATGTAGTTGATTTACAGCATTGTATTGGTTTCGGGTGTTCTGCAAAGTGATTTGGTCATATGTATGTATATATGTGGACTTCCCAGGTGGCTCAGTGGTAAAGAATCCACCTGCCAACCAAGAGACATGGGTTTGATCCCTGGATCAGAAAGATCCCCTGGAGAAAGTCATGGCAACCCACTCCAGTGTTCTTGCCTGGAAATCCCATAGACAGAGGAGTCTGGTGGGCTACAGTCCATGGAGTCAAAAAGTTGCTAACACAAGTTAGCAACTAAACAGCAGCATATATATATATATATATGTACATACATACATATATATATATATATTCTTTTTTATTCTTTTCCATTATAGGTTTTTACAAGATACTGAATATAGTTCCCTGTGCTATACAATTAATCCCTGCTGCTTTTGATTAATTTTTAATTTGATTTCTGGCAATGATTTTTTTAATCCGGAAAGATAAACTATAAATGAGTTGAAGCCACTAGAATGTGTCACAAGTATGAGGACTTTTTTGTTCTTGGTGCCTTGAACACTGACAGCAGACCATAGCAGGCACCCAACAGATATTTGTTAAAAGAAAGAATATCTCATGTCCAATTTACATATATAAATTGTTTGTCAAGTCTTTTCTCACATTAACCTGAATCATCTGGAACATGAAGAAAATCCTTTTGTCCAAGAAGTTTAAATTTAGCACTATTCATAGAGTCCTCATTTATTCAAATGCACTTACCATGCATTCTTTGTGCTAGAAATGGAACAGCCATGGCTTGTTCTATGGAGCCTGCCCTGCCCTCCACCCAGGTGGATCCAGTTCTAATGAAACACTCCAGGTGCCTCTCCTCCTTCCAGTGTGTGTGGGTAACTTCAGGGGAGTGCATGGTCTGGGTACAGGCCTCCTTGATGGCTCAGCAGTACAGAATCTGCCTGCAATGCAGGAAGTGCAAGAGATGTGGGTTCGAGCCCTGAGTAGGAAAGATCCCCTGGAGAAGGAAATGCAAGCCACTCCAGTATTGTTGCCTGGAGAATCCCATGGACAGAAGAGCCTGGCGAGTTACGGTCCAAGGATAGCAAAGAGTCAGACACGACTGAAGCAACTGAAGCGACTGAGTATGCACACGCGCATGGTCAGGCTACCTGGGGACCACAGGCAGACCGCTTTGGGAGGCAGCGTTTCCAGGTAGTCCGTTTCTCTGCACTTGCGTGGCCCTGAATGCTTTGTGCTTGCTGCTCCTTCTGCCCCAGGGCATTGGGCCTCTCCCTTGGCTTGTCCAGTTCTCCAAGTCAAAGAGAGAAAGTGTCCTTTTTTGGAGAGTTTCTCTCAGTACACTCTGTCCCCAGACACTCTGTAAATTCTGATTCCTCTCTATGCTTGTAGAACTTTGTTCCTCTCACCCTTTTCATGTTGTTTTATGGTCACTTATATAAAGTGGCACCGGCTTGTAACTTCCCTGTGGAAAGATCGTAGTTTATTCCTTTTTTGTATCCTCAACCCCCAGCCAATACTATGAACAAAGTAAATGTTTCTGAAAGGTGGGGAGGTGGAAGACTGTCTCATCACTGGACTCACACTGCAGAAAGCAAAATAACTGCTGCTGATTTCTTAATATTTTTTATTAATTAATATGTTAAAATTAATTTTTATTGGCTTCTAGTTGATTTACAATGTTGTGTTAGTTTCTGCTTTATAGCAAAGTGAACCAGTTATATACATACATATATTCACTCTTTTTTAGATTCTTTTCCCATATAGTCCATTACAGAGTACTGAGTAGGGTTTCCTGTGCTATATAGTAGGTCCTTATTAGTTATCTATTTTAGGATTCCTTAATATTTAAGTACGGGTGTGTGAACTTATGTTTAACCCAGGAGAAAGAAATAGTCAGGATTACATTCATCATTTGGGTATAATTTCCATTTACAAAGTCTAAGGATAACAAATATTGTGAGGCCCAAAATAAATGCTGGCTTTCCTCTTTTAAAAAGATAAGGAATTTGAACACAGATTGTAATGTTTTTCTTCAAAGAGGAATGATTTGCCATTCTTTAATCTGATAAAGCTCTTTATACTTCAAATACAGGCTCAGGCTTTAAATATTAATAACTTCAGAAAGCAGGAATCAAATCCTCAACTTTTCATGAATTAATTATCACAATTTTAAAACTCCAATTTTATAAAGCAAATCATAAAGTGCAAAATGGCTTTTCCAAGTAGGGTATTCTTTTTGGTATAATTCATATGATCAAATAAAATTTTATGTATATTAAATTGAGTATTGATACCATAACTGAAAGTTTCCTGTTTCTTGTTATTGAATAATTTTAACTATACATAGTCAGGAAAATGACTAAGTATCATTTTTGATCAATTTTCATTTTTATCAAAGTGCTATTTGCATAGTATAAAAGATCAAATATTGCTAAAAGTAGCTTTTATAAAACAGCAGTCTCTTGTCTTTACCTTCCTATCCCAATCATCTGCCAAGTAATCAATTTCAACTTTTTAAGCTATTTTGTCTAATTTTACCTTCTTATTTCATTAAAAAAAAATTATTTATTTATTTTTGGTTGCACTGAGTGTTCATGGTTTGTGGGGGCTTCTCATTGCGGTGGCTTCTCTTGTTGCAGAGCACAGGCTCTAGGCACACGGGCTTCAGCAGTTGCAGCTTATGGGCTCAGTAGTTGTGACTCCTGGGTTTAAGAGTGTGGTGGGCTCAGTAGTTGCATGTGCTCAGTTGTGCATGGGCTCAGTAGTGCATGTGTTTAGTTGCTCCTTGGCATGTGGAATCTTCTCAGACCAGAGATTGAACCCATGTCCCCTACATTAGCAGGCAGATTCTTACCTACTATGCCACTAGGGAAGTTCTCTTATTTCTAAGTAAAATGTGTATACTGCTATCCTTGACTCATCTGAATAGACTCACCTATTGATTTCCTATTAGAGATGACAAAGCTTTCAGCTTATTTATAGCCCCTCTTTCCTTTCCACCATCTTCTCAATAAAATTATGTCTTAAATATCTGTTAAATTGATGTTCAGTGTTTTCATAATTTTGACTACATATGTATAGCATGTAGTGTATTTTGCACCAAGTAGCATGATTATATATCCTTTCTTATATAACTTTTTTCCCTGTAGTTAGTAATTGCCTCATTTGAAGACATTTTCTTAATTTTCTTTGAATACCTGACTAAATATTCCCACATTCTCAACAGCTCTGTAAAATGTCTGTCATTGCATTTTACACAAAACATGTTAAATAACTGAAGAACTACATCCGAGGCCCGAGGCCCCTTTCAGTCCAAGATAGTCCTTGTGTCTCCACTCTACTGTTACAATCTGGATGCCTCCACCATGAGCCTGTTGCTCTTCTGTTTTGTTGGAATTTCCATTCACCATCACCCTACGGATTCCGTCTGCCTCTCTTAGATCTTGTTTCCTCAATCTCTTGTGTCCCGGTGTCCTCCTTCTAAAGCGAGTCCTTTTGTATGAGTGTATTGTGTGTATAATGTATGTACTTAGTCGCTTAGTCATGCCTGAAGCTTTACAACCCTATAGATGCAGCCTGCCAGGCTCCTCTGTCCATGGGGATTCTCTAGGCAAAAATACTGGAATGGGTTGCCATGCCCTCCTCCAGGTGATTTTCCCAACTCAGGGATCAAACCAAGGTCTGTGGCATTGCAGGCAGATTCTTTATGGTCTGAACCATCCTCAAACAGCTTCCTAAGAAAGCTGGTTGGGAAGGACATGTCTGGAGGTCCTCCCTGTCTAAACTCTGTCTTTTCTACCCTCTCACTTGATGGAGAGTAAAATTTTCCCTAGGAAATGTGAAGGTCTAGCTTCATTATCTTCTTCCTTCCATTTGAGAAATATGATGCCATTCTTGTTTTTTGTTCGTTTAAGTTTTGGCTGAAACACAGAACATGCAGGATCTTAGTTCCCTGACCGCAGGTGGAACCCTCGGCCCCTGCAGTGGAAGCACAGAGTCTTAACCACTGGACCACCAGGGAAGTCCCAGCTTGATGGCATTCTTACTCACACTTTTCTGCTCATTGCCACCTCCCCCAACCTCCACCTCCACCCCCAACAGGACTTTTAGAATCTTCTGCTTTTCATTAGTGTTTGAAATTTTTATGATGATGAGTCTTGGTTTTTTTAAATTGTTTAATGGTTTTTAATTTGTTTTTTGTCTTTTATTCAGTGGTCTCGAATATTCAAAAGACCTTTTATATTAAAAAAAAAGTCTCATCTTCTTCAGCTTTGGAAAATTCTCTTATTTTATTAACACTTTTCTTCATCATTCTTTTCTGTTCTCTCTTTCTGGAGCTCCTATTATTTAGTTGTGGGGCCTCCTGGATTGGTCAACTAATTTCTTAAGTTTTTTTCTCTTACTGTCCAATTATTTGCCACTTTGCCCTAAGTTTTGGATTCCCTAGCTATATCCTCTGCTTTTCTATTAGATTTTACATTTCTGCCATCTAATTTTTATTTTCCTAGTATTTTTGTTGTTGTCATTCTCTAAATTAGAGGAGGCAATGGCACCCCACTCCAGTACTCTTGCCTGGAAAATCCCATGGACGGAGGAGCCTGGTGGGCTGCAGTCCATGGGGTCGCTAAGAGTCGGACACGACTGAGCGGTTTCACTTTCACTTTTCACTTTCATGCATTGGAGAAGGAAATGGCAAGCCACTCCAGTATTCTTGCCTGGAGAATCCCAGGGACGGGGGAGCCTGGTGGGCTGCTGTCTATGGGGTCGCACAGAGACGGACACGACTGAAGCGACTTAGCAGCAGCATTCTCTAAATATTATTCTTGTCAAAACTATCATTTTGTTCCTGTCTTATGAATACAGTCTTTTCCCTTATTTAGCTGAGAACTGTAATGCCTTCCTCCCCCCACCTCCTATTTCTGTTCTTCCTCCATAGTTTCAGTGTCCTTTTTCTTTTTTTAATATACAGGTTTATCAGAGATGTAATTTGTATTCCATAAAATTCACCCACTGTGTCTAATTCACTGATGTTTAGCATATTTCTTGAGTCAGTCAACCATCACTTCAATCTAATTTCAGAACATTTCCACTACCCCACAAAGGTCTCCGGTGACTGCTTGCATCTCCATTCCTAACCCTAGCCCCAGTCAACCAGTACTCTGGTTGCTGTCACTATACATTTCCCTTTTCTAGGCATTCCATATAAATAGAACCACAGTGTATGCCCTTCTGTGTCTGCTTTTTCATGTTATGTGCTGTTTTTGAAGGCCATCTTGTTGCAGCATCAGGAGTTCATTCCTCTTTATTGTTGCAGAGTATTCCGTTGTGCTGATGGATCACATTTTGTTTGGACAATCAGCAGTTGACTAGATATTTTGGGTTGTTTCCACTTTGGAGGAATTAGAAACATCTTTTTGTCACTTTAATGTTTTATTTTGAACTCTGCATTTAACATTAGAGTATTTTTCCCCCAAATGTATGACATTCTCTAGCAGTCTGCTCATACTTAGAAAGGAAGGCCAAAAAAGTTACTTGGAAGCTGTATGTGTACATGGTGGGAGGTGGTAAAGGGCTTTGTTGTAATTCTTTGGGGAAATCCTCATATCAGTAGTTTACATCCTTTTCTCTTGGGCTGGTGGAATTTTCCAGAAAAGGCTCTGCCAATGTCTTGGCTGGAGGGTATAATTCTAGCTTCCAGTATTCTGAGAGTTGAAAGGAGGGAGAAGGCTGAGATGTCCCAAATTCTAGGACATAATTCTTACTTGATCCCTCTATTATCAGTGGGAGACTCGCCTCTTTCAAGTGTGCCTTGTGTCCTGGAGTCCAGAGACCCTCTGTTTTAGTATCTTTTACCGGGGCAGCTCTCAGAGTAGAGGAGATCTGGAGATGCTTTTTAAATAGACTTTCAAATAGTCTCTCTATTTTTAGCACTACCTTTATCTGCACCCCCCGCCCCATTCCCACAGCTATCTGGTGCCAATTTCTGAGCCTCTGGGGTTCTGCTGTATAAAGCAGGATACCTCCCAGCTTCACCCACTGCAAGTTTAGGATTAACTTTCTTGGACCTGCTAATCCATCTACCACTTTTCCATCTTCTTTGCAGTATCCAGCATTTTACTGCTATTGTGTTCTTTCCTGTTTTCATTATGGGTTAGTGCTTCCAAAAAAATCCTTTTACTCTCATTTTCATAGCATTTTCATTGGAAAGAGACTATTTATTCAACCAGCCATCTTTAATGAGAATCGCAATTAAATTCTTTAATGAAAAATGCAACTTCCAATTCCAAATAATTTATGAAAATACCTCACCCTCAAGGAAGTGCTGCATAAGCCTCCACTCCTTAACTGTGTGCTGCACATAGCAACTTCTGTCCAAGAGCACAGAGCAGGAAGGAGGGGTGAGGGAGGAAGGGCTTTATGGTGGAGACACCTGATGAACCCTCCCATAGCCAGGTAATCAAGGTCTACATCAACAGTGATGAGTCATGCAGATAGTATGCACCCTTCGTGGTCCCACTCCCCCAAACCTGTAACTTCAGTCTAATCATGAGAACACCAGATAAATCCCAATCAAGGGACAATCTACAAAGTACCTGACCACTACTTCTCAAGGGGCTTCCCCAGTGGCTCAGGGGTAAAGAGTCCACCTGCAATGCAGAAGCTGCAGGAGCCGAAGGTTTGATCCTGGATGGAGAAGATCCCCTGGAGGAGGGCATGGAAACCCACTCCAGTATTCTTGCCTGGAGAATCCCATGGACAGAGAAGCCTGGCGGGCTATGGTCTATGGGGTCGTAAAGAGTTGGACTGACATGATTGAGCATGCACACACTACTTTTCAATACTGTCAAAGTCATCAAAAGCAAGGGAAGACCGGAGAACTGTTACCAGTAGGAGGAATCTTAAGAAAACATGACAAATAAAGGTAATATAGCAACCTGGGTAGGATCCTGGAACAACAACAGAAAAAGAGCATCGGGCAAAATCCAAGGAAGTCTGAATAGTGTACAGACTTTGCGTGTGTTAGTCGCTCCGTTGTGTCTGACTCTTTGAGACTTCATGAGCTGTAGCTCACCAGGCTCTTCTGTCCATAGAATTCTCCAAGCAGAAATACTAGAGTGGGTTGCCATTTCCTTCTCCAGAGGATCTTCCTGAACCACGGATCAAACCTGGGTGTCCTGCATGGCAGATGGATTCTTTACCATCTGAGCCACCAGGGAAACCACTTTGGGTAGTGTAGAAAAAAGTAGAAAGTGTTAGTTGCTCAATGTTTATGTGGCAATGTTCACTAATTGTGACAAATGTACTAACTATATTAATGGGGAAACAGCAATGGGACATGTGGGAATTCTTTACCATCTTTGCAACTTTTCTATAGATGTTAAAAGTATTCCTTTTAAAAATTTATTAAATTTATCAGGGGACTTCCCTGGTGGTCCATTGGTTAAGAATCTGCCTTCCAATGCAGGGGACATGGGTTTGATCCCTGATTGGGGAACTAAGATCCCACATGCTATGGGGCAACTAAGCCTTCATGCTAGAACTACTGAGCCTGCATGCCACAAGTACAGACCAGCCGGACCGCTGCACCAGAGAAGCCCATGTGCCATAGTGAAGACGCATGACAGCCAAAATTTTTTAAAGTTAAAGATAAATGAATCTCTCATTTATACTTTGGGTATTTGTTGACACCTTTATGCTGACAGAAAGGTACCAGAAATTATCATTTTACAATTTGACTCATATCGACCAAAACTGCTAGCAATCTGTTCCAATTCATGTATTCGAATACTTGTTTCATTTTCTTTTTCAAATATTTCTTGAACAAGTACTATGTTCCAGGAAATAAACCTGGTGCCAAGCCACAGAGATTAATAAAATATAATTCCTATCCCATAGGGAATTTGCTTTCTGGAAACACAGACTGTCCTAGAACACTTCTTATCTTCTACTTCTCTGAAAGCAAACCAGCTACAATGAACACATTTTGCTCTCCCTATGGCAACCCACTCCAGTATTGTTGCTGGAATAATCCCATGGACAGAGGAGCCTGGCAGGCTACAGTCCATGGGCTCTCAAAGAGTAGGACATGACTGAGTGACTGAGCACACGCACGTGTTACAGGTACAAAGAAAATAATCACTGAAATTCTTCTCTAGCTTTTAAACTCTTTCGTTTAGGTGAGACGTGGAATTCATTAAAACTGCATTATCAGTTAAGAAACGTGCGGGAACGATTAGCTAAAAACCTGGTAGAAAAGGGTGTACTGACAACAGAGAAACAGAACTTCCTCCTCTTTGACATGACGACACATCCCCTCACCAACGACAACATTAAACAGTGCCTCATCAAGAAGGTGCAGGAAGCCGTTCTCGACAAGTGGGTGAACGACCCTCACCACATGGACAAGAGCCTGCTGGCCCTCATCTACCTGGCCCACGCCTCGGACGTCCTGGAGAACGCGTTCGCGCCCCTGCTGGACGAGCAGTGCGATGTGGCCACCAAGCGGGTGCGGCAGCTCCTGGACTTGGACCCTGCGGTGGAGTGTCTGAAGGCCGAGACCAACAAGGTGCTGTGGGCGGTGGTGGCGGCCTTCACCAAGTGACCCTGCCCCGAACCACGCATCCCCCTTTCTCTCACGGGAACCAGTTGTTTTTCTTCTATGGACTTATGGTTTTCTGCAGTTTGTACTTCCCACACTGTAATTGGCTTTTGTTTTATGAAATGGGGAGGTGGCTTTTCCTGTTGTGGGCGTGTGCATGCAAGAAGCTGCCGGTATGAGAGACCTTTCTGTTAGGTTTAGAAAACAGAAAGTTTTACTGCTTTTGGCATTTCATACCTTCTTGAGTTCAAGAGAGTTGCCATTTTTACTGTAACAAGTTTTGGATTTTTGTTGTGTTTACTTTCAAACTACCTCCAATTTTTTGTTGTTGCTTTTTGGGTTTTGGCTTTTTTTTTTGGCAAATTTTTAAAAATTAAAGTACAGTTGATTTACAATGTTGTGTTAGTTTCAGGTGTACAGCAAAGTGATTCAGTTGTATATATACATCTATTATTTTCAGATTCTTTTTCCTTATACATTATTACAAAATATTAAGTATAGTTCCCAGTGCTATACAGTAGGTCCTGGTTGATTGTTTTATATATAGTAGTGTGTATATGTTAACACCACCCTTATGGCAGAAAGTGAAGAAGAACTAAAGAGCCTCTTGATGAAGGTGAAAGAGGAGAGTGAAAAAGTTGGCTTAAAGCTCAACATGCAGAAAACTAAGATCATGGCATCTGGTCCCATCACTTCATGGGAAATAGATGGGGAAACAGTGGAAACAGTGTCAGACTTTATTTTTTTGGGCTCCAGAATCACTGCAGATGGTGATTGCAGCCATGAAATTAAAAGACGCTTACTCCTTGGAAGGAAGGTTATGGCCAACCTAGATAGCATATTTAAAAGCAGAGACATTACTTTGCCAACAAAAGTCCGTCTAGTCAAGGCTATGGTTTTTCCAGTGGTCATGTATGGATGTGAGAGTTGGATGGTGAAGAAAGCTGAGCACCGAAGAATTGATGCTTTTGAACTGTGGTGTTGGAGAAGACTCTTGAGAGTCCCTTGGACTGCAAGGAGATCCAATCAATCCATCCTAAAAGAGATCAATCCTGGGTGTTCATTGGAAGAACTGATGTTGAAGCTGAAACTCCAATACTTTGGCCACCTCATGCGAAGGGTTGACTCATTGGAAAAGACCCTAATGCTGGGTAGGATTGGGGGCGGGAGGAGAAGGGGATGACAGAGGATGAGATGGTTGGATGGCATCACCGACTTGATGGACATGAGTTTGGGTAGACTCCGGGAGTTGGCGATGGACAAAGAGGCCTGGCATGCTGCAGTTCATGGGGTCGCAAAGAGTCGGACACGACTGAGCGACTGAACTGAACTGAATATGTTAACAAAGTGAAACTGAAAGTGAAAGTCGCTCAGTTGTGTCCAACTCTTTGCGACCCCATGGACTATATAGTCCTTGGAATTCTCCAGGCCAGAATACTGGAGTGGGTAGCCTATCTCTTCCCAGGGATTGAACCGTGGTCTCCTGCATTGGAAGCAGATTCTTTACCAGCTAGCCACCAGGAAAACCCAAGAATACAGGAGTGGCTAGCCTATCCTTTCTCCAGTGGATCTTCCCGACCCAGGAATCGAACCAGGGTCTCCTGCATTGCAGGTGGATTCTTCACCAACTGAGCTACCAGAGAAGTCCCCATATGTTAATACCAACCTCCTAATTTACCTCTCACTACCCCTTTGGTAACCATAAGTTTGTTTTCTGTGTTTGTGGGTCTATTTCTGTTTTGTAAACTTAAGTTCATTTGGATCATTTTTTTTTAGATTCCACAATAAGCAATATGATATTTGTCTTTCTCTCTCTGACTTACTTCACTTAGTATGATAATCTCTAGGTCCACCCATGTTGCTGAAATGGGCTTTTTCATTCTTTTTTATGGCCAAGTAATATTCCGTTGCATATATGTACCACATCTTCTTTATCCACTCCCCTGTCAGTGGACCTTTAAGGTTGCTTCCACGTCTTGGCTATTGTAAATAGCTCTGATGTGAACATTGGGATGCATATATCTTTTCTTTAAACTACCTCCAGCTTCAAAAGCACATCATTAGCATCTCTTGAGTTTAAGTTTGTCCACAAATACAAGTTCTTCTATATTCTTAACTCACCAAAAGTAAAAAGCTATATGTATTAGGGTATATTTTGATAAAGTTCAGTCAAGATACATACCTTAACAATTTTTTTGTCGGTATTAAGCTAAGTGAAATGAGTCAGAAGAAGACACATATTGTATGATATCACTTATATATAGAATCTAAAAAAGCCAAACTCATGGGAACAGTGAACAGGTTACAAGGGGCTGAGAGTAGGGGAGATGGGGAGATGTTGGTCAAAAATTACAAGCTTCTAGCTATAAGATGAATGAGTTCTGGAGATCTAATGTACAGCTTGGTGATTATAGTTAATAATATTGTATTATTTACTTGAAAGTTTCTAAGAGAGGAGATCTTAAATGTTCTCACCAGAAAACAGAAATGGGGTAACCATGTGATGGAGGTATTGTCTAAGGCAATGGTGGTCATCAGGGCTTCCCAGGTGGTGCTAGTGGTAAAGAACCTGCTTGCCAATGCAGGAGATGTTAAAGATGCAGGTTCAATCCCTGGCTCAGGAAGATCCCCTGGAGAAGGGGATGGCAACACACTCCAGTATTCTTGCCTGGAGAAACCCCATGGACAGAGGAGCCTGGTGGGCTATAGTCCATAGGGTCACAAAGAGTTAGACAGGACTGAAGCAACTTAGCACACACACGTGGTGGTCATCACTTTGCGGTACTTAAGTGTATCAGATCAATAGGTTGCACACCTTAAACCCCCATACTGTTGTATGTCAATCATGTTTCAATGAAGTGAGAAAATTTTTTTCTTTATATAATTTTATCATCTTATATTTGTATATTTTCACTATTAAATCATAAAGTGAATTGCTCCATAAAGTTAATTGGATCATGTACATCTATTGATGCTGTGTATAGTGTGGACTTCACCTGAACCGCTCCTAGAATTGCTGCATCAATACACAGCTGTTACCATAGCTTTATAATAAATCCCAATATCTAGGAAGACTTGTCCTTCCACAAAATTGCACTGGTGATTCTGAGCCTTTGCTCTTCCATATAATTTTAGGAACATCTTATCAAGTTTCTCGAGCCATCCTATTGGGATTTTGATTGGTATGACATTGACCATACAGATTTATTAGGAGGAACTGACATCTTTATGACATTGAGTCTGTCTAGGGATATAGCATAACTTTCTGTGGTAAATTAAATATGACTCCACATTATTTGCAGCTCCTTCTATTAAGAGGTAGAGTTTATCCTGCCACTTCTCGAATCTGGGCTGAATTTGCTCTCCACTCTTATCCAATAGAATGTAGCAGAAGTGACATCTTGCAAGTTTCAGAGCTTGGGACAAATAAAGTGATATGGTGTCTGCCTTCATCTTCTTGGAATGCTGCCTTGAGACCACCATACCATAAAGAAGCCCAGGACAAAAGGGCCTATGGAAGAGAACCTCAGCTGTCCCAGCTAAGTTCAGCAGCCCACCAGCTGACCTGCCAACTGAAGGCATCTGTGCATATGAGCCTCAATGAAAGCAGCAGAGAACTGCTCAGCCTAATCCAGAGAATTATGTGAGATGGCATTGATTTAAGCTGTTAAGCTTTGGGGTGCTTTATTCAACAACAAAGACTAGCCGGGGCTTCGCAGGTGGCACTAGTGGTAAACAACCTACCTGCCAATGCAGGAGACATAAGAGACGCAGGTTCAATCTCTGAGTCATGAAGATCACCTAGAAGAGGGCATGGCAGCTCACTCAAGTATTCTTATCTGGAGAATTCCATGGACAGAGGAGCCTTACAGTCTACGGTCCATAGGGTTGCAAAGAGTTGGACACAACTGAAGCAACTTAGTACACACACATGCAAAGGCTAGTTGAAAGAGAAGTGAAAGTGAAGTTGCTCAGTCGCGTCCAACTCTTTTCGACCCCCGTGAACTGTAAGCCTACCAGGTTTCTCCATACATGGGATTTTCCAGGCAAGAATATTGGAGCGGGTTGCCATTTCTGGTACCTAAAAATGAGGTACAGTTACAATAAAAACATGTATTGACACTGAGTGGTAGATAGAAGCTGGAAGAGTAGCAAGGAGACTGTTAGTAGAAGCTGGAAAATCAGTGAGGAAGCTGCTAGTTTTTATTTTATTTTATTTTATTTATTCATTTATTGGCTGTGCTGAATCTTTATTGCTGCTCTCAGGCTTTCTCAAGTTGCGGCGAGTGGGGGCTACTCTCCAGTTTCAGTGCAGGGGCTTCTCACTGCGGTGGCTTCTCTTATTGTGGAACACGGGCTCTAGGTGCACACAGGCTTCAGTTGAGGCACTTGGGCTTAGTTGCCCTGCGGTCTGCGGGATCTTCCTGGACCAGGGATCGAACTTGTGTCCCCTGTGTTGGCAGGCAGATTCTTAACCACTGGACCACCAGGGAAGTCCAGGAAACTACTATTGAAGTCTGGAAGGATGGCAAACCATGTCTTGTGCTAATGAAAAATTGGCAAGATTATTACCAGTGAACACCACATAAAGCAGAAGAACCACCTGGCAACCTGTAGAATCATGAGAAATATTGAATTATTGTTTCATTAAGACAATAAATTTGGGAGTAGTTTATACAATAAATAGTTGAAAGACAAACTCATAAATCTGGTTATCTTGAACTGAATTGTGTCCCCTCAGAAATTATATATTTTAGAATGGGACACAGAAAGGCTTTATTTGTGAACAAGTTTGTCAACTTGGGTGTAGAGTGATCAGGTGGGAACAATAAAATCATATCAGGGAACCCACAAAGGCCAAAATGTGGCGATCTTTTCTCTAGGACTGTTCAATTTCACCAGGGAGAGACCTCTAGTTTCTTGGCCACGTGGTAGCCATCTTGCTGCAGGTATTCTCAGAGAGAATGACTGGTGGTGGAGATAGAAGGAATGATGATCATCCTTCTTCTGGCGCATCCTGCACAAAGAAGACAAAATGATAAATCCTGATAACAGACTCAGATTTCCCAATAATCTTTTCAGTGCTTTACTGGAAAATATAAACATAACAAGGATCCCCAGACATCTGTTTTTCCATCAGTTCTGTTTTCAGTCCTATATCTCATTTTTGCCTACCAACATACATCTGGATTTTGGTCTCAAAGTTCTCTAGGGTTCTAGCAGTCAAATCTTCCTTCTTGCCCCAGTCTTCCTTTCAGTCAGTTCAGTCACTCAGTCGTGTCTGATTCTTTGCAACCCCATGGACTGCAGCACACCAAGCTTCCTTGTCCATCACCAACTCCTGGAGCTTGCTCAAACTCATGTCCATTGAGTCAGTGATACCATCCAACCATCTCATCCTCTGTCATCCTTTTCTTCTCCCGCCTTCAATTTTCCCAGCATCAGGGCCTTTTCCAATGAGTCAGTTCTTCACATCAGGTGGCCAAAGTATTGGAGTTTCAGCTTCAGCATTAGTCCTTCCAATGAGTATTCAGTACTGATTTCCTTCAGGATTGACTGGTTGGATCTCCTTGAAGTCCAAGGGACTCTCAAGAGTCTTCTACAACACCACAGTTCAAAAGGATCAATTCTTCGGCACTCAGCTTTCTTTATACTCCAACTCTCACATCCATACATAACTACTGGAAAAACCATCTTCCTTTAGAGCCCTTTAAAGATATGCATTTCTCTGCCTTTTGAAATCTCATCTATCTTTTTTTCATCAACTGATGGACTATTTACCTTTTATTTCATTATTTGGGTTTATATATTTTCTCATTCATTAATTGTAACTATAGAGAAGTCTCAAGAGAGATTAAAAATAAACAAGTGTGATCAACTCTTTAATGAAAAATATGTAGGCACAATTAGATTTTTTTGCAGAGAGTCAAAAGCATCTTAAGATTATGATCAAATTAAAAAGAAATACTTTGCAATGATATAAGAAAGCAATATTCTCTATCAAATCATATATGCTAAGTTATTAATGCTGGCTTTACCACCTGCTAGTCATATTATCTGGGCAAATTATTGGGTCTCTTAGAATCTCAATTTCCTCTTCTCTAAATGGGATTAATAATACCTTAATTATTTTTAAGCATTATAAGCACATACAATGTCCTTAATAAATCTGTTTCATTTTTGCTTTGAAATGAATAAATAAAATTGGAAATTAGTGAAATGCACATCAAGACTAGTCAAGCAAATTTGAAGAGTAGGTTAGTGATCCTTTTGCTTACAGACATTGTACTAGGAAATCTATTGTAAAGAAAAGAACATTTTCGTTTTGAGGGGTTTTAGTCTATTATCCAGTTAAGTCTTGTCTTGAAAAACCATACTGCTTGATCTCTTCCTCAAGAATTTTCCCCATCTCTTCTTTCTGTCTCATAAGTCTTACCTGTTTGAAAAGAAGATGGATGAAATGTGTCACCCATGCTCCCAGCAGGAAGCTGACTTCACTTCAAATGGTTCCAAAGAAAGGACTTTAACAACGGGACTTCTTCAGGACACAAGCACAGGATATTGAGGCATCCAGAGGCTGGCAGTCACACTGGGTAGCCATTACCACATCAAGGACAAGAGGGCCAAAGGGGAGAAATAGAAGGACTGGACCCCCAGGGGGAGTTGAGATGGGGAGGAGGAACCACCCAACAGAATTCCAGCAAATGGAGGAATGCAGCAAATGTCTGAGGCTTAGCAAAACAGGAAGGAAGAGAAGAAGAAATAACCCGGCACGCCTTTCTTCTCCCATCTCCAGTTCCCCTTGGCTGCTGAAAGCCAGTTGTCAAGGGAGCCTGAGCCATGCCATCTACACGGGTCAGCTTCCTGGGCCACAGAGCAAGATGGAGAGCGCAGCTCCAGGGAGCAAAAGGAGAATGATCAGCATGTGAAGATTTTAAGAAATAGTTGTTGCATTTGTTGTTGTTCAGTCGCTGTCATGCCCGATGCTTTGTAACCCCATTGCCAGGCCTCCCTGTCCCTCATTATTTCCCAGAGTTTGCCCAAGTTCATGTCCATTGAGTTGGTGATGCTATTCAACCATCTCATCCTCTGCCGCCCTCTTCTCCTTTTGCCTTCAATCTTTCCCAGGGTCTTTTCCAGTGAGTTGGCTTGTTGCATTACTTTGGGGAAAATCAATATATGTGAAAAGTCTAAACATTCTCAATGATAAGTGGCTAAAACAGGAAACTGCAAGCCATCTTGTAAAAAATTTTTTTTCTTTACATTTGATGCCTGTCATATGTAGAAATAGATGGGGATAGAAATGCAGGCCTTCCCAGTTAGAAAGCAGGATTGTTTCATATTGCATGTTATGTGCCTTATTAAGGTGTCTGCTAGTTTATCACTTTGATGATGGAACCAACTGCCACTCAGAGGAAAGAGGTGGCAAATAACTCTGAACTAGTGGAACCCACCAGACTAAAGTAACAAGGACAGTTTTCAATGTGTGCAAGAGTGCAATTTCAGAAAATGTCTCAGCCTTGTCATGGATGTCTCTAAGTATTTGTTTAAAAAATTCAAATGCTGCAGATTTATTTATTTTATGCTGGGAAATCCACTGTGCCTTCAGTTATAAGCTCTAGATGACACTTAGTTTAATATGATCCTCAGAGTGAGAATATATATTCCTTGCCTTTTACTTAAAGCCTAATGGTATGGCAGGCAGCTTTCCCTTTTATTAATAATAAGGACTGATCTTAGTATATGATTCAAAATTATGTCCCACTCACCAAAGCTTTTCCTGACATTTTGGTGCCCTATGTCAGTATAAATACTTATCAAGTCATGTGTTTTATTTCAGGTTGATGACTTTTTCTAGTAGGAATCAGTGGATAGGATACTGGGGCCTGTGAAACTCTTAAAGTTGATTGCAAAGTGTTTGGCATACATACATTTTTCTAGGAAGAAAATCTATGGTTTCACAGATTCTACAAAGCTGTACCTTCCTTTGCCTTCTTAAATTAATTAGCATTCCTCGTCTAGTTTTCATTAACTAATGGCCCATCTACCTTTTATCTCCTCATTTGGGTTTACATATTTTCATGTATTAACTATAATTATAGAGGAGTCTCAAGAGAGAGAAAAGATGCACATGTGTGATCAACTGCTTTTAAGAAGCATGGCTGAATACAAATCTACTAAAAGGGAAACTGGGTGAAAGATGAGAGAGCTATAAGAAAATTTTTTTTCAAAGAGATAGGATTTACAACAAAGACACCCTCTCTGACAGTCTTGTTGGCTGGTTTTACAGTGCTTTTGGTGAAGAGTTTGGGATGTAAAAAATAAAAATTAAGATAGTCTTTCCCTGATTCTAATGATGGGTCCCTGAACAGAATTGGTCTAATGATCCTGGATGGGAATCCATTCTCTTTTTGAGACTTTCATCCTATTAATAAATATGAGATAGTAGGACAATGTTTGTGAGCCTGCCAAAATGACTACAGGCATGGATAAAATAACAGGTAGTCCATGCTAGGAATGGTACGTTGATATAAAGGAATTGTTGTCTGTCTGGGCAAGTGTTACACAGATACGGGGTAAGGAAGGGGTCTCACACTCAAATGCCTGTTGGGACCTGGGCTTTTATGAGATGGGCAAATAATGCTGAACCAAAGAAGTTATGCTCTCTATCCAAAGGGGGCAGCCTTTACTCAACTCCACTTTTTTGGATGAAAAAAAAAAATATGATTTGTATAAGTTGGCAACTAATTCAAAACATTTTAAAACACTGTGTGGGATGAACATATGTTTCGAGGGTGTATTTGGCCCAAGGGGTACCGGTTTGGGATCTCTGGTGTAAAATCGTCGTTCCTAAGCCTGGCTGCAGATCAGAATCATCTGTGGAGCTTAAAAAACACAGATGCCCGGTCCCCTCCCCAAACTGGCTGAATCACATCTCTGGGGGTGACGCTGACGTCCAGCCAAGTTTAAGAACCACAAGAGCAAATAATGGTTGATGCAACAGCATTTACCATCTTTAAAACTACAGAATTAAAAATCGATCACAATAAAAGCAGTCAGAAGAGGGATGAACAAACTGTCCCCATGGAAAGCAAACAGTGAAGACTTACAGGAATACTTTTTTTTTTAAACAAGTCTCCCATGTTTCAAATTTTGTCCTCCTGATCTTTTTAGAGAGCTCTGCATTCTAATATAGTAACCACTACCTATGTGCAGCTACTTAAATTCAAAGTAAAATCTTGATAAATGTAAAACTCAGGTCATCCTTAGTTGCACTAGCCACATTTCAAGTGCTAAGTAGCCACATGTGGCTTGTGACTCCTCGGACAGTACAGATAGAGGAAATTCTCAACATTGCAGGAACTTCTATTGGACAACCCAAGTAGAGAGAGTGTATATGAAAATCAAGAGAGCTTTGTAGACTTTTTAAACCATTCATGTGGAATTCTGATATTTCTAGGGGGTAGTAATTGTTAGTACAGAAAAAATTTTTCTAAATTGTTCACATAGATCTATGCCCCGAAAAAGACTGATGCTTAACCTGATGCAAATTAATTAGTAGATATGGAGATATTTTTAAGTGCAAAAGTATTGGTGCAATCATTGGACAAATATTTATTCAGTGCGTTCTACCTGCCAGGCACTCTGCTTTGTGTTTTTAAATTATTCATGGAATGGAGTAAGGTTAAAAAATTGGCTTGGGCAGCTTCCAAGAGCCCTATGCTCAGGTATAAATATTACCTTTAGTTTTCAGTCTACTTTCCCCTTTTAATTCTCGGGTGCTCCCCTTTTTGAATGCAATAGCTTTCATTAGGTTGAGACATGTTTTTTGGAATATGTAATGGAGCTTAATGATTTAAAAAGAAGACGATAAAGGCAGCGATGGCTAACAGCAGAGCAGTTTCTCTTTGCTGAACACTGTAGATGTCTGGTGATGAGTTTTGATCTGACTGTACTAGGTGGAGATGTGACGCTCTGCCCAGTGGTGTGACATCAGAACAACATTCTACACAGTCACTCCAATGCAGTCAGTACATGCTTCTCACTCCTATTCAAATGACATGCAGTAGGATAAAAATCCAGAGGGATAGAAAAGAGAGAAAGACCCCTAAAGTCAAGGGCCTTCAGGCCTTGGAGTTCAATACAAATGTTTAAATTTGTACAGAAACTGAAACTCTTGAGAATCAGAACATCCTAAATAAAGAAGCATATGTTTAGGTACAAAAATCATAAAATAACCTAGAGCAAGCATTGTTGGATAATGTTAAGATATGACCAAGCTTGAAGTGAAAAGTGAAAGTGTTGGTTGCTCAGTCATGTCCGACTCTTTGTGACCCCATGGACTGTAGCTTGCCAGGCTCCTCTGTCCATGGAATTCTCCAGGTAAGAATACTGGAATGGATTGCCATTCCTTTCTCCAGGGGATCTTCCTGACCCAGGGGTTGAGCCCAGGTCTCCTGTATTGCAGGCAGATTCTTTACCGTCTAAGCCACCAGGGGAGCCTGAGCTTAGTGATAAATAATTACTGGATGCAAGATGGGAGTAAATGTGGCCATTCAGAGGGTGGAATGGCTTGGTGCCTAGAAGTCTCTAATCATGAACAGTTAATGAATTCCTCAGGGACATATGGGTTGGATTTTAAAATGGTCCAACAAGTTAACTTATTTTTTGTCTGTAGCATAAATCTGATTGGGTCTTTTATAGTCTCCGTATGGCTCTTATGATAATGATAATAAAGGCTGGAGCTGCTTCTGGAATGCAGTAAATACTTGAGTCCTTATCTTGGTAATGGTTACATATCTCTGATAGTGTTAAGGACTCAGGACTAAGGGACTTAATTCTGGGAGTTTTGCTGCTGGTCCTCCTTTCAGGACTGCAAACCCTGGTTATCTAATCTTACCTCATAGCATGAACCACCTCCTTTATGAAAATGGCAGCCAGGCCTATTGGTTCAGCATCAGTGAATGACTTGCACACAATAAATGCCACAGTGGCTTGAGTCACTTACTCTCTCTCTCACACACACATGTCTATATTTATAATCCATATGAAAGACATGCCAGGCTGGGTTAGGTGGTAAGGACAAAATATCGATAAAACACAGACCTTACTCTTGAGGAATTCATATTCTAGAAGGGAAATTCTATGTGTAAACAAATAATCATGTGATGTTGTTGTGTTCAGTCATTCAGTGTTGTCCAACTCTTTGCGACCCCATGGACTGCAGCATGCCAGGCTTCCCTGTCCTTCACCATCTCCCAGAGATTGCTCAAATTCACAACCATTGAGTCAGTGATGCCATCCAACCATCTTGTCCTCTGTCGTCCCCTTCTCCTGCCTTCAATCTTTCCCTGCATCGGGGTCTTTTCTAATGAGTCGGCTTTTCTCATCAGGTGCCCCAAGTATTGGAGCCTCAGTTTCAACATCAGTCTTTCCAATGAAAATTAAGGATTGATTTCCTTTAGGATTGACTGGTTTAATCTCCTTGCAGTCCAGAGTCTTCTCCAACACCACAGTTTAAAAGCATCAATTCTTAGGCACTAAGCCTTCTTTTTGGTCCAACTCTCACATCCATACATAACTGCTGAAAAAACCATAGCTTTGACATTTGTTGGCAAAGTAAAGTCTCTGCTTTTTAATATGCTGTCTAGGTAAGTCATAACTTTTCTTCCAAGGAGCAAGCATCGTTTAATTTCATGGCTGCAGTTACCATCTAAAGTGATTTTGGAATCTAAGAAAATAAAGTCTGTCACAGTTTCCATTGTTTCCCCATCTATTTGCCATGAAGCAATGGGATTAGATGCCATGATCTTAGGTAAAGTGGTATGGTATTCCTATCTCTTGAAGAATTTTTCACAATTCGTTGTGATCCACACAAAGTCTTTAGCTTAGTCAATGAAGCAGAAGTAGATGTTTTTCTGGAATTCTCTTGCTTTTTCTATGATCCAACAGATGTTGGAGATTTGATCTCTGGTTCTTCTGCCTTTTCTAAACCCAGCTTGAACATCTGGAAGTTCACAGTTCACGTATGTTGAAGCCTAGCTTGGAGAATTTTGAGCATTACTTTGCTAGCATATTAAATGGATGCAATTGTGTGGTAGTTTGAACATTCTCTGGCATTGCCCTTCTTTAGGGTTGGAATGAAAACTGACCTTTTCAGTCCTGTGGCCACTGCTGAGTTTTCCAAATTTGTTGGCATATTGAGTGCAGCACTTTCACATCATCATCTTTTAAGATTTGAAATAGCTGAACTGGAATTCCATCACCTCCATTAGCTTTGTTCGTAGTGATGCTTCCTAAGGTCCACTTGACTTTGCACTCCAGTATGTCTGGCTCTAAGTGAGTGATCACACCATCGTGGTTGTCTGGGTCATGAAGATCTTTTTTGTATAGTTCTTCTGTGTATTCTTGCCACCTCTTCTTAATATCTTCTGCTTCTGTTAGGTCCATACCATTTCTGTCCTTTATTGTGCCCATCTTTGCATGAAATGTTGCCTTTGTGTCTCTAATTTTCTTGAAGAGATTTCTAGTCTTTCCCATTCTATTATTTTCCTCTATTTCTTTCCATTGATCACTGAGGAAGGCTTTCTTATCTCTCCTTGCTATTCTTTGGAACTCTGCATTCAAATGGGTATATCTTTCCTTTTCTCCTTTGCCTTTAGCTTCTCTTCTTTTCTCAGCTGTTTGTAAGGCCTCCTCAGACAACCATTTTTGCCTTTTTGCATTTCAGTTTCTTGGGGATGGTCTTAATCACTGCATCCTGTACAATATCACGAACATCCATCTATAGTTCTTCAGGCACTCTATGTATCAGATCTAATCCCTTGCATCTATTTGTCACTTTCACTGTATTCAGGTATGAATGAAAACCACTAGGCTTTCCTACTTTCCCTACTTTCTTCAATTTAATGGTTTTCCCTACTTTCTTCAGTTTAGCAGTTTTCCCTATTTTCTTCAATTTAAGCCTGAATTTGGCAATAAGGAGTTCATGATCTCCACAGTCAGCTCCTTGTTTTGGTCTTGTTTTTGCTGACTGTATAGAGCTTCTCCATCTTTGGCTGCAAAGAATATAATCAATCTGATTTCGGTATTGACCATCTTGTGATGTCCATGTGTAGAGTCTTCTCTTGTGTTGTTAGAAGTAGGTGTTTGCTATGACCAGCGCATTCTCTTGGCAAAACTCTATTAGTCTTTGCCCTGCTTCATTCTGTACTCCAAGGCCAAATTTGCCTGTTATTCCAGATGTTTTGACTTCCTTCTTTTGCATTCCAGTCCCCTATAATGAAAAAGACATCTTTTTGGGCTTTAGTTCTAGAAAGTCTTGTAGGTCTTCATAGAACTGTTCAGCTTCAGCTTCTTTGGCATTAGTGGTTGGGACGTAGATTTAGATTACTGTGATAATGAATGGTTGACCTTGAAAATGAACAGAGATCATTCTGTCGTTTTTGAGATTGCACCCAAGTACTGCATTTTTGACTATGAGGGCTACTGCATTTCTTCTAAGGAATTCTGGCGCACAGTAGTAGATATTCTTCTAAGGGATTCTTGCCCACAGTAGTAGATATAATGGTCGTCTGAATTAAATTTGCCCATTCCAGTCCATTTTAGCTCACTGATTCCTAAAATGCAATAACAGAAATATAAAATTGGGGGAATGACATATATACGTATAAGAGGAGATTGTTTAGGGACTGTGGATAAGTCCTTTCTTACTTGGTGTTGACTTTATAAAAAAGATGAAGAACAATAAGGATAAAGAAAATGTCGGTGTGTTGCTAGATCCAAGGCTGTAATATTATTGCTTTAATCTGGGCCATCATCCTGTGTTGAAATAGCCCCTAAACCTCCTACTCCCAGACTGAAACCACCTGAGGAAAAGACCTGAAATGAAGCTGAGAAAGAGCTAAGTAGTGGATGGGAAATCAATCTTAATACCTAGATATGTCTGAATATGGAACACTAAAGAGGTAGGTCTATTATTTAGGCTGGTTGCATTAGGCTGTGTGGAGCAGCACATGGCAAAGGAGTGCCTCAGCTCAGTGTTAGGAATAGTTCATAGACTAGCCTTTCAGAATAGCAAGAGTGGAGCTGACTGGTTAATTGTGAGGAGCTGTGATCTAGAACAGCACAAAATGCAATAGATCCATCAAATGAAGTTTACACAAATACTTGAAGAAATAGAAGCAAAACCTCGGTTTTGGCTACATTGCTTTGTGACCTTTTGTATGTTAGGTAGACCTGGTCATAAGTGAACAGTCATCTTTGTATTGACATTACAAAAAGCAGGGCCATCAGCCCTAACTGCAAAGTATCACTATAGGTGGAGTAATAAGCTTACACGAATCTTTAATATTTGAAAAGACCGGAAGCCCTTGGATTAATTTTTCTCTGGATGGAAGGCAAGAAGCCTTGCTGGAACTGTTTGTGATCTTGTCCCTGCTCCCATTTCATCTGAATTTACACATTGCCTACAATCAAGAGTTCTCAGGTAGAGTTGTTCTCCACCTATAGTACTAGGGTGTTAATATCCCAAACTATGCAAGGTGTATGAGTCCTTTGATCTATTTCACTGCTTAGTAGTCAGCCAGCATGCTCTGGCACTGCCTTTAAGCTGGGTCTGTTCTGATTGGCTGGTGCACTAACTATACCAATTGGAATATTTGGGGTATTTACCTTGCTGTGTTACCAAAAGATAGAGATGTGCCTGAGGTGGAAATATAAACTAAGGCAGTGGATTTTAATAGGCACACTCAAATTTATACTTTCAAACTGGCCAACTCAAACTTGAAAATAGTCTTCTTGGATGATTCCTCTTCAGAACATATTAAAAACAACATTAAATTTTTTCCTTCAGATATTTGTAGAATATTCATTCAATATCCATATATTCATTTGGATGTATAAATGATGGCCTGATTGCTAAGAAATCACTCATGGTGTCTGCAGTTGTGCTTGCATGTTAGATCTCATAGAAGACTGTGGTCCGTTTGTTTTATTAAATAATAAATTACCTTTCTTTTGAGCTATGCCCCTTCCCCCATGTCACATTATGTAACAGTGTTAAGTTGCACCTAAATACAAGCAGTAAAACCAAACAAGATAAAATACTGGAAGAGCTGAAAACATCTAATTTTATGTCTTTGGGCTGGGGCCCCCATATTTGTGGCTAATAAAAAGAAATGTAAGAAGCTGTACTAATTCATTCCATAATGTCAGATCTCTGCTATCTAGGCAACAATGCACACGAAGATCTGCACTCACCTTGCTATCTGTGACAGACAGCGTGACCCCATTTAGGTTAAGAGAGGGGCAAGTAGAAGAATATTCAAAACCTTTGGAACTACCCTGAGAAAACCATACTTCAAAAAGACACACACACCCCATTGTTCATTGCAGCACTATTTACAACAGCCAGGACATGGAAGCAATTGGGATGTCTACCGACAGACGAATAGATAAAGGAGATGTGGTATATATATATATATACAATGGACTATTACTCCACCATAGGAAAGAACAAAACTGGGCCATTTGTATAGACGTGGGTAGACTTACAGATTGTCATACTGAGTAAAGTAAGTCAGAGAGAGAAAAACAAATATTGTATATTAACACATATATATGGAATCTAGAAAAATGGTACCTATTTGCAGGACAGAAATAGAGACGCAGATGTAGAGAACAGACTTGTGGACACAGTCGGGGAAGGAGAGGGTGGAATGAACTGACAGAATAGCATTGACATAAATACACTACCATGTGTAAACTAGAGAGCTGGTGGGAAGCTGCTATACAGCACAGGGAGCTCAGCTCAGTGCTCTGTGATGACCTAGAGGGAGGAGATGGAGGGGGTGGGAGGGAGACTGGAGAGGGAGGGAATACATGTGTATCTATAGCTGATTCACACTGTTGTATAGCAGAAACTAATAAAGCAATTATCCTCCAATTTAAAAACAGAAACAAATAAATAAAAAACCTTTATAACGAGGCTCCTTCTGTCCTTGGTATTTCTCTTTTTGGAAATGTAATGTAAAGCCCTTGTCAGGAACCAGATGTGTATTAAAGGACAGGATCTGTTCAAGTGATGAATCCAGATTTGTTTAATCTGTATAGTCATACATGCTTGCTCAGTCGCTTCAGTCATGTCCAACTCTGCAACCCCATGGACTGTAGCCTGCCAGGCTCCTCTGTCCATGGGATTCTCCAGGCTGAGTACTGGGGTGGGTTGCCATTTCTTCCTCCAGGGGATCTTCCTGACCCACAGAGCTTACAGTTTTAAAAATATTTTTCCATATACTATCCCAGTATGGGACTCAGGATAGTTTTTACCCTCTTTTTGTAGATAAAGAACCCATGACTCAGGGAGGTTGAGGGGTTTGCTCATAACCACACAGTCAGTGTGGGGCTGAGGACACACCCAGATCCCTCAGCTCTCAGGAGTTCTACCTTGTTCTATAGTTGTGAGCAAAGACTTCGTGGTGGGCCCGTCAGGTGACATGACTGGCTGTATACTTGGTCTGTGGCCACCTTGGCAACCAACAGGGCCACCCTTGGTAAGGAAGAGTCCCACTTGTGCTCATGAGGCTATTCCCTATCCTGTTGCAGAATCAGAACTGAGGGTCTTCTTAGGATGCCCCCTAGTTAGAGCCTGGCATACCCAAGGCACCACACAGATATTTGGCTAAAGACCCTGAATTGTCACTGGGGAAAAGAGAGCTGGCCCAGGTACTTGGCTCATCCACTGGTGCAGGTGACAACTTCCATCTTCAGCTGGTAACACTCTGTTGATTGGCCTGCTTTTGCCAGCTCAGGAGACTCATTTCTCATGAAAATGGGCAGGAAAGAGAGTTGTTTTCCTATTTAACTGGAGAGTAATTTCAACTTCTCTAATCACTGCCCAAGTACTGCCAGCCATGTGGAAAATGAAGGCCATCCATTGAGTAAAGTTTTTATTCATTCAGAAGTTTGGCTTTGTTTAGTCAGTCCCAAGGGTCTCATTGCAAATATGAGATGTGAGAGCTCGGCCTCGCCAAGAAGTTACTTGACTTGCAGCGACTGTGTGTGTGTGTGTGTGTGTGTGAGAGAGAGAGAGAGGCGGGGGGGAGGTGGGCCTGGGAGAGACAGAGACAGGGCCTGGGAGTTAGACCTCACTCTCTGTCTTATGGGAGAACTCGCCCCCGGGGCTGGGACAGTGTCTACAGTACCCACTTAAGCCAGCCTGGCTCATCAGGGAATGTTTCCTTCAGAAAAAGAACCATGGCAGCAGAAAGACTGTCTCATCCTATACCACACCAGATTTCTCTTTCATTTTTGGCTGTGCCACATGGCATGCAGAATCTTGTTCCCCAACCAGGGTTAGAACCCGTGCCCCCTGCAGTGGAAATGCAGAGTCTTAACCACTGGACTCCCCAGGGAAGTCCCCAGACTTCTCTCTCTGTGACTCACTGCTCTGCACATTACCTAGTCTTAGACAATTAACTGTCAAGTCGACTTGATACAACATGCCTGTACCGGTGGCTAGCTTCCCTCTGTGTAAGTAGGAAATTACCGTGGAAGAAAAGCTGAAATACAAACCATATTCCAAGTTGCCGGAAGAGCACTGACAAGTCTTTCTCTAGCTTCAGGACGATATTCCCTCCCCACTATTATGCAGCATAGATACTTCTTTTTAAATATTATTTTAGGGGACTTTCCTGCTGATCCAGTGGTTAAGACTTCACTTTCCAGTGCAGGGGTTTGATCCCTGGTCAGGAAGCTAAGATCTCACATGCCTCAGGGCCAAAAAAAAAAACCCCACACAGAACATAAAACAGAAGCAATACTGTGATAAATTCAATAAAGATTTACAAAATTATTTTAGTTATTGAGGCATCCCCACTTGTATCTTCAGGTTGCAACAAGTCTTAGCAGTTACTACTGGCATAATTGACTTGGACATTCCCACACTGGTTCCCTTCCTTTTAAAAATTTTTTTTTTTTTTTACTCCTCAACAGAACTCTTGCATGGAAAGCTCTTGGAAGGACTGTGAGGAAATGGACAAATAGAGAGAGAAATTATGCTTTTTAAAAAAATTTCTCACTGTGCTCATTAATTTCTGTGTCAGCAGTTTTCCTGTAGGGAGCCTTGATTTTTAATTACTAGAAAAAGCATAAGCCTCAGCCCACACCTTTGGCACATGTGTGATCCACCGTGGGAACAGCTCATGAAAAGCAGTGTCATTGCACAGTGCAAAGCCCACAGTTCCAGGAACAGACAGACCGCGCAGGGCGTCGTGACGTAGCCAAGTGAGACATGGCTTCAGCATGTGACCTGGACCCTGTGGCCGCTACAAGTTTAGCCCCAGCAGCTGTTCTTGCCTACTTGTGTAACTGCTCAAGGAGGCCACGAGCCTAGGGACGTCAAACATCTCTCTCCTTCTCTAGGAAGATCTCTCAAAACCCAGGCACATGGAAGCTCAAAGGTTATCTTTTGAGGGGACCAAAAGTAAACTGCAACAGGACTGCACACCCGGGTCTTGACAGGAGTTGCTGTGGGGAGGTTCCCATGGCATAGTGGGCCGTGCTCAGTGGAGGCATGGGGACACCCCAGGTGCTAGATTCCTCCTTGGTAATCTTTCTTTTAATTTAATTATTTACTTACTTAACTGAACCAGGTTCCAGCTGCAGTGTGTGGGATCTTTAGCCACGGTATGGGAACTCTCAGCTTCAGCATCAAGGACCCAGCTCCCTGACCTGAGATGGAACCCGGGCCCCCTGCACTGGGAATGCAGAGTCCTAGCTACTGCCCTGCCAGGTAAGTCCCTTGTCCTTGTGTGTCTACCTCACAGGAAAGATACACTGCTCCCCAGTCCCCTGAGCAATATGAGAGGCTCCTGTTTCCAGGGGCCTCCAGAATTAAGTGTCAGGGCAAGGGCCTCGTGTTTGGGATGGTCAAAACCTCCCACAGTCAGGTGCCGCGCTGGCTGGCACCTTGGCTGAGGCTGTTCATAACAACCCCTTGTTCTGAGTTTGGAAGGTCTGTGGAGTTCTTTGTTTTGAGGGGGCCTCTGAGGAGTTGCTCACACCTAGCAGAATACCTCAGAGGCTCCGACAAAGAAGAAGAAACTCTGTTGTGTGCCCAGGGTTTGTGGTTTTGGTTTGCTGAGCCAGCTGGCCTGGCCCAGGTCTTATCTTGCTCCCACCTTCCAGTGCCTGCTCCCCTGGGCCATTCACCGCAGGCACTCTCTTCCCTACCTCTCTGCCGTCGCTTGCTCTCTCTGCCCAGAGGCAGTCCAGCCTCTCCTGGTTTTGAACTCAGCTCTCCCTCTCACCATGCTCCCTCTGACCCTCTGAACACACCTACCTCCCTGGCCCCGCTTGCTCTTCTATTCCCATCAGAGTCGATCCTCACAAAGGCAGCCCCTCAATTCTACTCTGATGCCTCCCCAGGTGCTGGCAGCTGCCACATGCAGGCCAGAAAAGAGGACTCACGGCCCTCGGTTTGCTGTGCTCACCTGTCACTGCTGCCCTGGTAGGCAGGAAGGCATCTTGGCCAAAGATAGATAGTGGAAGCTTCCTAAGAACGCCTATCACCCTTGGCCCAGGAAAGACTGATGTCAGGATCACCTGCCTTCTAGTAGCTGGGAGTCCCGGGCTGGGCTGAACCATTAGAGGGGATGGAAGCTCACATTGGCGCTACTCCTTCCCAACCCCCATCTGGTTCTGACAGTCCCCGGGTTGGGTGGAGGAGGGATGGATATGTGTGGTGACAGCAGGCCAGATCTTTCTTCCTTTTGGCAGAAGGAGGTGGCTAATCATGCACAGAGGCATGGGGGACTGTTCCCTGGAAATTGGAGACCAAAGTGACCAGGGACCCAGGGTCAGCGAGGCTGGGAAGTCAATGTCAAGAAGAGATTCCAAGAGGGACGGTCATTGGCTGGAAGTGTCCACTGCACTGTGCAATTTGAGGAATCACAAGAAGGACACTCAGGAAAAAGGAAACCTCTGAAAGGTCAGTAAACAACTAACAGGAGCTACAAAGATGGTAGGGCTAAACCAAGAAAAGTCCATTGTAACCCCTCCCCCATCCCATCCCACCATTCCCTTCTTGTTCTTGTGGCACTATCACTGTGGTTGGGAGGAGAGTGGCCTGACCTAGATTTTAGCCCATGTGAGGCCAACAGGAAGTGAGGCAACTCTTCTTGCAGAAAAAAAGAAGAGATTGGACAGCAAAGAAGTGTTTGACCTCACCATACACTGACACAGGAAGCCACTCCCATCTGCCCAGCTTTCTGATTTTGACTTGGCCCCATTGTGCCATCTTTCCCACTGCTGGCACAATAGGTTTCTAGAAGACTGTCCACTTTTCAATTGTTTTAAAGATTATTTCAGGATAAAGATGAATCCGGGGAGTTCCAGGGTGCCCAGGGGCAAAGGCTCCATACTCCCAATTCAGGGAACCTGAGTTCAATCCCTGGTCAGGGAACTAGATCCCACCTGCAGCAACTAAGAGTTCATATGCCTCAACTGAAGACCCTGCATGCTGCAGTTAAGACCCCTGCACAACCAAATAAGAAAACTAAAATAAAAGAGATGAATCTGAATGACCTGTGTACCCACAGGTGCACCTAAAGAAAGAAAACATGCCCTGTTTAATGCCCCTGTTTTAAGCTTCTCTCTTAAGCAAACCTTCCAACCTCAGCTGTCATCAGGGCCAGGGTTGGACTGATAACTTAGCATATTGCGTTTTAATAATGACTCTATCAATATCATCAGAGTTTCAACCACGCACACGCGCGCGTGTGTCCCTGTGTGTGTGTGTATGTGTACCACTCTAAAGCAATGCTTTGCTCCAGGATATGAGGAGCCCTTCTGAGAATGTTTTCTTACTCAGTCTCTTCCACCCACTCTGTTCTTGCATCTGCTCACTGTAATGTATTAGTCTTATGTCCATATCTTTTGTTACTGATAGTTTCAACTGTTGGAAGCTCCTTTCTGATGGTCATATCTCCTTTCTTCAGTCTTCCATTTTTAAACATCACAGTTCATCATTTTGAACACTAAGCATTTTGAATGACTTTATTACCTATAGGTTTGATTTCTGAGTTAGGGTGCAGTAAAAATATTTAAAAGTGAGTGTCATCTTTAACAGGTTTGATGAGTCTTGGAGATCAAGGGTGGCCTGATGCCACACAGACATGGCTGATGAAGTTCATGCGTTCATTCATGCTCATTTCTTCCTCGTCTTCCATTGATTTACAGAGTTTCTCATCCTCAACAAATTCATAGAGAGTGGTAGAAAACATTCTAGAGTGACTTATCCTCACAAAGAGCATGGAACTGGTTTTGAATGACTTAGAAGAAATTTGATCAGGTAATGAGGTGGCTTATATGGTAAAGAATCTATCTGCAGTGCAGGAGACCTGGGTTTGATCCCTGGGTCGGGAAGATCTCCTGGAGAAGGGAATGGCAACACACTCCAGTACTCTTTCTTGACTGGAGAATTCCATGGACAGCGGAGCCTGGCAGGCTATAGTCCATGAGATTGCAAAGAGTCGAACACAACTTAGCAACTAAACCTTTCAACACTTTCAGTGGAAACAAAGATAAGCTCTTCTCCTTGGGATTTGGGCACAGTGCAGTGTGCACGTGCTCATTGCATGAGACTGGAGCATGGACCATGGAGCATGGACAGGGGGCCAATGACTTGGGTTCAAGTCCTGCATCTCTCACTGATAGGAAGTGTGCATAATCCAAGGATAATTGAGACTGGAATAGACCAAAGTCAAGCCATTTAAAATGAATTAAAATTTTAAGCAAGGCTTATTTTTAATATAAAAAATGAAGATACAAGTTATAAAAATAAAATTTTATCATATCCAATGGAACATAGATTATAGTTGCAACTATATGTTCATTCTTAGGATGAATGCAAATAAATCTCATGTGGACATTTTGGCATAATTTTAAACTAAAATGATATGTGGCATGATACAACAGCCTTCACTTCATGTGTAATTTAATAGCAAAAATTTTTTTGGCAAACATGTTAGAAAGTTTCATTCATTTTTCCAAGGCGCTCTCATAATTTCTTGACATTTAAATTATTGTTTTTCAAACCCCACATCTTGTTACAATCCCTGCTGATTTTTCTTCTCCAAATGTTAACTGGTTTACCTAGTTCATCAGTGATTTTTCATGCATTTTCAGCAATACTTCAGTTCTTCCATCAACTTTTTTATCTTTTGAAATAATTGCAATTATTTTCAATTGGCATTCTTACTTGCATTGCACTGCATCCTTTCATTTTTTTTTTTATTTTGAAATTTTAGGCTTACAGAAAAATTGCAGACACAGTACAGAGTTCCTGTGTACCCATTACCCAGTTTTCCCCTAATGTTAGCAACTTACATAGCTAGAGTGAATGATCAAAGCCAGAACATCAACATTGGCACATGATTATTAACTAAACTGTAACCCTTATTCAAACTATACCAGTTTTTCCACACATATTCTGTTTTCTGTGTCAGCATCCAGTCCAGGAGCTCCCATTGCATTTAGTGGTTATGTCTACTCAGTGCCCTCAATCTGTGAGCTTCCTCAGTCTTACCTTGTCACAATTCATGACCTTGACATTTTGGAATAGTACTAGCCTGTTATTTTGTATACAGTCTCTCCATTTGGTGTGTTTCTGATGTTTTCTCAGGATTCAGCTAAGGTTATAGATTTTTGGGGAGAAGGCAATGGCACCCCACTCCAGTACTCTTGCCTGGAAAATCCCATGGACGGAGGAGCCTGGTGGGCTACAGTCCATGGGGTCGCTAAGAGTCGGACACGACTGAGCGACTTCACTTTCACTTTTCCCTTTCATGCACTGGAGAAGGAAATGGCAACCCACTCCAGTATTCTTTCCTGGAGAATCCCAGGGACGGCAGAGCTTGGTGAGCTGCTGTCTATGGGGTTGCACAGAGTCGGATACGACTGAAGCGACTTAGCATAGCATAGATTTTTGGTGAGATCTCAGGAGTCTATGCATCCTGCCTGGGGCTACCTGATATTGATGTGTTCTCTTACTGATGATGTTAACTCTGTTTATTTGTTAAGATGATGCTATAGGGTTTCTCCACTGTAGAGTCACTGTTTCTCCTTAATTAACCAAAATCTTGAGAGAGAGAGAGAGAGAGAGATGTGGAGAGCCTGGACTTTTCCTATTTTTCTTCAAATGTTCATTCTCTAATTTTAGCATCCATAGATGTATCTTGCATTATTACTTGGCAGGTGGCAATTTTCCTATTTCCCTCATTCCTTCTACATTTATTAATTAGAATTTGGATTTTGAAGACTTAGTACCAAAAAACAATATAAAATATCTCATTAACTTTTATATTGATTACATGTTGAAATGTCAATTTTAAGATATATTGGGTTAAACAAAATATATTATTAAAATTAGCTTTCCTTGTTTCTTTTTAACTTTTCTTTTTTTTTTTTTGACCACATGATGCAGCTTGCAGGATGTTAGTTCTGACCAGGGATTGAAGTCAAACCCCCAGAAGTGGAAGCTCAGAGTCCTAATTACCTTTTTTTACTTTTTATGATGTGGCTACTATTAACAGAAAAAGTCAAAATGATATATGTGGACACACCTGTGGCTCATATTACTTTTTTATAGGACAGCACTGCCCCTGGGATTCAGATGGTGAATGCTCTGCCTATTTCCTAGGATATTGTGAGAATTAAATGTGAATGTTAGTTATACAAACTGTTTGGCATAGTGCCCAGCATAAAGTAAGAACTCAGTAAAAATAGGCTATTATTACTGAGTTAGGAAAGAACAGTCACTCTTGTGAACTCTTGACTTCTCAGGGGAACACAAATGTTTTCCTTAAGAACATCATTCACTCAGGACTTCCCTAAGAGGAAGATAGCCTGCTGTAGGCACTGAGCTGTCCTCAGAGCTGGAGGGTACGTGTTTTAGTTGAGAGCCAGTAGAGAAAACCAAGGCTTGCTTTTGGAAAACTGGGCTGGTCTCTGATTTCTAATAGGAAATCAAAGAAGGTGAGAGGAGAGGGAAGAAACCATACTAAGTCAGCCTCTGAGATGTATCTGCCTTGTGGGACTGATGCCTAAATGAAAAGACTTTGGTGAATGACGGACACGGACTCATATTAGGGCTTTAGTCATCAGTGATGGATAGTCTGTTTATAAGGCATCTCTTCATTCTCCATTCTCCATCAGTCTTGCAGGTAAGGCCCACTTGGTGCTCCCCCCTATTCTTGGGGCATAACTGACAAATGCGCCAGGCTGACTCTGTGTACCAAAATATGCTTTCCCATTTATTAGTCTCCCAGGTATAGTCTCTTCCTGATGGCAGTTAGAACACAAGCCAAATTCCTTTAATCTAATGACTGGCAGTGCTGGCAAAGATTCTCTGGATCTGTATTTCACCCTAGAAGTTATTTGGTCTAAAGGCAAAAAAAAAAATTATGAAAAATCATGAGATGATGAGTATTCCACATATGTCTCTGAAAAGATACATGGATAATTACTGAAACCACTTTATTCAACCACCTTATATAAGTAAGTAGTCTTTACCACATCTTAGGCATCATTCAAAGTCTTTCCTTATAATAAGTTAATCTTCATGTCAACCCTGTGAGGTAGATATTATCATTATCCCTACTTTACAGATAAGGAAACAGACGCTCAGAGAGGTTAAGTTACTTTCCCAAGATCACACAGCTAGTTAGTGGCTAGAACTGGGATTTTAACCTAGGTAGTCTGGCTCCAGAGTCTATGCTCTCAACTATGACTCATATTGCCTCCTGCCCCAAAAAGGAAAAAAATCAATAGTAGCTTTATATTTGAGGTTTTAAAATTAAGGCCTATGGAGATGTTTGCTCACCTAAATGGGTAATTGCCCCCCTTTTCACAAACTGGCAGGACTCCATCTTCCAGAGGAGGAAATTGAGAGGATAGGATGAAGGGTTGTCTGTGCTTTCCCAAGGCCAGGGGTAGTTGTTTTTAAGGACACTTACTCACAAAGAGGAGAGAAAGCCTTCCAACTGATTGTCCCTTAAAGAGTGAATTAGTTCAGCTGGTTGGATATGTCTGTGTCTAGTCCTCTGGCTTTCTATATTTTGTGTGCTATCATTTGCTAAAGATATGACAGCGTGCTCTTTGCTTGGGTTTGCAGCTAGGAGACCTAGATGTGTTTTCCCACCTCCCCCAGGAATGTAGCCAGAAAAAGTCATGGCATCCAGGAGCCATCTGGGAACACTTCCCAGCCCTGCTCCACACTGGGGCCCTGAGCCAGCTGCACACACCCACCAGCTCCAACCTTCACCTGGATTAGACTCACCCCAGAGAGTTCTGTCGCCAAGGATGATTCATCTCGGATCCCGGCTGTCCAGATCCCGGCAGGTGGTCCCCTGGGAGGGGAGAGGCCGAGATAAAGCTCCGCATTCAGTGTGTAGGGTTCAGAGTTGACCTGCAGCTTTGATTCAGCCACCACCAGGCTCTGGAAGAGTGAATGCATTCCTAACTTTGATTGCTTCCAAACTCCTTTGTCTTACCTGAGAAATGAGGGTAATGGCACCTTAGCTCATATCAGCCAAGCTGGCAGATCTGCTTAGAGGTAGGTAAGAGATCTAGAGAGGCACAGAAGAGCCTCTTGACGTGTTTTCATTCCCTTCACTTAGGCGGTGGAATCGTAGGAGTTGGGGTCTTATCAGAAAACAGGCAGCACATTCCAACAAGAATAACTGCAATTTTAATGGACGAAGGCATGGACAAGTTAAGGGAATCCAAAGGCATAATGAAACAGGCCAAGGCCACCAACAGCAGGAAGTTGTAACTATCCGAGGGCAGAGTAAGCATGAGGAAGCTATATCTACAGAGAGAGGGCATGTGATTATATGATGGACTAGGGAAATCCTCTGGTAGGAGGTAAGACCTTAGATAGAGCAGCAGAGTCACTGTCAGCCTAGAGCCCAAAGGAGAAGCCAGAGGGATTAAAGGTTCCTCCTTGTTGTCCTGCCTCCGGTCTCTGGCTGGTGGGACCCACTGTCAAACCCAACGGGAAGGCAGGAGGCAAGGAGCTAAACGGGAGGTCAGCCTCCTGAGGCAAGAAGGAAGGTAGTGAATAGTGGGAAGCAGATCTGGAAGGCAGGCAAGACTGCAGGCAGACTACCCAGTCTGGAAAACACACGTTAGTATCGTTTTTGGCTTTCAGGATTGGATGCGTTTGTGTTTTAGAGGTCTGGCACTATGAAAAGTCAGATATGCTTGTTATAGACAGCCAAACAGAAGAATGATCGAAGAATGGTTCATGCTACATGTTACAAGAACAATATGCTTCTTAGGTACCTTTCTTGGCCAAATCAAGAAGTCCAGCAGCGATTCAAAGTAAGAACGTAGTAATAGTAAATTATTATCTAATGCTGGCCAGTAGCAGGCAATTAACTAAATGGTCTGTGTATATCACCTCCCAATATCATCAGTGTCACCTTACTGTGCTATTGCTACTCGTTCATTTATTCAACAAATATTTTCTGAGTACCTGTCTTGTGCCAGGCACTGTGTCAGTAACTGAAGATTACATTTCTGAACAAGATAGATGGATTTTTACACCATGGCACTTGCAGTCTATCTTAAAAAGCAGACATTAAACAATTTCACAAAGAATTAAAAGCAGCTGAGATAAGTGCTTTAAAAGTATATAGTACTGTGACAGATGAAAATATTTGCAGGGCAGGAATAGAGACGCAGATGCAAGGAACGGATGTGTGGACACAGAGGGTGGGAGAGGGTGGGCGGGACGAATGTGGAGACTGGGATTGACGTATGTGCACTGCCATGTGTAAAACAGATAACTAATGGGAAGCTGCCGTGTAGCACAGGGAGCTCAGCTCGGTGCTCTATTGTGACCTAGATGAGTGGGATGGGGGGGTGGGTGGAAGAGATGTACAAGAGGGAGGGGATATATGTATATATCTAGCTGATTCACTCTGTGGTACAACAGAAACTAACACAACATTGTAAAACAACTATATCCCAATTTTTAAGAAGGTAAATAGTACAGTGAAATGACACCTAACCCAATCTGAAAGAAAGGAAAGGCTTCCTGGAGGAGGAGAGGTCTAAGCAGAGTCATGAAAAATAAGTAGGAATTGGATGAGGGGCAAATTGAGGTAGAAAAAGAGCCTCCAAGGCAAAGGAAGCAAAATTTTCCAAATTCTGTAGAATGAAAGAGCATGATGAATTGGAGAGCCTAAAGGCAGCTAGGATCACTGGCTTTGGTGAGCAAGGGTGGAAAGGTACAAGGTGAGGGGGAGGAGTAGGCAGGGGTCAAGTAGGCAGGCCAAGGATGTGGCTTGTTATCCCAAGTATGGTCTTCATGCTCTGAAGGGTTCCAAGCGTGGTGGTATAAGCTTTTAGAAAAATGATCGGCTTTCCTGTGGAGCACGAGGCTGAGAATAGTCAGTCTTGGTGCTGGGTTCATTTAGGCGGTTTTCCAATAGAGAATCTCCTAAATCAAGGATTGAATTGACAGACTTTCTCTGTGAAGGACCGGAAAGTAAATATTTTCTGCTTTGTGGGCCATATGATTTTTGTGGCAACTCCTCAACTCTAAATACAAGCAGCCATAGGTAATCCACAAAAGCTAAGTAAGGCTGTGTTCCAGTAAAACTTGATTGCCAATCCCTGGTTATAGACAAAAGATGAAGGTAGCTAGGACCAGAGTGGTAGAGCCTACAGGTACTTAAGAAAGATTGATAGGATGTACTTTTTGGAGATGAGGGATGAGGCTTTTGGTTTGGGCAAGTGGACAAGCTCTGATACTAGAGCCTGGTTTACTGCGACAGCTAAAGAACACATGAGAAATCTGGAGGGAAAGAACATAAATTCACTTTGTACTTACATTGTTTGAGGTATCTCATTGTATGAGATAGACAAGTGGAGAGATACTAATGCTGAGAAGGAAGAAGAAGCGGGTGTTGATTTTAGGAAAGATCTATTAATCTGGAGGTAGGAAGTTAAAGGAGCTCCTGTCTCATAACTTTTACGTTATCTGAGAATTAGAAAGCAAGATCACCTCAAATAAAAAGAGAGTAGGACAAGGATAAGACAAGAGGAATCAGAAATTTGAACATAGTAGAGAAGGTTTGAAATACTGTGTAGATGGGAGAGTCAGTTGACTAGTGACATGGTAACTAAACACTGTTTAGAACCAGTTGAGATGGGCCACCAGGAACTTACCATCTACTTGGGTATATTTTTTTTTTACCATCAGTGATTTAACTGTCAGGTATAGGCTCAGGGAGTCCCTTGGACAGCAAGGACATCAAACCAGTCAATCCTAAAGGAAATCAGTCCTGAATATTCATGAGAAGGACTGATGCTAAAGCTGAAGCTCCAATACTTTGGCCACCTGATGAGAAGAGCCAACGCATTTGACCCTGATGCTGGGAAATATTGAAGGCAGAAGGAGAAGGGGACAACTGAGGATGAGATGGTTGGATGGCATCAACAACTCAATGGACATGAGTTTGAGCAAACTTCTGGAGATGGTGAAGGACAGGCAAGTCTGGTATGTGCAGTCCATGGGGTCGCAAAGAGCTGGACACAACTGAGTGACTGAACTAAACTGATAGGCTCAGGGAAGGGCCAGTTTCATCCTGGATTGGGGCTTTCCAGGTAGGTGCAACCAAGGCATAAGACAGTTTGGTTAGAAAGTAATGGAAATGGGGACTTCGTTGGTGATCCAATGGCTAAGACTCCAAGCTCCCAACGCAGGGGGCCAGTGTTCCATCCCTGGTCAGGGAACTAGATCCCACATGCCACAAAGAAGGTTGAAGATCCTGCGGGCTGCTACTAAGACCCAGCACAACCAAATAAATAAATATTTTAAAAGGGGGGATGATGGAAATGATAGGCTGTAGAATAAAAGCATGGGGGTCCCTCACCTCACTCCTGACCTTGGGTTATAGGTGATGCTTGTTATGACCAAATAAACAGACTTTTCTAGAGAGAGTTGTGGGGGGAAGTTGCATCTTCAGCAAAAGTGAGAGTCTAGGGTTGGGAAAAGCATCTAGAGAAGAAATGGAGTAGTGTAGTGGAAAAGGAGATACTTGTTGAAGAGGGAGTGAGGGTGCTGATTGACGGTGCAGGGGACAGGGTGGAAAGGAGACTGCATTGAGCCTGTGGCAGAATATAATGGGGATGAGAGCGTGGCAAACAGCAGAAAACCAAAGACGGCTTAGTGCAGAAGGCACTGCGCTTGCCAGTCTCCAGTGTCTCTTGCAAGCTGTGGAGTACTCCAGCCGCCAAGGACTCAGCTGAGATGTAGAAAATAGAAAGGGGCCATGGTAGTGCCAAGCTTGCTTCCATTAATTGTCTGTGAAGTGCCGACATTTGTGCTTGGCGGCATGTGTGTGGTCATCCAGGAGGCGGAGGGCAAGCAGCATTGCATCACAGGGAACGGCGTCTGGACCAGCTTGCCCAAGGTCACCCTGTGGGCATTGGCAAAGACTAACTGGTCATCAGCACTTGTGCTATTAATTAGGATTGCTCTGCTTCTTCTGGCTGAATCAGGGTCCAGATTTTTCTGGTGTCTTCTGCATTCTATGTGTGCTGTCAGAGAATCAGGGCCAGGGCTAGAATGAGGCAAGAGAGGTGCTTCGGGCACAAATTAGGAGGCCTTTCTTCACTCTCAGTGTCAGGCACCACACTGCGTGTGCATGCCTCCTACAATTCTGAACCTCACCCTGGTTCCTAGCCCAGTAGAAAACTCATATAAAATGCTATCTATGGGACCATTCCCTTTGATTTTAGATAAAGGTTTGCCATTGGCAATTCTAAGGAGAAGACTTAGTTTTGGAATAAACTCTGAGTTCTTGTTAGAAAAAAAAAAAAAGCCTGTGCAAAGAAGCAAACTTTGGACAACTTGGCTATGTGACGCTCTGCATTACTATATTTTCTGTGAACTTTTTGATCTCAAGAAAAGCCCTTTCTTGCAGATTCATGCTGGAGATACAATATTGATAAGCCTCATGACATTCTGACTGATGGTAGATGCCTCAAAAGACTTTAATAAGAAAAACATCATTCTTTAAGGAGCATTTGGAATTTATCATAAGGAATTAATTTATAAGTCTGCTGCCTTCATTGGAGAATATTTCCTCTGCTCTGGCCTGAGACAAAGATATGTTTGCACTCTTCAATGACAAGGAAACATGGATACTCAAGTCCTAAAGTCAGTTTTCCTATCCTCAGAGCCCACAGTCCTGTGACTTGATTGTGAAAAACATGTGTTCTATATTATGCAATAGATAGAATTAGCATTTCTGAAATGATGGGCAAAAAAACAGCCACCCCACCAAGCCTATAGGATCTTTCTCTACTGCCTTTCCAAAGCACACTGTGCATCCCCATCGGAAGCATTTCTAGGAAAGTCAAGTGGGCAAGTTGATGCCTACGAGTCTCCTTTGGGCTCTAAGATCTTGTCATCTTGTGTTTGGCCTTCATTCATTTGTGGGTTTCTTTTTTCTTTTCCTCTCTTTATTTCCATATGGTCTGATTGTCTATGTTATAAAAGCAAATTATTTAACAGAAATTTAGGTTATTTGCTTGTTGATAAGTACACAGTGAAGTGGAAAAGATTCACTTCTCCCTGGATTCATGAGAAATTTTAACAAATTGAGAAAATGGGCATTTAATGTTATTTTAAGCAATGTTGTATTAATCAGAAATGAGAAGGCACCATGACTTAAATAGAAGCCAACCAAGACTATGATCCCTGAGGCTCTTTTCAAGCAACAGCCCAAGAGGAACCTGCTCAGATGGGCCATTAGAAGGAAGGAGTCACTCAACATTTGCTAAAACCAAACAAAATGAAGATGTTCTTCATATTTTCCAATATGGCGCTAGTGGTAAAGGACCCCCCTGCTGATGCAAGAGACTTAAGAGACACGGGTTCAATCCCTGAGTCAGGAAGATCCCCTAGAGAAGGGCATGGCATCCCTCTCCAGTATTCTTGCCTGGGAAATTCTCTGAACAGAGGAGGATGGTGGGCGATGGTCCATGGGGTTGCAAAGAGTGGATCATGACTCAAGTGACTCAGCACAAGGTCGTGTTTGGAATATGGGGTGTTTTCATTGGATCTGGCTTTCTCAAGTTCACTATATCCTATCTTCAAAGGCTCTACTTTTGGGGAACTTCACTGACTGGTTCATTGCTCTGGAACACAGCAGACACACAAAATGTATTTCTTAGGTCTGGCCCACTAATTCATACATCAAGAAAATAAGTCATTAATGGTGATTTATTGACAGCCTTATCAACCACCCTTGGGGATCCTTGTTGTACAATGAGATGAAACGTAAAGCATCTTATTCATGGACATTCAACTACAGACTGAAATCACCATCCAAAGAGCTGTTGCTCTCACTTTCTCCTATTTGAAAGGATCTTTAAATTTTTTCAAAGTACTTTTGCATCTATGATCTCACTGGGAACTCAAGATCCTAATGCGACCTTTAGAGGCAAGTGAGAAGCTTGTGGGAGGTTACTCCACACCTCATTGTGTTACTGTGATTGGTCACAGAACATGGTGCTGGCTCTCTGTTGCTTTCTTAGGCTGGGTATCATTGTGTGTGTGTGTGTGCTTAGTCGCTCAGTCGTGTCCAACTCTTTGCAACCGCATGAACTGGAGCCCACCAAGCTCCTCAGTCCATGGGGATTCGCCAGGCAAGAATACTGGAGTGGGTCGCCATGCCACCTGCCTTTTATTTCTGTGTCCATTTTAGCTGTTCCAGTCAAGACAGGTGCTAAGATTGGCAAAAGAGGCAGTGAGGCGTAAAGACGTAAAATTAGAAAAATGAAACAAGAAAACAGAAGAGATAGACTAGCAATATATTTATCTTTATAATTGCTTTTTTGGGCGATTATTAAGTGAAGATATCTGGAAGCAGAAGTATCTGAGGAAGGAGTAAAAATAGCATTTGATTGACTTAGAACGATGCCTTTTCATAAGTAAGCAGAGCAGAACAGAACAAGGGAGGCAATCAGCAGGGGAGTTAGGAGTTCGGAATGAGAATGTGTTGTGTACAAAATGAGAAGCGGGGAAATATCTTACCTAAATAGTCTACAAATTTAGCTACAGAGTGACTTGACTGAAATGCAACAAGGTGGGAACAGATAAGGGGGAACACAAGCTCCCAACTTCTGTGCCAAGGTGGTAGACACCCTAAGCCCCAAGAAGAACCTCACATCCTGTCTCTTGTGTGAATCAAAATAAAATCATTATAAAACAAAACCTATGTATATATGGAACTAAAATAGCTTCTCCTTAGATATGCTGATTGCAAAATACTGGTAACGTTCATCAAAGCCGTACCTCTCTCCCTTCCTCTCTTTTAGTAGCCTTGTTTCCCTGGTGCCCTAAACATGTGACACAATTCAGCACTGGACAGAATTATTGAATCATCTGTATAAATTGTGAAAGTAACAAGGATATCTGGTCTATACTTGCTAGTGTATAAATTATTTTTTTCCTGCCAAAAACTGTAAAAAATTACCTTGGCAACCAACACTTACTTAGTATAAATGGAAGGCTGAATCAAGGATATAAAATAACGGATCATTTAACCACCTAAATAAATAGAAGGAGAGATAATATATTCTGTATTTTCTCCTCTAGGAGAAAATAATAAATTCTGCCCATGAGGTATGATTATTACAACACTGAAAACAACAAAACACAATTGCATAAGTTCTAATGCCATGTTCATGGATACAGTTCAACACCTGATTTTCAATATGCATGGCATGGGATGACAGATACTTAAAACTTTCCCCCAAACAAGTATTTTAAAATAGGATGCATCAAACATAGGCCCATTCTGTATATTGACTAACCAAAGATTTGGCCTGAGACAGAATAAATATTGCAAATTTTTCATCTAGGTTTAAAATAAAATCTGTCACCACTATGACCAAATACTAGAATGTGATCTAACTTGGCCTCCCTTCCATTTTTAAAGTCTCTCTATATCAGTGTTTCTACAAGTGTCTTCTGGAAGCCACCCAAGTCACAGTCACTGGCATACTGGTTAAAATGCAGTACCCAGAGCCCCTTCACAGACAGCGTACATGGTCTGGGGTGGGGATGTGGGGGGTGGGGATGAGGCCAGATTCAAATTTTCAAATCTCTTGGGGTGCCTTAAACACATTCCAGATTAAGATCTGCTGAATTAATGTTTTACTATCATGGTTCTTTAAATTTAAGCCCTTCCTTGGCCTTGGGATGGCTCATTCCAAGGTGAGTTCAGAAATGAAAGATTTAGTAGCCAAGAATTTGCAGAAGACAGGTAAACAGGAAGCTAGAACCTGTTCTGGAGATCAAATGAGCCCACAGAGGCTGGGAGCAAACAGAGAATTAAGCCAGTTGTTAACTAAGGCTCCTCCTCCTTCCCCCTAGAAACATACTTGAAAGAACAACTGAAGAGGAAAGATGGAAAGCAATCTTCAAGATTTCATATGAGTTGGTGATGAAACATCCAATTTTATTCCAGCTGCCTGGTGAAGGTAGATTCTTCTTCATAGAGGGGAAAGCTCAGAGGTAAACCAAAGCCGTGATAGTCCATAGGAATCCACTCAGACTCACCCAGAGAATGCTGCATTCTTTTACCTTATCACTGACACGACTGTAGCCTAGTATCATACATTTCCCCCTTAGGTCATTATTTTAATCTTCATTTGTTCCTAAACCTTAGGTTTTCTAGATCCAACCTTCTCCTGCCCATCATGTATATTATGAGCAATAAATTAAAACGGCAACTTGGTTAGACGTGCTAATCTGTGACTAAATATTTAACAAGGGGGCAGAAAAATTTACATTTTGATCTTCAAACACTGGAAAATAAATGCCCTCAATTGTGAGCTTTCCAAATTGGCAAGACTGCAAGGGCAAAGCAAAATTTCCATGTGTTTGACTGACCCCTTGAGAGGTGATCTATTATTAACAAGCAAGAACTTGCCAGAAACTATCTGGAAAATATCGGACGAAAAGTGATAGAAACAAAAAGTATGTATTTTCAGCTGGTCAGTGAAGCCATGTCTGAATGAGACAGATGATAAAATGTTACATATGCATATATAATATTTATGCCTACACATCATGCATACAATATATCATATAGATCTATATATTGAATGATACATTTTAATTCAGCAGATATTTGTTGAATGGCTATTGAGTTGGACACTAAGCAGTGCTAGGTTTGGGGAACACAAACAATGAGATCTACATTCTCTTACCTCCAGGAACTCACAAGTTGGAAATGTGTGAGAAGGATCACTGATTTCTACAACTTCATGCAACCTGACAAAGGTTATATTAGCCACTCGCAGAAAAGAAGCCTTCCTTGAGAAAATGTTAACCTCTTCAGGAGTTCAGCAGACATAGAAGGTGGGGAGTGTCCTTCTGGCAGAAGAAATAGAATTTACAGGTAAGGAGTGCATGGCTGGGATGCAGGGATTGGGAATTGGTTGGGTAAGGGACAGTAGTGCTTATGGTTTGAAAGATAAGTTCATGTACATATCGACTTATTCAGCAAACTTTCAATGGTGTTGAAGGAAATAGGTGCTGGGTACAGAGGCAGAGGAGACATTGCTTGCCCCGTCACGGCTCATGTGATTGGAAGAGAGTGGTGGAATACAGGACGGTGACTACGAGCCAGACAGAAACCACCAGTCTTGTTTGATTCTAGATGGATTTTTTTTGGTGTTCCAAGGATACCTTTCTAGATAATAGCTGCCATTTCATCAAGCACCTCCCAAATGCTATGCTGAGTCGCTAGCTATCAATATGTTACTGCTGATTCTTACAAAACCCCTGCATGAAGGGTAGTTTCTTTATGTACAGATAAACTCTGGGTGCCTAAGATTGCATTGCTTGTAATCCATGAAGCTTGGATTTGTACAGACATTGATCTCACTGACCTGGTAATTATAAACGCTGAAGAACATCTGAATTCAAATACTTCCCCACCCTACCCACTGCCAAATATACCATCTCAAAATTACTTGGGACCACTCTGGCCTCTGAGGCTGTGGGACAGCTCTGCAGAATCCTTGCAGGTGATTTATGTCTGTCTGCTTTTCCGAGACCAGAGCTTATTGCCTTGCCGGGCAAAGCTGCAGCGACTCCCTGCCCCACCCATCTGTATCCCCCCAAAGCAAAGATTTCCAATTACTGCTCTGCAGAAAATGTCAAAAGCATTACTCAACTATTCATTATCCCAGGTTTTGTAATTTTTCATATGTTTTTACTCTTATCTGCTAGCACTTGAAAAAGACCAGCTTTTTCCTCTTAAGGGAGCTTAATTTGCAGAGCTATGCAGTCTCCCTATTATGTTCTTATCACCCTCTCCCTGTGGTAGGCAGAATGACAAGGATGACAAAAAAAGAACCAAAAAATATTTGAAGGCCTTCCTGAAAATCCACGAGAATGAGGAATCTGAAAAGCCAGAGGCTTCTGTTCCTGGAGTGACCTGGAACAAGGCGGAGGGCGGGAGGCATTAACTGCCACAGTTCACTCAGCAGGGGCTCTTGGCCCTTCTCAACATGACCACCACCCCAGGGCCACGGGGACTTTGAGAATTTCTTTGAGTGGTTTAACTGGGGGATTAAGCAGCTCTGAGGTGCCAAGAGGTTCCTCTGAAATTCTTGAAATTCTTATTACGAATGTTAATTAACTTTGGTATCCCAAAGACCAGAGGCCAAGGGTAGCTTGGGGTGGCTTAGTCCTTCCCCCCACCTCCCGTCTCCTTTGGCCTCTCTGCCCCATTTTTGTATTATACAGCGCTTGGCATTTTTCTCAGTGCCGTGTAAAGTGCTGTGCAAAGGCCACTTCCAGTCCCCTAGCTCCCGCTCTTCCACCTAGATGGCGCCCCAAGCCCCGCCATCTGGAAATTCTGAGATGCCATCTCGCTCCATCCTTTCCTCCCCAGGATCCCCAGATTTCCGAAGCCAGCGCCCGGTGGGGGCTCCGAATTCACCCGCAGGGACTCTGCCCGCGAGAGTGCAGGGCTCGGGGGAATCCCCGCCCACCTGGTCATTCCTGCAGGGGAATCCCCGCCCCCCGTCCCTGTCACTCCAGGAAGGGAGTTCCCGCCCCTCGAATCTACCAGAGGGAGGGAATCCCCGCCCATCCTGGAGGCTCGGCAGAGCCCCAGCGCCCCGCAGCTGGGAGAGCCGGGCGAGGAGCGGGCTCTCTGCGCCAGTGCGTGCGGCCAGGGGCAGCCGGGGCGCGGGAGGTGGCTGCTGCGGGGACCCGCCTGGCCGGGGACGCCCGGGGATTGCGCTTCCCGTGGCTGCGGGCGAGCCGCGGCGCGGCGGCTCTCGGCAGGCGCGGCGGTGGCACCGGCGGTGGCAGCGGCGGCGGCAGCGGCGTGGGGACCCACCGGGAGGCACCTGGGTCCGGACGCGAGAGGAGCAGACTCCGCCGAGCCGCGTGCAGGTGAGGCGACCGTCCCGCTGTGGCTGGGACGTGGGGCTTCGGGTGAGTGGGGGCGGGGGGGTGAGGTTTGGCACCCCCGAAACCTCGTGCTCCCAGGAAAGTTTAGTGACAAATCCAGGTGCCAGAATCCCAGCCCCAGGGAGGCGATGAGTAGGGGCGCGGAACACCGGTCCCACACTGGGCGGTGCAAACTCCGGGTTCATCCGGCCAGGGGCAGGGAGGACGCGGCCGCGGGAAGAGGGCCCGACGGAACGGTCTGGGGACAGCGGGGACAACCCGAGACGCACTGCCGGCCACATTCAGGACAGGGCCTGAAGCCCCTGCCCGGGCGCGCGCCCAGGATCCCCATCCCGCGGCCATCGCCAGGTCCCCTCCTCTCGGGTGGAGGTGCTCAGATGCTCTGGCCTCAGGTGCTGCCTTGGGGATCAAGGCAGCACCTGAGCACCTCCCGCGCCTACTCATCTCTTGCCCTCTTCCTGCCTGGAGAAGAGACACGCGGCGCCGGGGCAGGGCGCGCGAAGAGCTAGGGCATCTTTGGGAGGTACTGGCGTCTGCCAGAGACATGGGGGACTGCGGTTGGGAAAATCCTGCTGGGCCTTCTCTCCCCCTGAAGTCCAGGTCCTCCGCAATCCTGGCCTTCTTTCTCCTCTTTTCTCTCACCCTCGCTCTCTGATGTGCATTGAGGTTTTAGATCTTTGGGCTGGTTGTCTTCCTGCAGTGCTGAATTGGGTGCGGGAGGGTCTAGGGTCCCTGGCTGGAGTTTCCAGAAGCTTGTCCTCAGCAGCCCTGATCTGTGCCAAGACCTTGATAAGGGGACACTGGAGTGTGAAGAGGACAAGGTCTGGCACAGGCTGGAATGGCAGGCACGAGGGCATTCCACAGCTGCAGACGTGCCCTGGGACTAGAGGTAGAGGAGTGCTGGGGAAAAGAGCAGCCTCTTGCAGCTTGCGCAACCTCTTGCCTCTTGCTATCTGAGCCATCATGGGATTCCCTGGTGGTTCAGATGGTAAAAAAAAAAAAAAAAAAAAAAAAAAAAAAAAATCTGCCTGCAATGCAAGACACCTGGGTTTGATCCCTGGGTCTGGAAGATCCCCTGGAGAAGGGAATGGCAACCCACTCCAGTATTCTTCCCTGGAGAATTCCATGGACAGAGAAGCCAGGCTGGCTATAGTCCACAGGGTCACAAAGAGTCAGGCACGACTGAGCAACTCACACTTGCCTCTCACAGAGGCCAAGTGCTTTGGATGGATGTGTTTTCCTTGACAAGTCATAATGGAGATGGTTGCAGAAAGTCATACTCCAGGTCTGTTTTTACAAGAGCCCTCCCTGGACCTTCTGTGCTGCTGGTCCTTCCCCAGCGAGGCCTCCCCAACTCAATCTGCGCTGAACTTGGGCTCTGCTGCTGCTGCTGCTAAGTCGCTTCAGTCATGTCCGACTCTGTGCGACCCCATAGATGGCAGCCCACCATGCTCCCCTGTCCCTGGAATTCTCCAGGCAAGAATACTGGAGTGGGTTGCCATTTCCTTCTCCAGAACTTGGGCTCTAGGGACCTGGTATTTCTACCCATACTAGGGCTAGCTTTTCTGGTCTGTGACTTCTGAGTTGGGGTTGAGTAAGAACAGGCTGGCAGATGTGGTGTAAGACGTCTGCTTGTGGGGGCAGAATAGAGTGTCCCAGAACATACCGTTGCCTGCAAGTGATAGTTCTAGCTTCCTCAATTCCTTCTTCCACTAGAATGGGCCCCAAACCTGCTGCTCCACTAATAACCACAGTGGGGTAGTGGGGGAGGGCAGAGTGCAGAGTGAGATGTAGGAGTAAGGGAGTGGCAGGTGCTGAGAAAGGAAGAATCAGAACCATGTAAAGTACATAAAGTGAAAGTGAAGTCACTCAGTCGTGTCAGACTCTTTGTGATCCCATGGACTGTAGCCTACCAGGCTCCTCCATCCATGGGATTTTCCAGGCAAGAGTACTAGAGTAGGTTGCCATTTCCTTCTCCAGAGGCTCTTCCCAACCCAGGGATCGAACCTGGGTCTCCCACATTGTGGGCAGATGCTTTACCTTCTGAGCCACCAGGGAAGCCCCATGTGAAGTGCATAAATGTACTTTAACGTTGTTAACATAGTTAGGGCTGCCCTGGTGGCTCAGAGGTAAAGAATCCGCTTGCAGGGCAGGAGACGTAGGAGATGCGGCTTCGATTGTGGGTATGGCAAAACAAATACAATATTGTAAAGTTAAAAAATAGATAAAAAAACTAATTTAAAAATTAATAATAACAAAATAAAAGGAAAACCCTCAAGTCTTCCAAAAAAAAGAAGATCCCCTGGAGGAGAGCATGCCAACCGACTCTATTCTCTTGCCTGGAGAATCCCCATGGACAGAGGAGCCTAGTGGGCTGTGGTCCACAGGGTCACAAAAAGGTGGACATGACTGAAGCGACTGACACTAACATACATAGTTATGAAGCGACTGAACTAACTAACATAGTTAATATGATCCTGGAAAAATACTGAATTCTGCTTTAAATCTCTATCATTGAAATTGATTTTGCATGCACTTAAGGCAGTTTGCTATTTAAGGAAACATAATAATTTCTCCATTCAGTTCAGCCATTTTTGGAGTACCTGTGGTTTGCTGTGCACAAGAGCTTAGAGGTTCCTGGGGACATACATAGGTGACAGAGGCTCCCTCCTTGCTGTCAGAGCTTCACTCTGTCAGGAGATGTGAGATGTACACTGAGAGCTCTATGCAAACCGATGTCCATGTGTCATGTATGGACAACCTATGTTTATTGGGTGAAGGGATGAAGGGATGATCTAATGAACAAAGTGCCTGAAGAATGACCCCGGTGGAACATTTTGGAGGATGGTGGAGAAAGAAACCATTTTTGACTGACAGGCTTAATGGAGGAGCTAGGATGATTAGTCTGCTCTCTTGCAGGAAGAATTGGAACTGGGGAGAAGTGAGAGGTGAGGAGCGGATGAGCTTATGGTAATAAGATGGGGGGCAGAATGTATTGGCGGTCTGAGCTGGTGGGTGGCAGTGGGCTTGGAAGAAAGGAAAGGCTCATCAGAGATGGGCTTGGAGTATGGTCACCGCTTAGACGGGGAGTGGAGAAGAAACAAATGTCCCCTGCAGGCGAGGGGCAGAATACACAGTTGGCTGAAGTGGAGGGGTTTAGAGTTTTAACAGTCAGCAAACCGGAAACCTGGAGAAATCCTTTCAGACTTTTCCTTCTTGACTTCTCTCACATTTAATCAGTCTCAAAGGTCCACTGATGGCCTCTACTTGTAAAACCCATCCATGGCTCCCAGGACCCGTGGGATGAATTCTCAGTCCTCTGCCCCTCTTCAGACTTCTCTCCTGCCATGTCCCCCACAGGTACACATGCTGTAGTGCTCCTGACCTGTCCTCCTCTCAGCCTCTATGCTGCTGTCCTTCTGGGTGGTAGTGGGAAACTGAGGTCCTGGGATATCCTTTCTCCCCTGGTCCTCCTGATGAACAGTTTTTGTTTTTCAAGATCTAGCTCAAAGCCTCCTCCTCTGTGAATTCTCTGCCTCTCCCTCTCCCAGGAGACATAAAGCAGTCCTGCCTTTGGTCTATCGCTCTATAGAGCCCCCTTTGAGCATTTATCATGCTGCCTGGGCCTGTTTCTTTTTTTCCTTTTGGCCACATTGCATGACATGTGGGGTCTTAGTTCCCCAAGCAGGGATCGAACCTGTGTCACCAGCTTTGGAAGCATGGAGTCCTAACCACCAGACCATCAGGGAAGTCTTGGACCTGTTTCTTTAGAACCTTATCTTATTCATGCCCAGAAAAGGCCTCGACCAGTCAGTCACCCACCCAACTTGCTCAGGTTGGACAAGGAGAAAGACAGAGTCTACACTCCAGATACCACACCGCCCCCCAACTCCATTTCGCCAGCTGATTGTACTGTAGCATGTTGTCCCAAGCCTGGCTTGAAAGTTCCAGAACTAGTGGGCTACACAAGGTAACACAGACTGTGCATACTCACTGGCTTAGATCATGTGAGCCCAAGTGACTCAGACTATGGTGGGAGGAAGGGGGGTGTCCCTGTTGGAAGGTGGCCCCAGGTTCCTCTTTCTGCATCTTCCACAAGGAGAAACATCCCAAAGAAGACAAACCCACAAAAGGTCAGGAGTAAGCCCAAGGAGAGGCTGAATCCCATTATCAGGACAGACTTGGAGACTTGACAGTTTTTAACCTCTTTCTTCTGCCCTCAGAAATGTGTCCAAACTACCAAGTAGGATGCTCGGCAGGCAGTCTCCTGAGGAGAGTGGGCGGACAGGTGCAGGCAGGAGTGTGTGAGAAGGCCAGCGTCTCAGGAGGATGATGGGAATCGGCCATCGACAGAGACTGAGAACAGCATATATGAAGGGTGCCCGTGGTAGCCTGCTTGCAAGGGACGAAGGAGGGAGCAGTTGCCAAAACAGTGGAAGTGGGGAGTGTAGACGCTGAATCCAGAAGCATGCCAGTTGAAAATAACAGGAGACTAGTTGGAGGAGGTAGTAAGGTTTAAGGTTTAAGGGAAAGTTTATTCAGGAGAGTCCCCAGGCATGTTTAGTAAACAAAAGAGAAGTGGGAGAGAATGGAGTCTTTGGAAAGGAAGGGGCCAGAAGCATCAGGAGCAGGTGCAGAGGAAGAAAAGAGCTGACATCTGCCTTCCCTGGAAGGTAGGAGGGGAGCAGAGGTGGGGTGAGGCTCTGGAGGAGCCTGCACCACAGCAAAGGGGAGTGTCAGCCTTGGTAAAAGAGAAGGGATGCCTGCTGACAGCCAGGAAGGCACTGTGTCAGGCTGGGAGCTTGGGTGACAGGGCATTTTGGCCGGGGGATGAACCTGGCTCCTGGTACCGGCAAAGACAGCCCAGAGGGAAAGGAGGGATTATGGAATTGGGGTCTGGAACCTCTAACTGGCCAGAAGTTTTGAAATTTTGGAGCCACAATTTCTTCATGTGCAAAGTTGGTAGAAGAGCTCTTTTTCAGGGTTATTCTTAGGAGGAGTAAAAAGAGATACTGAGATATGCATGCGTCTCAATGATAACACCTGGGATGTCTTGGGTCCCGATGAGGGTGTGTTGAGAAATGGATAAACCTCTCGCCAGAGTCCATGACAGCCCAGTTGAATGCAGAGACAGGACTGTTTAGTAGACCCAGCAGGAGCTTTCTCTCTCTCTGGGTGAAAGATGTTATTTATCAAGCCCTCTCTGATGCGATGGTGAAGTTGGCAGGGCCAAAAGCAGGGGGATCTTGGAGGGTGGCTCCTCTCCTCAGTGGTTTCTGGAAGGGGCAGTACTTTCAGATTTGCTAATTTCTGCATTCCAGGAAGCTGAGGCCCAGAAAAGCAGAGAACTCGCCTCATTTCAGTACAACCAGAGCTTCCCTGCTCTGGCTTAGACATGGGGGCTTCCCTCTTGGCTCAGACGGTAAAGAATCTGCCTGCAATGCAGTAGGCCCGGGTTTGATCCATGTGTGGGGAAGATCCCCTGGAGAAGGGAATGGCAACCCATTCCAGTATTCTTGCCTGGAGAATCCCATGGACAGAGGAGCCTGGTGGGCTGTAGTCCATGGGGTTGCAAAGATTTGCACATGACAGCGACTAGCAGACTACACAGGGCTAGAATCGCAGTCTAAGTTGCTCAATCTGGGAATTGTCATCTTTCAATGGCAAGATGCAGGTGAGTGAGGAGGAATTTACAGTCCGTGTACCCCCTTGGTTTTATTAATGGCTCTGTCGTTATACTTAGAAAGATTAGATGAATATTTTCACTCCTTCACAAGGAGGGGAGGCTAAGGAGAGCTTAACTTGATTTAGGAATTACTCAATAGATGTGTGCCAAATTAAATGATATTTGGGGAAAATGTGCAGAATGTTTTTTAAGGAAAGAGAAGTATAAAAATATGTACTCAGATTATCCTTGATTAATTTTTCCAACTGAATAGTCTGTGTCTAGATTATATTGTCAATTAGGCTTATGCATAGGTTCCACATAAAATGATAGATCCTTTTGTGGCATTTAAAACTTATTTATCCTTGATCTTTGTAATAACCGTCTTCTAGAAATGGAAAAAAAGGCTGGTCTTGGAAAAGAATACATTTCCCCCGGGGTTCTGCAGCTCTGGGCTGAGACAGGATTTGAATCAGGTAGGGCATCTGATTTAGACTTGCATGGCCCCTGATTTAAAGAGCTCAGCATTCTATTTACAAATGTGTTCAAGAAAACACTGGGAGCATTTACGGTTTGAGAACTCAATAGTTGAAGAGGCCCTTTGTGGTCTGATAAGGCGGCCGAGTTGTGAGCTGGCTTGTTGAGGCACTAAGTATGCAGAGAAGACACATTTGTCTTTTAAGTCTTTCCAGCTCCGGGAAGAGGCCTGACCCTGGCTGGGCCCTCTCTCCAATGCCAATAATGTCTTGCCACCCCACATTCTCACTGGGGCTGGGAAACAGTCCCCATTTTGAGAGCCACTGGCTTTGGGGTGCACATACTACCTACACAAATACACTGACTAAATGGTGACTGGTCTGTTAACTTGCAGAGAATCAGAAACTTCAGAATTAACTCTCTTTATGAAGCAGTCTGATGAAACCAGCGAGCATGGAACATCTGGCTGATTGAGTTATTCTTAGATTATTTGCTTGTAGGTTTTAAAGTGTTTCTGTGGCTCATCCAACATTCTAACATGCGAAGGGGTTTGGGAGAAGCAGGATTTGGGAAAAAAAAGAGGACTCATTTTGCCCACATCCATGTCGCAGCTTTAGATGAAATAATAGCAGACAGATAGGGAAAGTTTTGTTGCCTTAAGCAGCCTGAAATGCTTAGCTATCCACATGAGGATTAAAAAAAAAACACATACTCTGAAGGATTTGCAAATCCCTGAAGGAACCTAATCTAATCCCTTGCCATCAGGTGGAAGTAAATTTAGCACGTTGCAGAATGGACTCGTGGCGTTTGACCAGCCTCTTGAAGAGGGGCTTTCGTGGTGTGTGTGTGGCCCTTAATAGAATGATGATCCAGACTGGGGACCTGGAGCGCTTTGGCAGGAGTGGAAGTAGATTTGGATGCGCTACTCATGGTCTCCCTTATTATTAGCACCTGATACCTCTAGCATTTGGCCTTGCCTGCACTTGACCTTAGCTAACACTGCCACCTTAACTCAATTGTCTGAGTTAAAACACATATGCTCCGGCTTCCGAGGGTTCATCATCCCGCTTTACTAAACATCAAGATGCACGGATGCAGTGCAGAGAAGATTCCTCCCATACCCAAGAGCTGTGAAATCCAAAGCCCTTTCCCAGGCTAGACCTGCCCGCTCCAGGAATACAAGCTCTGCCGGGAGGAGGCTGGGAGGGAGGGTAATTTTGGATCAGGATGTTCTCAGTAGAGGGTGGGGGCACTGCACTGCCTGACAGGGGAGGCCTCTGGGCATCTAGAGGAAGGTAGTGGGAAGAGAGACAGTGCCTGGGAGACTAGCTACCTGGGAGCCCTGTCTGGCTGCTGTCACCTGATGAGTGCTGGGGATACCTGGGGAGGAAGATGGAAAAAACACTGGCTTTTTTGTCCCTTTCAGCAAAGGCTAGTGCTCTGCATGTGTGCATGCATGCATACTAAGTCACTCAGTCATGTCTGACTCTTTGTGACCCTATGGAGCCCGCCAGGCTCCTCTGTTGGGATTCTCCAGGCAAGAATACTGGAGTGGGTTGCCATGCCCTCCTCCAAGAGATCTGCCCAACTCAGAGATCAAACCCATGTCTCTTTATGTCTCCTTCATTGGCAGGCGGGTTCTTTACCACTAGCACCACCTGGGAACCCCCCAGTGCTCTGTGAAAGTGAAAGTCGCTCAGTCGTGTCTGACTCTTTGCAACCCCGTGGCCTGAATTCTCCAGGCCAGAATACTGGAGTGGGTGGGTAGCCTTTCCCTTCTCCAGGGGATCTTCCCAACCCAGGGATCAAACCCAGGTGGATTCTTTATCAGCCGAGCCACAAAGGAAACCCAAGAATACTGGAGTGGGTAGCCTATCCCTTCTCCAGTGGATCTTCCCAGCCCAGGAATAGAACCGGAGTCTCCTGCGTTGCAGGCGGATTCTTTACCAACTGAGCTATCAGGGAAGCCCTTCAGCACTCTGTGGATGCCTTCTAATGTGAACTTCCTTGTCCTGTTTATGAATCCTGGGATGGTGTTGGAATTTCGGTATTCCACAAGACCCTTTCTCTGTTAGCCATGCTGTCTGGGGTTGGTGTAAACAAGTTTGAACACCCTGTAATGCACTCACCTCTGAAGAATACTAAGTGATTCCTGACACTGCTTATATTTGCAATGCAGGTGATCACATATAATTATAAAATCTCTTCTGGTGTTTGAGCATTTCTTTTTTTACACTCATGAAGATGAGGATGGAGCCAATTTTAATAAAGCCAGATGTCAACAAGCTCTTTACGTTTTGGCATGTTGGCCAGTGGACACATAGAATGTCTGATTTCAGCTGTGTTTCACTTGGATTCCCCACCCCCCCCTTTTTGACACAGTATATTTTATAGAGATTGGGATAAAGCTAGGGTGTGCTGTATGGGTCTCTTGGTGAAGAAAATTAACTTCTAAGGCTAAAACAACCATGCAAATATTATTACAAAATCACTCAGCATATAATTTTGACATCGCTTTCCTCCAGTTTTCTGCTGCCCACCCTCCACTCCAAGAATACCAGAGTGGGTTGCCACGCCCTCCTCCAGGGGATCTCCCCAATCCAGGAATGGAACCCAGGTCTTCTGCCCTGCAGGCGGATTCTTTACCATCTGAGCCACCAAGGAAGCCTTCAGGATCCAACACGATATTCAGTACATGGGGCTAAATGAACACTGTTTGAATGTTCCCTAGTTGGCAGGCACAGTCCTAGACACTTTTAAACATATTAATTCATTTCATTCTCATAACCTCCGATGAGGTTCACACTGTTATCACCCCCATGTTTGTCTCCTAAGGCTGCTGTGAGAAATGACCACAAACTTGGTGGCTTGGAACAACAGAAGTTTATTCTCTCATAGTTTGGGGGTCATAAGTCTGGAGTCGGGCGTCGGCAGGGCTCCCCCTCAAGGCTCTCGGGGAGGAGCCTTCCTGGCCTCCTCTGGCTCCTGGGAGATGTCAGCACCCCTGTGGCTAGTCCGCTCCAGTCTCCATCTCTGTTCACAGCACCTTCTGCTCCGTGCACTCGTGTCTTCTCTTATGTCTGCACGTCTCTGTCTCTGTCTCACGTGTCTCCTATAAGGACACTTGTCGTTGGATTTCGAGTCACCTGGATAATTCAGGATGATCTCATCTCAAGATCCTCAATTTCATTATATCTACAAATAAGGTCATATTCACAGGTACCAGGATATGAACATGTTTTTTTCAAAGTCACCGTTTAACCCACCATGTGCCCTTTTGCAGATGGAGTATTGTGGTTAGGCAAATTCTCCAAGATTACAGAAGTTTATGGAACCAGAATTTAAATAGAGCAGTCTGGCTCTAGAGCTTGTGTTCTTGAACTGCAGATCTTCCTTGACTTACGGTGTGGTAGTGGTGGTTCAGTTGTGTCCAACTCTTGTGACCCTATGGACTGTAGTCCATCAGCCTCCTCTGTTCGTGGGATTTCCCAGGCAAGAATACTGGAGTGGCTTGCCATTTCCTTCTCCAGGGGACCTTCCCAACCCAGGAGTTAAACCCAGGTCTTCTGCATTGCAGGTGGATTCTTTACTCACTGAGCTACAAGGGAAGCCCCTATAATACAATATGGTTACATACTGTAATAAACTCATCGTAGTAATATTGTATGGAGAAGGCAATGGCACCCACTCCAGTACTCTTGCCTGGAAAATCCCATGGACGCAGGAGCCTGATAGGCTGCAGTCCATGGGGTCGCTAAGAGTCGGACGAGACTGAGAGACTTCACTTTCACTTTTCACTTTTATGCATTGAAAAAGGAAATGGCAACCCACTCCAGTATTCTTGCCTGGAGAATCCCAGGGACGGGGGAGCCTGGTGGGTTGCCATCTATGGGGTCGCACAGAGTCGGACATGACTGAAGTGACTTAGCAGCTTAGCTTAGCAGTAATATTGTAAATTGCAAATATCATAAGTCAAAAATGTATTCAATACACCCAACTTACCAAACATCACAGCTTAGCCTAGCATACCTTAAATGTGCTTAGAACACTTGCATTAGCCTAAAGTTGGGCAAAATCATCTAACGCAAAACCTATTTTATTTGAAGTAGTGAACACCTCATGTAATTTATTGAATACTGTACTGAAAGTAGAATGGTTGCAAGGGTGCAGAATGATTGTAAGTGTATCGGTTGTCTACCTTGGTGATGGCGTGGCTGACCGGGAGCTGCAGCTCACTGCCACTGCCCAGCATCTCCAGAGAGTGTCATAACAGCTTATCGCTAGCCCAGGAAAAGATTTCAAAATTCGAAGTGTGGTTTCCACCGACTGGGAATCACTTTTGCGCCATTGTAAAGTTGAAAAATTGTAGGTTGAACCATCATAAGTTGGGGAACCATCTGTTGTCTCTGCCTCTCAGTAAGTGTGCTCCTCTGATTGTTTATGGTATGAACGGATGGCAGGATGGGTGGATGGGTAAAAAGATGCTGATAACAGTAACTGACCAACATTCTACTTCCCAGCATACTGAGAATTATACCAACATCAACAGATAATCATTTTTTTATGCTGCTGCCTCAGGACTTGAATTTGGGTCCTCTTCTCTAGTTATTCTCCCTTCTGGGGAGATCTCACCTACCATCTGTGTGATGTTGCCTCCCAAATGTATGTCTCTAGCTCACTGACTTCCAGACCTACATGCCCACTGCCAACTTGACATCCCCACACTGGGTAGAGAATGGATGCTTCAGACCTAGTAGGACTGAAATGGAAGCCTTGAGATTTTCCCTTCAGGCTAGTTCTCCCCTCTTCTCAGTAAACGGCACCACCATCCCCTTGTGGGATCATTCCCTCAACTAGAGGCCACTCCTTTTTCTTCTCCCTGCCTCACAGTCAACAGGTCAGTGTGTGAGTCCTGCTAGGCCTTCCTCCAGCATCCACCTCCTGCTTCCAACTTCCACAGCAGGCTCCAACTTGAAGCTGCTGCCCCTTGTCCCTGGACCCTGCAGCTGTGGTCCTCTAACTGGTCCTCCCGAGAAAAGAACTCTTGAGCTCCAGTCCTTTCTCCTCAGAGCGGCCAGAAGGGCCTCTTAACACACAAATCAAGTCATTCTGCAGCTTCAGCCAGGGGGTTTCTCATTGCCATTTGAATATAATTCAGGTCCTTTTCTCCCGCCTGCCTCTCAGGTGACTTCCTGAGTTCCCACTCAGCACTCTCACTTTCTGTGCCCAGACACACTGTCCTTTCTGGAATGGAGCAGGGTTTATCCCAGAGGAAAGACTTACCTCTTTCTGGAAGCTTCTTCCTCCAAGCCTTCAGAGACCTTCTTCTCCGCAACCATATAATCTAAAATGGCCCATCCCCCAGGTGTTGTATCATGTTACTCTTGTTTCATTAGAAATAAAGTTTTTCTATTTGCTTATTGTTTATCTCACCTGTTGGGATGTATATTCCATCAAAGCAGGGACATTGTGTTTTTTCACTGTGTCTCCAGCACTGACAACAGTTCCTGGTGTATAGTAGGCACTTAGTAAATAGCTGGTTATACAAATAGAGGACTTATTACATTCCAGGCACTGATCCCAGTTATCCTTACATCCCAGATGATGAAAAGGAGGCTTAGAAAGTTTAAATCACTTGCCTGGAGTTGCATATCTGTTAAGAGCTGGAACAAGAATTTGAACCCAAATCTCTCTGCCTCCTAAGCCCATGTTCTTACCCATTATTCCACCAAGTCTCTGAGAAGCAGGGACTGCCCAGGATCTCTGCAGAGCTCTGAGTCTTCTAATTCGTTTTTCTACTCAGAAACCCAGGACACAGATTGTTAAAACACAGGGAGGAAATATACTTACTTAGATTCTCAACATACTATTTCCCTGAAAAGTTGGCCCTGGGGCTTAAGCTTGAGCAGTTAAGAAGTTCATTTCTTTTTTTCTCCACTTAGGAATTGACTCATTAGAAAAGACCCTAATGCTGGGTAGGATTGGGGGCAGGAGGAGAAGGGGATGACAGAGGATGAGATGGTTGGATGGCATCACTGACTCGATGGACATGGGTTTGGGTAGACTCCGGGAGTTGGCGATGGGCAGAGAGGCCTGGCGTGCTGCAATTCATGGGGTCGCGAAGAATCAGACACGACTGAGTGACTGAACTGAACTGATAGGAATTTAGGCTCAAGACGTTTTCAGATCCATCTGGAGGATTAATGGTTTAAACCCTCTTCCTTGAATGCTTACAGGAAAGGCAGAGATGACCAGGTTGCATCCTGATCGTCTTTGTAGGGAGAATGCAAAGGTGAAATTTGTTTGCCTTCACAAGAAGCCCTGAGATCATCCTCCTCCTGGTCTTCCTTTCATATACCTTTCTGTAGTTTGTTTTTTTCTGCCTCCCTGTCTCCTCTAGTGGATAAAACCCTAGGATGAAAACATGGACCCTGGTTTTAGATTGGTTGATAGCATTGGGTCTTGCTAAAACACTGGTCTATTTCTCTGTCACCAGTTTTGGGCCAGTCATGGAAGAGGCCAAAGGATATATTCTTGCCAGGGTGTGGGGCTTAGAGGAACTTCTGCCAATCGTGCAGACTGGGAGAAATGAGAAAGCAGCTATTTATTTCCTTCCCTGCTCTTGGACCTCCTTTTAAAAGTAAGTTCCATCTTGAGAATTACATCAGCATCCTGATAAGTAAACATCAGACAGAAAACTACTCTTTCAGGCAAATAGTAGTTGTGAGAATGCCCAAGACCCACAGATGTAGGTTGGGCTTTTATTTGTAGAAAGGACTACAGTGGCTGATGAGTGTATTTGGCAAATATAGCTGCCTTCCTGAAGGGAAGCAGAACTCTGGCCATTTGATACATCATGCGCTTTGCCACTGCTGTCATGAGTGGAATTTGTTATAGTAACCAGAACTTTGCCCAGAGGGTTGTGCATGTAAACTGTCACTCATTAGCAGTCTCCTTTATTTTAATCATAAACCGAAGAGGAGCTGCTCACTGTGCTAACAGGCAGATGGGTGGTCACAACGGAGCCCAGGTACAACTGTATGTGCTCTTTGGAGGTGGAATAGCGCCGCCTACCACAGCTCTCATTTGCTGGATCAAGAAGTGTTCCTGGATTTCCACTGGTTGAAATCCATGCTGGAACCTGCACTCTAGGATAGTCGGTCTTATTTTCCTAACCCTTTCTCAACTTTACTCCCCATCTTCCTCTTGACCCAGCATGTAAACTTTGCTAATGGTAGTCATGCAGATAGAATGTAGGTAACTTCCCATAAAACCATTGAAAACTATGAAAGCTCAGCAGACATTTGAAGGAGGTAATATGGTCAACGATGCTCTGTTCTCTCCTAGAGTTTGAACTTCGTCCTCATAGCTGCAAATCAACTTTTCCCCCCCTTTTCATCCAACTAGTATTTATTTAGTAATACACATACAGAAAAGATATAAACACTTCATATTCAATGTATGGGGGATAAACATAAATAAAATTCAGGTTGCTAGAATTACCAATCCCATCAATTATTTAACTAACTTTGGGGGTGGAGGAGAAACAATGGAGACAGCGTTGCTTCAGGAACATGGTGAGCTTCCTGAACCCTGCTTTTGATGGAGACTTGGAACTGGCTAAGAACCCCTTAGGCATATTTACTCCTGGATATATTTCTAGGCCTATGTAAATCTGGGTGATGTTACGTTGTGCTCTATCATCTGTGGCTGGGAATATGAACCACAGTCCAAAGTGAAACCAGAACCACTTCTTGAGTTGATGTCAGCAGTGGGTCAGAAACTAGACTGGAAAGTACTTCCAGGCAGAAGCCACATCCTGTTTGATGCTGTGACTCAGGCCTGTTGTAGATCCTTCATGAAGATTTTTTTAAATGAATGAAACTGGTGTCAGATCAGCATGTCTGAGTAGGGAGAAGAATCTGGAGTACATCTTTCAGGTCATACCTACAGCTAATCCTTGAAAATCCCTGAAGCCGGAAATGGCCCTGCCCTTCAGAAATTTATCACCTAATAGGGGAGCTAGGAAGTCTGAAGCATGCTAGTTATGATTTAAGATGTATGGGAAGATTAATCTTCTGATGTAAGTGTCTTAATAGTTATCTTTCCTTCACAACATTTTTCTAAATGAAAAGATTTCCACTTTACATACTGATCATTTCAGGTGATTTCGTGAACATTGTACTTGTATAGCCCTGAGGCATTTCTTCAGTAAATCAGATACAGACTTACTATATGCTAAACTCTTACATTCTATTAGGGAAGGCAGGCATTCAGTGTGTTTTAAGCTGTGTTCAAGAACGTGACCTCCTAGCAAAGTGATTCACCTCCTTGCTGTGCACCCCAAGCTGCTCTTATCAAGGTCGCTAGTGACGTCTACACTGCTAAATCTAAGGGCTAATTCTCAGCCTTCCCCTTGCTCCTTCAAAGCATTTGATGATACATACAGTTCATCCCTGCTTTATCCTTGAAAGACATCCTTCCCTTGGCTCTCTGCATACTCTACTGTACAGACCTTCCTCCTCACTCACCAGCCAGCATTCCTTCCCCATCTTCTTGACTTCCTTCTCTCTTCTCCCTGATCTCTCACTGCTGAAGGGCCCAGCACTCATTACTTGCACTTGTCTTTCCTTTCTGTGATTACTATCTGTGGTGTCAGTCATTCTCATGGCTTTAAATACCATCCATCAGCCAAGAATTCACACTACTGTATCTCCATCCTGTGCCACCTGCATATAGAATTACCTGCTTGACACCTCCGATAATAGTCATCTCAGACTTTAACATCTAAAAGTAAGTTTCTGATTCCCATCCCTTTCTCGTCCAGATACTTTGTCTTCAGTTAGTTCTTCAACGTATACCCAGAATCTGACCATCCCTCATCGCCTCTCTTCATCCCTGGTTCCTCATCTCTCAAGCAGGCTCTTTTAGGCGCTGCTCAATTTTTACCTCTTCCATTTCACCATATGGCATATTCTCAGCAGAACAGCCAAGTCATTCCAGATTCAAAATACAATTCAGATTATATTAGTGCTCTGTTCAAACTTCTCGGAGTAAAAGCCAAACTCATTAATTGACCTACCAGGCCCTTCCCTTCTCCCTGACTCCCTCTCTGCTCAAACCCCACACCACCCTGCCACACCTCTGTCTCAGGGCCACCGCACCTGCTGTTCCCTCTTTCTGACATGTTCTTCTTTCACGTCACTGACTTGCTGCTTCCTTCAGGTCTCGATTCAAATGTCACCTTCAGTGAAGTCTTCGTGCCACCCTGCCCCAGCATGAAATTTCATATCTCCCTTCTCAGCTTTATTTTCTCCCTCGCACCTTGTTAGTTTTTAAACATATATTTTACTGACTCAATTTGCTTTTCTGCCTGCTCTGCACCACTGCAATGAAAAATTTATGAGGCTATTTTTCTGAAGGGGGGAGCCTATGTGATTCACTCATATCTTCAACATTGAGAACAAGGCTTGGCATAAAGCAGGCACTCAGGAAACAATCTGTTGAGAGAATGAGGTAGAACCACTGGTATTTTTCATTTACATATTGATGCCCCCGAGGATTGTGATATAATTGGTGGGATGAGCACCAGCACTGATATTTTCTGAACCCTCCCCAGGTCATTCCAATGTGGAGCTGGGCATAAGTTGTTCATTCTTAGAAAGTCCATTAGTCTCCAGACTTAAATTTCAGGGGATGATTTTAATGAAGTTTGTGCTATGTGTAAAAATTTCATCGGAGCATCTTCTTAGACAGAATGTAGTGGACATTCACCCCTGCATGACCTTGCTGACTTTTGCCTGGAGGCACAAACCCCCCTCTTGCCAAATTAAGTGTTTTCTGTGTTAATTTCCCCGCTGGACTTTTCTCTTTATACTGTCAGCCATTGCCATCATGTATCTGCGGGTTCTGTGTCTGCAGGTTCAGCCCATAGCTGATGGAAAATTCCAGAAAGCTCCAAAAAACAAAACTTGAATTTGCCAGTATTTACATTGTGCTTATAACCATTTACACTGTATTAGGTATTAAAAGTAGTCTAGAGATGATTTGGGCTTTCCTGGTGGCTCTGACAGTAAAGAATCCACCTGCAATGCGGGAGACCTGGGTTCGATCCCTGGGTTGGAAAGATCCCCTGGAGGAAGTCATGGCTACCCACTCCAGTATTCTTGCCTAGAGAATCCCCATGGACTGAGGAGCCTGGCAGGCTACAGTTCATGGGGTCGCAAAGAGTCGGACATGACTGAGCAACTAAGTACACAGCACACAGAGATGATTTAAAATATAAGGAGGAATGTGCATGGGTTATATGCAAATACTATGCCAGTTTATAGAAGGAACTCGAGTATATTCTGATACTGGTATCCTCAGCAATCCTGGAACCACTGCCCCATGAATGTATTTGAAAAGTGAGGAGGAATTTGGATCCAGCTTAACTCCTTTTGTCTGCATGGACTATGCATTTATTTCACACCCCTGCACCCAGAATGCCCCCCAACCCCTTGCCTAAATTCTGTCCATCACGTAAGACCCAGGCGAAGTCTCCTTCCCTCTAAAGAGTGTTTCTCCTCACCCCCCAGCTGGTAGTCTTTCCCAGAACGTCTGGCACACACACTGCCTGACATGTTCTCTTGGCATCTAGCACATGCTGCCCTGGCTGGTGAGTCTTTAGGTAAAAGTGTCTTTCTTTGGTTTTAGCCCTCCCAGGCTAAGCTGTAAACTCTCTCAAGCTCTTGGCCATACCTCTCATCTCTTTGTATCCCCAGCACTATCCTTTTTAAATGTATTGGCAGCTTCTAAGGAGCATTGACTTCCCTGGTGGCTCAGATGGTAAAGCGTCTGCCTACAATGCTAGAGACCTGGGTTCGATCCCTGGACTGGGAAGATCCTCTGGAGAAGGAAATGGCAACCCACTCCAGTATTCTTGCCTGGAGAATCCCATGGATGGAGGAGCATGGTGGGCTACAGGACATGACTGAGCTACTTCACTTTCACTTAAGGAGCATTGCCAAGGGGATAGCGCGTCACTCTTGGTGTAATTAGGGACTGTGCCCTTCATAAGCACCCTGGTATTTTTTAACTCTGGGTTCTTGTTGATCTGTGGGCTTCCCAGGTGGCACTAGTGGTAAAGAACCCACCTGCCAATGCAAGAGACAGAAGAGACGTGGGTTTGATCCCTGGATCAGGAAGATTCCTTGGAGGAGTGTTAGTTGATAAGTCATGTCCACCTCTTGCAACCCCATGGACTGTAGCCCCCCAGGCTCCTCTGTCCATGGGATTTTCCAGACAAGAATACTGGAGTGAGTTGCCATTTCCTTCTCCAGGGCATCTTCCTGACCCAGGGATTGAACCTGGGTCTCCTGCATTGCTGGCAAATTCTTTACCATCTGAGCCACAGGTGTGGTGACCCACTCCAGTATTCTTACCTGGGAAATCCCGTGGACAGAAGAGCCTGGTGGGCTGTGGTCCATAGGGTTGCAAAGAATTGGACATGACTGAAGTGACTTAGCACAGTACAGCACACATTATTAATCTGTATCTTTCTCATCTCATAAACAACTAAATATGTAGCTTGTAAGATTTAGAATCTAGGATTGCAGTACCCTGGTTGAAAATGACATGGCCCAGAAAGCTCAGATATAATCACATTTGCCTTTATTTTCAAAATCAGATTCAAGGAAATAAATTGAAGCTATCTTTTGGGAACTGCTGGCTGGAAGCTCTGAGACAAGGCAAAGGAGGGCACCATGTTGAGCCCTTCTCTCTCTATTTGAAATGGTGGCTTTTCTACTATAGTCTCATTCTCAGGCTAACATTCTTCATTTCAGCAGGCTGGGAGATCAGGTAACCCGATCTACGGGAGTAGGAGGAAGGTTTTGAAACCAAGGTCTTAACACCTTTGTGGCCTTTTGAAGCCCTAGGATTGGGGAAAAGTGATGTCATGGTGAGACAGGAAATGTTATAAAGCTGTAAAATGCCATAAAGCGATTTCCATCTGGTATTAGGTGTATTAAGATGCAGCAAAGAAAAGGGCATTGTGTTTTTATCCAGTGGGGATGAGGTTACTAGATTGGTACATCATGGGAAAGCTGTTGACATAACGAATCTGGACTTTTCAACAAGGTGTTTGGATGGTCCCTAGTGATATCTTTGTGGGCAATATGGAGGAACATGGACTAGACAGTTGCGCAATGTGGTGATTTGTAGCTGACTGGCTAAATGCCCATGCAAAGAGGTTGATGGATTGATGTCCATCCAGAGAGAGGGCTCTAGCAGTGACAGTCTGACACAGTTCTGCCATTGGATTTATCCTTCTGCTGTTCATTGCTGTTTATCGATGACTTGAATAAAGATGCAGATGACACATTTATCCCATTTGCTCATGACCCATATCTGGGAAGCAGTTACCTCGTTTCACACCAGAATCAGAATCTAAAGTGACATATAGGATAGGCCGTATTTTGCAAGATCAGCCAAGGGCTCAAGTGAAGGTCCTTCACTGTTGTCTGAAAACCCAACTGCATTTATTACAGGACAGTCAGGAATCTGCTATAATAGCGATCTTTTTGTAAAAGATTTAGGCAGTTCATTTGACTGGATGGTCAGTGTGCATCAACACTCTGATGTGACTATTAAATAAATGTAAATCCCAGATGTGAGGGGGCCAGAAACAGTGTGGACCCTCTGCTCTGGTCCCACACATCTAGACTATTGTGTGTTGTTCTGAACAGCACGTGGTATAAAGTGACATGTTCAGAAGCAAAGGTCCAAGATTCAAGAGTTGGTGGGAGAGATTTTCAGGAAAGATGATGGTGACTTCCAAGTCCTTTCCCTTTCATCCCATGCTCCTGTGGACCATTATTTCACTCACTCCTTTCCCAGTACTCTAAACTCTCTATCTCCTTTCCTTTTGCTGTCCTCACCATCCAAACTCTCTGCACCAAATAAGTTCAATCACTGTAATTTTCTGCCCCTGTGTCCTGATTGCTCAGGATTTCTGTGAAAGAGAAAAAATCCCACCATCTATTTTGATTGGCCCACCTGCAGGATAAAGGCCTCTGAACTCATCGTCCTCCTAGGCCGGCAGGCAGGTGGACAGTCTCACAGGACCCCCATCACCCTTCCCTGCCATTCCCCCCACTGCCTGCACTACTCCTTCGCCTCCCCCTCAAACGCCTACCTAGCGACCTTCTCCCTCCCTTCAAGCTGGGGACCTTAATGTTTTCTTCACAGAGAGAATCCATGAAAATTCCCTCAGTCCTGCTCCCTCGCTTACAATCTGTCCACTTCGAGACCTGTGCTCTTTCCTTCTTGCCTGAGAGAATTTCCCTCCTTTTATCGAACATTTCCCTCAGATTCAGCTTAATGATCACGCTTAATCAGCCTACTCTTTCCCCTCTGTCTTTACCCTCCCCCTGCCTAAAAGCCTTTCCTCTCTACCATGTGCAAACCTCATCCCTCTTTAATTAAGTCCTCTCTGGCTTTATATCCTTAACAGCCAAATTACCTGAAGATTTGGTCTGTTGGCTGTTTTTACTTCTTTCAACTCTCATTGATCCCTCAATGGACCGTGCAGTCTGGTTTCCATCCCCGACGCTCCGTTGAAAGTCCCTGGTGACAACTGATGGGCCTCTACATCCAAATCCAGTGGAGATGTTTCAGTGCTTCAGTTGCTTGGCCAGGGTCTCCTTTATGAAGCACTGTTCTCCAGCGTCTCTGCTCCCTCTCCTTTCGTGGATTCTACCTACCTCTTTAATGGATGCCTGGTCTTACTCTTCTTGCTGAGCTGCTTTCCACAGAGTGCTTTCATTTATTCTTGCAACAACTTTGATTTCCCCTTCCTTTTTGGTTGGTTTGTACTTCACCTCTTAGGCAATGATGTTCTCATTTCCTCCTCTGGGCAATCTCAGCCCCATCTTCCACTTTAGCCACCCCCTATCTACACATCCCTCCAAAATCTGTACCTTCAGCCTCCAGCCTCCTCCTGAGCTCCATGTCCAGTGCCTACTACTGATCTCAGGTGGCCTCGGCCTGCAACAGTGTGGAGCGGGGCTTGGGTTCCCAACGAGAGATTAAGGCTGAGTCATGGGGGTGAGCACCAGATCCTAGCCACCAGACCAGTGGTCAGTGACAAGGGCCCTGGCCCTTTGGCTTTGCAGAAAAGAATTCCCACAAAAAAGTTCCTCTTATTCAGAGGAAAAAGATTACAGCCTGTGTGTATCGACACATGGGCAGACTGGGGGGCGAGTCCCTCAGTCACCCCCTCATGGCAATTGAAATCACTTCTATGTGGCATTTCTTCTGGGTTTCCTTTGGCCAATCATTTTGGTTTGCCTGGTTCACCATCCATATTTGGTATATCTCAGGATCCTTCTATGTATGTGCAGGCATCCCTTAGCCAAGATGAATCCTACCACAAAGGCCTGTGGGTCGCTTAGCATCCCCTTTGACCTCCAAGAAGCCTTTCTGTGCATGGCACATGTTTGGTCAGGGAAGTCTCCTGACTTTGAAAATGAGAAATATACGGTTTGGACAGGGCCTAGCCATATCCCTTAATTGGCCTGCTGTTCTCATCTTGAAGTTTCAGTCCATAGGGAATGAATCTCCAATTGCTTTACCCTGGGGTGGGGGTGGGGGCATCTACCTCCTGCCTTACTTCCACCTCCATCTGGGGACTCTGAGGCACTCCAGAGCATTGCATCCCAGACTGAGCTCGTCACCTTTCCCACATGAGCCTGCCTCCCCAACCCCTGGCCGTTCCCTGTCTTGGCCAATGGCACCCCCTCAACCAGCCCTCAGACAAGAAATCCGGACTCACCCTCACCTCTCTGTGGTTCTGTATACTTAGAGGTTTGCAACTATAATCCATAGGGTGGCCAAATGAATAATTTTAATGGCTTTCCTGGGCAGGACTGCTAAGACTTAGTCTCATTTCGGGTCCAGAAGCCAGAACAAAGGCCAAAACATTTGAATTAAGGGACAGAGATCCATGGGAGACATGTATCTTAAGGAAGACAGCTCCATGTTGGGAAAAAATTTTTTTAACTATTATAGCCTCAAAGTGGTATGGGCTGCCTTGAAAGGTGGTAACTTTCCTTCACTGCAGGCACCTAGTGGAGGCTGGAGGACTGTTGTGGGGCTGGGCTGGGGGCCTTCTAATGCCTGTACCAGCTCTGAGGTTTAACTCAGCAGCTGATACGTTTTTCCGGTCTACTTTGTCCACATCTTCTCATTTCTGCTTCCTAGTAGATTATTAGCTCCATTTCCATGGATGAGGAATCAGAAGCTTGAGGGTCAGGTAATTTTCCCAAGGTGATCCAGCTGAGTGATCAGTATTAGGGACAGGCCTCCGGGGCTGACTCCTGTCCCCACCCCCCACTGTTTGTTTGAAGCTGCCTCCTTCTATTTGGTACTGGAAACAGATGTCAGTAGAGTGTAGTCAGCTCACAGAACAGGTAGACCTTTGAAGCTAATAGAAAGGAGCTGTTCTTGGATTCAGAGCTCCATTTCTTAAGGCTTTGAAACTTTTTTTTTTTTGCCTCTAATACAGTGTCCTGGAGAGAAACAGAAGTCTGATAAAAACAGCAGATAAACATCAAAGTGAGAGGCAGTCAGTCTAGGTCAGTACCTGGGCAGGACCTGGGATCAGAGGTGACAGTGGAGCTGAGGATCTAAAATCCAGGCTATGGAGACTCGCCTTGCAGATGACCTGTGAGTGGATATTTTTGTGGGCCTCTCTATCTGCCCTCTCCAGAACTCTAAGGAGCACTTATCCTCTTACACGCTCTAAGGTATATGATTACTCCTTCATCTTTCACCTGATCCCAACCTTATTGTTTGAGTACTCAGAGTTTTTCATCTATAGGCTGAAGGGTTAGGCAAGGATTGAGGAAATAAAATCCAGCAACAATTCCCAAGCCTAAAGATGGATAGAATAACCAGCTTCTCTCTCAATGCTTTTTTTTTTTTCAGAGAGATTTTTCAGGTGACAAAATCATAGCTGCTGTCATTGTGAAAGGTGCAAAGCAGGATGGGGAAGGTTGAGTGAACAGAGTAATTGACTAGCAGCCAACACTCCGCTCTAGTTCAGATACTGCCACTGTCTAGTTCCAGACCCTAGATTCTTCACACTTGGAATGAAGCAATTGTGTCTAATGATTCTTAAAGTCTCTTTTATCTCTTAAAGAAGAAAATGTCCTGACACACAGTCATAGCTCAGTACTCCACATGTTGCATGTTACTTGAGAACAATCATCCATTCCTGTCTCTCATTGCTAAAGACCCACTCATGTCTGTAGTGCCTTGGAGCTCACGTTCTGTCCTAAATGAATAAACTCCTCTAAATTAAGGTACCCGTCAAAAATACCCTTTTCTGTCAGGAATAATTTCTGTGAATATTAAAAAGCTTCCAAGGCATGAAAAATTCAGTTTCCCTTCTACTGTTATTTCTTCCCTAAACTGTTAGAGATCATCTATTTTAATCTCAGACTTTATAAATGGACAAATCTAGGCCCAGAGAGGTGAGGTGGCTTTCTGAGTGTCACACAGCAAAGACCCTCCTGTAGGGCATTTCTCTCTACTGCTCAGAATGGAAAGATGCAGGTACTTGGCAATCAGCAGTTAAAAGAAAATTATAGTTTGATTTCCAAGAGAGTTATTTTTAGACAGGAGGCTGTTTCACCTTGGAATTTTTGAAGGAAAAAAAAAATAATAAACAAGTGCACTGGATTTGTCCTTTTAAGCCCACTGAAGGAGTGTGCCCTCTCTGCTCTGTTGAAATTGGCAGGCTGACATCGTGCAGACAGACTGTTCTGGTCTACTCGGTTAGTTGTTATCCCAAATGCAAATCTGACTCACGGGTGAGATCATGAGAAATCTGGACTATTTTTCATGATGACTTTTTCTTTCCTAGTCTAATTTTCTTTTGCGGTATTTGGCTGTGTATGATACCCGTGGTGGGGAACAGAATCTTGGGAGGGTTGTTCCTAGGATGGTCTTTGCTGTCGTATGAATCACAAGACAGCTGGGGCAGGTTTGGCCATGAACTGTCTGTGGCTTTGGTATGGATGTGTAGGGGTGTGTGAGTGCAGTATGTGTATGTGTGAGTATGTATGCGAGTGTGTGCTGGCCCTATGGCAAAGTAAGACGTTTTCTGTCTTCTGGGGTTTGAGGGATTCTGGGAAGGCCCTCCTTCTAATCAAGTGAATGATTAAATAAATATTTTTCACTGAAAGAATATTTGTTTAATAGCCACCTTTTGCTGGGTGCTGATAGGGGCTTCCATCACCAAGAGGTAATCGATACTTTTGAACTGTGGTGTTGTAGAAGACTCTTGAGAGTCCCTTGGACTGCAAGGAGATCCAACCAGTCAATCCTAAAGGAAATCAGTCCTGAATATTTATTGGAAGGACTGATGCTGAAGCTGAAAGTCCGCTACTTTGGCCACCTGATGCGAAGAACTGACACATTGGAAAAGACCCTGATGCTGGGAAAGATTGAAGCTAGGAGGAGAAGGGGATGACAGAGGATGAGATGGTTGGATGGCATCACTGACTCGATGGACATGAGTTTGAGCAAGCTCTGGGAGTTGGTGATGGACAGGAAAGCATGGCATGCTGCAGTCCGTGGGGTCACAGAGAGTCGGACACGACTGAGCAACAGAATTAACTGATCACCAAGAGGAGATTACATACAATTAAACAAGGGAATGCTACCTAGTCTATGTATTAGGGTGATGTTAGCTGCTGTGACAATTGAACCCCCAAGTTTTAGTATTTAAAACATAACACAAAATTATTTCTCTGTCACTTAACAGCCTCATGCAAGACTTCTTGGTCAGCTCTCCTTTACTTGGTGAGTCAGGCCTCTGTGCTCTTTCTGTCTGATGTCCTGCAGTTTCCTGGGGCTGAAGTGTACACTCTGCCCCCACTGGGGAAAGGGGAAAGAGGCAGAAGGTTCATTCCTCTGAAATGTCTTGATTTGAAAGTGGTACATCCTGTGGATGAGAACTAACCAACCACAGAGCCTGTGGGGATGCAGTGGGGGTTGGGACAGGTGGCTGTGATGAGTCTACACCGTGGAAGGGACCTCTGTAGGATTTCAGTGTTGGGTGGTATCTCTGCTGTTGTCTGATAAGTACTCTATCGGAAGGCGGTGTTTAGGACTACTACTCCAGCACAGAAGAGAAGCACCTGACCTGGGATCAGGGTATGGGAAGGAGCCATCGCTTATTCTCTCCATCTCTTCTCTTCTTCCTGAGTCTGGCTTCAGTTCTCAACATGCTACTCTCTGTGTCTCTCATACCCCTGCACATGTGTATTAGGGTGATGTTAGCCACTGTGACAATCTTTCCTCTCTCTAGAACTTTTCTCCCACCTCACCTTGACCCTTTCCCTGACTAACTTAATATTCCATCAGATTTGCAAGGCATTTCTCCCAAGAAGCCTTTCCTGGACCACCAAATCAAGCTCTGTGTGAAGGTAAAGCTGGGAGATTTTTATTTATTGGGATTTGAGAGCCCCCAGGAAGGCACTCCAGCTAATCAATTGGCTGTTTTATGTCATATAAACTTCAGGGGATCAAGGAGCATTGAGGGAGAAAAGGAAGTAAGGGGACCATAAGATGAGTAGGGAGGGAGGCAGGGACCTTCACACCCTTCCCATCACTTGGATCTGAGAGCTGCAGCTCTTGGCAGGTGGAGAGACAGCAGGGGGCTTCTAGGCCACCTCTGTTCAGGAAACTACACTGCTGCTGGTAGGTTTCAGGAGTTGTTTCTCAGGCCTGATTTCTAGAGAATAGCTGAGAAAATTTCCCAAATGCTGGTTAAGAAGTGGGTTACCCAAGTTAGTGTAGAGGCCCTCCCTGGGGGAGCATCCTTGTATCAGCACGAATAGATGGTTACGCCACCAGCCTGAGCCTCTGAGCAGAGGCCGGAGGGAGTGGAGAACCTTCCTGGGTCGAAGCAATGATGGAATGCATCTTCCTGTTCCAACAGGCTCCGGATCTTATAAAGGAACATTGGGTTTTAATTTTTGGATGTAAGAAATGAACATGTTTCTCCTGCGCTGGACTTATCTCCTTGTTCAAAAAATATTTTCATCCTAATTATTTGTAATGATCTCAAGGAAAAGTGCCTCTTGTGATTAACTTGACAGGTTCATACATGCAAGGAGCCTCCTGATCCTGCATTTATGAGGCTGTTTTTATTGTTGAGGTTACCATCAGAGTGACCTAAAACAGACCTGAGAGCTGGGTGCTTAGGAAAAAATCTTGGCAGGATGGTTTAGGAAGGAGACTGTATTAACTCCATGGGCTTTTTCCAGAATGTTGTTTGTTTCTCTGGACTTCCTCACTCCAGTCGGAAGGCTCGCTTTTGTGAAGCCCAGGGCTGGATCAATATATTATGGGAGAATAATCCTAGATACAGAAACCAAAGGCAAAGAATCCATAGTCCGGAGTAAATCTTTGAGTTGGGATGGAGCAGAGCGTGACTAGCAGCTGTTCAGCTACCCCGAGGCTCTCCACCTCCCAGGTGGTCCATTCTGTTTCTTGTGATTTGTCAACCGAGTACAGACCTGCGTTCATTCCCAGAATACTTAACAAAAGCACCTGCTTGGCGCTCTTCTTGGCACCAGGGAAGCAGAGATGAGCAAGGCCTTCAAAACCTCTACCCCACAGAGCGCTCACATTTTAGGAGGGGGGAGGCCAGGCACAAAACCAGTAAACGAATGGCTATGCAGCATAACTTCAGGGACTAAATGCTTCTTGAAGACAAATAGAGCAGGTTAAGCGGCTGGAGAGTGATGGAGGGAGCTTGGTTAGATCATGTGGGTGGGGAAGGCTGCTCTGAGAGTGATGTTTGAGCAGAGGCCTGAGAAATGAAGAATAGAGCCAGGTCCTGATCCGAGGGCAGGGACATCCATGGACCCTGAGGGAGGAAAACCAAGAGGGCTGGTGGCGGTGGGACCATAGCCGGCGTGGGCCATTGCAGGTCACCAGCAGGCAGGAGGCAGTGGGGGTGATGCTACTAGAGACTTTCACCTCTCTGCCCAGGAAGGTAAGGGAAGTGTGTTGGGAGAGCAGAGTTCTCCGGTGAATTACCTCTTTTTGGTTGTCGTTCAGTCGCTAAGTTGTGTCCAACTCTTTGCAACCCCATGGACTGCAGCACACCAGGTTTCCCTGTCCTTCACTATCTCCCGGAGTTTGCTCCAACTCGTGTCCATTGAGTCGGTGATGCCATCCAACCATCTCATCCTCTCTCATCCCCTTCTCCTCCTGCCCTCAATCTTTCCCAGCATCAGGGTCCTTTTGATTGCTGCAATCTAAATACAGGCAGATGCCTAGGTGTGGCTTCCAGTCTTTACAGGAATTTGCTTTCTGGTGCAAAGGAAGGAACTGAACTCGGACAACCTTGTTTGGAGAAAGCCGTTTGAAAGCTGCTGGAATACAAAACCGCTCCTTTCTGTCCTCAGGACCCTGGTGCTGCCCACCGCTTTGTAGGCGCTTGCCCTGAGGTAACAGAGGACTTTGGGTCTAATTGGCCTATTGTATGGCCCCTCTGACCATTGCCTGGAAAACCCCTCGGCTCTGTCTAGTTAATGGTGGCTCCAGTGCTAATAAATCCTTTGAAATCTTCTGCCGTGGTTGGGTTTTCATGACGCATTTGCATGTCAAGATCATTTGGGTTTCGGAGTTTCGGTCTCCTGCTGTTCCTAATGTCATAAACGAATGGTAATAACCCGGGAGGGGATTATGTTCCGGGGTTGCAAGTAGATGAGCTTTAAAAACATCCATCTTATTTGCGGGCAAATACGGCTAATGACAGGCTGGGGAAAACAAAATAATTCAAAATCTGCAGTGAGTGCTTGGTTATTTTCAAAGGGCCTGCTTTTTAATGAAGTGCAGTAGAGAATGAAGGACAAGTGGGGAGAAGTAGTCTCAGCATTTCAGGAGTTTCTTGGGGGTTAAGGAGGCTTTTCAAAAATAAAAATAAACGCAGGTTATCTGAGGCAAGGGAGCCATGTTAGAGGCTCACCTCCCCCTTGTGGGGCTGGGGCTGGATCACAGGGCCTTGCAGCTCCGTGATTCATGGAGGAAAGCAAACCTCTACCACAGGGGTTCTCCCTCAGTGGAGATTTTGCCCCAGCGGACACTTGGCAATGTCTGGACACATTTCTGGTTTCACTGGTGGTGCTGGAGGCACCTAGTGAGTAGCTGCCAGTACGTGTATGGGTGCTAGTTGCTCAGTCGTGTCTGACTCTTTGTGACCCCATGGACTATAGCCTGCCAGACTCCTCTGTCCATGGAATTCTCCAGGAAAGAATACTGGAGTGGGTAGCCATTCCCTTCTCCAGAGGATCTTAGCAACCCAGGGATTGAACCTGGGCCTCCCACATTGCAGGCAGATTCTTTACTGTCTGAGCCCCCAGAGATGCTGCTAAATACCCGACGATGCCCAGGACAGCCCCGCAAAGAAGGATTATCCTGCTCATGTGTCCAAGTGCTGAGACTGAGCACATATCTTTCTGCCTGCAGCACCCTCTTCTGTCCTGTCCAACCCCCAGCTATGAAGTGGCTCTGCCGCCCTTTCCTGGGAGTTACTTTGTCTCCCAGTGAAGGCCTGGAAGGGGCTTAGAAATGATCTAATATGAATCTAAGCTTGACAGGTAGTGCCTCAAGGACTTCAGACAGATTGAGTGACTTTCCTAAGTTCACACAATTTGTAACAGAGGTGGGATTAATGAACAGGAAAAATTCCCGTTCCTCCTTCAGGAGTTTTTGCGGAAGGAGTTTTTACAGGTTTTTAATATTCTCCTCTTGGATCAGCACTTTTCTCATTCTTATGGTAACTGTTTGCTGAGTGTGTGCTATGTTCCTGGCACTCTGCAACCATCTGTCACCTGAGTGGCAGGAAGCCTGCCTAAAATGGGCAATGCAACCCTGATGAGAGGATTATAGTCTTGAGAACTTGCTGGGAGGGTTTATGCTGGGCAAGGACTATACTAAATCCTTCAATAGATTTTATATCTCATTAAATTCCCCACATAACCCTGCAGGCAGGTACTACTATTATCCTGCTTTCATAGGTGATGAACTAAGACTGGGGTCACTTAGAAGGTTTTAGGGCCAGGAATTTGAGTCTAATTCTATTGAACTCCAGAGCTAGAACCCCCAGCCTCTGAGCTCTCCTCTTTTTGTACATGGTGATGAAAGATTAAGTTGTTACTAGTCAGGAGGTCTTCCCTCCACTTACCAGTGGCTCAGCAGTAAAGAATCCACCTGCAATGCAGGATATGCAGGAGATGCAGGTTCAGTCCCTGGGTCAGGAATATCTCCTGGAGGAAGGCATGGCAGGCCACTCCAGTATTCTCACCTGGAGAATCCCGTGGACAGAGGAGCCTAGAGGGCTATAATCCATAGGATCACAAAGAGTCGGACACAACTGAAGCGACATAGCACCCATGCATAGTCAAGAGACTATTGTTTTAGATTATATTTTAAGAGTTTTAATCAAAACTTTAGGAGAAGAAATGTAGATACATTTTTCTGGATTATATCACCCAGGCCATCAGTGGCGGTCTTGCTCATTCCTTGCTTGCTGTTGTCTTTGGACTTTCCAGGCATATGGGTATTTCCATTTAACTTCCATCAATACTGATTTTTGTGAGCATTTACTGTGTTAGGGAGGTGGCTAAATAGTGGGGATTCAGTGAGCAAAATACTTGTCTTAGTTTGGGTTCCCCCCAAAGCCAACCCTCAGACAAGGATTTGGGTTCAGGAAGTTTATTTAGGTGCAGAAATCGTGGTGGGGAGAGGGAAGATGCGGGAGGAAGGAAGGAGAGCTGACAAAGGGTGTGCAATGTGGTCATTGCCGTGACAGTGGGGCCTCAGTCCCTCCGTAGGTCTCGAAGAGACTGAGCAGAAGACCCTGCAGAATGGCCGAGTGAATGCTGGGTTCTTTATCCACCGACCTCCACTCCACTCTCATTCCTTCATAAACACCCTGGCGCTTCCCTCAGGCAGGGATACAGAAGAACTCCAGGGCAAGTTTGGGACTGTGTGCGTGGCTTCCCTGTTGGTTCAGATGGTAAAGAATCTGCCTGTGATAGGGGAGACCCGAATTCGATCCCTGAGTCTGAAAGATCCCCTGGAGAAGGGAATGGCTACTCACCCCAGTATTCTTACCTGGAAAATCCCATGGACAGAGGAGCCTGGTGGGCTGTAGTCCGTAGGGTCTCAAAGAGTCAGACATGGTGGAGAGACGAACCCTTTCACTTTCAAATGATCTCCAGGGAGGATGGGCCAGGGGCTGTGATCACAACATCTGCTCCAGTATAATTCCTGCCCTCAGGAACTCACCCTGCTCTTGGTAGGGGAGTTAGAATTCACCAAACAACAGGACAATGGGAAGATGAACACAATGAATGGAGGATGGGAAAAAAGAGTTGATGACTCCATTGTGGGAAATCAGGGAAGGCTTCCCAGAGGAGGTGACATTGAAGGGCTGAGAGCATATTAAATATAGATCCCTATCACCAGCATCTTCCTTATTCTCATAGCCATGGAAATGCCATGTTCAGAGTTGCCTGGCCTTTGTTGTTTGAATTCTCCTTCTTTCTGCACCCTGTCATTCCAGGAGGCTCTTGTGGTCAGCATCAGGACCATGGGCCTGGCCCAGCAGTGGGTGGAGCCTATAAACCATTGTCTTGAAGCTGTGTAGCAAAGAAGCCGGGGCCAGCCCCGCTGCCCTCCATGTCCACTAGAGTTGGCCCTTCTTTGCAGTTGTTACTGGTGGGAAATCTTGGACGAGTCACCTCCCTGGCTGAACCTACCTTTCCTGATGGCCATCCAGAAGGCATGAATCCATGGCCTTCACTAATACTTCTCAGTGCAGAATTTGAGTAGGAAAAAGCTTGCATATAGTTCACGTGGAGAGCTTGTTAAAACATGGATACCTGGGCCCTACCCCTGGAGGCTCTGGTTCCACAGTTATGGGGTCAGGTCAGAGATTTTACATTTGACATTTGACAGTCTCCTCCTTTGCTGATGCTGCTAGTCTGCAGTCCATACTTGGAGTAGCCAAGTTCTAAGACCTCTCATCCAACTTTCTCTTGGCCTATTTCACCTAGATCAGGGTTTCTCAGTGCTTGCACTCTTATTTGACATTTAGGACCAGATAATTCTTTGTTGTGGGGGCTGCCTTGTGCACTGTAGGATGTTTAGCAGCATCCCTGGTCTGTAGCCACTGGATACCAGCAGCATTTCTCAGTGAGTAAGTGTTAGTCTTTCAGTCATGTTTGACCCTTTGCAACCCCATAGACTGTAGCCTACCAGGCTTCTTTGTCTATGGAATTCTCCAGGCAATACTGGGGTGGGTTGCTACTTACTCCTCCAGGGGATCTTCCCCCCCGCCTCCCTACACCAAAGGAATCAAACCCAGGTCTCCTGCATTGCAGGAGGATTCTTTACCATCTGAGCCACCAGAGAAGTTCAGCATTTCTCAGTAGTAACAACCAGAAATGTCTTCAAACATTACCAAATGACCTCTGGAGGCAAAAATCTCCCCAGCTGGAGAACCACTGATGAAAATGCTCTTAAACACTGCCTCTCACTTCAGTGTACATATGAATTACTTGATCTTACTGAAATGCAGATTCTAATTTAGTGGACTTCCCTGTAGCTCAAATGGTAAAGAATCTGCCTGCAGTGCAGGATACCAGGGTTCGACCTAATTCAGTAGGTCTGGGGAGAAGCCTGAGAGTCACGAATTCTGTTGAGCTCCTGGGTAATGCTGATACTTCCAGTTGAGGACCACACTTGGAGTAGCAGCGGTCCACATTCCAGTGAGGGAAGAGCTTTAGTTGAACCCGAAGGCTCGAAGGTGTTCCTGCAATTGCTCGTGATTGGCCAGTCTCTTTCAGTCCCTCTTATTTACCCAGGTTGATGAAAGCTGCGGCTGCTGCCTTCCCCTCCCCCACCAACCCCTCCTACAGCCCAGGGGTCTCCTGTCCTTCTTGTCAGGGAGGAATTAGCCTTCATCTTGGAGTGATAGCAGATTTGAGCTTGCCTTTGTTGCGTACAAGGGTCTTGCTAAGGCCCTCTCAGTCCTCAAAGGGTCCACTTTGCCCTTTTGAGGTTTATTTTGGCTCTGCAGGGTCTTCATTGCAGTGCATAGGCTTAATTGCCCCGCAGAATATGGGATCTTAGTTCCCTGACCAGGGATCAAACCCAAACCCCCTGCATTTGAAGGTGGATTATTAATTGTTGGACCACTGGGGAAGTCCCCAGTCTTTTATTTATTTTTTTTTAACTTGAGTTTCAGAGGGGGAAAATAGGAGGGAGCCTGCTTTATGGAAGGTAAGAAGCTTTGGTGTGCCAGCCTTCAATTTTAGAAGGTTCAGAGGAGATAGTGTCTGGGGACTGGGGCTTAAGTCATGGTTCTCAGAACCAAAGAAGAAGCTGCAATCATGGAGCAGGGAAGGCCTAAGGCAGGTGGGGCTGGGAGGAAGGGGGAGCCGCCCCTTCACATAGCATTGAACCTAGGAATTACTCTGGTAATGAGCCCTTTGTAGACATCGAGAGATGCTGTCACCTTGCCCATTGTTATATTTAGCCATTGTCTATTTCTTATTGTTGGTAGCAGGAAGAATTTTTAGGAGACCTTTTCTCCACACTTTACTGAGAAAGTTTGAGATAGCGTGGGGGAAGAAAAGTGGCTGTTGCACCGAGAAAGTCACCCAAAAAAGCCACCCAAGGGTGGGAGAAGGAGAAGGGCAGCTGGGAACTGCCATGCTTGTCTCTAAATAGGGGTGACTGGGATCCCCACATCTCAAGTGTCCCGAGCAGCTCCCTTACCTGTGGCAGCTGGTTCTCTGAGGACAGGAATGTGCTCCCTTCAGTACAGTCTGTTTTAGCATTGGGAGTTAGGGATCTCCCCACACATGTGTCCATGTTTCTATGGGAGAATGCATCCCAAGCTTTAAAAGTGCAAGCTGCTACACTGGGGACTCCCTCCAGCTGAGCTTGGCATGTTGTATTAGACGAGTTGGTTGGTTGGTTTAGTCGCTCAGTCATGTCTGACTCTTGCGAGCCCATAGACTGTAGCCCAGCAGTCTCCTCTGTCCACCGGATTTCCTAGGCAAGAATACTGGAGTGGGCTGCCATTTCCTTCTCCAGGAGATCTTCCTGACACAGGGATTGAACCTGGGTCTCTTGCATTACAGGCGGTCTCCTGTATTACAGTGGATTCTTTACCAACTGAGCCACTGGAGGAGCCCTGTGTTAGGTGATACTTACCCAGACAGTAGGATGTGACACTTGGGTTTCCAGCAGGAAGGCTGTGTGCATCAGGCTTATTGTGGAAGGACTTGTGTGGGATAGAGAGAAGGGAGATTAGTTAGTGCTATGGACTGAGCCCCTAATCCATATTGTGATGCTATTCAAGATGGGGCCTTGGGAAGGTAATTAGATCATGAGGGTGCAGCCCTCAGGATGGGATTAGTGCCCTTAAAAGACAGAAGAGAGCTAGCTTGCTTTCTTCCCCCTGCTGCTACGTGAAAACATAACCAGGAAGAGAATCCTCACCAGGACCCAAATGGGCTGGCCTCTTGACCTTGAAATTCCCAGCCTCCAGAACTGTGAGAAATAAATTTCTGTTGTTGAAGCCACCCAGTCTGTGATATTCTGCTCCAGCAGCCCAAGCGGACTAAAACAGTCAAGAAGATGGCTCAGACCAGCAGGCTTTCAGTTTCTCTCTGTGAAATGACAGGCGCTGCTCGGTGCTGGAGCCTCTATCAGTTTAGTGAGAAATGGGAAAAACAGACCCAGGCAGTGAGTTTTTCTTAAAGCTAAACATCTTCATTTTAAAAATAGAGCTCTATGCTCTTCTGTTTACTTTTTGTGTGTGCTAAGTTGCTTCAGTTGTGTCTGACTCTTTGTGACCCCGTGGACTGTAGCCCACCAAGCTCCTCTGTCCATGGAATTCTCCAGGCAAGAATACTAGAGTCGGTTGCCATTCCCTTCTCCAGGGGATCTCCCCGACCCAGGGATTGAACCTGTGTCTCTTACGTCTCCTATATTGGCAGGTGGGTTCTTTACCACTAGTGCCACCTGGCTATAAGATTCTATTTTATACCCAGATTCTATTTACTTTAGAAGAGGTTAAACTGTCTTGCTATGAATTAAATTATGCTATTTCTCAATGATATTTAGTTTCTTTGTTAGCCAAAAGAAGTTAGAAATACTTTAGTTCCAAAAATAATTTGTAAGATTTTTACTGGCCTGTGAAATCCAGATGTCTACAAGCCACTGGATCAGGCAGTTATACAAGCAAAGGGAAGAGATGATAGCAGTCTGGACGAGGGTGGCGACTATGGGACTATGGGAGGGGGAGGGGATGGAGGAAGAATGCAAAGAACTTTGTGACTGGCTGGATGCATTGAATGAGGGCAACTTAGAGAGTAATGATGGGACCTTTTAAAGAAATACGAAGTTGGAGAGGGAATGAGTCTGGGGATGGATGAAACATTGAAGAATCATCATCATAAAACTTTAATGGCTACAATTTGTTGAGGGTGCATACTGTGAGCTTTATTTCCATTATTTCATTTAATCAATGCAGCAGTCCTTTGAGGTTGGTACTATTGTGGCCTCAATATGATGAAGGAGGGTGGAGAGAGAGGTCAAGTGACACTCTCTTCCATCATAGCTGAGAGGTGTGGAGGATTCAAAGTTGGGACTTCGGGAGTCTAAAGTACCAAGAAGGTACCAAATCACCATTCTGTACTGTACCACTGTCTGTGTGAGACCCTCCATTTGTGTGAGGCCCATCAGGGAGAATCTCCTTACTTGTGATGATGATTTCATAGATATATGGCGGTTGGTTTTAGTCACTAAGTCATGTCCAACTCTTGCGACCCCGTGGACTGTTGCCTGCCAGACCCCTCTGTCCATGGGATTCTCCAGACAAGGGTACTGGAGTAAGTTAAAAGTAATCATTAAAAAATTATATGCTTTAAGTACGTGTCGTTTGTTGTGTATCAGTTATACCTCGAAGGTCTTTATAAAAACACATGGGAAAGATAGTGAACAGGCATTCACCCCGAGCCTGAGTGTATTGGTCTGCAGGTTGGGTTCCCTGGGAGAGTAACAGCATGGAGGAATTTCCTGCAGGGGATCTCGCACGATCGGACACTCTGATGGTAGGGTAGGAAGTGGACTGGCCAAGGGAGAAGCTGGGCTGCAATGCAGGTTCAGCCAAGGATGTGGGCAGCTCCCACGAGCTCTGGAGGAGCAGGGTCGTTAGAAGTTGTCCTGAGCTGTGATCAAGGAGCCAGGCCCGGATGCCCCACACTGGAAGCAGCTGCTGAGGGCAAGTCCCTGAGAGCCGAGGGCCATGTGCTGATGACACCGCTCCCAGCTGGAGCTTCAACGCTGCATCACAGCGCTCCCTATAGTCTGTGCCTTAATCTTGGTTTTGCTTTTCAATTATGTCAAAGGGAGAATTAGCTAGAGGGTTCTGCATTATTAGGTAACTCTTCTTGTTTATTTATTTTTTTTTAAGACATTGATGGTGTTCAAAAAACTTTAGTCCTGCCAGACTGTTTGAGGGTCAGAGAAATGGGTGAGATGGTGGTCTCTGGCTATAAAGCCCCCTCTATCAGACTAACCAAGAAGGGCTCTCCTGTCTTGTGTGGGAGTCATAATGACCCAAGTTGTCTTCCTATTAAGAAGACTTTACAGGTGCTTCTTACTTCCCTTGCCCTTGACTGAAGTATACATGCCAGATTGGCACAGATTCCCAAGTTTTCTTGTGGAAAGCAAAACATCATTTTTTGCAAAGCAGCTTATGCTTAAAGACATTTCCAGTAGTTTATGCTTTCAAAAGTCTCCCTCTCAAAAGCGGAGGATTTTCAAAAGTAGGTTTTAGGCAGCTGCTCTTTCATCTTGAGAGATGCTGTCTCTGAGAAGGACACTGAGATTCGTCACGTGTGCCTTGGGGGGTATTGTGATCTGATAAGATACTCGTCACTGTATCGCGTGGTAGAGCATTATGTTGGATTGGATGGTATTTTTTGTAGCTAGTGCTTAGGCAGTGCCTACTATGTGCCAGGCATTGTCCCCATGTCTGTAAATACAAGCTTATTTAGTTTACTCTGTGGCGTCCCTATAAAATAGGGCTTCCCAGGTGTTTCAGTGGTGAAGAATCTACCTGCCAATGCGGGAGACATGAGACTAGGGTTTGATATCTGGGTCAGGAAAATCCCTTGGAGGAGGAAATGGCAACTCACTCCAGCATTCTTGCCTGAAAAATCCCATGGACAGAGGAGCCCGGTGTGAATTACAGTCAATGCGGTTGCAATGAGTTGAACACAACTGAGCACACATGCATGAAAAAGAAATCCCTACGAGATAGAATCTTTTCATTGTTGAGAAAGAGGCTTCGCCAATGGCTCAGAGGTAAAGAACCTACCTGCCAATGCAGGAGATGTAGGTTCAATCCCTGAGTTGGGAAGATCCCCTGGAGAAGGAACTGGCAACCCACTCCAATATTCTTGCCTTGGAAGCCCCATGGGCAGAGGAGCCTAATAGGCTATAGCAAAAGAATCGGACATGACTTAGTAACTAAACGAAAACAGCAAATGAGAAAGCAGTTATTTCTGACCTCCAACTAATGGGCTGAAATTTTGTGTATTTATGGCTGCCTAATCCATTTTTAGGGCTTCCCAGGTGGCACTAGTGGTAAAGAACTTGCCGTCCAATGCAGAAGACTTAAGAGATGTGGGCTCGATCCCTGAGTCAGGAAGATCCCCTGGAGGAGGGCATGGCAACCAGTATTCTCACCTGGAAACTCCCTGGACAGAGGAGCCTGGCAGGCTACAGTTCATAGGGTCTCAGAGAGTCGGACATGACTGAAGCAACACACCCAATCCATTTTTAATCTACTTCCTTTCAGGAGCAAATATCAGATTTTTGAAGTTTCTTCTTTTTATTAAGTCTCTCAGATCTCACAGTACTGAGACTGTACCAACCATGGATTGTCAATCCACCTTCAAGAGCTCTGTGGAATACCTTAACTTATATAAAAGCACAAGATATGTAGAATTTGATCAAATCCTCAAATATTAGCATCCCCCAAATGTTCAGCTCTACAGGTTTTAAATGTGTGTTCCATAGCATTTTGCTTAGATGTCAGACGGGGTGTGCTTTACATCTATGACACGCTTTGTATTCACAAAATGATTGAGAAAACTTGCCAATCCCCATTCATTCATTCATTCATTCACTGTTGAAGTAGATGTCATGGAAAAGCCAAGTGGAGGGTGTTGAGGCAGTCTGAACTTGAGTTGGAAAAGAATTTCCAGACACAGGGCATTTCAGAAGGGAATGAGTTTATTAAGAACAAAGAGCAGAGATAATGCGGGCACTGCGAGTACAACAGGCCAACAACTCCTGCCAGGCCAGGGAAAGCTGACAGTCTTTGTGGGTTAATAGCCAATTGTTACAGCCTCAAGACAAAGAAGGAGAAGGCAATGGCACCCCACTCCAGTACTCTTGCCTGGAAAATCCCATGGACGGAGGAGCCTGGTAGGCTACAGTCCATGGGGTCGCTTGGGGTCGCTTAGAGTCGGACACGACTGAGCGACTTCACTTTCACTTTTCCCTTTCATGCACTGGAGAAGGAAATGGCAATCCACTCCAGTGTTCTTGCCTGGAGAATCCCAGGGACGATGGAGCCTGGTGGGCTGCCGTCTATGGGGTCGCACAGAGTCGGACACGACTGAAGCGACTTAGCAGCAGCAGCAGCAAGACAAAGAAAATTCCTGCTGGATGGTTAGCATTAGGTTAGCATTAGGTGACCGGTTAAGGTGCTTTATGGTGTTTGCTGGAGTGGGTATCTTTGCCTAATTTGAAGTCAGGAAGCTTATTAGTGATGATCAGGGGTATTTGTCAACAAAATCAGGGGCTTTTTGGTTACGAAGGAGCTCCATTAGCTTCAGAGGTGTCCTTGGTTCTGGGCTCTGCTTGTGTGGTCTTGGTGGAAGGCTCGCACCTGTGGCTTTGGGACAGAGCTCAACAGAGGATGTGTCTGGAGAGGAAAAGACCCTTTGCTGGTTGCCTGACATCAGCATTTGCCTGGAGCCTGGGCGCAAGTCTGACGGTAACTCTAGCTTCCCTTCACAGCAAAGGCTCTTGTCAGATGGAAGCAGTAGAGCAGGTGTTGAAAATGGGCAAACTTTGGCTTTGCAGACAATGCCACAGAAAGGCTTCCACCCATCCATCCACTGGGGAAGTTAAACAGAAGAGTGCTGGGTCCAAATACAAACTCTGAGGCTGACTGCAAGTGGGCGGTAGAGTGGGCTGACTGTGAACTCAGCTTCCTGAGGATTGGGAGGAACTGTGCACTTGAAAACCAATTTTTTTTTTTTAAACTATTCCCCCTTTGTGTCAGCCTCAGGAAGACACATCTTCCCATACTGCCTGGAACTGACCTCCCCGCTGGTCCCGTTTCTGTGACCAGACCCCAGTGTGAATACACATGGGTGGGGAGGAGCGACCCTGTCACTCTGCAGCCTGAGGCTGCCAGGCTTCTCTTCTGGACCTGCGAGCTTAATGTCTCGGCTGCTCTTTGGAAACGCTGTGGGCTTGTCCTTGAAATCCCTGCCTAGGCGCCAGGCCCGGCTGGTTTGTAAATACCTCCTGTTGTGGGTGCAGGCAGCCTGTTCTTGTCCGGCAGTCTGTCTCCTGCAGTTCACAGAGATGCACCGTAGCAACTGGCCTGTGCTTCTGTAGCCAGCCTTGGCTTCTCTGGCTATAGCTGATATCAGGCCGCCTCTGAGCTCCTTCCCGGGATTTCCCCAGTCTTCTTGCCCTCAAGGTCAACACCTGCAAAATAATTACCACTCTACAAGTAAATGGTTTTGCTTTTTCCATGAATGGAGCTGATTGCCACATTATCACTAAATGCTTCTGAATATGGAGCACTTGTGTGGAAAATTACTTGTTTCCTTCCTTTAACATGTGATAAACATTAAAGGTTTAAGACTGTGGGTTTATTGATACCTATAACATCTGTTTATTTTTAATGAGCTTTTTATTCTGGAATAATTTTAGACAAACAGAAACATTGCCAAGATAGTAAGGGTTCCTGTATACCCTTCATCCTGGTTCCCCCTTTGTTAACACCTTACATGACGTGGGCTATTAGTCAGAACCAAGAAGCCGACATGGCACATTTCTGTTAACTAAACCTCACACTTGATTCACATTTCACTAATGTCCTGTATCTATTCCAGGAGCCTATCCAATACGTTTAGTAACACCTTTAACATCGCAGTATGTCAGGGCATTAAAAAAGCAAAACAGAGTGAATTGCATTGATTACGGGGTCCTCTTATGGGAAATATAGTGTTCCTCTCTAATCACAGCTAAAACTTGACTGTCATGTGTCATCTTTAATCGTGAACAGCAGATGGTATCGACTTATTTCACATCGTAGTGATCAGAGATTCCCCACAAGACTCATGGTTCTGCTTGGATTTGTATCCAGGGACCTCACTTTATTAGTTTTATGACCTCAAGAAACTAAAACTGAACTGTGTGTTCCTCATATCATATATATATATCATGCATATATTTTATATGTATATATAATATATGTTGTTGTTGTTCAGTTGCTCAGTCATGGACATCGGGGTGATGTCTGTGCCTTCGTTTGCCACCATAGTGTGGAATAGTAGAATTTGCCCAGCATTCTTCAGTCACTAAGTCACATCCGACTCTGCAACCCCATAGACTGCAGCACGCCAGGCTTCCACGTCCTTCACTATCTTTCAGAGTTTGCTCAGACTCGTGTTCATTGAGTCAGTGATGCCATCCAACCATCTCATCCTCTATCATCCCCATCTCCTCCTGTCTTCACTCTTTCCCTGCATCAGAGTCTTTTCCGATGAGTTGGCTCTTGGCATGAGGTGGCCAAAGTATTAGAGCTTCAGCTTTAGCATCAGTCCTTCCAGTGAGTATTCAGGACTGATTTCCTTTAGGATTGACTGGTTTGATCTCCTTGCAGTCCAAGGAACTCTCAAGAGTCTTCTCCATCACCACAGTTTGAAGGCATCAATTCTTCAGCTCTCAGCCTTCTGTTGTAATATATGTAAAATGTTCTATATAATGTATACGTAACATATATCTGTATCTATCTGCCTATCAAAGCTTGCCTTTCCCACCATATCATATTACAAAATGCTATGTGGGAAGTTTTCAAAACTATAAAACTCTTTTCAAAAGTTAGTCCTTATAATAAAAAGTTCACCTTAAGAAATGTTTGATTAGAAATTCTTTTGAAATATTTAGAAGCTAATTTTTAAACATCTGTTTGAATCAAGGAGTATGTATTTTTTTCAGTTCTCTTTTCTGGATGATTTTGACTTCATTAAACTTTGAATCCTTGTTTTCTGACCATGGAACAGTATGGCCAAGCTTGAGTAATTTGGTGTTTGGAAAACTCTCTCTTCCTATAATGTCAGCTTGTGGCTGTTCCCTGTTGTTCTCAAGGCATGCGATGTTTTTGGTGAATATAGAAACTCCATTTCACAAACCCAGCTCCCCTGAGCTGCAGTTCAGGTCCCAAGAAGGCAATGGTACATTTACAAGAAAGAATGCTGGAAAGGTGCTTACTCCAACTAAGTCTATTGGAGTGGCATAGTTTAGATTCTTTCACCAGGGGCAGAAAATGCAGAGTATAGGATGAAAAGAAGGATATAATCTTTTTGGAACACCACATGTCTTCTTCTCCCTAAGACCCACAGAGATAATTATATGATTGGAAAATTAGACCCAACAAGGAAGTTGAAAGGAACCGGGACTGGTTAAACCAGAGGAGGGAAGAGTCAGAGGTAGGAGTGATGGGCCAAAGCAGCTGTTCCACATTTCCTGTAGGACCAAGGAGGAGGAGGGCGGGGAAAGCTAGCCTGGCTTAGCCAGAGGGTGTAGGTTAGCTTTGGCAATGAGAGGGGTCAGTGCTTGAATGGGATATTTTGATGACTGTGGTCACTTAAGTTTGAGTATTTAAGGCCAATGCAAATAAATTTATGTCTGCCAAAGTACTATATTCATAGGCAGGGCCCCAGGAGGTCTCAGTGCCTTAGTGATAGCCTTGGCTTTCCTGCAGCCCCATTTCCTATCAGTTCAATTCTGAAATTTCAGTTCAGTCGCTCGGTCGTGTCCGACTCTGTGACCCCATAACTGCAAGCACGCCAGGCTTCCTTGTCCATCACCAACTCCAAGAGCTTACTCAAACTCATGTCCATCGAGTCAGTGATGCCATCCAAACATCTCATCCTCTGTCATCCCCTTCTCCCGCCTTCAGTCTTTTCCAGCATCAGGGTCTTTTCCAATGAGTCAGTTCTTCTCATTAGGTGGCCAAAGTATTGGAGTTTTGGCTTCAGCATCAGTCCTTCCAATGAACACTCAGGACTGATCTCCTTTAGGATGGACTGGTTGGATCTTCTTGCAGTCCAAGGGACTCTCAAGAGTCTTCTCTAACACCACATTTCAAAAGCATCCATTCTTCGGCACTCAGCTTTCTTTATAGTCCAACTCTCACATCCATTCATGACTACTGGAAAAACCATAGCTTTGACTAGATGGACCTTTGTCAGCAAAGTAATGTCTCTGCTTTTTAATATGCTGTCTAGGTTGGTCATAGCTTTTCTTCCAAGGAGCAAGCGTCTTTTAATTTCATGGCTGCAGTTACCATCTGAAGTGATTTTGGAGCCCCAAAATATAAAGTCTCTCAATGTTTCCATTGTTTCCCCATCTATTTGACATGAACTAATGGGACCGGATGCCGTGATCTTAGTTTCCTATAAAGGTGTTCAATTGGGAGAGGTGTAATGGTACACTCTCACTTCCTGTTGAAAGCAAGGCTTTGTTTCAACAAATAAGCCTAGTACTAACTAACACTACTAACTTTGTATTTAAATAAAGTATGTAATGGTAACGAAATGTAAAAATAAGGACTAATTTGGGTGCCTTCCTTTTCCCTTCAAAATTCTCAATAAGCATTTAATTGAATTCTGTTTTTTTTTTCTTCTCCATGGTTAAATAGAACTAGCGCAATCTTAATTTTACGGCCCTGTGTGTACACAGCTCAGATATTTTGGGATTTCAGAGCAGCTAAGCCTCAAAGGCACCACAGGTAAATTTCACACAGGCCAAGAACTCCATATCCACCACAAGCTGCCTGATTCCTTTGCATACTCTGCTCCTGCCTTTCCCCACCTCCCATCCCTCGTCCATGAGCCAAAGGAGAGAGACCCCTTGTCCTGATTTTGCGTGAGTATGCGGCTTGCTGCGGGAGATCCATGATATTCTCCCATTCTCCAATCAGATGGGAGTCCTTAATCTTCCTTCAGACCTGACCTATGCTCTGACTGTATCTCTTGGAGGTGATCTCCTGCCTGACCCCTGCCATCTGGTGTTTGCCAGCAATTTGCATCAACCCTTAAGTTTTGCTCATTAAACACCCTCTTTGGCAGCTCTATAGCTCCCCTGCAACTTTTACAGCTTGGCTTTGGGTACAGCCTGCTTCCAACAGAGCCTGAAGGTACAAAACTCGTTAGATCAGAATGCTAAAAAAAAAAAAAAAAAAAAGACTCAGAAAAGAAGGTCATAAGATTTTCATGGAGATTTAAATAGATTTGTCTACAGTTTTAGAGGGTAGGCTGCGGAACCATATTCTTTGAAGTTTTGTTTTGTTTTTTTCCTAATTATACTTGTTAGGTTGCTTTTTAAAAAATATACACAGAAGTATAAAGAAAACAAAAAGATGACTGATAATTTCACTGTTCAGATAATCTCTTTTGGTGGTTTTTTAATGGAAAATCTGTACATGCTTAAAATTCAAACAGTGCAGAATGATAAACTGAAACTGAAAGCCTTTATACTTAAACATATACATATTTACACAGAAGGGTAATAAAACACAGAGGTTCTGTACTTGGTTGAATGTGTCTCAGAGATGGTTCGAGGTCAGCACACAAAGGTTTCCTTCACCTTTTGTATTATCTGCAAAGTAGTCCATTGTACAGACTTATAATCTTTTATTTAACCAGTCCTTTGTTGAGACACACAGCTTGTTTTTAATTTTTTACTGCAATAAAGAATCCTTATACACACAATTTCTTCCATGTGTATCTGTTGGATAGATTAATAAAGATAGGATTACTGGAACAAAGAAAACATGCTTTTTTTTTTTTTTAAATGAAGGGAGGTTTTTGGATCCTCAACTTCTTTTTTTTTTAAATTATCTATCTATTTATTTTTGCCTGCTCTAGGTCTTCCTTGCTGCACACGGGCTTTCTCTTGTTGCCATGAGCCGGGGCTACTCTCTAGTTGCGGTGTGAGGGCTTCTCATTGTGGTGGCTTTTCTTGTTGTGGAGCCCAGGCTCTAGGGGTGCAGGCTTCAGTAGATGTGACACACCAGCTCAGTTGACCCATAGCATGTGGAATCTTCCCGGAGCAGGAGCAGGGATTGAACCTGTGTCCCCTGCATTGGCAGGTGGATTCTTAACCTCTGGACCACCAGGGAAGTCTGAAAACATGCATTTTGAATTTGGTAATATAGTGCCATATTGTCCCTAAGAAAGGTTGCACGAATTTACCCTCCCAACAAGAGTACAGAGGGGCCACTTTCCATGTAGGCTTATCGATATTTAAAAAAATTTTTTCACCCATTTGGAAATTGTTTTGCCTTGAGTTTGAATTTGAAATTCATTTGGGTTTTTCTTCCCCAAATGCAAGGTCAATAACACTGGTTATCAAACACTGTCTGTCCCCCATAGATCTGAAATGTTGTGCTCACTGTGTCTTATGCTGATGATGTGCAACTATACATCTCCACCATTGAGCTCCTTCCTTGTGTATCAGCCACCTGCCTACTGCCAACTCTTGTTGGATGTCTGATAGGTGTGTCAAAGGAGACAGATGATAATAGAGTCTGTGATTTACTGCCATCACTGCCAAACCTGCTTCTGCTCATCTGCTCTTTTTCAGTAGTGGCAACATCCTCCCTCCACCTGGTGACTCAGACCAGAGAGCCAGCGTACGTAATCCTTGGTTCCTTGCCTTTTTCTCCTCCTTCACTTCTAACCCATCTGAAGACTGGCACTAGGTAAATATCGTGTCCCAAATCAGACCACTTGTTAACGTGTCCACCACTTTAATTTAGTTTATGCCAACATCGCCTCTTGGGTAGACCATTGCTGGGGAAAACTGAAATTGCATTTCCATTTCCATTCTTGTCTTTGGAGAGTCTTCTCTACACAGTGGCCAGAGTAATTTTTTAAAAATTGCTAATCAGATCATATCTGCAGACTAAATCCCTCTAATGGCTTTGCATCTCAATTATACTAAAATCCAGCCTCCTCACCAGCCCCAGCAAGATTTATGGAATCTGGCCCCTGCTTGTCTTCCTGGCCTCTACTCCTGTCATCTGTGATCTTCTTTCTGTCTGTTTAACACTTGAAACTCATTCCCACCTTACAGTGTATGCTTTTACTCTCCTCTTTGCCTGGAATGGGCTTTTCTTGAGCATCTTTGTCATGGTCGATTCCTTAGATCTTAACACAAGTATCTCCCTCACAGCTCTTTGTCTCATTGTCTTGCTTTATTTTCTCTGCAGCACTATCACTATGTGAATTTTCTTATTTGTTGCCTCAAAGAGTTCAGTTTAGAATTTTTGTCTATTCTGTAATATTCAACATCTTAAATAGTACCCAGCAGGCGGGCACCTGAGCCAATTTGTAGAGTCTTATTTTGCACCACTGTCCTGTCTGTCTGTGCTCCATTGCTCAACTGCTTTCATTATTATAACTTCATAATAAATTTGAGTGCTTCTAAGACCAGGCTTGGGCATCCCAGGTGGCTCAGTGGGTAAAGAATCTGCCTGCAATGCAGGAGATGTAGGTTCAATTTCTGGGTCAGTAAGATCCCCTGGAGGGGGGCATGGCAACCCACTCCAGTATTCTTGCCTGGAGAATCCCATGGACAGGAACCTGGCAGGCTACAGTCCATAGCGTCGCAAAGTGTCGGACACAACTGAAGTGACTGAGCACACACGCATGCAAGACCAGGCTTGCTCTGCCCTAACCCCTCAACCCCCCTTATCTTTCATAATTTGCCTAGCTATTACATATTTATTTTCTAAAAGTGCTCCTTGTTGCTATTTTAATTGGATTCACATTGAATTTCTAGATTAGTACAGAGAAAATCATCAAACCTTTTCATCTAAAAGTAAGCAAGGCTTTTTTTTATAAACTTAAAAATTTCTTCCAGTCCTTCAATAGATTTTTTTAAACTTTTTCATATGCAGAATTTAAATCATACACAGAAGTAGTGAGAACAGTAAGAGAACAGTGAAATGAGCCTTCCTGTACCCATCAAACAACCTCTGTCCCTCAACCTGTGGCCACATCTCCTCTCCCACTCCTCCCCTGTCTTATTTTCAGACAAATCAGTGACATCATTATTGTCTATAAATGTTTCAATGTGTATTTCTAAAAGACAAAGATGCTATTTTAAAATGTAGCCATAATACCATTATTATACTAAAAACTAACAATTGTTTAAAAGCTGTCTTCTAATAGGTCAGGCATGTTTCTTATTGAATACCTATGCTAAGTCACTTCAGTCGTGTCTGACTCTGCGACCCCAGGGACTGCAGTCCACCAGGCTCCTCTGTCCTTGGGATCCTCCAGTAAGAATACTGAAGTGGGTTGCCATGCCCTCCTCCAGGGTATCTTTCCAACCCAGAGATAGAATCCGAGTCTCTTGTGTCTCCTGCAATGGCAGGCAGGTTCTTTACCACTAGCACTACTTAAGAAGCCCATTGAATACCTATATATTTATTTATATCTGTATATGCTATCAAATATCAATATATCAAAATTTTTTTTAATCTTTAAAAAATTTTATTTATTTAATTGTCTGTATTAGGTCTTAGTCGCCAAATTCAGGATCTTTTGTTGCAGCTTACAGGCACTTCCTTGTGACCAGTGGGGTCTAGAGCGTGCGGGCTCAGTAGTTGTAGCGCACAGGCTTAGTTGCTCCGTGGCATCTGGTATCTTAATTCCCTGACAGAGGATGGAATCCTCGTCCCCTGCCTTGAAGGGTGGATTCTTAATCACTGGACCACCAGTGAAAGTGAAAGTCGCTCAGTCGTGTCCGACTTTTTGAGACCCCATGGACTGTACAGTCCATGGAATTCTCCAGGCAAGAATACTGGAGTGGGTAGCTGTTCCCTTCTCCAGGGGATCTTCCCAACCCAGGGATTGAACCCAGGTCTCCTGCATTGCAGGTGGATTCTTTACCAGCTGAGCCACAAGGAAAGCACCCGCACCACCAGGGAAGACCCTAAAAAAATCATTTTTAGTTTCTATTAAAAGTGAAGATACTGGATACCTGAAACTAACACAATGTTGTTAAACAACTATGCTCCAATATAAAATAAAAACCTTTTAAAAAATGGAGATATTGGTTTCCACTGCATTTTTCAAATTATTATTTTTGTATATGCTAACACCAACAATATTCATATATTAATTTTGTAATCTGCTGCTTTATTGGATTTTCTTACTGTTTCTAGACTTTTCTAGTCTTCTCATGCCTGCTGTTGCAGGGGTCTGGGATTGAGGAATCAATGTAGTGAGGCACACACACTCAGGATCTTGGCCCATTTACCATGAACAGGGTTGAGGAGTTGGTGCTATGAGGCTGATGGTGACCCAAACCAGGTATTAGATCCTGGAGGGAATTTAATTCATTTGGGAATTCATTTGAGACACAAAAATAGACAAAATGGTACACTCACACTCACAAATGCACAAGAAGTGCATCAGTAAGTCCAAACAAAGTCACCAAGTTTCAAGAAAGGCTCGTGGGGACCTCCCTGGGAGTCCAGTGGCTAAGACCCTGCACTCTTGATGCAGGGGGCCTAGGTTTGATCCCTGGTCGGGGATCTAGATCCCACATGCTTCAACTAAGAGTTCTCATGCTGCAACTAAAGATCTCGTATGCCACAACTAAGATCTAATGCAGAAAGGAAGAAAGGCTTCTGAGTACAGGCGAGCTCACAGCAGAATGGGGTCCAGGAGATGTGGGCCGGGTCTGGCAGGGAAGTGCATGGACACATCCGACCCTGGAACTGCACATCCACAGTTCCTTAGGGAATCCTCAGGGCCAGGTGTGATTCAGAACTCAGCTTTTTGTTTGTTTGTTTGTTTTGATCATTAGAAAAGTCAAGCGATGCACGTGAAGTGTTACATACTTCTGGAGTAATCAGACCCCACTCGTAATCAAATGAATTGATATTTTGGCAGCAAAATATCGACTATTACAACAGGAGGATGGAGAAAGACTAAATGGGCTCAAGACAGTTCAGATCAGGCAACGTTTCTCTGCCAAAAGCCTTACAAAAACTCAAAGCTCTTTGGGGTTGGGAGCTGCAAACATTGCTGTGCGCCTGGGGAGCAAAGGCCCTGGAGAGACTAAACAAGTCTGCTAGGGAGGCGATAAAGGGATGTGCAGGGCTTTCCCACTGGATTGGCTGCCATTGAATTAGTTGACCTCCAAGGTCCCATGCTCTGAGAATCTCCAGTTACATATAGAACATGCCAGAACCTTGGACTTGCTGATGATCTGTGCTTCTTACAATTCCATGACCTATGGAGTTTCCTATGACCTCCCCCTCCACCCCTTGCCCCTCACCACATACACTGTGGCAAAACCCAAGGGATTGGATCTTGAGCCACAGGCCCACTTTCCCTACCAGGCAGCTTAGGGTGGGTGCTGGGTGTACAGAGCAGGCCACCAGCGCTGAAGGCTGAGGCACCAAGGGATGGACCAGAAGATTGTCTTCTTGCTCCTGGAAGCTGAGGAGAAGCACTCTAAGGTGGGAATTACCTCCAGCCACACACACGCCACCCCCCTTTCTTTTCTCCTCCCTGAAGGGTGAATGGATGTACTGTCAACCAGACTTAATATTTGCTCTTCTTGAGGAAGTGGGGTTTCCTCTGAGCAAGCCAGGAGTAGGAAGCCAGGTCTCAGCCAGTCAGAACTCTCTGACAGCAGTTTCTTGGAGTTTCTGGGTCTGCCTGTGGTAATTAGCATTTCTGGTTACCCGGGTAGTGGCACTGAAAGCCCCGGGGGGGGTGCTGCTCTGTACACGGCCAGGGAACAGGATGGCCCGGCGTCTAGGCTGCAGGATGGGCTTCTCCGGACCCATTTCCAGGTGGAACCATATCCAGCTGAAAGGTATACTGCTGTTCAAGCAAAACCATGGGTCACGCCGGCCAGCCCTTTCAATATATGTGGTGAGTCTGTGGAGACAAGCTAAAGGGTTTGGTGTGAAATTGGACCCTCTGACTCCCGCCCCTTCAGACTGGATTCTGCGAGCCTGTCGCGGCTGATTGCATCCTTAGCGTCCTGAAAGGGAGTTCGCCCTGACCTCTGAGGTTCTCCTCTCTGTTCCAAGAGAAGGGACTCAGGAGTTTCCTCTGAGGCTCTGCTCTCTGGGGCAGGGAGACTGCTGGCAGGTTAAGACGTATAACTCATGGAGCTGCGGCCAGCCTGTGCCCGGGATGTGCTCAGCAGGCACTGAGGCGGTGGGGATGGCATGGTGTTGGCATCCTCGTTTCCTGGAACTGTTGTTACAAAGGACCATACGCTGGGCGACTTCAAACCACAAACACTTGTTTTCTCCCAGTTCTGGAGGCCAGATGTCCAACATCAAAGTGTGGGCGGGGCCCTGCCGCCTGGGAAGGTCCTGGGGGAGGGTCCTCCCTTGCTCCTTGCAGCTCTGGTGCCTGCCCCCGTTCCTTGGCTGTGGCCCCATCGCTCCAGCCTCGGCCTCTGCGGTCACCCGGCCTCCTCCTCTCCTTGGTGTCTTCTCTGTGGGTCTCTGTCTCATCTCCCTCTGCCTCTCACTTGTAAGGACACATGTGGTTTGCATTTAGGGCCCATTCAGTTGGTCGGGGTTAAGAGCTTACTCTCAAGATCCCTAACTAAATCACCTGTGAAAACAAATTTTTTTTCCAAATAAGGTAACACTCACAGGTTCCCAGGACTGGGATGTGGACATGGCATTTTGGGCGCCACTGTGGAGGAGCCCACTACACTCCCTGCTTGGGGTGGTGATGATGGTGATGGGGACAATGACAAAACAGAGCAGTAAAGAGGACCCGACAAGCCTAGGTGACCTGAGAGGGGTGGTCACAGGTGGCGCCCAAGGGGCCTGGGCTCTGGCTTGACCTGGTCACTGCATCCTAGACTGTTCTCTGTCCGGAGCTCTGTGTCCTTCTGCCCCAGCTTTGCTGGGCTCCTGGGCCAGCTCCCGTGAGTCGGGACGCGGAGGGAGGCCTTGTGCCTTTCGTTCCTCAGGCCGGTTGCCCGCCTCATCTTCCACATCCCGACCTGGCCAAGGCCCTGATCTGCTGAGAGCAGCTGTGCAGGATGGACGATGGCTACACCCGCTGCTCAGGCCTCCAGGAGGACAAGTCGCCCAGGTCCCGGCTGGGGAAGGTGGCATCTCCCCACCTCCACCCCCCATCACCCCCATCCTCCGCATGGGATGGCACTCCTCCCAGCCGGGCTGCCTCCGTCCTCAGGGCCCTGCTTGGCTTAGGTTTGGTGGCGTGTTGTTTTTTAATTTTGGGATGGGAAGAGGCAGCTTTCGGATCTGGCAGGAACTTCGCTGTGCAGAGTGAAATCCCGGGTGGAGAGGATGTGCCTGACAGGGGCCTGCTGTGCAGTTAATGTGGTTGGACGTGAGGTTTCCAGGCCCTCTGGTGCTCCCGGGGGGCTGAATCTCTAGGTGGGTGCTGGCGGGGCTGGTGGAGAGTGAGGAAAACATTCTTTTCTGTCTCCTTCGCTGATGAAGCTTTGGGGCTGGTCGATTTCACCCCCAGCAGGGAGCTCAGAATGAACTGGAGTGGCCCATGTGTGTGGTCAGGGCGGCCCAGGTTGAGCTTGAAACTCACAGCAAAGTTTCTGTGGAATTGGGGGAAAGCTGCTCTCCACTCTGCTCGCTCATTCCCCCTACACAGATCAGTGAAGGGATGGGAGTTAGGAGCCTGAGTTTTAGTCCCACTTCTGCTCTTACGGTCGGAAAACGTTGAGGAAGCCACTTCAACACTCCGAGCATCCGATTCTTGGAAGGTAAGAGATGAGAGCGCTCAAGTCTGTAGGTGAATAAAAGGAGCAAAGGAGATCCCACCTGTGAAAGCCCTTTTTGAAGTAGGTCATCACTCTGTCACTGGATCGAATTGAATATTTTTTTTTTAATATCATGTGGGCAATTCCTAAATAATGCCTTTGTAATGATGGTAACATTTTCAGATGTCAAAGGCAAAAACAACTTCTTTAGACTGTGAAGAGCCAGAAATGACATCGAGTGTCTTGGCTGGACATGAACTCTCGGGATAGGGTCACATCTTCTGCATTTTTCTATATTTTCAAATCTTGGCCCCCCTACTTGAAGGAGTTGCTCCATACATGCTGACCGACAGACTCAACGGTCACCTGGTTCAACCTGCAGCTTCACCTGTGAGGAGCACAAGGCTCAGAGATGAAACAAGACAGGTCACTCCAGGTATATGCTGCTGGCGGTCCTTTCCTCAAGCACACACACTCTCCCATGGGCTGTGCCCTCAGGCTAGATTGCCTATATTTTAATTTTTTTGCATACATTAGACTCCATTTATTCTTCAGAATCCACCTTGAATGCTGGGTCCTCAGAAAAGCAAGCGTTTTCTGACTTCTCAGGCCATTGTACCCTCCTCCCCAGGTATTCCCTTAGGGCCTGGCCAGAGTGAGAAATATAAGAGCACCAAAAAATGCAGTCATCAAGATGAATGGGAGAAGGCAATGGCAACCCACTCCAGTACTTTTGCCTGAAGAATCCCATGGATGGAGGAGCCTGGTGGGCTGCAGTCCATGGGGTTGCACAGAGTCGGACACGACTGACGCGACTTAGCAGCAGCAGCAGCAAGATGAATGATATCTTAATCACTGTTTTTTAAAAAATAAATGTAATGCAAAAAAAGTCTACCTTGAACTAAATGTCAGCATTTGGAAGAATCTGACCCTGCCTTGTACAACTCAGCCTCATTGATTTCTCCCTAACCCCACCCGTTTCCATGGATCTGTCTTTACTTAAAATTGTGACATTTCGCTCATCAGACATTTTTTGCACTAATTTTGATTTTGCAAACTACCGCATTGGTTGTGTCTTGATTACTAAGTTTTTTGAAGCCCCTTAAATTTTGTACCTGTTTGCCCTGGTAATTCCCTTCTTAGCACCCAACACCTAAGGCGCTCGTGTCTTTGCAGGGTCCCTCCCACCACAGGCTCACTGAGGGTGGGGACAGCATTTTTCATTTGAGTATAAGAGAAAGACCTGATTGGGCCTCCTTGGTCTGTCTTTGCTTTCAGCTGAGATCCTGCCCAGTCCCACTTTGAAAGCATTTGGTGAAGGGTATGAATTTTACTGAGGATTTTCATGGAGAAGACAGAGGAACATAATGTCTTCAAAATCCTACTTAGACATCTTTTGATTCTCTTCTTCAGAGTTCTTCTCTCCTGCCAGCTCTCTTGTTTCTAATTGTCCTTCTCTTCATTTCCATATTCCTGAGCAAAACTAATGCCCAACCACTATTATTCCTTAAAATTTCCTCTTGAGTGGTGGTGATGACGAGAATGATGGGAAGATGGTCTTATTAATCATACTGCCCCACAGACACAATGCCTGGCATGCAGAAGAACTCAACGAGTGACTGATGAATGAATGAGTGAGTGAATGAATGAATGAGTGAGTGAGTTAAGGAAGGAACAAAGCCCAGGTGCAGCAAAGGGGTTTATTTTATTTTATTTTATTTTTACCAGGGGAAGAATTCTTCCACACTGCTTCTTAATTAAGCCCCAAAGACCCGTTATGAGATTTGGCAAATTATACTGGTTCCCAGGTGGCTCAGTGATAAAGAATCCACCTGCCAATGCAGGAAATAAGAGTTCTATCCCGAGGTTGGGAAGGTCCCCTGGAGAAGGAAATGGCAACCCACTCCAGTATTCTTGTCTGGGAAATGCAGAGGAGCCTAGTGGGCTCCAGTCCATAGGGTCACAAGATAGTCAGACACGATTTAGCATCTCAACAACAACAATGGTTCTCTCACTGCTTTCTTTTAACAGAGGTGAATTTCCCTGGAAATTGTTCTATGAAGTGTCTTAGCATCACCCTCTCTCTTTTTCATTACATGTCTCCGCCCTGGGATCCTCTTAGCCAGGAGCACCGGCCATAGAAACAACTGTGGTTCCCTAAGTGAGCCTTGGCCTACACTGGGGGAGGTTTTATTCAGGTACCTCTCCAAGGCTACAGCGATTCTGCTTTCCAGTCCCAAGGTTCCAAAGTCATTGTAGCATCCTTCATCCCCAGGCCACAGAGTCGTCCTGGATTCCTCTGTCGGAAATTCCAGAACAGGACTGGATGTCACAGCTTAACTGTGCTCCGAGGGGCATAACTCACCTGGGACTCAGGAAACTTCAGTATAGCCAGAACATTGTTAATGTTTTCAGACAGTAGAAGAAATTCACTATAGACAGTTTAGAAAATAGAAAAGAATATTAAGATGATTTAAAGTCACCTGGAGTTGTGTTCTTTCAAACTTTCTTCGATTTCTCTTTCTTCTGGCAGAAGGAGGGTAAAAAGGGACACTGACATGAAGACCTTGCCAGGTGCTTGGAGTGATGGGAGGCCTCGGTGATTTCTGTGTCCCATCTGGGAGCTGGAGGACCTTGGACTCAGTCAGAGTGCCCTGGGTTGTGTCTAGCACCTCCCAAGCTCTCAGTCCAGGAATCAAGTCTTGGCCTCCTTCCCTGTTTTTTTCAGCCAGAGTCTCACCAGCAGGAGCTGCCTGTGTGTGTTAAGAACACAGATATTGTTAGGCTATGACTCCGCTTGGGTAATGATGATGGGAAGGGGGCTGGGGGAGACCAGATCTAAGTCTCTGCCAAGTGCTAACAGTTGTACATACGTAATTTCATTTACTCCTCACGACAACAGAGCCATGTGGGGTTATCATTGCGTGTGTGTGCTAAGTTGCTTCAGTCATGTCCAACTCCTTGTGACCCCATGGACTGTAGCCCGCCAGGCTCCTCTGTCCATGGGATTTTCCAGGCAAGAATACTGGAGTAGGTTGCCATGCCCTCCTCCAGGGGATCTTCCCGACACAGGGATCAAACCCAGATCTCTTACATCTCCTGCACTGGCAGACAGGTTCTTTACCACTAGTGCCACCTGGGAAGCCACGGGGGTTATCATTATTCCTATATGAAAAAAGAGGAACTCAAGCCTCTTCCTGACCTCAGGAGGTCAGACAAGTGCCCAGGACTCCACAGAACCCCCTGCAGAGACAGATGGCAGCCCAGGGTCACCTGCCTCCCAAGCCCAAGCTGCTTGCCGCATCAGCCTCTCTCCTCACTGTGCTTTTGTGCCAGGGCTGGGCTGCTGGAAAGAGGATCTGTCTCCACTTGGAGTATCCTCTGTTCTCTCAGTGGAGAGGATGGGACTTCCGAACACCAGCCTGCTTTGGGCTTTGGTTTTGTGTTGCATGGCTGAGGCTGCTGGTTTTCACTTACTCATTCAGCAGATATTTGTAAGTGCCCGGTGTGCCCCAAGCATTGAGCTGCCAACGGGGGTGGAAAGGAAAAATAATAGGCTGTGCCTGCTTTCTGTGGATTTATATCTGATAGGGGAAAAAGACACGTGAATACCCTTCACTGTGGTAGGAACAGTGGGAGAGAGGGCTGGGGCCGGAAGAAGAAGCATCTCAACCCCAAACAGCCTTATGAAGATGCGGTACGGGAAGTCATTCTTGAGCTGAATTCCAAAGGCATAGAGGTGTGAATCAGCATGAGATCCAGGAAACCACACAGGGGCCATCGTGCCCCAAATTGAGAGTGGAGAGTGGGGGGTGAAGGACATAACCGGGGGGGCTCAGAAGTGCTGGATTAGAAAGGAAGATGAGTGATCCACTGACTAGTCTGAGTGTAATCCCCACGGGTTCTGAGAATCAGCTCTGTGCTTTAGAAGGACCACACTGTGGCCTCGGGGTGGAGGCTGGCTGGTGGGGGACAGGCTGGACACAGGAGTCTCTGCAGCAGGGAAATGATTTGACCCAAATACTAGCAGGACAGGAGATTGGGCTGGCGGGGGACAAGGTGTGAGAGAGACTAGGAGGAAGACTCCACACAAGGAGGTCCAGAGACAGAAAGACATGAAGAAAGCAAAGATTGGGACCCACGTGGATGGTGTGGCCTTTCGGGAGATAGAAGGGGGAGGATGAGTTTGAGATGAGCATGAGCTAAACAGTTCCCAAAGCTTGGAAATGTAAGCTCTGAGGGCCTTGCTTTGGTCACCCTCTCCTTGTTCCCTTCCTGTGTTCCTGCTTCCTTTTACCCCCACCCCAGCCTCCAGCTGTCAGTCCTTGTATGCAGCTGACCCTGCCGCATGCCTCAGTGTGCTTTATTCAAGCCAGGGTGGCTCCATGCCCTGTAAGACCCTGACAGTTGCCCCAACATCCTCATTTTACAGATAAGGAAAGTGAGCCCTCTCCCCACCAGTATTTGCAAGTTGTTCTGTACCAGACTCCCAGTGAGGGGAGAGTGAAGTCATTGTCTGGCCAAGGGGGAGAAGGGCGGGACAGGCTACTTGACCAGGGTGACCAGCTCATCCCAGTTTGCCATGACTGTCCCACACCCCAGCACTGGAAGTCCCACATCCCAGGGAGCCCTTCAGATGTGGGTACACCTGGAAGGTTGATCATCTGAAGTTGGGAGCAGGAAGGGAGGGGATCTTCCTGCCATCTTAGGAGCTAGGCATCCTCTCGGTGTGGGCTCCTGTCCCCTCCCCAGGGCTCTGGGACACAGTAGCCAGGCCACACTCAGGCTGCCTTTGACATAAGTGTGCTTCTTCTGCCAGAGCCACCTGGCTTCTGAGCCCTGAGTCCCCCAGTCTGATTGCACAGACCCAGTACTCAGCACACAGTAGTGTTAGTCACGCAGTCATGTCTGACTCTGCGATCCCATCAACTGTAGCCCACCAGGCTCCTCTGTCCATGGGATTCTCCCAAGTAAGAATACTGGAGTGGGTAGCCATTCCCTTCTCCAGGGGATCTTCCTGACCCAAGGATCGAACCCATGTTTCCTGCATTGCAGGCAGATTCTTTACTGTCTGAGCCACCAGGGAAGCCCTTAACACAGCACACGGTAGGTCCTCTATAAATAAGTGCCCAGTGATTGAAGCCAGGGCTATATGTGGAAAAGAGGCAGAGTTTAGGGCAAGAGCTTCCTCTTGACCAATCAAACAGCAGACCTCAGGACTACACACAGGTGTCTTTCTGCTCACAATCCCTCTGAAGCCTCCGAGATAAAAGTCTTCTTCCTGCTTTATTTAGAAAAACCGATACCTGTTCTAATCTCCCCGAAGCCCTCACTCTGCTCAGACCAACAGTGCCTGAGGCAGCTTTGATGTCACACATTTGCATCCAAAATGGTAACCCTCACCCTCTCTCCTGTTTGGAAACCGTGGGGATAATGAGCACATGTTTTTCTAATAAGGAGAAGATGTGCAGGCATTGTTGACACGTGAGAACAGTTTCCAGTCCTAAGTTAATTAGCAAGCTGGGGAGCCCAGATAAATAAAGCTTCCTGTTTCCTTTCTTGGAGTCTAAAATATCTGATCTGGAGGTTCCCTCCCTTCTTCGCCCTCCGCCCCAAGCACCAAGGTTTGAGGGGAAGCATTTAAAAGCCTGGTAACTTGTGTGCATGGGTGACTAAGCAGATACATGGCCTGTGTTCTTACAGAAACTACAGGTTGTAGATACACAGTCAGTTCTCCATTATTTGCTGTCCGATCACCTGTCTCTCTCCATCCCAACCTTGGTTTACATGTTCTTATGAGTTTATATGTTCTTATTGACTTTCTCATGAGCTTTATTGCAGCCTTTCTGGAGTCAAGATTGGAAAGGGTTATGAAACATTACATGTCCGTGCCCTATGTTCAGTTCAGTTCAGTTCAGTCGCTCAGTCGTGTCCGACTCTTTGCGACCCCATGAATTGCAGCACGCCAGGCTTCCCTGTCCATCACCAACTCCCGGAGTCTACCCAAACCCATGTCCATCAAGTCGGTGATGCCATCCAACCATCTCATCCTCTGTCGTCCCCTTCTCCTCCCGCCCCCAATCCTACCCAGCATTAGGGTCTTTTCCAATGAGTCAACTCTTCGCATGAGGTGGCCAAAGTATTGGAGTTTCAGCTTCAACATCAGACCTTCCAAAGAACACCCAGGATTGATCTCTTTTAGGATGGATTGATTGGATCTCCTTGCAGTCCAAGGGACTCTCAAGAGTCTTCTCCAACACCACAGTTCAAAAGCATCAATTCTTCGGCGCTCAGCCTTCCTCACCATCCAACTCTCACATCCATACATGAGCAGTGATTCTGGAATGTTAGTTTCATATTATTCGTCAAGCAGTCCCGTGAAGGAGGCATCCTTGTTATCCCTGTGGTACAGATGAGAAAACTAAGTCTTAGACAAGTTAAGTTGCTAGAGCTGTTAAGTGGGCAAATGCATTTAAAGCCAAGTTTGTCTAATGGCAGGGCCCAAGTTCTTTACCTGTGAGTTCAGCAAATTCGAATCTTCCTTTATTTTAAAAGGTTATCTATCTTAGACAGCTTGGGCTGCCCTAACAAAATACCATAGACTGGGTGGTTAAATAATGTTTATTTCTAACAGTTCTGGAGGCTGGGTGGAGGAGGGAATGGCAACCCACTCCAGTATTGTTGCCTGGAGAATTCCATGGACAGAGAAGCCAGGCTGGCTACAGTTCACGGGGTCGCAAAGAGTTAGACACGACTGAGTGACTAACACTCTTCACTCTGGAGGCTGGGGAGACCAAGACCAAGGTGCCAGCAGCTTTGGTACCTGGTGAGGCCTTTTTGTAGTTCACAAATGGCCATCTTTTCCTTAGTGTCTTCATGTGACCTTTGGTGCATGAGGCGACAAAGAGAAACTTCATGTCTCTTCCTCTTTTTATAAGGGTATTAATTCTGTCATGAGTGCCCTAGCCTCATGATCTAATCTAACCCTCATTTCCTCCCAAAGGCCCCACCTCCAAACTATTACCTAGGGGGCGATGACCTCAAGAAATGGATTTCAAGGGGACACAAACATCCAGTCCATGGAATATCTAAGCAAACCCTTACTTGAATGGGGACTTCTTGTTGACAAGTGTGTGTCTAGAGGCTGACTTAGCATCCCAATTTTTTGCCCACCCTGTAGTTTCATCAGCCTTCTTTCCCTCCCTTTCTCCCAGTTTTCAAAATTCTGCCCTACTCATCTTCTCTCCTCTCTGTGAGAAATAGTAAAACTGGGAATAGTTATTGTCTTTCAGCAGATTGAACGGTCTTCTCAAGAAGCCAGAGAGTAGGCCCAAGAGATGATCTCAAAATTTATTCCCAGCCAGAAGATCCTGTGTTGCTTTGTAAAAGTATAATAATAAGAATCTGAGACTTGGAGTTCAGTGAGTGGTTGATGGTGTGTTTACTGAATGTCGGTGGCTGTTGCTAACCATGCTTTGAAACAAGAGACATGTGTTTTTAATAGAATCACAAGTTTTATGCCTTGTTAAAAATACTGACATGGATGTTGGCTGGAGGAATAAGGCAGGATCTTGAAGGGCTGCTATGAATTCTCTTCTGCTGGGCCAGGGGAGGGGGTCTGCAGGAGGATGGCCTGTGCCCTTGCCTTTGCTCTATTTCAGATGGGCTGCCCTTCCCCTCTCGTCCTCTTTTGGAAATGACCACTGGCTACCAGCTGGACTTCTCAGCTCCACCCATCTGTGGAATAGCAATGGCTTCATCTTTTCTGAATGGAAGGATGGAGTACTCGTGTTTACTTCCAGAGAAATTTTGGCTTTAATTGTCAAGAACATCCATTGGATTTTGTGGAAAGCCAAAATTACAGGGTGTTTCAAAAGAAATGTAGCCCTTATTACTTCAAGCATTGCTTTCTGAATGCCAGGAACAGGGGCAAGGGCCTGACCCCACAGACAGTATGACAGGCAAGCCTCAGGTTCCCCAATGCAACACGTTGCGAGTGGTGTAGTCACCATGTCTCTTTTGTGATCCCCTGTGACTGCAGCCCGCCAGGCTCCTCTGTCCATGGGATGGATTCTCCAGGCAAAAATACTGGAGTGGGTTTCCATGCCCTCCTCCAGGGAATCTGCCTGACCCAGGGATCGAACTTGTGGCTCCTGCATTGGCAGGTGGGTTTTTTTTGTTTTTTTTTTAACCACTGATCCACTTGGGAAGCCCTCAATACAACACTGGTCCCTAAAGTGATGCCTTCAAGTCCTTCTTTAACTTCACTTTTCAACACAACATGTGTTCTTGTTTCCCTGATGGTAAAAGAGTTATCTGTAAAAAAAAAAAAAAAAAAAAAGAAGTCAATTTTCAGCGATTATTTCACCATCCATAGATACTGCTCATTTTCTAAGACATTTCTTTTATCTTTTGTTTCTGTCTTTGTAGATATGTAAATAGAATATTTATAAAACTGAGCCTGTATGCTAACAGTTTTGAATACTGCTTCCGTGTCCCCTTCCCCCCCACCCAATAGCCCATGGTGTGTGCCTTCCCATTTCATTAAAGAGCCTCCTTCAGGTGTGCTTTATAAAAGAATGCATAGAACTCCATCCAATGGATACACCACAACTGACTTAACCAGCGCTCTTTGTCTCAGCTCTTTTGACAGGCAGATTTTTCCTTCTATAGAAAACACAGTAATATTCATGTCCTTTATTCTTAATTACTTGAAATGTTTCTTTTGTTTGAAGTATCACTGCTTTTGTTCCACATTCAATGATGGATGTGTTGTAGCAATGTAAATCAAATTACTTTTTAAATTCAGAAAAGCTCCCCTCACCCCAATTAAGGAACAGGGTGTTGTTTTGTAAAGAGGGTCAGATTTTTAACATAAAATAGAGAGTGAAAATGGGAGAGAGAATTCTTGCTCATTCATCTCTTATGTAAACCTAGACTGAGTTGTGTGGATTAAGAACATACATTGAGTTTACAATCTACTCCTAAAGAAGCCTGATCTGTACATAGGAATGAATGAGAAAATAATCTATGAAAGAATATAACAAGGTGTCAAACTCTGCAATAAATGACTATGTACCAAGGGGAATTAGTAAAAGAAGGGGAAATCCTCACATTTTCTGGCGTCATTAATGACTCCTGGAGAGAGAAGAGATTTGAGGTTGGTCTTAAGTATATCTGGGATTTTAAAAGATAGAAAGCTACCTTGTATTGAACCTCTACAAGTGCTTGAGACTTTTCCTATACCATCTAATTTATTCCTTACAATGGCCCTACCTATTTACTGTGAAAAGCAATTTGAGCAAAAAATACACTGTATAATAAGATTATAGATTTATACAGTATGAGGTTGAGAATATTTGCAAATAGAATATGATTGACATAGACACAGAACAATAAATATTTTAAAAACAGATGCAATCAGGGCAAAGGGAAGAAATGGACAGGGAGAATGTAAGTTCTATGAAGGAAGGGTTCTTTGCTGGTTTTGTTTGCTGATAGATCCCACAGGACTGGATGAATGACTGTATGTAGTAGTTGCTCACTAAATATTTGTTGACTTAAGGAATGAATGAAAGGGTTGGCTAAGATGTTTGCCCTGTGTATGCTTCCAGTGATCAGATATAGTTTTGACTCAACTTCCTTGCTGACGAAACACTTAGCGTAGGTAAAGTGTTCAGAAATAACTTCAGTTTATAAATGAAGAACAGGTTTAGCAGGTGGTGGGGACAGATTTTGACCAGGTTATGTCTGGGGAAAGTGGGGGCTCTGTTCCAAGGAGCAGGACAGCCCTGGGTAGCGGTTTAGAGGGATGGCTGGTGAGTGGGAGAAGCATATTTGACATGTAGACGTGGGGTGAGTGAAGAGGAACCTCCTGACCTGGGCAGAGAGCGTTGTGAAGAGCTACGAGAGAGAGCCTGGACAGAAGGCAGATTTACCTAAAAGCAAAATAATCCCATGACCTCTTTCCCATACCTAAACCCACTTTTATGGACTGAATAATGTTCTTACAAAGTTTGTATATTGAAGCTCTCACCCCTAATGTGACCATTTGGAGATCGGTTTTTTGTTTTTTTTTTTTTTTATGTGTTTTTATGTATTTGGCTGCACTGGAGCTTAGTTGCGGTAGTCAGAATCTTTATTCCCCTGACCAGGGATGGAAACCGGGCCCCCTGCATTGGGAGCAGGGAGTCTTAGCCAGGGAAATCCCTGGAGCTAGGGTCTTTAGGGAGGTAATTAAGTTTAAAAGCAGTCATGGGGTGAAGCCTTTACAAGAGAAAAGAGACCTTAGGGAGCTCCCTCTCCCCTCTGAGAGTGCGGGAAGAAAAGACCACGTGAAGACGCAGTGAGAGGACAGCCGTGTACAAGGCAGGTGTCTCCCTTGATCTCAGCCTTCTAACCTCCAAAACTGTGAGAAAACACAGCTGTTGTTTAAGCCACCCAGTCTGGTACTTTGTTATGGTAGCTGGAGCAGACTAGTTAATACATCCGCTATAGAAAGATCAGCTCACACCAACCTGGAAAAGGTGAACGCTGCACAACTGAAAAGGTGAACGCTGGGAGTTTTAGTTCCAAGAAACCTAAACTATCCTGGAGTTTTTCATTTTTAGAAGAGAATTGAAATATTGTCAGTGTGTCCCCGCGTATCTGAGTGCTGTCCTACCTCCACTGTGGAAGCAACAGTGGCCCACAGCTGCCCTCATCCTCAGGGGGATGTGACCATATGGGCTGGGTGGCAGGGAAGGGCGTGCTCCTATAGTCTGAACCAACCCAGTTCAGTCTCTTCAATTTTGGTCTGGCATTTTTCACCATATCTTTTGCAAACTATTTATCTAAGTCCCTTCACCCCACTCTCCCCGCCCCAACTATGGCCCCTTCCTGCTTCACTCTGAGCACAGATATAACTCACCCACAATTATAAATTAAAATTGTACATCGTGGGATAGATGGTGGGAGTAGCAGGAGTCATTGCATACCCCTCATTTACAGCATCTGGTCCCAACCATAAATGGCCATGGGGGACTGGTGTCCTGGGGGAGGGGCCACGCGGCGGGAGCCTGGGTATATGTTTTTCTCTGGCTCTTCTGGGCTTGGATTATGTTTACTTTTTCTCAACTAACTTCTGTAGCCCCCGAATCTATTTTTACAGTGAAATCAATGGCTCTGTTTTGTCATAAGAGGAAAAGGTGTCTCCAAAAATCATTATTTATTTGTGAAGCTGTGCTGCTGCGTACAGTGTGTGCACTGATCAACCCCGAAGAGCGAGAGTCCTTCCCCTAGAATCGTGCCCCATGGTGGGCCTGAATCGGGGCTTTCACTTGGGCATCAGGCCAAGGTCACATTAGGGTCACCTACAGCTGAGGCCTAACCTCCTGCTTCCTTGATGAGACATTAAGGAAAGCCCTCAGCATGGATCTTCTCCTTTCAATCTTCATTTTCTAATGTGGGTCCTGATGGCCTGGGCAGCTTTCACCAATTATTTTAAAATGATTATGGCAATAAGATATTAGGGATTCCATGGTGTTTTCCACAAAGCCATAGGAATAATTGTACTAATTTGATTCCATCTTCTAAAATCATGACCTTTTAGGCAGTAATAAGACCTAGGAAAATTTAACTCTTTTAACTACATCACATCATTTCCTTAAAAGCTGGTTAAACATGAGCCACTTTGGGAAGAGTGTGCACAAGGTAACGGCTGCTCTTTTTTGAGTTCTCTTTGTATATGGGGAAGGAGATTTTGGGGGAAATCTTGGAGAAGTATAGGAACAGCATATGAAGAAAATGGCTTAGAGGTAAGAGGGAGATTCTAGGAAACATAGCGATGATCTAGGAAATTCTTCCATGATGTTTGAACAAATGCATGTAAAGATCATGAAGTACATTTCATAGTATATGCAAATACCAAATCATTGGGTTGTATACCCGAAGCTAATATAATGTTATATATCAATGATATATTATTTTTTTTAAAAAAGGATGCAAACTATTTGGGCTTCCTCTTTGGTTGCAGGACTGTATTTCTGTGGTCCCAGTATCACTCTGAGACTGTTATAGGGGTGATGGTTTTATATGTTTGGAATGAATTACACTAATGAACCATATGGAGATACATTTATATACATATACAGCAATGCAATATGGTGGTTCAGAACATGAACTTTTGAGCTGACTGAACTTCTGTCCAAATTCCACCTCTGTAGCTGAGTTTCCAGTTGAGCTTGTTTCTAAACATCTTTGTGTGCCAGTTTCATCATCTATAACAAATAGAGATAGCAGAGCTTCCCTCATCAGATTGTTGTGGGGATTAAAGAAGATAACCCATTTGCAGAGCACCTAAGAGAGCCTCTGGCATGCAGGGCATCATCATTCGTCATCAAAGCACAGGTCATCAAAGCAACCCTTTCCAACGATGCCATGTGAAAATAGTTATTGCTTAAGGAGCCCTTTCAACCTGCTGAGTCTCTCAGGGAGACCTCCAAGACTTAGTATTCGAGTTGGGGTCAGAACAGCAAAGATCATTTTCAGGTTCAGGGCTCCTGCAGGATGCTCATCAGTAGATGGATATGGTTAGAGGGATCTAGATTTACCTATCCTTTATGTTAGAACAGGAACTAGCAAGGGTCAACCCTTGTGGCTTTGCAAGAGTGTGGAATTCAACCTAGTTGAAAGCCAGAGGGTCCATGCAACACTACTAAACCAGAAAATGCGCTGTACCTGAGATAACCCGTGTGTGTGTGTGTCAGGGGATGGGAAAAAGAGTTAGATATACAAAAGATCTTTGTGTTCGTACCTCTGGTGCAATTTTCCTAGAACTCTTAGAGGCAGGCCCCAAAGTGGAAGCAAGCCTGTCCTTGACTGTGCACATGTGCCTTAAACCAAGAGTGATTTAAAGAACAATGCAGAGGCCACCATAAACTAGAGGGTGTGCAGAGGAAGTGTTTTCCTGAAGCTGAAGTCCTCTTTCCCAAGGCTGTCTGTGCAGAGAGGTCATGGGTCACTCCTGGACTGACTGACCAGGCCTGGTGTCTGGCTGCCTGTGCTGACTTCATCTTTGTCCCGGAAAAAGCCATGTTTCCTCTTCAGGTCTCTGTGCCTTCTGCCCAGTGAGCTGGTTGGGCCCTGTGAGCTTTCGGGCAGCACGGAGTTTTTTAGTCCAGGTGACTCCTCACTGCATGATGACCCCGTGGCTCAAGCAGGTGAAGGTCATCTATAGCCATTGTTGTTTAGTCGTTAAATCATGTCCAATTCTTTGCAACCCCATGAACTGAAGCCAGCCAGGCTCCTCTGTCCATGGGATTCTCCAGGCAAGAATACTGGAGTGGGTTGACATTTCCTCCTCCAAAGGATCTTTCCAACTCAGGGATCAAAACTTTGTTTCCTGCACTGGCAGGTAGATTCGTTACCGCAGAGCCACCAGGGGCGGTTCTGAGCTTCAGTAGGTCAGGTGCATCCTCGCTGCTCGATGACTCCGCGTGGTTGGAGCAGGTGAGAGTCATCCACAGTCAACCTGAAGGCTTTCCTTGGTGGATCTGAACTCACACGCTCTCCAGTCCATAGCCAAAGCTGCGGCTCTCAAAGGCACCAGGCTCAGGAGGAGAGGTTTGTCCTTTGTATTTTTTTTAAAAAGAAAAATGATCAGGCAACAGTTGAACTTTGGAGACTTGAAGTCAGTGATTAACTTGGGTTCTTTAGAAGTCGTATGCGTTGACTTAAAGGGCAAAAGTGGGCGGGCAGCTGAAGCCAGGGTTGTGGGTGATCCCAAGTGTGGCATCTTGCTCCAGGGTGCAGGGCCCTGACTTGTCTTGGATGTGGTCAGACCCACAGGACATGCAGGGAACAGAACCAGAGCCCAGAGCCCTGAGTGCTTCAGCTGCCTGTGGAGTGGGGCCCAGGCACACATAATCCTGGTTATCTCTTGTTGTGGTACAATCCACTCCACATTTAGTGGCTTAAGAGAGCAATCACTTTATTGTTTATGATTCTTCGGGCCAGGAATTTGGGCAGAATTGAGCTGGGCAGTTTTCTGTTCCACGTGGCATCAACTTGGACCCTTCGGTAAGGCGTTCAGTTCATGGCTGGGCTGGTCTAGGAAGGGTTCCCTCTCGTGTCAAGACCTTGGCAGGGCAGAACTGCAAGGCTGGGCTCAGCTGGGGCCATGGAGAGCTGTCTTCTCTCTCTTCCTCCGTGATAGTTCCGGGCTTCTCCCTCTCTACCTGGTCTCCCCGTGTGGTCTGTTTAGCAAGGTCACCAGGTTGCTGATGTGACAGCTCTGGGCTCCTGAGAGAGAGAGAGTTGGGATGGGGGGAAGAGAAAATTTCTAATCCTCTTAAAAGACTGGGTCCAAAACTGACCCAGTGATGGTGACCTAAATGGGAAGGAAATCTCAAAAGACTGGATATAATTATACATGTAACTGATTCACTTCACTATGTACAGCAGAAACTAACACAACATTGTAAAGCAACTATACTCCGATAAAAAATTTTTAAAGTTAGTATCAGTATATGATGATTATATTGGAATTGTATTATTGGAGAATGTTTTAACTGCTTACTGATATGTTAATATGTAGTTTCTTTTTATGTTGAGTCTATATCTAACAAATTTTTCTTATTTCTGAGAGTATTTTATATACGTATATATCATTTTGGATTTTCCTATGAAAAAAATTATTTACATTTATATATACATTTATGTCTTCCTTTCAAAACAGAAAAGAGCTGGCACAGTGCCATTTCTGCCATGTTCCATTGAGCAGTCCCAGAGCAGCTCAGATTCAAAGGGATGGAGGGGTAGACTTTGCCTGTAACAGAGAAGTAGCATGTGTGCGCAGGAAGGGAAGTAATTGAATGTGGTTGTCTTTGGGGAGAAGCTACTACAAGATCTGTTTGGCACATTTGGGAATAGTTGGATCCTGGGGTCACATCAGGGGTAATGATGCCCAGAGAGCCTCTGTGGTTGTCAGCATAACTGCCCCTCAAGATCAAATCTCCTTTTGGTTCCAGGAGTGAGATGTAACGACTGCTATTTTCCTCCTATGTCCAGGCCATCTTGACTCAGTTATCTGGACATGTCCAGCCAGAGTTTACCCCATTCCCTCTCAGGGAGGGAGAAATGGTTCTTATCAGGAGTGCCAACTCTGATTGACTACTGGTGTTTCTTGGAACAAGGCTTGACAGGGGCTCTGAGACCAATGAAGGCTCAGTGCTGTGATGCATTGGTCATGTCTGCCTTGGGTGTGGATCGTGGAGAGCATCACTTGTGCTGTGGAAATTTACTCTCTCCGTGGGTCTGGCGGCACTGTGCTCTTACCACAAGGAGACAGGTGTCTGAACTGGCCTCTGAACTTGCCATGTGCTCTCCCACCTGCCCCACATCTGCAGGGCTCGTCTCCTCAGTGCGTGCGTGCTCAGTCACTTCAGTCATGTCCTATTCTTTGCGACCTGTTGGACTGTAGCCCTCCAGGCTCCTCTGTCCATGGGGTCCTCCACGCAAGAATACTGGAGTGGGTTGCCATGCCCTCCTCCAGGGGATCTTCCTGACCCAGGGATCAAACCTGCGTCTCTTATATCTCCTGCATTGGCAGGTGTGTTCTTTACCACAAGTGCCATCTGGGAAGGCCCTCCTCAGTGGTTGCCTGAAACTTTCTTGGCCTAAAAGGCCTGCCTCTTCCAAGCTTTGCTGGACCTCCTTAGTTCCTAGATTTCTATAAACTTAGGCTGACCTTGCAGTACCATTAGATACCACTGTGTGCTGTTAATTACTTTTTCATCTGCATACTAATGATTCCTAATTAGGCTATTAGATAACTGAAGTCGAGGTCTGGTTCTTCTATGCCTTGGTATCCTTTCTTATAGCTCCCAAGAAGTAAGCTGCATTTCTCCTGATGGTAGTGACTGAAGATGAGCATCAGGAGATAATTTGAATATATTGCATCTATATTTCCTTGTGAACAGCCTTTCAACGGTGGAAATGGGTTAATGCCCACAGGCTCAGCTCTGGGTTTTGCCAGGAGAGTCTGTCTGGCTTGGAAACAACAGTGTTTAGCTGTGGCCAGAGCAAAGCTGTCAGTCACATGCTCCCAGGTGCTGGTTCAGGCTAAGATTGTCGGGCAGCTGTGCTCTGCACAAGTAATTCTTGATGACATGTCCACAGCTTCCACGTGTATCTAAGCTCCCTTAGTCCTTATTATTGCCTGTTGTTTGAATTATCAGTCTGAAAATGCTTAAGCCCTTATTCTGGTAGGTGAATGGAGAGAGGGGTGGGGTGTCAAGACTGCAGAGAAGGGAATAGTGCGATGGCAGTGGTGCGAGGAGCTTTTGGAAGCCTTGTGGAAATGGAAGGGGGTAGTTAAGCCTCCCTGTTTTTCAACCTCATGCCTCCCAAGAAAAGACTTTGTTCCTTCTTGTCTCTAGAGGGTTAGTGCTTATCAGGTGCTTATGCTTCTGTATCTGGAGCTCAAAACTGAGAAACTGGATTTGGCAGAATTTCTTTGAGTTGTGTATTGCTGTCTGGATTCATCTGTGCACATAAAAATCCCTAATGAAGAAGCAGACATCATAATTTATGTTACTTTATTTCTAATAAATTATCTAATTCTTTAGAACCTGGGTTGATCCATGGGTAGGTAAAGTGAGGAGGAAAAAGTCAATATCCAATTTTGAGCAGGGCTCTTAGACACCTGTTTCCTGTCTTTTCCTCTCAGGTCTCAAGTAGAGAGGACTTATTAGCATTTCTTTGATATGAGGTTTGTCCTTCCCTGGAGATAAACTCACACCCAGCTGGCATCCCTGAGAAGGGTCATAGGTCTGCAGAAGCCCCATGGGTAAATCACACCTCTTCCTGGTCCAGTGATTCTATGGTCCCCAGCATCCCCACTGAGTCACCTTGTGTATATCCAGGAACCACAAATAATCAGGATAGGTCTTATGATTATTAAGATACAGAGGCAGTTCGTTTTATTCATAATATATTGAAAGGAGGGTGAGGTCTTCAAGTATATTCTAAATCATCAAAGGAATCATCAAAGTAAGACAAAATTATGTGCAGCCCAGCCATCATGTGGCATGAATTTCATTTTATTGTCTTTTTGATAACTGGTCATATAAATATTGTTTATTAGAAAAGCCACCCAGAGAATATGATTTACTAGTTGCTGGGAACATCAGCAGTGACGGCTGTAATTTGCCGAAGGTTTGCTTGATACCAGATGTTCTGCCACATGCTTCACGGACCCATGATCTCATGTCATCCCCCTGGATTAATGGGAGCTTCTGCTAGCATCATTAAGAAATAAACATCATGAAAGGGATGCTTGCTTTGTCTCATTGCTTTGTTGGTTTGCCATGGCTTGGATAAAGTCATTCCTGGAGAGCAAGGGTCTTGGGTTTGATGCAGAAAGTGTTAATAGGATTTCTCTGTGTTCTCCCAGCCTGTGCAAGGCTCTGCAGAGGTTATGGAGAAAAAGCATTCTTCTGCTTTCCTTGCTTTTCATTCTTGTCCCAAATCCCAACCTTACATTTGATTGGAGACTGCCTGGATCTGGCTCATCTCTGTCCCAAAGATAGTTTCCGCTCTCACTTCTCTACAATTTTAACATAATGATAGATAGAACTAACACCTCTTTTCTCTCTTTTGAAGAAGATGTACTTTGCCCTGCTTGGAAAGAATCGGTTGTTAATTTACAGTTACTGAATGCTTATTCACATTTAGCCATCTGTTTAAAAATGTACCCGAGACTTGCTTTACTCATGCATGGTAAGACATGCAGACACAGAAATGACTGTTGTGGTGAGAATTTAAATGCACAGATCCCTGGAAACAGAAGGCAGTCCACTCCTCAAGGAGCCACAAGGGGAAGCGCCAGGGTTTGTCAAGAGGCAGAAGGAGAGTAAAGGGGAATTGTGGGTAAATCCTTTATTGTGCTGTTTGTGGAAAGGATCGTATGAGGCAGTGTAAGTAGGCTTAGGATTGGCTAAGTTGAATTATTTCAGCGGGCACTATGCTTTAGGAAATGCTCAAAGTTGTTTGGTACAACTGAAGTGATTAGGTTCCTGGGTGATTTGAGCAGGGGTTATGTGTGAGCTTGAAAAAGTAGGTAACTGGGAGATATGGGTTCTAGATTGGTTGGTTTGCATATGAAAAATGTGCTCCAAGGCAGGTGGTTTGCTATCTCTAGGAACTGGCCAATTTGGGGAGGGGGGTGGTGGTCTTTCCCAAGCCATCAAGCTCCCAGATGCCAGAGCCTCAAAAATATAGAAAATAAAAAAGTATGATCAATATGCCATTCTTCAAAATATTTACCCAAAAAGACAATGAACACATATTGAGTGCCAGCTGTGTGTCTGGCCTTGGCAGTTCTGGAGCTAGCTCTGTGCTTGGTCCAGTCCTGGGTGCATTTATGTTATTACATAAATACTGAGTGGATGTGCCCGACTCCAGCCTGGAGTGTGGAGAAGTGTGTGAAATGCTGTCTCTACAGTGTCGTAGACATTATAGTTTCCTATGCCTGAAATGCTGTCTCTAACCTCAAGAAATATCCAGCTTAGTTGGAGCAGGGGACACATGCTTATTATAACATGCTATTCGCCATAATAAAAGTTACCATCATCTCCAGAACTTCTCCTTAGAGTCCCTGATACCAGAGAATGACTTCATGGTCCACCTGGCCATTTAAGGCCAAACCCAAGTGACCCAGCCTCCTCCCTGTCCCCACCTCCACATCCCTTTACCCCCCGGCCATCAGGTTCTGTCCACTCTTTCCTCTAAAGCTATCGTCCGGCCTGGCCCTTCTCCTCCGTCTCTACAAAGAGAGATACTGTATGGCTTCATTGAAAGAAAACTACTGCCTCCCAGCTTCCCCACCCATCCCTCCAAGAGGCCTGGTCCATGGAGGAGGGGGGCCTGGCTGGTAAGGTGGGGGCCTCTCCCCTACCAGGGCCCTATCTGCCCAGAGGCTCCCTTTTAAAATGCTCTGTTTGCCCTAGAAGTCACTGTCTCTGGCAGAGGCCTGGAGCCAGCCCAACGCCAGAGACACAATTTTGACGTAGACAGTTTGTCCCAGGCCCCTCTCGCCTCCCCTTTGTGTGCCTCTCCTGGTCCTGAGTCCGCGTCCCCTCTGGGCCTCCCAGAGGTGCCTGATGCCACTGACCATGCAACTCAGTCACGATCGTGGAATTTAAAGGTCACTCCTCTCCAGGGTATTTGTGCCACCATGAAAGAGCACAGGAAGGAGGGCACGCAGAGTGCAGGGAGAGGATGGCTCTCTAATGGGGCTGTGAGTCAGGAGTCTGGTGATTCACGGGGGAGAGCGTGTGCACACCAAAGCACAGTGGTGATGGTTCCCCCACTTTCCCGGTTAGGGGTGCAAAGAGCCTTTGAGGCAGGAGCAGGGCCTGGGCTGGGAGCCCAGGGCAGCTCCCACTGGGTGTCTGTGGCTCCAGTCTGTATCTGTTCACTAGGGCTGTCATGCCAAGATGTCACAACAGAAATGTATTTGCTCACGCTTCTGGAGCCTGGTAGTTCAAGATCAACACATTGGCGGGTTTGGCTTCTCCTGAGGCTACTCTTCTCTTTGAATTCTCAGATGGTCTTTTTTCTGCACGCCCCTGGTGTCTCCCTTTCCGGTGTGTCCAAATATCTTCTTCTTATGAGGATGTGAAGCACTCTGATGGCCTCATTTTAACTAAGTCATCTCTTGAAACACCTTGTCTCCACATTCAGTGGCATTCCGAGGTACTGGGGATTAGGGCTTCATCACACGAATTTGGGAAGGACACAATTCAGCCTGTAACAGAAGGAGAGCGCCATGGCAGGTTCTTCGACCCGCAGTTCTCAAAAATGTTCAGGTGGCCCAGACTTTGTGAGTCAGTGCAGTCCATTCAATACTGTGTTGACTCGGTGGATTCCATCATGTGAACTCAGGATACCTTTATTAGCAGGAAAGACGATGCTGTGTTAATTATGCCATCTAAAGTCCCAGTGGAAAAAGCTGGCCATGAGGAGGAGGAAAATTGTTGAACTAAGCAGAGCAGCAGTGTCTAGTCTTTGCTGCACCATTTGCTTACTTACTCAATTCTTTTTTCTTTTTTTTTTAAATTAATTTATTTATTTTAGTTGGAGGCTAATTACTTTACAATATTGTAGTGGGTTTTGCCATACACTGACATGAATCAGCCATGGATTTACATGTGTTCCCCACCCTGAACCCTCCTCCCACCTCCCTCCCCATCCCATCCCATCCCTCTGGGTCATCCCAGTGCACCAGCCCTGAGCACTTGTCTCATGCATCGAACCTGGACTGGCATTCTGTTTCACATATGATAATATACATGTTTCAATGCTATTCTCTCAGATTGTCCCACCCTCACCTTCTCCCACAGAGTCCAAAAGACTATTCTATGCATCTGTGTCTCTTTTTCTGTCTCACATATAGGGTTATCGTTACCATCTTTCAAATTCCATATATATGCGTTAGTATACTGTATTGGTGTTTTTCTTTATGGCTTACTTCACTCTGTATAATGGGCTCCAGTTTCATCCATCTCAATAGAACTGATTCAAATGTATTCGTTTTAATGGCTGAGTAATATTCCATTGTGTATATGTACCACAGCTTCCTTATCCATTCGTCTGTTGATGGACATCTAGGTTGCTTCCATATCCTGGCTATTATAAACAGTGCTGTGATGAACATTGGGGTACACGAGTCTCTTTCAATTCTCGTTTCCTCGGTGTGTATGCCCAGTAGTGGGATTGCTGGGTCATATGGCAGTTCTATTCCCAGTTTTTTAAGGAATCTCCACACTGTTCTGCATAGTGGCTGTACTAGTTTGCATTCCCACCAACAGTGTAAGAGGGTTCCCTTTTCTCCACACCCTCTCCAGCATTTATTGTTTGTAGACTTTTTGATAGCAGCCATTCTGACTGGCATGAGATGGTACCTCATTGTGGTTTTGATTTGCATTTCTCTGCGGCGGCCGAGAGGGGCTAGGCCGGCCCGGGGGCCAGGGGTGGCAGCCAAGAGGGGCTAGTTCGGGCCAGGGGGCGGTGGCTGACAGGGGCTAGGCCGGCCCGGGGGCCGGGAGCAGCGGCAAGAGGAGTTACCCCAGGCCCAAGGAGCAGGGGCTGCGTGGGCACAGGAGGGCTGAGTACCCCACGTTCAAGGTAAGAGAAACCCAAGTAAGATGGTAAGTGTTGCGAGAGGGCATCAGAGGGCAGACACACTGAAACTAAAATTACAGAAAACTAGCTAATCTGATCACACGGACCACAGCCTTGTCTATCTCAATGAAACTAAGCCATGCCTTGTGGGGCCACCCAAAATGGATGGGTCATGGTGGAGAGGTCTGACAGAATGTGGTCCACTGGAGAAGGGCATGGCAAACCACTTCAGTATTCTTGCCTTGAGAACCCCATGAACAGTATGAAAAGGCAAAAAGATAGGACACTGAAAGATGAACTCCACAAGTCAATAAGTGCCCAATATGCTACGGGAGATCAATGGAGAAATAACTCCAGAAAGAATGATGGGATGGAGCCAAAGCAAAAACGATACCCAGCTGTGGATGTGACTGGTGATAGACGCAAAGTCTGATGCTGTAAAGAGCAATATTGCATAGGAACCTGGAATGTTAGGTCCATGAATCAAGGCAAGTGGAAGTGGTCAAACAGGAGATGGCAAGAGTGAACGTTGACATTCTAGGAATCAGCGAACTAAAATGGACTGGAATGGGTGAATTTAACTTAGATGACCATTATATCTACTACTGTGGGCAAGAATCCCTTAGAAGAAATGGAGTAGCCATCATGGTCAACAAAAGAGTCCAAAAGGCAGTACTTGGATGCAATCTCAAAAACGATAGAATGATCTCTGTTCGTTTCCAAGGCAAACCATTCAATATCACAGTAATCCAAGTCTATGCCCCGACCAGGAACACCAAAGAAGCTGAAGTTGAATGGTTCTATGAAGACCTACAAGACCTTCTAAAACTAACACCCCAAAAAGATGTCCTTTTCATTATAGGGGACTGGAATGAAAAAGTAGGAAGTCAAGAAACACCTGGCCTAACAGGCAAATTTGGCCTTGGAGTACAGAATGAAGCAGGGCAAAGTCTAATAGAGTTTCACCAAGAGAACGCACTGGTAATAGCAAACACCCTCTTCCAACAACACAAGAGAAGACTCTACACGTGGACATCACCAGATGGTCAACACCGAAATCAGATTGATTATATTCTTTGCAGCCAAAGATGGAGAAGCTCTATACAGTCAGCAAAAACAAGACTGGGAGCAGACTGTGGCTCAGATCATGAACTGCTTATTGCCAAATTCAGACTTAAATTGAATAAAGTAGGGAAAACCCCTAGTCCATTCAGGTATGACCTAGATCAAATCCCTTATGAGTATACAGTGCAAGTGACAAATAGATTTAAGGGACTAGATCTGATAGACAGAGTGCCTGATGAATTATGGACAGAGGTTCGTGACATTGTACAGGAGACAGGGATCAAGACCATCCCCAAGGAAAAGAAATGCAAAAAAGCAAAATGGCTGTCTGAGGAGGCCTTACAGATAGCTGGGAAGAGAAGAGAAGGGAAAAGCAAAGGAGAAAAGGAAAGATATTCCCGTCTGAATGCAGAGTTCCAAAGAATAGCAAGGAGAGATAAGAAAGCCTTCCTCAGCCATCAATGCAAAGAAATAGAGGAAAACAACAGATTGGTAAAGACTAGAGATGTCTTCAAGAAAATTAGAGATACCAAAGGAACATTTCATGCAAAGATAGGCTCGATAAAGGACAGAAAAGGTATGGACCTAACAGAAGCAGAAGATATTAAGAAGAGGTGGCAAGAATACACAGAAGAACTGTACAAAAAAGATCTTCATGACCCAGATAATCATGATGGTGTGATCACTCACCTAGGCCAGACATCCTGGAACGTGAAGTCAAGTGGGCCTTAGAAAGCATCACTACAAACAAAGCTAGTGGAGGTGATGGAATTCCAGTTGAGCTATTTCAAATCCTGAAAGATGATGCTGTGAAAGTGCTGCACTCGATATGCCAGCAAATTTGGAAAACTCAGCAGTGGCCACAGGACTGGAAAAGGTCAGTTTTCATTCCAATCCCAAAGAAAGGCAATGCCAAAGAATGCTCAAACTATCGCACAATTGCACTGATCTCACAACTAGTAAAGTAATGCTCAAAATTCTCCAAGCCAGGCTTCAGCAATACATGAACCATGAACTTCCAGATGTTCAAGCTGGTTTTAGAAAAGGCAGAGGAACCAGAGATCAAATTGCCAACATCCGCTGGATCATCAAAAAAGCAAGAGAGTTCCAGAAAAACATCTATTTCTGCTTTATTGACTATGCCAAGGCCTTTGACTGTGTGGATCACAATAAACTGTGGAAAATTCTAAAAGGGATGGGAATCCCAGACCATCTAACCCGTCTCTTGAGAAACCTGTATGCAGGTCAGGAAGCAACAGTTAGAACTGGACATGGAACAACAGACTGGTTCCAAATAGGAAAAGGAGTATGTCAAGGCTGTATATTGTCACCCTGCTTATTTAACTTCTATGCAGAGTCCATCATGAGAAACGCTGGGCTGGAAGAAACACAAGCTGAAATCAAGATTGCTGGGAGAAATATCAATAACCTCAGATACGCAGATGACACTACCCTTATGGCAGAAAGTGAAGAAGAACTAAAGAGCCTCTTGATGAAAGTGAGAGAGGAGAGTGAAAAAGTTGGCTTAAAGCTCAATGTTCAGAAGACTAAGACCATGGCATCTGGTCCCATCACTTCATGGGAAATAGATGGGGAAACAGTGGAAACAGTGGCAGACTTTATTTCTGGGGGCTCCAAAATCAGTGCTGATGGTGATTGCAGCCATGAAATTAAAAGACGCTTACTCTTTGGAAGGAAGGTTATGGCCAACCTAGATAGCATATTGAAAAGCAGAGACATTACTTTGCCAACAAAAGTCCATCTAGTCAAGGCTATGGTTTTTCCAGTGGTCATGTTTGGATATGAGAGTTGGACGGTGAAGAAAGCTGAGCGCGGAAGAATTGATGCTTTTGAACTGTGGTTTTGGAGAAGACTCTTGAGAGTCCCTTGGACTGCAAGGAGATCCAATCAATCCATCCTAAAGGAGATCAATCCTGGGTATTCATTGGAAGGACTGATGTTGAAGCTGAAACTCCAATACTTTGGCCACCTCATGCAAAGTGTTGACTCATTGGAAAAGACCCTAATGCTGGGTAGGATTGGGGGCAGGAGGAGAAGGGGACGACAGAGGATGAGATGGTTGGATGGCATCACCAACTCGATGAACATGGGTTTAGATAGACTCCGGGAGTTGGTGATGGACAGAGAGGACTTGCGTGCTGCAATTCATGGGGTCGCAAAGAGTCGGACACGACTGAGCGACTGAACTGGTAATGAATGATGTTGAACATCTTTTCATGTGTTTGTTAGCCATCTGTATGTCTTCTTCGGAAAAATGTCTGTTTAGTTCTTTGGCCCATTTTTTGATTGGGTCGTTTATTTTCCTGGAATTGAGCTGCAAGAGTTGCCTGTATATTTTTGAGATTAATTGTTTGTCTGTTGCTTCATTTGCTATTATTTTCTCCCATTCTGAAGGCTGTCTTTTCACCTTGCTTATAGTTTCCTTTGTTGTGCAAAAGCTTTTAAGTTTAATTAGGTCCCATTTGTTTATTTTTGCTTTTATTTCCAATGTTCTGGGAGGTGGGTCATAGAGGATCCTGCTGTGATTTATGTCAGAGAATGTTTTGCCTATGTTTTCCTCTAGGAGTTTTACAGTTTCTGGTCTTACATTTAGATCTTTAATCCACTTTGAGTTTATTTTTGTGTATGGTGTTAGAAAGTGTTCTAGTTTCATTCTTTTACAAGTGGTGGACCAGTTTTCCCAGCACCACTTGCTAAAGAGATTGTCTTTTCTCCGTTGTATATTCTTGCCTCCTTTGTCAAAGATAAGGTGTCCATATGTGCGTGAATTTGTCTCTGTGCTTTCTATTTTGTTCCATTGATCTATATTTCTGTCTTTGTGCCAGTACCATACTGTCTTGATGACTGTGGCTTTGTAGTAGAGCCTGAAGTCAGGCAGGTTGATTCCTCCAGTTCCATTCTTCTTTCTGAAGATTGCTTTGGCTATTCAAGGTTTTTTATATTTCCATACAAATTGTGAAATTGTTTATTCTGGTTCTGTGAAAAATACCTTTGGTAGCTTGATAGGGATTGCGTTGAATCTATAGATTGCTTTGGGTAGTATACTCATTTTCACTATATTGATTCTTCCAATCCATGAACACGGTATATTTCTCCATCTATTTGTGTCCTCTTTGATTTCTTTCATCAGTGTTTTATAGTTTTATATATATAGGTCTTTTGTTTCTTTTGGTAGATATATCCCTAAGTATTTTGTTCTTTTCGTTGCAATGGTAAATGGTATTGTTTCCTTAATTTCTCTTTCTGTTTTCTCATTGTTAGTGTATAGGAATGCTAGGGATTTCTGTGTGTTAATTTTATATCCTGAAACTTTACTATATTCGTTGATTAGCTCTAGTAATTTTCTGTTAGAATCTTTAGGGTTTTCTGTGTAGAGGATCATGTCATCTGCAAACATTGAGAGTTTTACTTCTTCTTTTCCTATCTGGATTCCTTTTATTTCTTTTTCTGCTCTGATTGCTGTGGCCAAAACTTCCAAAACTATGTTGAATAGTAGTGGTGAGACTGGGCACCCTTACCTTGTTCCTGACATTAGGGGAAATGCTTTCAATTTTTCACTCTCTTGTGATGAGTCCTGTTTTAGAGCTTCTATAAAAAACTTTTCAGCATTTTTTTGGCATATAGCTGTTGGTTAGTCTCTTATGATCCTTTGTATTTCTATGTGTCTCTTTTGATTTTCTCCCTTTGTTTCTTGATAATTTGTTTCTGCCCTAAGTTGATTTTTCATGGTCTCTTTTGTTTCTTTTGCACTGTACTTGCTTACAAAACAGTAGCAGGTGCCAGAGTTTGAAAACATTCTGAGTGAAAACTTGAAACTGACAAAATCCCACGTCCTAAATAAATTTCCTATATGTAATTGGAAAAACTTGCTATTTTTCAGTGTTAGCAATGGAAACCGCCAATATGCCAGAGGAGCCTAGTTTGAGAATCACTATGGAAAGCAACATTCCTGTGTGTCTTCTCTAATTAATAGAAGACTTACAGGATGAGTAACACTCTTCAGTGATCACTGAAAGAATGGGGATTTGAGAGGCTAATCATTTGCTGTCTGACTTCTCCATCCATTTCTTCATTTATTCAGCACAATTGATCTGGCACCCTCAGTAATGCTTACATCAATATTCTGGTAGGTGGATGGGGGTTATAAATAACACATTACTAGATAGGAGTCATAGAGAAATGAATCTATTCCAGCCCTGCCTTGAGAACCTCAGTTATCAGTTAACAAGCAGCAGAAGCCACTCTACCTGATTTAAGCAGAGAAGTCATTTATTAAAGAAGCTCCAGCAGAGGCACAGTTGGCTTGGAAGCAAAGCAGCCCACCTGGGCAATGCAGTGCTGCAGTGGAGGCCCTTCTGCCCCTGTTGATGGATGGGCACTGATGGTTGACACTGAGCACAAGACACTGCTTTAGGATTTTCTGCCACTTGTGTCTCTGAAAGTTGGATGTCTGCAGCCACATTTGCCAAAGTGGCTTCTGCAAGGCAGCCAATGAGTCTTGCTTCTTACATCCGATTGGCAGAGCCCAGGTCACGTGCCTGTATCATCGCTGGTAAGGGAAACTGGGAAAACAAGTTTCTTCCTTCTACCTTAAAGACTTATAAAATCATGCAATGGGAAATTCTGTACATGTAGGAAAGATGTAAAAAAGCACCTGGTAGACAAAAAGTAGGCTTCCCTGTGGCTCAGATGGTAAAGAATCTGCCTGCAATGCAGGCACACCTGAATTTGATCCCTGGGTTGGGAATATACCCTGGAGAAGGGAATGGCAACCCACTACAGTATTCTTGCCTGGAGAATCCCATGGATAGAGGAACCTGGTGGGCTACAGTCCATGGGGTCACAAACTGAGCAACTAACACTTTCACTTTTTTCACTTTCAGACAGAAAGCATTTCAAGTGTCCACTCTAAGATCCCCATCAAATGGAGAAAACAGATATATGTTCAAAAATTAGTGGGATAAGAGCTATAGTCAAGACATCCTTATGGTATGATGGAGATCAGGAAAAAACTTGTTAATAGCCTGGGATGGTCATGGAAGTCTTCCTGGAGGAGGTGATTGATGACTGAGCTTATCTTGTTGGGATGACGCAAAAGGGGGTCAGCTTGGAGCCAAGTAAGAAAAAGATGCTCCCTCTCTGACTTTAAACATACCTCCTCAATGATTGTGCCACATTTCAAAAATGAGAACTGATGAAGCAGGAAGAAAAGGCAGATTGGAATCTGAATGCATTAGTGGCGGTCTCTTATGAGAGTTGGCTGGAAAGCGCTCAGGGCATCCTGCATAGGGCTGTCTGCAGAATTGACTTGGCTTGTGTCCTTTCCCTTCCCAACTCCGCTCCCTTCATATGTCCTAATAGGTTATGGCTTCCAGGAGGAAATAATGCTGTGCATTTTCAGAGAAGCATTTTGGAAACACAAAGCCTGACATCAAAGGAGTAGCTTGTTCTTTCTAGAAAAAAAAAAGAAAATGTTGCTATAAAAAGTAATAAAGTCTAAATTAGAAAGTACAAGTCCCTTTATTAGTATATTTATTTATTTATATATTACCTTTTAGAAAATCTCCAATGCAATCAAATTGCATCTGCTTTGTAATTTTTTCCCACTTTCCATTTCTTAGATTTCTTAAAAAGTGAGTCAGTAGCAATGCCTTAATGTTGTATTTGGTCGTAAGTATTTAATAATAATGAGGCTAAGAATGAGGATATTTTTAAGACCACGGTTTGGTTTAGAGAGTTGGAATACAGGGCCTCCTTCCCCTAAATCTGTTTCTCTTCTGCATGTTCCCATCTCAGTAAATAGCATCACTTACTAATGGCCTTGGTGCCGAAACCTAGCACCTGGCTTCCTTCCTGCTTCCCTCACCCCACACCCTTCCATCAGCACGTCCTGTCACCTCTGCCTCCATATTCATCTCGGATGGTCCGCTTCTCCTGTGCCCTGTCGCCAGTCCTAAGCAAGGCACCGCTGTCTCCTGCTTGCCCATGGTGGACCCTGGCTGGCTGCATACCATACCACACCCCCCTCCTGCTATCGGCCATAGCGATCACCCCACAGGCGCCCTCAGGTTCTGACTCTGGACCCTAGCCTCTGCCCCACACCCTCCTGCTCTCTCCTCTCTAGGGAGTTAGTTTCTTCTAATCTTTTAGGTCTCGACTTAAACGGCACTTCCTCCAAGGGCATTTCCCTGATCTTTTGTCTAAATGGTGGCTCCCCCTAACTTGGTGCTTTCTTGTTATAGATTCTTGTTATTTATTTATTTATTTATTTATTTTGGTTTACTTAGCCTCTCACCCTCCTCCTAGAATCTATGTTCTCAGGACATGGGGATCTTATCTGCCTTGTTCTCTCCGTATCTGTAGCACCTGGCCCCATGTGCTCAGTCAACGTTTCATGAAGGTATAAGCAACCCAGAGCTTCCACGCCCTCTGCCAGAACGCTTCCTGCCCTGTCTTTGAGGTGTGCGCTCCTCCTGGGAGGTTATCATCAGTCTCAGGCCTCTGATAGGCTGCCCAGCCTGCCCCCCTCCTCCAACACCGGACCTGTACCAGATGCTGGAGGCTTCGCTGGCTTGTGCTCTCCAACCCTGTGCTCAGCTATGGCAGCCGAATAGGGTGACCCACATTCCATCCTCCCTCTGCTTAGAGACCAGCCCATCTCACAGGTCTCCGCTCCCTGCTGATGAGTGGTAGGTAGGCAATAAATCAAACAACCACAGGCTTCCCCTTGGTATGTACAGAGGGGAAAGAGCGTTGGACTCGGAGACAGAAGTTCAGCTTTGGAGACCCCCCCAACCCACATAGAACTGCGAAACTCTCTCTCAAACTTACCCTTCCTCAGCTACAGAATGAGAGCTGAGGTCCCTGCTCTAGGCTCTCTTTCAGGCCATCAAGGTGATGTCTGTGCCTTCCTTTGCCACCATCAGTGTGGAATAGTAGAGTTTACCCAGCATTGTTCAGTTGCTATGTCACGTCCAACTCTTTGCCACACCATGGACTGCAGCGAGTCAGGCTTCCCTGTCCTTCATTATCTTCTGGAATTTGTTCAAACTCATGTCCATTGAGTCAGTGATGCCATCCAGCTATCTCATTCCCTGTCGCCCCCTTCTCCTTTTGCCTTCAGTCTTGTCCAGCATCTCAGTCTTTTCCAATGAGTTGGCTCTTCACATCAGGTGGCCAAAGTATTGGAGCTTCAGCATCAGTCCTTCCAATGAATACCATGGTAGGTGTCATTAAGGACGAGAAGGGTTAACTTGGAGAAAGGAGAATCAGATCAAAAAAAGGTGACTGCACACAGTTTCTGTGCCTTCATTATATCAGGTGGACCCCTTAAATCACGGTGTGCAGGGCAGGCATGGGCCTGAACCTGGGGGTGACGATCCTGTATAAGGCTTTGCTCTGTGCCTTCTGCTGTAGTCCAGAATGCAAAAATATCACCATTCAGATACTAAAGAACCAAGTGAGTACTTCCTTGCAAAGAATAGGCATTGACCTTGACAGTCAATAGATTTGACTGGGGCTATATTTCTTCATTTTGGTGAGATGTCATTTGGGCCCTTCTGAAGTGAGATTGATTGAAATCCTTCTTTCCTCCAATACTGTCTTCCTGCTGTAAATATGCAAGGCTGCACTCCATGAAGCTGGGCTCCTGCTCCAAGATCAACCAGCAAACAGTTTCTGACTACCTCTGGGCAGGTGTTACAGCTACAGGGAAATCTGCCCCAAGGCAGGGTTTTCTCAACCTCAGTGGCTTACTGTGGGGGTGGGGGTGGGGGTAGTGTTCTATATAGGGGGAGGGGACTGCGCTGGGCCTTGTAGGACTCTCAGCAGCATCCTCTGGCCTCTATTCACCTGATGCCAGTAGCAATACACACACAAACACACATTGTAACAACCAAGTATGTCTCCAGATGTTGCCAAGGGCCCCCAGGGCCCCAAATCCCACCCCTTCTTTAAGAACCACTGCTCTGAGGTAAGTAATTGTCCAATAAGTGGGATAAACACAATGAATTTTGAGGAGGAATGCACTTTTAAAAAAATATTCGTTTGGTTACATTGGATCTTAGTCGCTTCACGTGGGATCTTCATTGTGTCATGTGGGATTTCTCGTTGTGACACATGGACTCTCTCGTGGTGGCACACGGGCTCGGTAGGTGCAGTGCATGGCCTTAGTTGCTTCAAGGTGTTCAGTTCAGTCACTCAGTCATGTCCGACTCTGCAACCCCATGAATCGCAGCACACCAGGCCTCCCTGTCCATCACCAACTCCCGGAGTTTACCCAAACTCATGTCCATCGAGTCGGTGATGCCATCCAGCCGTCTCATCCTCTGTCGTCCCCTTCTCCTCCTGCCCCCAATCCTTCCCAGGGTCTTTTCCAATGAGTCAACTCTCCGCATGAGGTGGCCAAAGTATTGGAGTTTCAGCTTCAACATCAGTCCTTCCAATGAACACCCAAGGCTGATCTCCTTTAGGATGGACTGGTTGGATCTCCTTGCAGTCCAAGGGACTCTCAAGAGTCTTCTCCAACACCACAGTTCAAAAGCATCAATACTGCGGTGCTCTGCTTTCTTCGCAGTCCAACTCTCACATGGGATTTTAATTCCCCAACCAGGGATCAAACCCTCATCTCCTGGATTGGAAAGTGGATTTTTAACCACTGGACCACCAGGGAAGTCTGGAGGAGGAACGTACTATAATCTGAATACAGAACACAGGTGTGCTTATACATGTCACCTGACTGGGCATTAAAGGGCCCTTGTTTGGGGGTGCTCCCTGGCAACTGCTAATGGCAGTGGGGAGAGGATGCTGGTTGACCATACCTCATACGATACTGCTTATATTATAGCTTCTATCTAGCTTAGGAAAATTCAGAGATTTTTGCATTCTTCTTGATTGCAAAGATTAATTTGCCTTAACAAATGCAAGGTCTATGAAATTAAATTTATAAAATAATTTATAAGATGGTTAGAGCTTCCCTGGTGGCTCAGACGGTAACGAATCTGGCTGCAATGCAGATCCTGGGTTCGATCCCTGGGTTGGAAAGGTCCCCTGAAGGAAGGCATGGCAACCCACTCCAGCATTCTTGCCTGGAGGATCCCCATCCACAGAGGTACCTGGTGGGCTACAGTCCATGGGGTCACAAAGGGTCAGACATGGTTAATAAAAATGTTGGGAAGATTAAGTTAGATAGTGCATGTTTCATACTCAATCTCCAATTCACACTATTTTAATGTATTATTGGCTTAGTTCTCTGTTATTTGCTATTTATATCATAGCTATCATACAATGCACATCTTTCATGTCCTATTAACTTTATTTCTTATTGGATGTTCACAACCACCCTGCAAAATAGGCAGCAGGATACCCATATTACAGATGCAAAAAGTGAGGCTTGGAAAGTTTTAGTATCTTGTCAGGGTCATACAGCTTGCGCAGCATGGGGATGTTACTCAAATTCAGATTGTTCCTCTTTCAAGGCCTGTGTTTTCCACTGGAAGGAATGTCATGTTAAGGTTTTAAGGTCTCTCCCCAGTTGTTTTTATCCATGTGTCAATTTACGAATAATTTCTTTTCACCTGAGAGTTATTTTTACAAAATGGTTGTATCTGTTTTCAATATACGCGGCATCTCCCTTCAAAGTGATTATACATTCTAAGAGGACAGAGTGTATCTTGTGACTCTTTCTGCCTCAAGTGTCATACACTGAGTTAAAGCTTAATAAATATTTGCTCTGTGATTCTTCTTCATTCCTAGGTACCTCTCGCAAGATCTCCTTGAGGAGGAGTAAAAACTCTTCAGTCCTCTTAAGGAATGGAAATTCTCTCTTACAGGTTAGTGCTGAGGATGAGTGATTTCTTGTTCGCCCTCTAATTTTAGACCCCGTGAGGAGCAGCTGTTTTGACAAGACGCTTGAATTGTATTGCCACTCACGTCAGTTGCTCTTTCTGCAGGACCTAACTGTGATATCTGTGGAGGGGTGGGGTGGGCATGTGATTCCAATGCAAGTTTATCTCTGTTCAGCTGGACCACAGGCAAGGGTTGCTCCCACTGTGATAAGGAGGACAGTTCAGCTAAGAAAGAAATTCCTCCAGGAAGTAAAGCCACCAATAAGAGTGTGTGTGTGTGTGTATACATACGTACGTACAGGAGTTGGGGTCAGGGTGGGCGAGAAATCTCTACCTCATAAATGGCAGGGTGATCATCCTATACAACAGACCTCAGGGATCAGTATTTTCAGAAGTATCTTGGAATGAGTTTCAAGATGAGAAAGTCACCAACTCTATCATGGGAAAGACCATGAAATTCTTAACATTTTATAGCATTTTAAAACCTGAGAATCTGTTGGTTATCTGGGTTATGTTGATGCATTCTTGCTTCTAGAAGGCTAAAGAGGGTTTGATTAAAGGGACAGTGGGATGGGTGTTTGGGTGATGATTCTTCTGACCCAGCCATTTCTTGGCTAAATGAGATAATTGGTTTTGAGGCCTTCAGTACTGTTATGTCTTGTCGAGGCTGTGTGAACCATGATCAGACTAGAAGGGAGTCCTTTGCTTTATTTGGCATTTAGGGGAGATCCTTCCTCTAACCTCTGTTTGTACTCCCTCCCAGGGTGTTTTCAGGCTGAAAATGCTTGCCATTTTGGTCCACAAGTGGTTGATTTACATCTGCTGCTTTTTCTACCTGGAGGTCGGGTGTTAGAGGCTACAGAGCCTTCTCAGGGTGGCTGGTGTTTTTGTTCGTGATGTTGTTCTTTTACTTTAAAATTTCCAAGTTCAGGAAATGACTGGGGGAGGGGGAATGCCCAGTTAGGCGGCCTAGAATGATAGGGCCCCGCCTATTTGCCAGACAACCTGGGGGCCCAGGGTAGCATGAAGCCTGCTCACTCAGCATTGGTTGTATTTTTTTATTAAGGTAAAATTCATGTAAGATTACAATTCAGTGGCATTTAGTAAATTCATAATGTTGTGCCACTGTCACCTCCTTCTAGTTTGGAAACATCTTCATCATCTCCCCAAAGGGGATTCTGTACCCATTGGTCACCTTCCATTCACCCCACCCTCCCCCACCTGCAGCCCTTGGAAACCACTAATCTGCTCTCTGTCTATAGATTCATCTCTTCCGGGTGTTTCATGTAAATGGAATCATACAATTTGTAGCCTTTTGTATCTGGCTTCTTCCATGTAGCATAATGTTTTTGAGGCCCTGTTGCAGCATGTATTGGAGCCTCAGTCCTATTTAAAGCTGGGTAATATGCCACTGCATGGATATACCACATTTTGTTGATCTGTTCATTTGTCGTGGGATATTTGGGTTGTCTCTGCCTTTTGGCTGTGGTGAATAGTGCTGCTGTGAACATTCATATACAAGTATTTGTTTGAATACCTGGGTCCAGTTCTTTGGGGGTATATATCAATACTTAGGAGTGGAATTATTCAGCTACATGGTAATTCCATGTTTAATTTTTTGAGAAATTAGCATTGGTTTTGATGGTCTAGCCCTATGTCTGCTCTTAGGACTATTAAAGGGCATTTGGGCTTCCCACATGGCTCAGACAGTTAAGCATCTGCCTGCAAAGCAGGAGACCTGGGTTTTATCCCTGAGTCGGGAAGATCCCCTGGAGAAGGAATTGGCAACCCACTCCAGTATTCTTGCCTGGGAAAGCCCATGGACAGAGGAGCCTGGTGGGTTGCAGTCCATGGGGTCGCAAAGAGTTGGACACAGCTGAGCGACTGCCACACACACACACACAAAGGGCCTTTACTAGAATCATGAAATCAGAGCCTTAGAAAGAGCTTTAAAGATTGTTTAATACCTCTTCTCACCATTCCAGGAAGTCTATGTATAACAAGCCTTGTAGAAGCTCCTCCATCCCCTGCTGGCACAATTCTAGGGCCAAGGGGCACTCTACCTCTCAAAGGTGGCCAGTGTCACCTGTTGGCTTGCTCTAGTTCTGCCCTATAGAGAGGTTTTCACCTGGAATCCATAAACACTTGGGTTTTCATCTGGAATCCATAAACACATCTGTTATCCACAGATGAGCTTCAGTATTGAGAGGTGAGGGGAGAGTTTGGAACTGTCATCATTCTTTAAGGGGTTCCTGTGTCACTGCTCTGGAGTCACCCACCTCCTCTCTTCTGCCCATGAACCTTGAAGGTTTACTGGCAGGCCGCTGCTTGGTTGACAGCTGCCCTCTGCTCACCTCTGCCATCCAGATGCAAAGTTAAGCAAAGGGTCTTCCCAAATGCCTGGCTGTGAGAGGACAGACCCCAGGCCGGAAGACTGCAGGGGTGGGAGGCCGAAGAGCATGGCAAGCCTCTCGCATGGGCCGCACTGCCGGCGACCTTGGCCACCTGTGGTTTATTGCAGATGCTGAAAGAATTTGCTATCAAAGAGACTGTTTCATTTGGAGACAAGGCCATTCTGAAAAAGCTGAGAAAGTCCTTGAAAGTTGCACAGTTTCTGATGTTGGTAGAATGGGGAAAATGTCCTCATCAGCTCTTTTTTAAAAAATAAACTTTACTACAATATAATGGGGAAGTGCACAGTCATGAAAGCACATTCCATAGTATGCTGTTTCCATGAAGTATAACAGCAGGCAAACTGTACCTGCGGTGTTAGAAGCAGGAGAGTGGTTACCTTTAGGAAGGCAGTGTCTGGAAGGGAGCCCGAGGGCTGCCCTGAGGAACTGAGTGTGTTCCAACTCTTGACTAGAAACAACTCTTTGTGATTTAACAGAATATCAAGTAGTATCGTGTAGGCACCACACTGAGAACAAAGCCTGGGGTGAATATGGTTCCAATCTCTGAGGCTCCTGTTTAGGGCCATTTTGGTTTCTGTCTTATCTGGCACCCTTCCCACCCTGTACCCCCTCTCCACAACCTCCCCACCAGCCCTCTCTTTGGAGGATGCCCCTCCTCACTCAGTCCATGTGCTGCAGGTGGTCTGTCCCAGCCTCTGGTTCCAGGAGCCAGCACGTAACTGAGAGGCTGGTTAGGTGACGAGCACATGATCTAAGTCAGACAACGAGAGTCCATCCCCAGACCTTTGCCAGAACCACTGGGAAAGAGGCATGAGCTCTCAGCTGGAGGTTCTGAGCCTGTAGCACATGAGCTTCAGCTGCTGGTGACCGTCTCTGCTGCCACGTGCAGTGTGCCAGCTGGAAGTGAAGCCAGCACAGAAGACAGGAAAGTCAAGACTCCTGGTGAGTATGTGTATGGATCCAGTCTTGTTGAGAGCTATCTCCATTCCCCATGGACTTTTCATTTGTATGTGTTCATAAATTCCCTTTTCCTTCTATTCTTCAGGTTGAGTTTTTGTCCCTTGCCTCCAAGGATTCTATTGATGGAAACAGATTTGTTTCATGAGCACTCAGAACTATTAGATATACTTGCCAAATTTGATTTCTACTGTAGCACTAAGTCTCTCCATAAGCTCCTGTGAGTGTAGTGGCAGCTCCAAATTGTGAGGGTTGGGGATGGAGACACTTGAGGGGACTTCAGAAATAGCTGGTTGGATGGAGGGATGAGCTGAAGGGGATTCGTTCCAAAGTTGTGTTGGTACAGCTCACGCAGTTTCAGACGGTGTGAGGGGCGCTTAGTGCTGTCACTGGTCCCTGCTTCCTTCCATTCTCCTGGCTCTTGGCGACCTTCTCTATGTAGAGAAGACAGAAGTAGAAGAGATGATTACACACAGCCAGATGGGGGCTTGCCAGCCTGCTGGAGATGACCAAGAGAGGCCCAACAACAACCTCCCATTACCCATTTTAGGTAAACTCTGTATTTTCAAATATCCCAAATTGTAGAGTACACAAAGGAATTCTAAGGTGGCAGTTTTAGAAATAAAATTTTTAAGGTGGTCTTGTCTGGGGGGGCAGAGGAATGCATTAAATCAGAATCATCTAAAATGGAAGTTATTCTAACAGTTTTGCTATATCTTATGTTTTACTATGCATTTTCAGCTGTATTTTTTTTCTATAGATTTTCAGCTAGCTATCCACTGGATGGAAAATATTCTTCAATAAAGCATTTGATGATTTATGGTAGCATCATAAGTAGAGTTGACCCCTGAACAATGTGTGATTGAACTACTATGTGGGTCCACTTACTGGACTTTTTTCAGTAAATATATTGGAAATTTTTTTGGAGATTTGCAAAACAAAACAAAAGAAAACAATCTTATGAACCACATAGCCTAGAAATAGCAAAAAAATATTAAGAAAAAGTTAGATATGTCATGAATGCACAAAATATATGTAGATACTAGTCTTTCCTTACAAAGGCATAAAGTGAGTGCTAGTTAATATAGATTAACAATGTATTAATTTTCCTACTGTTTTATAACTTTGCTTTCAAAGAATTACAGTACCATACAATATGCCTCTCTCTCCTAATTGAAAAACTGTGTCAGCCTATTATCACAGATAAGCAGTTAAAAAAAAGGAACAGTGTTTCCAATATTGTATTATGAATATAATACTGTATGCCATAAAATTTCTATAACAATTTATTCATTAATGTATAGGCTAGGCTACCATGAAGCAATCACATTGCTGTTTCTTGGTTATCAACACATGAATCATTATACCTGTAAATCAGTAGGAATTTTCACATCATCCTTCCATTTTTGATGTCTAATATTAGTAATACATATAACATCAACAGTGTTTTATATTAGAAAATATTAAGGTAGGTACTGACAAACAGATGACTTATCTTGCAAACAGATGACATGGACTTTATGATCAATTGAGTCAAATCAGGCAGATTTTCAGCTGCACAGGTTGCTGGCACCCCCACCCCCATGTTGTTCAAGGGTCAACCATAAACAAAAAATTATCTTTGACTCATCACTAAGAAGTTTAGAGGTGACCCCCAGTTCCATCACTTTACTTAATTGTAAGGGGAGTGACTTGTGTAGTCAGTGGTAGGGTGAGGCTGGACCCAGGTCTCTGATGCTGCTCTACCCAGGGATGGGCATTCACCCCTTGGGGCTGGGAGAAGCCTAGCCGTTTCATGGAACTTCAGGACAGCCTGCAGTTGTTGGAAGAGGTGGGGAGAGAATCAGAGGAATGTCCTGATGCAAGGGCAGAGTTCATGCAAACGTGCATCCTTTGCGTGTCCTCATATCCTCTGAAAGCTGCTAAATGGGGACAGAAATAGCCATAGGTCATTTAATAATGTCATTTTTAGTGGTTGTTGCAAATTTCTCTTCCTATTTTGTGGCTTACAGGAGTGGTTCAAGTAATGCAAATGCGACTCTTTAGGCTTCATATCTTTCCTTTCCCTTTCTCTTGCAGGGAGGCCAGCGCACTGTGGTTTCCAGAAGTAAAATATGCCGATAATTTATAGCTGGATAAAGCTGCTTTTGAACTATAGCATGACCTTCAGTATTAAAAGTAACACTCACTGAGAGCATCTTACAGTACTGGTGTTCTGCTGAGTGCTTTATATGGTTTATTTTGTTTAATTTCACAAGACCTCCCATGAGGCAGACATTATTATCGGCCCACTTTTCTGATGAGGAAACTGAGGCTCAGAGAGATTAAGTGACTTGCTCTAGGTCACACAGTTCTGCCATAAGTTTTATTCACTCTGGAAAACTGCAGACGTGAAGAAGAGTAATGAAATGTTAGATTGATATCTGTGATATAGTTAGATCGTGGAACTTCCCCCTACTCCTGCCCCAGAATCATTTCAGAGAGCTGAGAAATAACAGTCCACATCACCATAGATGGGGTCTTCAACTTTAGTTTTTAAATTTATTTTTATTATTATTTTTTAAATTTTTATTTCGTTTTTGGCTGTGCCCCGCAGCATGTGGGGGTCTCAGTTCATTGACCAAGGGTCGAACCCGTGCCCCTAGCAGGGGCAGCTCAGAGTCTTAGCCATTGATTGGGCTGCCAGGGAAATCCTGGGATCCTCAGCTTTCACCTCCAACTTTCTCACTTCCACACAGTCTGAGGACAGAAGTTCTTCACCTGCTCTAAGCGGAAATCTTGGTGGTGCCCGGGAGGGACGTTTGAGCAGATGTGTGTCCGGGCTCCGTCCGCTGTGCCTTTAATGCTCACTGGGGTGTGTGTGCAGGTCTGTCAGCCCAGGGAGCACAGCTGACCCCAGGCCAGCGTCTGATGGCTGCAGGCAGATTCCTGGGGAGACGAGGACACTGCGGCCCTGCTTCTCATCACAGTCTTGTTCTGCACTTTCTAAAAATATTCCTGACAAACAGCTAATGGGCATTTTGGCCACACGGCTGTAAACCACCACTGCCATTTCAAATGGAATGCTTTTCCTTCAGGCCTGTTCATCTTGATTTATGTGATTGTGATAGATTCCGCCATTTCACAGACCTTCACTGGAGCCTCCTTACCAGAGAAAAACAATAAAGTGCGTTTTTGCCTCCTTTAGCATGTATTGTCTGTTCAAATACTAGTGAGAAATGAAGTGAAATGAAATAAGCTTCATGGGAGGAACACAACTGTAGTTATTGCGTACATATTGTTCAGAGATACACAAGGGGTGGGAGCCCCATCTCTTCAGAAGAGCAGTTGTTTGTGAAGTGCAGGAAGACCAAGGGACAAGGATCTTGTTTATTATGTAATTTTAATGTAAATTGCTACAGTTTTTTGGAAAGCGTGTTGACAATATGTATACAGAGATGCAAGGTGCATGCCCTGTCACCCTAGACTCCTTTCTTAAAAATACATCTTGAAGGACTAATTGGAATTAGAGATAATTTTATATTTAAAGATACATCGTTTTTTGGAAGCGTTAACTAAATTCCCAGGAATAGTAGAGATAAATTATGGTGATCCCATTTAGTATGCACAGTTATTAAAATGTCAGTCTTTGAAGAATTACAATGATGTGGTAAATGTTTAACTATGGCACTATACACAAGTGAAAACACAATTTGAAAACATTGAAATAGAAAGAGTAATAGCAGGAGAATTAAGCACAAAATACTACACATGTATGCAGACATTGGGCACATAGGATACTCTGGGAAAACACTAGTAAAAATAATTTAAGAGTACATGTGCTTTCATGGCGTTTGCTGTTGCTCATGATGCTACCACCCAAGGCCTATTCTCCCACTGTCTTAAAGATCTATTTATTTCTTTATTTTTTGCCTGCACTGGGTCTCCATTGCTTCACAAGGGCTTCCTCTAGTTGTGGTAAGTGGACTTCTCATTGCGGTGGCTTCTCTTAGGTGAGCGGGCGTTAGTAGTTGTGGTGCATGGGCTTAGTTGCTCTGTGACATGTGAGATCGTACCAGACCAGGGATCAAACCCATGTCCCCTCCATTGGCAGGCAAATTCTTAACCACTAGAGCATCAGGGAAGCCCTCAAATGTGTATTTATTAAATGCAAAGTTCATTGAGCAGTAAATACTTCAACCCATGACCTTGCCTGTGGACAGATACATTTTCATAGGGAAAAGGGAACAGCCTGTAAATCAAAGGACAGCTCCCTCCATCACGCTGCAGGGTGGCAGCTCTGACCAGTGTGGTAGAGCTCAGGGGGGCCTGGCTTTGCTTGCCAAAGGTCTGGATGTTGAGTCTCCAGGCCTTCTGCTTGAGAACAGGTGCGTCTGCAGGAGAGTCATCCACCCTCCCTGAGCCTTCGGGGATTTTCCATCAGAGATAATAATAATTCCTTCACAAGGTTAATGTGAAAAGTGACACCATGTACATGAGATGAGCCTTGGCAAAGTGGAGAGCAGAGGTTGCCCACTGCAGGGATGTGGGCTGAAGCTCATGGCAGATGGTTTTGTTGGGTTTGCAGAGTGTTTATTTTTCATCCTTTAAGGATCAAATGTGTTGTCAATATTTTGAAATTAAGAGATTTCACATTTTTGTGCGAGTTTGTTTGTTTACTCCTCTGGGTCCTGGCTTTCTGGCAGGCACCCACCTGCTAGAGCTCAGTAGCGGCTGTTCACTGCCACAGGGGTCCAGGCCGCAGTATGCACCAGGCCCAGCACTTGCCACCACATCTCCATGGTGAGACAGGGGAGTGGTGATGGAGGCTGGGGCCTTGAAGACAGAACTTTCTCCCTGAGTCTGCATTACCATTTACAGATTGTGTGACTAAATTTAGCCAAACTCATAAACTTGCAGAGCCATAACTTGCCAGACCCTCTCTCTGTTTCTTAATCGAAGTGAGATAATATTTGTCTCTTCCAAGAGGATTGCACCAAGACCTGAGGGAAAAGATGGGTGTGAAATACTTAGAACATAGGTGTTCGATCAGATTTACCTGCTTGACCTCTGAAGGCATTTGACTTATCAGCTTCTGCTAGAAGCTGTGAATCAAATGATACTGTTTCTATTAGTTTATTGTTATCTATCTATCTGCCTATCTCTTTGTCTGCTAATTTCTTTGCTATATGTTAATATACAAATTTAGTGGTGGTCGTGGTTTAGTCACTAAGTTGTGTCCAACTCTTGTGACCCTGTGGACTGTAACCCACCAGGCTCCTCTGTCCATGGGATTCTCCAGGCAAGAATACTGGAGTGGGTTGTCATTCCCTCCTCCAGGGGATCTTCCCAACCCAGTGATCGACCCTGGGGCTCTTGTATCACTGGAGAATTCTTTACTGCTGAGCCTCCAGGGAAGCCAGTTTAGAAAGTCTTCCAAATATTCTTTTAGGCTAGCCAGTCAGTTTTCCCCTCCAGAGGATGTTACTTGAATAACATGAGAATTCTTTTCCCCTTGGTGAGTTTGCCATCCATCCATTGATCTTGACCTCTTGTGAGTCTGTATAACGTGTTTTCATACTTGATTATATTCTTCTCATTGCTGCCTGTCTTTTCTTTTCAACTAGAGTATGAACTCTGTCATATTTTTTCTGTTCCAATATCCTTCACGATACCTAACATTTTGCAGATAGTAAATCACTCATGGAATGAACAGCTGAAGTAACTGCTAGAAGGAGGTGTAAATGGCTCTTCTGAAGGCAGGCCCAGTGGCATCCTTACAGGTTTTTATAGCACAAGTCTTTCATTATAGCGACATTACCTGTCCCTTCATCCATCCCCAGCAACCACTCCTAAAAGGCACATTCTCTGTTGGACTCTCAGCCAGAGACTGGTGTCTCAGATATTGAAGCAATGGGGGAATCTTCCTTTCTTTCTGTTCCTTCCTTTCTTCCCAAGAAAGAAACAGAACAACCAGGTGTACCTGATGGATAGTTTGCTGTCCCAGACAATGACTTTGCATGCTGAGAGACTGGAGGGTGAGACATGCAATCAGTATTTGCAGCTCAAGTAAGTGGCTTAGGTGACATCAAGTGTGTAGTTTTTCTGTCCTGGTCTTTTAATTTTTTTGCTTTAATTTTGCCTATTTTATAAGCCCAAGCACAAGCAACTTCTTACTAACATGGTAGCAGCATGGTATAATATAATACAGGGCTGGCCTCCAAAGCCCATAGGACTGGCTGTGTCTGGAGCTTTCTGAGGCAGTTCCTTCCTGAAGGATCCATAGGGGGAATTTTTCTTGCCGCAGTTGAACTGTAAAGCGGGGTCCTGTTGAGGGCTTGTTGGCTCACTTCACCCTGCTCTAAAGTCGTTTCCTTTTCCAGATCACATGTGCGCACCGAAGATTGTATCCATTCCTTGAGATCTGAGCAGAGTTGTTTGTTCAGTTTCTTTCAAAACCAGGGCAGGACTGGCCTCATCCATGTTTACTGGCCACTAACAGAAAGGGATCAGAAGAAGGTCAGCCACTTCCTTATTAAGCAAAAAAAAAAAAAAAAAAAAAGTCCTTTCTGTCACAGTTGGTGTCCAAGAGAACGTCTTCATTCACCTTAAAAATAAAAAAGGGAAGAAAATGACTTACGTCACGAGTACCTTTGATATTGATATTATTTGAATGAGTCATAAAATCCTTTTTCTTTTGACATTTATTCTCTTTGCCAATGCTTGATGTCTTGATGCTAATTCTGAAGAAAAAATTAAAAGAAAGATTTTTTTCCCCTTTGTAGTTTGGACAGGAAGGACTCTTATTGTAAAAACTGTGTTCTCTTTGTCCTTTTTTGGTGTATGATTATTGAGGCTCGGGTTTTATTCAAATGATTTCCGGGGGCTTTAAGGAACTTTGCTAAAAAGCTTAATAGTGCTAAAAAATTCTGTTCCTAGTAGGATAAGAAGCCCTGTGTTAGCGTGTGTCATTTCTGCTCCTGGCTCCATCTGCTCCTGGTGTACCCCTAAGTCTGCAGGCTGAGGCTTCGTGAGGTCCCAGTTTGCCCTTGTCCCCACCTTCATCACTCAAGTGAACAGATCCCAAGTGTCCCTTGGATGCTCCTGGTCTGGCATCTTTCTGGGGCTCATGCTCAGTGTTTTCTTGTTCCTATTTAATTTTCAAGTTCAGTTCAGTTCAATTCAGTCGCTCAGTCGTGTCCGACTCTGCGACCCCATGAATCGCAGCACACCAGGCCTCCCTGTCCATCACCAACTCCCGGAGTTTACCCAAACTCATGTCCATCAAGTTGGTGATGCCATCCAGCCATCTCATCCTCTGTTGTCCCCTTCTCCTCCTGCCCTCAATCTTTCCCAGCATCAGGGTCTTTTCCAATGAGTCAACTCTTTGCATGAGGTGGCCAAAGTATTGGAGTTTCAGCTTCAACATCAGTCCTTCCAATGTACACCCAGGGATGATCTCCTTAAGGATGGACTGTTTGGATCTCCTTGCAGTCCAAGGGACTCTCAAGAGTCTTCTCCAACACCACAGTTCAAAAGCATCAATTCTTCGGTGCTCAGCTTTCTTTACAGTCCAACTCTCACATCCATACATGACTACTGGAAAAACCATAGCCTTAGACTAGACGGACCTTTGTTGGCAAAGTAATGTCTCTGCTTTTTAATATGCTATCTAGGTTGATCATAACTTTCCTTCCAAGGAGTAAGGGTCTTTTAATTTCATGGTTGCAATCACCATCTGCAGTGATTTTGGAGCCCCCAAAAATATAGTCTGACACTGTTTCCACTGTTTCCCCATCTATTTCCCATGAAGTGATGGGACCAAATGCCATGATCTTAGTTTTCTGAATGTTGAGCTTTAAGCCAACTTTTTCACTCTCCTCTTTCCCTTTCATCAAGAGGCTTTTTAGTTCCTCTTCACTTTCTGCTCTAAGGGTGGTGTCATCTGCATATCTGAGGTTATTGATATTTCTCCCAGCAATCTTGATTCCAGCTTGTGCTTCTTCCAGCACAGCGTTTGTAGTATTTCTTATATGAATAAAGAAATTTATATTTGTCATAGAAAAATCAGAAAATATAGATGGACCAAAAATGGAAATATAGGCCAATAATCCCACCATCCTAATAAAAATGCTATTAGTACTTGTGGGGGGTGGTATAGTAAGAGCTAGAGATCAACAGAGGGAGAAAGTGACTTTTATCTGCCTGTTTTATTTTTTAGTTTATTCTCAGTATCTAGAATAGTATCAGATACACTGTAGGTGCTCAATAAATATTTGCTGAAAATATAAAACAGATCAGGGCTTCCCTGCTGGCTCAGTGGTGAAGAAAATGCCTGCCAATGCAGGACACATGGGTTTGATCCTTGATATGGGAAGATCCCACATGCCGTGGAACAACTAAGCCGGTGTACCACAACTACTGAGCCTGTGTGCCTACAGCCCATGCTCTCCAACAAGAGAAGCCACTGCAGTGAGAAGTCCACACACCACAGCTAGAGAAAAGCCCGCACAGCAACAAAGACCCAGCACAGCCATAAATAAATAAATAAAGTTATATATATATATAATAAAACATATCTTAGAAGTCCCCTTTCTCCAGGAAACTCTCACACACCACCCGAGACATCCTTTTCCAGGCCTCACTGGACCTATGGCCAAAACCACCTTCACTGGCCCTTTCACTGTGGCCATCTACGGCTCACCTAGCCACACTTCCACACACATTAGAGTCTTGTCCGTTCTTAGAAGAGTGTGCCGTTAGCCTCTCAGCCCTCCTGTGTTAGGAGGCAAGGAGGTCTTTGTAAGGTCAAATTTGTAAGGTCGATACTTATGTCCTCATGTCCTTAGTAAAAGTTTGCGCTTTCAGAGTAATGCTCATTGTATACTTTTGTCGTGAGGTGTTTCTTCAACCATGTAAATGAATATTTTTTTAAATACCGAGGACTAAAGGCTCTGTACTAGGAAATGGTATGTGAAATTTTAACAGAATTTGTCTGAATTGTGCCTTTTACCACAGCCCAACTCTAGGAGGATAAACAAAAACTCAAAAACTAGGGAAACTTAATCCATGAAGCCACGGGAGGCTGCAGGGGCTGTGCTTCAGAGCAACATAAGCAACCACATATAGGGCTGTAAATAGAGCTGTGGGGCCCTAGCGGGTTTGATCTGCTTGGAAGTCAGACTTGTTGGTTGGATTCCTGGCATCCTGGGCAGGAGTCACTGCCAATCCACCTCCCCTCCCCGCAAAATCAAAGAATAGCCTTGGCTTTGGCCAAGACAGATCCCTATGTACAGCCAGGGCAAGGCTTTTGCAGCTGTGTCTTCATGGCCTCAGGAAGTGGAAGCCCTCATGAATGGCTTCCTGCACCGATGAGGTATGGACCAGCAAAGGCAAAGCAGGATCAACTCAAGAATCAATTCATTTCCTTGGCCGTCAGGAGGATTGTTCTGAGAAGATTCTTTGCTGTGTCTAGGATCAGAAAGAAGGAGAGCTGGGATCCATTAGCAATGTCTGTCGTGGGAAGGGGCCTGGTGTGCTAGCTGTCTGTCATCCTTGGCACAGATTATGAGATGGTGCTCAAAAATGGAATTTCAAATGATCACCCTTGGAAAAGTATGTCATAAAGGGCCCTTTGACTAGGGTGCCCATATGCTTTTTTTTTTTTTAATCAAATTAGGATACTTCTAAAAGTGAAAAGGGGTGCTGTTATCCCAAGACAAGAGTAAATATGAACCTATGACATTTTGTTCATTGCCATATTCATGAAAGCTGTTCCTGCCTGTACATCTTTCCACTGCATTTCAGGGACTGCCTGGGCAAGATTTCCCACTGTGCTGAGTCGCTAAGTCATGTCCAACTCTTTGCTACCCCATGGACTATAGGCTGCCAGACTCCTCTATCCATGGAATTCTCCAGGCAAGAATGCTGGAGTGGGTTGCCATGCCCTCCTCCCTGGGATCTTCCTGACTCAGGGACTGAACCCATGTCTCCTGCATTGGTAGGTGGATTCCTTACCACTAGTGCCACCTGGGAAGCACCCCTCCCCTTCTGCTATGCTCTGCCCTATTTCCAGGGAGCCCTCTTATTGGCGTGTGTTTGTCTCAAGTTGAAAAGTGAAAGTGAAGTCGCTCAGTCGTGTCCGACTCTTCGTGACCCCATGGACTGCAGCCTACCAGGCTTCTCCTGCCATGGGATTTGACTGGAGTGGGTTGCCGTTGCCTTCTCTGGGATTCCCTAGGGATGTTATATAGTGTATTCCCAAGAAAGGAGTCGGAAGACTTGGATTCTAGACCTAACTTTCTCACAAATGGTTAGGGTGACTGTGGACATGTCCCTTTCCCTCTCTGCACTCCTCTCCTCTCCTCTTTATGTAGGTGGGTGGGTGGACCAGATCACTGACCATCACACTGGGTCTCTCTGGTGTTGTGCAGGCTCTGTGTTGCAGCACAAGGGCTTCTCATTGCCATGTGCAGGCTTCTGTGGTTGTGGTGTTCATGTTGTAGAGCTTGCAGGCTTCTCTCGTTTCCCCACAGCTTGTGGGGTTTTAGTTTCCTGTGCTGTGCTATGCTTATTCGCTCAGTCGTGTCCGATTCTTTGCGACCCCATGGACTGTAGCCCACCTTTCCTCCCATGTCTCCTATATTGGCAGGTGGATTCTTAACCACTAGACTGCCAGGGAAGTCCCCATCACACTGCTGTAGAAATGGTCCCCCCCCCTTTCCAAAACGATTACACATAATCGTAAGATATAACACCACACCTGCTCGGAAACCAAAATGAGGCCCAGATGGAGCAGGGCTCCTGGAGCTTTCCCTCACTCCTGGTCTGCGGAGGCTGCGGGTCTCCCCAACTCCCCCCAGCAGTAGAATCTGTGATGTTTCTCTCCTGCCGCCCGCCTTCTAGCCATCTTTCCTCGTAGGCTGTTCTCTGCATGTAGGCATTTTTGGCAAGGGGTGGGTGGGGAAATTAAAAGGAGATAAAATTTGAATCTCTCCAGTTTGCTGCTTATCAGCAGCTCTGAGCACGCACTTGGTTGGGGTGAAGCTTGAAACCAAAGACTCAGAGAAGGTGTTAGGTTATCTGTGCCTTGCAATCCCAGGGGGCTGGGCTCACTGCGCCTGGGAGTGTCTGGTGTGGGTTGACTGTCCTGGTCTGTATCTCTCTCTAGCACTGCCTGTGCGACGGTGGTTCCCAGACCTGGAATAACAGGATAACCTTGGTCTTGGGCTTCCCCTGTGGCTCAGACAGTAAAGAATCTGCCTGCAATGCAGGAGACCTGGGTTCAATCCCTGGGTTGGGAAGATCCCCTGAAGGAGGGCATGGCAACCTACTCCAGTATTCTTGCCTGGAGAATGCCATGGACAGAGGAGCTACAGTCCATGGGGTCGCAAAGAGTTGGACATGACTGAGCAACTAACACTTTCACTTTCAACCTTGGTCTTCGGATACATCAGTCCCTTGTCAACCTATTAAAATTAGAGGCAGCTCTAAGCAAGCAAGTGGATGGAAGTGATTTTGTTGACCCTTAATTTATACTTACCTCTTAAATGCTGACAACAACTCTGTGAGGTAGGGTTTGCTGTTTTGAAGTTGTTTACTTGCTTATCTGTCTCCTGATAGAACCAAGGGCAGGAACGATGCTTGATTTGTACATGTCTTGGCTTAGATCAGCAGCACATAGTAGTCTTGCAGATTTTGGTTCAGTTCAGTCGCTCAGTCGTGTCCAGCTCTTTGCACCCCCATGGACTATAGCACACCAGGCCTCCCTGTCCATCACCAACTCCCGGAGCTTGCTCAAACTCATGTCCATCGAGTCAGTGATACCATCCAAGCATCTTGTCCTCTGTCATCCCCTTCTCCTCCTGCCTTCAATCTTTCCCAGCATCAGGGTCTTTTCCAATGAGTTAACTCTTCACATCAGGTGGCCAAAGTATTGGAGTTTCAGCTTCAGCATCAGTCCTTCCAATGAATATTCAGGACTGATTTCCTTTAGGATGGACTGGTTGGATCTCCTTGCAGTCCAAGGGACTCTCAAGAGTCTTCTCCAACACCACAATTCAAAAGCATCAATTTTCGGTGCTCAATTTTGGTTAGATTTTGTTTTTCCATGTGTCAGATAGGTGAGTGAATGAGCAAATGAAGCTCAGAAAGGTTAAGTAATTAGCTTGGCTGTAAATCTGGGGTAGACATCTGTCTCCATCGAGCCCAGCTGATTCAAGAGTGAAGAAGGAGAAAGTGTGGGTCCAGTGTCTTCATCATCTCGGTGCTCACCTGCATTCCCCAAGCCCTCCACTAAGTGTCCCTGGTTTCCCTGCAGGCTGTCCCCAGGCCCAAGACTCCTCCTTTCCCCACCGTGGTACCCCTGGCTCCCCCTTCCAGGAGAAATGCATGGAGGGCATAAGGAGATAAGTGTTCTGTAGAAAAATGGCGTCCAGCTCTGATGATGTTTATCTTTGGGATTGCAGGTTTCTCCATCGAGGTTTAGCAAACCTGCTAAACATACCGATTCCTGGGCCATTCCCAGGCCTACTGAATCAGGATTTCTGGAGATGAAGCCCTGACCAAGCAGGTGCTTTTAAAAGCAACTGATCCTGCCCTTCCTATCCATCATCAGCTAAGAGTCCCCCAGGAGCTGACTTTTAGGGTCATGTGGGCCAGCTTGCCCCCTCTAGCCACTGCCATGCCACATCCCACTTCCACACTCTGGGTCATGGTTTTCTCCTCCTTGAAAAAGTCTTTGCTCCCATTTGCTTTTATCTTCATAACAGGTGGCCTTTGGAGCCCAGCTCATCCTTCAAGCCTCACCTTCACCTTGGGGCTCACCCTTGCTTCCTTCTTTTCTGACAGCTACTGGCAACCCACTCCAGTACTCTTGCCTGGAGAATTCCATGGACAGAGGAGCATGGTGGGCCCCAGTCCACTGGGTCACAAAGAGTCGGACACGACTGAGCGACCAATTCTTTCACTGTCACTGGCTCCTGTGGGCCCTACAGATTAGCCCTTATTTCAGTCACTCAGTAAGTAGTTAATGAGCGGTTGTGATGTGACAAATATTTCTTTAGATCTGAGGGATGCTACAGTGGGCAAAACAGATAAAGACCTTGCCCTCATTCTAGTGGAGTAGATACACACTAAACATGATGCACAAATATATTTATAAATAAAGTCAGTTCTGCTAATGACAGGTGCTAGAAAGCAACCAAAGAAGGGTGAGGGGATAGATAATTAGGGGTGCCATTCTAGGTAGGGTATTTGTGAAGGGCCGAGTGAGCAATATGAGGTGGGGATCCATGTGGATCTAAGGCAGAGATTGTTTCCATCCATCTCAAGTTGACAACAACCAAGCCTTGGCTCTAGGCAGTCATCGCCACAGTGTTTCTGGATAACCTGGTTCAGAGAGAACAGCAAGTGCAGAGGGCCTGGGGCAGGAGCATTTTTGCTGGATTCAAGAAAGAACAAGTGGGTCACTGTTCCTGGTGAGTTCCTGGCACCTAGAGGGCTGCTGGGTACTTGCTAGGGACGCGGTAGCTACCTGAATGATGGTGGCTGGAGTGAAGAGGGTGGGGCGGCTGATGAGGAGAAGAGATAGTTAGGAATAAGGTTATACAGCTCTGTGAAAGCCACTGCGAGGACTTCTGATTTTATTCTGAGGATGATTGGATGTTGTTCAGTGTGTTACATAGAAGAGTGACATGGACAAACTGCCTTTCCTCCAGCATAGAGGATGCAGTGTGTGGGGTTAGGGCAGAATCATGGAGACCAGTGGGACACTCTTGCAGAGGACTGGGGCTTGGGGACTTGGACTGAAGTGACATCAGTACAGATAATGAGAAGACTTTGGACTCAGTGTATTTTAAAGGTAGAGATTTTGGGTTCTGAGCATAGCTGGGATAGGATGGGAAGTCAAGCCTCAATTCCAAGACTTTTACATCAGCAGCTTGGTGGAAGGATGATGCTAAATTCATGTTTGTTAATTCCCTGTTTGTCAGTTTTCCTTTTGATGAGGACCATGCTACATATGGGGCAGCCCCTTGGCAGGACTGGTGTCCCAGTTGCATTATATAAGAGTCCAGGAGCAGCTGGAGCTGCTGATTGGTGACCTTGAGCCCTAACCCCATTCTATGGCATCAGTTCCCTGGGGGGTGGTTTGGGTGTTCTCATTACAGAAGACTTCTGTGAGGGTTGCCCCTCTGCATCACTCAATTGTCATCAGGGAGTTAAGATGCCGCCTCTGCAGGAGCTGGGCTTGGGGAGGAGGTGGGAACAAACCTAGAAGTTCAACAGCCCAACCCCTCTCTTTCCAAGTTTATACATTGTTGGGGGAGTGTTCCTCCTTGTTCTGGGTATATGCGGGTGTTTCTCTGCCTTTGCAAATGCTCACCTTGTTCTCTCTTAAGCAGCTCTCTCTTGCTTTCCTTGTTCACTTGTCAAAACGTCATCCATTCCTCAAAGCCCATTCCAAGTGCTATTTCTTCCATGTAGCTTTTCCTGATGTCCCAGCCAGATGTGGTTTCTGCTGCCTCTGAACCCCACAGTGGTTTATACCTTTCTTATGACATCATCTTCTCCAGGGTTTTTGAGCCGGAATGCCCACAGTGAAATAATGGCCCCGAATTCTCTTTGAATCCCTCCCCCAGGGCCCCGTGCAGTCTCCTGAATCCAGCAGGCACTTGGTAAATATTTTCAAATTGAAATCGACTTCCTTTATGACTCACTTGCAGGAACTGCAGGATATTTGTTTCCTAAAGAAGATTTGGGTCAGGAATCAAGCAATCGAATGTCTAAGATATGTCATATGGAGACTATAAATAAATGAAGTGACACTAGTACAAGAACATTTTTGATAAAGATGCCATTGTAAGGAAGATTTCACTTTCTTTGTCACCCTTTAAAAGATGATAAGAGGCAATAAATACTTGGGAGGCAATAGGGAGTGGTGGAGACTGGGGTGAACAAGAGGGCATGTGCTGATCCATCCATCCATCTCAAGTTGACAACAACCAAGCCTTGGCTCTAGACAGTCATTGCCACAGTGCTCCTGAATAACCTGATTCATCAAGTGAAGCTTCAAAGTCAGAATTTTTACGTGGAAAACCCTGATTCCTAGGTGTTTAGCAAATGATTCCCCCACACCCTGCCTTGGGTTTTTGTGTGTTTTTTTTTTTAACCAACCAACACCACTGGGAGGGCCTGGCCACCAGCTTAGAATCTCTGACTTTTATGTCAGACTTTTCCCCACTCAGGCAAATAGGTAAATTTATCTTGAAATTGCAAAGAGATCTAGCTGTTTTTCATTAAAAAAGAGGATGTTTGCATCTCGTTTTTATTCCTCAACATTTACTTTCCATTGTCCTTCTTCCATCTGAGTGGGAACCCCAGGGTTACAATTATTAATTTGTGCCCGAGTCCCAGCTTCGTGTCACATAAGCGCTTCTATAGCTTGCCTTGAACTCTGTATAACGGGCTTTTTATTTTCCTCCAGGAGTGGTTTAAATGGAGGCTGCAGTCTTCTGTGAAGCATAATTGGTTTTAAATTATAGGTTTAATAATAATGATGTTGGGCTTAATGTAGTGCCTTTCAGCTTCTGCTGGCAGCCCTTGGAAACCAGTCCCTCATCAATCTCTGTTCTCTTTCCTCAGAAGGAGACAGCTGTTAGGGACCTGAGTCCTGCTATGTACCCCACCCCATCCTGTTGTGGACCACAGGGATGAGGAGGCCCAATGCTCGCTGTAGCCTTGGGTCACTGGAGGAGAGGCAAGTCGACGGGCATTTCTCTGTGCCCTGGGCATAGGGGTCCGAGGCTGGACTTTCAAGGCTCTTTGTTGCCTTTTTCTTCTCTTTCTTCACCTTTGGGTCACTCCACAGTGCATTAGGAATTCTTTTGGAAGATGAGCAGAAGAATGCAAATTCAACAGTTTGGCTTCTGTATAGACGGTTTAATTGAGAATGTATATTAAGTTAATTGGTTATCATCTGGCTTCTAGCTCCTTTCTGTGTTTTAAGTAACTTTTTTCCATTTTCTTTTGCCATGGCTGATAAAGCATGCCTTTAAAAGATTAAATGTTATATTTTGGTCTTTCCAAGTGAAAAGACCTCTGTTTCAGAAATCAGAGAGCCAGGACTCTGATTATGATTCTTCTTAGAGTGATCTGCAAATACTTAGCTCTCCTAGCCTCATTTCTGAAGCATCGGACAGATGAGTAGATTAAATTACATGACCACGAAAGTCCTTTTCCATTGCTTGTAATGGAGGACTTAAGCGTTTCTGTGAAATGACACCAAACTCCTCCTTGAACAACATTTGGTGTATTTCAGAAGTCAATAAAAATACCAATCTACATATGTTATACAACAGACTAACTGAGGCTTGGACAAGTAAGGGCTGGTTCAGCAAAAACGCAGCATTTGTGTTATAAAAAGCACAGAAAAGGATGCTGGTGCTGTGTGATGTGGAGTGTCCTGCTTGTAAATTACAGGCAGCACAGTCAATGACAGGGTAGCAGTCCCCGTGGCCGGCTGATGACCGCCCTTTGGAGGTTTCCCAGGGTCCACCCTATGGACAAAGATGTTCAGAACTTGTGGTCTAGTTCACCATCAGTGACAAGCAGCTCCTCATTTGTTTGGAGGTCTGAACTGCCTTGGCTTCCACCACCATTTCTGGATGGTTTTTTGTTGTAGACAAGAGCAAATTATAACATGGGAAGAATGGATGGGGGTAAAAATGGAAACATGAACCCTGAAGAAGTTTCTTTGGGCTTGGAAGTCTGCGGTGGCTGTTTGCTCCAGCGTTTTGGAAGAAGTGGTCCTAGCAGAATCTGAAGGTAGTACACATAAAATACCCTATTTTGTCCAATTATCACCTGCAAAAAGCTGATCAGACAGCTGTATTCTGCCTCGCTCTCTCCTCTTTTGAGCACATTATGCTCCAATACTTTGGCCACTTGATGCGAAGAGCTGACTCCTTGGAAAAGATGCTGATGTTGGGAAAGATTGAGGGCAGGGGGAGAAGGGATGACAGAGGGTGAGATGGTTGGATGGCATCACCGACTCGATGGACGTGAGTTTGAGCAAACCCTGGGAGACAGTGAAGGACAGGGTAGCCTGGCATGCTGCAGTCCATGGGGTCACAAAGAGTCGGAAATGACAGCAACTGAACAACAACAACAGCAACAAATGCTCCTGGAGGCTCCAAGTTTATGCATCAGTAGACTTTAGCCATCTATATGGCTTTCTTTTTTTCCTTAATCTTTAGGTGGTGTGTTATATTTTTTTGTAGGTGAAAATGGACAACCAAAGTTAACAAGCTTTGTTCTCTCAAAGTAAACATTCTTAAAAAGGAGCAAACCTAATATGAATAATAGATTTAGTGGAAGGGAAACCATGCCGCTGCCCCCTGTTTCCAGGAACAATTTGCCAGTCTCTCTGTGAGACAGAATAACAGCTTCTGAGTGGCAGATTTTAGCAGCTGGTGAAGATAGCCTGGCTAGCTGTGCAGTGAGGGGAGGGGAAGGTTGGGCATAGCAGGCTGGACTACAAGGTCATTTGCTCACTGCTCTGAAGAGCTGGACGTGGTGTAAACAGCTGCCCACATTGATTCCAGTTCTGACAAACAGGGTCCAAATTTTGAGGTCTACAGATTAGGTACAGAAGACTGTTGACTTCAGATTTCTTAAAATGACTATTAAATTGCTGGCCACTAAGGTGTTAATGTCTGTAATTTAGACCTTCAGATGGCCCCAGGGCTGTACAGGAAGGGGACAGGAATAGGTTAGTTCTGATGGGGAAAGGCAAGGTCGGCAGTAAAAGAAGATGAGTTCAGGTGAAGCACTGCAGGAAGAGGCGGCAGGGTACCTCTGGGACCTGGCGTGTGTCTGCATATTCCCGTGTGGAGCTCAAGGTCACGTGCTTACCATTGACATCAGAGACCTTTGGGAATGAGGCTCAAGGTTAAGATGGGGGTTGAAAAACTTTCAGAGTTTTTCTAAAGGCCAGCTACACAAAGGCTGTCATCTCCCTGAAGGCAACAGCCATTTCGTTTACCCATTATCATATCCCCGTACTATTTGGTGGGCAATGAGGTGAAAGGAGAGAGGAGCTGGCGAAGACCTCATGCCAGCACTGACCGGCCATGCCATTGGCCCACGTGGGGTCCTGGGCACGCCAAGGGGCTGCCGCCAGGTCAGTGGTGGGACGTCCTAGTGCCTGGTGGAGGAACGGATTTCCTCCGGATCCTTGAAGCAGGAAAAGTATTTATTGAAAGGATGTTGGGCAGCCCATGGAGCCAACAAGGCCTAAAGATCAGAATGGGAGAGGAATCCAGGTGGACTTTGGGACGATAGCCAGGCAGCTCACAGGGCTGGTCTGTGGACACCAGGCTGACTCGGCACCCATGGCTCTGCCTGGACACCATCCTACTGCTCCTGACCGCTCAGTACTGCCCCCTGCAGAGAGCTCCTTGTAAACAATCCCCAGACCCCAAGTCTACAGTGAAAGGGCCATGCTCCACACCCACTCGTGGGCTTGGGTCCTGGCTGTCCCTGTGGTGACCAGCCGGATGGGGGTCAGGGCACTGCGTTACACACGACATGGGTGTGAGTGGGGGCTCCATACAAGTCCATGGAGCTGGGTGGCCAAGAGAAAAAAACACAATGTCCCTCGGGAGCAGGAGTTGGAAGAACCCTCAGTGTAATGAGTAACCCAGTTAATTAAGCAAATATGAAAAAACAAAATAAAAGTAGCACTGTATGCCTTTTAGACTTTTATGTCAAATCAGGAGTGACAGGGGTCAGCAGGTTCCAGTGTACTAAGACTATGTTAATGGCAGTTCTCAGGGGCTAGGATGGCCTGTTGGCTGACGTGACACTCAGCACCTGACAACACAGGATAGTCAGGGTGGTATTGCTGTCGGTTCAAGCAAAGCATCAGAGTTTCCATGTCCTGAATGTGCACAAGATAAATCCTGACTCTGTCTCTTTCCTCCCCAACACCCTCCCGAGGACCCGCCAGTCATGCAGGCCTGTGGTTTTTCTGGGAGCCCTACATCAGGAGAAGGGGTCAGCCAGGGCCCATCAGCCCAACCTCACGCCCTATGAAGTGTTCTGGCTTCTGAGGGTGAATTAACTCTTGCTTTTATTGCGCTGTTCATTCCAGCTCCTGCCTGTCTCCCTAATTCATCCCACATGTCAGGTCCCTTCTGCTTGCAGCGGTCACTGCCCAGCCCAGGGGCTTGTCTGTTCGGTGCATCTTGTTGGCCTATCTGCTGGCAGCTGTCCACAAGCCCCCGCTGGGTTCATACGCGCCTTACCTGGGAGATGCCGCCTCCTGTTCTCACCTGCAGTGGAGTCTAAACTTCTTGAGGGCTTAGAACTTAAGATACTTGTATTTCATTATCTTCTCTGAGCCTGACACTTAGCGGGCTCGACAAATCTCATTCAGTCAGTGAACGGTTCAAAGCACCTTGGAAGGCAACCGGCCTTCAACCGCATGGGCCACAGTGGGGAGAGCAAGACCTAGGGTGCTTCCAGGGGAGGCAGAGGTGGGATAGGGCAACCCCTCTAGCCCCAGAGCTCAGACAGAAGAGGTGGGGGTGGTGGAGCTGGGGATCTGGCTCTAGTCTGGAGGTGTGACTTGCCTAAGGGTGGAGCAGGAGCCACATCTTTGTTACTCATTCTGATGCCTAAAAACAAAAAACATGATCCAAGATAAGTAAATGCATCCTGAATTTCCAAGAGGAGATATAGTTTACAGCCTCGTCCAATCTCGTTGTTGTTTAATTGCTCAGTCGTGTCTGACTCTTTTTGACCCCATGGACTGTAGCCCACCAGGCTTCTTTGTCCATGGAATTCCCTTGGAAAGAAAACTGGAGTGGGTTGCCATTCCCTTCTCCAAGGGATCTTCCCAACCCAAGGATCAGACTCAGGTCTCCTGGATTGGCAGGCTGATTGTTCACCACTGAGTCACCTGGGAAGCCCCTGCATTTTCAGGCTTCTGCCAGGAGAGGGTTGAGGACATATTGCTGTAGATGAAGCAGGAGGGAAGAGTGGGGAGGGTGTTTCTTGGCCAATATTTCATCTCCTTAAGAAAGCAGAGCTGAAGTAGAGGAGGGTTGCCCTTAGTGGATGAAGTGCCACTGGAGTGGTGACTCTTATGTTGAACTCAGGCACAGCTGCATTAAAACATATATTTACTGAGCATCCATCATACACTGAGAGTGATTCTTAGGAAATGTGCAAGCAGCATGCTAGGTGCTTGAACAATAATGAACCAAACACAGTTGAAGGTGTGAACCAACTTCAGCAGTTTCCATGAAACAAGCTTAGAGGAATAATCAGAGAGCAATATAAGACAATATGTACTGGTGAAGTGAGTCATAGGATGCCAACAACAAGTAGTATGAACAGTAAAGATAGGGAAAAAATGGGACATGCCTAGGTTTATCAAGAAGACATTTGGAAGAAAGGGGAACTAGATGTCAAAGAATAGGGAGGGGAAGATATGGACAAAGCAACTGAATGTAAATGTCCCAAGGGATCCCAAGAGATCATTCTTTTATCCACCTAGGTGTCCTAAGAACTTAGTCTGCAGTTCACAGTGGCTGCAATAACATTTGTTGAATAAATGACACAGCGGAGGAGGGAGGAAGGGCATTTCAGAAGCCAGCGGTGGAGCAGAAGCTGTGGGCTGGGAATGTGTTGACTCTTTTGGTGGTGTAAGCAGCAGTGGGGTGGGGTGGCAGGGTGGTGCTGTTTAGGAGCTGTCGGGTGATAAGATGGGGCCAACTTGTCAGGAGTCTTGAATGCCAGGATGGAAAATTCAAATGTGATGTTGTAGATTCTTAATTTACGAAGATAAGATGGGAAAGTGACCACAAGGAAAAGCCACCAAAATGGAAAAATGACAACAGCAGCAGTATGCTAGCAGTCTGTTTATTAGCCTGATGACTGACTGACTGCAGGGTGGGGAGGAGGAAGTCAGATTCTTCCAAATGGGCGGTAGCAGTGAGAGTACAGAAAAAAAGAGTCTGAGAAACGTTCTAACAGAAAGAAATAGATGTGGGGAAATAAAAGAGAAGGAGAAAGTAAAGACAATACCCAGAATTTGAATAATTAGAATGTTGGTATGCTTGTGGGGAAAAGAGGGAGGCATGTCTAAGTCCAGATTTGTCAGAGCATCCCATTAGAGGTTTCCTGAAGATGGTTGGAAATGTGATGTTGAAGTTTGCACGAGAGGTCTCAGAGAGGAAAAGGAGAGAGCTTAGGGCTCAGGACTATGCCTGGCACTTTCTCCCATCTGACTTCTACCTAGGGAGGGTTTGGAGCTGCAGGGGGACATTGGGGTCTATAGCTCTGGAAAGATGGAGGGTAAGTTTGTGGCCAAGTTGATATTTACTGTGGGAGAGTTTGAAGCAGATGTTAAAGGATCAGGTGTAAGAGCCAAGGAGACCTTATGGAGATTTCCTGAGCCAGAATCTCTGTGCATCTGGACATCTGGATTGTAAACAAGCATATAATGGGATTCCATGGACATGATGCCTTGAAGACTACTTCTGTGTTCGCTGCCTGCATCTAATGCCAATTGGTTAAATGTTACAGGAGAAAGTTCACTTGAATATTAAGAGTCTACCAATTCATGCCCACTGGGTTAATAGGCAGTTTCTTACTTTCTGGAGGTGGTCGAAAGAAGTTAACTCATTCAAAAATTTTCGTGGCACCAAAAGATAACAGAATTTGTAAGCCGTTAATATTGAGGCTCCATGGCCAACTGATATTCAGACAGAGCTTCTGGATATCTGTCATGGGGCTTGAGGATTTTTAATTTTTTAAGTTTTGAGCAGAATAGTAGAATAGACTCTACTTTTATTTTTGTGTAAACACCAGACTGATTTAGCAGCAGTACTATTTAGCAGACTGAAGTGGTAACCACATTCTCTTGGTTGTATATTGGGGTGAGAAACAGGAGCTGAAGGCCCCATGTGAGCAAGTGGAGGTTGGGGCCAGACTGAGGATCCAACACGAGGAAATCACTGGCACAATATCCAGACTAAGATGCACAGGGATTCCAAGAAGCATTGGCCAACAGCAAAATCAGAGGTGAGCCCCAGCAAGCACAGAACTAAAAGCTGAGGGTAGGGCAGGCGCATAATTGACCAAGAGTAATTCTTTTATGTGTGCATGTGGTAAAATATACAAAGCAGAGAAGTCACTGCTTAACCATTTTAAACTGACATTAAGTACATTCACAGTGTTGTGTAGTCATCACTGCTGTCTAGTTCCAGAGCTTTTTCATTATCCCAAAAGGAAACCTCATTCCCATTAAGCAGTCCCTCCCTAACTCCTGGCAACCACTAATCTGCTCTCTGTATCCATGGATTTGTCTCTTCGGATATTTCATATCAATGAAATCATATTATACAATACATGGTATTTTGTAACCACCTTCTTTCACTTAGCATAATGTATTCAAGGTTTATCCATGTTGTAACATGTATCATTCCTTTTAATTGTTGAATAATATTCCACTGTATGGACATACCAAATTTTGTTTATTCGTTCTTCAGTTAATGGACATCTGAGCTGTTTCCACCTGCTGGCTATTGTAAACAGTGCTGCCGCAAACATCTGTGTACAAGTTCTATTTAATACCCATTTTCAGTTATTTGAGGGTATATACCTCGAATATAAATGGTAATTCTGTTTATATTCTCGAGAAATTGCCAAACTTTTCTACAGAAGCTGCACCCCCTTACCTGCCCCTCAGCAATGTATGAGGGTTCTGGTTTCTCCATATCCTCACCCACGTGTGTTTGACCAAGACTAATTCTTGTAAGAGTTTCACAGCCAGGTGCTTCTTCAAGAGCTAGGGGCTGACCCAGTGAGTCAACTTCCAGTAGTCTTCAAGACCCAGCTCTCTCTGATGTTGGTCTGACTACAACCACAGTGGTGATCAATGGAGAGGACAAGCCTTGGCCAAATGCCACCTGTTCAGCTGCCCAAGCTTGAGTCACAACTTCAGCACCTTCATGGTATCTGCTTTCTGCTCAGTGACTCCCTCTAATGCCTGACTTACCTTCCAAACTTACCAGTATGTCTGTGCCAGCGTTGGCCTTTCCCTCCATTTAAGGTGACTACTCCACATTTGAACCAGTTCACAGTCGCACAACAACTTTGATAGAAGCCATGTGTCATGGTTGTTTTGAGTACAGCTGGCTGAGTGCAATCGTTGGCCACAAATCAAAGCTCATTAGATGGAAGCATTAAATAAATCAGGATTGGGGAGGGAGGTGACTGTAAATGGAGGGCTGAATGTGAGAGATAATCCAGTCTGCTATCTCTAGTGTCTTTCCCACTTGGAGTGTTTAAACTTGGCCTGACATTTATAGGCATTTTTCAGCCTCCTCTCCTGCCCCCACCCCTGTGCCACACACTTCCCCACAGCAATGAGCAAACTGGGAATAATTTGACATGAAATCAAGGTGGAGCTCAGTAGAGTGGATAATTAAGAATGTGATTTTTTTAAGCACTTAGGGAGTTATGAGAAATCAGAAACATCTTTTTTGTTTGAATAAGAGTTACTGGTTTGTGAAGCCAGTGACTGAGATGTCATTATCTGTGTTCTGGGAAGCTGAGAGGCTCTGAGAATAGGCCTCAGTACTTCTTAGTACCAAGGGGAAACTTAACAGCATCAGCTCCTGCCCACAGAGAACCTGATGGCAAGGGTTACAGCCCTCACTGACCCTCTGGTACTGGACTGTCAACCTGAACTGCTTCCTAAGGAAAGCAGTTCCTAGTCTTCCTGGCCAGTCCCCAGGATGCAGTCCATCATTCACTGCAGGTATGGAGCTCTGCCCTTATCAGCTATTTAGGGCAGACAAAAAAAAAAATAAAGAACCTCATGAATCTTAACAATAACCACCTTTACGAAGAGAGAGTGACGTGCACAAGCCACACTGGAGGGAAATAACTTAGAGGGAAAGAACTACTCTGGCAAATAAGTCATATGAATTTTAATGACATGTGTGCTCTTAGATATAATGTGAAATTAGGAACATGGAAACTGAGCAATGGAGAGGAAGTGATGTCAGCAAGATGGCAGAATAGGAAGTCTCAGACTCTCCTTGCCCTAGGGAGACATCCACTCACCAACTGTACATGGACCAATTCCCTTTGTAAAAAATCTACAAATCAGTTCAAGAGGTGCCTGCAACCCAGATGGGCACAAAACCAGCTGCATCAAGACCAGTCATGTGAGTACAGGTTGAAAGTGGCCAACTATACATAATAAATCTTCAAAGCATTTAAAAACAAAGGAAAAGAGGCATCCCTCTGATAATAAAATAAAAGATCAATGCGTAATGGGTCATAGTAGAGGCCTCACATGAGATTAAAAGACGCTTGCTCCTTGGAAGAAAAGCTATGACAAACCCAGACAGCATATTAAAGAGCAGAGACATTACTTTGCTGACAAAGGTCCATCTAGTCAAAGCTATGGTTTTTCCAGTAGTGATGGATGGATCTAAGAGTTGGACCATAAAGAAGGCTGAACGCTGAAGAATTGATGCTTTTGAACTATGGTGCTGGAGAAGACGCTTGAGAGTCCCTTGGAAAGCAAGGAGATCAAACCAGTCCATCCTAAAGGAAATCAGCCTTGAATATTCATTGGAAGGACTGATGCTGAAGCTGAAGCTCTATTCCTTTGGCCACCTGATGCAAAGAACTGACTCCTTGGAAAAAGATCTTGATGCTGGGAAAGATTGAGAGCAGGAGGAGAAGGAGGCGACAGAGGATGAGATGGTTGGATGGCATCACCGACTCAATGGTCATGAGTGTGAGCAAATTCCACGAGATAGTGAAGAGCAGGAAAGCCTGGCGTGCTGCAGTCTATGGGGTTGCAAAGAGTTGGACACGATTTAGCGACTGAAAAGCAAAATATGAAAGGGAGATAGTATGACTCTGGAGTACTGAAGACAGAAGCATTAAGGAGACATGTCCCAGAGTTCCAGGTGGCCCACCTGCTGTCCACTCCTTCAACACTTCTGTTCATTGTCATATCAGCCCCCGGAGAGGAAGCTCCTCCTACCCTCCATGGAAGACACTCGTTCTCCCTCCTAGAGAACTAGTGGCCACACTTCCCGCTTGTTTGGAACTTTAAACTTCAACCTTACATCCAAAAGCTAAAATTGAGAAAAGAAATGGTTTTTTTTTTTTTAATTGTTTTAACTGAAGGATTTGGAAGATGGTAATTTAAGTCACAATGAAGATAAAAAGCAGTTTCCTGCCCACCACTGCTCACCCTCACTCCTTTTTCCTCTTCCTACTGCCCTATTCTCTGAAAAATGCAGCCTGAGAAAATATGACCCTTGGGAGTACTGGATGTGAGAAAGCTGTGTAGCCTGAGCTGAAAAGCAATTAACTGTCCCTGAGCAGTCTCTGAGCAGGCAGAGGCGCATCCCCGAGGCAGGAAGACATCACCATGATTTAGTTCTGTGTTGGTTGGTTTGCTGACAGCATCCTGTGTGTCCTGAGGCCCCATAAGAAATGGCTGGTGAAGACTGAGGTCACCGCTTCGCCCAGCTGGACTGTATCTTTGCAGTGACCCAAGGGTCAGTGAGTAAGGAAGAGAAGGCCGAGGCCAGCTATGACCTTGAATGTGTATCCAGCTGTGAGCTGTTGCTCAGGCTTCCAAATGGTAAATTAAGATTATGCCTGGTTGGTTTTTGCTTCTTTATGTTTGGGGTGGGGGTATTTATAGTACTATATCCCATAACCTGAAACTTGGATGTCCACTTCTGAATGATGCCTGCATGCTAAGCCATTTCAGTGACCCCCATGGACTGTAGCCCACCAGGCTCCTCTGTCCATGGGATTCTCCAGGCAAGAATACTGGAGTGGGTTGCCATTCCCATCTCCAAGGGATCATCCTGACCCAGGGATCAAACCTGAGTCTCCCACATTATAGGCAGATTCTTTACCATCTGAGCCACCAGGGAAGCCAAAAAAAATCACTTGACTGTGGTGGGATGCACTCTGAATGATGCTAATAAATAAATATAAAAAAGAATTCCATGGTCAACTAAGCTTTAACAGCTCTGGTTTAAGCCTTAAACTGGAGTCCATAGTACAGGACTGCTCAGAGACTTCAGTAAGAATGATGCCTCTAAGAAGAGTATGCAGCAGAGAGCAGTTCTCAAATGTATCTGATAATGGAACCCTGTTGAGTCTGGTGGCTCTTGTAACTGTTATTGAGTAGACCATGTCTGGCTGCTCTGTACCTGTTCCTCAGTTCAAACCTTTCTTTGTCTCAGCTGATTTTTCAAGACTAGGTGACTCACTGTCTTGTATTCATTTCTCTCCCATGTGATTTTTTTTTTTAAGATATTGACCCATTTTGAGTATGTTTTAGTAAAAGGTCCATCCACCAGCTTGAAGTCAGAGGAGGACTACTTTAAGGTTTCAAATGGCCTTATCATCTTCAGTTTTAATGATGAGGACAGAGGCCCAAAGAGATGAAATAAATGCCTGTGGCCACACCGCCAGCCAGTCAGTGCAGAGCCGGGCAGTGTGGCCGTGTAGAGCCTGCCTGCAGGCTCAGGGTCCTCCTGTGGGCACTTGCTTTTCCATGCATGATCTCCTTTGAGCCTGAGCTCATGGCTCATATCTTGTTCCCTGGTTTGTTCCTAACCCATACTTTTTGAGAGGATTTATCCAGGTCCCTTATGCCAACTGTTATTTGGCCATTTTTCCCTTTGCCCCATTTTGGGTAGAGAAATCCCCTGCCAGATATTTTTTGGTGACATATTTGAAGGCAGAGTAATATGCCGGGAGTAACCAGATCTACTCCTTTGAAACAGTGATTTCCTTACCAGCCTTGCTTTTCACCTGTGTGAGCAGCGCTTCCATCTGAGTTCTCACTGCTCCCAGAGGCTTGGCTCAGCCAACGGCAAGAGAATAGCTGGTATTAGCCGCACAGAACCAGGTCCTGAAGTTAGTCTCTGTCTACTAGGTGAGGTGGGCAGGGTTTCATATCACAGGGATCTACTAATGGCTGGCTGTGGTTCAGGCAAACAGCTGCACCAGGGTCTCCAAAGGCTGGTGGAATGCAGTGAAGGACAGACTGGCAGGCGGCTTGCAACACACTCCAGCCATTATGGCAAGAGGCAAGGGAGGCCTTTCAGATACTACGATGAGAACTTGCAAGAGATAGATGAGGCTCGGCGGTTAGAACTGAAAACATGGTCAGGACTGAAGCAATGATGGGGGTCAGTGGATGCGAGTCTACAGGTGCGCTGCTGAGCTGCTCTCCAATCCTTCCTGCCAAGTGTAACAGGTGCACGGAGAATTACTGATGATGCTGAGCAGGGACAGAGAGCAGGCTGGACAGTTCACAGGGGCCCACAGGTAGGGAGGTCTTCCCTGGTGGCTCAGACAGTAAAGAATCTACCTGCAATTTGGGAGTTCCAGGTTCAATCCCTGGGTCCAGAAGATCCTCTGGAGAAAGGAATTGACTCCTCGTTCTACTATTCTTGCCTGGAGAATTCCACCGACAGAAGAGCCTGGTGAGCTACAGTCCATGGGACCGCAAAAAGTCAGACACGACTGACCAACTAACAGCACCACCGGTAGGGAGAGCTAGAGGCTGAGAACCAAAGCGCTTTCTTCTTTCCCTCATGTAACACTTGCAATCCTGATCTTCACTGTCACAAATTCTCTAAAGATGGGGAGAGTGCCTGTTTGGTTCATCTTTGTATTGGCTGAGCATAGCACTGCCCCAGAGGTGCTCAGTAAATGCTTTATGAATGAATGAATGTGAACTGTTTCACAGTAGTGGAGATGGAATTAAATCTACACAGGATGCAATGTTCTATGAGTTTGAAATCTGGGTCCTCACCGATTTCTGGGCCCCCATATCTGAGGGCAGATGTGGCTGATGAGTCCCTCCCTGACACGGTGATTTTCCAGACCCCTCAGACGTGAGTGGCTTGTGTTTGAGTCAGTGCTGACCAGGCAGCCTGGATGTGGCATGAAGCTGAACTAACCTGGATGGAAGCAAACACAGTTGACTCCTGAGGCTGCGAATCTGTTTCTATTTCGAGCAATTTGTCCAGTAAACATTTACCAGGCTGTTGCACCTCACTGAGGATAAAAGGGAAGCTTTGGATCAGAATCCTAGGGGCAGATTTTGGACCAGTGGTGACATTTCTAAAATCACCAAGCAAATGTTTTCCAACTAGCCACTGTAATTCGGAATTTCAAGATCAGAAAAGGACAGCTGATCAGACGTTAAGAAGTGCACGGCCTCGGAGTTTTAAAATAGGGCAAAAAAATCAATATCAACTTAATTTTGACTAATAGAGCCAGGTTTCTACCTAAGTTAGGTGCTTGGCTTTTATTTTTTAATTGTTCCTATATTTTAAAACCCTATTGTGCTCTGATTCCCTGAGAAGTTGGGAGAGGCCCATTTTTAATGCAAAATGCAGAGTTTGGGATGTGCCTAAGTGGTTTGGGGAGTGTGGCAAGGCTCCAGTGGGGCCACAGTCCACAGTCACAGGATGCAGGCTGTGGTGAGGAACTTTGGAGTCACTTAGCTCATCAATAACGTCCTGATTCTTGTTGATGAAAACTTGCAGACAAAATGCTAATGCCTTTCAGGAAACTGGATCTGGATTTTGTTGTGTTTTTATTTCCCCCTTGTGCTCTGTGAAGTCTCTTACGGGTCCCCCAGTGAAGTCCTTGTAACACATCTGACCTCTTCAGTCATTTCACCAAGACTTATGTGCTCTGGCAGGCTGACGTGGACTCCTCTTTTCCAAAAGATGAAAAGCATGTCACTGAAAATATTAGTCAGGCTCAAGGAGAAGCTTTGTGAGTTTTGCATAATCACAAAGAAAGCAAAAGTAGGTCACATTTGGAGACTGTTCTGTTTGTGGAAGAAAAAAGAGGATGAAGAAGAAGTGTCAGATGATTTAGTTTTATCGCAGCTTCTTAAGACCAAGCAATGGTGTCAGAAGCCCCGGGGTCTGACACCACGCCCACATGCTTGAGTCTCCCCCAGTGTGGAAAAAAGCATGTCCAAACTGGGCTCCATGAGATGTGTGAGCCGTGGGGAATGGATGGAGCCAATGGATGTATCCCTTGTGTGTGCCTCAGAGAGATTCATTGGCAGCTGCCATTTGGATGGGAAGACAGTGTTTGGGGGACTTGTCTGGGACTTGGGGATTCATCCTGAGTGATTTCAGTCTCAGGGAACCCAAGAGGCACTCGCCATTTCTAGTTCACTGACTGCGGTTGTCTGTCAATGGGGTTAGAAATTGTAAACAGGGCTTGGCTACTCTGAAGGCCCAAAGGAGGCACTAACTGCCCTGACCTTTAGGGCTCTGGGATTTCTTGGACCAGGTCAGATTCCTTGAGAGAGGCACTCATAGCAATGGCCACCCCAGAATCGTCTGATGTGAGCCAAACTCAGTGGGTGAGAGAGCTCTACACACTTGCGTTTGGAGGAATGCTTTATGTCCAAAGTATCAAACCCGGCCAGTTTCTCTGCTGCAGCTGCAGCTTTCTTAGATTCTCAGAATTAGAAAACAAAGGCAAATATGCTGTCAGTGGCCTCAGTTCTGAGTCTTGTCTTCTGTATTTTCACTTCCTTTTACCTACTATTTTCATTTTTTGTACCTCATTTTTTGCAGGAGTTGCGGCCTTGAAAATTTGGCATGGTTTCTTTGCGTGTGTGTAAAGAAGAGTGCATGGTTGAATCATTAGAGAAGCTTGCTGTTAAAGGAGACACTGTAGTGATGCAGTTTGTAAAGGGAAGAATTCTTTGGTTGTGACAAATAGGCACGATTTAATGAGACTGCTTGGGAATAACCTTTGAGTTTAAAGTATTTGTTGTTCATAAATTGAGACTCTCTGTGACAGTAGATGAAGTTCTGCCACTGTGTATTTGACAAAAGAGGAAATAGTGATATAGGGATTATCTGTGACTTTTTTATTATTCATGTAACTATTCAGAACTCTTGGTGGGGGGTCTCAGTCTGTGGGTGGATGCTGCAGTATAGTTTGGTGTTTATCATGTGTGTGAATAGCTATCTTGTCATCCCTAAGTTTATTGAGTCAGGGCAGACTAGGTATAGGGCACTGAGTTGATTACACTCTATTCCCCTCGGGTCAATGGAGGTGTTTTGGCAATTCCCAGGACCACCAAAGTTGATGTAGATTTGCATTGTGTGGAGAGGCAGAGGATGTGGAGGTAAGAGTCTGGCAGGTCTGCTGTTGGATTGGCCAGGGTCCACAGACAGGAAATCGAAGTCAGCAAGGAGGCGAGTGCAGGTAGTGGAGCCAGGTCCAAAATTGAAAACGATTAGATCATTTCCTCATCAGCAAGAGCAAAGACTGTGGTAGACCAGAAAGACATGAGTGCTTCATGAAGCCAAGGTCAACAGCCTGCCAAGTCAAAGGACAGTTGCAGCAAGAGTGGCTATGGGTAGATGGGAAGATCTGACTCTTCCGCTCACTCTGCCTGAACTTTGTCTCACTGGGCCTTAGTTTCTCCAACCTCTTTAACAACGTGGTTATATTAGAGGAGTTAACTTTCAAACTTACTGTGTTTAAGGCACTGTAACCCTCTCTATAAAGATTTTGATAAGAAAACCCTGTGTGTGTATTAGTTGCTTAGTCGTGTCTGACTCTTTGCGACCCCATGGACTGTAGCCCACCAGGCTTCTCTGTTCATGGGATTCTCTAGGCAAGAACACTGGAGTGGGTTACCATTCTCTTCTCCAGAGGATCTTCCCAACCCAGGGATTGAACCCTGGTCTCCTGCATTGCAGGCTGATTCTTTACCGTTTGAGCTATAGGGAAGTCCTTAAGAACACCCTGTATACATAAAAAAAAAGTGGGTATGCTCCAGTTTGCACTGAGGGGAGCAGGACTGAGTACCAGAGCCCTAACTACATGGCCCCTGTCTTAAATATGGTGATTCCTTCACCTCCCAGGGACCACATCAAAAGATATTGGATAAATTTTTTAAATCCTTTCTAGCCCACAGGTTGGTCAACAAGACTCTGAAATCAGCACTGCCTTTCTTCTAAAGCTGCTCATGGGTTTCTAGACACTTTTGCCTGCAGGACAGCCCCCTCCTGATTTTAGAAGGAGCCCCCTTCACAGGGCCTGGTCTCTCTACCAATCACAGGCAAACCAGGAGTTTCTGCAGGCCAGCTGAGTAACCAGAGCCAAGAGGCCGTCGACCAGACCTGGACTGCACTGTGGACATATACACGTTGTCCTCTGTCTGCTTGAAGAGATCGCACAGAGTGTTCATCAGCCCTCTGTGCACCAAGCCTTGTGGGAAGTGGGGACTTTGGAGGCAGCAAGTGGGTGTCGAGATTCCCAGTCTGTGGGATTAGAAAGTGAAAGTGGTGGAGAAGCAACACCAGCAATAATACCAGCATTTACCCCACACTCTAAAGTCTCTCAAACAAGGAATATTAGAAAGTAGGAGAAAACATGGTAGCATCTTACCTTCCTACAGAGACCAAGTTCAAGTTCCAAAACCAAGTCCTGCTGGGGTCAGGGGTCAGTAGCCCTTTCCTTTACCCAAGAAGTCTATCTTAGACTTCTTTACTCATGCCGAAACAGGAGCTCAAGTTTCATTCAAACTACACAGTTGGTAAAAAAAAAAAAAAAGTAAAATCCCTTACACTATTCACAAAATTCTTTTTGTTTTTAAAAAACAAAAACTCTATACAGTCAGAAATTCAGAGTCTTCTGACATACTTTATATAATCAAGGGGGAAAACCTGAACTTCAGTATTAATACCTGGACTGTTGTCCCAGCTCTGCTCCAGGCTGAGTGAGTTTGGGCAAATCACTTGGGCTTTCTGTGCCTGGGTTGATGTCTGATAAACTGGAAGAACACCCAGTGATAGCAAGGAGACAGTGAAGTGCTAGCTGTGAACTTTGAGAGTGGTCGCCCTGCTCTGTAAATCTACTGGAATGGTCAGTATGTAGCAGGTGAACACGGATATGAATACCTGGAGGGGTGGTGTGGTCCCATCTACAGAGCATGGGGTCACTTGGGCCGAGACTGCTGATCTTCCCAGCTGGTCACTGCTCTTTTGTTAAATCACCAGTACCAGCTTTGTGCCCAGGGCAGAAGGCAGTCCCCCCACCCCCTCAACCATGGCTGAGTTTGGGCTCCATGCACCTGGAGCCTGACGCCCACTCACCCGGCCTCATTACTTGGCATTCTGCCTGCCTGGGAGTAGGTGAGTAGTTTGGAATTTCAGCAACACCCTACGCAGGCAATAAAAACCTAGGAGGTCAGAGAAGGAGGAAATTTAAAGGGAAGGAAGGAGAGGAAAGGGGTGAGTCAGAGAGCTCCGAAGGGAAAGGAACTGCTCCCTTTGCCAGAAGGTTGGTTATTTTATGAAGAATACATGTTCACTGTAGGAAAAATATAAAGTAAAAGAAGATAAAAAAATGTGTTAGTCACATCACCTGGAATTAATACAGTTAATATTTTAGCTATTTTACTTTGTGGCTTTTTACATACACACATACACCAATGCATATATAAATAGACCTTTAAATGAAAAGAGGATCATAGTTCTGTACTGATAAATGTTTTATGAGTGCCTAAAGGAGAGGCTGTCACAATTGGAGCATTTGCCAATTTCCATGGTGTAAATGCTTCCACCATAGCTGATTTCCAACTACCAATGTGATGTCAACCAGCTTGCAAAATTCCTGATAATCTACCGTTTCCCTTTTGGGGACCAGCAAGAGCACACCACTGACCAAGTTTTGTTTTCTAATTAGTCTCGCCTCCTTCACAATATAGGGCAAAAGTCCTTATGCTTAAACTATTGAAAGTTGTCTTTATCAAATTACCTACTTGTTGAAACAATGCTGTTTCCTTTTTGGTATTTAGAGCTGGATCACTTTCTATGCTACTAGTTGTAAATGGTGCCTCTATTTAGAACTGCCTATTTCTCATGTTCTGGCGATCCTTATGTGAGTGGAGAGTGGACCCGAACTTTGTTAGGTGGCAGGAATAGAAATGTAGTTGGGGGGAAAAAAAATGACAAATTAATGTGATCATGCAAATGGTGACCTGGACCTGATTCTGCAGCCCATTCTCCCAGGACAGATTTGACTTAATTGAGGCAATTTTCTCCTTTGCAGTCCTTCTCCTTGGCCCAGCCAGCTCAGCTCTAGACTTGCCACTCATTTTTTTTTCTGTTTCTTTTTTGGATAGAAATTGGTGCTCCTCCTGTCTGTCAGATGAAAATGGGCTGCAACTGTTTGGCCCACATCAAACCCGCTAATCAGATCCATGTTTTCCTTGTTGAATGGGAGCTTTGGGGAATTGCAAGGGGCAGAGGGAATGGAGGGCTGCACTCACACAGCAGCAGAGTGTGAGTGTGTTGTCATCTCCCACTCGGCTCCACGTTGAGCTAGTGGACTATTGCATCTATAGTGAGAGTCAGCTAGGTGGAAAAAGTAGTTGGTGCCAAAGCTCTCCCACACTGGAGTTTTAATTGCCTTCAAAGAGGCTGAGCTTTGTAAGCTTTTGATAATAAACCTGGCTCTCCCAGGCAGGCCTGGTGAGTTCAGACAGGGAGTTTCCAGGTAAGACTGGATAGGTGTGGGCAGTGGGGTGTTGTAAGTGGGCCATGGGCCAGTGTGAGTCCACTGCTGCAGTTCTATGAAGGGAAGAATGCCCTACGAAGGCCTCCACCTCCGTAGTGTGAATATTTGTTGTTGTTCAGTTAAGTCGTGTCCAACACTTTGTGACCCCATGGACTGCAGCGTGCCAGGCTTCCCTGTCCTTCACTATCTCCTAGAGTTTGCTCAAACTCATGTCCATTGAGTCAGTGAGGGAAGAAGTCTAGCCCTGACTTCTTCTAGCCCCAGGTCTGTCCAATTCCCTGGGTCATCTCTGACTCCTCCATCCCTTTCCCCACCAACCTGATACCAAGTGGTCACCTAGACTGGGCAAATCTGCCTCTGGCCCAAGAAGCTACTCCCACCTGGTCCCCACTGCCTTGATCCAGATATTCATATATCACACCTGAACCATGAGGACGGTCTTGTAATAGGCCTTCCTGACGGCTAGTCTCAGTCTATAAAAATGCCATCCATATCTCTAAACACACACATTTTTAAAATCATCAACATAATATATGGTCACAAGAATTTTAAAAATGCATATGTTCAAAGGTGAAAAACCACTCATGGACTTAACTTCCTTGAGGTAAAAACAGTTATCATTTTTGTGACTATCCCTCAAAGAGAGTGTTTAGGAATGAAAATAGTCAAAACTACTTTATAACTTCTTCACATATTTTAATGAACATTTTGTGCATATTGATACTTCTTTAGAATGAAATCATAAATTTGGTGATATCTTTTCCTTGCTTAAATAGTTATATAGATAACCCCCCACCTACCCATCAAACAACCAAAATCCATTGGCTACTTGTGGAAGGTCAAATTCCTTGGAATAGGAGGGAAGTCAAACATAACCAGCCTCAGTCTGCTCACTAATCTCCCACCCTCACCCACCAGCCACCATTTTTTTTTGCCTGAATACAAAGCCTGCGTGTTTACTCTGAGAATTCCATATGAATTGGCTTGTGTATATGACTCCTACCTCCCCCATTTCCCATTTTGTGAATTCTTTCATTCTTTAAGATTTATCTTAAATTATTTATGTGTCTGTCCCTAGGAAAACTGGGAATCTCTTGAGGGCAGAAACAGAACTTAGTTTGTATTTTTAGCAACCTGTGGTCATGCCTGGCACAGGGTAGTAGGCACTCAGTAAATATTTATGGAATGAATTGGCCTCACTTTGGTATGTCTGTTTTTATCCTCTTGCCAGTTTCATGTGTTGGTTTTTATTAGTGTCCATGATTAATCCAATATTGTATTTTTTTTTCCGCCTTTACTGTGTCTATGTCTTAACCATATTCAAATAAGAGCCCCTAGTTTGGAGCCATTCACTTCTTTAGTTGTGTCATTGCTGGTGGATTTAATATGTCATTAGTTTCTAGTGGCTTTACTGTACTATTTTGGAATCCCTGAGAAGGAAACTCACTTTTTCAGAGTCAACAACCCAGAGTCAGCCCTCTTGTGAAGAACTGATGTATGGGTTTATGGAAATGCTTGAAACAGGAGTAGGCAGCATGGGTAGAGTTTACAAAGTGGGAGCCCCAAGCCAGGGGGCTAGCTCAACACTCAGAGGAGGTGAAGGGTGCAGGAAAAGTCAAGGACATTAAGAGTAGCATGTGATATAGTTGGCCCAGAGCTCTGCCCATGAGCTGTAGGTTTCAGCACCTTAAAGATGCCTGAGGGACTCTGGCCTCTGCCTGTGCTCCAGAGCAAAATGTATGTTAGTTCAGACATCACGTGCTGTTTCTCGTGGATCTGAAGATGCTTAAATATGGAGGTTTCACCTGAGGGAGGACTAAACTTATTTTCAACAGTTCATCAACAAATATTAAAGTAGAGCTATTTTTATTCAAACTCATAGAAAAGGGAAAATTAATCAATTCCACTCCTACTGTGGGCAATATCCATTGAGAAATAAGGATGAGCAAATGTCTGCCCTTTGGATGGAAATAGGGACAGATGGGTCCACATCTATTGCTGCGAATCTCAGAATTTTAAGTGTCTGCCTTTGACATTCCCTTTTAATAGAAGCTCCAAGTGCATACACAAGTAGTAAAGATCCTATCCAAACCAGCTTCAAGAGGAAAGATATTCAGTGGTTCTCCAGTGTCCACAGTGTTTTCAAGGTCCCAGCTCTGCTGTCCCTCTCACTCTGCTTCCTCAGCATCAGGCTTCATTTCAGGCTAATATCAAGATGGCAGCATCAATCTAGCCATCCAACTCAGTTCTGATGGTACCAGAGGAAGAAGAAGGACCAGCACTTCTTGGCACTTTGTCTTAGGAGTTAGGTGATGTTTTCTAGAAGACCCCTGGAAGGTTTCACCTCATGACTCAATGACAATATTCGGTCACCTGCCCAGTCCTGAAACCATTGCTGGCCGGGGGAGGGTGTTACCAATGATCAGTTAGATCTGTCTTTAGAGCTGAGGCACCTACTCTATGGATGAATCCCTGAACAAAATCAGAATTCTGTTAGGGAGTGAAAAAGAGGGAATGGATGCTGGGTAGACAGTCAACTGTGCTCTCTCCAACTCAAAATAAGCCAGAGAGTTGGTTACCAACTGTATAGTCTAGTGACTTTCAGTTTTTTAGTTAGCGCATTCAAATGAAGTCTAACCTAGAAAAATATATGAACTGATAAAATCAGAGCAGTCATGGTTGTAATCTACCCAAGATTGTGGTCATAAGACCACGGTTTGACAGTCACAGGTCAAGTACTTCTTGTGTTTACATTAAAATTTTCTCTATTCCTTGTCTCCTCTCATCCTTACAACACAGTTGTACTATACGGGACAAGAGGTCAGCTGGCCAGAGAGAACCAGTTATTTACAGAGTCCAGGCAAGCAGGGGCTTTCAAGGAAGGCATCTGGGCTGGGAGTAACAGGTTGGGCACATAAGACCAGAGGGTGAGGTGATAGGGAGCTGGGAAGAGAAGTTTTCCTGAGTAGGGTGATGAACTGTGGTTCGGGGCCGATTCATTCACTCTGCCTGCCTAGTGTGGGTGGCCCTGGCCCATGGGTGATTTTGCATCCAGAAGGAAGTGAAAGGCCTGCTGAGGCAGGAGCAGAGAGGCTGGGTAGGACTGATTCACAGAGGGCGGAGAAGGCATGCAGGTCAAAGGCTCTAAGATCTTCACTTTGAGATGGGGTAGGTATAGGTTTGCCATGTAAAATACAGAATGTCTAGTTAAACCTGAAAATCAGATAAACGAGTACAATTTTAGTAAAAGTATGTCCCAAATATTGCATTGTTCTTGTTCAGTCACTAAGTCACGTCCGACTCTGAGACCCCATAGACTGCAGCACATCAGGCTTGGCTGTCCTTCATCATCTCCCAGGGTTTGCTGAAATTCATGGCCGTTGAGTCAGTGATGCTATCTAACCATATATTAAGATGTTCTACATACTTGGCCAATACCAAAGAAAGGCAATGCCAAAGAATGTTCAAACTACCGCACAATTGCACTCATCTCACACGCTAGTAAAGCAATGCTCAAAATTCTCCAAGCCAGGCTTCAACAGTACTTGAACCAAGAACTTACAGATGTTCAAGTTGGATTTAGAAAAGGCAAAGGAACAAGAGATCAAATTTCCAACATTTGTTGGATCATAGGAAAAGCAAGAGAATTCCAGAAAACACCTACTTCTACTTTATTGACTACACCAAAGCCTTTGACTGTGTGGATCACAACAAACTGTGGAAAATTCTTCAAGAGATAGGAATACCATAGCACCTTACCTGCCTCCTGAGAAATCTATATGCAGGTCAAGAAGCAACATTAGAACCGGACATGAAACAATGAATACCCACTCCAGTATTCTTGGGCTTCCCTCATGGCTCAGCTGGTAAAGAATCCGCCTGCAATGTGGGAAACCTTGGTTCAATCCCTGGACAGGGAAGATTGGTTCCAAATTGGGAAAGGAGTATGTCAAGGCTGTATATTGTCACCCTGATTATTTAACTTATATGCAGAGTACATCATGAGAAATGCTTGGCTGGATGAAGCACAGGCTGGAATCAAGACTGCCAGGAGAAATACCAATAACCTCAGATATGCAGATGACACCACCCTTATGGCAGAAAGTAAAGAAGAACTAAAGAGCCTCTTGATGAAAGTGAAAGAGGAGAGTGAAAAAGCTGGCTTCAAACTCAACATTCAAAACACTAAGATCTGGTCCCATCACTTCATGGCAAATACATGGGATAACAATGGAAACAGTGACAAACTTTATTTTCTTGGGCTCCAAAATCGCTGCAGATGGAGACTGCAGCCATGACATTAAAAGACACTTGCTCCTTGGAAGAAAAGCTATGACAAACCTAGACAGCATATGAAAAAGCAGAGACATTACTTTGCCAACAAAGGTCCCTATGGTCAAAGCTATGGTTTTTCCAGTAGTCATGTATGGATGTGAGAGTTGGACTATAATGAAAGCTGAGCACCGAAGAACTGATGCTTTTGACCTGTGATGTTGGAGAAGACTCTTGAGACTCCCTTAGACTACAGGGAGATCCCAGAAGTGAGATTGTTGGATCAGATGGTAACTAGACTTTTCATTTTTTAAGAAACTTCCATACTGTTCTCTGTAGTAGCTGAACCAATTTACATTCCCACCAACAGTGTTGGAGCATTCTGACTGGTGTGAGGTAACACCTCACTGTAGTTTTTATTTGCATTTCTTTAATAACTAGTAATGCTAGCATCCTTTCATGGCGTACTATATATCCTTATTTGCTAAATCTAGCAGCACTACATGGGTAAGAAATGAGGGGGCTCCTGAAACATCTAGATGGGGTTGACTTTCTTCCCATGATCTCCATTCTGAGTCACGGCGTAGTGGCACCTCTTGTTCTACTCAACAAGTAGTTTGAAGGCCCTACTACTTCAGAATTACCTGAAACACTTGTTAAAAATGAAGTGAGGGGGCTTTCATGAAATGCTTGTTAAAGGCCTCCCTGATAGCTCAGTTGGTGAAGAATCTGCCTGCAATGCAGGAGACCCTGGTTCGATTTCTGGGTTGGGAAGATCTGCTGGAGAAGGGATAGGCTACCCACTCCAGTATTCTTGGGCTTCCCTCGTGGCTCAGCTGGTAAAGAATCCGCCTGCAATGTGGGAAACCTTGGTTCAATCCCTGGACAGGGAAGATCCCCTGGAGAAGGGAACAGGTACCCACTCCAGTATTCTGACCTGAAGAATTCCATGGACTGTATAGTCCATGGGGTTGCAAAGAGTCAGACATGACTCAGTGACTTTCACTTGTTAAAAATGCAGATATCTGAAAACTAACATGGCCTCCAGTGATTCTGACACTGTGCCCAGCTACGGAAGACTACAGATTTTAAGTTTCTACGGGTGAGGAGTCCCTTTGTTTATTACAGTCAATAAATATTTGTTAAAAGTTATGAGTGAATCAACGAATGAGTCATCCCTGAGGAATCCTCATTGGCTTAATCTTGTTTATCGTGTAGAACCCAAGAACCTCAGGAGCACATCTTTCTTTCCATTTCTTTACTGGTTGTAAGAGTCATGGGAAAGAACGTGGGTGTGAGGCGAAATGGAGAGAGACCTGGAGAGCAGAGAACAGGAATGGTAGCAAGACAGAGCGGGAGAGAGCAGAGCTCACGGCAGAGGGCTGGCCAGACAGCGGGGTAAGAGTGTGTGCATGGGGAGGTGGGCCAAGTGTTGAATCACCTCCTCAGGCAAAAAGACTTGCGATTTCAAGTTGAGAACGGTCCTCAGTTATTTTCACAGGATTCCTTTAAAGTCTGACTTGGCACGTACTCAGCTTCGCAGAGGGAATGACCAGGATGCTTAAAGCGTGTTGGAAGTGCTTCAGTGGAATGTGGTGGGTGGCAGGTAGTGGCCGTTTTGCTAATCTTGATAATTCCCCACTTCAGCAGGGTACCTCAGAGCATCTTTCCCACAGTACGTATCTCTGCCAGCTTAGCTGTGGGGAGACTAGATTGCTGTCCTGAAACATTAAACCCGTAATGGACCCAGCCATCTACAGGTCTCCCAAATGGATGTACCCTAGTGCCCACATTTCCTCCAATGCAGAGAATCACAAAGGAGTTTTTGGTTCCAATTTTTCCGGCGAGAGGCTCTGCCTGATGGCTGAAAACCTGTTTCCAATCCCAAGTGAAAGTCTGCCGGGTGACGTCATGGACACCTAGCTCTCTGCCTGCCGACTAAATCGCAGGTCCTCTCTCAATCTGTTCCCCCATCTGTGTAGCAGGGATGCTGCCACTGGGCCTCAGGGCTCTGGGAAATGCTCAAGCCGTCTGGAATCTCAGCAGCATATGGCTCCTCGGCAGGGCTCTGGGTCAAGGCAATGAGGAGAACATTGACTCCCCTGGTTTTTCCCTTGTGATTTTGGTTCCGTCCCTCCTGCCCTCGCTTTGCCCAAGCTCTCCCGCGCACCAGTCTGGGTAGATCAAAGCTGTGCTGTGGAGGGCCTGCTGAGTGACGGCTTCATGACCCCCTGTAGTTTGGTTAAATCTAGAAGGTTTCCTTGGTTCCTGCGGGCAACAGTGAGACCCCAGTCCTGTAACCCTTACCTTAGAAAAAGAAGACAAGTTTCTGTGTTGAGAATTAAACTAGTAAATTACATCATACACTGTTAAATAGCCAGCCTTAGGAATACCCAAGTTAGGAAATTGTCCATAAAAACATATAGAATCACAGGAATCTTGGGGAGGATAGACTAAAATATTATTTCGCTCATAATTAAAAAAACAGAAATCATACCATACTGATGTTGTGGTATATGGTTAGGAGTTTAGTTGCTAAGCCGTATCTGACTCTTTTGCAACCCCATGGACTGTAGCCTGCCAGGCTCCTGTGTCCATGGGATTTCCCAGGCAAGCATACTGGAGTGGGTGTCCATTTTCTTCTCCAGGGCATCTTCCTAACATGGGAATGAAATACACATCTCCTGCTTGGCAGGCTGATTTTTTTACCACTGAGCTACCTGGCAAGCCACTCTGTGGTTGGGAGAAAAGGGTGTAAATTGAAGGGCTGTAGTTAGTGTAGAGAGTAGGGAAAAAACCCTCTGGGAGCCAGATGTGGGTGATACATTTTTGGATGTTGGGGAGGACAGTCTTGGCTCTGTGGACAGTCTCCTTGTCTAAGCTCAGGTGGGGGCAGCAGAGGGTGCCTTAGCAGGAGAGCCCTCCTAGGCTCACCTGGTTCCCCTTGTTCTGAAGTTTGCCTTCCTCTCTGTCTCCTGCCTTCAGGGAAAACAGACATTGATCATGTTGATGCAAACATCCTGCCCACTTAATAACTATATTTTCAGCTGAAAGTTAATAAATGAGCATCCTTGCTGGGAACTGTATGTCCATATCTTTCAATGTGCTGTCAGAATTCATGTTTCCGAGTCTTGGAGCCTAAAGAAATGGATGGTGGGAGGTTGACCAAGATCAGGCTCACCTTGCGGTGTCTCCCTGGCCTACCGGTGGCTTTCCCCGGCCACACCTTTTAACTGTGCACATGCCCCTGGACGTTAGCACAGACGCAGCATCAGCAGGATCTTAGTGGGTCCCACCGCTTCGTTTCCCAGGCTTCTCCCCAAGGCCATCATGCCCAGAGTAGAGTTCGATGATTCAATGATTTCCGGCTTCTTTCCTTTCCATTTCTATGACCTTTGGTCTTACTTTCTCTCTACTTCACTTTTCTCCTGTTATGGAATTAAGTCCTCTGGACCCTGCTCAGGCCCTAGCCTGGCTGAGGCTCTCTTCCCTGCCAAGCAGAGGGTTCTTTTCCCATCCTGGTTCAAGCAGCCGAATAACAAAACTGAAGCTGAGATCCACACAGCTCAAGTGTTATTCAGTGGCTAAGGAATGGAGCAGGGGGACTAAGTTCACAGATCAACTTTTCATCCATGCGGTGAGAGAGATTTAAGTTTAAAGAATGAAGACAAAAGGCAGAGGAGTGAGGCTGATGGTGGAGAGGCGTACACACTAGTCTAACCAGGGAAGGGGTAGGGCTTTCTCAAAGTAGTGGAGTGCCACCCTCTTACTATTTTTTTTCTGATCCTTAATGTCCATTTAATATGCTTGTTGACTTAAAAGATAGTCACAACATAGAAACTGAAAGTTATCTTTTATTTAATGGGAATTTGTAGGACTTCAAACCCCGAAGACAGCTTCTCAAGTGACCCTGAGAGAACTGTTGGGGTGGGGGATGTTCCATGGTGGGGCTTGGGTTCCGGGGCTGGAGAAGGATCAGGTTAGACAAAAGTCTGCAACAAAGGAGGCAAGTAGTCTTCAGATGATGTTCACATCAAAGATTATTGTTAATTAAGGAAAGCCAGATATCTCAAATTAAGGAATTTAGCACTGTTCTATATATGGGAAGATGCAAGTATCTGGGCTTACTGAAATCATTCCTTTCATATGCATCTCAGCTATCCAGGGCCAGCATCCTGCTTCTTGGTTTTTCACATCCTTAGAGTGGCTGCAAAGGACAGCTGCTGGATCACAGGCATTGTTCTCCTTTTTGGGCATTCTCAGGGCTCAGAAATTCACATTTGGAGGCCCAAAATCACTGATGGCTGTGACATCCTTGTTTACTGACATGGCAGGAAACACTCAATTTCACATGCTAATATAGTAAGGTTAACATATGATGAGACTCACAGTCTTTTGGAGGTCAGATTGGTCACAATCTTGGTCCCAGCTGGTTCCATCTGGTTTTTTTGTTGGTAACTTCCTTTCTTAATCTCTGGACCCTTTAACTTAAAGATTTATGTTGTGTGTGTTCGTCATTCAGTCTCGTCTGACTCTTTGCAACCCCATGAACTGTAGCTCGTCAGGCTCCTCTGTCCACGGAATTCTCCAGGCAGGGATACTAGAATGGGTTGCCATTCCCTTCTCCAGGGGCTCTTCCCAACCCAGGGATCGAACCTGGATTTCCCACATTGCAGGCAGATTCTTTACCATCTGAGCCACCAGGGAAGCCCTTATAAAGATTTATGTTAACTCCTACTAAAGATGGGGATTCACTGGTTTTGAGCAAAGACCTGGGGCAATTCTGGAAACACGCCCACTGTTGTTGAACCCAAGTTCGTGTGCCTAATACACAGAAACAGTTTGGAACAGGAAAGGTTTATTGTAGGGTCAAGCAAGGAGAATGGATGCCTCATGCTCAAAAGAGTTTAAAGGCTGTAGGGCGTATGACCTTCCTCTGATTGGTTGGTGGGGAGGTACCTGGGTGGTGCTCTAGGAATCTAAATCATCAGCCTTCCGGTTCCAACCAGCCTGGGGTCCAGACTTGTGCTCAGCCTGAAGTTCCCATCCTCCCTCTGGGTGGGACCCTAGTTCCTGTAGAAGAACTCAGAGATTTATATCAGATTGTTATGTATGTTCCTTCAGGAGGAACTCTGAGTCCTGTCTCTATTGTTCTAATTATTAACTGTTTGAATCTGCCCTCTGAAACTCAGGGAAGGCCTAGGAGGCTGATGCCTTTTTCCTACAAATAAGAATTGGGGACATGGAAAGGCTTTTGTATGCTGTAGGGTCCCACAGGGTCCTGCTTGGTTTCACTGCCCTTTAAAGGCCAGGATGGTACACGAGCAGCCTTGGGGGTCATTGCAAGCCCAGGGACTGATATATCACACGCCTTGACAATCTTCCCTTAATTCTGGTGTTCTGCCTGCAAGAGGTCAAATGAGGATTCCTTTCCTGTCACTCCATGGATGTTGACTTGCCTTCTCATGATCATTGTCTGAACCTTTCCTACAGTGAAGCCTGGGAAAAAGGGCAGCTTCTCAGAGAGGCGCAGGGGCTGAACCTTTGTGCTCTGTGATCTCTTGGTTTCCTCTGAGGATACTGTCCTTGCACCAGGCCCTCCAGCCTGGACTCCTGCAAGCAGTCTAGGAGGAGAGGGAGTGGAGGCCGGTCTGTGCACAACTTAGGCTTTTGCCAGATTGGAAAGTCTGCAGGTCCTCAATGGAAACACTGGATTTCCTCTTGTCCTATGGCACTCACACCCCACACCCACCCCTCCCAGGCAAGTTCCTTCCCTCTTCCTGAATGTTGGTTCTTTCTGCTGCTCAGTAGGCTATATTTCTTCTTATCTTCTGTAAGAACTGAACTGTGGTTACAAGCACGTGAATGTAAACCACTCAGGGCCCCTCCCCCTCCTCTCTTTGTCTTGGCAAACACTCAAAATCTGATAAAGCAATTTGGCCTATCTTTTCTGCAGTTTAAAACTTCCATGTGTTGTATACATGCTTCTTAATGAGGCTAGCAGCTCCATCTGACTTGCTAACTCAGCTCCAATGTCCAACAAGGTGCTGGAACTGGAAGGGAACTTAATAGAACTGCCTCTTTTAACAGATAAGGAAACTGATCCCCAGAGATGCTAAAAGACTTGCCTGGGGACCTACAGTTAGCCAATGGAAAAGATTGAGGGCAGAAGGAGAAGAGGGCATCAGAGGATGAGATGGCTGAACGGCATCACTGATGCAATGGACATGAACTTGGGCAAATTTCAGGAGATGGTGAAGGACAGGAGGCCTGGTGTGCTGCAGTCCACAGGGTTGCAAAGAGTCAGACACAACTGGGGAATTGAACAACAATCATGGGAGAGTGTATCACTGGTTGTTAGAAAATACTTGAGTCATTTTTAATTAACAAAGAGGTCAGATTCTATGCAACTGATTGCTAAAAATTTAAATATAGTAAAATTAAAGTAAAATTATAGTAAAATTATTTTATAGTAAAATTAATTAAATTATTTACCAAAAAGTCTAAACATTAGAAGCATCTAAAAAAGTACAGTTGTTCTGAAAGAAACAACTGTAAAGTAACTACTCATTAAAAAAGAATAAATCAAGTGAACTTGAGGAACTTATTATATGCATGCTATACATTCATGGTATCTCTTCATGGCTGCTCTAGCAAAGTGCAGCCGCAGCCCCTGACCTGACCTCCGGTGTGGAGTAGCTCCTTTCATCCGCCCATTTGAATGCCGAGTTCCAAAGAATAGCAAGGAGAGATGAGAAAACCTTCCTCAGGGATCAATGCAAAGAAAGAGAGGAAAACAACAGATTGGGAAAGACCAGAGATCTCTTCAAGAAAATTAGAGATACCAAGGGAACATTTCATGCAAAGATGGGCTGGATAAAGGACGGAAATGGTATGGACCTAATAGAAGCAGAAGATATTAAGAAGAAGTGGCAAGAATACACAGAAGAACTGTACAAAAAAGATCTTCATGTCGCAGGTAATCACGATGGTGTGATCAGTCACCTAGAGCCAGACATCCTGGAACGTGAAGTCAAGTGGGCCTTAGAAAGCATCACTGCGAACAAAGCTAGTGGAAGTGATGGAATTCCAGTTGAGCTATTTCAAATCCTAAAAGATGATGCTGTGAAAGTGCTGTACTCAATATGCCAGCAAATTTGGAAAACTCAGCAGTGGCCACAGGACTGGAAAAGGTCAATTTTCGTCCCAATCCCAAAAAAAGGCAATGCCAAAGAATGCTCAAACTACCGCACAATTGCACTCATCTCACATGCTAGTAAAGTAACACTCAAAATTCTCCAAGCCAGGCTTCAGCAATTTGTGAACCATGAACTTCCAGATGTTCAAGCTGGTTTTAGAAAAGGCAGAGGAACCAGAGATCAAATTGCCAACATCCACTGGATCATAAAAAAAGCAAGAGAGTTCCAGAAAAACATCTATTTCTGCTTTATTGACTATGCCAAAGCCTTTGACTGTGCAGATCACAACAAACTGTGGAAAATTCTGAAACAGATGGGAATACCAGACCACCTGACCTGCCTCTTGAGAAACCTGTATACAGGTCAGGAAGCAACAGTTAGAACTGGACATGGAACAACAGACTGGTTCCAAATAGGAAAAGGAGTACATCAAGGCTGTCTATTGTCACCCTGCTTATTTAACTTACATGCAGAGTACATCATGAGAAACGCTGGGCTGGAAGAAACACAAGCTGAAATCAAGATTGCCAGGAGAAATATCAATAACCTCAGATGTGCAGATGACACCACCCTTATGGCAGAAAGTGAAGAAGAACTAAAGAGCCTCTTGATGAAAGTGAAAGAGGAGAGTGAAAAAGTTGGCTTAAAGCTCAACATTCAGAAAACTAAGATCATGGCATCTGATCCCATCACTTCATGGGAAATAGATGGGGAAACAGTGGAAACAGTGGCAGACTATTTTGGGGGGCTCCAAAATCACTGCTGATGGTGATTGCAGCCATGAAATTAAAAGATGCTTACTCCTTGAAAGTTATGACCAAACTAGATATCATATTAAAAAGCAGAGACATTACTTTGCCAACAAAGGTCCGTCTAGTCAAGGCTATGGTTTTTCCAGTAGTCATGTATGTATGTGAGAGTTGGACTGTAAAGAAAGCTGAGCACTGAAGAATTGATGCTTTTGAACAGTGGTGTTGGAGAAGACTCATGAGAGTCCTTGGACGGCAAGGAGATCCAACCAGTCCATCCTAAAGAAAATCAGTCCTGAGTGTTCATTGGAAGGACTGATGTTGAAGCTGAAACACCAATACTTTGGCCACCTGATGCAAAGAACTGATTCATTTGAAAAGACCCTGATGCTGGGAAAGATTGAAGGCAGGAGGAGAAGGGGACGACAGAGGATGAGATGGTTGGATAGCATCACTGACTCAATGGACATGAGTTTGAGTAAACTCTGGGAGTTGGTGATGGACAGGGAGGCCTGGTGTGCTGCAGTCCATGGGGTCGAAAAGAGCTGGACACGACTGAGCGACTGAACTGAACTAGATATGAGGAGATACAAGGATTGAGATCATAACATCTGTTCCTAAAAACATCCAACTATTTAAAGCCCTGTCCCACCAGATTCCCTGGAGCACAGAGTGCCTCACTCCACCCTGAACTCACTCCAGGTTGTTGAAAGGCAACAGCTATAGCAGCAGGGCATTCAACTTCCTAGAGGCAGATGGCAAATGCCTTTGTTGTTCAGTCTTTGACAATGCCCTTGATAAGTTCCAATTTGTAGGTGACAGTGACATGATCTAAAGGCCTGTCATCTGCATATTGGTGGCATCATGGCTGCCCAATCCATGCAAAGAGGACAGGACGGTCATATTAAAATGAGCAATCACAGTAACCACAGGATAGTCTTGCTGCCAACACAAAAGTCTCAGTTCGTTCGTTACATTTGATAGATAGCAACTGTTTCAAAGTATTGAATTGCCATTTTGATGCCAAGCAGGGCCCTATAGGGCTCCCGGGCATGAAGGCTGTTTTTGTCTGCCATTTCTTGTAGTAAGACTCCAGCCTCCATGACCATCTCTGAGTTCTAAAGAGCAGAACAGTTACTAATCAAGAGAGGAGCAACCATGAAACCACCTGAGGCAAGACTAAAGAGACCGGAGAGGCTTAGGAGTTAGGAGACCAGATCCCCTGAGGTCCTGTTTTTGTTGTTTAGTCATTAAGTCATGTTCAACTCTTTTTCCACCCCATGGACTATAGCCCTCCAGACTCCTCTGTCCATGGGATTTCCCAGGCAAGAATACTGGAGAAGGTTTCCATATCCTTCTCCAGGAGGTCTCAACCCAAAACCCACGTCTCCTGCCGGGCAGGCAGATTCTTTACCACTGAACCACTAGGGAAACCCAATGAGGCCCTGAAGACATCCTAATCTTGTCAGCAGCCATACCCTTTTGAAACTTTGCAGAAGAAAGAATGCAGGACTTTTACTGCCTTGATTCTTATCACATTCACCTCTCTGACTACATGTGCTCAGTGGTTCAGTCCTGTCTAACTCTTTGCAGCCACATGGACTATAGCCTGGCAGGCTCCTCTGTCCATGGAATTTTCCAGGCAAGAATACTGGAGTGGGGTGCCATTTCGTACTCCAGGGGATCTTCCTGACCCAGGAATCAAACCTGTGTCTATTGCATCTCCTGCACTGGCATGCTGATTCTTTACTATTCTGCCACCTGGGAAGCCTGACTATATAACCTGTCCCTATTTACTAGGGGGGTGGTGGGCACAGGTCTTGAGGTTCTCACCTACTGTGTTCCCCTTTTCCCTCGCAAAGAAATAAAGCACTCTTTCCTTCTCCATAATTCTGTTTCTGTATTTCTGTTTGGCAGTGGTGCACAGAGAGAGCCAAGATTTTGGCATTCAATTTCAAAAATATGTACCTTGTCGAATAAATGCCCTCTTTCCCCATCATTGTGCTCTTTCAGAATTTAGATGCCTACATTCCAAGTATATATTTAATCCAGAACTGCCCAAATCCTGACATTCTGAGTAAACAAACTTCAACTGCAAATGTACAAACTTGTTTCAGTATTCGAAGCCACAAGAGATACATTTTAGAAGTATGCAGAAAACAGAAATAATTTATAATATTCATTGCAGTCTGTTGTTTTCTACACTCATCTTGAGAGACAAGATTCATGATGTTTCATGAATTTTTGAAAAGTTTGGACAAATAGTCCATGAATTAGGACATACGATATCTTTAAGTACTAGATTCTCAAACTAGGTGCCAGGTCATTCTTTTTCATTTCATTCTTTTTTTTTTTTTTTCTCTTATCCTACTCTCCAGGGGTCATCAGACCCAGAAACTGAAGGATTGTGGTCCTGTCTTGATGTGCATTCCTCTCATGTCAAATTGACGGCTGGACGTGAGAGCCCTTCTATATGATTCTATAATCATATGAGAATGCTACCCAGTTCAAGCTTGGTCTGCTCACCATACAACAGGCCAGTTAACCAAGAGACAATTTGTTGAGCTTGGGCTTCCCTGGTGACTCAGCTGGTAAAGAATCTGCCTGCAATGTGAGAGACCTGGGTTCGATCCCTGATTTGGGAAGATCCTTTGGAGAAGGGAATGGCTACCCACTCCAGTATTCTGGCCTGGAGAATTCCATGGACTGTATATCCATAGGGTCTCAAAGAGTCGGACACTACTGAGTGACTTTCACTTTTTGCCTGCAATACAAGAGATCCCGGTTTGATTACTGGGTTGAGAAGATTTCCTGGAGAAGGGATAGGCTACCCACTGTAGTATTCTTGGGCTTTGCTGGCAGCTCAGCTGGTAAAGAATCCACTTGCAATGTGGGAGACCTCGGTTCGATCCCTGGGTTGGGACGATTCCCCTGGAGAAGGAAATGGCTACCCCCTCCAGTATTCTGGCCTGGAGAATTCCATGGACTGTATAGTCCTTGTGGTTGCAAAGAGTCAGACACATGACTGAGCGACTTTCGCAAGATGTTGAGGCATGGAATACAATGACAGCGAAGATGGCAGACTGATGTCTCAAAACAACCATCTTGTCAGGGGTCTGGATGCCAGGTTCTTTTATAGAGCAGAGAGAGGGAGGAGCTGAGCAACTAAAGATATAATCTTGCAAATATCCCCTGGAATGGCCAACCTCCCCAAGGGTTGTGTTAACCTCTTTAAACTGCTTTAAACAGAAGGACAGGGTTCCCTGGGGCAGGTCATTGTGTGTGATTATAATGACAAAAGCAATGAAAGACAAAGGTTAAAGTCAAACAGATCTATCATGGAGTTAGAATTAGCTCTCACCTGCAACAAGAACATCTCTCTCATCCCCTAAAACTGTAGCATCAACCTTGGAAAGCTTCACTTTCCACAGAATCCGTTATGTGTCCCCAAGTGTGCCACTTCATGGCCCTTCACACGCTGTATTCAGCGATCTCTTTCTCCAGCGGATCACAGCTGCCACAGGGCTGGTCATCCTCTCTTCCCTGGCCTAGCACAGTGCCTGGCACAATCAACCCTTGTTGTATGAAAACAAAGCCTGGCTCAGATTCTTGTTCTGTCTCATACACAGCCATTCAGTTAGTCTAGAGTCTAAAACCCAAAAAAGGTGTCCTTTTCATTATAGGGAACTGGGATGCAAAAGTAGGAAGTCAAGAAACCCCTGGAGTAACAGGCAAATTTGGCCTTGGAGTACAGAGTGAAGCAGGGCAAAGGCTAATAGAGTTTTGCCAAGAGAACTTACTAGTCATAGCAAACGCCTTCCAACAACACAAGAGAAGACTCTACACATGGACATCACCAGATCGCCAACACCGAAATCAGATTGATTATATTCTTTGCAGCCAAAGATGGAGAAGCTCTATACAGTCAGCAAAAACAAGACTGGGAGCTGACTGTGGCTCGATCATGAACTCCTTATTGCTAAATTCAGACTTAAATTGAGGAAAGTAGGGAAAACCACTAGACTATTCAGGTATGACCTAAATCAAATCCCTAACGATTATACAGTAGAAGGGAAAAATAGATTTAAGGGACTAGATCTGATAGACAGAGTGCCTGATGAACTATGAACGGAGGTTCATGACATTGTACAGGAGACAGGGATCAAGACCATCCCCAAGGAAAAGAAATGCAAAAAAGCAAAATGGCTGTCTGAGGAGGACTTACTGTGAAAATAAGAGAAGCAAAAAGCAAAGCAGAAAAGGAAAGTTATACCCATTTGAATGCAGAGTTCCAAAGAATAGCAAGGAGATATAAGAAAGTCTTCCTCAGTGATCAGTGCAAAGAAATATAGGAAAACAATATCATGGGAAAGACTAGAGATCTCTTCAAGAAAATTAGAGATACCAAGAGAACATTTCATGCAAAGATGGGCTCAATAAAGGACAGAAATGGTATGGACCTAACAGAAGCAAAAGAATGGCAAGAATAAAAAGAAAGAGGTACAAAAAAAGATCTTCACGACCCAGATAGTCACAATGGTGTGATCAGTCACCTAGAGCCAGACATCCTGGAATGTGAAGGCAAGTGGGCCTTAGGAAGCATCACTACAAACAAAGCTAGTGGAGGTGATGGAATTCCAGTTGAGCTATTTCAAATCCTAAAAGATGATGCTGTAAAAGTGCTGTACTCAATATGCCAGCAAGTTTGGAAAACTCAGCAGTGGCCACAGGACTGGAAAAGGTCAATTTTCATTCCAATCCCTAAGAAAGGCAATGCCATTGAATGCTCAAACTACTGAACAGTTGCACTCATCTCACACACTAGTAAAGTAATGCTCAAAATTCTCCAAGCCAGGCTTCAGCAATTTGTGAACCATGAACTTCCAGATGTTCAAGCTGGATTTAGAAAAGGCAGAAGAACCAAAGATCAAATTGCCAACATCCACTGGATCATAAAAAAAGCAAGAGAGTTCCAGAAAAACATCTATTTCTGCTTTATTGACTATGCCAAAGCCTTTGACTGTGCAGATCACAACAAACTGTGGAAAATTCTGAAACAGATGGGAATACCAGACCACCTGACCTGCCTCTTGAGAAATCTGTATGCAGGTCAGGAAGCAACAGTTAGAACTGGACATGGAACAATAGACTGGTTCCAAATAGGAAAAGGAGTACATCAAGGCTGTATATTGTCACTCTGCTTATTTAACTTATATGCAGAGTACATCATGAGAAATGCTGGGCTGGATAAAGCACAAGCTGGAATCAAGATTGCCGGGAGAAATATTGATAAGTTCAGATATGCAGATGACACCACCCTTATGGCAGAAAGTGAAGAAGAACTAAAGAGCCTCTTGATGAAAGTAAAAGGAGAGTGAAAAAGTTGGCTTAAAGCTCAACATTCAGAAAACTAAGATCATTGCATCTGGTCCCATTACTTCATGGGAAATAGATGGGAAAACAGTGGCAGACTTTATTTTGGGGGGCTCCAAAGTCACTGCAGTTGGTGACTGCAGCCATGAAATTAAAAGATGCTTACTCCTTGGCAGGAACATTATTACCAACCTAGACAGCATATTTAAAAGCAGAGACATTACTTTGCCAACAAAGGTCCGTCTAGTCAAGGCTATGGTTTTTCCAGTAGTTACGTATGGATGTGAGAGATGGAGTATAAAGAAAACTGAGCACCAAAGAATTGATGCTTTTTAACTGTGGTGTTGGAGAAAACTCTTGAGAGTCCCTTGGATGGCAGGGAGATCCAACCAGTCCATCCTAAATGAAGTCAGTCCTGAGTGTTCATTGGAAGGACTGGTGTTGAAGCTGAAACTCCAATACTTTGGCCACCTGATGTGAAGAGCTGACTCATTTGAAAAGACCCTGATGCTGGGAAAGATTGAAGGCAGGAGAAGAAGAGGACAACAGAGGATGAGATGTTTGGATGGCATCACCGACTCAATAGACATGAGTTTGAGTAAACTCTGGGAGTTGGTGATGGACAGGGAGGCCTGGCGTGCTGCAGTCCGTGGGGTCATAAAGAGTCAGACACACCTTAGCAACTGAACTGAACTGAAGAGTCAGTCATGTAGATAGTTAAAAATTAGCCAGTATCCTGGTCTTCCAAAATATAAGCCAACCTAAAGGTGTCACAATCGTTTGTATTTATAATATTTCTCAATCGGCTGTAGGCTTGTGTGGAACACCTGGGGCTGCACAGCGGTAATCATATGTTCTTTTAGCTCTTTAACAGACAGAAACACATCCTGTTTGTTGTTGTTTTTGATGGTGGTGACAGGTACCCCAAATCAAGGTAGGAACTTAATAACAGCTGCTGTTGACAAAGTAGCAGGGCTGATGTTTAAACACTCAGGATTATATCTGGTCCTTGAATCTGAGAGTTAAGAGTGAATTAAAACAATGCATTCATTAGGGATTTTGTTTACCTGTAATGGAATGTCTAATTAACAGGGGTTAAACAAGATAGCAGCCCATTTTTCTTTCAATCTAGGATTGGAACAGCTGCTCAAGGAAGCCTTATATTTGGTCACAGGATGGTTGCTAAAGCTCCAGTCATCACATGTGCATTTTAAGTGTGAAAAAGGAAAAGAACTCTCATAAAAAAATAAACCTCTGTGATAGACCCACTCAACAACTTCATCGGCCAAGACTATATAGTTATGGCTACGCCTCTCTGAAGGAACACTAAGAAATGCAGTTTTTTGGTTGGGTACTTGTCTTAGAAACACAGATGGATTTCCATTAGAGGGAAAGAGAAGAGAAAGAATATTGTGTAGGCAACTAGCCTCCCTCCTCTCCTTTGGCTCCTCAGACATCCCCTTCTTTCTGTATGTGGGATAGACTCTCTATTATCAAGAGAGAAAGCTCTGAAGCCTCATATAGTTGGCAAGATTAGAGCCCTGGGTTTCTGGGGAATGTAGGGTCCTCTCCATCAGTTCTGGATGCAACCCCTTGCAACTGAGCTGTGACACATCTAACCTAAAGTACTGGGGAGATATAAAATAGCTACAATAAAAACTTGGCTTTATAAAAGGAGGTATGGAAAACAGAGCAGTCACTGTTCTTAGCAGTGACAATGCGTTGTTCCAGTGGCAAGAACTCCTGTTCCTTGCCCTCCATGACCCTTGCCTCTCTCTAGAATTATTCATCATTCATTGTCTTCCAAGACCACTTCTGGGGTGGGCATGGGGAGAACACCTTCTCCAGGGCTATACACATCATCAAGTCTACTTCTTATGGATGAGAATGGCTGCAAATCAGATTGGAGTCTTTTGACAATAGGGTTCCCTCCAAACTTAGTAGGCTTTTCTGGCTAATTCCTGATGAATTGTTTCCTTTACTTTCTAGTTTATGAGTTCTGCCCATGTCCCTACACTTTTGCTTAATGTCTGCTACATAATGTATGCTGCTGGTCATTACTGAAACAGTGACCTCCAGTGGGTGATCACACCCTTGACAGCAGCCATACGACCTCTGTCTGATGGGGTACCACCCACCCCTTTCTAATCAAGCAGACTGTCTGCCCCCTGCCAGGGTCTAAGTGCGGGTCTCTGGCAGCAGATTGTAGGCTGAATGTTGAGCTTGCCTTCCTTAACAGAGCGATATTTCTTCCCATCTCACTTGCCAGCTGAGTTGAAGAACTCAGGACTTTGCTAGGACTGAAAAAGCACCACCAATATTTTAAATTTTTCCTACCAACTTCTTTAACATCACAGCTTTAGTCAATAAATCTGTGACTTTCCACTGCATAGCAGCTGCCAGATGGACCAAATACTTCATAGAAGAGTGAGGGGTGCCTTTTCAGCCCACAGTATCTAAGTCCTAGGCATCTGCCTCCCTCCCTCCCTTGCTTATCTAGTTCCACATTTTAGGTTCTGTTACTTTAATTTTACTTATTTATCTATCTCTCTCTCTTTTGGCCACACCGCCCAGCATGCAGGATCTTAGTTCCCTGACCAAGGATTGAACCCACGCCTCTTGCAGTGGAAGCCCAGAGTCTTAACCACTGGACCACCAGGGAAGTCCCAGCTTCTCTTACTTTTAGTTTCTCCACTTTTAGGTACCACACTGTGCATTTCTTTGGAGTTTAATTCAGCTAATTTGTTGGATTTTGAAAAATCCAAATAATAGTGATTAAACAACATGTTGTTGCTGTTAAGCATCTAAGTCATATCCAACTCTTTGTGAGCCCATGGACTATAGCTTGCCAGGCTTCTCCGTCTGTGGGATTTCCCAGGCGAAAATACTGGGGTGGGTTACCATTTCCTTCTCCAGAGGATCTTTCCAACCCAGGGATCGAACCCATATCTCCTACATTGGCAGGCAGATTCTTTACCACTGAGCCACCATGGAAGCCCTCATTAAACAGCATAGGGGGTTATTTTTCCTTCCACGCCTGCTCTTAAGGAATGCCACTGTGAACCCCACCCGGGAATTTCCACTTTCATCTCATTGGCCAGAACAATGTTGTAGAGCTCTTTGTATCTCCTCCAAGAGAGGCTGGGTAGATGGGTACATCACCACACCCAGGAACATACAGAAAGAGAGAAGGGTCATCAGGTAGACAGCCACAGCTTCTGACTTAAACTACCTGCTTGTTGATCTTAGGAGGTCCGATGGTGGCGTGACAGAGATCCCCAGGCAGGGTGCCTGACTAAGTCCAGTCCAAGTGCAGAAGCATGAGGTTGTCAGGAGCAGGCAGGGAGGTGCTGATGCAGAGAGGAGCAAGGCCCCAGCTCAGGAGGCTGGGTTCTAGTCCTGGCTCTGTTACTTACTGTGAGAGCTCAGGCATTTAATTAGCCTCTCTGTTTCTATTCTTTTTTCTGAGCCTTTAAAAACTGCAAACTAACAATACCTGCCTGCAGTAATGTTGGGAAAATTAAATACAGAATCAGTGGAAAGGGCTCATTTAGAACAGTGTCTGATACATGGTTATGCTCAGAAAACGCTAGTCAGTAGCCTGTGTTGGTAAAATGGATTCCCTTGTTTTATAAGGTGGTTGTGGGAGAATGAACAAGACAGGGAGGAAGCAGCCAGCACCAGGACACTTTTCCCCCCTCTCCTTGTAGCCAACAGTCCTTTCTCTCCTGGCTCTGACCTCAGGGTCTTTGCACTTGGGGTTCCCTCAGCAAAAACAGCCTTCCCACAGATATTCTCTTGCCTGCATCTTTCACTTCATTCAGATCTCTTCCCCAGGGCCCTTTCCTAATCCCCTCCCATACCTGTTCCTCTAGGGCCTCTGATACTACTGTAATTCTCTTCACAGTGCTAATCACCACGTAACCTTACTGTATTCCATGTTTACCAATGCGCCTTCCTCAGAACACAAGCTTCTTGAGGCTCGGTGGGACTGTCATCTGTTTTGTTCTGGGCTCAGCACATGATGGGCACTCACCAAACCTCTGTTGAATAAGTCAGGAGTCAATATTTAATTCACATTGGTTTCCTTTTAAAATGTGAGCATTTTCTAAAAGTCAAAAGAGGAACCCAGTCTGATAGGAAGGAAGACTAGATGGAGGTGGAGGAATTTGAGCTTAGCAGAGGTCAGAATAGGGGAACGTTTAGAAACCAGGACAGTTGGAAGAGAGTGGTGGTACAGGACAGCCCAGTGTGAATCAGATTTTGAGGCAAGATCTGGATAAGCCAGGAGACCTCTTCACATCCCCCACTAGGTTCAGGATTTAGCCTTGGGTTTCATGTGACTCTGAGCCTGTGTCTTTGGGCAGATGATTGGTTTCACTCATTTCAGGGTTGTTGTTGTTTTTTTCATTATTAGCCCCCTCCTCCCACCCTGGAAAATTTTAATTTAACTTCAGTTCTAACACACACAATTAAATGCTATGGAATAAATATCAGGTGGGATTGAGGATTGCAGCGGAAGGAGGCATTAACCATTATAATCTCTAAATTTTGTGGATGATGTCACCCTGCTGAGAATACATGGCTCAGCTCAAAGGAGATCTAAGAACGGTGGTCGATTCTAACACCATATCAATAAATTAACTCAGGGACAGAAGCATTTATTTGGAATGTTAAGGCTGTCAGCTTCAAGCTACTCAAAATTAATTTAAATTATCACAGCTGTTTGCTTGAGATGGGAAACTAATTGGAGAATTAAGTATGGTAGATTAAAGTGAACTGCACTGTTGCAGTGGCTCTCCAAATCCACAAATTCTACTCCCTCTTAAAATGGGTCGATCTTTCAGGATGAGCTTTTAGACCTTAACACATATCAGTCATGGAGGGATGTTGGTATTTGTAATGACTGGCAGACTTATGTGTCTTCTCTGTGTCAGCATTCTGTTCACTGAGATATTTGGTATTGGATTGTTTCATGGGATAGTGTGAACATACCACATTTCTCCCAGCAGTGCTGTAAGATGTGTGTCTTTGCACATGCCCCGAGTCATCTCAGATCGTTGCAGTGGATGGGAATGTCTCTATGCCCTTTATTTGTAGAAAAACCCACAAAAGGAGTTGATCGAATAGGGAGCTGGAAAGATTACTGGTAAATTCTAAGTTTTAGGCAAAGAATTAAAAGGCTATGTAGTCCATGAATAACCTCAATAAGATTAACTAAGTCTCTTGATGGTGTCCATATATTTGAAATTGTTTTTCCTTTTCTGAAAACTCCACTGTCCAGAGGGTGGACTCCCAGCAGCCATGTTGATACCTTGTGACCACATCTCCTTGGCCATAGCTGATGGATGGACTCCTGATGGAAAAATGATCCAATCCAAGCCAATCAACTGTATTCATCGCCAATGTACTAATTAACAACTTTTGAGTTACAAAGAGCAGGAAAAAAAAAGCCTTTTTTCTCTAAGTTGTTAAAATTTTCATATGTAACATATTACAAAGATCAACGTTGTTGTTCAGTTGCTAAGTCGTGTCCAACTTTTGGTGACCCCATGGACCGCAGCACTTTAGGTTTCCCTGTCTTTCTCTATCTCCCAGCGTTTGCTCAAACTCTTGTCCATTGAATCAGTGATGCCATCCAACCATCTCATCCTCTGTCACCCCTTCTCTTCCTGCCTTCAATCTTTCCCAGCATCAGGGTCTTTTCAAATGAGTCAGCTCTTTGCATCAGGTGGCCAAAGTATTGGAGTTTCAGCTTCAGCATCAGTCCTTCCAATGAATATTCAGGGCTGATTTCCTTTAGGATGGACTGGTTGGATCTCCTTGCAGTCCAAGGGACTCTCAGGAGTCTTCTCCAACAATACAATTCAAAAGCATCAATTCTTCAGTGCTCAGCCTTTTTTATGGTCCAACTCTCACATCCATACATTACTACTGGAAAAACCATGGCTTTGACTATACAGACCTTTGTCAGCCAAGTGATGTCTCTGCTTTCTAATATGCTGTATAGGTTTTGCTTTTCTTCCAAGGAGCAAATGTCTTAATTTCATGGCAAGTTTTCATTTACTTATACCTCTCCCACTAGATTATGAACGCCTATAGGACAGGGAATTTAACTTTTGACAATATATTCCCAGTGCCAAATTCAAGGTCTGGCTCTCAGTTTATGTTCATATGTTAGATACATGTTGAAAAAAGTAGAAAAGAAGTGAAAGTGTTAGTTGCTCAGTCACATCCAATGCTTTGTGACCACATAGACTGTAGCCCGCCAGGCTCCACTGTCAATGGGATTTCCCAGGCAAGAATACTGGATTGGGTAGCCATTCTCTTCTCAAGGCAATTTTCCTGAGAAGATAGATTCTTTACCATCTGAGCCACAAGGGAAGCCCTAAATGCATGTTGCATAAGTACAGTCTGACATCGAGGGGAAAAATTCTCTATTGCTCTTAAGTTTGGGTCTCTTCAATCACTTATTTTCCAAATGAACATCTAACCCAATATGTTTAACTCTTGTTTTCACATGTATGGAACCATCTGAACTGTGACTAACACCTTGAATCGCCATCAAAATTTTAATTTTAAAGGATCTTTTAAAAAAATTTTTAAATTATTGAGAGTCTACAAGGTGACAGACACTATGCTGGGGTGGGGAGTGTATTGATGAACCAGACATTGTCACTGTACTTGAGAACCTCTCTGTGGAGTAAGAGAGGCCTTAGAGATCATTTAACTCAACTTTCTCATTTTACAAATGAGGAAACAGAGACTCCTAAGAGTTGTTCAGCCTGATGGAAAATGTTTTGATTTATTCATAAGACTTTAATATGTCTGTGTGGAGTTACTGTTCAGTGAGAGGTGTTACTTATTTGGGCCAAAGAAATCAATTTTTGTCCATGTATGGATTATCTTTTCTTTGATCTTGCCTTTCTTTATAATAGGCACATTATTATGTAGATGATATTTACTAGGCTTTTGATTTATAAGGAACCAGTTAATAGCTGGCACTCCAGTTCTCTGGAAACTCACAGCCTACTCTATTAGAAATTTCTTTACAGTTCCTAAGGAATAGGTCATTTATTGTTGACATGGCTTCTGACACCTCTCCTATTTGTTATTATTCCTTGTTAAATCACTTCCTGAGAAGGCTTGAGAATGTTTTCCATCTTAGATGGCACGGTTTATATTGACTTTCTCTAGCTGAAAGTGAATTTCTAAGAAGAGACTGAAAGGGGTCATTTTTCTGTGTTTACAGAAAATGGAGGTGAAAATCTCTTTGGAGGAGGAGAATTGGCCAAGGAGTTCAATTAACCTTCCACTGGGAGGGGTGGATTGTGCACTGGGCACTCTGCATGTTTGGGCAGGGGGAGGTGAGGGGAAAGGGGATATCACTGCCATCCTCGCGCAGGAGCCTGCAGTAGCCACCTTCAGCCTAGGGAGTCTGTCACTGAGGGAGCTGCATGCCCAGGACAAGCCAAGGAGCGGTCAGGGCTGCTCACCCAGAAACCTGGAGAAGCATCTCTCTGTAGGAGACAGCTTTGGGGTTGGCCTCACATAGGTTGCTTTCAACAGTTTGCCAAAGAAAAAGAAGAGAGTAGACCAAAAGCTGGAGGCTGTAAAGAGACAGGATTCCGTCTGAATGTACATGACGAAGCCAGGACCCTAGCTAAGCTTAGGACTCGCAGTGGTTTGGGGGAAAGCCACGTCTTCCTGTGGTGTTGACCAGCTCTTCCCTTGGTCGTACTGACAAGCAGAGCTCTGGAACGGAAAGACCTCCTGTGCATGCACTTGAGCCCATCAAGGCAAATGGACATAGGTCTGAACTTCCTAGGAATATGAGCTGTTCAATATGTCCAGCACCCCTCTGCAGTCTTCCGGGGAGTCTTGTCACACAGCCTCCGGGGTGGATGTGAGTTTGATGGGACTTGTCCTGGCAGAAGTTATCTCATTTCCTTACTGATCAGGGAAATATCCCAGGGAAGGTCAGCGTTCCAGAGTTTTCTTGTCTGAGGGAACGGTGTGTGTGTGTGTGTGTGCATCCATGCATCTGCATATCTGCGTGTGTCTGCGTGTGTGCATCTGTTTCTGTGTGTACCTCTGTGTGCTTCTGTGTATCTCTTATGTGTCTGTGTATCTCTGAATGACAGTGTGTGTATACATCTATGTGTCTGTGCATCTGTGTGCACATCTATCTGTGCATCTATGTTTCTGTGTGTGCCTATGCGTATTTGTGTGTGTCTGTGCACCACTGTATGAGTATGTCTGTGTGTGTGCATCTCTACATGCATGTGCACAACCATGCATCTGTGTATCCGTGTGCACCTGTGCATCTCTGTGTGACAGTGTGTGCATGTATTTCTGGATCAGTGTATGTGCACACAGGGTGGAGAGAACACAGCAATGGGATGGGGAGGGGCACTAGGTTCCTGACTCAACAAGCAAGCACCCTTCTTCTATAATGCTTTCCTGCCATGTGTTCTGTCGGAAGGCTCACTGTTGTAACAGGAGTTTTTTGTTTTTTCCCCTCCCAGATGTGAATGAGTCCAGGGGAGGTCACCCTGTTGCCGCGGGAGGAACACCTCATTTCCAGGTTCCTCCGCACGAGCCCTACTGTGAAATGAACCAAGCAGGGACTGGTCGGACACTTCCTTCCTTTCCTCATTGACGCTCTGGGCCCAGCAATTGTTCCCCTGTTGCTCTGATTGTGAACCGTCCTCCTCTTGCCAAAGCAAACAGCCTGGACTGGAGGAGGAGTTCCTCAGGCTTGTCTGCCAGCCTGAATATGAACGTAGGCCGAGCAGATGACAGCCCGTGTTCCCGAGGGACGTGGGGCCCCGCGGGGCCTGGCTCTCAGGAGCAGGTCCTCTCATGATGCTGGCACCTGGGAGTGAGCACCATGCCCATCACCCAGGACAATGCTGGGCTGCACCTGCCCCTCCTCTACCAGTGGCTGCAGAACAGCCTGCGGGAGGGCGGGGATGGCCCAGAGCAGCGCCTCTGCCAGGCGGCCATCCAGAAACTGCAGGAGTACATCAGGCTGAACTTCGCTGTGGACGAGAGCTCCGTCCAGCCCGACCACAGCCCCCCTGGGATGGAGATCTGCACCGTGTACCTCACCAAGGAGCTGGGGGACGCAGAGACTGTGGGCCTCAGTTTTGGGAACATCCCTGTGTTTGGGGACTATGGGGAAAAGCGCAGAGGGGGCAAGAAGAGGAAAACCCACCAGGGCCCCATGCTGGATGTGGGCTGCATCTGGGTGACGGAGCTGAGGAAGAACAGCCCGGCCGGGAAGAGTGGGAAGGTGCGCCTGCGGGACGAGATCCTCTCCCTGAACGGGCAGCTGATGGTCGGAGTTGATGTCAGTGGGGCCAGGTGAGTGGGGGAGCACCAGCTGGCAGCGTGGGGGCGGATGTGGGACCCTTGTGGCTCACTTATGCCTGATGCTGAGGGCTGTGAGCCCTCCCGTGATGAGAAGCCAACAGCATTTATCCTTTGGAGGGCAACTACACACTCGTGAGATTTTGCAGTATTTATATGTTTGTTTTGCTTCATTCTCTCTTAGAAGACTTGGGCTCAGAGTTTTTCCTTTTTTCTCAAATAACAAATAGAGAGTTATTTGCTATCTCTAGAAATTAGCTGCCCCTGGTAGGTAGGAGGGGCAGTCTCTCCAGGATCAAGTCTCCAAATGCCAGAGCATCAAAAATACAGGAACTAAGGGAACAGCCAGCGTACTGGGCTATGAACATTTTCCATGGCTAAATCCTCCAAACACAACTTTTTCACTAGGCAACAGCCACGGCTCTGAAATTCCCTTCTCTGAGGGGCTGTTGTGTGTACGCCAGGTGATGAAGGGCTAGGTGAGAAAAAATCTACCCAGGAGGTGCTCAGGTGTAGGCGTAAAAGAAGGAGAAGGCCAAAACCTTCTGCTTAGTCTTCAAGACATTATACAAGTGAATAGGCAATGAGACAAGGGCTCCTGGAGTCCTAGTCTCCCAGTGCCCAGAACAACCAGGAAATTCACAAGACAGGAGAGAAAAAGACTGGGTTAATTTTTCAAGATTGACTCCTTAGTTCTCTGGCATAATTATAACAAAAACCATTTATTGAGCAGTTACAGCTCTAGGGACTCTCTACCGCCACTGTCATTTAATACCTACTACAACTCTGTATAAGGGCTTCCCTTGTGGCTCAGATAGTAAAGAATCGCCTGCAATGCAGGAGACCAGGGTTCAATCCCTGGGTTGGGAATATCACCTGGAGAAGGAAATGGCAACCCACTCTAATATTCTTGCCTGGAGAATTCCATAGACAGAAGAGCCTGGCGGGCTACAGTCCATAGGCTTGCAAAGAGTCTGAAGTGACTGAGCATGAAGAGGAGCCCAACTCTACAAAGGACAGGTTTAGATGAGAACCTTGACCACAGAGAGGACATGTAGCTTACACAAGGTCACCTGAGAAAGAGGCAGAACCAAATGTGAACTTGGGTCTAGCTGCCACCACCGTCTGCGCTCTTGAGCCCTGTTCTGCACCACCTCAAATCTGCCCAGAGCTATACTCGGGTCCTTGTCATGCTGTCTGGTGCTCAATTTCATGGATGGTTTACAGCTTCACAAAGCACCTCCTCGACATAATCGTAGACAACAGGGCAGTAAGTGACAAGAACAAACTCTAAGGCTTCCACTTACCCAACCTGACAAGGAAAACAGAAGCCACTCCCTGCTCTCCCCTACCATGTCTTATGAAAGGAACTCAATTTTCATATAGTCTTCCTTTGGCAAACTTACATCTAGCCTGAACTTAGGACTAGAAGCACTTTGAGATTAAGTGTCAAGGAGCTGGAAGTGTTTTGAATGTTCTCAAGATATCCCTTTTCACTCTTTGTGATTAACTGTTTGCTTCAACACTAAATTTTCCCACATACCTATGTAGGTTTTGTCTTAAAAAAGTGGTGAGTAGGAATTCGGTTCTGCAGAAACCCCAGTGTACCTCTCTCCCCCTCAGCAGACAGCCCCCTCAGTGACTGTATATTCACCATTACTTGTAAGCAACAGGTTTCAGGTGTCAACACACTAACTTCCCTATCCCACCACCAACATGATAAGTTGGAATATCACTTGGAATTATAATAAGAGGCACTCTTTTGGGCAAGCCATTCTGCCCTTTCTCTTGAGTTTGATGTTGAATTCAAAAATCCCTTACATGATGTTATGGGTTGAATTATGTGTCATGCCCCTCCAAGTTCACCTGTTGAAGTCCTACCCTCCTCCCCACCCCGTACCTGAGAATGTGGCTTTATTTGGGTTGCTTCGGATGTAATTAGTGAAGATGAGGCCCTATGGGAATAGGGTCAGCCCCTGGTCCAATATGCTGCTGCTGCTGCTAAGTCGCTTCAGTCATGTCCAACTCTGTGCGACCCCATAGACGGCAGCCCACCAGGCTCCCCCGTCCCTGGGATTCTCCAGGCAAGAATGCTGGAGTGGGTTGCCATTTCCTTCCCCAATGCATGAAAGTGAAAAGTAAAAGTGAAGTCGCTCAGTTGTGTCTGACTCGCAGCAACCCCACGGACTGCAGCCTACCAGGCTCCTCCGTCCATGGGATTTTCCAGGCAAGAGTACTGGAGTGGGGTGCCATTGCCTTCTCCGTGGTCCAATATGACTAGCATCCTTATATAAAAGACAGATCTGAGGACACAGATATGCACACAAGGAGAATGCCATGTGAAGTTTGGGGTCAGGCTGCCACAAGACAAGGAACTACCAGAAGTTAAGTTCTCTAGGGTCTATGGGGTCACAAAGAGTCGGACAGTACTTAGCGACTGAACAACAACAAGAGTGGGACCTGGAACAGATATTTCTCTCATACTCAGAGGGAGTGTAGCTCTGCCAACACCTTGATCTTAGACTTTTAGTGCCAGAACTAAAAAACAAATTTCTGTTGCTTCGGCTACTTGGTTTGTGGTACTTTATTGTGACAGCTCTAGCAAACTAACACACGTGATATTTTGACCCTGTCACCTATGGCTGGTCAGTTATTCAAACAATTTCCTCCCTGACAAGGTCACTCTGGAAACTTTTGAGCGTTGTGGATGTTTTTGGAAGAGGACACTCTGAAAATCATGTGTGGGATAAGTGTGGGAGGAGCAGGTGCAATATGTAGAAGATGAGCTCATGGTTGGCTTATTTTAAAAATTAGCTTAGGGTCAGTTTGGAAAGATCATCCCTGCGGGAAGAGCAGAGAATTCACAGCCACGGGTCTTACACCCATCTGCACCCCTAGAACCATTTTCAGAGCTTAACCTGAGAGCGTCCCAAACTTATCCCCAAACCGCAGACCCCATTCTGCTCTCTCCCTGACTGACACTCCCAAGGTCTGCAGTTTGCTTCCAGGCTCCCCAGGTAGCCTGGGGACCCCTCGTTCTTTTGAGTCATGACAGCATCACGGTGGAGTGAACTTCTTGAGAACTTTCTGAGGTGGGGAGGGGTACCAGTAATGGATGCTGTCACATGCCGCATCTTGCAGGCATGGCTGGTAAACACATGGAGGAAAGCTTTTGTTTGCAACTCTATCATACCTACTCCGGGGAAGATGAGGTTTTCTGGAATGTTCTATTTATATCTTTTTGGTGAAGGGAGAACTGGGAAGATTTTTTTACATTATTTCCTACAAGGAATACTTTGTAACCCCATCCCTCCCTCCCCTAGCCTTCTATAAGTAAACCAGATCTGTTCCCTGAGGACAGATTGTTCCAAATTGGTAACAAGATGTGGAATTAATTAAAATACAACCCACACACCAAAACAAAAACAAGTAGCCTTTTCTGAAAAGTAAAAGGGCCCATGTTCCACTGAAAATGTATTTTTTCAGGGTATCAAACTCAACTGGACTTTTTTTTACATTAGTAAATATAAGAGGGCACAGTGCAGAGAACATGGGCCTGGGAGAGGCGGATCTGGCTTCTAGACCCACTTATTGGCCATGTGGATGAGTGACCTCAGTCACGGGAGGCTGATGCTTTCCCCAACAGGGTCATTTAGTGGGTGAGTTAAGAAGATTTACTTGATGTCCTGAATAGGCCTCTGGTACATGGAGATGTTCAGTCAACCCAGAAATCAGGGTGAAATTCAAACACTGAGTGACCTGTAATGGCGTGGGTATGAGTCTGTAGGAAACGATGCTGGTGCCTGCAGGAAAGGGTCCTGGAGCCCCTCAGGGCTAGACCACACCTTTGAGTTACTGGGGTGTGAGATACATACGTAGTCCACGGAGGGAGGCAGGGTACCAGGCTGGCAGGAGGACCCAGGGAGCTCAGGGCGATTGGCCAACTGAGAGAGGAGAATTACTCCTGGGCTGACTAGCTGGATGTCAGCCCTGGCCAGAGGTAACCTTCAGCACAGTACCACTGCCTTTAAATTGTGTGTAAAATTAAATTTAGGGTTGTTACAAGCTCAGACTCTGGTTACCCATGGCAACCCTGAGTTCTCTCTAGGTTATAGCAGATTTTAAACAGAGTGTCAGGAGGCTGCTAGAAGGTGTTACTTGGAGAAATGAATGTAGGTAGTGCTGTAGGAGACTGCAGGAAGGAAGAATTGCCAATTATAGCTTTATAATGTAGTCTCTGGGGCCATTACCCACGAAGGTCCTCCTGCCTACCTGAATATGCCCATAGGCACCCAGTGCTCTATTGGAGACTGTATATATAGTAAGAGGTAGTCATCCTGATGACCTAGAACATTCAGGAAAGGTTAAATTATATTCAGTTTGCCGTTTAAGGAGCCAGAGAAGCGTGTAATACACTTCTGAGAGATTTCCATTACGGAAGGTTAAAAGGAAAACAAGTTTCAGCATTTAAAATTCAATTATCTAGAAACTTCATCAAGTGGAACAGCCCATTCCCCAAGGATGCGGCATCAATGGAGTGTTGCAAAAGCCTTACGTTTGTGCCTACTTCATTCTTCTCTGCCTGCTTGCCCCACATGCTGTTTCATTTCATGTCATGCTTTCTGGAAGGCAGCCCACATTTCATCTAAGTCCTATTTTCTCATTGTACCGAGCAGGAAACTAAGGTTCTAGGAGGAGGTTTCCTGGGGTCAAGAGCAAAGACCAGAACTCAGGGCCTCTGACTCAAATTCTAGAACTCTTTCTTCTCAACACTATAGTAACCAATGAAATTAGATTTCTTTTTTTTTTTTTTTTTGCACTTTACTGTTGGTTGTAAGATACAAATTGAAAGTCACATTTTTCTGCATATTTCTACATCTATTCTCTAAACGGATGGCAGTTATATCTAGAACCTTCCTTCTCAACAAGAGTTTAACTCTTAGCAGCTTCGTCAGTGTGTAAGTGATGGCCGTTGGACTGGGCTTTCCCTCAGGTCTTCCACCCGCTTTCTGGGCGAGGCTGTGGACCATCCTCTGCCATCGCCTGCCACCTTGTGGTTGAAATCAAGCACAGCGCTAGAAGCTTTAGTCAAGCTTATTATTATTGGGCTGTGTGGGTTTCCCAGCTGCACCATCAGGGTGTTTTCAGCCTTCAGAGCTCTCTCCTAGAACAGGAACACCTGAGCCATCCCTAAGCAGAAGGTGACTCAGGCACCATTCCCCCTCCTCTGGGTGCCTGGTCTCCTCGTGCTACCCCTAAGAGGTGCCCCATCCTGTCTTCCCCCAGGGCACCCCCCCCACTACACTCAGAGCCCCTGTCCCCTACAAGTAGACAGGCAGCTGATCGGATAAACCCACTCGTGCTTAGCTCTTGGTGACAGATGATGGGGGAAGTTGTCCGTCCCCAGCCCAACTCAAGTCTCCTGGAATCAGAAAGCCTCAGGGGAGGGTGAGTAGCAGGCAAAGCCAATGGGGTGGGTTCTTTTAGAAGCCTAGCATCTCTGTGGGCCCTCAATCATAGCCTGTAGATAACTGCAGGGCCACTTACAGAGCAGATTTTCAAGGTCTGTTTGTTCTTTTTTTTTTGTAAATTGGAGGATAATTGCTTTACAATGTTGTAGTGGTCTCTGCCACACTACAATGTGAATAAATATATATATATATATAATATACATACAAATATATTGTTTACATTTTATATATTTATGTATAATTTTATATGTATATTATATAATATTATTGATTTGCTTATATAAATATAATATATATTAAAATCATATGTATTTACATAATTATACTGATTTATATCTATCAGTCATAATTTTATATATATATATATATAATCTCCCCTCCCTGGGTCTGTTCTTGTAAGGGGAGAGATTACATTAAAAGAGCCACTTTCTATGATTTAAAGAGAGGTAAGGTTGCAGAGCTCCGTTCAGAGATGCTCTTTAACTTCAGCCCCCTAACCTGCTTCTCCTGGTAGCCCCATCAGAGCTGCTACGGGGGTACTGATTTCAACCATGGGAGATGGAAAACCCAAATATTCTACTTGAGACACTCACTTTGAAACTCTTAGCCGTACTTTTGAGAATCGTTGTAACTGTAAACCAGAAAGAGAAGGAAATGGAATGGGATGAGAGAGATGAGAAAGAAAGAAATGGGAGCATCTCAGTGCAATCATAGTGCTACCAGCCTGACTTCATATCCTTCCTTCTCTAGACGCAATTTATGATAAAACATGGGGCTCCCCTGGTAGCTTGGCTGGTAAAGAATCCGCCTGCAATGCATGAGACCCTGGCTCAATTCCTTGGTTGGAAAGATGCCCTGGAGAAGGGATAGGACGCCAGTATTCTTGGGCTTCCCTGCTAGCTCAGACAGTAAAGAATCGGCCTGGCAGGATGATTCCTGCAATCCCTTCATGGCAACTCATTCCAGTATTCTTGCCTGGAGAAGCCCCAAGGATAGAGGAGCCTGGTGAGCTACTGTCCATGGGGTCCAAAGAGTCAGACACGACCAAGTGACTAAGCACACAGCACAATAAAACATGGGTTTTCAAAAGCTACACAAATGTCTTCATAAGATCCTTCTTTGACTTTCTCCAAAGATTTTGAGAGTGTGAGTTAAGTTATGCTATTTAAAATAAATGATGTGGAGATGTCACTGTTAGTGGTATTTTGGATTACTGGGCTTTCCAATGTTGACATGGACAGAGCAACGCCCAAAAGTATGAGTATCTGGGTCTTTGGTACCTCTGGGCCACAGACAGCTGGAGGCAGGGGTGTCAGCGATAGTCTAATTAGCTGGCTTATCCCACCAGAAAAAGAATGATTCTAACATTTATAACATCTCTTGGACTTAAATTTAGCCTTTCCAGGTCTGGGGGATGGCAGAGGGAGATGGTGGGCTGGGCTCTTTCCTAAGCTGAAGTGTGTGTTTGCTCTGCCCTTAAGCTGGACTTGAAGGCTAGTCCATTTAAATGGGGCTGGGATTTGTTAAGAAACTTTTGACCTTTAGGGTCACAAATATATTTTCACAAATGTCCCTGAAGGAGGTCTGAACTATTATCAGGGGAAGAGGAAGTAGGTGTCTTTAAAAACTCAAGCTCCGTTAAGTACAGATCTCTGTCAAACTGCATGGCAAGTCTGGAGGGTTTCCCTGACTCAAGGGTTTTATTTAGTCCACATGTACATTGCTGGGAGGTCCTTGTCTGACCCAGAAGAATAGGCAGAGAGGACATCAGTGGCAGTCACTGGAAATGGTTCTTGCTCGAGAAAGTTCGTCATCCAGGTGGGATGAGAAGATCCATGGGGGAAGGGAAAAATTTATTAACCTCTCAGGATATATTTTTATCTTAAAAAAGTAAGAAATTGAGCTTGGCTAATATTTTAGATATGAGTTGACATTGGCATCCTTAATGTGTATGTCAGACTCGTAGGAGGGTCCCCTGTCCTGTGTGTTATGTGACTTATCCTGAGGGAAGAGATCATGAACCACAAAGCCCTGCTCATTGATTAATTCACTTTTAACTCATTTCAAGGATCTGTAGCTTATGTAGGCTCACTCAGAGATGTAGGCTTATGAATTAAAGTACGTATTTTGCTGGATATAAATTAACTTTACCAAATGAACAGATAAACTAAAATTCTTGAGGGGCTGAAAAGAAGATAAAAATAATCAATGCAGGTGCAAGCAAACCATAAGAAAATGGCTGGGTTGACCCTTGCTTTACTGCTGATATGTGCTCAACCACATTATAAGTTAAACTGATGAAAATCTATTCAGATTGACAAGAAATCAGACAAAAAAATTAAAGGTCAAAGTTTTTGAAAGACTATGTGAAATACAAATTGCCAGCCTCTGTTATTAAAGAAAAACCTCACTAGAAGCATAGATCGTGCCTTGAGATAATCCCTAATGATGGTATAAGGCCATGATAATTAGCAAGATATTTAAAATCTAAATATCGACCACTTGCATACAAATAATGTTAAATGTTTTAGCAATGTTAAAAATTATGCAGTGCTAAACCTAGTCCAGAATTTTACTAAACTGAATATTTTAAGAGCCTCTTTGGAATTTCTTTTTACTTAATTGCTTACAGCAAAAAGTCACATGCCATGAGGAAAACACTCATTCTTACTGATGGAGTTAAAAAAAGAGCTAAAATAATATATGGAAAACAATATAGCTATACCATAAAATGCCTGATTTTGTCAGCAAATTCTGCTGGAAGGTGCACAGAAACTTGCTGAAGTTTTAAAGAAACAATTTGCCTCGTGGCAGTTTGCTGTGCGGCTGGAAATAAAGTATTGCTGATTCTCACATGTTCCAAATAAGGGTATTTGCTTGGTTCTGCTTCAGTAATGCGATAGGACACCTACTTATTCGTGAGTCACTAAAGAAAAGAGGTACCAGAAAAGATATATTTTCAAAAGGCAATGACTTCTTTAGTTAAAATAATGCTTTATGGAGAAATTATATAAGGTAACAGCTGCTTTGATTCAAATTTTAAATTCAGGGTAAGGTTATAAAAATAGGCCAGAACATGAAAGTGATTCACTGCATTGGTCCTAGGAAAGTTGAGACAGCAAAGAAGCTGAAGTCAGAAATGCCAGAAATGCTAAAGTATGTCATCAGTTTGGTTAATTTTGTAAAAAGACGACTTTTGAAAGTAGTAGAATTTTTATTCTTCTCTGTACTAAGATGGGGAATGACCGTGGAAATGTTTTACTCTGTAGAGGTCTGATGTTTATCTTGAGACAAAGCATTTAGAGTAATCCAACTTTAAGATGGCTGTGCAGTTTTTCCTTCTACAAAAAAGACAGTTGTTTCAAATTTTCCCACTTTATCTAAGAACAAGTGGTTTTCAATGGCCTGCTTCCTGGAGGCTATTTCTGCGAGTACACACACACATAATCTGTCTTTCCAAGGTAAAGATGATATTGAAAGAATGAATAGGGAAGTATTTGGAAGCAACCCAAAAGTCCATTGACAAATGAATGGATAGAGAAGGTGTGGTACATATATACAATGGAATATTACTCGGCCATAAAAAGGACTGAAATTGGGTCATTTGTAGTGATGTGGATGGACTTAGAGTCTGTCACAGTGAGTGAAGTAAGAGAAAAGCAAAAATGGATTATTAACGCATATGTATGGTACCTAGAAAGATGGTACAAATGAACCTGTTTGCAGGGCAGGAGTAGAGACACAGCCGTAGAGAACGGACATGGGGACACAGGCGGGGAAGGGGAGCGTGAGATGAATTGGGAGAGTAGGATTGACATATATACACTACCATGTGTAAAATAGATAGCTAGTGGGAAGCTGCTGCATAGCAGAGGGAGCTCAGCTCAGTTCTGTCTTGACCTGGGCAGGGGGCTGGGATGGGGAGTGGGGTAGGAGGGAGGTTCAAGAGGGAGGGTATATATGTATACTTACAGCTGATTCACAGCAGAAACTAATACAGCATTATAAAGCAATTAGACTCCAATTAAAAATAAAACAAAGCACTAACTACTACTTGAAAGAAATTCATGCTATAGAAAGAGCATTTTCAAAATGGATTTTTGGAAATGTTTCCATGCTTATTACTTTTTTTGCCAAAATGTTATATATGCCAACAAAAAGTTTCATAGGCACGTATTTGAGATCTTGAGAACAAAATTTTCTATTTTTTAAATCTTCCATAGAGTTTTATAAAACTTATGTTAAAAATTATTTGAAAAAACAGTACCTCCCAATAACTTGGCAAAGAAAACTCCAAGTTGAAAATTAACACAAAATTTTAACTAAAACCTTTGCAAAAGTGGTGGATAGGGCTGCAAAATGAAAACTAATTTTTATTACGTGCTACCGCTAATGTACTGTTTCCATTTGGATCTCCCTGTCCTTGAGAGGTAGCTTCAGCTATGGCAGACTTTAAAACCAACATCCACTTATTTTGAACCTAAAGTCATACTTGTGAATTATCACATTCCAAAATGTTGAGCCAAGTTTTTGAAGCCCTTGGAGTATGTTTAACTATATAGCTTTAACTTAAAGTAATATTCACTGTGTATAGTTTATTTTAGTAAAGGTAAAAAAGATTTTAAAGTATTAAGCACTTCATATTAAGTGTATATTTTAAAAATTTAGCTTTTTCATATATGTTTTATAATGTGTATATGTACTAGTATGTGTACATGTTTAATAAATAAACACATGTATATGTATATATTGGTTTGGCCAAAAAGTGTGTTTGGGTTTTCCATACTTTTTGGCCAACCCTATGTATGTATGGGCTTCTCAAGTGTCTCAGAGGTAAAGAATCTGCCTGCCAACTCGGGAAACATGGGTTCGATCCCTGGGGTTGGGAAGATCCTCTGAAAGAGGAAATGGCAACCCACTCCAGTATGGACAGAGGATACTGGCGGGCTACAGTCCATACAGTTCATGGGGTTGCAAAGAGTTAGACATGACTTAGTGATTGAGCATGTGCACACGCATGGACACGCACACACGGGATGCATTCTTGTATCTTTTTTTTTTTTTCTGAGCATAAAAAGTCAACATTTCTAGAGTAGTCATCTCACAGTATAAAGGTTAGCCCTAGCTGCTACAGAAACGTCTCCTTTGAGATTTGTGGGATCTAAATGTTTCCCATCAGTCCAGTGCCCAGCAGTCCTCCTTGACTGGCTCTCCAGAGAGCTGGCTTCCTTGGGCTCTGCAGGCATGAACCTAAACCCTTCCAGTCCCTCCACACTTGCTTTCCTGGTGGCCCCTGAGTTCCAGCCATGGGGTGACCTGCTCAGCCACCCCACTGAGCACAGATACCCTGGCCCTGCTGCTCTCGCTCCTCTTGCTAATTGCTTGCTGCCTGGCCCATTTTGCAAGCTCTCTTTGTCTGATTATTTTTCCTTTTATTCATCCCACAGCAGCATATTTATAAAGCTACTAGTTAACGTTTCAGGCACCCAGCCCCTCTCCCCACACTAGTCATTGTTTATTTCGGTGGCAACACTAAAATAACATTGAAGTGGCATTTCAAAGAAAAGAATGACTTGCAATTCTACTACTATAATTCTCAACTGATTTAATTTTTCTATGTTAATATTTAATCTATGACTATGAGAATGTAGCCCTACCACCCTAACTCAACAGATTTGTCTATTTCTATCTCATCTGTGTTCATCAGCAATATATATTTTTCAGACTACCTTATTTTACCATTGGTGAGTCATGCTTGTACATGGCAAAACATTCAAGTAGAAGAGAAGGACAGTGACTGAGAATTCTCCCCAATTCAGACCCCACTCTCTAGTCTCTAGCTGTACCCCAGGGCCCCACTCTGTTACCAGTTTAGGAGTATCTTTCCAAGAATTCTCTAAACATATTCAAGTTCTCTGTGTTATTTCTCTTTTACACACACAGGGGCACACTATCCATGCTATTCTGCATCTTAATTTTTTTTTTAATTTGAAAACCTATCTTAGAGATTACTTCAATCAAAAGAACATAGTTTCTCTCTCATTCTTTTTAACAGATGTATAATATTCTACCAAAGGGTTCTAATATGATTTGTTTAATTGGTCACCAATTAATGGGCATTTTCATTGTACAGTCTTTGCTGTGTCAACAATTCTGCAGTAAATCTTATGTTCACAAGTCTCTGTGTGCTGTACATGTACATTTAAGTGAAGGATAAATTCCTAGATGTGGAGTCTTCAAAGCAATCCCATTACATTTTTTTAATCATTGCAAATTGTTTTGCTCAGGTTGTTATACTAAATTGTATCCCCACTGACAGTATGTACAAGTGCAGTTTTTCACAGTTTCACCAATGCCATAGGAACACTTTTAAGATATTGAATTATACTATGTACAGAATTCTGTATTATCTTTCTTCACATAGCATTTTCAGACTCAACCCACCTAAATTAATAGTCTTGATAAGCATAGTCATCAGTGATAATTTAGGTAAGCATGCTCTTTCATTCCCATTTTTTCAATATTTATGTGTAACACTATATTTAAAATGCTTGTGACCAGGACTTTTTCTTTTGAATCCTCCTCCCAGTACAGATTCCCTGGAGTGAAGGTACTATGTCAAAGGACATTCTGGCAAATTGCTTTCCACCAATGGCTTTTCCAAATTATACTCTCACCAAAAATGTATGAGTGCAGTGTACCAGGATCATTCAGGTTTGGGTATTATGATTTAAAATTATGTTTAATAGAAATTAATGAAGCTAATTAGAAATCGATAATTTTTATTATTTTAATTTGCATTTATTTATTTGACCAGAGAATTTGACTGTTTTCCCTTAGTTTTTTTTCTCCTATTTTATTTTACCTGTTTTGTAAATCATTCATTCATGTCTTTTGTCTACTCTCTGTTGGAGTCCTAATCTTCAGCACTGGAACATGCATTTGAATATAAAGATCTTAATCTTCTTAATCCCTTTGCAGTTAAAATTCCCCTTAATCTTTTAATAAATCATTGTTATTACTATATAGAAATTTGAACTGTTTCTATGGATGAGTTTGAGCTTTTTTCTCCTGTAATTGTCTTTTCACTGCTTTAATCTTAGGATGTTGCTGCCTCCTCAAAGACCTGAAACTCTCTTCTACCAATTTTCACGACTGTATTTTAAATTTATCTTGATAATTTAAAATTTAATTTAGCTGACATTTGTTTTGATGTATAGTGGAAATTTTATATCTCTCTTCTAAATTGCTGAGTAATTATCCGAACATCATTTAGTAGGAATTAATTTTCTGAAGTTATGAGGCTTGATTTATTGTGATAGACACCTGTACACACATACATACATTTCTATTTCTGGATATTCTATTTTTGTTCTCACCCATATGTCTATTTTTATGTTCATTACATAGTACTTTGATAATGTTGTAACATCTAGTAGTACTGGCTTCCTCCTCCATCTCAGTGCTGAAGCTTTTCCTAATATTATTTGAAATTGTTTCCCATTAATTTTCCCAAATTTTCTTGAGTCATGGTGTTGAGTTTCTAAGGCCATCTCAGGAGAATACTGTCTTTTCTAGTATGGCCCATCCTTCAAGGCCCAGGCCAATCCCCTTCCCATCTCCTTCTCCCCTTCCTGGGAACAGTTCTGACCTGCACACACAAAATCTATTTTCCTGGTGGTAATAGGCAGGATTCTAAGATGGCACCCAGGATTCCACACACTCCCACCTTGTACACATCCTCACATCCCCCAGGACTGTGAACTGCATGAATTTTACTCCCATGATAAGGTATGTCCTAAAGAGTTGACCTTAAGAGGGGGAGATTATTTGGGTGGGCCTGACCCAATCATACAAACCCTTGAAAAGCAGTGTTGTCTGGCTGGCAGCAGAAGGGGCAGCCAGGGGGACATGCTCCAGCTGACCTGGAGGAAAGCAGACATCCATGGTGTGAACTGGCCGTGGAAGGGTGCAACCTCTAGGACCTGAGAGCAGTCTGTGATTGACGACTAGGAGGACAATGGGGACCTCTGTCCTAAAAGTGCAAAGAACTGGACTCTGCCAACAACCAATGAGCTCAGAAGAGTTCCCAGAGCCTCAGATGAGATTGTCGGCAGTGCCAGCTAGAACCTAGGTCAGTCTCGTGAAACACCAAGCAAAGAGCACCGTCGTGCAGTACTGTACCTTTGACCTGAAGGACTGCAAGCTTAGCCATGGGGGTAGCTTCAACGCCTCTATATCTGTGGGGCATTTGTTACACAGCAATGAAAACTAATACAGTGGCAACACACAATTTAGTACTTAATCATTCTTAGGTCATTTACCAATCATTTCACATGTATAAAATGCTGTCACTCCTAATCAGATAATACACTCTACCTCTGTAAGCCTCGATTCCCTTGTGTTTAAAATGGAAATAATATGCATCAAATAAATTACTGAAAGATATACAACCATTGTTACCAGCGGTTACTTCTGAAGGTGGGAGATGATAACAGGGTCAAATTTCACAAGAAGGTCATGCAATTAAATGTTACTGTTTTTAAGTCACTAAGTTATGTCTAACCCTTTGTGACCGCATGGACTGAAGTATACCAGGCTTCCATGTCCTTCACTATCTCCCAGAGTTTGCTTAAACTCATGTCCATTGAGTCAGTGATGCCATCCAACCATCTCATCCTCTGTCACCCTCTTCTCCTCCTGCCCTCAATCTTTCCCAGTATCAGGGTCTTTTCCAATGAGTTGGCTCTTCACATCAGGTAGCCAAAGTATTGAAGCTCAAATGAGATTTAATTATTTAATTGGAGATTAAATGAGATGATGCTTATAAAGCTCCTTGTAGGGTACATGGTGCATGGTAAACTCTGTAGCTCATTGTTATGAGAAAAGTAGCCCTTTAAAGTGCCTCTCAGAATTCTGTATATTCTGTATGTGCTAAATCTGTTTTCTACCAAGTGACCCTGGCTCTGTCTACACACATGCACACACACAACCCTCCACCACCACCCCCCTCTCACCTCCAGTAGCAACTGACCGTCCGCCTCTAGACTGGTCATTAGTTTGGTCTCCTGGGAATTTGGAGTCAAGCCAATGAGAGACCAAGCTGCTTCACTCTTTGAGATGAGCTGAAAGGTCAGATGGAGTCAGAACCAGAATCCTGTCCAAGGAAAGCCAGAGCCACATGCCTGAAGTCACAGAAGGGCAGACATCAAGAGGAAGTTGGTCCCTTTAGAGCCACAGGGAGTGGACGTGCAGAAATGGGCAGGGCTGAGAGTGTCCCCAGGGAGAGAGGGATGCGACAGGAGCTTCTTGGGTCTTGGGGACTTGTGGTTCGCATGCACCAGTTCCCACGGCACCTAACTGGACTTGTTTGCACTCGATTTCCCAGTCCTCACAAAACTGAGTTGCTCTTTGATCTTTCCCGACTTTCAGCTGTCAGCAGAGTTGAATCCCAGTGGCCTCTGGAGGGCACTATTCCATTGTTTATTTCGTAGCACATCCTACACAGAGAGTGTCTGGGAGAGGGCATTGGAAACAATAGTGACCATTTCCTGAGGACCTCCCATGTGCCAGCCATTGTGCTGGTGGCTTTACATAATTTAAATCTTAGGCAGTCACAAGTCTTCCCAGCATTATAGAATATTCTCTAGTATTTCTACAGGTATGTTATTAACCTGTATCAAGCAAAATGAAAGCTTTTTTATATTAATGAGGTTACAGCTTCTGATAGAAGCCAGTTCAGATTCAGTTGGCTCTCCTCTATGTACCTGGATATAGTTTGCATTTTTATGGCCACGTATTAAATATTTCTTTTTAATAAGAAAAACAGTTAAATATGATCCCATCATAAAATGGGGGGGAGGGAGGAATAACTGGTTGATGTGTATAAATTGCCTGTGTACCTTTTCTTTCCTAAGGGTAAGATAGTCCCTATTTCATATCTTTTACTATGTATACCCCGCCAACCCAGATAACTTGAGATAACTGTATTGGTTTCAAGCCAAGCTGATGGCTGCTGAGGAGCAAGAGCCGTGGTGAGGAAGGAGGTCATTGTTTTTCTCCACCTTGCTCCATGCTACCATGTTGGGAGGGGAGAGTGAGGTCCAGACCTTTCAGGCCCTTCTGAGAGAGATGAAAACAAATGCTGGGCCATCTCCATTTTTTTAATAAGGTATTTGAAAAAACCTGTTTGGTCATTAGATGTTAATAATGGCAATGAAAATATTTATTAAATGTTACATATGAGCCATATGCATTACACATACTCTTCTCACTTAATTCTTACAACAACCCAACAGTGTGTTATCATCTGCATTTACAGATGAGGAAATTTAGGCTGAGAGAGATTAGGCAAACATACCTGCTAAGGAACAAAGCCTGGAACCCAGCCCAGGTTTACCTGCCTCCAAGACCTGAGATTTTTTTGGCTGGGATGCTCTTCCAATCACTGCCCATCCCCCAGATAGCATCTCTATCTCCAAAGAGAGTACCTCCATCTTAAATAAACAAGATATCCATTTCCCAATAAGGAGTGTACCTGGCATCCTGGCCAGGTCACCTCAAATTCCTTATTCATTATATCACTGTCTACCACACCTCTGTACTATGGAAGGAAGAATCAGAAGTTGGGAAATCTGGTTCTAAACAGTTTCTTAATCTCTCTACTGTTTTATTCATATAAGGAGATCTATTGATCACCTACTATATTTTAGCCCTAGTTGTATGTATTGGGGAAATATTGGCGTACAAAACATCCCTGTGTGTGTGCTAAGTTGCTTTAGTTGTGTTGACTCTCTGCAGCCCTATGGACTGTAGCCTGCCAGGCTCCTCTGTCCATGGGATTCTCCAGACAAGAATACTGGAGTGGGTTGCCACGCCCTCCTCCAGAGGATCTTCCCAATCCAGGGTTTGATCCCATATTTCTTACATTTCCTGCCTTAGCAGGCAGGTTGTTTACCTCTAGTGGCACCTGGGAATCCCCATGCAATCCATGTCCCTGATTTTATGGGAGCTTGCATCCATGCTTTAGAAAACTGCTTTACCCCTGGTGTAGGGATAATATGATTATAATGATATTCAGGAATTATTAAAGTAAACTTTGTTGCTTTACAACAGTCTTCAGTTCAGTTCAGTCGCTCAGTCATGTCCGACTCTTTGCGACCCCATGAACCGCAGCACGCCAGGCTTCCCTGTCCATCACCAACTCCCGGAGTTTACCCAAACCCATGTCCATTTAATCGGTGATGCCATCCAACCATCTCATCCTCTGTTGTCCCCTTTTTCTGCTGCCCCCAATCCTTCTCAGCATTAGGGTCTTTTCCAATGAGTCAACTCTTCGCATGAGGTGGCCAAAGTATTGGAGTTTCAGCTTCAACTTCAGTCCTTCTAATGAACACCCAGGACTGATCTCCTTTAGGATGGACTGGTTGGATCTCCTTGCAGTCCAAGGGACTCTCAAGAGTCTTCTCCAACACCACAGTTCAAAAGCATCAATTCTGCGGCGCTCAGCTTTCTTCACCGCCCAATTCTCACATCCATACATGACCACCGGAAAAACCATAGCCTTGACTAGACGGACCTTTGTTGGCAAAGTAATGTCTGTGCTTTTCAATATGCTATCTAGGTTGGTCATAACCTTCCTTCCAAGGAGTAAGCGTCTTTTAATTTCATGGCTGCAATCACCATCAGCAGTGATTTTGGAGTCCAAAAAAATAAAGTCTGACACTGTTTCCACTGTTTCCCCATCTACTTCCCATGAAGTGATGGGACCAGATGCCATGATCTTAGTTTTCTGAATGTTGAGCTTTAAGCCAACTTTTTCACTCTCTTTCACTTTCATCAAGAGGCTCTTTAGTTCTTCACTTTCTGCCATAAGGGTGGTGTCATCTGCATATCTAAGGTTATTGATATTTCTCCCGGCAGTCTTGATTCCAGCTTGTGTTTCTTCCAGCCCAGCATTTCTCATGATGTACTCTGCATAGAAGTCAAATAAGCAGGGTGACAATATACAGCCTTGACGTACTCCTTTTCCTATTTGGAACCAGTCTGTTGTTCCATGTCCAGTTCTAACTGTTGCTTCCTGACCTGCATACAGGTTTCTCAAGAGACAGGTCAGATGGTCTGGGATTCCCATCTCTTTCAGAATTTTCCACAGTTTATTGTGAGCCACACAGTCAAAGGCCCTGGCATAGTCAATAAAGCAGAAATAGATGTTTTTCTGGAACTCTCTTGCTTTTTTGATGATCCAGCGGATGTTGGCAATTTGATCTCTGGTTCCTCTGCCTTTTCTAAAACCAGCTTGAACATCTGGAAGTTCTCAGTTCACGTATTGCTGAAGCCTGGCTTGGAGAATTTTGAGCATTAGTTTACCAGTGTGTGAGATGAGTGCAATTGTGCGGTAGTTTGAGCATTCTTTGGCATTGCCTTTCTTTGGGATTGGAACGAAAACTGACCTTTTGCAGTCCTGTGGCCACTGCTGAGTTTTCCAAATTTGCTGGCATATCAAGTGCAGCACTTTCAGAGCATCATCTTTGAGGATTTGAAATAGCTCAACTGGAATTCCATCACCTCCACTAGCTTTGTTGGTAGTGATGCTTTCTAAGGCCCACTTGACTTCATATTCCAGGATGTTTGGCTCTAGGTAGGTGATCACACCATCGTGATTATCTGGGTCGTGAAGATCTTTTTTGTATAGGTCTTCTATGTATTCTTGCCACCTCTTCTTAATATCTTTTGCTTCTGTTAGGTCCATACCATTTATGTCCTTTATCGAGCCCATCTTTGCATGAAATGTTCCCTTGGTATCTCTAATTTTCTTGAAGAGATCTCTAGTCTTTTCCATGCTATTGTTTTCCTCTATCTCTTTGCATTGATCCCTGAGGAAGGCTTTCTTATCTCTCCTTGCTATTCTTTGGAACTCTGCACTCAGATGGGAATATCTTTCCTTTTCTCCTTTGCTTTTCGCTTCTCTTCTTTTCCCAGCTATGTAAGGCCTCCTCAGACAGCCATTTTGCTTTTTTGCATTTTTTTTCCTTGGGGATGGTCTTGATCCCTGTCTCCTGTACAATGTCACGAACCTCTGTCCATAGTTCATCAGGCACTCTGTCTATCAGATCTAGTCCCTTAAATCTATTTGTCACTTCCACTGTATAATCATAAGGGATTTGATTTAGGTCATACCTGAATGGTCTAGTGGTTTTCCCTACTTTCTTCAATTTAAGTCTGAATTTGGCCATAAGGAGTTCATGATCTGAGCCACAGTCTGCTCCCGGTCTTGTTTTTGCTGACTGTATAGAGCTTCTCCATCTTTGGCTACAAAGAATATAATCAGTCTGATTTTGGTGTTGACCATCTGGTGATGTCCATGTGTAGAGTCTTCTCTTGTGTTGTTATTATTACAGTATTATTAAGGTACTATTTACATATAAAATTTATCCTTTTCAAGTGTATAATTGAGTGGTTTTATATGTTCATAGAGTTGAATATGACCAATATCTATTTTTAAGACATTTTTATCCTTCCAAAAAGAAGCTCCATACCCATTACCGGTCATTCCCCATTTCTCCCTTCTCCTAGCCCCTGGTGACACTAATCTACTTTTTGTCTCTATGGATTTGCCTCTTCTGGATATTTCAGTATGTGGTCTTTTGTGCCTGGCTTCTCTCATTTGGCACAATGCTTTTAATGTTCATCTATGTAGTAGCATATTTAAGCACTTCATTCCTTTATATTGCCAAATAGTGTTCCACAGTATGGATGTACCACATCTGTTTGACCATCAGTTGGTGGACGCTTGGATCATTTCCACTTGAGACTATTACAAATAATGCTACTGCAAACACTGGTATACAAGTTTTTGTCTGGACATATGTTTTCAGTAATTTTGGATGTGTGCCTAGAAATTGAATTGATGGGCATATGGAAACTGTATGTGTAACTTTTTGAAGAACTGCCATGGTGTGTTTCAAAAGGGTACACCACTTTACTTTCCCACCAGCAGTGCATGAGGTTTCTAATTGCTCCACATTCTCATCAACACTTGCTATTGTCTGCCTTTATTATTACAGCCATTCTAGTGGGTGTGAAGTGGTATTTCACTGTGATTTTGATTTGCATTCCCTGATGACTAATGATGTTGAACACCTTTTCATGTGCTTTTGGCCAGTTGTGTATCTTTGGGGGAAATGTCTGTTGAAATCCTTTGCTCATTTTTTAAATTGGATCAGTTACATTTATTTGTTGTTATTAAAGTGTAAGAGTTCTTTATATATTCTAGATATAAATCTAGTATCATCAAATATATGATTTGCAAATATTTTCTAAGGAAGCTACAGATGTTAAATAATTGTCACTGATTCTTTTCAACAAATGACCTAGGGGTAGAGCTGTTCTTGGGGAGTCAACTCTGAATCAAATCAAAGTTAAGTTCTGGAAATGGAGCTTTTCAGAGAGCTATCAGACTGTTCAATACTGACAGTTCTCTGGGGACAGGGCTTTGGCAAACCTCCAAACTTGCCCTGACCCAGGGCTACTAGACTGTTTGTTTCCACAGCTACCATAGTTGTGAGGCTGTTGGTTTTCAAGGCTGTAGGGGCTGGGGAGAAAGATATGGAAAAGTGTAAGTTAAAATGTCACAAAACTCACTGTGTTTTCTGAGATTCAGCCATTTTTCTTGAATAAGTGCTTGTTAGACTGCTTTGATGGTTAGATAGCATCGTCAACTCAATGGGCATGAATTTGAGCAATCTCTAGGAGACAGTGAAGGACAGAGAAGCCAGGTGTGCTGCAGTCCATGGGTTCACAAAGAGTCAGCCACGACTTGGTAGCTGAACAACAACAACAGACTGCTTCAACCCTTTAATTTCCAGAGTTCTGAAAAAGTTGCTTTTGATAATTTTTTCCAGTGGTCTAATTGTTTTTATGGAGAAATGTATTTCTGGAGGTCCTTATTCTCTCATTCCAGAAATGCTTCCTGCAAAAAATTTTAAGTATAATATAAAGAGAAAGGCCCAAATAGTGTGTTTAGCTGGTGAATTTTTATATTAGTCATCACTGAAATCAAGCAACAGAACTTTACCAGTACTACAGAGCCCTCTCACACCCTTAACCAGTTACTAACACCTCCCCACCCCCTTAACCAAAGTAAAATGGTATTAATCACCATAGGATAACTTTCCTCTCCAGCACCATAATGGTTTTTTCCAACTATTTGACTCTAATTGTTCATTCCCCAACCACTCCCTTAACACATTTCATCTAATGGCATCCTTATTTTACTTGTTAAACTTGATTTTTCAATTTTTAAAAATTAGCCTACTTATCTCTGTCAAGTTCCTCCTGCCTCCCAAAATTCTTCTATCATCACAACCATCCTCCCCTTGGAGTGTTGGTTGTAATTCTCCTCTATCCCTTTTCCCAAGGATTTTCCCCAGCTCCCTTTAGGTGTTTTTCCTGATCATGGATCATTAGCCAGCAGAAAATGAGATGTTCTGATGAAGGATAAAACAAGATGCAGTAAATCACAGTGATTTGATGTTTAAGAGTAATTGCTTGGGAAGTGAAAAGGGGTCAAGGTGGTTGAACTTGATACAAAGAATAACCAAGGCTGGGAAAACTTGTAAACTGAGTGAAAAAGTTGGACGAAAATAAAGGACTTGCAATAACTAATAAAAATGATTAAAACACAATTCTGTCTTTATAAGGAATTTTTCATTGTAGCAGAAGACAAGAGTGCTTTAGAGGAGAACAGAGGCCAAAATTTCCAGAGTCCAGACTAATATATACTTATATATTGTTTTGTATCTTCTCTTTAACTTTTTACTGTGAGTTGTGAGTAAAATAAAAAATGCAAAGCAGCATGATGGTTCGTTAAAAAGTGTAAACGTAATTAGCACATAAACTGGCAACTCCATTTCTAGGTATATCCCCAAAGAATTGAAAGGAGGATTTGACAGATATTTGCACATCAGTGTTTGTCACAGCATTATTTATAACAGCCAAAAGGTGGAAACAACTCACCTACTGATGGATGAATGGATAAACAAAGTGTGATAAATACAGTTGACCCTTAAACAGTGCAGAAGGTAGGGGCGTCAACCCTCTGAGCAGTAGGAAATCTGTATGCTGTTCTCCTGTATCCACAGTTCTGCATCCCATGGATTCAACCAACCAGGGATCACTCCACTAGTACCAGAGTGCATGTGGACTAAGTTGCATCAGTCATGTCTGACTCTTGGTGACGCTATGGACTGTAGCCCACAAGGTTCCTCTGTCCATTGAATTTTCCAGGCAAGAATACTGGACTGGGTTGCCATTCCCTTCTCCAGGGGACCTTCCTGACCCAGGGATCAAACCTGTGTCTGTTACATCTCCTGCACTGGCATTGGCAGGCAGGTTCTTTACCACTAGCGCTACCTGGGAAGCCCCAGTACTGGAGCACTTACTTTAGAAAAACACCCGTGTGTAAGAGGACCCTCGCAGTTCAAACCTGTGTCATTCAAGGGTCAACTGTACTTGGCTTCCTCCCAGAACTCATTGAAAGGTTAAGACCCTTGTTGACAATAACTTGAAAGTGACCACTAGAAACAAAGGTGGACAGAGAAATGTGGATTTGTTCCAATTTCCTGGGCACTCTAGAGTCCCCTGTGAAGACTGTAGCTTGCTTTCTTTACTCCTGAAGGGTGTAATTGCAGCGTGTGCTGAGACAATCTGATGAACCCCTCACCTTAGACCTTGAGGGTAGCACTAAACTAGAATGTTGTTGTTGCTTCACCAACATCACATGAGAAACTTAACAAACCTCCAAATGGATGGCAGCCAGGAAGAGCTGATGTGGAAGCTGGTAGAAGGGCCATGAGGCTAGACTGCACACAGCCTCACCTAGTGGGAGCTGTGGCCATGGTAGTGATATATGAGGCATCCCCTGAGCCTGTCAATGGGTGCCTGATGCCAGCTGAGCACCATGGGGCAGGGGGAAGCCAGGTTAGCTGGCTGGCTGCAACCTTGCCCAGAGATGAGGGCTGCCCCAAAGAGGAGAGGTTTATGGGGTGTCTACCTCTCCTGCCTCTGATGCAGAATTTGATGCCATGTTGGACATTTATAGGACATATTCCTGGATGATAAATTCCATTTAATATGAAATAACTTCAGGAACAAAAAGCACCAGAAGCTAAGCCAGATTTTGATGCCAGGAGGAGGAAACACCTGAAAAAAACTCCTTCTATCTGTTGACTCCTCTTCTGGGGTCTCCAGGTCTGGAGAAGAATGTGACCAGTTAGAGCAGGGGTCCCCAACCTCTGAAATCTAATGCCTAATGATCTGAGGTGGAGCTCATGTTATTAATAATAATAGAAATAAAGTGCACAATAAATGTAATCCATTTGAATCATCCCCAAACCATCCCCGCACCACTCCCCCCGACCCTGCCCCATCTGTGGAAAAACTATCTTCCATGAAATTGGTCCCTGGTGCCAAAAAGGTTGGGGACCACTGGGTTAGAGCAACTGTTTCCCCTCCTCTGTTGCTAGTCACTGGTTGCCAAGTCTGAAGATGTGGAATAGGACATGCTTATATTCTCTGTTTTTAACTAATACACCTCTTGAGTCAAAGCTTGAGCTTAAAAGGGATTCCTGGAGTCTAATAAGGCTGATTTCATGACAACAAGGCATCAAAGATGAAGTGACAGAACACTTCTTGAATTTATGGACATCCTTTAAAAATTTTTCGACTCTGCAATAAAAGGCAGAGAAATGACTGTAAGCTGTGACTTGGTCACATCTGCATGGCTGCTTCCTCAGAACATTTTGCTCATTCCTGATTTTTGGGTTTTTTTCTTTTTTCATTTTGACATTTCAAGCCTAAAAACTGATGAGTGACCTCGGCTTGTGGAGAAAAATAATAGTTCGGTGACTGGGAAATAGATCTTTATGAGATTTATTTCATTCTGTTACTAGCTGTCTTAAGTAAGCAGTGATTAAAAAAAAAAAAAACAACCCTCAACTCTCCAGGAATCTTTGCTCTTCAGAGCTATCTGTTGGTATTTCATAACTCTGATAGCCCAGTCAGGTCTCAGTCGCTTTTGAGACAAAGAAAGTACACTCTCTGTGTTATGATTTAGAACAAGACAATTCAAATCATTTCTATGCTGGAGTCTGTCCAGCATACACAGGCCAAAGGAAACACAGTAGGATGGTGGGCACTGATGTGTGGGCATCACTCTTGCAGTTTTATAGCGTGAGACCTCTGCAAGTTCTTTTTCCTTCTCTGTGCTGCTCTATTTAATGTTTTTAAAAGTTTATCTTTTAGCCCAAGGGTCTTGCCTTACTGACTAAGGGGTGAAGTTCATCTAGGGAACTTACAGATAGCTCATTTTCTCCTTCAGTGATTTTTAAATCTGATATTTAGTGTTTCATCAACAGCACTGAAAAAAAGCCAGAGCTTCACGGTTTGGGTTGGGTAGGCATCTCTGATTAGCTGAACACCTAAGACATAATGAAAACTCAGTGCATGTTTGTTGAATAAGATAAATACTGCTTCTTAAAATGAAAGTCTCAGGTTTGTGTAACTTGAATCAGTCCCGTTATTTGTGGCAGTAACATCAGTGATTGAGAATGTAGTCTTAAACCCCAGTGGACCCAGATTTGGAATATCCATAATTGTCCACCTGAAAATAGATAGAAGCATTATAAGTTATGTGCTTTTAAAATTTGCTGTGCATGCAAAAAGGCCTTCTATATTGGTATTCCCAATTTACCACTCTGACTTACATGTTTTAGAATAGATTGAAATATATCCTTACAAAAAATAGCATCCTGGTGGTGTTTGTGGAAGCTTGTTTCAGTCTTTTCTCCATAAACAAATACTAATATTTTATAAAAACAAAACAAACATAATTTTTGCAAATTTGCACAACTCAATCTAAAATCCTCCTTTCCCTCTCCCACCATGATAGTGCTCTAATGACTAAAGTAGAAGGAGGGGCAAAGGATTTTCTGATCACCTCTAGGAATTCCATTTAGAAAAATATATCCAGTCTATCCAGGATTATTAAAATAAATTATGTAAATTAATTCACTTTTGAAAGAAGAGGAAAGGTATACTTTAGTTAATTCCCCCAAATAAAAGTCTATATAATAAATATTGTAATAACAATCTCTAATGGGTTTTCAAACAGAATTCATATCCCTGGACCCTCCCTTCAAAATCCAGACTCACCATGTCTTTGCTGTGCATTCTTGATGCTGCATTGGTCTGAAACACTCATTTTGAAGATGGGAAAGCATAAGCCCACTAGATGAAATATCTCCCTCCAGGTCACATGATCACATGACCCGGGGGACCCCCTCACCCCCCAGGATCTCTCACCCAGGACTGGGCCCCAGCTCTAGAGGACTGGTGGACCAGCTCTCTCACATCTCCTGCACTATTGCCAACAGCAGGAAAACAGGAAAAGGTCATGATGTTTGAGTTCCTTCAATTTGCTTTTAATTCCTTTCCTCCCCCACTGAGGTCATCCTTGAGAACTAGCTCTGTTTTCAGGGGGTACAGAGGATTAATTTATCATTGCAGTTCTCTGGAAGAAGACTTCAGAGTTCAGAGCAAACAGACGAATGTTTGCTTTGGGGATCTTTCATCATTTTATCCTTAGAAATGACCGGCGAAGAAAAGGGGTTTGCTCACAAGTTATAAATCGTCATGCAAAGAGAAAATGTAGTAAAGCAAAACAGATTTAAGAACTCGTTGATGGTGTTCTAGAGTAAATAATTGAAAAATCTTTGGATTATTGTTGATGCTCAGATCATAAAGAGATTTAAGATTTAGAACTCAGATCTTCTGCCCAAAAGCCAGGACTTATGGACTGTGAGCTTTTAGGTGGCAAAGAGGAACGTAATTTTTATTTTCAAGAAGTTTGTTTTATTCTGAAGCCTTCTTTGACTGATAGCTCAGTTAGTAAAGAATCTACCTGCAATGCAGGAAACTCTGGTTTGATTCCTGGGTTGGAAAGATCTGCTGGAGAAGGGATAGGCTACTTACTCCAGTATTCTTGGGCTTCCCTGGTGGCTCAGCTGGTAAAGAATCCATCTGCAATGCGGGAGACCTGGGTTTGATCCCTGGGTTGAGAAGATCCCCTGCAGAAGGGAAAGGCTACCCACTCCAGTATTCTGGCCTGGAGAATTCATGGACTGTATAGTTCATGGGGTCGTGAAGAGTCGGACATGAGTGAGCAACTTGCACTCTCTTTTCACTTTTCTTTGACTGAAAAAAAAAAAAAACCTTGTAAGTTTAACTACAACAGACCCTGAAAATGCCGTGACTATTTAGAGCTTTCTTCCCCCAATATGTGTCCAAGGTGTGGTCATTTTCATTATATTTTTTGAACCCTTGTTTTGATTTGCAAAGTTTATATTTGTTGTCAAAATGAAAAATATTTATTTTTAAAATTAATTGTTACTGGAGTAGTTACTTTATAACATTTTGTTAGTTTCTGCTGTACAGCAAAATGAATCAGCCGCACATATACTTGTATCCCATCCCTTTTGGACTTCCTTCCCATTCAAGTCACCACAGTGGATTAAGTAGAGTTCCCTGTGCTATATAGTAGGTTCTCATTAGTTACCTGTTTTATACAAAATGAAATATTTTAAATGATAAGAACAGTGCATACTCAGTTCATCAAGGCAAAAAGAAGAAAGTGAACACCTGTAATCCTACCACCTGGAGGTATATACTGCTAATACTTGAGGTATTTTCTTCCGAAAGCATGAGTACCAATGCACACATGCATGCACAAACACACACACCCCTACAAAGAATGGTTTGGTTGGGTTACCAACCCAACCAAATGGGTGGAATGGTTAACGTGTCTATTTAAGAGCATAAACTTAATGAATCCTGATCCTATCACTTATGAAATGCGTAACAATGGGCAATTTCTTAACCCCACTAAACCAAGGTTTCCCTAACTACAAACTGAGGTAAAGAACAATTCCTGATTCCTAGGGTGATAGGAGAGTAAATGAGGATGTGCGTGTAAAGGGCTTATGACAGTGTCTGACACCATGAGCAGTCAACAGATGGGAGTCGTCATTAGCTTGTAACTTTCTCTTGTCACTTCAGAAAACATGCAATACCACCAGCCTTTCGGTAGCTCTGAAAAACTACCAGTTCTCATCAATTTTGTCTCTACCTTAGTGAAGATTTGCATAGATGTGAACACAGGTTAGATTCCTGAACCCACAGTTAGAGTCACTGTTAATAATAATGTCTGTGCTTACTGCAGCTCTGTGCCAGCACTCCGCACATGTCAGCTCAGTGATGGCTCACAGCACCTCTTCTGCATGACCATCATTATACCCAGACATAGATGAGAGAGTCCAGGCTGGCAAAGAAGAGACAGGATCCAAACCCAGGTCTGTTTTTCTTCCTGGGCTTCTCACTATGACACAGCCTCTGAAATCTCAGCACATCCTTCCAGAAGTTCTGGAATGAGTCTGAAAGCAACTTCCTGGCCAGGGCAGAGCTGGTTCTAACACGATAACAACTATCTGCTCATCATGGAAGGCACCCTGGACCAGAAGTCAGGAAACCTGTGTTCTTTGAAGTTCCTAAATCCTTCTCGTCACTTTCTTTTCCTTTGGAGTCGAAGAGGGTATAATAATTATCTACCTTACCTTTCTCATGAGGATGAAGTAATAGAGGAAACTGATCAGAATCCTAGTAATATGATGGAAGTTGTAAATAGCAATGACATCACCTACCTCTCTACCACCATGGCTGTCTTTGGTGATGATCTTCTGGTAATTCAAAATGTGTTTTCCCTTTGATATATTAATAAATCTTTCTTGATCCCACTAATATCCTTCCTTCCTAGCCAGCCCACCTGGGGACCATCCATGTCTCATCATATTCTTTTAAGACTTATTTTTATTTTTTAATTGGTGTATAATTCCTATACAACGTTGTGTTAATTTCTGCTGTATAACGAAGTGAATCAGTTGTATGTATACTATATCCCCTTCCTCTTGAGCCTCCCTCCCATCGCTCTAGGTCAGCACAGAGCTAAGCTCCCCGTGCTATACAGCAGCTTCCCACTAGCTATCTATTTTACATGTACTAGTGTATCACCAAAAAAATCTACAAATGATAAATGCTGGAGAGGGTGTGGAGAAAAGGGAATCCTCTTGCACTGTTGGTGGGAATGTATATTGGTACTGCCACTATGGAGAACAGTATGGAGAGTCCTTTAAAAAAATTAAAAATAGAACTATGACATGACCCAGCAATCCCACCCCTGGACATCTACCCAGGGAAAAACCACAATTCAGAAAGAAACACGTACCCCAGTGTTCTCATCAGATTTCGAATACTACTCTGGTTCCCTCTCTGAGTTTTATCCACAGTCTCTGGCAATTCCAGTTACTCTCTGTGCAAACTGGAAACTAACTGCAAAGTTACAGCTCCTCTTCCTGTCCTTTCCCCTAGACATACATTTATGAATGGGTTAAACTCTCCACTCCTGGAGTAATGCTAAATGTGCCCTTTTTGTGGCATCATTTAATAAACATCATGGCTTTGTAAACAACACGATTAAGATGTCCCCTGGGACTCTGGGAGGAATCCAGTTTATTCATCTGTGAGAAAATTGTTTAGGGTTTTACCTGATACCTTGCTTTTCCCAACTAGGCACTTCTCTGACTAACGGAGAGCAATGGTAGACCAGACCAGAACTAGGATTGGGGTCCTGGAGTTGCTTTGATGGATGGATTTCCTAGAGTTAGAGAGCATGGGACAGTTAGGAAGAGGAATCTGATCCTTGAGGTCAATTTGTAAGACTCAGGGAACTACTCACTAGCCATTCAGTGTTTCCTTAATGTGGTTCACTGACTTGTAAAGAGGAGATGTTTTGATATGTCATCATAAGACAGAGCAAGTCAAGGTGAAACCCTCGATTGAATGGTAATTGCTTGGGAACGGAAGAAGGGTCAAAATGGCTGAACTTAATGATGCAAAGAGTGATCATGGGAAGAGAATTATAAGCTGAGCGAGGAAGGTTGGGCAGAGGCAAGGGACTTCAGGTGAGCTATAAAGATGTTTGCAAATCTGTCCTTGTAAGAGATGTCCATGAGAGTGAGAAACAGAGAACATAAAGGATATTTTCAAGAGTTCCAAGTTTTAATAATGTATATGTGTTTTGTTTTCTGTATAATTATTTGCCTGTTAAGAGTAAATATGATTTTTCTAAAAACTGAGTAGCAAGTACAAACTAAGTTGTCAAATTAAAATTAAAATTTTATTTATGGAATTAAAAATTCATACAATATTTGGGAATAATTACTAAAGAAGTGCCCATTTTTCACCTAAAATTCTCATTTTACTGAGTCTTCTGTTTTGTGTCTGGTGACATTAGCACAAACCTGTGGAAGGAAGGGCACCAGCCCCATGTAGATGAAAGCATCCAGGGAGAGGAATATCTCTAGGATACTAGTAAAATCTAGTGGATTTTAATTCCACTAGAGCGTCTGTGGGCTTCCCAGGTGGCACAGTGGTAAAGAACCCACCTGCCAATGCAGGAGACACAGCAGACTCAGGTTCGATGCCTGTGTCGGGAATATCTCCCAAAGTAGGTAATGGCAACCCACTCTAGAATTCTTGCCTGCAAAATCCCATAGCCAAAGTAACCTGGTGGGCTATAGCCCATAGGGTTGTAAAGAGTTGAACACAACTGAGTGACTGAGCACACACATAGAGTGTCTTAAGAAGCCCTTCTGGGTAACACAGTGCTCACTGCTGGGAAGCCAGCGGGCCAGGGTGAGGTATGGTCCAGGCCTGGAGGTGGGCAGTGGCTACAGTGGGTTTTCTGCTTCTGAGTCTGTCCTAGTCAAGCCCGAGTTCTTGCAAACAGGTCAAAATAGAAGACCCCTGTGACCTGGAACAAGTCCAGGAAACTTTGGCTGGTCCAGGGATCAGGGCAAGGGGAATACAGAGTAGGAGCTTGACGGTACAGGCAAGGGAGGTAGACACAAGGACTTGCTATTATGTCCTTGAAGGGAAAACATCAAATCATATGCAGTTGACAGGAATACACAATAATGGGATTAAGGCTGGGTGGAATTCTCTACCAGGTTAGTTCATGAATGCTTCTTGCAGAGGGTGGGACTGTTTTATTTTTATACTTAAATAATGAGATGGATTTAGGAAATCATATGGAAGGGAGTAGCTTCTCCACATAAGTGAGCTTACCCCTGGGAAACTTTCAAGATGGTAGGGGAGGAGAACTTTAAGCCCAACTTGTGTGAAGTCTTGATGGGATGAGCTAGGCTGTAATGAGAGAAGAGGGCAGCATAAGATGTTCTGAAGGCTGTGAAGACTAAAAAATTAAAGTCTATGCTTCAAGAAGTAAAGTGTGAGTCAGCCTACACCTTGGAGTGACCAAATGTAAAAGAAGTACAGTAGTTGCTGAGGAGATTTGTGCAGGCAGCCATGGCAGAGACGGGGTGGTGGTGGGGGTCTGGTGATGAGGAATCCAGGGAAATCATTTTTGTAATTAAGGAGTTCTGTCCTTCAACAAGTGCCACCAACCCTTAACTGAGACTTATCACCTGGGAGCACTAAGGCTCCAGAGATGAGTAAATTCCAGTTTCTGCACTCAAGGGACTGACAGTCTAGCAGAGGCAGAGAGCTGTAAACAGAGCCGTGCTGGAGTTTTACCTGAGATACAGAGTAAGTGTGGGCCTACAGAGACTCCCAGAGGCCAGGCGCCATCTTGTCTTGCCTGGATTCCTCACCCGTCTCCATGCCTCCATTCTGCTGGCCTCCCTGGAGCCAGTGTGATCATTCTGACATGGAAATCTGTTCATGCATTCCTCTCCTAAAAGCGTTTTAAGAATGAAGCCCAAGCTACTGCCTCACAAAGCCTAGCTTCTCCAGCCCTGTGTGGTTTTCCACTCTCCTCACTCTGCCTGCCCTGGACTTCTCCAGTGGCTCAGTGGTAAAGAATCTGCCTGCCAGTGCAGGAGACCCAGGTTCAATCCCTGGGTTGGGAAGATCCCTTGGTGAAGGGAATGGCTACCCACTCCAGTATTCTTGTCTGGAGAATTCCATGGACAGAGGAGCCTGATGGGCTACAGTCCATGGGGTTGCAAAGATTCACACATGACTGAGCTACTAACACTTTCACTTTCACTCTGCCTCCAGCCAACCCTACTTGCAGCCATGTTGAACTTTTGCGTCCTCTGAGCACAAGAGCCCCTGTCTGCGCTCTGGACTTTTGCACTTGGCACTTCCTCTTCCTAGAGTCTTTTCTTCATTGTGCTAATGCATGCTCATCCTCAGGGCTCAGCTTCCAGTCACATCTTCTGGAAGCCTTCCCTGACTTTCCAGGTCTAATTAGGTGTCCCTGATGGATTTAGCTGGAGAAGGCAGTGGCACCCCACTCCAGTACTCTTGCCTGGAGAATCCCATGGACGGAGGAGCCTGGTGGGCTGCAGTCCATGGGGTCACGAAGAGTCGGACACAACTGAGTGACTTCACTTTCACTTTTCACTTTCATGCATTGGAGAAGGAAATGGTAACCCACTCCAGTGTTCTTGCCTGGAGAATCCCAGGGATGGGGGACCCTGGTGGGCTGCCATCTATGGGGTCACACAGAGTTGGACACGACTGACGCAACTTTGCAGCAGCAGCAGCAGATGGGCTTAGCAGTTACTCCACACTTCACTGTAACTAATGCCTGTTGCTTTTCTTTTTTAAAAAATTCTGGCGCGCTGCATCTTTATTGCAGTGTGCAGGCTTAGTTCCTCAGCCAGGATTGAACCCACGTGCCCTGCATTGGAGGGCAGATTCTTAACCACTGGACCACCAGGAAGTCCCCGCCTGTTGCTTTATTTATCCTGTGGCCATCTCTAAGCTCACTGGGCCCATGGTCAGTGCTACTCATGTTTTCTCAGCACCTAGGGTGGCCCTTTGCTCAATAAGTCATATCCTAAAGTAAAGTTGTTTGCTAAATTAGACTTTTTCAGGGTTTAGGAAGAGACTTGTCCAGATTATCTCAGGTGATTGAGGATCTAGCAAAAGGATCTCTGCCACGTACAGGCAACTTGGGGATTCCTCAGCATTCCTAAGGGGAGATGAGTTATCAAGAAAGCCATCACAGTAGTTTTTTTTTTTTTTTTTTAATGATTTATTTATTGACCCAACTAGATCTTTGTTGCTGCACTCAGCCTTTCTCTAGTTGCGGTGAGTGGGGTCTACTCTTCTCTGCAGTGCGCAGGCTTCTCATTGCAGTGACTTCTCTTGATGCGAGCACAGGCCCTGGGATGCACAGGCTCAGTAGTTGTGGCACATGGGCTTATTGTTCCTTGGCATGTGGGATCTTCCCAGACCAGGGATCAAATCTGTGTCCCCTGCTTTGGAAGATTAGTGTTGGAAGATGAACTGGTTTTCTCCAAGAGAACAAGGTAGAGAAGTGTGTGTTGCCTGAGGCAACTGGCTGCTCAACATCATCAGATTCTTTTGTTAAACATCAGTAGCCTCTGATGATCGGGAACTGCTGAGAATGCTAAGGCCTCAGGGCCAGGTGGTAGGTTACCATGGGAGCAAGTCCTTGCCTCCCGCCACAGGTAGAGCAGGTATTAGCAAGAAAGTGCAGAAATAGTCCCCCTGCCTACTTGTATTAAGTTTGACAGCATCTCCCCTGCTGTTCTTGTAGGTGCTCCAATGGGCCCCTTGTAGCAGGCTCACTCTGAAGGGCCTGCAGTAGTCCTCTGACTTTAGAATCACCTGACTTTATCATCAGATCCAGTGACAGAATCCTCCATTAACTGGGGGGACCCCACACACATGGAGTCTCACCGATGAAGCAGTACCACCTGCATTCTTCCAGCTCAGCAGGCAAGGACAGAGGTGTCTGTATGAACCTTTCTAACCAACTTATCTCATTCCACAGATGGAAAACAGTATTTCTAACCTACATTTCAGTAACTGCAGAACCTTCCGCTGCAAATTTAGGTAGTGATATTTCAGATGTGTGCCGCTGGGTGCGCTCTGATAAGTGCCCTTCAAACATCAGCTCATGACCTCTAGAGTGTAGATTACTATTGTCATCACTTGATAGCCTATATCAAAATATTTTAAAATAAATCTCAGATGATATAAAGAATGGATAGGAACTTTCCAGGCAAGGGACAGACATCAGCAAAACTCCTGAGTCAATTCACAGCTTAGCTTTTCTTAGTTGATGTGAATTAAGCCCATGTAAATAAACCAGGAGGAACTTAAACATCAAAGATTTTTTTCACATTAAGGTCCATAGAAGTGGCTTGGCATCTTTTTTCATTTGTACAGTGGGAATAATAATAGTATCTGCCATGTGGGTATGAGGGGGAGGATTAAAAGAGGATACAGAGAAAATCTTGGCATGATCCCTGGTACATAGTAAATGCCCAATAAACATTAGCTACAATAGTTTTTACTGTGGTTGTTGTTAGTACTAAGATAGTAATAGTGGTTTTCCCAGTGCCTAAACCAATATCTGATTCATAGTAAGCACTCAATAAGTAATTTTAGGGATGAATGTTGTATACTCATTCATTCAACAACTATTTGTTGGGCACCTGTATGTGCCAGACACCGTGCTAGGCTCTGGGAATAAAATAGTAAACAAGGCCACAGTCTATAAGGGTAATCAGACAAGTGAATGGGCAGTGGAGATGCTATTGAAGCTGCAAAGATGGCCTCAAGTGTATTCCACGGGAGGGTCAGAGTGGGAACCCAGCAGGTGACATCTGGAGAGGTGAATAGGAATTGGTTAAAGGTGAATCCAGAAGGTGGTTAGAGTGCAAAGGACAATCCCAGCTTAGATATGTTCAGGCACCCAAGGCAAGAAAGAACCTATCTTGCTCTTATAGTTCCAGGCAGGAAATTTAGTTCAGGTACTTAAGTTTAAAGCTGACTAGAAATTCAAGTTAAGTTTTAGATTGTTTCGTATACAGCCACACAAAAAATCATTCATGGATTCTGACTGTAAAAGATGAAGAATTCTTAAATTCTTAAGAACTTAAGAAGTAGGTGTTGCCACTCAGTCTGGAGAATGGGAGATAGAAGAATCTTTTGGCTTTCTGGTTTGTGTTACTATGATTTATGCTGTATCCCAGAATGTAGGCTTTTATTCTTGGGTTTCCAGTTCTTGCAATCAACCTTACTGAACCTGTTGAAAGTTTCAAGTAATGACCACATGTCCTTTTTGCTTCCACTGTGTTTTTCAATCCATGTTCTGGATGAAAGTTCACTTGATTGGGCTCTAGGTAGTGTGTGATTGTTGCAGGGGTGGGTGATTGACTAGGGTAGAGAGCTGAATAAATTCTTCCATGGTCTTCTGGCTGTTATACTGTCTCTTTAGGGTGGAGAATAGAATTAGATAAAGGAGCACTGTAGACTAATAGCCAAGTCACTTGGGAAGCCACCAGTGAGAAGGAGCTGGCCTTTGTCTTAGTTCTCCAGCTCTCCTAGGACGAAATTTAACATCATTTTCATTGGGCTCAGACCCCAGTATTATATTGAGTCTATTTCAGAATTCCTTTCATTGGGCATGAATATTTGAAGGTTCTGGTTCCAGGTTAATTGTGGTGGTTTAGTTGCTAAGTCATGTCCAACTCTTGTGACCCCATGGGCTGTAGCCCGCCAGGCTCTTCTGTCCATGGGGATTCTCCAGGCAAGAATACAGGAGTGGGTTGCCATTTCCTTCTCCAACCAGAACCTCTGCCATGAATAGACCACACTCTCAAGTGTTTTCAGTGAAGTATCTAAGAACTATATATTCACTTACCCATTTATCCAAAGGTTCACTCAACAAAGATTTACTGAATACCTCCAATAAGCACAGTACTGTGAAAAATAAGGAAAGGGAATAGAATGGAAACCTTTATTTTTGATACGTTTTTAATAGCTTGCAGCAGGGTGTCTCAACCTTGGCATTCTTGCTGCTGATATTTTGGATGAATAATCCTTTATTGTGGGGGCCTGCCCTGTGCTTTGTAGGATGTTTAGCAGTATTGCTGGTCTCTATCCACTAGATGCCCATAGTGCCCCCCACACACACACACACAGTTGTGACTATCAAAAATATCTCCATACATTGTCAAATGTCCCTTGGGGGTCAAAATAACTGGTGGTTGAAAATCACTATCTTACAATATCAGGCATCATCCCATATTGTATCCTTCATATACATTGTCTCGTTTAATCTCCCCTTTTCAGCAAGCCCTAAGGATTATAGTTTGTATATGAGAATAGGAAGTGTTACATGATTACCTAGAGTCCCATGGGTAATAATTATGGGATTTGGACTTTAGTTCTAGGTCTTCCCTATTCTTCTATATCCCCAGACTGCCATGTAACACACAGCCCTGACTCCAAGAAACTTAAGATCTATTGGATTTGCTTGGGTATTTCCATAAGATGGTACAAAAAAATTTGAGCGAACATTTTGGCCAACCCAATAGTTGGAGAGATGTGTTATGAGTCAAGTCACAGTTGTGTTCGTTGCAGAATAAGTGATGTGAGCACACAGGAGAGAGATGCATCAGGGAAGTCAACAATCTCATCCTGCAGAGATTAGAATGCTCTTTGAATATTTATGGGTAAATATTTCGATTTGGATAGTGATTTTTTTGTTGAACAGTGACAAGAGTTAAGATTTGGACAGGTAGCATCAGACAGCAATTAAGAGCAGGCGCTGGTTCCAGGTGGAATCTGAGTTCCAGCTCCTCTGCTTACTAGTTGTGTGACCCATGAGCTAATTAGGTAATCTTTTGGCTCAGTTTTGTTTTTGATGGGTTGATAATAATAGTATATATTCTTAAGCCCCTTGGGGGAGGGCATGGCAACCCACTCCAGTATTCTTGCTTGGAATATCCCATGGACAGAAGTACCTGGGGAGCTATATTTCATAGGGTCGCAAAGAGTCTGACACAACTGAAGTGACTTAGCACACATTTTTAAGATTATAATAAGAATTTAATGAGTTAATGTGTAAAGGGCTTAGAAACAAGACCCAACATCCAGTAAGTGCTCAATAGATGCTGGCTACTTAGTATTTGATTCTGTTGGACTTCAAATAGTTTAGAATCTATATGGTAAATAATGGAAATTTTGAATCAAGGCCTGCAAAGATGTTCCACAGGTATTGCAATCCCCCTTCCAGTGTTCATGCGAGATCATAAATTGGTATCTTTGGGTCAGAAACCAGTGTCTGGCTCTAGAGCTGTTCGTGAAGGACCTGTTCAAATGGCTCGACACCTTTGTGGAGGCTTTGGAGTTGAAGCATCTAAGACATCTTTCCAACATCTTTCATTCAAAGGGAGAAAGAGGCAGCTTGGGCATCTGTTCAGACATTCATTCACTCATCCATCCATCCAGTCATCATTTACTGAGTACCTTTTTTATTCTAGGCATCATGTTTCTATTAACTACATCTGGAACGCCAGTAAGTCAGTCACCCCTCTGCCCATGTGTTGGCTGAAAGTTTATTGGATAGAATTGTCACTGTTTAGTTTTAAGACAAGCCAAATTTATTTCTGTGGCTTGTATTAAAATCCTGAGGTTTCTTCTTGTGCTCAACTTGGTACCACTGCTGGGCTTTTCATTTTGTGAAGATCTGATGGCCCTGGATGTGGTTGGGGATCTTCTGGGAATTTCCTCTTTCTTCCCTGCTCCAGCTTTTTATAGCTACATAAGGTTTAGATCTGTTCACAAACACTTGGGTAATTATGCCCCCCTCTGTTTATAAACTTAGGATAAATTGTCCTAATGGGAAAATATCTGTCCTTTGCTGTAATTTGGATCAAGGCTTTTAATTTTTTGTTTGTGTGTGGTTCGTTTGCCTTTCTAAAAATCATTTTGATGTCTGTTTCACTTATGAATCATCTATTGCTGATATACAACAGCACTCAGTAAACCCCACTAAAAATCTTTTCTTGATCTAAAAGTAGTTGATGCTGGGAAAATGTAACCCATACATATGCCTTTCTCATGGATACTGAATTAAAGGAAACAGTTGGATTTTAAGACTCTTAGGGAACATCTGATAAGAGGCCCATAGAAATGACCCACCAGTACCTTGATCACCAGCATGCTGGAAAAACACAATTCAGCTCAATTTGCTTTAAAGCATCAGAGTCATAATGCATTTGTATTCATTCATTTAACAGTCATGAGACACCTACTATGAGCAAAATTAGACTATAAATGAATAGCTAGGTGTTTCTTAATAAAATAGAGATAGATTTTGATTAGATTTTTAGCTTTGTGGGAGACAGCAAAGCATACTTCTGATCAGAAGGCAAAGTCAGCCCTTCCTCTACGTTGGGAAAAAACAACTATGTTTCCCAGGCTATGTAAATGTGTGGAAGACTTGGTTTTTAATCAGTTTGTACCAACAAGAGTAAATGTTTCCTTTTGCAATGTTTCCTCCCTCCCAAGAGCTAAAACTAATCAACAAGAGGCAGTAGTGTAGTGGTTAAGCACACCCCTTTGAGTCAGATTAAATAGGTTTGCACTGGGACTCCAACATTTACCAGCTGTGTTACTTAACCTCATTGTGTTACTTAACTGTGTTCCTTAACTCAGTTTCCTTGTGTTAGAATAAGGCTAATAATTATATCTACTTCACAGGGATACTGAAAAAATTAATGAGATAGGCAACCTACATAAAGTAGCTAGCACAATGCCCAACATAACTGTAGGAAGAGTTTAATTCATAGCTATTATTATCATTATCATCATCAACTAATATTTGTGTGCTCATTAAACAAAAAGGAATGCTGTCCTAGGGCTTCCCTGGTGACTCAGTGGTAAAGAACGCACCTGTTAATGCAGGAGACTCGGGTTCAATCCCTCCAGTCAGGAAGATCCCCTGGAGAAGGGAATGGCAACCAGCTCCAGTATTCTTGCCTGGAGAATCCCATGGACAGAGGAGCCTGGTGGGCTACAATCCATGGGGGTCACAAAGAGTCAGATATGACTTAGCGACTAAACAAAAACAAAATGATGTCCTATACATAGAAAAAATATACAAGACTGCATCTATAAAATACGCTTAGCAGTGTCAGAAGTTGAGCGTATTTTGAGAGACACCCACCCAATAAACCGGAAAGGATAACCTAGGCTCGTCTGGGATTTGAATCCAGGACCTCTCGCACCCAAAGTGAGTATCATACCCCTAGACCAACGAGCCACCCCTCAACATTCAGAAAACTAAGATCATGGCATCTGGTCCCATCACTTCATGGCAAATAGATGGGGAAACAATGGAAACCATGACAAACTTTTTTTGGGCTCCAAAATCACTGCAGATGGTGACTGCCACAATGAAATTAAAAGACACTTGCTCCTTGGAAGAAAAGTTATGACCAACCTACACAGCATATAAAAAGCAGAGATATTACTTTGCCAACAAAGGTCCGTCTAGTCAAAGCTATGGTTTTTCCAGTGGTCATGTATGGATGTGAGAGTGGTACTATAAAGAAAGCTGCTGCTGCTGCTGCTGCTAAGGTGCTTCAGTCGCGTCTGACTCTGTGCGACCCCATAGATGACAGCCCACCAGGCTCCCCCGTCCCTGGGATTCTCCAGGCAAGAACACTGGAGTGGGTTGCCATTTCCTTCTCCAATGCAGGAAAGTGAAAAGTGAAAGAGAAGTTGCTCAGTCGTGTCTGACTCCTAGCGACCCCATGGACTGCAGCCTACCAGGCTCCTCCATCCATGGGATTTTCCAGGCAAGAGTACTGAGCACCAAACAATTAATGCTTTTGAACTGTGGTGTTGGAGAAGACTCTTGAGAGTCCCTGGACTGCAAGGAGATCCAACCAATCCATCCTAAAGGAGATCAGTCCTGAGTGTTCATTGGAAAGACTGATGTTGAAGCTGAAACTCCGATATTTTGGCCACCTTATATGAAGAACTGACTCACTGGAAAGTCCCTGATGCTGGGAAAGATTGAAGGCAGGAGGAGAAGGGGATGACAGAGGATGAGAATGTTGGATGGCATTGCCGACTCAATGGACATGGGTTTGAGTAGGCTCTGGGAGTTGGTGATGGACAGGGAAGCCTGGCGTGCTGCAGTCCATGGGGTTGCAAAGAGTCGGACACGACTGAGCGACTGAACTGAACTGACCTAATAAACAAAGGTCTGATGAGACATGCAAATATGGTTGAGAGAGAATTGTAATCTTACGGCACCCTGTTTCTGACTTAGGGAACGTGGATCTTAGGACCACTGCCCCCCACATTAATGGGGTGATGAGGACTACTGCAGCCCTAGAAGGAAAGGAAAGGAGTTCTCCAGCCTGGCTTCTGCCTAAACATGGAAGCCTATCTCTAGGATGAAGTAGGAGAGGTGAAGACTGCACAGTGATGTCAATGTCAAGTCAGTTACCATTAGCATCAAGCTTGTCCTCTTTGCATCTGACCCATATTTTAATGTTGCATTTTGAGTCTTACCTCTTCTGTCTTCTGTAGAGATGAACAACAGCTGGTTGGTGTCCTCTTTATAATAACCTTTCAAATGGGAGGGGAAGACGGTTAAGTTTGCCTTTAGGCACTTTTTCACTCTAGACTAAACAACTCCAAATCTTTTAACCTTCCCTCATAGGTTCTATTTTCTCTCTCTTTAATCATTTTGGTTTTCCTCTGGACCCTTTCCAGCGTCTCCACTTTGCCCTTAAAATAAGGGGCCTCAGACTGGACCTACCATCCTATTAAGGGTCTGTCTGCTGCCAAATTCTTTATTATGGGGGAGGGAGACATGGGGATATACTTTCCTTTCATGTCAGACTCCCACCAAGTGAATTCACCCCGCTGTTGTATTGCTTATATCTTATCAGTACGACACACAGATTCCTTTTAAATAACACGATCTGCTGTGATCCTCACATCTTTGTCAGTTTTTCTCCGATCTAGATATTAAGCCCCTTTTATGCCTGTCATTTGATCATCACCCCTCAGGATACTACTTTGTAATCAGCCGTCACGCTGAACTTGAAACTTTTTCATGAAACATTTCCTTCATGTGTTGAAGCCAATTTGGATTCTCCTAGCGTATCAGTAATTCCCACTGCAATTAATATTATTTGTAGACTCTGGGTGTGCTCAAAGCAATTTTAAGTATTATTTAAACCAGAGCTAGGGTAAAATTGGAGGCCATGTTTTAAATACCCTTTTGTTTACTGAGCCATTGATCTCTTTTCCAGTCTGCAGTGAAACCCGGTGAGGAAAAGACAGACCAGATCGTATCTTTCTGGCTTGCTGATGAGAATGTCATATGCATTCAAAAGCTTTCCTGAAATTAAGATATTGTACAGATGTGGTCAAATTTTAATTCTCAGCACATACCCACCCTAAACTGAGCTTAGGCACAGAGTTAGTGGGGGAAGAGGGAGTATTTATTTGCATTATGCTTAAAATCATGGATTTCCTTTAAACAGCATTGATTTGCACATCATAAATTACATACCAGATGGAAGGAGTAGAGAGAGTTAGAAGAAAACTGGAAGTGGAGAAAGCAATCAGAAGGAAGAAAGGGAGCCCTTCTGAAATTATTATTCGAAGGTTATTCAATATGAACCTAATTCCCATAAAATTTATCAGATATGGAGATGCCACATAAAAGTATGCTTAATGAATCCACCAGGACTACCACCACCTGGCAGAAGAGAAGGAAAAGGGAAGTGGGGAGGAGCTAACATTCACTGGAACCCTTAGAATATATTGTAAGGCAGTCACTTTCTGTTAGAGACTTTTGATACACTTGGCTTTACCTAAAATCATCAGCCTAACTTGCTTTGACCCAGGAATTGCAGTATTTTGGGGACTGGCTTGCGAAAGCTTGTTCTTATTGGGCACATGTATTGTTCTCTTAACCTCCATTGTCACTGTTGGTTGCAATGCCCATCCCTCTTTGAGATATACTTTATCCTGGGGTCTTGTTTCCTTCCAGTATTTCTGAAGGAGGCATGTCTCTAGGTTTGCTGTTGTGCCAACCTGAAGGAAGCAACTGGGGGTGATTTCAGGACTGGTGATTATGATCAGTATTTACCATGTGCTCTGTGGGCTGCTTCCAAGAGTGGGCAGATGTCCAGGCGAGCCTGGACATGGGTTGGCCCCTCCCAGGCTCTCATTACCCTTTCCAGTGGCAATAATGACACTGAGAACTGAAGCTTTCTTTTGCCTGCTCCTTTTTAATTAATTGCTTTGAATTCTACTAGATTTGTCCATTGAAGAACTGCGGGGCACCCAGGAAGAGAACCGTAGCTTAGAGACACGGGGTGGGGGTGGGGTGGGGAGAGGGACTTGGGGAAAGATTCTGGCATGAAGCCCACGGTGTGGGGTGGAGTGTGTGTGCCTGTGTGGCACGCAGCTTCAGGCTGTAGGAGATTTGTGCCTTTCGACCACAGGAGGTCCCCAGATCTGTCGTTCCCCCTGGGAGCTCCAGCCTGGATCCCTTCCGAAGCCAGGTGAAAATGTGTTTTGAGCAGAAGTTCTTGATGGTTTGAGGTTTGGCACAGCGATGCTTTTCCTTTTCAACAAGTGTTCCAAGTGGGAAAAAGGAGTAGAACACAATTGAAGTTTTGAAAAGCAACCTCTTCACGCAATGAAATGTGGGGCGACCCCATCCCCCTCCGCAGGCCCCCACCCCTGCTCTAAGAAAAGCAAACACTCTTTTCCTGTCTTATTTGTATTCCCATTAATTTAAGACAGGAAGCCCTCAGTGGGTGTGATGTAAACAATTCAGCCTCGTGGGTCGGGCTTCCTCATCAGTTTGCAGCTGGAGAGATGTCTGCGCGGCCCGAGCCCATTCATGCCTCTCGGGGGGATGGCTCGTTGACTGAACCTCACAGAAGACGGGAGGGGCGCGGGAGCTCGAGAAGGTATAAAGGAAATGCTTCAGTCGTGCAGTCACCGGCGATTGTAATTCAGCAGTGGTAAATTTGGTTTCTCCAGCAGAAAGAATCTCACTGAAGCTTTCTGGAAAGTTGCCTGCTAGCTTGCCCAGTGCGATGGTTGTGATTCTGGTGTGGGGCTCCTCCTCACCCCACCCCACCCCACCCCCAGTAAGGACCCATGCTGCCGCCGATTATGAAACGGAGCGGTTATGAAATGAATTGATGTCGGGGAGCTAGAGCTTTTGACCGGGCGAGGGTTATCTGGGTGGGGCGTTTTTCTCCTCAGACCTGCTCCCAGTTACCGCTGGAAGCTCCGGAGCAAGTTGACAGACACAAAAGGTGTCTGCATCAGAAACCCCAAACTCCCCGAAATCTCCCCGGGGCGGTTTCCTTTTCCGACTGCGAAGGGGGTGGGGCTGGGGGGAGTGACCGGGGAAGGGGTTCTGGAATGCCGTGGAGTTTTGACAAGTGAGCCAGGGGAGTGACGAGGCGAGCCGGGATTCCAGTACAGTCTTTTTCAAAACCTCCCAAGCCGGGCTGGCGGAAGGGAGTCCTCCCGCAGACCTGCCGCGCTCGGACGGGACGCTCAGGGCTCCCCGCAGCAACCGTGCTCCGGAAGGGCCGTCGGCAGGCGCGCAGGGGGCCAGCTTCCCGGGCGGGGCGCGCGCGCTGAGCGGCCCCGCCCCGCCCCGCCCGCGCCCAGCAGGTGATTAGGCTCCGGCTCGCCCCGGGGCGTGCGAGCCCCGCCCGGGAGCGAGGATTACTCGGGGCCGGCTGCTGCTGACCAAGCCTCCGCCGAAGAAGCCGAGAGGAGACCCCCACCCCCGAAGGTGACTTCAGAACTGGAGGTAGGAATCTGCTTTAGCTCGCAAAAACCTCAGGCGTCCCTTATCCGATCCGGCTTTGGGGTGCCGACTGAGGCTGCCTGCGGGGATGTGGAAATTGAGCCCCAGCCTCCTCCGAGAAACACCCGCCGCCGACGAACGCCCGCGGCGCTCATCTCGCTGACCCCCTTGGGTGTCTTGTTTTTGATTTGGGGGATTTGCGTGTTTACGGATGGTTTGTGCTCCTTGGGAGGAGTACCCGACGAGGACCTGGTTTGTCAATTACTAGACGGAAGGAGGCGCCCTGAGTGTGTGTATGTGTGTGTGTGTAGAGCGGCGGGGTTGGGGGGAACGAGGGACAAGTCCGGGGGTTTCCAGAGCCAAGGTCCTGACAGTCACCGCGGAAAAGCAGTGCTATTGAAGTCCAGGAAGGGAGAGAGGGTATCCAGCAACCAGGCATCTGTTAACGCTGCCCTCATCCCCCTGCTTCTCGCTATGGCCAGCAGGGAATGAATCTGGGTACAGCATAGCTGCCGCTCCTGCCAGCAGGAACTGTTTATGATCCCTCAAGTGCTTATAATCGCCTTTGGGGACAGATCTTCGCCCTAAACTACTAAACAAGTTGTCCTGCTTGGACAACTCCCCTACCCCTAATTCACAAAATGCTTTGATTGTCGCATCCACAAATCAAAGATTTTAAAGATGAGGGCTTTGGGGAAAGAGAATGACGTTTTCTGTCATGTTGCGACTCTCTTGTAAGCAGTTTGTAAACACTAGGAGTGAAATTAAGTCAAATTTTGTCTGATGAGATGGGGTTGGTAAAGAGGAGGGAACTATAGCTGTCACCCTGGGAACCACTTCTGGGAGAATAGAGTTCTGTGAATGTAAATAGTAAATGCTTTTCATAAAAATAGGTCAGGCTGAGTTTTATATCATAAGGGGGATGGCATAAACTCTAACGGAGAAGTATCTTTAAATACACATAAAATACAGTACTTTCAGCCTTTAGCCTTTGAATTCCTATACTGTTTTGCAACTGTACATTGATTTTGCAGATGAATTGAAAAGGTACAAGGGGATCTGTGTTTGTGCTTATTCGCTTAATTGTGTCCGACTCTTTTCGACCCTATGGACTGTAGCCCACCAGGCTCCTCTGTCCATAGAATTTTCCAGGCAGGAATACTGGAGTAGGTTGCCTTCCTGAACCAGGGATTGAACCCGAGTCTCCTACATCGGCAGGTGGATTCTTTACCACTGAGCCACGTGGAAAGCCCCACAAGGGATTTTCCCTACCACCATATGCTAATCTGGCGGTTAATCTCACTAACCTGTAGAAGGCCACAGCACTCTTCTTTTACTGAGGTGTTAACAAAGTTAACAAGGCCCACCTACAGTTAATTGCTTTCAGGGCTGCTGGTCAAACCCATTGTCCCTCCTGTGCTGCCACTGGGACCCATAGGTAGGTGGGCTTTAGGAAACCAGGCCTGTGCCAGGCTCTAAAAAAAAAAAAAAAAAAAAAAAAAGAGTCCTCAGAGAGTGCTACACAGAGAAGAAACAGAAATAGGCTGTACCAGGTAAAGTGATGGAGAAACCAGTGTGGACTCAGGGTTTCAGACTTGCCCATGCCCTTTCAGCCTTCAGCTCTGTGAGCTGGTGCAGCTGAGGGTAATTGTCTGAGGAGATAGAGTCAACCTCTTCTAACCCATGGGGGAAGGATGACAGCCTGCCTAAAGAGCAGCAGGGTGTCCCCAAACCGCCTTTCTGCTTGCCTTCTTTATTCTGTAGGTTGCCCAACTGCATGCTTGGCACGCACAGCTCACTTTAACTCCTGTTCCTACTAATCTCAGTAACTTATGCAGGTCACACTCAGGAATTGTTTCCTTGAAGGGGGAGAGTGACCCCATTCCTGCCTGTTTTCCTGGGCCATCAAGTCTTGTCTCACCTGCTTTGCCAGGTGCTCAGCCTTTGCTGCCTTTAGCATCAACTCTTTCTCTGTCTCTCAGAGGTTTCACCTTTGCTGCTTAGAGAAGCAGGTTCTCCAGATCTCTACCTGGGTTTTCGTTCTGGAATCTGATTCATTGCCTGAGCTCCCCTTCTTTCCTTATCAAAGCTACTCATAGACATAATTGTAAAGCCATATATTTCTAGAAGGCTTGTACATAGAAACAGCAGTTATTTGACCTATTCCTCATCAACCTCAGCTTCTGTGCCCCAGAGACAAGAGCTTCAACTTTGCCCATGTTTCTAAATAGCAGGGGTGTCCAGTTCCACCTGGTTCATTCCTCTGGCCGAGCCTTCTGGTCTCCTTCACCCTGGAGTTGCTGCCAAGGGCCAGAGGCACAGCTATCATCCTGGAATTCCTTATCACAGCAGGGATTCATTTTGCTCTTCATGTGACATCTCCTGTTTTTTAGACCCACATCTTCCTTCTTCGCTTCTGCTCTCTTGCTAGTAACATCTTCTAGTAGTTCCTGAGAAAGACTGCCTGGGAAATAAGTTTTTTGAGATCTTCCAAGTTAGATTAATAGTTTACTAGGGGTATGAACTCTGTGTTGGAAGTCTGTTCCTGAATTTGGAAAGCTTTTTTCTTCCAGGTTCAGTATTGCCATTGAGATGTTTGTCATTCTAACTCCTGATGCTTTGAATATAATCATTTCCCCTTCTCTGAAAGATTTTCTTGTCTTTGTAATGTCCTTTCTCTCTGTAATGAAATCTCATTCAGTACACCCTGCTGTGTCTTTTTTTCCAGCAATTTACTTGGCTTTCAGCGGACCTTCTCAATCTGAAAATCATGTCCTTCATTTCTGAACTGTTGCATGGAATATTTAAAATGATTTCTGTCCTCTTCTGGAACACATATGAAGTTGAAATGGGGGCCTCATACATTGAATCTCTAATTTTCTTACTTTTTCCCTATGTTTTCTCCTTTTTTAAAAAAGTTCTACTTCCAGGGATATTTCCTCATTTTATCTTCCAACCCATGTATTCAATTTCCATGTCTGTCTTCAAATTTCTTATTTCCAAGAGCTCTTTAAATATCTCCAAAATTTTCTTTTTATAACCCCCTGTTCTTGTTTCATAGATGAAAAGCTTTTCAACCCTCAAGTCTCATCAAGAATCACAGTGGCAGTTTCTTTGAAGTGTCTCTCCGCTCCCTGTGCTGTTTGTTTCCCTCTGATTTCCTCTTAGTTTTTGTTTTGGAATCTTTTGCATGTTAAAGGCTTGGCTCAAATGTCTGAGGATCCTGGAACTGACTGCTGAGAAGTTAACTTGAAGGTCTGCACGCCTGGATGGGGCTGACACCCAGGATCAGTTCCACCTTTCCAAGAAGGAACACCTAGAACAGTGTTTTAGAACCTGGAACAATTCCTGGCACACAATAAACTTCCCATTTAAGTTGCCCAGGTATTTGAATGATGTTGGATCTTGCTAGGGCTCAGGTAGTAGTGATACGAAGAGCGCCCCAGGTGAGTCACATGTGCGGCCAGCTGTAGGATTATCCTGCTGAGGGATTTTATTGGAGGATTCCCACCTGTGGGTGGAAGGTCTTTCTCTCAAAGGAAACCGAAGAGAAATCCCGATGCCGAGGGGAATTGGTGGCTGCTGCATTCTATGAGCCAGACTCAGACGGAGACCAGAAGGCCAACATTTGGTATGGAACCTTCTCCCATTTCCCCGTTTCTAAGCGCGCCCCTTCTCAGCTACTGTCTCTGAGTCCACAGTCGCTCTGATTCAGCAGAGCAAATAGGTTGCAGAATGCAGGCAGTCACTTTGGAGCCAGGACTGAGGGGACACCCAGGGTCTGACAGCTTCCGGCACAGATCACAGCCAGCTCTCCTGCTTTGGGGCCCCTGACCCCGTCAGTGCCTGGTGTCCCAAATTCCAGAGACCCTGGAGCTCTGCTTCCAGACTTCCCATCCTGCTGCGCTAGGTTTCAGCTTTCTTTCGTCTGCTAAGTCAGTTACCGTGGGTTAACCACTTTATAGCTTCCAAAATTTTGTTGCATTGTTTCTTCTTTTTATCTTTATGGGTTTAGTGAACCTGTCCTGCCCCACCCAGTTTAAAAAATTTTTCTCTCATTTCAGTCCATCACAGTTTACTGGCAAGTGACTCTCCCTTCTCCTCTCAGTTCTTCTGTTTTTACACCTCTCTGCTGTGGGTGCCCCCTTGGGACAGAACACTAATAGGTCACGATGTACTGTCAGTTCAGCAGTGATTGTTAAAGATGTCCAGGCCCTGGAATAGAGTGGTTCTTGAGCATTTACACCAGGTATGTTAGCATCTTCTCCATCAGGTCAGTGATTTTTCTTCTTGGTATGTGTGGAGTATCAGGCAGAAGCATTTCTGAATGGGTTTGATGCTGTGGCTTACCAGAATTCTATCTGTGAGAATTCCAACCGTAGAGCACGCTAACTCCTGAAATACATTCATGTTCATTTCTTCCTTTGGTCCTGGCCAGAAGCCTGTTGCAGGCTCAGTGGTCACGTGGACCTGGTAGCATCCGTTACGTGAGATGATTCGTTCACTTCATTTGTGGCACCTCCATCCCGCACCCCAGGGATGCGTATAGGAAAGAGTATGTGATCCAGGTCTGCGCAATGAGGTGTGAAGGAATGTCTCTTGTGGAGCTTCTTGGGGGAGGTGTGCTCATTACCAAAAGAAAGACACACAAAACAAAGGAACCTTTTGCTTTCTTGGCGCGTTGCTGTCTAGAACTACTGTAGGCATCTTGCCACCAGCCTTAGGAGAGAGCAGATCCCTGAGTGTCCTCAAGAAGCACTGTATTTCTCCACGCTTCCCATCCTGTGAGATGATGAATTTCCTCCTTGTTGAAGACATTTAGAATCGGGGTTTGGTATCATTTGCTGCCAAACTAACACAGGTGGATGTTGATCTACATGCTGTCTCATTTCCAAAAAGAGTTAAGCACACCCTGGGCTCACCTTACGGAAGATCTGAGCTGCCTAATTCCTCATTCTGATTCCAGGGAGGATTCTTCTCTGTTCTGGTAATTTCCAGGCAGATGAAAGTAATTTTATTCTCTCTTCCAACTTCAAAGGAAAGAATAACCAATGAGGCAGTTGGAGGGGAAAAGAGGATTCCTTTGCTTTGGAGATTGCTAGCCAATCCCAGCCAGAGAACTTCTTGGGGCTGTCACAGAAATGAAGACTGTTCTTAAAATGGCGAGGTCACGAGGACACCGCATGTACTTCAGCCTGTGTCAAGCCAGGCGCTTGTTACCACTCACCCCTGCAGTGGTTGGGACTGGCAGGCCTGTTTGCACACTTGGTATCATTTCCTCTGTCTTCCACCCTTTGTCTTTTGTGCATCCCAGACTTGGGGAAGCCTGTAAGATGCAATAAACTCCGGAAGTGCTCAGTGGAATGCAGGAAAAAGTAGACGGACTGTTCTAGTTTTCTCCAGTTTAACTCAAGTGCAATGACTCTCTTCTCTTTTTATGAATGGGGGGCCCTCCTGATCTCTTTCATTCCCAGTCATGTTAGCCTGAAAGGAAGGCTTTGATTGCCCTTAGCATTATACCATCTTGTTCCTGTTTGTATCGGCATCCCTCACCAAACCAAGACTGTAAGGGTGGGCACTTCATATTGTGCCAAGCACTATTACAAGCTTTACACTATGAACTTAACCTCACAATGATCCTATGGAGAGGGTACCATTATTATTCCTGTTTTACAGTGGAGATGACGTGAGGCACACGGTATTTTAGGGAAATTGCTTAAGGTTGTCCAGCTTTTTAGGAGTGAAGCAGAGATTCAGACATTGGCAGTTGGATTCTGTGCTATATAACATGTATGCTTCATGCTATATAATTCATCACTACAGCCAGAACACCCTTACACCATCTGTAGTATACAATAGGGATTCGGCTGTTACTGTGAGTGAATAAATGCAAGGATTTTTCATGTCATTACTGACTCATTAATTTTAGTAGCAGCATATTTCCCCATCAAGTTAAAGCACCATGATTTGTGTAACTTGTTTCCCCAGGATTGGACATGTAAGTAGTATGGTCTAGGATATCTGAGACTGAGTTTGTCCTGAGAAATCTCAGACATGCGGTCCCTGATTGGGGAAGCGACCATGAGACATCTTTTAACCCTTCTCTTCCTCTGCTGTCCCTTCACACATTACTCTCCCCACCCTCTGCCACCCTGAGGAGCAATCGTGATCCTCACCCCAGCGCCAGGTTCCCATTACCATCACTGGAACTGCACAAAAGCAGATGGCGTTACAGAGACTTCAGTACTCCACACTCCCAGAACTTTCTCCGAGGGTCTCTGGGAAAGGTTAAGTATGAGTTGGCAGGGAGTTGACGTTTGAACTGCGGATCTCTGAAATGGCGCCTGCCAAGTGCCGTTTTCCAGGTGGTTTCTCATAACATGTCGTTTTGCGCTTTTGAATCCAGAGATAATGTATCCGACTCTTTCATTTGTTTTTTAAGACTTTTGGCTGACCTCTGGGATTCTTGTTTTAATTGCCAACTGATAGAAAATATAAATGGAAAAATGTCTTCGTGTGCAAACTTGGGAGTTTATCTTGGGAAATTGGGGGTGGGTGAGGGTAGAGGGTTAAGGAAAATTTAGACGATTTTGTCTGGTCAGTGGATGCCTTAACTTCCTTGTAAACAAAAGTAAACAAACGCATCACATGTCAATATGAGCATTTTGTAGAAACTATTTGCAATTTTAAAAGTTTCTGTTTGTATACATTTACCTGAGATTTGTTAGAAGACTTTGGTTAAATTTAGATTAGGGGACTGCCCTGGGGGTCTGATGGTTGAGACTTGGCACTGCCAATGCAGGGGGTGCAGGTTCGATCCCTAGTCAGGGAACTAAGATCCCATGTGGCATGGCTAAAAATTTTAAAAATAAATTTAAAAAATTAGATTAATCCTGTGGTGAGATCCTTTGGTAGGATAAATCTTTTTTTTTCTGGACTTTATTCTTTTTTTTATGTTAGAGATGTATTTGGGACAAGTGGCAGCTCAGATGGTAAAGAATCCGACTGCAATGCAGGAGACTCAGGTTTAATCCCTGGGTCAGGAAGATCCTTTGCAGAAGGGCATGGCAACCCACTCCAGTATTCTTGCCTGGAGAACCCCCATAGACAGAGGAGCCTGCAGGCTACAGTCCATGGGGTCACACAGAGTCGGATATGGCTGAGCGACTAACATGTTCACTTTCACTTTTAATACATCTTCAGTGTCTATGCGTGTGGGCATATGTGTGTGTGTGCATGTTCTCCTTTCTCCTTCAGTTCATTTTCTGCCTTCCTTTGGACCAAGAGTCCAGAACTACAACATCTAGGCTCCATTATCCTGTTTCTGGTTGGGTTCAGCCAACAGGTACAGGCAGGGGGGCATCAAAAGGTAGGAGGAAAGAGTATTGGGGTATTTATCCTCCTCACTCCTTTCCCCTCAGCCTTGCCAAGGTCCTGACAATGGTTTGTTTCTTCTGAACTCTTATGGACAGCTCGCTCTCATGACCCCAACTCACTCTATTTCCTCCTCTTGCCCCTCAGACCTGTAGGTGGTATTAGTTTCCCAGCTGTTGCCAGCTTCTAGGTGCTTCACCCTCCTGCAAATGTTCCCTGTATATAAGTTTCTCAAGTTCAACCCTTTTGAGTGTCTCTTTGGTTTTCTGCTGGGAACCCTGACTGACATCATCCATATGTCCACCTCTTTCTCATATAAAATCATGATTGTCATTTCTGGCTTTAAAATACCAGTTGCGTTTGAGCACATCTGAATTTGAATCATATTCTGTCCTGTCCAAGAGCTGTCATCTTATTCTTGTGTCTCTTCTGCTTTTCTGTTAGATGGTGAAGGACAGGGGACTGAGTTATCCTGCCTTCTCCCTAGAATGTCTAGTACACTCTTCTATCCTGCCTTGTCCCTTCTAATGTCTGGTACATATAGTGGTAACAACAGTTGGGAACTCCTGAAGTAAGATAATAACATACATACAGGTGTGCATGTGGGTATATAGTATATTTGTGTGCATCTGTTTGCTCACTTGTGTTCGACTCTTTGTGGTCCTATAGACTCTATAGCCTACTAGGCTCTTCTGTCCATGAGATTTTCCAGGCAAGAATACTGGAGAGGGTTGCCATTTCCCAGTCCAGAGGATCTTCCTGACCCAGGGATCAAACTTGCGTCTCTTACTCTTGCATTGGCAGTCAGGTTCTTTACCACTAGCGCCACCTGGGAAGCCCCATGTGGTATGTATGTTGGTATAATATATCTATGACTGTTTTTTTTTTTAATACCCTTTAGGTTTATCTTGATCAGCACTGGTTCATTTATTTTTGTAAACTGAACAATGACCAGGTACCAATAGGCGTCTCATTATGCTAGGTATTCGCATTAATGCATTTTCAGAGTTCATAATGTTTCTCAAAGGGGGGTTCATCAAGAGCTGAAATTACAGAATTTTCAAACTAAAAGGAATCTTGGAGTATATCTTATTCAGTTTCATCCTTTTTAGGTGAAGCTCAGGCTGAGTGGTTCAGTGCTTTGTTCTGGGGCACAGATGGTATGGACGATGCCAGAACTTGGGGCTCTTGACTCTCTTCCCAGGGTTTCATTCAGCCAGTCCTCTCCAGGTCAGTCTGGCTGACCACTCATAGGTGCTCTCTGGTAAACTAACCTCCACGAGGTGCCCCTTAGACGGCCTCTCTGCTGCCCCTTATTGCTTCCCTCTGTGTTGCAAATGCAAACCAGATAGTCACGCTCTGAGCTCATAAAAGGGCCTAATAGGATGCAGACGGTGGATTCTAACCCAGGCTCCAACCTTGGCCCCACGTGTAGACAGCTGGGGGAATACTTGGGCCAACCCACAGCCCCTCTTGGCCATCTCCCTTCACCAACTTTAAGCTTTGGAGCAGCATTTTATGCGGGCGTACGAGGTGCTGGGGTTGGGTTAGGCGAGTGAGTTACAAGTTTTGCGGTTATTGGAGCCAGAGTCCCAGGCCTCGTCTGTGGGAGATGAGATCTCCAAGTCAGGCTCAGCTGCTTGCAGAGGGCGTTTGCTGATGGGCGCTGCTCCTGTGATGATGGCCTTCCGTGAGTCCATTGTGCTAAAGGTGTTCCCTATAAAATCAAAAACCTTTGGCTCCACTAAATCACAGCTTAAAGTTGGTTTAGGATGGTTAAGAAGAACCCTTTCTTTCATGAACAGAAACAAAGTAAATTGGTCTAGGTCTGCATGTGATAAGATGAATGTCGGTAATTAGTGTTTATTTCTCTGTGTGTTACATTTTCTCCCATATGCAAATCAGCTGGAGGCTGATAAATTGCTGCACCTCACCTGTAAGACTTAGGTTCAGGAAGATGAGGAAAGGAGATGCAGGGGATGGTGCCTTTATTGAGCGCCTGCTGTTTGTCAGGCTTTGTCCTGGCAGCTTTAACAAAAAAGATTTCATTTCCAGAAGGCTGTGTCATGCTCATTTTGTAGATTTGAAAACTGAGGCTCACAGCTCAGTGACATACCCAGAAGTACATAAGTCGGATGAGGTGCAAATCACCTCCTCAGTTCTGACTCTACAAATACACCTTGTCAGAGGAGGAGTGCCGTTCTAAACCCAGCTGGCCCACGTTCTTGCTAAATGACTCTGGGCAGCATTAGTTTCTCTGCCTTGGTTTTCTCAACTGTAAAGTGGGGATAGAGTATGTTGATCCCTCCTAGGTTGGTGATAAGGATCGAGGTAATGCACAGAAAGAGTTCATCTCCATGCCGGGCATGTGAAAGCCTTTCATGCAGTTAGCTCCCAGGCCCCTGGAGCTGGGTTTGCTGCTTCTCCTTTCAGGATGTGCTTTGTCAACTGTTATCTCTCAACTTCCCTGAGTTGTTTCCTCAGTTATAAAACTAGGCTTGGGTTAAAGGTCAGTTTTCTGAATTGAGAAAAACCAAGGAGAAGGAGACAAATCCCTACCTTTCTTGTTACAAACTTCTGAAAGTGCTGGGTCTATGTATTGTTGTCGTTGTTGAGTCTTTTTCAACTCTTTGTGACCCCATGGACTGCAGAACGCCAGGCTTCTCTGTCCTTCACCATCTCCCCGAGTTTGCTCAAACTCATGTCCACTGAGTCAGTTATGCTATCCAACCATCTTGTCCTCTGTCACCCTCTTCTCCTTCTGCCCCCAGCGTTTCCCAGCATCAGGGTCTTTTCCAGCGAGCTGGCTCTTCGCATCAGGTGGCCAGAGTATTGGAGCTTCGGTCCTCGCAATGTATTACTTTGGGACAAACCTGTCCACGTCTACTGGAGAGAATCTAGGCTTGGTCAGCTGCCTTGGAGGTAGCTTTTCTGAATCAGCCAAATTCCAGCAACACTCGTTCCAGCTAACCCTGAGTTCCTATACACCTAGGGTTTCCTCTTTTGTTACTCTGTCCTCCTTGTAAAGAAAAGCTCTGTTGCTTTCAACTACATTATACGGAGTAGTTTCTGAACACTTCTTCACTTCTGGGTCACCAACAGTGTATGTATGGTGGGGTACCACCAGCTGGATGGCCTCCAATTCAATGCCGTTCTGATGCTGTCTCCCTGGAGGTGGCGTCAGATCTCACAAGGGCTCAGTCCACTAAGATTGGCCCCCGCCCCCCACTACCCACGCTTCAGATGCCAGTCAGGAGTCCAAGTTTCACCTGCGTTTCTGACCGACTGACTGTAAATAGGTTTCCACAACCACTCCTGTTAATTAATAGGGTTAATTAATCAGATTTGATTAATTTGCTAGAGCATTTCATGGAGCTCAAGAAACAGTTTACTTACTGGATTACTGGTTTGTTGTAAAAAGGACACAACGTGGGGGGTAGCATGCAGTTAAGATTTGGGGAAGAGGCATGGCGTCTCCAGGTGTTCACCAGCCTGGAAACTCTGTGAACCCATCCATTTGGGTTTTTTGGGGGGAGCCTTCATTACATAGGCACGATTGATTAAATCATTGGCCATTGATGATTGAAGTCAGTTTCCAGTGCCACTCCCTTCCCCAGAGGTCAAGGTGGGTGGGGTGGGATGAAGAGTTCCATCCTTCTCATCATGCCTGCCACACGGCCCCACCCCTGCAGCCAGCATCCATCCTTAAGGACTTTCCAGAAGTCACCACATTATCATCAACTCAGATATGATTGAAAGGGACTTGCAAGGAGCTTCCCTGCTGGCTCAGTGGTTAAGAATCCTCCTGTCAATAAAGGAGGGTTTGATCACTGATCTGGGAAGATCCCATAAGCTACGGGGCAACTAAGCCTGTAGGTCACAACTAGTGAGCCCGGGCTCCGCAGCAAGAGAAGCTACCGCAATGAGGAGCCCGTGCACCACAACTAGAGAGTAGCCTCTGCTTGCTGCAACTAGAGAAAAGCCCACACAGCAGCAAAGACGCAGCACAGCCAAAAATAAATAAATAATATATTTTTTAAAAAGGAAGAGACTTTTTAAAAAGATACTCATTTTACTTTGATTGCTCTGGAACTATTTCCAGGACTGAATAGAAGATTTAAGATTCCCCTATGACTCTCAAGTAGGGAATTTCAAGGGTTTTAGGAGTGCTGTGCCAGGAACAGTGGGCAAAGACTAAATATTTTTTACCGTAAGTCACAGTATCACACTGTCGGTATAGGTTTATCATTGTTATCCTCTTTTTTTTCCTCTTCCTTCACCCATCCCCTTTGAACTGAAATTTAAGGGCTGCGCCAACACCTTGTACAGCTTACAGCATCGCCCCTTGTTCCTTCCACTCCAGTCACTGAAATAGGTAACCTGTGGGGGCCCACTTATGCTCCCAAGGTATTTGGGCCTTTCTTCAGAATGTTCCAGAAAATTCTGTCTGTCTGACATGCAGGCTTCTCTGGCTCCCTTTGCCTTTGGCAGTGCTAGAGCTGAGCTTAGTGTCTTGCTGCTGGGGCCTCTAAGGGTCTCACCTGCTTCAGAAGCTTCAGGGGGCGTCTGGGAGGAGTTGTGACCACACAGCTGCCCAGGCATCTCCCAGTGGCAGATTACTCTCCTGCCACTCTTTTTTTTAAATGTTTAATTTATTTATTTATTTATTTGGTTATGCCAGATCTTAGTTATGGTACGAGGGATCTTTAGTGGCAACATGCATGCTTAACCTGTCAGTCTTGTCCAACTCTTTGCAACCCCATGGACTTAGCCTGCCAGGCTCACCTGTCCATGGGATTTCCCAGCTAGAATACTGGAGTGGGTTGCCATTTCCTCCTCCAGGAGATCTTCCCGACCCAGAAGTCGAACCTGTGTCTCCTGCATTGCAGGTGTATTCTTTACCTGCTGAGCCATCAGCAGTTGTGAGCCATGCGAACTCTTATTTGTGCCATGTGGAATCTAATTCCCTGACCACGGATTGAACCCAGGCCCCTTGCATTGGGAACGTGGAGTCTTAGCCACTGGACCACCAGGGAAGTCCCTCTCTTGCCACTCTTAAAGGCTTCATACTGCAAATGCAAAAATTTTTAAAAGAAGACAGAACAGAAAACCACTGGCCTCCCAGCCTGGCTCATGTAGCAGGACCCATCTGTCCTGTGGAAGAGACACATGTTTCTGGGTCTTCTAGATTCAACCTTTTGGATTCCCCTGGAGTCCTCAGCTCTACCTGAGAAAGTCCAGGTGTAACTCTGTACCTTGCTACCATGGCTGCTCTGCTGAGGAAAAAAGGCAGATGGGGGGGTGGGGGACAGTGAGGGAAATGAACCTGTAGGATCTACCTCATTAAGCCCAAGTCAAATATAAAGCATGGTCCCTGCATTCCCCCCCCTCCAAAAAAAAAGCTTATCAGAAATGAGGAAATTTATATTTAAGTCTTATATTTAAGTCTTTACAACTTCTCTGATGCTCATGGAAAGATCTCACAATTATTTTATTTTGAACATCAAAGTGTTATTTAGGGAACACACATTAGCCTCAAATGACCTTCATCAGTGCTGATTTTGGATGCTTTATAGAGGTCAACCAAGGAAATCATATTTTAAAGAAAGGTTAAAAAAAAACTCTAGTAATATTCCTGGGCATCTGACCTCACGGTAACAAGTGTTGGATTTCTTTGTAAACAAGACTTTTAAAGATCATTTAAAAATGGAACAAGTCAAGAACGTTATCCAAATAACTGACATGAAAGTGAAGGGGATATGGTTTAGAAAACTCAAAAAAGTAGCTGTAATCACAGACTTGTATGTTAAAAGGCCACTGAATATTGAATAAATGTTTTCATGATGTGTGAGAGTCAGAAGTGGGAAGAAACCAGAAATATTTCTAAATTAGTATTAGCTTATTCTGTTTACATAGTATTTGTGTATGTGGTATTCTTGCACACATAAGTATGTGTATTGCTATATTAATATCTTACATTGCTTATGCAAATGTTTTAAACACTACTTTTTAGTATCTTAGATGTAATTTTGCATCTAATGACATAGACTCTATCATTTACATTTATCTCACCAAAAATCTAACATTATCTAACCCTTGAAAATTTTCAGCTATCTTCTGATTGGGACAGTGGTATGTGCGTGCTAAATTACTTCAGTCATGTCCAACTCTTTGTGACCCTATGGACTATAGCCCGCCGGGCATTTCTGTCCATGGAATTCTCCAGGCAAGAATACTGGAGTGGGTTGCCATGCCCTCCTTCAGGGGATCTTCCCAGCTTAGGGATGGAACCCATGTCTTATGTCTATTGCAAGTTCTTTACCACTAGCACCACCTGGGACAGTAGGGGATTGCTTATATTTGGGCTCGCCTCATGATCCCAGGGACGGGGGAGCCTGGTGGGCTGCCGTCTGTGGGGTCGCACAGAGTCGGACATGACTGAAGCGACTTAGCAGCAGCAGCAGCATGATTCCACTGAGATGGCTTTGTTCTCCTCTAACTCTATAGGATTGGAGAAGGCAATGGCACCCCACTCTAGTACTCTTGCCTGGAAAATCCCATGGATAGAGGAGCCGGGTAGGCTACAGTCCATGGGGTCGCTAAGAGTCGGACACGACTGAGCGACTTCACTTTCACTTTTCCCTTTCACGCACTGGAGAAGGAAATGGCAACCCACTCCGGTATTCTTGCCTGGAGAATCCCAGGGACAGCGGAGCCTGATGGGCTGCCGTCTATGGGGTCGCACAGAGTCGGACACGACTGAAGTGACGCAGCAGCAGCAGCAGCAGCAACTCTATAGGATATGCAAATTGATGTGTCAAGAAGTTTTTTTAATAACATATATTGTTGTCACCTTGAATTATTGCTTCAGTAAATCCATTCTTGTTTCTTACTTCAACTTTCTTGGTTTGCAAGTACCAAACCAAAATAAATAAAATGATTGGAAACACAGAACACTAAATGGCTCAAATGTATTTCATCTAAAATCAGTAAGAGATCTAAACTGAACAAAGGGGTATATTCAGGGGTTCTTATAGCCTTATATCTGGACTTCGCTGGTGGCTCAGCAGTAGAGAATCTGCCTGCCAATGCAGGAGACGTGGGTTCCATCCTTGGGCTGGGAAGATCCCCTGGAGAAGGAAATGGCAGCCCACTCCAGTGTTCTTGTGTGGAAAATTCCATAGAGAGAGGAGCCTCGTGAACTATAGACTATGGAGTCTCAAAAGAGTGGGGCAAAACTTAGCAACTAAACAATAGCAACATGCCCTTACATCCAGGCATATATGGTGTCTTAGTAGATTATGAGGAATGTGGACTGTGTATGAAGCTAGAGCACTTGACCCTGTTGATCATGGTGTGAGCAGAGGTCTCTCCATGGAGAAGCAGTCTGCAGAGAGCAGTAAGTCTTGGGCAGTCTGTCAACTTGTGTTTTTGTTGAGACAAACAAGGAGACTTCTCAGGAAATATCGCAGGTACAGGAAGGCCAGACCTCACTCCTCTGACCCCTCTTCTTCCTCCATGTAAGAGTGTGGACACGTGTCCTCCCCAGGAGTACCTGGCCAACAAGTAATCACAGGCCAGTGGGGATGTTTCAACTCTGGAAAACCACAGCTCCAGCAAGAAGCCATCTTACTGAAGACCTTTATCTTCTTGTGAGATCTATTTTCCTAGAAAACATAGCCAAGATATATTTAATCCCAAGGTGTCCATCTGAACTGGCCTGTCATTGTTCCCAGTCACCCCTAAAGTATGGCTTTCTACCCTTTAGAATGTTACAGAAACTGTGGACCATTTCAGTTGAGAAACCATTTTGTTGTTGTTTAGTCACTCAGTCATGTCCAACTCTTTGTGACCCCATGGACTGCAGCACGCCTGGCTTCCATGTCCATCAGCAACTCCCAGAGTTTGCTCACACTTATGTCCATTGAGTCAGTGATGCCATCCAACCATCTCATCCTCTTTTGTTCCCTCTCCTCCTGCCTTCTATCTTTCCCAGCATGAGGGTCTTTTCCAGTGAGCCGGTTCTTCACATCAGGTGGCCACAGTACTGGAGCTTCAGCTTTAGCACCAGTCCTTCCAATGAATATTCAGGGTTGATTTCCTTTAGGATTGACTGGTTTGATCTCCTTGCAGTCCAAGGGACTCTCAAGAGTATTCTCTGACACCACAGTTCAAAAGCATCAATTCTTTGGCACTCAGCCTTTTTTATGGTTCAACTCTCATATCTGTATATGACATGTCATGAGAAACCATGGCTGCCCCCAAAACTTGCAGTGTTGGTATTAGTCAGCATTCTCCAGAGAAACAGAGTACAGAGGAAATACATATGTTCAGAGAGAGGAAGAGAAGGATTTGTTTGAAGAAATTAGTGCATGCACTTGTGGGGGTTGGCAAGTCAAACCCCTGGAGGATGAGCCAGCAGGCTGCGAGTTTAGGCAGAGTTTCTATGTCTCGGTCTTGAGGACAGCCCTCTTCTGGAAAACCTCAGCCTCTTACTGCCTTCAACTGACTGGATGGCCAGTCTTCACCCCATTATGAGTAATCTTCATGAGAAGTCTGCTGATTTAAATATTTAAATTTAATTCAAATTTTAGGTGTGATTTAATATTTAATCACACCTAAAAAATACCCTTGCAGCAACATCTAGTGTTTGACCAAACATCTGGGCAACATAGCCCAGCCAAGTCGACACATAAAATTAAGCATCACAGTTGGGATTGATAACTGCATTTATTTGTCTGCCCTATTTTTATTCTGTGTTTTGAAGAATAAGACTATAGATAATCAAGAAACTACTTAGAGTTGATATGTTAACAAAGAAGATCTAGATTTAACATTTGAGAGTTCTTTCTTAAAAAATTTATCTTGTCATTTTCTGTATCTTTAATCTAGTAAAAGCATCCATATTCCCACCACTCAGATTTAATTGCCATAGTGTTTTGCCATATTTGCTTTTTTTAAAAAAAAAAATTATTTATTGGCTGTGCTGGGATTTTGCTGCTGCACTTAGGCTTTCTCTAGTTGGAGAGAGCAGGGGTCACTCTCTAGTTGTGGTGCAAGGGCTTTTTGTCACAGTGGTTTCTCTTGCTGTGGAGCTCAGGCTGTGGGGCATGCGGGCTTCAGTAGTTGTGGTACATGAGCCCAGCCGCTTCATGACATATGGGATCCTCCCAGACCGGGGATTGAACCAGTGTCCCCTACACTGCAAGGCATATTCTTAACCACTGGACCACCAGGGAAGCGCCAAGAAGCCCCTGCCATATTTGCTTTTAAGGATTTTTCTTAGACAAAAAATTAGTTGTAACTTAAATTCCCCCCCACCTCGTGTTTCAGTGCATCTCCTTCCAGGCTAGTTTTAGATTTTTAAATACTATATTTATAGGTACACCCATGCATCTTTATGTGTATTTTAATTGACGTAAGTGGTATCATATTGCGTCTTGCTTTCTGTACTCTCTCTTTTTTTCTTTTTTGAGATCTGGCTGTGTTAATTCTTCCCTGATAGTCTAGTTGGTAAAGAATCTGCCTGCAATGCAGGAAACCCCGGTTCGATTCCTGAGTCGGAAAGACCCACTGGAGAAGGGATAGGCTACCCACTCCAGTATTCTTGGGCTTCTCTTGTGGCTCAGCTGGTAAAGAATCCACCTGCAATGCGGGAGACCTGGGTTCAATCTGTGTTAATGGAGTCATATCTTTCAACTGACTTTTCTGTTTTAAGACAATTCTCTACCTCCCCTATATTTCTTTCCAGTAATTTCCATATCTAGGTTTATTTTTTTTGGCTTTCACATAGAAAATACATGCTTTGATCTTTACCTCACTCTAAAGAGAAAAACAAATTGAAAATGGGTTAAAAATAAATTTCAAATGGATTGCAGATGGAGCATAGTGATTAGCTTGCTCTTACCCCATGTATGTCTTACAGTCCTTAAAAACATGTACATTGGTCTCAGGACTCTCTATTCCATCCTTATCATTTGTCTATTCCTGCATCAGTACCACACTGTCTTAATTACTTTCCTTTTCTAATGTGTTTTAATATCTGACAATGTAGTTTACCAGCTTTGTATTTTTCAAAATTCTTATTCTTATGCATGTGTGCTAAGTTGCTTCAGTAGTATCTGACTCTGCAACCCTATGGACTGTAGCCTGCCAGGTTCTTCTGTCCATGGGGATTCTCCAAGCAAGAATACTGGAGTGGGTTGCTATGCCCTCTTCTAGGGGATCTTCCCGGCCCAGGGGTTGAACCCATGTCTCTTATGTCTCCTTATTGGCAGGTGGGAATCCCTGCGCCACATGGGAATCCCTTACTCCTATACTTTCCCATATAATTATTAAACTATTTTTCAAGTTTCTTAAAATTCTTATTGAGATAATTTTGGAATTTCACTGAAATTATTGATTAATTGGGTAATATTGATATCTTGCAAATGTTGTCTTTCTCTCAAGTAAAACAAGTTTAATTGCTCCATTAATCTAAATTTTCATTTCTATCTTTTAATGAAGTTTTAAAAATTCTTACCAAAGTTGCTTTTTAGATTTATGCCTATCTGCTGTATAGTTTGGCTTACCACGGAAGCTGGTTTTTTTCTTTTTTCATATTCTCTGTTTGGTTACTGCTGGTATAAAGGAATGCTATTGATCTATGAATTTGGATTTGTTTCCGGCAATCTTGCAGCATCCTCCTATCAATTCTGATTGTTTGAAGGTTGGTCTTGATAACTCTTAAAAAAAAAAAAAAAAAAAAACTGACTGCAAGTCCTTACTACTGTTTTGAATTGTACACTTTATAATTACATTGTCGTCCACAATGACACAAAGCTCCCTGAGTATAATGTAGTGCAGAGAGCCTTGACTCTGGGTTTGGGCTATGTGCCAGGGGACATAAAGGTGAAAAACAGATAGTTGGGCACCAGTTCTGGGTGACAACCAGGTATGGCCTCAAATTCAGTTCTTATAAAACTTCAACGTACAGTGTATGCAGCTCTTTAGACCATTGAATTCTGATACCAGACTTGCAACAGTTATTGAAAGCTGTTTTATCACATCTGAACATCCTTGGATGTTATCTGTGCCTCAGATTTCTTTAAAATGGATGTAACAGCAATAAGTAAATAAATAATTAATGGAGGTAGTAGTAATATATAGTTACGGAGGTTATGAGGTTTCGATGAATTATGATGTGTCGCTGGCCCAGTTTAAGCTTTCAATAAGTGTTAACTATTCCTATGAGATATCCTTACTGTGGTTTTTAAAAAATATTTATTTTTATTTATTTGGCCGTGCTGGGTCTTCGTTTCAGCACGCAGGATCTTTGATCTTTGTCACGGCATGCCAGTTCTTTTAGTTGTGGCATTTGAACTCTGAGTTGCAGCATGTGGGCTCAAGGTCCCTGACCGGTGAACAAACCCAGGCCTCCTCAACTGGGAGCGTGGAGTCCCAGTCACTGGACCTCTGGGGAAGTCCCCTTACTGGTTTTCTGACTTTCTGGTGTTTTGGAATCTGATAGGTAGCGTAGGATTGTTATTAGTTCAGACTTAATAGTGCTTTGTCAGAAAGTTGACCTTTTCTCTTTCATTGTTTGTTTTGAAGTGCTACGCTCTTTATAATCAAATTGCTTCTGGTAGGATCATGCCTAGTATGATAATGCAGATCAAAAGGCAAGTGGTTTCATGAAATTTGCTTTACACAGCATACTAAAAGGCCTGCTTATGTTAATGAGGATGTCATCTAGGGCTCTAGCGCTAGTGTCCTGATAGCAGCCTAAATTGGAATCTAGAGATTTGAAGTGGTTTTTGCTTTAATTTTTGAGATACAGGAGAAAATACCATGACTGTGATTCATAAGATCTGCAAGACCCCAGAACCTCACGCGTTCCGACTGCACAGGTGGTAGTGAGTCCAGGTGCCTGGGCAAGCATCTCTGGACGCCTTCTCCAGTCACTGGAAGTGCTCTCTGGCCCATGCCTTGGTCCTGAACAAAGAGCTCCATTCCTTGTCAGGGTCTCCATCAACCATCCTGAAAGTGGAAGTGTTAGTCATGCAGTCATGTCCGACACTGTGACCCCATGGGATACGTATTAGAGCCCACCAGGCGCCTCTGTCCATGCAATTCTCTAGGCAAGAATACTGAAATGGGTTGCCATTCCCTTCTCCAGGGAATCTTCCCAACCCAGGAATCAAACCTGGGTCTCCTGCATTACAGGTGGATTCTTTACTGTCTGAGCCACCAGGGAGGCCTGTCCTGGCTTCTTAGTTCAGTTCAGTTCAGTCGCTCAGTCATGTCCGACTCTTTGCGACCCCATGAATCGCAGCACGCCAGGCCTCCCTCCATCACCAACTTCCGGGGTCTACCCAAACCCATGTCCATCGAGTCGGTGATCCCATCCAGCCATCTCATCCTCTGTCGTCCCCTTCTCCTCCTGCCCCCAGTCCTTCCCAGCATCAGGGTCTTCTCCAATGAGTCAACTTTTCGCATGAGGTGACCAAAGTATTGGAGTTTCAGCTTCAACATCAGTCCTTCCAATGAACAAACAGGACTGATCTCCTTTAGGATGGACTGATTGAATCTTCTTGCAATCCAAGGGATTCTCAAGAGTCTTCTCCAACACGACAGTTCAAAAGCATCAATTCTGCGGCGCTCAGCTTTCTTCACCGTCCAACTCTCACATCCATACATGACCACTGGAAAAACCATAGCCTTGACTAGACGGACCTTTGTCAGCAAAGTGATGTCTCTGCTTTTAAATATGCTATTTAGGTTGGTCATAACTTTCCTCCCAAGGAGTAAGCGTCTTTTAATTTCATGGCTGCAATCACCATCAGCAGTTATTTTGGAGCCCAAAAATATAGTCTGACACTGTTTCCCCATCTATTTCCCATGAAGTGATGGGACTGGATGCCATGATCTTAGTTTTCTGGATGTTGAGCTTTAGGCCAACTTTTTCACTGTCCTCTTTCACTTTCATCAAGAGGCTCTTTATTTCTTCTTCACTTTCTGCCATAAGGGTGGTGTCATCCGCATATCTGAGGTTATTGATATTTCTCCCAGAAATCTTGATTCCAGCTTGTGTTTCTTCCAGCCCAGCATTTCTCATGATGTACTCTGCATATAAGTTAAATAAGCAGGGTGACAATATACAGCCTTGACATACTCCTTTTCCTATTTGGAACCAGTCTGTTGTTCCATGTCCAGTTCTAACTGTTGCTTCCTGACCTGCATACAGGTTTCTCAAGAGACAGGTCAGATGGTCTGGTATGCCAATCTCTTTCAGAATTTTCCACAGTTTATTGTGATCCACTCAGTCAAAGGCTTTGGCATAGTCAATAAAGCAGGAATAGATGTTTTTCTGGAACTCTCTTGCTTTTTCAATGATCCAGCGGGTGTTCGCAATTTGATCTCTGGTTCCTCTGCCTTTTCTAAAACCAGCTTGAACATCTGGAAGTTCACAGTTCACGTGTTGCTGAAGTCTGGCTTGGATAATTTTGAGCATTACTTTACTAGCATGTGAGATGAGTGCAAAGTGGCTTCCTAGAATGTTGCTTTAAAGCCTTGTTCTTTTTTTCTGGCCCTCAGAAGAACACAAGATAATTTAAAGACTTTGAATGGCATATCTTGCTCTGAGGTTTCTGGACCTCTAGTAATTAAGTAACCTTGGTTTATGCTGGAATTTGGTGGGAAACGACTGGATCCTCTGTTCAAGTATCTCCTCTGGCTCACCCTACCCTTGGCTGCCTGTGACTGTATAGATGGGGCCCTGTGCATTGAGGAAGGTAGATGGTACTTGGACCAGGAGGTCCATGCAATAATGCACTGGTGGTGACCACCCATTTGTACTCTAAGCCCTGTTGCAAAGTGCTCAGGTTGGTATTAAAAATTGAAGTTTCTCCTCATGTGTGACCCAGCACATTGTTCTTAACGCTGTGTGTGTTTAGAGAATGAGGCTGGAATTGAGAGCAACTCCATTTGTTCTGAAAGCTTTTTTCTGGGTCTCTTCTTAGCAGGAGAGGAAGACCTTCCAATGTTCTTAAGAAAAGTCAAATTGATTTCAATGAGAGGCAGGCTTGTTTTGTTGACCTGTGGGTGTTTCATAGCCTGTTTCAATTGTCATCTCTTCTCTTCTTCTAGCCTAGGCAAATACTCAGAGAGCTATAAGGACCGGGGATTCTTTTCTTTTCAAAGCAGATTTTTAAATGCTTTTCTGCTTAACATTTCTCTTTATCTTCAGTATCTTTGTTAAAAAATAAAGAAGAAAAAAAATTTTTTTTTTCCTGAGATGAAGAGAAAGGTGCCTTCAGTGGCCAGACTGCTCTGTGTGTGATTCAAGCCCTGGATCTGATTTCAATTCTGCTAAAAATGGGCTTCTGAGACTGCTCACGCTTCCTCCAGCAGTGCCTGATTTTAAAAGACCAGAGTAATGCTGGATGTTTTAGATTAAATCTGTGAGAGTTTGCTGTGCTTTGGGCAATTTGAAGATGCAGATTTTTCTGTTACTGTTGTTGTTCAGTCCCTCAGTCGCATCCAACTCTTCACGACCGCATGGACTGCAACACGCCAGGCCTCCCTGTCTCCCAGACTTTGTTCAAACTCATGTCCATTGAGTCGATGATGCCATCTGACCATCTCATTATGATTTCTGTTATTATTTACATATTTTTGAATGTGTCAGAATTCTGGGACACACGAATTGCGTGTGTGTCCACATTCTGTTCTATGATACCCGCCATCACTGCTTCAGGAACCATCTATATCAGTGGATAGGAAGCAAGCATTTCCAAAAATCCATGAACAGAATGTTAGCTCTTTTTAGCTTTTCCAGGGTGGCTTTAGCCCATATCTTCATTTGCAAAGATCAAAGTCTGATCTGTTAGGACCCTGTTTTGATTGGCTATAGGGCATTCATAGCTCTGTAACTAAATACCAATGTATGAAATGGTTATTGTTCCCTGGAGGGGTGGGCCTGGGCCAGAACACATTCTTGGTGATTGCCGGGGAGCAAATGGAAGCTGTGAATGCCCCTTGCAGCCAATCCCAGTAAACACGAGCTCCTACAACCGCAGACACAGAGGTGGGAGGTGGCCTGCTGGCTGTGGTTTGGGACTGGGATCTCTAACCAGCAGGCTGGCATTTAACTGAAGATTCTCCATCATCCTTCCCCTCTGCAGTTGGTCTCGGAGTTCTACGACCTCCGTCTAATATTCACCATGATGACTGGATTCGACTTGCTCTGTAAATGTACTGTTCTCTTAGTAATGAGTTTTTAATAACGCTGGCTCATCTCATCTCATGTCCTCGTATTTAAAAGTGTTTAGTCCAAATTCTGGGAGAGATGGAAGGCAAAAGGAGAAGGGGGCCGCATAGGATGAGAGAGCATCCCTTACTCAGGGGACATGAATTTGAGCAAACTCTGGGAGATAGTGGAGGACAGAGGAGCCTGGCATGCTGAACTCAGTGGGGTTGCAAACAGTTGGACAGGACTTAGCGACTAAAGAAGTCAAACTCTGTCCACTCATCTGGGCATACAAAAACCCATCCTAAAAATTACCTCCTCTGCAGAACACCCGGAGAAGGCACTGGTGACCCACTCCAGTACTCTTGCCTGGAAAATCCCGTGGACGGAGGAGCCTGGCAGGCTGCAGTCCATGGGATTGCTAAGAGTCAGACACGACTGAGCGTCTTCACTCTCATTTCTCACTCTCATGCACTGGAGAAGGAAATGGCAACCCACTCCAGTGTTCTTGCCTGGAGAATCCCAGGGATGGGGGAGCCTGTTGGGCTGCTTTCTGTGGGGTCGCACAGAGTCGGACACAACTGATGCGACTTAGCAGCAGCAGCAGCAGCAGAACACCTTAACTGATAAACTCCAGTGACTACACCTTAACTGATAAACTCCAGTGACTGGATGTGTGTGGCATTAAGCTAAGCAACAGACATGCATTGTCACTAAGCCTCTGAAGACCTGCAAGGTGCAGGGCCTATAGTTGTGTCCACTTTACAGAGCAGGGACCTGCCTTGGGTCCCACAGATGCTTAATCTCCCTGAGTGCCCACAGTTGCTAGTTAGCACTTAGCAGGTAAGAAAAAAGACTTCAGAGTGGAACTCAGCTGATTCAAAATGCCTTCATCTCTGGGGAGATTTTTACAAAGGGACCTTCAAGTGCCCGACGTTCTAGAAGACACAAGCATAACAACCAGAAGCCCAAAGAATTAAGGGGAAGGAGGAAAAGGGTGTGTGTGTGTTTCCAATGGTACTGCTCTCAATTATTCCATTAGATTATTGAGACCTTGAGGTTCCTTCCTGCATCCCACTTTGTAGGCCACCTGCTAACGGGTAACTATTCTCTTAGAGGTTACATTGATAAATGCAGTTGGAATTTTTTTAAAAATTGGATCATTTTCTGCTTGTTTTTAGCTTAGAGAATAGTTTGGGAGGTAAATGTTTGTTGAAGCTTATAATTTGACAGGGCCAGTTCTGGATCTTTGAGACAGACAGACAAGGATTCCCTGTTTTCATTTAGCTTCTGTTCTGTGGGGAAAGACAGAAAGTTAACATAGAATGCATAACTAGAAAGCAGTGGTAAGTTTTTTTTTTATGCGTTTTTGAGTGGAAATACCTGTTTATTTTATTGGCATTTGACACTCTTTTTCTGGGCTGGGAGAAAAGTACATGAATAAGATACCAAAGAGCTAGTTTTATTGTCAGGTCACATTGGAATTAATTTACCTTCTATAATTTAAAGACTGTGCTGGGTTCAGAGAAACAGAATGAAGACCTCAGTTCTGATCCTGTTTCGGTTACGAAGCCTTGTACTTGTCCCTCCAGTGCCTCTCAACCTGGGTTTCTTCATCTGTTGCATGAGGGAATTGGACTGAACCTGTGGTTTCAAGCTCTTTTCTTGGAAGCATCCCTCAGAATCTCAGGATCAGGATGGATGAGCTGGTGGGACCTTAGGAGTCCAGTTAAGCCACAGCCAGAGCAGTTCTCCTGTTGCCTGTCTGCTTTCAGGGAGTCCCCTGGACTGGAGAAAGGATTCTATTGCAGTGTAAACAGTTTAGAAGCGACTGTTTCTTTTAAAAATATGATTTTCATGTGCATTTTTAATTAAACTTTTTATTTTGTATTGGAGTATAGCTGATTACCAATGTGGTGATAGTTTCAGGTGGACAACAAAGGGGCTCAGCCATTCATATACATGTATCCATTCTCCCCCAAACTCCCCCTCATCCAAGTGGAAGCCATTGTTTTGTTTGTGGAAAACCACCTTGTTTGTGGGAAAATGGCATGAGCAAAGTTTTTAAAAGACTGAGAGAGACGTACAAAACAGAACAGACAAGGATTAATAGACAGAATATGTAAAAATTATAAATTCATGAAGAAAAAGAAGCAAATGACCCAAAAGAAAAATGGGCAGAGTTTATGAAATGGTAACTCACAAAAGAGAAAATGCAAATGGCCAATAAACATAAGACAAAATGTTTGATCTCTCAGAGAAATGCAAATAAAAGCAGTGGGATTTTTTTCCCTCCCCAATACTGCCCAGCATCCAGTCTGGACAAAACCAGGGTTAGGGTTAGGCTTAGGCAAAAGTGAAAAGGATGATAGAATCAAATGAGGGTGGAGTTAAGGAAAGGAGTATCCACATCCTGTGAGTGAAGGCGGAGACCGGGAGACCTGTGGCGGGATCTTGTCAGTGTCTATTAAAAGTCACACAAGTCCTTTGACCCGGTGACATTACTTCTAGAATTGTGTTCCAGTGAAATACTTGCATCTGATTGTATATCCACTCCAGAACTGTTGGGAAAATGAAACATCAGTGGAAGAATGAATGAATAAAATACGGTAAGTCCACTTTGTAGAATACCGTGTGGCAATTTCAGAGGATGAAGTAGGTCTGTCCCTGAGGATGGAATGATCTTTAAGATGTATCGCTCAGTAGGGAGAAAAGGACAGTATAAAGTGATATTTTTCCCTCTATATGAATATAGCAATATGTGAATGCAGCATCCAGAAGGTCAAGATGAAGAACGGAAAACAATGTTTATTTTGCAGGCGGAGAGTGAAATTAAGGAGGAGATTAAGGCTTATCTCTACAGTCAAGAGTAACATACAGAAGGAATGCATGTACTTCAAGCAGCTAACAACAGGAGTGTTTAGGGTGTGTCATTGTGCTCAGGGGACTCTAAGAGGGCAGCAGGGGCTGGAGTTGGGCTTGGTTTGATCTGCCATTGCAGATGGAGCTGTGGATGTGCCTCCAGAGGGCCTCTTCCTTCCCCGCCACTCCTTCTTCCTCTCCTTGCCCCAACTCCCTTCCTCTCTCCTCCCGCCTTGAGAATCTGCCAGCTGGAGGAATTCCTCCCTCTGCCCTTCCACCCTTCTGAGAACTGTGGGTTGGCCAGGGACCAGCACACTCCCTGCAGGAAACTGCTTCTGTGAACGATGCTGTGAAGTGTGGGCCCTGGGCTGTGTCCCAGGACCTCTGTCATGTCCCTGGCCCTTCGAACCTAGGGTGTAATTCAGTTCTTATGTTAGGACCAAGGGGCTCCCACGCACCAAGCCCAGAGGTACTAATGCATCAAGTAGAGTCTGTTAAGGCCTCGTGCCTGCCTGCTGGTATAAGACAGACTTCAGAGCAGGTTGTCACCGTGTGAGTGCTTTGATGGGCACATCTCTTCTGTGTCTAGTCCTTTGATTTGTGCTGGACTCATTCTTGGGGCTTCCCTGGTGGCTCAGACAGTAAAGAATCTGCTTGCAATGCAAAAGACCCTTGTTCGATCCCTGGCTTGGGAATATCCCCTGGAGAAGGGCATGGCAACCCACTTCAGTATTCTTGCCTGGAGAATGGACAGAGGAGCCTGGCGGGCTACAGTCCATGGGGTCGCAAAGAGTTGGACACGACTGAGTGACTAACATACGTGGGCACACACATGTGGGACTCACTCTTACTTCGAATTTCTGTATACAGACCACTCTGATACATTCTGGAAATCCTGTATGTTCATTGAAGGGTGAATTTTTTGTTGCAATTTTTTGTTTTTCAGTATTTACTTACTTGGCTGTGCCAAGTCTTAGTTGCACCATGCAAACTCTTAGTTGCAGTATGCAGGATCTAGTTCGTTCACCAAGGGTTGAGCCTGGCACCGCCGGGGCAAGTCCGGAAGGGCGGATGCTTTGAGTATGGACTTGCTAGATTCTCAGTAGTCTGAAGCAGATCCCATGCACAGTGATGTATGCAGTGGGCACAAGGCAATGACAGAATAGGAATTGTATTAGAAGAATGAATGACTCTCAGAAATGCTTGGGACAGATTTGAATCTGGAAACATTTCTCCTCAGCAGAGGGACCTGGGGTGTTGGTAGAAGGACCATGTTGGGAATCTTCCAACATTTATTGCTAATCTGCACACTTGATTTTGTTTCATGTTGCTTTTTGAGATGGAGGACTAGACTTGAGGATGTAGAAAGGCCACTGACATGGCAGCTTTTCCAATCGGAACCACGTTAACCTCAGAAAAGAGCCATTCCTGAGCTCTGCAGAGTCCACTTCCCTTGTCTCACTGCACATATTATCAGTTGCCCATTGTTCTTACGGGGTTGATTTTCCATAGGAATCTGACAGTGATGAGTACAGTTATACAGAGAACTGCCAATTAGGAGGACACAGTCAAGACTGCCACATGTGATCGGTTTCAGGGCTTTCTCTTCTTTGGGTTTCAGCCATCAGTTGTTTTTTTTTTTAAGGGCTTTTTCTAAAGGAAAAATATATTGTACTGGTCTGCTCAGGCCTAGCTTTGAAGGCCACTTAGCTGAAAGGCAGAGGGAGTTGGGTGAACCTCACACACTCACTGGGGTTTGGGGGCACATCCCAGGGTAACAGACCTGTTTTCCAAGCCTGGGTTCCGGAGGCGAAGCTGCTCTGGTCCATTTAGAGCAGTGGGACTTGGATGAACAGATGATGCCCATGCAAACTTTTCTCAACAAGAGGGTTGGGTTTTAAGGTTGCAGTCTCCTTGTGGATTAAACTGTTAATTTGCTGGTTTACACCCTATAAACCATGTTAAATTATTTTAGGGGCAAAAGGTCAGTATTTTTCCAAGCACTAGCATGGTAGCTCGCACACAGGGTTGTCAATAATCAACTGTTGATGACATAACTTTTCTTAACACTTAATCATTCACTGAGTGAAATCAGTTAGTTTGACTGATTTTAATTTCCAGCGACTTGGAAATCCTGATGGTAAATACTGTGAAGGATAGGGAGATGAACAAAGACACGGAAAGTATGGAACACACACACACACATGCTGGCGCATGGGTCTAGGAGCTTACCATTTGGGAGAGGGGATCCCCTTTGATGATGGCTGAACAAATGTTGGGCAGAGCGGAAGTGTCCAGAGCCAAGGTGCCCTCACGCGCCAAGACAGGGAAAACTCGCAGCCAACCCCTCTCTGTTTCTGCTGCTCCTTCCTCAGTCCGCGGGACCCTCCTCTTTGTGTCACACACATTTTGTGAATTGTTCTATTGTTTGTCTTTGAAGAGATTGATTTATACATTTGTAAGGAAAATCCCAGAGCTTTTTCCTCTTAATGCTATAAAGTTGCCATTTAATGAGGCGTTTGGAAGGCCACCCAGCCACATGAAATCCAAAGTGTCGTGTTGAAGGATTGTTACCAACAAGTATTTATGTTGGAGCCACGGTTTTACTTTCTCTTGGCAATTGATTAATTTACTGCAAGAGCCAATAAATCCTTGGCTGATGAGGAACAGACTGGAGGGGAGGAGCTTCTGTTTGGGGCCATTTTCCTTTGGAATGCTTTTAACACTTGGCCCCAGGGAGTCTTGTGTCCTTTTGTTTTGTTACGCAGTTGGAGTTGGCCATCTTCTGGTGCCAGTAGAAGGGCCTGTCCAGCAGGTGGGAATGAAGTGGCTGGGTCCTCATGGTCCCTGAATTTGCACAGACCTAACGGTCCTGTCAAGAGGATGTTTGAAAAAAAATGCGTTTTCTGAAAAAGTAGGGCTGTGTAAATAATAGATGAGGTCTGAAAGGGTGATCTGACTGGAACCAGCAGGGAAGCTGTGGGAGAAAAGCCCCTTCTTTTGCCAGCGCCTGTTTTATGTGTTGGGAAGAAAAACTCTGCGGCTTTCTTTGAAGAACTTGGAAAAGAGCCCGGTTGTGGCCCTACTGTGTCGGAATAAAGGGCTTCTCTCTTTGTAGGCATTCAAATACACGTGGACCCATGTCTTTCTGAGCGTTCGACAGGGTTGGAGTGAGTGATCTTAGCGTTTTTATGGTGAGAATTCCAAGAGGCTTGAGAGCAGGGCTGTCCCAGGGAACCTTCCAGGCGATGGCAGTGTTCTCCATCTGAGGTGGCCCGTAGGGTAGCCATCAGCCACGTTTGGCTCTTGAGCCCTTGGAATGTGGGTAGTGTGACCCATGAATCGAATTTTACATTTTAATTAGCTCAAGTTTATTTATTTGTTTTTTTTAATTATTTTGGCTGTGCTGGGTCTTCTTTGTGGCTCGTGGGCTTCCTTTGTTTCAGCTTGTGGGCTTAGCTGACCCGCAGCATCTGGGATCTTAGTTCTCTGACCAGGGATTGAACCCACATCCCCCTGCAATGTGAGGCAGATTCTTAACCACTGACTCATCAGGGAAGTCCCTAACTGAAGTTTACATATGTATCACGCCAGACAGGGCAGTTCTGAGGGGACTTCCCTGCTTTTTTTTCCTGAAGAACTCTTAAGGTGATCGCCTTTGACTTTCACAGCCTGCTTGCGCAGGGCGGACGTTTGGTAGATAGCCTACTCCCATAGGAAAGAAATGAAGAAATCGAGACTCAGACGAGCCAAATGAGGGGGCTCAGATCTTGGACTAATAAAAACAACTAAGCTGGGACTAGAGCCAGGGCCCTTGTGCCTGGACTCCCACCTCTGACAGCCCCTGGGAGCCCAGCGTTAGATGTTAATTAGAAGCACTTCTTAGCAGGGGACCCTAACCACAAAAGGAAGGCTTGCTTAACATCTGGAATCTTGGCTGTGGGATGTGTACTTAATCTTCTCCTTTAAAATCAAACCGACTTAATGAGCAGGGAGAGTTGGGAAACCCCTCTGGTCCCTTAAACCCAAGGAGGGGTTTCTCTGGAACCAGAGGAAATGGGCCAGACAGGTCGGGTAGCTCCCCTGCCTCCTGGCCTCCTTTGCTTGGACCTGTGCATGGTGATTACAAATGGGGAGGGACCCATGGAGACGTGTGGTTCTCGTTTCCTATTCCTGATACGCTGTAAAGAGGCCAGACCCCAGGACAAACGGCACACACTCAGATAATCCTGATTTTATCAGGGCTCCTGGCAGCCTGATTAACTAACAAACCCCATGCTGCTGTGTAAACCAGGACCCTCAGCTCGGAGTCCGTTAATTGGCTCCAGCCCCATCTTCGCCTTCCCTGGTTCTTGCCACTTCACCTCATCCTTGAGGACTGAGAGAAAAGCTCGGGGATTCTCCTGTTTCTAAGAGGCACCTGTCGACAGGGGTCGTCTTTGCAGGCGGGAGGCTGGGCCACAGAGCAGTGACGTCTGGGTTGGAACAGTGAACTCTTGCCAATACCCCTGATTCTCAGTAATCATGGTGTGGATCCAATGACAGTGTGACTTTCCCCTCCGCCACCAGCACATTCAAGCCATAACCAGCCTCACCCCGGCTCATACCGTGCCAGTGTCTTCAGATAAACAAAACCCTTTTAGTATGGTCAAGGGTTTGTCTAGATATTTAGAAAGGAAATCTGCTATGATGAAGCTGCACATCATGCTTTCCTATCCTTAATATAATGAACTTTTGGATTACCTGCTTGTCAGAGTCAGTCTACTCATTTCCTCCCTCTCGACCCACCCACCCACCTACCTGCCTGCCTATCTACCTGTAATAACTGCATAGATTGTGGGGAAATGACTCTGAAAACACATAAATTTCATGAAACCAACAGCTAGCATTCATCTACTGTACACTGACAGGGTTGTCATAGGATTTATCATACACACCAGTGCACTTCTGTGATGGGGCACTGATAATCATGCTGGAATCGTTTAAACCAGGGTGTGTAAACAAGGAAAACAGGGCAGATGGAGCATCCGCTGTGTTCCAGGCATGGGCTTGAGTTGGGGTGCTCACAGTAAAGAAGACCTAGTTACTCCTCACAAGGAAATCACAGTCTGGCAGGGAGACAAACGTATAAGCAAATGTAATACTATGCCATGAGTACCAAAATGGGTGGGAACAAGGTATGGGAGTGGGAGGAGACAATGGAGAGGGTAGGGAATTGTCTAGAATGAGGCAGAGGCAAATGAACCTTAGGACTATTGAACCTGCATCTATTGAGCAGGAGGACCCTTGTGACTTGTCCTTTTTGGGGTTATTTGTGTAGGCTTTGGCTGACTCACATATGGGTAAAGACAGTAGATTCCAAGAGTCATCTCTGAGATCATCTTATACCCAAATTACCGTCTGGTCCAACATAGACTGTGCTTTGTGTTTAAAAAAAAAAAAAAAACTCTTAAACAAGTGGAATATGTGGGTAATGAATTTTTTAAATTATTTTTGGCCGTGCTGAGTCTTCGTTGCTGTGCACAGGCTTTCTCTAGTTGCAGTACGTGGGTTTCTCATTGTAGTGGCTTCTGTTGTTGTGCAGCACGGGCTCTAGGCACGTGGGCTTCAGCAGTTACGGCTCTCGGGCTCTAGAGTGCAGGCTCAGTAGTTGTGAGGCACAGGCTTCGTTGCTTCTCAGCATATGGAGTCTTTCCAGACCAGGGATCAAACTATGTCGCCTGCATTGGCAGGTGAATTCCCAACCACTGGACCACCAAGGAAGTCCTGGGTAATGAATTTTAATGGATGCAGGTGATTTTCCAGTGGAGTAAATGTAAAGTGATCAGTTATGTCCTAAGGTATCAGTCAGGCTGTGCAGGTTCTCAACCTGTTAGCCCTATACTGGGGACTGCTTTGTTCCTCAGTAGGGATATGGGTGTGTCTGTGTGCCGCAGAGCTACTAAAAATTCCAGACTTGTCAGAAAACGCTGATTTAGGTGTTTGTTAGCACGAAGTTGTATAGACCCCAAAAGTCCTCAGGTCTAGTTTGAGATCAGCATGGAGCATTATATGGGTGCTGCATGTGGGTGAAATTTGCAGGAAAGTTTTGACCAAAAGAAATTGAATCTTGTGCCTTTCAGTCCCCTGAGGTCAGGACTCGGCAGGCTGCAGCCACATCTGGCCTGCTCTCGAGTGGGTGGAAAGCCAGGCGTCCTGGGGTGTGCGACGAGGTATGTGACCTCAACAGTGATGTCAGTCAAACCTGCTTCCGTAGGCTAAGTGGCATGGATGAGGTTAGGTTGTTCCTGACTTAATGTTTTTTCCTTCTCAGCTTTTACATATTGCATTAATAAGACCGTAATAATTTAAAAAATAATTGTTAACAAAGGTTCTCCTTAATTGTACCACTCAATACATGTCGACCCTTGTGCTTTTCTCAACTTTTCCAGACCCCTGTCTACATGCATCCTTATAATGGCATAGTTATAATTGTAGTGTATCCTGATCTCATTTTATTCTGGTTTTATCCTAGCATGAAATTAAGTATGGGGTGAGCTGGTATGACCTGAAGGATTGAGAGACAATGTCCCCAGTGTGGCTATATCCTCGGTTCAGTGAATCCTTGATGACAGATGAGGAAAATATTCCAGAAGGCAAACCAAAGGGTAACTCAAAACCTGGAGAGGCTTTCAGGAGCTTCTTACGTCATCGCCTCCTCATTCTTGGTCCATTTTACTGGTAGCACAGATGCTTGTACCTCTCATTCTCCTTTCATCTGTTGCCAGGTCACTTTTGGCTCAGCAGTGTGTCTTCTACCGGGATGTTCTTCTCAACTTGAGCCAGCGGAATGACTTTAAATTATGCCTGGAAACTGACATGAACGTGTGATAAAATCCCCTTCCTCTTTTTTTTTCAATCAACCACAAAACAAACACAGCTCCCTTGAGAATGCAGGACTGCCTTTCCTCACCTCACTTCCTGTCTGCTGCAGCCCCTCCCAAGGGACCTGTGTTCCTGCCTGAGCAGCAGGGTCTGGCCTTAGGCCTCTTTCCCATTCTGAGCTTTTCCTTTCTTCATCACCGTGGATAACAGACTGTGGCCTCCCGCCCCTGTCAGGCAACTAGCTTTATTATCCAGCAGCCCTGTGCCAGGGCCTTTTACAGACATGTTCCCGTGTAATCCATCCTGCAATGCTGTGACATAGCTATTTGCTCTGTTTTACTAAGGAGAAGACTCTAAGTTGGAATTTAAGAAATGTGCCCAAGGATACAGACTCAGTAAATGACAGCTTCCAGAACTGCCAAACTTCAAATCCTGCTATTTTTCCATGGGACAAGGTTTGCCTCTAGCTGTCTCTTGGATACCTCTGTGTGGTGACTGGATGGTAAAAAAAAACCTGCTATGCTGGGCATAGTGTATATGTGCATACTGTGGCATCCGTGGGCCAAGGAAGGGGTTTGCCTGGCGGTAAACATGAGCAGTTAGCCCATCCTAGGTGACTTAATTGCCTCACCGAATTTCTATTTGATGTTCTCTTGTGGTTCTTTCTTAAACCCAGCTGCCCATGGTCATAGCTTGGTGCTTGCCTAGACTTGCCCACTCCAGCAGTAGACTTTGCCCAACTCCTGTCTCTAATCATATAAAACCCGTCTACTCAGAAAAAGTTTCTTGAACACCTGCTATGTGTCAAGACCTTTTCTGAGGGCCGTATATAATGGATTCAAGCCATGATTTTCAAACAGAGGTTTTTGAATCTTTAGAGATGCATGAGAATTTTCTAAATTGTTCATTAAAATAACCTTTTAAAATATTTTGCCAATTACTAAGAAAAAAGCTCTTTTGCGACAATATTTACAACTGGAAACATTTAGCAATTAAGAGTTGATGTTCGTAAGTTAGTAATACTCAAAAGAGTGTCATATGGATGTACAATGGGACGTCCAGTAAGATTTTTTTCCTTAGGCTGAATTTCTTTAAAATCAACCTAGACGTTACCATGTGTAAGGATGGCAGAGTTAAATATTTTCTCTCCTGCAGAAACATATGTATATTTTTAAATGTGCTGTGTGTGTGCTGTGCTAAGTCTCTTCAGTCATGTCTGACCCTGGGTGGCCCTATGGACTATAGTCTGCCAGGCTTCTTTGTCCATGGAATTCTTCAGGCAAGAATACTGGAATGGGTTGCCGTTCCCTTCTCCAGGGGACCTTCCTGACCCAGGGATTGAATCTGCATCTCTTAAGTCTCCTGCATTGGCAGGTGGGTTCTTTACCACTAATGCCACCTGGGAAGCCCCCCGCCCTTATTATTATTTTTTTTAAATAACACCTAAACCAGTGGAATAGCTCCCACCTGAAATTTTTAAATTAACTTATGTATTTTAATTGGAGGATTATTGCTTTACAATATTGTGATGATTTTTGGCATACATGAGGGCCCCAGAAGATACTTCTGGGAAAGTGAGCCTCAGGGTCCCTTATCACAACTTGAAAACAGGTTCCTGCCTTTAAAGAATCTGTGGGCTGCTCCATGGTATGTTCCCAGCCTCTCAGTATGGTCACTTTTACTTCTCAGCGCTCAGAGTGTGGTTCGCACCACTGTTAGCTCCTCTGCGCTGTCTGATGTTCAGATGTCAGCAAGAGTGGTGTGTGTTCAGAAGAAGCACTGGCTGAAGTTGCCTGGGAGATCCCAGTTACCACTGCCCTCAGGACTCCTCATCTCCCCCCAGCATTATGGAGCAGCCTTCTGTTAGTGTGAAAGTGGTTTCTTTTTTGTGGGATTAGGGCAGATGAGGAAGTAATATGCATGAAGTCCCCAACTGCGGACAAATCACAGTCTAGTTAAGCATCAAGAGATGCATATAAAACATTCTAATACTATCATCTTCCATTTTGCATGATGATAATTTCACGTGTCTATCTTTTGTCTTAACTCTCAGAGAGTGGAGACTTTTGTTCCCTCCCTGGAGTTGACTGTGTTATAGGCATTTTATTTAGTGAAGAACTAAAATAAATTGTACTCTCCCCGTCCCCCCAAGTGTAGAACTTGAAATTGGTTAACTTCAGATCCTGTTGTTTTTCCATTGGCTGCTTCTGTAGACTTAGCTATTTCTATCAGTTCAGTAGGTAATTGCACATAATACATGATCCAAGATAAAAGTGTGAAGATACAGGTATCAAGTAAGGGTTTAGGACAGCAAATCCTTGGCAGTGAAGCCTTAGGGGAAAGAGGAGCAGAAAAGGCTCCTCCAGCCAGTTTCCAAGAACAAAGGTCAACTGATGGAGCCAATAAGATGCTGACACCTCCAGGTCACTCCTGTCAAAGCTGAAGGTGGGGGCTTCAGGGCTTTGATGCAGAAAGTCTTCCGAAAGGCTGCTCTACCCCAGGGTCCCTTCAAGCTGAGCCCCCATCTTCTATGCTGTGTGGACACTGAGACTTCCTGAGCCAACTCTCTCCCAGCCAAGCCCTTCCTAGCTCCATGTTGAAGTTCCCTTCGAATATGTGGGAACTTACTAACCAGCTCGTGTGGGATGGGTTTTGGGGTCAGTCCTAGGATAGGTGGGCTTCCAAGGTGGTGCGAGTGATAAAAAAAAAAAAAAACCTGCCTGCCAGTGCAGGAGATGTAAGAGATGCAGGTTCGATCCCTGGGTTGGGAAGATCCCCTGGAGGAGGGCATGGCAACCCACATCCATAGGATCACAAAGGGTCAGACACAACTGGAGTGACTTAGCGTGTATGCACACACACGTTAGGGATAGTTGGAGCCTCTTTTCTACAGATTTATAGAATTGTCCTGTTAAGCCAGTTTCTACTGACCGCCCAGTGTCAAGATCAGCACCTCCCATCTTCTGTGATTAACACTGGCTTCAAGGTCCTGAATCTCATCATGTTCTACCACATCCAGGCTGGGTAGCCTTGGGTGAGTTATTTGGCTCCACCAAGTGGGTTAATATATAAACTGAAAATAGTAACTAAGCCTCCCACTCAGATTTGTTGCTGGGTTTAAATGAAAGGATGCAGGCAAAGCCGTTGGCATGAAGCACACAGTAAATGATGTGATGAACCATGGTTGCCAGTAGTTCCAGAATGGCCGAGAGTGAGCGATTGGGAGGGATGGTTGTGTGTCCTCCCGTTTTCCCCTCTGGTGGCTCCGCTTAGCTCAGATTCCGGGGTGGGATGGAGTGGAAACAAGGATAGACTCCACTGGTGTACCAGCCTTCTGAGATCCTCGTCGACACAGAGCAGTCAGGAAATACTCCTGCCCACATGCGATGTTGACTGATTTATGAATTTGCTGCCTACTATAGAAAGTCATCTGTAGGTAAACAGAACTGTAAAGAGCTCACCGGTTATTGCTGATGGAAGTCAAGTTTCCTCCCTTATCTGGAGGCGACTGGCAAAGGGCTTGGGGCCTGGAAGGAGGGTCAGTTCCAGGCTGGTGGGGTCTGTTCTTTGAAGGAAGGGGAGACGAGGTAGGGGGGATGAACGCTGCAGGCCCAGCCAGCCTTTAACACTCTCCACTTTGTTCCCATTTTGGGGCATCTGTCTGCCTTGGCCTGAAGAAGCAAGAGGAAGAAACGGGGAGACTGGAGACCATAATTCTAATAGGTGTTTCACGTTCAAAATGCTGTTCAGTTATTTCTTAGGTAGAGGAACATGTGAGCTTTCAGGAGCCCTGAAGCCATCTCTCATCATTATGACCTTGAACAGCAGCTAGTTTTACAGCCCTGAAGTTTTGTTTCTTTAGCTACACAATGGACATACTTATGTGGACCGCCTACCTCTGAGAATAAACTGAATGTTCTTGTTTTTGCTGGGCCCCAAGGTTTGTGTGGGAATGTGGGGTTGAGGAGGAGGAAAAAAACCAGCAAGCATGGTTAGAAAAATTACTAATTAATTTTCTGCTGATACTTGTCTTCATAAATCTTCCTGGACAAATGCCCACCATTCTTGTTTGTAAAATAGTTTGATAATGTTCTCTTTTTTTTTTTTTTTTTTTGCCCAAGCACGAGCCCGTTTAGAAGAGAGGGCAAGAGCTGACCTTGCTAAGAACTTTCTATTGCCGAGTAATTAAATGTTGTGCATTTAGGTTAACTGCTGTAAGAACAGGTGACTTTCAGACAGAGAAAGATATCATATGGTATCACTTACATGTGGAATCTTAAAAAATGATTCAAATGCACTTGTTTATGAAACGGGAAGAGACTCTCAATACAGAGTAAATAAACTTATGGTTAGCAAAGAGGATAATGGGGTGCGGAGTGGGGAGGGAGAGAGAGAAATTAGGAGGTTGGCATTAACAGATACACACTGTATATAAAATAGGGCCTATTGTATAGCACAAGGAACTATACCCAATATCTTATGACAACCTATAAGGAAAAAGAATCTGGAAAAGAATACATATGTATGTGTAACAATCACTTTGCTATTCACTGAAACTAAAACAACATTGTATCGATAAAATTAACTTTCAATTATTTTTAAAGTTTGTAAAAACATAGTGAAGAAAAAGAATGGGTGACTTTGTTAAGTAGATTAGTTTTAGGTGCTATTAGTTTGGCCTGTTTAAAATTTGAGACGTTAACACTTCTCTCAGTCAATCTAAAGTGCCTTAGTGAGGGACAGTGTCAGGGAATCTGCACGCCCACATCTGTCCTCCCAGGGGGTTTTGTTTCTTAAATGCACATACTATTCATCCATTTAAAGTGTATAGTTAAATGGCTTTTAGTGTACTCAGAGTTGTGTGAGCATCACCACTATCTAACGTTAGAACATTCTTGTCCCCCAAAGAAACCCTGTACCCATTAGCAGTCACTCCCCATTTGCCCCCAGTCTCCCTGGCCACTGGCAACCACTGATTTCCTTTCTATTCTTATAAATTTTCTGCTCTGGCTATTTCATGTAAATGGAATCATACAATATGTGACCTTTTACCACTGGCTTCTTTCACTTAGTATAATGTTTTCAAGATTTGTCTGTGCTGTTGCATTTATCAGTGCATCATCTCTCTTTATAACGAAATAATAATCCAACTTGTGGATATATACCACCTTTTATCTATTTATCTGTTGATGGATATTTGGGTTGTTTCCACTCTGGGGCTATTTGAATAATGCTGCTGTGAACATTCATAAGTCACTGTGTGGACATATGTTTTCATTTCTCTTGGGTATATACTTACGAGTAGAATTGCTGGGTCATATGGTCATATAATTCCATGTTTAACATTTTGAATGACTGCTAAACTTTTCCAAAGTGGCTATACTATTTTACTTTCCCACCAGCAATACATAAGCGTTCCAATTTCTCCACATTCTCACCAACAGTTGTTATTTTCTGTCTTTTTTTTTTTTTTACTACAGCCATCCTAGTGGATGTGAAGTTGTATCGCATTATGGTTTTGGTTTGCTTTTCCCTCATGACTAATGATGAGCATCTTTTCATATCCATTTGTATATTTTCTCAAATCCTTAGCCTATTTTTCGTTTGGGTTATCTGTTTATTATTGAGTTGTTAGGGGGGTTTATAATGTATTTTTAGCTCTTATATTTAGGTCTGTGATCCATCTTATGTTAATTTTTGTGTATGGTGGTAAGGAGGGGGTCCAGCTTCATTCCCTTGTGTGTGAATTTCCAGTTACTCTAGCATCATTATTTGCAAATCATGTATCTGATAGGGGGACTTGTATTCAGAAAAACACTCTTAACAATTCAAAAATAAAAAGTATTATTATGTAAATTAGGGGTGAAAAGAGAATAACTGGGAAAGGCAAAATCTTTCAAATTAGTGAAGAATATGTTTTTGAATATTTCAAAGCAGTGTATTTATTTCATTGTGTCTGTTTAATGAGTGTTTTAATGGGTGAAAATACAAATAAAAAACAAGTTGGCAAAATGCAGCAAAATAATAACTGATAAGTCTTTATCATAAGATTTTTAAAAATTGGATATAGTTGATGTATAGTATATGTTACAGGTTAACATTATAGTGATTCATAGTTTTAAAGGTTATACTGCATTTATAGTTGCTGTAAAATAGTGACTGTATTCCCTATGTTGTACAATATATCCTTGTAGCTTATTTTATACATAATAGTTTGTGCCTCAATACTCTGCTCTGTATTGCCCCTCCCCCTACCTCTTCCCACTGGTAACCACTAATTTGTTCTCTCTATCTGTGAGTCTGCTTCTTTCTTTTGTTGTATTCAGTAATTTGTTGTATTTTGCATTCCACATATAAGTGATACAGTATTTGTCTATGTCTGACTTACTTCATTTAGCACAATACCCTCCCTCCAAGCTCATCCATGTTGTTGCAAATGGCAAATTTTCCTTCTTTTTATGACTGAGTAGTATTCCATTGTGTGTGTGTGTGTGTGTGTGTGTGTACACACCATATCTTCTTTATCCACTCATCTGTTGATGGACACTTAAGTTGTTTCTGTGTCTTGGCAGTTATAAATAATGTGGCTGTGAACATGAGGGTTAGTGTATCCTTTTGAATTAGTGTGGAATCCCAGAAGTGGAATTGAAGGATCATATGGTAGTTCTATTTCTGGTTTTTTGAAAATCCTCCGTACTGTTTTCCACAGTGGCTGCGCCAGTTTACATACCCACCAGCAGTGTACCAGGCTCTCTCTTACCTGCATCCTTGCTGCGTTTCTTATTTGTGCTTTTTGATCATAGCCACTCTGATAGGTGTGACGTGCTCTTACTGTGGTTTTCATTTGCATTTCCCGGGTGATTAGCAATATTGAGCATCTCTTCATGGGCCTGTGGGCCATCTGAATGTCCTCTGCAGAAAAAGGTCTGTTCAGATCTTCTGCCCATTTTTATTTATTTTTTTATTGGAGGATGATTACTTTACAGTGTTGTGGTTATCTCTGTCATACATCAGTGGAATCGGTTATAATTATATTTATGTATCCCCTCCTCCTTGAGGCCTCCTTCCCACCCCCCATTCCACCCTTCTAGGTCATCACAGAGTGCCAGGGTGGGCTCCCTGTGTTACAGAGCAGCTTCCTGCTACTTATCTGTTTTACACATGGTAGTGTATATATGTCAGTGCTACTTCCTCAGTTTGTCCTAGCCTCTCCATCCCCTGCTGTGTCCACAAGTCCATTTTCTATGTCTGTGTCTCTATTTCTTCTCTGTAAATAGGTTCATCAGCACAATTTTTCTAGATTCCATACATTTGTGTTAATATATGATATTTGTTTATCTCATTCTGACTTAATTCACTTTAACAGGCTCTAGGTTTATCCACCTCACTACAACTAACTCATTCATTTTTTTTTTAATAAATTTATTTATTTTAGTTGGGGGCTAATTACTTTACAATATTGTAGTGGTTTTTGCCATACATTGACATGAATCAGCCATGGGTTTACATGTGTTCCCCATCCTGAACCCCCCTCCCACCTCCCTCCCCATCCCATCCCTCTGGGTCATCCCATTGCCCCAGCCCTGAGCATTTGTCTCATGCATCGAACCTGGAATGGTGTTCTGTTTCACATATGATAATATACATGTTTCAGTGCTATTCTCCCAGAATGTCCCACCCTCACCTTCTCCCTCAGAGTCCATAAGACTGTTTTATGCATCTGTGTCTCTTATTCTGTCTCGCATATAGGGTTATCGTTACCATCTTTCAAATTCCATATATATACACTAGTATACTGTATTGGTGTTTTTCTTTCTGGCTTACTTCACTCTGTATAATGGGCTCCAGTTTCATCCATCTCAATAGAACTGATTCAAATGTATTCTTTTTAATGGCTGAGTAATATTCCATTAAACTCATTCATTTTTATGGCTGATATTACATTATATATATGTACCATATCTTCTTTATCCATGCATCTGTTGATGGACGTCTAAGTTGCTTCCATGTCCTGGGTATTATAAATTGTGTTGCAGTGACATTGGGGTACATGTGTCTTTTTGAATTGTTTCTGTCCATTTCAAAATCAGGTTTTCTGTCTTTATGATGTTGAGTTGTATGAGCTGTTTATATATTTTGAATGTTAACCCCTTATTAGTCGTATCATTTGAAGATATTTTCTCCCGTTCTGTAGGTTGTCTTTTCATTTTGTCAATGGTCTCCTTTGCTATGCCAATGCTTTTAAGTTTCGTTAAGTTCCATTTGTTAATTTTTGCTTTTATTTCCTTTGCTTTAGAAGATAGATCCAAAAAATATGTTGCTACAATTTATATCAAAGAGTTTTCTGCCTGTTTTCCTCCAGGAGTTTTGTGGTTTCCGGTCTTACATTTAGGTCTTTAATCCATTTTGAGTTTATTTTTGTGTATGAGATACTTATTCAACATTGTTATCCCATTTCTTAGTTATTAATAAGAGCTTACTATATCTTAACTTTCTACATGTTGCAAGTTGGTGAGGGTTAACTTAATAACATCAGCTATTAATACTAATGTTAAAAATCAAGGAAAAGTTGATTTAGTCACCAGTCATTCAGTTGGCAGACTGAATTGAGTGCTTACTGTGGGCAAAACTGGTCGTAGTCAACATCAAGGAAATGTTGTATCAATAGATCCCTGTACCTCGGCCCTTTTAAATGAATCGGTATTTGTAAATGTGCCAATATGTTGTTTGAAGAAAGCAAAAAATACTGCTATTGTCATTACCTAGTAGCTGAGACACAGAACTTTAGTCTAAAGTGTTTTAACTCCAGGTAGTAGATGATGAGTGTTATCAGAAAGATACAGATAGAGGATTCTGGGTGTAATTACACTGAATTTCCCTGGGTAAAGCTGAGGTTAGAAAAAGTATCAGAAAAGAAGCAGCACATACTTAATGTTGCTGCTTGTCTTTTAAATTAGCCTATGAAATTATATAGGTGATCTGTTTTTACCTGGGGAGAAGGCAATGGCACCCCACTCCAGTACTCTTGCCTGGAAAACCCCATGGACGGAGGAGCGTGGTAGGCTGGCTGCAGTCCATGGGGTGCAAAGAGTTGGACACGACTGAGCGACTTCACTTTCACTTTTCACTTCCATGCATTGGAGAAGGAAATGGCAACCCACTCCAGTGTTCTTGCCTGGAGAATCCCAGGGACGGGGGAGCCTGGTGGGCTGCCATCTATGGGATCGCAGAGTCAGACACGACTGAAGTGACTTAGCAGCAGCAGCAGCTTTTACCTGAGGGACTATGTCCCATCACCATCCCTTCTTTCTTAATGGATGAAGGAATGCAAAACAGACCTCGCTACTGCCTTGCAGGTGTTCTAGCTTAAGTTTAAGTGGTTTGATAATATCTTGCCTTCTCTACCTAAACCCCAAAGATACTGAGGTTGCTTTCCTTCCTCTTCTAAGATGGGTAATGGAATCTTCCTTTGTGCTTGTGGCTTGTATTTTCCTCCTTTGGGATTGAGTTCAGCCTACAACTGAAGATGTTTGCATTTTCCAACCAAGTAGTTCCCCCTGTTAAATACCATTGAAATATAACCCCATGCTGGTGCTCTGCATATTATTCTCGGTCAGACGCATGTCTTTGTAAGACAGACTTATACCCCCTGTGAGAACTTCCCAGAGGAAGAACAGCTTTATTCAACTATTGAGTGCCTTCTGATGATGCTGATTTGGGGCAGCTCTGATTCAGAACATCTCAGATGACTTGAGAGGCTTGGAACAGCCCATTCAGAGTCTGGAGGGTGTGGTCCATCTGTGAGAAGTTAGTTTTTGTTAGTGGAGTTTGGAAGTGGAGGGGAGGTTTTTCTATTGTTATCTGCTGTCATCCTCTTTTTCAGTACAGTGCTGTGATATACCACTGCACTGTTTTATATCAGCTTTCCCCCTTCCTCAATTCTTGGGCTAACTTCAGTGACTGTTCTTGAATTTTAAGTGTGTAGGTTGCTGAGTGAAATAGAGGTAATTTTAACTTAAATTCCACACAAAAATATCCTATGTATTACTGATGTCAGAGTAGTTTGGTTTTTATCAGCGACTTGAGAAATCTATTCATTAAGAAGCTTCTTCCAATATTTTAAACAGAATGTTTAGACTTCCATATTTGGATAGTCAGATATCCAATAAGAATTGTATTTAAATTATGTCTGAACTTGGAGTGCTGTACAAATGACCCAATTATGGGTAATATACTTGGTTAGCACGATTTTATAATCACATACAAAGAGAAGTGAGATATGTGTTATATGCTATAGACATGGTACAGCTGCAGCTGACAAGCCTGCCAAGGTTAGTCTGCATTTCCTTCAGGAAGACCACTGAAACTACATGGCATGAAATACCGAGCTGGATTCATCCTCTACTTCCCCTGAAGTAGAGGTGAGAGAAGACCCTGTGAAATACAATGTGTTCTGTGTTTCATGTTCCATGCTTTATGAACGTAGATCTTATTTGTGTTGGGTTCTGTTAGACCCACCCCACACCCAAGAAAATAAGGCATAGTGAAGGTATCAGGTAAAACAATTGTATAACATCCTGATCTGTTTTGAAGATTGTATATATTTAAGAAGCCTAAAAATATCCTTTCTTCCTCCTTTTTTTAATGATGGTTTGATGCTGCTTATTGCTGTTTGAAACTAAGCAAAAAGCAAGAATGGGATCATAAGGGCACTAATTTAAGGGAGCAGGGACATATAGTTAAGATACTCTTAATATCTGTTCGTATTTTCTGTGCTGATTAGAAAGAGAATGAGCACATTTTCTTTTACTGTATATGCTGTGCTGTGCTTAGTCACTCAGTCGTGTCTGACTCTTTGCGACCCCATGGACTGTAGCCTACCAGGCTCCTCTGTCCATGGGAATTCTCCAGACAAGAATACTAGAGTGGGTTGCCATGCCCTCCTCCAGGGGATCTTCCCAACTTAGGAATCGAACCCACGTCTCCTGCATCGCAGGCAGATTCTTTACCATCTGAGCCACCAAGGAAGTCCATGAATACTGGAAGGGTAACCTATCCCTTCTCCAGGGGATTGTCCCAATCCAGGGATCAAACCAGGGTCTCCTGCATTGCAGGCAGATTCTTTACCAGCTGAGCTACCAGGGAAGCCCTTACTGTATATAGTAGAATATAATCTCAATAGACCTGCAAAAAAAAAAAAAAAAGGTTTTGGCTAACATAAATATACATAATCTTAAATGCAAATGAAATAGTATATATTTAGTACCATTCAGTATACTAATAATATAGCAATAGACATGTAATAGTCATTTATCTCTAATATCTACTTTATTAATTCACACATATTTAAAATCCCATTTAAAATTTAAATGGTATTCTAATTTTGAGCATTCCCTTTCTTACTCATATAGTTTATAAAGCAGAGCCACATTTTATGTTATCTAAGTCAGTTTTTCAGGGTTCATAACCTTCATTTCCATCTTCATTATTTGAGAGAGATTTTTTTTACTATTTATTTTTTATTGAGATATAGTTGATTTACAGTGTTGTGTCAATCTCTGCTGTACAGAAAAATGACTTGGTTATACACATATATCATACATTTTTTAAAAATATTCTTTTCCATTATGGTTTATCACAGTATATTGAATATACTTCCTTGAGCTGTATAGAAAGACCTTGTTGTTTATCCATTCTGTATATAATAGTTTGCATCGACCAACCCCAAACTCCCAGTCCATCCCTCTCCCCCTCTTCCCCTCCCCTTTGTCAACAAGTCTGTTCTCCATATCTATGAATCTGTTTCTGTTTTGTAGATAGGTTCATTTGTGCCATATTTTAGATTCCACATATAAGTGCTATCATACAGTATTTGTCTTTCTCTTTTTGACTGTATGATAATCTTAGTATGATAATCTCTAGTTCCAGCTATATTACTGCAAATGGCATTATTCCATTTTTATGGCTGATTAGTATTCCATTGTGTATATATGAACAAAATTGTTCAGCCACTTGATCATTTCCGACCTTTGCGACCCTGTGGACTGCAGCACGCCAGGCTTCCCTGTCCTTTACCATCTTCTGGAGTATGCTCAAACTCATTGAGTTGGTGATGCCATCCAACATCTCGTCTCTGTTGTCCTCTTCTCCTCCTGCCTTCAGTCTTTCCCATCATCAGGGCCTTTTATAACGAGTTGGCTCTTTGCATCAGGTGGCCAAAGTATTGGAGCTTTCAACATCAGTCCTTCCAACGAATATTCAGGATTGATTTCCTTTAGGATTGACTGGGTTGATCTTCTTGCAGTCCAAGGGATTCTCAAGAGTCTGTCTTTGGCGCTCAGCCTTTATGGTCAACTCTGACATCCATACATGACAACTGGAAAAACCATACCTTTGACTAGACAGACCTTTGTCAGCAAAGTAATGTCTCTGCCTTTTAATATGCTGTCTAGGTGTGTCATAGCTTTTCTTTCAAGGAGCAAGCGTCTTTTGATTTCATGGCTGCAGTCACCATCTGCAGTGATTTTGGAGCCCCCAAAAATAAAATCTATCACTGTTTCCAAAGTTTCCCCATCTATCTGCCACGAAGTGATGGGACCTGATGCTATGATCTTAGTTTTTTGAATGTTGAGTTTTAAACCAACTTTTTCACTCTCTTGTTTCACCTTGATCAAGAGGCTCTTCAGTTCCTCTTTACTTTCTGCCATAAGGGTGGTGTCATCTGCATATCTGAGATTATTGATTTTTCTCCTGGCAATCTTGATTCCAGGTTGTGCTTCATCCAGCCCAGCATTTCGCATGATATACTCTGCATATAAGTTAAATAAGCAGGGTGACAGTATACAGCCTTGATGTACTCCTTTCCCTATGGGAGTTCAGGTATCTTTCTGAATTATAGTTTGACCCAGGTATTCCCAGAGGTGAGGTGCTGGACCATATGGAAACTCTATTTTTAGTTTTCTGAGGAACCACCATACTCTTTTCCCCATATTGACTTTGTGAGTTTATGTTCTCACAACAGTGTAGGAGGGCTTCCTTTTCTCCACACCCTCTCCAACATTTTGTTATTTGTAGACCTTTTAATGATGGCCATTCTGACCAGTGGGCTGGATATTTCACCTGGTGGCCAGCCAGCTATATGGCCCACGTGCTGTGGATGGCCCCCATGGTGTCACTGGGTGCATAGCACTGAGCTTCAAGGCCCGAGACTTGGTGCAGGTGGGCACCACAGGCCTGTGCCAGCCAGCTTCCACCATCCTTGCAGCTTTCTCTGGGTTCTCCGCTTTCTCCCTTGCTGAACCTGGCAGGGCTTTTGGCTGCAAACAACAAAAATTCCTGTAGCTAGTTTAAGCAGAAGGGGATGAATTAAAGGATGTTAGTTAGGTGGTTCACAGAATTTCTGGGAGGGACCAAGTGTCAAGCTTGGATGTTGTGGAACCAGGAAGAGAGCCAGACCACAGGGCAGGACTGTTCTAGCAGGAAAAGCACATGGCCCCAGCTCCCTGCTTGGGCCCAGGGCTTCAAGAGGGACCTCTAGTACCATGCTGTCTTCCCCAGTTCTCACTACAAGGCTGGGTTGTGGTGGGTGAGCCCTGCCCACTTCTGCCTCCAGATCCAGTTGGTGAGAATGAGTTCCCATACCTGCACTCTGGCTGCAGGGGATTCTGAGAAATATGGTTTTTCCGATTTTCTGCTCAATGGGGCTTGATGAGCCAGTTTCCATGTCTGCTGCACGTAACCCCTTCTTTTCCTAAGCTCCAGCCTTGACTGCACTCTACCAGAACCAGATCGGGAGTGTTTGTCCTCAGTACCTGGTGCCTCCGTGGGTACAGAGCAACACTATTTTGCTCCCTGAGTGCTGGGACCTGCTTGCCTTGCTCTGCTTCTTCAGCTGTAGTTGGTACAGCCAACAGTGAGTTGAGTAAACTATTCAACTCCACAAATGAAACCCACTCCATGGGGGTGTTTCCATCCAGCACAGCGGTATTTTCCCAAGTTATGTTTCCATAGTAGAAGCCTTTCCTTGGGTGTCGGGTGTGCTAGGTGGAGACGGCACGGAGGGTGGGCTAGCGAAGGGGTGCTTCCGCGCCCAGAGGCCCTCTCTTCAGCCAGGGCTTTTGTCTTTGGGTCCCACTGTGATGACAGAAGGAATAAGTGAGAGAACGGTCCGCATCTTTCTTGGGTCAAGAACCCTGTTCCTTGGAGCCACATGACTCTTATTTAGTGTCTTGGCAAGCAGAAGGTATCTGTTGTGCTATGATGAAGTCAGCCTCCTGTGTCCCCAGTCACGTCTCCCATTTTATTGATTACTTTAAACTATCTTTGTTATTTTTTTGTACAAGGGCTATTACCTAGCTGGAGGTCATAGACCCGCATATGCCTTGGGAAAACATCTTAGTGTGTGCACACTCAGTGTTCTGAACTTGCACTGATCCGGTGTTCCAAGGTCCACACTGTTTTTCCTTAGCTTAGCAGGGCAGGACAACCCCAGCTGATCAACCCGATGTACTTTTATTTATTTGGGTTATGCTGTATTGCTATATTTTGCTTTTATTCTTTTCCCATGGTGATTTTCTCATGGCTAAGCCAGAGCAACAGGTGGCTGACTATTAACCCCTGCAGTCCAGTGACTAAGACTTCACCTTCCAGTGCAGGGAGTACAGGTTCGATCCCTGGTCAGGGAGTGAAGATCCCACCCCATGCCTTGCAGCCAAACAACCAAAACACAAAGAACAAAAGCAGTATTGTAATAAATTCAATAAAGAGTTTAAAAAGGGGCCACATCAAAAAAAAAAATCCTTAAAAAACAAATTAGAATCACTGATGACAAAAATTCACTGATTACCGGTGATTCACACTAAAAATTCTGTTCCTAACACAGGAATCCTATTTGGGGGGCATGTGTGTGTTTCTTTGAATTTTATTTATTTCTAATCAAGAATTATTTTCCCTGTGATTTATTCACTTAACAACTTTCATTTTTAACATACAGCAATGTTGTTTGTATTAGTCATCTTGTACATTACACCCCTAGTACTTATTTATCTTATAGCTAGAAGTTTGTACCTTTTTATCACCTTCATCCAGTTCCCCTTCCACCTACTCCCCACTTCTGGTAACAACAAATCTCATCTCTTTCTCCATGAGTTTGTTTGTTTGAAGTATAATTAACCCACAACACTATGTTAGCTCCTGGTACACCACATAGTGATTTGATCTTTCCATACATTGCAAAATGATCACCATTGTTGTGTTGTTGTTCAGTTGCTCAGTGGTGTCCAACTCTGCGACTACATGGACTGCAGCACACCAGGTTTTCCTGTCCTTCACTATCTCCCGGAATTTGCTCAAATTCACTTCCATTGAGTCAGTGATGCCATCCAACCATCTCATCCTCTGTCACCCCCTTCTCCTCCTGCCCTCAATCTTCCCCAGCATCAGGGTCTTTTCCAGAGAGCTGGCTCTTTGCATCAGGTGGCCAGAGTATTGGAGCTTCAGCTTCAGCATCAGCCCTTCCAATGAATTATTTAGGGTTGATTTCCTTTAGGATTGACTGGTTTGATCTCATTTTGAAAAGGAAGACTTTATAAGTGGATGCTATGTGTCTCAGGGGAAACTGAAACTTTTGGAGGATGGAGGTCAATGTGAGTGTAACTTGATGACATCTGGTGCCATGGCTAGCCCCATTTCCTTAGAGGAAGAAACTGAGGCAGTAAATCAGAGGTTGCTTTTGTTCCAGCTGGAAGCTCAGTTGACATCAAGCCTGCACTGTGTACAGTTCCCCTTCTTGACATAGAAAGCTGGTGAAGCAAACCCGAATCCAGTCTAGCAGCCTCAGTAATTCTGACAAGTGCTTGTAAGGGAAGTGGGGGCAGCATGAAATATTTACAGGGAGCCTGGTGGGGATTAGCATATACAGAGGTTGAGTTCAGCAAAATGTAGGGCACACAGAAAGCCTCAAGTGGTGAAAATGTGCTTGGTTGTTGGGAGAGAAGCAAAGTTTTTTGAAAAGTGCTGGGGGAGGTGGTCCCTTGCTGGATACCTTTACTTTCTCGACAAAGCAAGTTGGATGTTTCCAGAATTGTGCAGAGATGCAAAGGAATATTGAGAAGAGATGGCACCTACCCACCTATTGCTTACACTCTAGTTGGAAGATTTTCTTTCTTTTTTCTTTGAATTTTGTTTATTTATTTTTATTTTGGGCTGTGTTGGGTCTTTGTTGCTGCTCAGACTTTTCTCTAGTTGCAGCAAGTGGGGGCTACTCTGTAGTTGCAGTGCATGGGCTTCTCATTGCGGTGGCTTCTCTTGTTGCAGAGCACGGTCTCCAGGGCACGTGGGCTCAGTAATTGTAGCTCACGGGCCTTGTTCCACAGCATGTGGGATCTTCTCGGACCAGGGATTGAACCCACATCCCCTACATTGGCAGGCGGATCCTTTACCATGGAGCTACTAGAGACGCCCCTGGAAAAATTTCTTTCCCTTTTAAATTACCAGATTTTCTTAGATTGCAGCTGTCAAGTTCGTGCCATGAGAAAGGATAACCGTGAGCCTGCTATATTTGGCCCTTGCTAGACCAGCTTCAGCCTCGTGTCTCCTTAGATTTTGTTACTCACCCCCCACCTAGTTAACCAGGTCACCAGCCACAGAGCTGTGTCAGCTGGTGTTCCCCGCAGAGGCAGGGAACCCTGAGGCTGGGGGTCCCCTCTGTTCCTTGCTGCTCATACTCTGGGCTCTCAGCCAAGTGAACCATCACCCTCTGAGTCTTATATTCAGACATTTCAGCCTAGAGGCAGGCGAACTTTCCCAACTCTTTCCCCAGGAGACGGGCATTGCTAGGTTTGACAGAAACACCCTGAAGGCTTATGAGCACATCATTTGATCCCTGTACAGGCCAGAGTGTCACAGACTGGCAGCTGAGGATGTGAGTTCTGATCTGTCTGGGTACTGGATTATCTATGTGTGTGTCTGTGTGTGTGCATGTGCGCATGCTGGGGTGTGTGTGTGTTAACTGATTTTTAATTTTTCTTTGTTTCAACACTCATCTTCAGTAGAAACAAATATTATTCTCAGACATGGTTTTGAAAAAACAGATGAAAGGACCAGGAGTATGCAGACAGGTTCAGGAACACTAGGCCTTCTCTGAGCATGGTCCTGTTTTCCACTCTGTCAGCAGAGAAATTTTCCTTTTTATAGCACATCTTTGAACCAGGGCTTTGTTCAGAAATCGTTTATTCAGAGCCTCTTGTCTTGAAGAAGAATTGATTGGAGATTGGTCCCTGGTGGCTCAGACAGTAAAGAATTTGCCTGCAATGCAGGAGACCTGGGGATCCCTGGGTCAGGAAGATCCCCTGGAGGAGGACATGGAAACCCACTCCAGTATTCTTACCTGGAGAATCTCATGGACAGAGAAGCCTGGCGGGCTACAGTCCATGGGGTCGCAAGAGTTGGACACGACTTAGCAACTAAACCACCACATGGCGGGGGCTGGAGACATCTCCACGTGCACGTGTTGAGGGGCCTGTAGGGAGAAGGTATGGACCACTATATGCTCCTGTTGTTTGCAAAAGTGCTCATGACATCTAAAGAGTTTTCCTTGGAAGGAAAACAACTGTTTGGGTTTTTGGAGGCTGGGTTTTTTTCCCCATGTGTTTTCCCGGGCATTTTCTGTGTGTATGTGCAAAGTAAAAAACCTTCATAATCAGTCCATTCTGGGACCTTGGTGTCTTTTGGCAGCTGTGGTTGCCCAGCCTGAAGTGGGCACATCTCCCTGGCGTCATTCAGAGACTGTTGGCTGGATCCAGGGGTTGGCCCCTCCACCCCGTTGCAGTTGTATGGGATGGGAGGGTGCCTCTCTGTGCCCTCAGTCAGGTACAGAGGCCTGATTTCAACTCCCACTGGTTCCTGATTGTCTTTGAGCAAGAGGTGAACAAACACACCTGTGCCGCCTTTGTGTTGCTTCACACCCAGGGCACTGGCTGTCCCAGCCCAGCTAGTGAGCCCTGTGAGCTAAGTCTGGGTTCCTGCACCTTCTGACATCTTCCCCCATCCTCATTCAGGTGCATCTATTTTTAGAAAGAGCTTGTCCTGATTGGAGTGTCACTTTTGCAAGGCTGTGACTGGCACGTGTTCAGCTGTTTTCTTCAAGGATCCCCAGGTGTTCATTGATGCCAGTTCTTTGGAGGCTTTGTCGTCTGTAGAGTGCTTCAGGTGCAGAAACCACCCACCCAGCTGTCCTTGAGTGAGAAGATTTTGTTTGGCTGGAGATGTAGCTCAGTGTCTGGATGCCTGGAGATGGGAAGGAACCCCAGGAGGGAAGGGGCGGTTTAGCTGAGTGTGAAATAGGATAGAGGTATGCACCTCTAATAAACATCAGTCAGTGTTTATGGAGGGTCCTTGTGCTGATGGTCACGTTGGGAGGTCCACTTTGTGCAGAACTCTTTACAAACTCAATAGCGATGTTTGCCCACATGGGAAAGATTGAAGTAAAAGGTTGGCAAAGATAGGCACTACCCCTTGGCTGAGGGTGGGGACACAGCACCCTGCTGGGAAGGATAAAAGAAACCAGAGAGCCTGGATGGAAGATGGGGTCAGCCAGCTGAAGGGCTCAGTGGCCATAGTCAGGAGTTTGCACTGGACCCAGAGAAACTGGGAGTCATAGGATTGGAATGTTTATGTCATTTGACACCTGCCAGGTACAGACTGTTGTAAACTGATGGCCAAAGAGAACCAGGAAGGAAAGCAAGAATAGGATCACTCTGGGACTTGCCTGGAGTCCAGTGTTTGGGACTCCAGGCTTCCACTGCAGGGGCACAGGTTCAGTGGCTGATTGGGGAACTAGGAACTAATGCATGCTGAGTGGTACAGCCAAAAAAAATATCGGGGTCCCTTTCTACTGGAGGATTTATGGAGAGAAAAGAGAAGTTCTGAAAGGAATTTCTAGGAGCTCAGAGTGGAGGTGCCCATGAGGCTGAAGGGAGAGGTATGGAGCTCGGTAACTAGTTACTGGCATATTCAGTGGCCAGTGTCACCTCTGTAGGTGGAACCAGCCAGGGTGAGGACACAGAGCTTCTGGAACTGAAAAATTCAGTCATAGAGACATCTGGAAATCATTCATCGGCATCATTCTGGATATTTCAGAAGTCTCCCCAAGGACTGTGATAGTAAGCCTTGGAAAGGACAAAGATGCACCATGGCCCTCCTGGGGTTCTCGAGTCTATCAGACATAGCCTCTCATTTTGAACAGCATGCCTACCAGTGCTGCTTCAGGCTTCTCCTTTGATTTCTAGGGTCGCCCTGGTCTTTACACTTGTGTTTTCTCCCATTTCTTCATCAGTAAAAAAGGGATTAAGACCTGACTCATCCTTAACCTGACAGGAAATAATTTGGAAAATAAAACAGATGAAGCCCTTGGTGCTCCTGAGAAGGAAGGTATAGTTCCCTTCTGAGAGGGAACCCTGATCTCATTGGTGACATGAGTTACCCGGAGAGTGCCCAGGATGGTTTTCAACAGATTCCGTGTCGGTGTTTGTGTGTGGCTTTTTAGGGAAAACCTTGGGCAGCATGTGGTTCCCTCTTTCCTCCTCTTATCATGTCAACAGCAGCCTGATTGGAACTGGCAGCCCCTCTGGGGGATGCATGGCTCTGACTTCTGGGTCTTTTAACACCACCCTTCCCTGAGCACTCTGCTTTCCTTTCCGAAGTCCCCTTTGTCACTTTCAATTAAGCCAGGAATTTGTGGAACGAGGACAAGCCATGTATAATTTGGTTAGTGATCTAAATAAGCTGGAACAGCAGATGCTAATGCTAAGTCGCTTCAGTCGTGTCCAACTCTGTGCGACCCCATAGACGGCAGCCCACCAGGCTCTGCCATCCCTGGGATTCTCCAGGCAAGAACACTGGAGTGGGTTGCCATTTCCTTCTCCAATGCGTGAAAGTGAAAAGTGAAAGTGAATTCGCTCAGTCGTGTCAGACTCTTCGCGACCCCACGGACTGCAGCCTACCAGGCTCCTCCATCCATGGGATTTTCCAGGCAAGAATACTGGCGTGGGTAGCCATTCCCTTCTCCAGGGGATCTTTCACACCCAGGGATCAAACGTGGGACTCCCACGTTGCAGGCAGATTCTTTACCATCTGAGCCACCAGAGAAACCCTGGATTATGAAGGCCCTATGCAAACTTTTTTCATAGGTCTTACAATTAAATTTCAGTTGGTCAGTACTAGGAGGCCCACACATTCCTAGTGGAGCAAATACAAACTAAAGAGACTTTATCCTGTGACCACCTCCACAGAGGTACTAGAAGTTACATGCTTTGGCTGCAGTTCTGATTGCCAGAATTTGCTTTGTTTTAGGCTTGCAAGGCACATTCTTGTGTCTTTTGTTTTTAAACTCTTTTAGATAAGTTTGAGACCTGGAAGTCACCATTGCTTGATTCCCATGGGAAATCTCCTCCAATTATTTAGAGAAATTCTTCTTGTGGGGGAAAAAAAGCGAGGGGAAACAAATAAGTGATTGTTTGCAGGCTCATGGAAAGAAATTTCCATACGTGACCCAGCTTCCTCACTAGCGCTCTGAAAGCTGAGGTTGGGGAAGTCAAGTTCCTACCGCCACAGAACCAGACGTGATTCTGAGAGAAGAGTCTTCCTGGTAAAGATGAGAAATACTTTCAAAATACAACTGAGCCCAAACATGTCATTGAGCATTTAGTGGGTTTTGATAGATTTCTTCCTCCAAGACTTTCACTCCACCCTTCCCCACTTGAATAGGAAAGTTAATAATTTTTCATTCTAACGTAGACTTGGTAAGCTTAGGAGACTGTGTGTTTTTGTGAAGAGGAATTATTTTGAGATCTGGAAGTAACAGAAGGGGTGCAGTAAACCTTTAGAACTCTGAGCACCATGGGGAATTTGGGGAATTCCATTGCCACCGTTAAGCTTACAGAAGAAAAGACAGACAGGGAGGGAAGGAGTTGGCTGTCACAGAAACCACTTTGAAAAAAAACAGATTTCCAGCTCACGCAGGTTACACCAGCCCTTCTGAAATGCACTTGCAGCCTGGTCGCAGTTGTGGGGCGTGCGTTGGGTGTAGACTGTGTTCAAGTGATTGAAGAGGCATAGCTCAGCGACTTCCCTTGACTGCTTAGCACCTTGGCGAGATGCTAAGCTTATTCTCCAGATGTGGGGAACCACCCAGAACTCAGCCACCTGCTTCTGAGCCTTCTAGAATGTGTATACACTCCTGCAGTCTGTGTGCATTTAGGATGTCCCTCTCTCAACAGAGTCATTATGGAGTACTTAACCATCTACGACACAGGCTTCCCTGGTGTCTCAGTGGTGAAGAATCCACCTGCCAATGCAGGAGACGTGGATTTGATCCCTGGGTCAGGAAGATCCTCTGGAGAAGGAAATGGCAACCCATTCTGGTATTCTTGCCTGGGAAATCCTATGAACAGAGGGGTCTCGTGGGCTACAGTCTATGGAGTCACAAAAGAGTCTGATACAACAATGCGACTAAACAACAACAATCCATCCACACTGCCTTCAGTTTCTGAGAACCAAATGAGTGGCTACTTCGACTACTGGACAATAGCAGTGTAGTCAAAATAAAATATAAAGAGTGGGGGATTCCAAGCCCACCATATTTGTTTCTTCGTGTAGAGTCTTAATGGAGTTGTGACTGTTGACTTTGTCATGGGCCCCAAGCCAGTGTGGGCAGCAGTGTGATCCTGAACCCGGCTGGCAGCAGTCCATTCCAGCAGGTCTATTTAGCAAGCCTGGCATGTGGCATGCTGTGTTCCTTGTGATGATGCCAGGTTAGGTGGCTTGTGCTGGAACACAATTGTCTTCAGGTGCAGCAAGCACGAGGAGTAGCCCAGTTTCTTCTCCTCTGTGAAAAGAGGAGTGTGAAATAGTGGGAGAAACGTCAAAACCAAGAAGCAGCCTTTACTTAAGACCCACATCCTCGGGAAAGTTTGTCCTGCTTGTCCCAGCCCATGATGACACTTCCCTTGGAATTCCTGATCCTCATTCCCTTTATCCATCATTTCCTATTTAGCACACTTGCTTACCCCGATGGGAACCTTTTCATGTAGACAGAGTCTCATCTGCCTGAAGTGCTTAGAGGAGGCCCTTTATTCGTTTGTTTTATCTGTTATATTTGACTGTGCTGGGTCTTCGTTGCTCTGCTCGGGCTTTTCTCATTGTGGTGAGTGGGGGCTACTCACGGGCTTCTTACTGTGGTGGCTTCTCTTGTTGTGAAGCTTGGGCTCTAGGGCTTCAGAAATTGCAGTATGTGGGCTTCGTTGACCCGTGATATGTGAGATCTTACTGGAGCAGGGATTGAACCCTTGTCCCCTGCATTGGCGGCAGATTCTTAACCGCAGGACCACTAGGGAAGTTCCAGGAGGCTCTTCTTAATTACTGTTTGATTCTGGCTTTAAGAGTTAATCTCAGGGACACTAATAAGACCATATACTGAAGCTTTGGGAAACTGTCTGCAGGGATGCTCCCAAAATTGATTTCTTAGAGATGCCAGGGCCTGGAGAAGAGTTAGAGAGAGATCTGCAGCTGCAGGTGGCCATGACATTGGCTAAGGAAGTGCGTTGTTCCCTCTGCCCCTCTGAGTGTAAGTAGCCACAGACTCCCATGACCTGGTCCAGGGAGTCCTCAGGTTGGGGCAGGGTTCACAGGAGTGAGTTCAAGTTGTGATGGCGCTGGATTCAGCTGGTAACCAAGACCTCTGGCTGGTGGGTCACTAGAGGCCAGGAAGTTGTAAGTGCCTTGATGTGAGGACATGTACTGTTCCAGATTTCTCTGGGGGAATTGGTCATTTATGCAAGTCATAAAGGCTTTCTGCTCCTCTGAAGTTAGGTTTTCCTTGCCCTGAAGTGATTGGTCCTTTTCTCCATCTATGTCTAGAAGAAACATGTATATCTTTTTTCATGGACTGACCTAATCCTCATTAATGGGCCTTGATTCTGAAAAGTTGACCTGAGATGACCAGTAGCCCTAAGAGACAGCTGTCCTTGTCCAGAAACCAGGTCCTGGGACTCATACGTGTACTTCCTGTTCCCCACCTTGCACTTCCTGTTCCATTACAGTTTCTTATCCCAATGTGAACTCCCTTGGCATTGATCCATCCTTACCCAGGGCAGCTCATTCCTAAAGGACGCTGGCCAATTTCAGCATACCCATGTTCATTTAGATGTGGAGACCGGCTATGAGAAAGAGAAAAGGGTCCCAGCACCTGAAGGGTGGGGACTAAGGTAGGGGGAGTTGGCACTTTTCTGCACACAAAGGAAAGTTTAAACCAAAAAAATGCCCTATACCGAAGGAGGGCCAAGGAGAACGCCTGAATATTTTTCAAAAAGTCCTCAAAGCACTTGTTATTGATGAGTAAGCTATGTTATAAAAAGACAGGAATGAGAACTGGTTGATAACATAAGATTTGGACACACCAGTTAGAAGGAGAGCTGGTATACAAATTTCTATAACTTATTTGACAATGGAGTCCTTCCTTCATAGAACATCTCCTCAAACTGGTACTTTATAGAGTGGTTTATTTTTTTCAAGCTGAAGTTATTAGAAAGATTATGAAGAAAGAATCCTTGAGGGGAAAATTCAAAAGGACAGTGAAACTGTGTTAAGAATACGAGTTGAGAGTTTTGTCCTGTTTTTCCATTTGTTTACTGGAAGCTGGGAGCATGCCAGGTTTTGAAGGGAATTATAAGAGGGAACTTTTCAATAAACCTTCATCCAGTACTTATAAGGAAACCAGTGCCAAAAAGGTGAACATCCCCCACCCCTGCTCAGAAGCCTCTGAGAAGCTGTGAACTCACCCCTTTTCTGCAGCTCAGAGTTCTTGGAATTTTGAATCTGAATGCTTTAGGAAGGACACGCCTTTTGCCTAACTGCCTTTCTCTTTCAGTTTCCTGCACCCTGACAACTTTTGTGCTTGCAGTCCCTAGAATGGGAAGCCGTAATCGTAACAATGAACAGTATAATATAAGGCTTTAAGAACCTGTATGATTTGTTGTTTGTTGAAGAGGGCTCTCTTATGCATTGTTGGGTGTTTGGCAGCAACTCTGGCCTCTACCCACTAGATACCAGTAGCAACCCCTCCTCCTCCCTGTAGGGGAAAACCATTGGTTTATGTGCAAACATAGATACACGAAAAAGAGCAGCAGCTAACATGTTCCCTGATGTAGTCGTTGGGGGGAGATCAAGAATGTCTTTATTCTTTGGGCATGAGAATTTATTAGAACAATGAGGAATTATCAAGCCGCTCTTAATGTGTTTACCATCGGATGTCTCAGTGCGCATCCAGTGGTAAATACATAAGATTACATTAGATTGAAGGGATCAACAACTGAGGAAGAGAGAGTAGTTTGGAGTCAAAGTCCTAAACTGTGACGGAATACAGGGGAAGGCACAGGTAAAAGATGTAAGAGGTAGAGGATCTCACCACCAAATGTGAGAGGAGTTGACGATGATTCATCTGTGCTTGAGTGACTTTTGTAGTTGTTCAGTCACTAAGTCATGTCCGACTCTTTGCAACTGCATGGACCGCAGCACGCCAGGCTTCCCTGTCTTTCACTATCTCCCAGAGTTTGCTCAGACTTATATCCACTGAGTCAGTGATGCTATCTAACCATCTCATCATCTGCCACCCCTTTTTCCTTTTGCCTGCAATCTTTCCCAGCATCAGAGTCTTTTCCAGTGAGTCAGCTCTTTGAATCAGGTGGCCAAAGTATTGGAGCTTCAGCGTTAGTCCTTCTAATGAATATTTAGGGTTGATTTCCTTGAGGATTGACTGGTTTGATCTCCTTGCTGTTCAAGACCCTCTCAAGAGTTCTTGAGTGAGTATGGATTGACATTAATGAAAAGAGGAAATATACGAGAAGGAGCCAGGTGACAGAGAACATGATGGGTTTTATTTCAGGCCCTACTGAGTTTGAGATGCCTGAAAGACATCTCGTTGGAGCTGGGCAGGAGGCAGGCAGAGATCGGGGTCTGAAACTCTGAAGAGATGGAGGTTGAAGAGTTGGCAGCTCTTCCTTGGTTGTTATTGTCATAGATGTAGAAGGGATAAGCCAGGGAAGAGAAAAAGAGAGAGATGCTGGTGCTTCTTCAGCTACCCTGGCCCTCCAGGAGGGAGGGGAGAGGTCAAGGATGAAGGCTGAGAACTGATGGTCAGAGAGCTGGGAAGCTCTATCCACCAGCAATGTAGGGTCTTATTGGACACATTTAACAGCTTAAAATCAGTTCTGTATATAATTAAGGACCAAAAAAAAGCATGATGGCATCTGTATATGCTGCCAAAGTGGAGTGAGGTGGAAGGGTATGTGAGCTCTTAAGAGGGCTTTGTGGAGGAGATGAATGGATTATAGCTGCATAGAGCTTGACTTTCTCAAGGGTGTTTGTGAAACTTCTGCATTGATGATGGAAGTTGGAAGGGAGCTGCTTCTCTCAGTTGCCAGGTCACAGCCGTCCCTGCTTGCACAAGTGGCAGGGTGTTCCCATCAGCATCACTTATCATCTCCCATCACAGGTTATGGAGACAAACTGAGTTACCTGTTGGCTTTCATAATTCTCTGTGAACTCTTTTTTGACTGGGGGATGGGAAAAAGAGAAGGAAACTTGAGTGCTTTCTGTGTTTGCAAGTCATTTTAAATTTTGGCAAGGGGTAGCCTTTCACTCTGTGGCTTCAATAATATGAAGCCTGATAGCCTTAGGACTGACAAACGGGAAATTGTAAAGAAAATTCAAATTCCGCCGGCTTTTTCAAAATACAGTTGACGCTTGAATAATGTGGGTTTGAACCACGTGGGTCCACTTATGTGAGCTTTTTTGGATACATATACTACTTATGTTTATGATCAGAGGTTGGTTGAATCTGTGGATGCAAAATCCATGGATATAAGGGCCAACCTGGGACTTGAGTGTACATGGATTTTGGTATCTATGGTGAGTCCTGGAACCGGTCACCTGCAGATGCCAAGGGACAACTGTATATGTAATATAAAATTTATGTAATATCAATCTGGGCCAAATTTATAAAATTTTAATGGAAAAGTGTTAGCCATTTTTCAGTGTATAGTTCTGTGGTATAAGGTATGTTCATATTGTTGTGTAAATCCCAGTCATCTCCAGAACATCTTTCATCTTGCAAAACTGAAACTGCCCGTTAAACAATAACTTCCCATTCTCCCCTCTCTGCAGTCCATGGGTCACCATTTTGCCTTCTGTCTTGTGTGAATCTGACTGCTCTCGGTATCTCATATAATATCTGTCTTTTTGTGACTGGTCTATTTCACTGAGCATAATGGCCTCCTGGTTCATCTCTGTTGTAGTGTATGTCAGAGTTTCCATCCTTTTTAAAGCTGTATGCTATTCTGTTCTGTGTATGTAACACGTTTTGTTTTTCTGTTCATTCATCAGTGAACCCTTGGGCTGCTTTCACCTTTTAGGCTTTGCTGCTATGAATGTGATTGTGTCCTGCTTCCGATTCTTGGGGGTATGTACCCAGAAGTGTCCATAGGCTTTTGTGGTATTGTGTATTCTTTTCTCTGTGGGGAAACACTTCTGATACTTCATTTGTGACTCTTCTGCTTTGGCTCATGGGAGAGGGTGTGTCCTCATGATGGACTTTGTTACCAGCTGGACAGCCATCACTGAGCCCTTGCCAGTCGTTTTTGTCCAGCCAGCTCTGTCCTAGGGTTTGAATCCGAAAGATCTGTGTTCAGTCTCAGTATTTCCACTAATGTGCCCTGACCTTGGCAAGTTCCCTTGTCTCTCGGGTCCTCTTTCTCCACATCCCCACCAATGAGAAAGTACAACTAAGTAATCGATGGGACCCCTCCCAGGTCATAAAAGGGGAGGGCATAGTGGTCTTCTAAGCCCAGAAACCATGGTGAGTGAGATGGAAGCAGAGCTCCGGATTCTTCTTTTTTTAATGCTTTTTTTTTTTTCTTTGACAGACATCGGAAGTTGATTGTTTTATTTCATTTGGCCATGCTTTGAGGCTTGTGGAATCTTAGCTCCCCAATCAGAGGTTGAACCCAGGTCCTCAGCAGTGGGCCTAACCACTGGCCCACCAGAGAATTCTGAGCTCCAGACTCTTAACATGGACAGTTTGACCAAAAACTCATGTGCCCTGAAATCTTGGATGGCTGGATGTTTCTAATGACTTTTGTACTTGCTGCATTCTAGTACATGCTACATGGCTCATTTTATGAGTAAATATAGTAGCATTTCCCCATAAAGCAAAATTGCATGGTATATTATCCATACTTGCTGAGAAAATAGGACAAAAGAAAGGTGGAATGACTGGTTCCACCATAGATTTTTGGCACATGTCACAAACTACTGAAGAGAATACTCTATAAGCAAATTTTACCTTTTGTTAAGACTGTAGCTTGGTCACGGGTCAAGAAAATTTTAACATCCTTTTCTCCCCCTACTTCTTTAAAATTTTTTTTTTAAAGAACAGAGTTGATTCTCCTTAGCTAAACTCAGAGCACATCTACTTTCCTTAAACGGGGAAGGTAAGTCCCAGGCGGTCACCTGCATGATCAACTCTCTGGCTCCTGGACCACGTGTGAAAATTCAGACTGGTTCTGGATTCCCTGCTTGGGTTTGGAGACTCAGCACTAATCCTCCTGTCAGTTTTCTCTGCCCCACCAGTGAAACAGCGTGTGTGCATCCGTGACTTTTTATCTTACTTTTCTTTTTCTCACCTATAAAAGGCAGATGGCTTATTTTTTTTTCCCGTGGACGTGGTATTAAGGTGTTTGGATGACTGGAACCTGATTTGGAGTGTGTGCAGAAATATATAGCATTTTCTTTCTAGGAGACATTTTTAACCATTTTATTATTTAAAAAAAACAACAAAACAAAGCAACAAACAGAAAACCAGACTGTCTGGGACAGTCAGTCATCCTTTTTTAAATATATGAGACACTTAAAAAACAATTTTGAAGAATGAAGAACTTCCTCCCATGGTGTTTGGGACAAGCTCATGACAGTCTGGGGCTCCTTGTGGGAGAAATCCACAGTGGATACAACTCTAAAAAAGAATGAATAGATTAAAATCAAATTATCCTAAAACCCAGCAGTCTTCCTGGGTTTTCTAGACACATGACCGGACAGTGACTGCAACAAGCAGACAACATTTGCTCTTTTATTCCCGACAAGTGTGGCTTCCAAAGAATGGTCAGCATTTTAGAAGCATTATTCCCATTTAAACAGTTTGTGAATTTTCATACCTGCCATGATGACTGTAGGGTTTTAGAGACCTCTGTCTTTGGTTGATGGATCATGAAAGACTCTTTTGCCTTAGTTTCAGAATAAGGTGAATTTTACACATAGTGGAAGTCCTGATTTATGTATAGAAACCTGGTTTCTTTAGTTTCCTTAGTAAAATCCAATCGTTTCTATAAAATTCAGTCTCTGGGGCTGGCTGATAATCTCTGGTTTTGCTGGTGGTGTCCTGGGGTAGAAGAAGGAAGTACTGTTGGGTTAGGAAGATTGTAGCCTTGAGGTCATGATGGGAAAATTATTTAAAGTTTTGATTTTTATTCCCGTTTGAATACAATAAGAACTGACCCTTTGATAGAAGATGCAAACTAGACTTGTAAACACAGGGAGAGAAGGAGAAAGTGAAAGTCACTCACTTGTGTCCGACTTTGCGACCCCATGGACTATACAGTCCATGGAATTCTCTAGGCCAGAATACTGGAGTGGGTAGCCTTTCCCTTCTCCAGGGGATCATCCCAACCCAGGGATCGAACCCAGGTCTCCTGCATTGCAGGCAGATTCTTTACCAGCTGAACCATAAGGGAAGCCCATGCAAAGTAGACTTGTAGACACAGGGAGGGAAGGAGAAGGTGGGAAGAATTGAGAGAGTAGCCCTGAAACATACACATTACCATGTGTAAAATTAGAGAGCGGTGGAAACTTTCTGTATGATGCAGGGAGCTTACATCTGATGCTCCGTGACAACCTAGAGGGGTGGGATGTGGGAGGGAGGTTCTTGAGGGAGGGGACATGCGTATACCTATAACCAATTTGTGTCGATACATGGCAAAAACCAACACAATATTGTAAAACACTTATTCTCCAATTAAAAATAATTAATTTTTAAAAAAGAAAGAAAATGCAAAGTAAAATACTTCATTTGTTGTGAACCCTTAGGTGACTGAGTGGAAAGCTTCTTGACACCTTATGCTGGCTTTATATTTGAGGAATATGTGAAATACACATCTCGGTGTTTTTCTGGTTGTTAGGCCTGAAATCGTACACCCTCCTCAGTGGGCGGTGGTGGTGTCTGTTGAACGAAGCCATTTTAACTCCATCACCAAGGTGTGTGTCCTTTGCTGGTGGAAGAACTGATGCACAGAGACCTACAGGAGGAAGGCATGGGTAACCTCCAACAGGGTTGGATGCCCCCATAGTCCCAGAAAATCAAAGCCTGGTTCCAGCAGCCTGGTTCCACGATGCTGGCAGGGCAAGGGTTGGTTTGTCCTCTTGCAAACACAGTTTAGCAGGATGCACTCATAAATGAAAAATGATCTGAGTGCTGTGGGTGGGGCCATCGCACTCAGGAGGTGAAGCTGAGAGGAGGAGGGAGGAGAGAAAGAGACAGAGAGAGAGAGCTCATACTCCTGAGCTCCGGAGAGTATGAGGACTTGGCAGGAAGTCGGAGCTCGCACTGGCAGGGTTCACATGTTCGTTGATAGTTAATAACCCAGGACTTTAAAGAACTCAATGGGAAAGGGAAATGAAGCGAATCACACTTTGGAGTCTGTCCTGTGTCAACGGCTGTGACAGACAGCAGAGAATGCTCACCCGATCAGCTCCTGAAGCAGGTAGGAGGCGAGTGAGACCTGAGTGGCCGGGAGAATCTCATTTTCTCCCTGAACACAACTTACACGTCTTCCAAGGTTTCTTTTTGGTTTTTTTTTTAAGTGTATGAGAAATGAGAAGATAATATTGACATAAGAAACAGACTTAGAGCCTGAATGATGCCCAAGCCAGAGATTTCCTCAGTTACTAGTTTGATGACCAAGTGACAGCTGTATTGTAGGGGTTGCCTTAAAAAAAAATCACCACCCTAAATCATATAGCATTTAAGTTAAAAGTGATTTAAAACTTGACAGAGAATCAATGAGCTACAGACACTGTTTTAGAACAAATACTTTGAAGATAGCCAACCAGAAACTGATTTGCAGGCTTGATGGTTGCTATGTTTTCATATTTCAGTGCTAACAAGGTGCTTGCTAGTTTCTACTAGCTTTTGTAAGAAAGGAGGTGGATGTATAACAGCTGTGAAATGTCCAGAAATTGACTGGGGTCCAGAGCGAAGCCTGAATGCACTAATGTTTTCTCCATTAAGACGGGTTGCCTTTGCTTCTCAATCAGGGAATTGGAAAGAATGGTGAGAGTAAAGTGTGGATCTTGAATATTTGTGTGGGAGCGGCAGTGATTGGGGGGTGATGTGATGGGGGAGAGGGCTGGAAATTGTCACTGTGCCGTGTTCGTACTCTGGAGCAGAAAATAAACAGGGAGGGCCAAGGGTGGCAGCCACACGCCAGGATAATTTAAGGCTGATTTGTGGCTCCTGTGGTTGTAGCTGAATATCAGAGCATCCTTTCCATCGTTGGCGCTTGTGATAAGGAAGCAGAACAGAAAAAAAAGACCATCACAAGCCTGGGCTTCTGAACCGTTTCCAGGCTTTGCTTCTGGTTGGCGCCTGGATAATTGGACCTAGATTTCCCCCACAATAAAGTGGTCAGAGTGTCATGAAATTGAGCTGGGGTAGGTCGGAAGTGGCATGTGTGGTCAGCATGAGAGGAGTGTCAGAATCAGGCAGAGAACTGTATTCCAGCTGAATAAGTTCAACACCCTCGGAGTTTTTGAGAATGCCCTGCTAGCCACAGGGGTGTGTCTGGGAAGGCAGATGTGAGAGCAGCTTCAATAACTGCTCACTGGCTGACTGTTGTCTTCAAGCTGTGGTGGCCAAGCCTTGTGGCTTTGCATTTTAGGCCTGGAGGGCTGGGAGATGGCTGTGCTTAGTCAAGGCAAGCCCAAACCTTATCTCTGACTTTTCAGCCTTCCACAGCTAGACCTATTTGTGGGTGGGGGAGCAGCACTCCTGTGGTCTTTAGGATGCCTCTCCACCCCCACCCACTCTTGCTACCATCTACCTTTGGATGAGTCTCCCTGGGCCCCCGTCCTTCACACCAGTCTACCCCAGGTGCTATTTGCAGGGAATTAAGGCAAGGCAGGCAGGCAGACACCTTCCTAGGGTCCATTCTGGAAGCAGTTAGAGCAGTACACTGTGGCCTGTGGGCCAAATCCAGCCTTCCCCAGCCTGTTTTTGAATGGCTCCAGAGCTAAGAATGTGGTTTCCATTTTCAAGAAAAGAGAAGATAAAAAATACAAGACGAGATAAAAATACAAGAGATAAAAAATACAGGACAGAGACAGATGTGGCCTTCAAAGCCTAAAATATGGACTGTTGATGTTCAGTTGCTCAGTCATGTCCGGCTCTTTGCGACCCCGTGGATTGCAGTACGCCAGGCTTCCCTGTTCTTCACCATCTCTCACAGCTTGCTCAGACTCATGTCCATTGAGTCTGTGATGCTCTCCAACCATTTTGTCCTCTGTTGTCCTCTTCTCCTCCTGCCCTGAATCTTTCCCAGTATCAGGGTCTTTTCCAATGAGGGAGATGTTTGCCAACCACAACTGACGTTGCTCAGGAGCAGCGTGACCAGTGGGTTGATCAGCTCATCACGTCTTTGGCAGTTCATATGAGCTATTCATTTTGGAAACTGATTTTACTGTCTCAGTCTGTGTTAGATGGTATGACTACCTCCAAAAGGGGAGATTCAGGAGCCAGGAAGTTGAAGATTTTCTGTAGTATCCAAACATTAGAAAAGAGATGTCAGGCCAACTGTGTCCACAGTTGGATTTTCACCCTCTCCCCTCATTGGGGAACCCGCTGGTGTAGGTACCCATGAGACCCACCACTTGGGCAGACATGCCACTGAAAGAACATGAGGGGGGAACCAGAACTCTGGTATCTCACTCAAAAAGATTCATTTCCTTTCCCCCCTTTTGCAGACTTGATTGCTGGGCCAGACAGGTACAATCTGAGTTGTTGGGTGTTGTCACTTTGGGGGGAAGAAAAGGATGTTTTCTGTAAAATAAATAAATAAGTGAATATCATATTTTCTCGTATTTAGAAGTGTTTCCTTATTGGCTGTAAGAACACTTACTTTCGGCCAGCTAAGCTGACCCCTGAACATGCGATTCTCATTGACCCAGCACAGGATTTCATTATTAATGTCATTTCTAATAAGAGGAAAATCTAGTGACCTTTTTCATGTTTTAACTTGTGTCAAAACTGCAGGCCTGGATGTGTAGTTGACTTTTGTAAGTAGCTTACTGTGGATTGTAGAAACAAAGGAAAGTTTTTCACAAGAAGATTGTAGTTTAAGAAGAAAAACACAAAGGCTGGTGTAATTTATTTTTTTCGTCCAGGACATTGCAGTCATCTGGCCTCCTGTATTTGGAAATTGGATGCTGTCAGTAGAGAAGAATAGGGGTAGGGCCAGTTTGACAGAATGAAAACAAGTGAGGAAGGATGAAAATGTGCCCATACGGTGCCCCATGGGAATTGGAACCTGGAAAACAAGATGGCAGCAATCCACTTGATAAGTCAGGTTGTCAGAGCTGGCGAGGGTGAGTCCTTTAACCTACCATGTGAGCCAGGCTGCACCTTTGTCTGTATTTAGAAAGGGGGTTGGCTTTGAATTTAGAGATTAAGCAACCTGCTATTCCTGTATGCACCAGTATTTCAGACACAGTCAGAAATCTGATTTGCGTAACTGCTGAAACTCAACTGGAAGCCAACCAAATGGAGGCCTGGCCTCCCCAAGCGAAGGGCAGTTAATCAGGAATCACAACACGTGAGGGAATTGATCACATTAGCCCTTGACGGCGTGGTCTGTGTGGTAGTGGAGCAGGCTCTGAGGTGAAGGGTCAGCTTTGGTTTCTCAGAAGGTGTCTGCATGAGTCAGCGGTATTCAGCTCAGAGACCTAGAGCTACCTGGTGACTAGAGACAGTGAGAGGGACCTTTTCCCTTCCGAGCCCAGCAGCAAGCTGGCCCCTCAAGAGACAGACAAGGTCTGATCAGGAGCTGAAGTGTAGCACAAGCTATGAGCAGCCCTTAGTTAGCCCCCTCTTCTGTAGCGTGTTGGGAGGACAAAGTGCTTTGGCTCAACCTTGGCCCATTCACTGCTCCCTTTGGCTCTCTGGACAGAGCCAGAATCTGACCTCTGCTCATAAGCTTTTTCCTGTTGGTGAACGGAATAAAAGACCAAGCTAGATGTGTGCATATGTGTGCACAAGTGTGTAGACCTAAAGGGGAGGAACAGCTGAGCAAATAGAAGTTATGATTCTGAGTTAGAGAACTAATGATCATGTCAGTGGAAGGGAGTCAGTTTCACATCTCAGTGGCTGTCAGGGATTGCTTTGTGTGGCTTTGTGTTCACATACAAGTTAAGAGGGCTTTCCTGGTGGCTCAGTGGTAAAGAATCTACCTCCAAGGCAAGAGTTCCACATATCCCTGGATCAGAAAGAGCCCTTGGAGTAGGAAAGGGCAACCCACTCCAGTAATCTTGCCAGAGAAATCCCATGGACAGAGGAGCCTGGAGGGCTACAGTCCATGGAGTCACAAAAAACCAGACACAACTTAGTGACTAAACAACATGTTAAGAACTCCTTAAGAACTTCCGTAGGCAAGGCACCCTCTCAGTTCCAAACCTGATTTCTATACGTTTCCTGCAGTGATGTCTAGGAAGTGTAGCATAAGATCTCTTTCACCCTGAAGGTTCCGACAGCTTCTCTGCCTTTTCTCCATGGCCGGTGAGCAACTTAGCAGTGCTCCGCCTCCCCTGTCACAGCATGTGCCCTGTTTAGCAAAGGAGCGAGCTGAGTGTGCCTCTCCCTGTGGGCGTGTCTGACCCAGGGCCCTTGATTTGTTCCATCCAGGTGTGCATGAATGTGCAGCCACACCGTGGCTCTACAGATGGCCTCAAGTGGGGCAGAGCCTGGGCTCAGTCTCAGTCCAGATATGAGGTCCCTGTGCAGTGAGTCAGGCCCTATCAGTGACCCTGGATGCTGGATCCTGCCCGTTTTATTTTATCTCTTTCTGAAGAAACAATGGTGGTGGTTTAGTTGCTTAGTCATGTCTGACTCTTGTGACTCCATGGACTGTAGCCCTGCCGGCTCTTCTGTCCATGGGATTTTGCAGGCAAGAATACTGGAGTGGGTTGCCATTTCCTTTTCCGGAAGAAGCAGTACAGCTCTGTTTTACATACACCAGAAAAACTCTGCACTTACAAGGATCCAAAGTAACTCTTTTGGTAAAAGAGCTCACCCCCTTGTTTAGATTTTTGGTAGTTTTGAGGTTTGGGACCTATCATTAAGACCTATCAGTCTTGATACAAGACACTCTTGGACCTTCTTTGCCTTTCTAGCTTCCACACTGTTTTTCTTCCCAAATTTAAAGATGGAAACCATGTTAGAAATTGACAGAATAGGGCCAGTTTAAGGAAAGGCGAGAGTGGCCTTTGGGAATAAGTTTGCTGAAAAGCAACACCCCGCCCCCCGCCCGCCTGTTTCAGTGAGACTCCTCAAACCAGGAAGTGCAGATTACCCCCTGAATGGAAGATACATCTATTTTATGCCTCCTGTTTTATACAATTTATTATATCAAGCCTTCCCCTTTTAACAAAAACTTAAACATTCTTATCAGCTGTCCTCCCTCCCCCTACAAAAAAATATATAGAGAGAGAGAGAGAGAGAAAGAGAGTAGTCCTGCAAGGAACAATTCAGAATCCTACCCAAAGCAGGACATGAATGGAAGCACCCATGCCAGGGGGAAAGGGGAAGGAATTCACAGGCACTATACTTGACCTTATAAACGGCATGAATCTCAGGATTTATCATGGTGCTGTGGATGGTGCAGCAACCCTTTTCTCTTGCCTTCTGCTCCCGTTTCTGCCCCTTTGGCAAAAGAATCCTATTTTCTCCTGCTGGCCAGTTCTATCAGCAAGAGGAAGGTCTGTCTTCCAAGGAATCCCACCTTGGACTTGCCAAATTCTGTCACCTTCAGCTTGCAACACTTTGACTGAAGTTCTCAGACGGCTGCCTGTGGGGTAGAGGGTTGACTGTTGGCAGGAAGCTGCTGGCTTTGAAAAGCATCACAGGTATTTTATTGTAGCAGATGCGAGACAGTTTTGGCAGGGGAGCAATAAAGACCTGGAAGGGGGAACAGAAATTACTTCTGAGCACTGCAGGGAAGAAGGTGGCAGAAATGAAGGATGCAGTTTGGGTTTGTAAAGCTGAGTCTTTTGCACAATCCTTTTTACAGGCTCGAACTTGCTTGACTTCAGTTTCTCCCTCAAGTGAGTCAAAGAATGTTAAAACAGAATGGAAACCTGAAACTGAGAAACGGACCCTCGGACGTCTCAGTGCGTGAGGGTTTTGCTGGGGTCCTGGTGGCCTGACCAAATTTTATGTGGTAGAAATCTTGCTATTTGCAAAATGCTGAGGCATTAGACGTTCTCTGTCTATGGCTAATTAGACATTCTTAATGAGTTTCTTATGGTAACAACAATTTAACACCTCATCTTAAAAGTGAGTGGAGTCATTTCAAACTCACTGGGAGAAACATGAGTCATTTCTATGGCTTAATTAATTACATTTGTTGTCATTGGGATTTCAGAATGGAGAGAGCATCTATTATCAGTTTTAATCTTTTTTAACTATGAGTTCATCTACTCCAGCAGCAGCCTCCAGGTTACTGCCAAACCTAAGCAGTCTCAAAGCTGAGATACAGAATCTTTCTAAGCCACATGACAGTGAATAATATAGTACTGATTTTTTAAAATCAATTTTATCCTGATGTGATTTACTATGATAGACTCTTACTATCCACAGATTGATTCTCTAATCTGTGAGGTTTTCTCTGCTTCCGGACTATTTTCTTTTCTTCCATTGCTTATTTTAGATTATGAGCTCCTGAATCAGGATGGGTGGAAAACTAGATAAGGATGATGCAACTAACTCATATTGGGACATTCACAATGCAAGGCTTAGTCATCTTTTTTCAGATGAGCAAACCTGTTGTTTAGTCACTCAGCCGTGCCCAACTCTTTGTGACCCCATGGAGCCTAGCTCGCCAGGCTCCTCTGTCCATGGGATTTCCCAGGCAAGAATACTGGAGTAGGTTGCCATTTCCTTTTCCAGGAGATCTTCCTGACCTGGGGATCAAACTCATGTCCCCTGCTTGGCAGGCAGATTCTTTACCACCAGGGAAGCCCTGAGCAAACCTATTAAAGAAAGGCTAAGTGTGAGTGACTATGTGTGTGAAGGGTTGCAAATCAGAGTTAAAAGTTAATTCATGGTGATCACGTGAACCTGGAAACACGGCTGTTTCTGAGCATAAATCTTTATGTAAGACTATGTCTCAAATGTGTAGGTCTGTCTTCTCTTTTGTAAGCATTGTGGTTCAGACACACTCACACAAGCTGTTTTTGTTAGAGAAATGCCTCGTTGTGTAGTAGCAGCTTTTCTGTGAGAGTTCAAACCTAGTGTCAAATGATCTCCTCAAGGCTGCTGTGTTAGGTCCCGTTTTGCTTTCACGGCATTTTGGTTAGCGTGAGGGGAAAATAGCCCACGGAGCGGTGTGGCTGACTTAGATGCACAGTTTGGAAATTCAGAGACAAATCGATGTTGGCTTTTTCTGAAAATGGATCTTATTTTGAGAACCACAATTGACATGGCTGTGGGAAGTGTTGCTTATTCTTGGCAAGAAAACTCCCCTGAAAAGGTGCTCATGATCCAGAAGACAGGGAGCTGCCCTGGGCTCCCTGGCAGAACAGGGAAGATGGTTCAGAACTCAGTGTCCGTAATCTATATTAAATCCACGTTTGTATGGAAGTATCTACGCAGATTGGAGAAGGCAGCTTCCTACAAAATGGGATTATTTTAGTGGCTCTGTGTAATGGTATTCACAGTGGAGCCCGGCATGTCTCTTTCAGAAATATTTAGATCCCAACTTAAGGGATTTGATCAGAAGTACTTATTACACATCACAGTGTTTAGCTCTGCGGTGGGAACTTGTGGGGAAGCCAGCTCACAGAAGCCATAAAGGCAAATGCAGTAGTTATGAGAGAAGGAAGTGAGTGACCTGCTTGTGCTCCAGCTAAGATCAGACAAACAGAAACACAGACACAGGGCACATCTCTCTATACTGCTTTTGTGTAAGGTCCTTTCCTCAATAACCTAGATTCTATGAATAGATTTCTGGGGTTGTAGGGGACAGTAAGCTTGGAAGGGAAGAAAGTTAAATGTTTGTTGTCACTAAACTCTAGGTCAGATGTAGTGTTTTCCTTCAATAAAGCATGCAGACAACAAAGCACAGTAGTATTTGCAGTCCTCATGTCTTTGTCACCAGTAGAAATGGTACACATTATTTGTGGGTGGGTATCTTTTGACCCAAACACTCATTACTACTTTGAAAATTGGTTAATTAGTTAATAGATATCCCTAACTTGTTAATAAAAAAGCACATGGGCTTGATAGTATACATTTTAAAATATTTAGGCTATTGTATTTCAACATAATTGGGTTTTTTTGTAATCCTAGGTATTTTATGCATTTAAAAATATCATTTTGAGACTTTACCAGACAGAGGCCTGTGGTACAAAAATATTTTTAAAAAAGAAAGGAAGAAAGAAAAGAAAAAAGCTGTCTTAAAGTAACCATTTGATCTTTATTTAGATCTTCATTTACCAGGAAAAATATATTAACCCAGGACTGTAGGGTATGTTCTAACCTATGAATCACCTGGGATCTTGATAAAATACAGATTTTTATGCAGTAGGTCTGGGCTTCCCCGGTGGCTCAGCAGTAAAGAATCTGAAATTCAGGAGATGTGGGTTTGATCCCTGGATCTCAAAGATCCCCTGGAGAAGGGCATAGCAACCCACGCCAGTATTCTTGCCTAGAGAATCCTATGGACAAAGGAGCCTGGCGGGCTACAGTCCATAGCATGGAAAGAGTCAGACACGACTAAAGCAACTGAAAACTCATGCACACACAGAGTAAGTCTGGATTGGGGCCTGAGATGTCTGCATTTCTCAAACTCAGAGAGTGTGTGTGTGTATGTGCGCGCTCGCGCTCCGTCGTGTCTGACCCTTTGTGACCCAATAGACTGTAGCCTGCCAGGCTCCTCTGTCCATGGAATTTTCCAGGCATGAATACCAGAGAGGGTTGCCATCTCCTACTCCAGGGGATCTTCCCTACTCAGGGATCGAATCTGCGTCTGTTGCGTCTCCTGCATTGGCAGGGGGATTCTTTACCTCTGTGCCACCTGGGTAGCAAGGCAGAGGCCCACAGTAATCCAAAGAAAAGCCTGCATTTTCCAATTATTTCACTTGAATTATTTCACTCCATCTTAGTCGTAGGCAATAGGTTAATTATTGTAACACTTGGTTGTGGGAGGAGATGCCCCAGGAGAGGGAAAGGGGGAGAATGTCAAAGGACAAACTTCAGCTTCCAAGTGTCCTATATTGGGTCTTTTGGGAGCCCAGAGTAGCTGCTAGGCTGTGAAGTGAAGGGGAGACAGCTCAGGGGAGGGGTATAGGGGAGATCTGTCTCTGGGAAGTGGGAGGCTATAGCCCTGTGAGGGGTCATTTGTGGGTCTCCTAGGCCCCATGTGTACTAGGTGATGCCTGCTTGCAGCCTGTGGCCTGGGCCCCGCTCTGCGTGGAGAGGGCAGGGGGCAGATTACCATCCATCCCTGTGCGTGCGTGGCGGCTGTGTGCTGTGTTCCAAGGAAAACTGTATGGCTTTCTTCTCTCCCCAAGGGTGATTTATTAAGTATGTAATTAGATGATGCAAGTTGTGTATCTTTGTAATATGCTCATAAGACATTCACGAATTAGAGAAAGGTCCTTTGGTGGAGAGTTTGAGGGGGAAGTGTCATTGAGCCTTCACAGCCTCAGCGGCTATCTTTAACCCCAGAACCCCCACCCCCACCTCCACCCCAGGCCTGTTCTGACTTGTCGCTTCCTGAAGATGTGCTGCCAGCCTCCCTCAAACCACTTATGTGTTGCATCCAGGTGGTGGCTTCGCAGGGCAGCTGCTGTGTTGTGCTTAGTTGCTCAGTCGTGTCTGACTCTTTGCAACTCCATGGACTGTATCCCACCAGGTTCCTCTGTCCATGAGAATTCTCCAGGCAAGAATGTTAAGAGTGGGTTGCCATGCCCTCCTCCAGGGAATCTTCCCAACCCAGGATCAAACCCAGGTCTCCTATATTGCAGGTGGATTATTTACCGTCTGAGCCACCAAGGAAGCCCAAGAATACTGGAGTGGGTAGCCTATCCCTTCTCCAGGGGAACTTCCCTACCCAGGAATCAAACTGGGGTTTCCTGCATTGCAGGCAGATTCTTTACCAGCTCAGCTACCCAGGAAGCCCAGGGAGGCTGCAGAGGTGCAGAAATCCAATTTTGTTCATATACCAGAGACTATCAAATACCTGGGGACTGACTCCTGCTAATCAAACTCCCAGGGGACTGGCATCCAAAACCCAGGTTATTAATTCCTAGCAAGGAAAGGATCCTTCCAGTGACTGAATGTGTTGCCACTTTCTTTCTTTGCTTGTTTCTGCCATCTCAGTACTATCTTCCCCGGAGAGAGGTAGTTGAAAACGAGGACTTCCTATGGAATATGTCTTGAGGAATGTTCCAGGGACCTAGACTCCATGTCCTCTCTCACGTATAAGACCAGATATTCACACCCCAGCTCCCTCAATCTTTGGGCTCACCTTGACTCGTTCTCGAAGACCTCCCCTCCCCTGCCTTGTCTCTATTCCCGGCTTTCTCTGCCACTTTGTGGTGACCCAGCAGGTGTTCTGCTTCGGCCCTGACTGCCTCTGCCCTCCTGGACCGGATACAGACGTTTCCTGGGTGTCCTTGGCTTCCCATCCACCTATGTGCAGATCCTCTCTGAGGAGGGGGTGTGCATGGAGAGGGCAGGGAGGACTTCTGCAGGTACATGGCCATCACAGTGGGGCTGCTACTATTACTGCTCTTCCTTACTTTTTGTTTCCTTTTAACTCTTTGTCACTACTTGTGCTCTCGGCGACAGAGAGCACTGATGCCCCTGATTCCTAAAGCAAGAAGCATTTTCATAAAATACAGATTGCCAGGCCCCAACCCCAGTTCTGGGTGAGCGTCTAGAGTTGTCCTTGTAAAACATCCCGTAGGAACAGAGAAATCCCTCAGATGGGTAGCCACCTGTTTGAGGATGTTTTTGTGTCACTGTCGTCCTATCACCGGTGGGTCACGGTGATTGAAGAGCTTTTTCCCTTCTTGTTTATACTTTCCTTTTTTGCTCCAGTCATCCATGTAATGAACATTTGTCATCATATAAAACAGTCTCTTTTTTTTTCCCCGCCTCTGTTCTTCAGATAAAAGGCTTATTCTTATAGTCAGCCAAATTTGGAAACCACTGCTGTTGACCCATTATCTCAGACCCGGAGCCCTCATCCTCAAGGAGAGGAAACAGGCTTCGTGGATGAACTGGCTGACTGCATCAGGAGTGTCATCTAGCTTAACATCTGAAGATCATGCCTAGTACAAGTGCTTCCTGATGAGACCCATTCTTCTCAGCCTCGGGGGCCTTGTTTCTGGGCTTGTCAGAGTAGAGCAACAATAAGCAAATACCCGTATACGCAGGGTGAGGCCCACATTGAACCCAAACCTTGTCCCCCAGTTCCAGCACTAAAACAGGGGTGTCCTCAGCTGACAGATTGAGGCCCCTGGAATGCCAGGAACCCCAGCTCTTTGTTGGAACACTTCATCCTTCAATGCCTCAACTTCCCCATCTATAAAAAGAGTATCATATCATTCTAACTGCCTCCCTTACAAAGCTATTGTGAAGTCAAACAAAATGATGCATTTGAAGGGCTTTGGGGAAGAAAAGTACGAAGCATTATGTAATCATAACATGGTCTCATCGTTACCGATATTATTATACTACCCGCAAAGACTTTGTTTCTGCTGAATGGCCCAAATAGAATCACTATAGATGGAAGAAATACTTTATTCTATTATAACCCAATGGAAGGCTTGCTTGGAGGAGAGGGAACGACAATCAAGACTCTCACAGAAATACATCACTTCTGAATTTCCTGATTAAAGCTGCTCTAATGGCCCATTAGTGAATCATTTCACACCCTCTGCCCTTTAATGGCCACTTTCCAGCTGTGCTTCAGAGCCAGGAACCGTTTGAGTGAGCGAGTGGGTGCATGTCACAGGATGTTTTCCCATCTGCTCAAAGGCAGGGACTGTCTTTCATGCCTCTCCTACTGCTCTGAGTGGTGAAAATGCTTCAAGAGTTTTCATCTTGAGAATGGCAGAGTTTTCAACCTTGCGTTCCAGACTAGATGAAGAACCAGACAGATTCTAATATCTGTGAAAAGTTTCTGCAACTGTTCCAACAGAGAGAGAAGCCTAAAATGGATAAAGCTTCATTTTTCTCCCTAAGAAATAGCAAGCACTGCTTGAGAAGGAGGGAATCAGTCTGTGGTAGTCAACCTTAATGATATCAAGCACCAAATATGTCTCTATAGGAGTTGCTTAAAGAAAACTTACAGACTGTGGACAGGGTGGAAGTACAATGAAAATTGAAGTAAAGTGTCAGAAACGACTTCTGATGAAAAGAGTATTGATGTAATGGCATGACATAGCTGGCCTGTGCTCCCCAGGGGACCCTTGTAGCTCTGAGATAGTGATTCCATGGAAAAGTCCTAGGTTGGAGTGTCTGGGAAAGAGCTCATGGGAGAGGACCGTGGTGCATAAATAGGATCTCTGTAGGCAGGGAGAATGAGGCATCCTCCTCCTCCTCCCCCTTGGCCCTGAGGCATGCATACACAGTAGAGACACAAGAGGGTTTGTGTGAGAAAAGGGAAGGTGCAGGGGGCTCAGTTGTGTCTGACTCTTTGCGACCCCATGGACCATACAGTCCATGGAACCCTCCAGGCCAGAGTACTGGAGTATGGGAGCTGTGTGCTAATGAGAAGAGCCAGAGGTAAGATTCAGCCTGTACATACATATACGCTGCTCAGATCTGGTCTGAAAAGAGGATTTTAGAAGTCTTTAGTAATACAGACAAATCGTGTTAAATGGTTCAAGTCATTCTCATTTGCTTAGAAACCCAAATGCCAGCTTGCTAAGAGTCTGCATTAGAACTGCCCGGAAAACCTGAGGGGGCTCCTTCCTGCCTTCTCCCGTCCCCTCCTCCTCCTCCTCCTCCCCCTACCCCTTGGCCCTGATTTAGTATTTCAGAATCTTGGAAGCAGTTAGGGGTAAAGGATCAAGGTCAAGTTAGGGAACCTGCTTTTTTTTCTTTTTTTTTAAGTTCTCCAACTGCAAGCAATATTAGGAGCTGTGTGGTTTGTTAAGAGTTTCAACCTCATGTATGGCATAAAGATAGTGTAAACAAGCTCTTAGAACCCCGCTTCCCCACCCAGTCCGTGTGATCCTATTGGTTAGGATTTTGAAGTTGTAAGCGATAGAAATCAATTGTCTCATTTAAGTGGAAGTGAAATTTAGTGAAAAAATACTGGGTAGCACAGGAACCAAGGGAAATGTTAATTAAGGTCTGGGTTCAAAAGAATGAGCAAGAACACATCCAAGGTCACGGCACAGGAACAGTATGTTTAGGGCATCACACTGCCACCACCACCATTACTAGACTCCTGTGACTAGTCTTTATTTATCCCTATGTCTTTATCAGTCAGTTCAGTTGCTCAGTTGTGTCCGACTCTTTGCGACTCCATGGACTGCAGCATGCCAGGCTTCCCTGTCCATCACCAACTCCCGGAGCTTACTCAGACTCAATGTTCATCGAGTTGGTGATGCCATCCAACCACCTCATCTGTTCCAGAGTCAGGCAAGAGCCTCCAGTTCGAAGACTGGTGGACTGGTGTCTGGGAGTGAAGACAGAGAGTAAGTGTCCCTTCTCCACCACCTCCTGTGTATTAGGAACTTGTCCTGAATCCAAAGGATAATTGGATGCTGGGTAGCCAGGCAAGTGTTCATCTTCCCTACCACCAGGCAAAATGCATTTCAGTTGGTCTCCTCTTTCTCCACCATCTTTTCACATGTCCACATCTTCCCTTTTCCTGCCTTTCATCTCTTTCGATACTTTTCCCAGATGCCCCATCCTCTCTTGGATGTGACATAGCTTGTTGACCACCAAGTTCAGTGTGATGGGCTTATTGTTGGCCATTTCTGTTGTGTAAACCCTTTCACCCAGCCTCCCACCAAACCTGAAACCTCACCTCCCACATCGTTAGTGGCCTTCCTCCTTCAGAAAGCACCACTGCATCAAGGGGTAGCCCGGGGTGTTTGGAAAGTCTTTGTCTCATAAAGCCAAATATCTTCCACCCCTTATTTTCTTCTCATTACTACTACTAATCCTATAATGGAGCCACCCTGAAGTGGTCTACCTCTTTCTTTGTATGACCATTTATGTATTTGTGTGTAAAGCCATTATATCCCTCCTAACCACCCCCCCCCACCCTTATGATCTTCCCAGGGTAAACACCCTTTGACTCTTTAGCTGCTTATCGTATGACAGAATTGCCACTTAAAATTTTTTATGGCTGAACTGAATCAATCTCTCTACCTGCAGTCTTATCCAGAACAGGATTATCCCCCTTCCTTTGATGTGGGCGGTATACTACTCTTAATGCAGTCAACTGCTGCAGTGCCTTTAGTTGGTTGTGTCATGGAATTCAGTTGACTGCTTCTGAAAACACATTGGTTTGGGCTGAAACTATGTGAGACTTGTTTCAAATGTCTCATGGGATCAGATTGTGATCCAAGAGCCTAGGACCAGCATTTAATATGGTTAACTTGATTCACTATAGAGAATGTCCAGACAACTGGAAAAATGAAGAGCACAAACCAGTAAGGAAGATTGAGTTTTGTACACTTTACTTCCATTAAGTCAATCAATCCTTTCTTTATAAGCAAATAAATAGCTGATGTGCTTTGGTAGATGGAAGATAGTGTGGGAAGACAGGGTTTGGTTTACAAAAATACTCTTGATAATGATGATAAGTTTACTGAAGTATAATTTGCTTGCACTCTTTAGTATAAGAAAATTTCCCCAATCTCAAAAGAAAGGATTAAATGGACTCCATTTAAAGAATAAAATTGAGACGTAATGCTAACAAGAACTAAAGGAAGATATTTCTAGTTGTTCAAGTCTATAAATTCTGACAAAAACAGGTCATATGAATTACTACCATATTTAAGATGGAGAACCATTCCATCATGCTAAAAAGCACCCCTTTGTAGTAAAATCCTCTCCTTGCCCCCAGCTTTTGGCAACCACTGATACATTCTGTTGTTGTGTCTTTTCCAGAATTTCATATAAATGAAATCATATAGTATATAGTTACTTAAGTCTTGCTTCTTTCAGTTGGCATAATACCTTTGCGATTCATCCATGTTGTTAGCTGTATCCATAATCCCTTCTTTTTCCTTGCTAAGTAGTATTCCATTACACACATGAGCCATGGTTGGTTTACCCACTCATTCCTTGAATGTGCTGTTACATCAGATAGAGGTCTGTGCAATTCCTCATTAAAAAGAGGTTTTGTGTTTCTTCTCAGCCAAACACAGTCTATCAGTTGGAGAAACTGTTACTCTCATGTGTGATCTCTACACTTCAGTCATGCTAGATTGTTATCTTTATAGTATTTCCTGAAATGTTGAAAAAATATGAAGAGTATTTAGACAGAGTATGTATGTTTTCTTTTTCTTTGCCCGCAAGCATCCAGCACTAGATTTTTGTCTATTTTGAATACAGATCTTGTTTCTATCTCTTATTACACTTTAAAACAAGTTTAAACCCTTCTGTTTATTGTTTTTTCTTTTTAAGGAAAAAATCTGGTCAGGCATCTCTAAAGGAAATCTGTCACTGTTTTAATATTATAGCTTTTTTATTGAATTGTAATTATTACATAAACAGGGATGCCAGAATTTTAAAATCTTTTAAAGTACTGTTTTCAGTTTAAAATTGGACATGTTCCACTGAATATCTATGGTAATAATTCTGAGATGTCTATGCCAAGAGATATATAGTTGTATCATAAACACTGCAGTCTGAAATTCAGGTTAGAAAGGAGAAGGGAGAGGGTGATTTGAAGTACTTACGTGATGGGAATGTCTGAATTTGTAACCTCTGTGTACCTTTGAGTTACGATTTGGTAAAAATAACTTTTAAATAAAACCTTCTTGGATTTCATAACCTCAATTGAAAACTTGTGGGATGCTGATTACAGCATGGAGATTTGCCCTCAAGATTCAGAGCTGGCTGCTAGGGCTGACTGGGTGAGTCAGCCGTTTGCCTTCTAATGGGGGTGACCTTAACTCATCATATCTCCAACTAAAGAACAGTTGTTCAGATTATGTATTTATAACCACAGTTCTTGTACCTGGTAAATGGGCTCTACAGACAGTCTTTTAAGGATACAGTCTTTCTATCTTATCTGCAAATACATGTAGTTCCCATCAAAATCTGAAAATGGTGATTTTTGGAACCTCAACCGATGAACTAAAATTTATCTGAAAAGGGAGCAAGTGAGTGGAAAGGTAAGAAATTTTGGGGAAAATAAGAACAATAAGAAGAGGTGTGTTCTTTCTCACCAGACAGCAAAGTACACTTTGAAGCTCTGGTAATTCAAACAGAATGGCACAGGCACTGACAGTGGGAGCAGAGCAGAGGGTCCCCACTACGCCCATCTATGTCAGGAAATTTGGTGCATGAAAAAGAGACATTTCAAAACTGGAGGATAAAAGGCAATCTGTTTGGTGAATTTTATTGAAAGCCAAAACTTTTTAGAGAAGAGTCCCACTTGAAACAAATTCCAAATAAGCTAGAGAAAAACATAAAAATGCAATCTTAAAAGGGTATTAGAAAAAAATAGGAGAATATTAGCTAAGGTGTTGAAGCCCCCTAAGTAAGACTTAGAAACGCAAGAGTTCAGAATCTTATGGGTTAAAATCTATAACATTTATGGATGAGACTGACTGTAAGATAAAAGTTGAAAGTTACAGGAATGGTTTTTGGGGTGATATGAAGGAGAGATTTTCATGTTTTATTCTGTACACTTCACCATATGAATTTTTTCTTTCAAGAATGTATTCACGAGTTGTGTAATTTTCTCAGTGTGCTCACCACAGCATGTGGACCACAGCAAATATGCATATAAATTATAGCAGCTATTACTATTTTTAAACCCCTTTCTTCACTTAATAGTGATTCACATTTAGAAAATTTAGTGCCATGTCTAAATGTATTTTTGTAAAATTCTCTTAATGTTTTGAAAATTATTGCCTTGTTGTTGCTGTTGATATTCTGAATACATGTCTCTACCATGCCTCATTACTGCTTAATGCAAAGGATAAAGGATTCAATTCTTTTAAATGCACTGTGACTGTTGACTTAGAGGGTGCCTAGGAATATTCTGGAAGAGGGCTTGGGGAGGCAGGGACAAGAGGTTGCCAAAGTGCCACTCACCCACTTCAAGGTATACACAGTCTTTCTGATTGACAAGTTGTTCAGTCGATCAGTCATATCTGACTCTTTGCAACCTCATGGACTACAGCACACCTGGCTTCCCTGTACTTGACCATCTCCTGGAGCTTGCTCAAACTCACATCCACTGAATCAGTGATGCCATCCAAGCATCTCATCCTCTGTTGTCCCCTTCTTCTCCCGCCTTCAATCTTTCCCAGCATCAGGGTCTTTTTCAGTGAATCAGCTCTTCGCATCAGGTGGCCAAAGTATTGGAGCTTCAGCTTCAGCATCAGTCCTTCCAATGAATATTCAGGACTGAGTTCCTTTAGGATGGACTGGTTTGATCTCCTTGTAGTCCAAAAAATTCTCAAGAGTCTTCTCCAACACCACAGTTCAAAAGCATCAGTTCTTCAGCACTCAGCCTTCTTCATGATCCAACTCTCATATCTATACATGACTACTGGAAAAACCATAGCTTTGACTAGATGGACCTTTGTCAGCAAAGTAGTGTCTCAGCTTTTTTAATATGCTGTCTAAGTTGATCATAGCTTTTCTTCCAAGGAGCAAGCATCTTTTAATTTCATGGCTGCAGTCACCATCTGCAGTGATTTTGGAGCCCAAGAAAATAAAAGTCTGTCATTGTTTCCATTGTTTCCCCATCTATTTGCCATAAAGTGATGGGACCGGATGCCATGATCTTAGGTTTTTGAACGTTGAGTTTAAGTCAGCTTTTTCACTCTCCTCTTTCACTTTCATCAAGAGGCTTTTTAGTTCCTCTTCACTTCCTGCTATAAAGGTGGTGTCATCTGCATATCTGAGGTTATTGATATTTCAGAGGTAATTAATATGATTGACAAGACACACAAGTAAAAACCACTGGAGCACTCATAAAACATTTTATCAAGTGCCAATTTGAGTGTAATCAGCCCAGGGCCGGACGTTGGAGGATAGCCATGATCTGTGCCCTGTGGAACTTCCAGAGAGGACCTGCCTCTTTAGGGGTTGGAAAGAGATGGAATGAGGAGCCCAACAGTGTTAGCTGTTTCTGAAAACTTCCCCTGCCCTCTTGCTCCTTTGAAACAGTCCTCTTCTTGTTTTTTATCTTATACTTTTTATTTTATATCAGAATCTAGTTGATTAACAGTGTTGTGATCATTTCAGGTGGACAGAAGAGGGACTCAGCCACACACACATGTATCCATTCTCCCCCAAACTTCTCTCCCATCCAGGCTGGAAACAGACCTCCTTCTCGCTGGCGCCAGACTCTGAGATTGGGGTGACTCACATGTGATGCTGTGGAATGCCAGGTTAGAAAGTTGATATACTGGGGAGGTAGACAGCTTCTCCTGAGGCAACAGTGGAGTCAACTTGCCCTGATCACATGGCCCAGGGCCCTGGGGCTGGTGTCCAGTTGCCCAGCATTTTCATCTTCGCTGTGTGGGTTTCTGGGCTTCCCAGGTGGCACCTGTGGTAAAGAACCCACCTGCCAGTGCAGGAGATGTAAGAGACGCAGGTTCGATCCCTGAGTCGGGAAGATCCCCTGGAGGAGGTGATGGTAACCCACTTCAGTATTCTTGCCTGGAGAATCCCCTGGTCAGAGGAACATGGCAGGCTACGGTCCATGGGGTCGTAAAGAATCGGACACAACTGAAAACACATGCATGTAGGTTTTTCGTGCCTTCCTTTCACCAGTGGGGACCTACATGTGTCATTAATTGACGTCTCTCCATAGGTACCCCAGTAGACTGAATGTCATCACTGTGAACATTTTTCAAGTACTGGGATTGTGGGGTCATGCTTTGCTTCTAAATGTCACTTACTTATCATAGCAACCCACTTCAGATGAGGAAGTTGAGGCAAAAATGAAAACATAATTTGCTCTAAAGTCACACAACTGTAAGTGACAGAACCTAGGTTTTCCAGGCTCCAAAACCTCCTTTCTGACCAATAGGCTGCTGGGGCTAACCCAGCCCACTCCCCTGAGAACATCACACCCTTTCTGCATCTCAGGGAGGGTTCTGGAAGATCTTCTGGCCGGGGTCTAGCTAGCTCCTAAAATAGCATTACCCTCTCTTGTCGCTCTGCACAGGGCAAGGAAGGAGCTCTGCGCCAGGAGACCAAATGGGCTCCGTGAAGCTCCATCATCTCTGTCCCTGAGCCTTATAGACTGGTGACCACCTCCTTTTTGTTACCCACCTCACGAGTCTGGAATGGTCAGATAGAGAAGATGATACTAGATGTAAAGACTAAGATGTAAAGACTTATACCAAAATAAGGTGGTATTAATAGTAGCAGTGAGGGTGCTAAACTTTCCTATCTATAATGTGCTACACAACAGTTGGGAGGGGTCTTTTATCCTTCCCTTGATACACTGCTTAACACTGTTCTCTTGATCTTTCCCCCTATTCTCCCCTATATATATAGGTGTGAGCAGCAAATCCAAACTTTGTTTGTATACGGAAGGGAAAACGGCCTTGTTAGATGAAGGCACCCATTAGAAATGTAGGCATGTCTTTAAGCAGGTATGAATAGAGACTCCTCCCTTCACAAGAACTTTTTCGGGTGAGGCCTGAGCCATGCAAATGACTGAAGTCTTTGATTCTGTTATGTAACATGTCTGTCCATGCTTGGCTAACAAGATGGCAGTCCATTCTGTGCTTTAGGAAAATGGAGGAGTGGCTCGCAACTTAAAACATGTGCTCTGATCACCTGTCAGATGCCCTAGGAGAAAGGACAAAGAGGAAACGAGTCCATTCCAAAGTTTAGGGTCCTTTAGAAATACAAGTGAAGCACGGATAATGCACATTGACATCTTTATTGGGTTTGTTTGTTTTCTAAATACCCTCTGAATTGTGCCTTGAGGAGAGAGGCTGAAATGACAACACAGGTAATTCCTGTTGGCTCTGACCCAGAGGCGAATCAACAACCTATGGTTCAAGCTCTCTGATGCTCACTGTACCACAAGATCCCACCCTTAGGCAAGGAGGTCGAACATCACAAACCTGTGACACGGAATTTACCTGGAGTTTGCAGAGGCGTTCCTGAAGTTCATGCTATTAAGGGTGGTGCTGGAGTCAATTTGAAATGCATGGTTGAAAATCAGAAAATTTAAAAAAAAGTCATTTAATCATTCTTCTAAGATGGTTTGAGAATCTTAAAGCAGGTACTGAATAGGAAAATAATCAATTGTTCTTAAGACTGAGATACCCAGTTCATCTCACAGATGACTCGCTCTAACCACCCTAGTGGTTTTTTCCACTGCATGGTCCTAAATTACTTTGTCTTTGTGCCTTTAATGAATCATGAATGGCAAGAATAAGGGGAAATACTGGTGATTCAAATTCACAAGGAATGTAACAGTAATGGCTCTCTTTAAGAAGATGTTCACTGGATCTTTAGGTTACATTTCATATCAAAATTCCTCCATAACAGCTGTCTCTTGTTCTATCCAAGGTAGCTCCTGTTTAATAGAGTCAAGACTGTTCACCCCTGTGACATGTTGTTTGAAGAGATGTGATTACAGTTGCAGCTGGAAATTTCTCTCTTGCTGTCATCTAGATGCCAAACATCATAACTTGAAAAACAAATCAAAACATTTAATACAATTCAAATGCAGAAACTCTAAACATCCAAGGACTTAAATGGAAGGACTTGGTTTTGTTTTGCTTTGTCTTGTTTTCCATTCTTGATGCCATAGGTATCACAGAGGTGATTCTTCTCTATATTTTAAAATATATATTTAAATATTTAAAAATGATGTATATTATTTAAATTTGAGTTAGTAAATCATCTTTGTTCTTATGAATTAATCCAAAGAAATGACACGATACACATTAGTTGTGAAATAGGGAAGTTTGTCTTGATGTTTTTGAAGACTGTTTTTAAGTGCTTTGATAGCATATCTCGTATATTTATTTAAAATCACTTTGTTATATAAGTGCTGACAAAAATAATCAATAAGCCATCTATGATATGAATAGGCTGCAGTTTGATTTGAGCCAAACTGAGGACTATAGTCCGGAAGACAATTTCTCCTATAACTCGGAGGAACTGCTCTGGAGAAGCGTGGCCTTGGCACCTGGGAAGAGATTCTAGCATTGGTGTCTCAGGAAGGGAGGCATTTAGCCTTTATTTTTTCACAGACATTGTTTACTTCTGGCCTGTGCTCCCTTTTCTTTAATAATGAAAGCCGATGTATAATGTATACTTGATAGGCCACAAACAGGAAGGCTGTTAGCATAAAATTCAGGTCAACTCACACATGAGCCAGAATGAATGACTTCCCCATACTTCAATATGTGAACATTTCTTTTCTCATACTGTGCAAATCATGATAAAAGTTATTTTAAGCAGATTTTAGAGGTTTTACAAGATTGCCTCTCATTACGAAAGAAGTCCAAGAGTCAGAACCTCTTGGCGAAAAGGAGAGGAGGCTACATTTGTTCCTGCCACTGCTGCTGCTGCTGCTGCTGCTGCTAAGTCGCTCAGTTGTGTCCGACTCTGTGCGACCCCATGGACGGCAGCCCACCAGGCTCCTCCGTCCCTGGGATTCTCCAGGCAAGAACACTGGAGTGGGTTGCCATTTCCTTCTCCAGTGCATGAAAGTGAAAAGTGAAAGTGAAGTCGCTCAGTCGTGTCTGACTCTTAGTGACCCCATGGACTGCAGCCCACCAGGCTCCTCCGTCCATGGGATTTTCCAGGCAAGAGTACTGGAGTGGGGTGCCATCGCCTTCTCCATTTTGTTCCTAGGACTACATAACAAAGCACCACAGATTCCAAGACTTCAAGCAGGAATATATTTTCTCATAGTTGTGAAGGCTAGCAGTGTGAAACCAAGTGGTCAGCATAGCTGGTTACTTCCGGGAGCTCTGAGGGGGAAAATATCCCCCACCTCTTCCTCAGCTGCTAGTCTTCCATAACTCCCCAGCATCTCTTGCCTTGGAGACCCCTCCCTCCAGCCTCCACCTCCACCCTCACATCCCCTTCTCTGGGTCTCTCCTGGTTCCTTTCTGACTCTTATAAGGACACTTACTGAATTTGGGATTCATTCTAAATCAGTATGTTCTTATCTGGTTGTTCAGTCACTCAGTCATGTCCAACTCTTTGCCACCCCATGGACTGCATGCAGCACACCAGGTTTCCCTGTCCTTCACCAGCTCCTGGAGTTTGCTCAAACTCATGTCCACTGAGTGGGTGATGCTGTCCAACCATCTCATCCTCTGTTGTCCCCTTCTCCTGCCTTCAGTCTTACCCAGCATCAGGGTATTTTCCAATGAATCAGTTCTTTGCATCAAGTGGCCAAAGTATTGGACCTTCAGCATCAGTCCTTCCAATGAATATTGAGAATTGAATTCCTTTAATATGGACTGGTTTGATCTCCTTGCAGTCCAAGGGACTCTCAAGAGTCTTCTCTAGCACCAGAATTCAAAAGCATCAATTGTTCAGCACTCAGCCTTCTTTATGGTCAACTCTCACATCCATACATGACTACTGGAAAAACCATAGTTTTGACTAGAAGGACCTTTGTCAGCTAAGTGATGTCTCTGCTTTTTAATACACTGTCCAGGTTTGTCATAGCTTTTCTTATAAGGAGCAAGTGTCTTTTAATTTCATGGCTGCAGTCACCATCCACAGTGATTTTGGATCCCAAGAAAGTAGATAGTCTGTCATTGTTTCCCCATCTACTTGCCATGAAGTGATGGGATTGGATGCCGTGATCTTTGTTTTTTGAATGTTGTTTTAAGCCAGCTTTTTCACTGTCCTCCTTCACCTCCATCAAGAGGCTCTTTGGTTCCTCTTCACTTTCTGCCAGAAGGGTGATGTCATCTGCATATCTGAGGTTATTGATATCTCTTCTGGCATTCTTGATTCCAGCTTGAGCTTCATCCAGCCCAGCAATTCACATGATGTATTCTACATGTAAGTTAAGTAAGCAGGATAACAATATACAGCCTTGACATACTCCTTTTCCAATTTGGAGCAGGTCTGTTTTTCCATAACCGGTTCTAACTGTTGCTTCTTGACCTGCATTCAGGAGGCAGGCAAGGTGGTCTGGTATTCCCATCTCTTGAAGAATTTTCCCCAGTTTGCTGTGATCCACACATTCAAAGACTTTTGCATAGTCAATGAAGCAGAAGTAAATGTTTTTCTGGAATTCTCTTGCTCTTTCTATGATCCAGCGGATGTTGGCAGTTTAATCTCTGGTTCCTCTGCCTTTTCTAAATCCAGCTTGTACATCTGGAAGTTTTTGATTCACATACTGTTGAAGCTGAGCTTGATGAATTCTGAACATTACTTTGTTAGCATGTGAAATGAGTGCAATTGTGTGGCAGTTTGAGCATTCATTGGCATTGCCTTTCTTTGGGATTGGAATGAAAACTGATCTTTTCCAGTCCTATGGCCACTGCTGAATTTTCAACATTTTCTGGCATATTGAGTGCAGCACTTTCACAGCATCATCTTTTAGGATTTGAAATAGCTCAGCTGGCATTCCATCACCTCCCACTAGCTTTGTTCGTAGTGGTGCTTTCTAAGGCCTACTTGACTTTGCACCCCAGGATGTCTGGCTCTAGGTAAGTGATCACACCATTGTGGTTATCCACATCATTAGGATCTTTTTTGTACAGTTCTTCTGTGATTCTTGCCACCTCTTCTGAATCTCTTCTGCTTCTGATAAGTCCATACCATTTCTGTCCTTTATTGTGCCTATCTTTGCATGAAATATTCCCTTGGTTTCTTTCATTTTCTTGGAAGAAATCCCTAGTCTTTCCCTTTCTATTGGTTTCCTCTATTTTGCATTGTTCACTTAGGAAGGCTTTCTTCTCTCTCCTTGCTATTCTTTGAAACTCTGCATTCAGATGGGTATATCTTTCCCTCTCTCCTTTGCCTTTAGATTCTCTTCTTCTCTCAGCTATTTGTAAAGCCTCCTCAGATAACCATTTTGCCTTTTTGCATCTCTTTTTCTTGGGGATAGTTTTGATCACTGCCTCCTGTACAGTGTTACAAACCTCTGTCCGTAGTTCTTCAGGCACTCTGTCTATCAGATCTAATCCCTTGAATCTGTTTGTCACTTCCACTGTGTAATTGCAAGGGATTTGATTTATGTCATACTGGAATGGCCTAATGGTTTTCCCTACTTTCAATTTCAGTCTGAGTTTTGCAATAAGGAGTTCATGATCTGAGCCACAGTCAGCTCCCAGTCTTGTTTTTGCTGGCTGTATAGATCTCCTCCACCTTCAGCTGCAAAGTTTCTTATCTGGAAACTTAACTGATCTCATCTGCAAAACCCTGTTACCAAATAAGGCCACACTCTGAAACTCTACATAGACTTGAATTTTGGGTGAGGGCTGGGGGGAGACACTGTTCAACCCAGAGCCTTGCCGTGACTTCATGTCCAGTTTGAGGCACAGCTGGAGTTTCATAGTCAGATTCCTGGCCCAGGACCCTAAACACGGTCTTAACCTCTCTGCCTGGATTGTCTTCCCCTCTCCTATCCCTCCAGGCCTCATGCTTTGGCCAACTCCCAGCCTAGCTAACTTGTGCTGGACCTTAGACCCCTGGCACTTCCTGAGGAAACTTGCCTGTGGACACCCACCCCCAGAGCAGGTCAGTCTTCCTTTCAGAAGCTTCTGAAGTAATCTATGCTTCTGGTGGAAGAGTCTTCATATACTTAAGATTATTTTTAAATGTGTAGGATATAAATATTTTACGATTTTATTTATTAATATTTTTATTAAATGTTTTCTTTCACATGGAATAAATTCAATATTTTTTATGTTCTATAAAATGGTTTCAACAATATAATTTGTCATTAACTGTATAACTGATGCCTTAATTTTAAAAATTAATTACCAAAAAAATTAATGACGAAAAATATTAGTTACAGATTGACTGTGAAAGCTCTGAGGGCAGAAAGCAACTGCTTATTCACTGCTTTGTCAGCCCTGAGCCTGACGCCTGTCCTCAGTGCTTGAACCAGATTCTCCTCTATCATTTCCTTAATTTTCATAGAAAATCTGTTCCTTGGCACCAGACTGACTCCCTTCTGGTTCTGCTGTGGAGTGCCTCCCAGGGACCTCCGCTTTGGTGTAGGGGCCGGGGAGGAGTTCTGTGTTTTGTCTCCTTAGCCCGCACAGTCTCCCAAGGAGCTGGAATGGGATTTGTTGAGAGATTCTTTGTGTTGTGAAATCTGGGGCAGGGCCTTTAAAATACAGCTCTATTCACTGATCCTATTGGGATTTAAGAAAAGAATGAAAACCGAAAACTCACTTTTCTTTCTTGTTCTTCCTCTCAGTTGCTTTTTTTCTCTTTTTCCTTCTATCCCTTGCCTCTGCCTGAGGAAGAGTGAGAATTAGGACATCTAAACTTTAAAAAAAAAACCAACTTTTCTTCTTTGTAAACTCTTCAGCCTGGAACTCCAGCCGTTTAAAAGAGCCCGAGAAGACGTCCCTTTGGATTTAGCCATGCGGCTATTTATATTTTTTGATGTTTCAAGTGAAACTGGACCCTATAAACTTCGTGCATGGTCATGTAGAGGACCTTGCTTTTCAGTTCTGTGTGTGTGTGCTCAGTTGTGCGTGACTCTTTGCGACCCCGTGGACTGGAGCCTGCCATGCTCCTCTGTCCATGGGATTCTCCAGGTATGAATACTGGAGTGGGTTGCCACTTCCTACTCCAGAGGGTCTTTCTGACCCAGGGACCAAACCCAGGTCTCCTACATTGGCAGGAGTAATCTTTACCACTGAGCACCTGGGCAGCCCTCAGTTGTTTAAGAAACGACAGTATTCGTATTTCCCACAGATCTCCTTTGTCCAAGTTAACTTTTCTTTAAGTCCTACCTGGAATCACCTCCTTTTGCTTGAAGGGTGGCTCTTTTGAGAACAGGAAGTGCCAATATGTAAGCCCTTGGAGGAAGTGGGACAGGGAAGGTAATTAAATAAATCTCACCTTGATGCTCTCAAGGCCATAACAACTAATTTTAAAAGACTGAAGTAAGTCTTTTAGGAGGAAATATTTGAAGAGAACTCAGGATGCAAAGTGTTAACTGAAGCAGAAAACTCCCCTAGTTATGGAGTGTTCCTTGGTCCTTGTCAGCACAGTGTCCTCCTGGGTCTTTCCCAGAACCTGCATGAAGCCCTTTAAGTGTCTGGTGAATTGGGTGCCCTGCCCTCTCACCTGGGACTGCTGTCACCCTCATAAAACTCCTGTCTATTTGCTCCCCAGCATGGGGGGACTTAGGGGGCTTCCCTGCTAGCTCATCTGGTAAAGAATCTTCCTGCCATGGAGAAGACCCTGGTTCGATTCCTGGGTTGGGAAGATCTCCTGGAGAAGGGATAGGCTACCCACTCCAGTATTTCATGGGCTTCCCTGTCTAAAGAATCCACCTGCAGTGTGGGAGACCTGGGTTCAATCCCTGGGTCAGGAAGATCCCCTGGAGGAGGACATGGCAACCCACTCCAGTATTCTTGCCTGGAGAATCCCTTGGACAGAGGAGCCTGGCAGGCTACAATCCATGGGGCTGCAAATTGTCGGACACGACTGAGCGACTAAGCACAGCACATGGGGAGCTAGGACACTTAAGATGCCCCTTTGTCTGTGAGAAATATTTGGAGTCTAAAGGGAACAGTGCCACAGTGGAAAACTCTCATGTGTTGCCCCATCCCCCCCACCCCCTGCAAAAGTTCAAGAAGGTCCTCTGGTCAATGCTTTTGTTTCTCCTCCCTTCCAAATTCTTCCAAATCATGCTTTTCCTGGTGTGAAAGTCGAGAAATAACTTTGGGGGGTGTTTATTTTTCCAAGCAAGTCCATGGCTCTGATTTTGTTTTTGGATGTTTTCCGTTTGCTCTAAGTAGGCGGGCTCCAAGTCTGGTGCGTGCGGTCTGCCAGCCCTTTCCTGTTGGGAACACTTGGTAAGGAAGTGAGTTCCTAAGATTCTAAAACATGCGTGTGACTCAAATGCCCACACCTGCTTCACCTCATACTAAGGCAGAGCTGGCTGTTCGTGCTGGGGTGTTTTCCCCCTAGAGTTGAAATCGTGTGTCTGCAGAGAGTCCCTCTCTTCAACATTTTAAAAAACATAATGTTGACTGTCTCATGGCATTGGCGTGTGTTGAAATATTTAATATTAAAATAGCTGGGCTTTTGAAACTCCTGACTCAGAAGAATGAAGGAGGCCCTTTTCTAGGAGGCGTCTGAACCAGAGGGAAGGGTATTGTCTAGATACCTGTGACAGACGTTGAAAAGGTGGGTCAGGGGGATGGGTGCTGGGAGAGGAGGTCACTCCTCACATGTGCATCTGATTATCTGTGGCAGTTGTTGGTATCACTGTGAGCCGCCCACGTAGTTTACGAAATATTCAGGGGTCAGCCCATCTCACAGCTTGGTTGAGATGGGCAGCCTCCCAGACTCCACCCTGAATCCTGAGGCAATTCCAGGACCTCTGGAAACACCCTCAGGGTTCAGGTCAGGCCAGAAGGCTTGCAACTGCTCTGGGAGTTGGGAGCCTGACCCTGGCCAGATGGACATGGAAGCGAAACAAGAAGCCACCACTGGTCTGTGTTTTGAAAGGCATCTGTCTCCTCTCTCGGGCAGAGAACATGGCCTGCTGTGCTGATTGTCTACAGAGCCTGATTTCTCCTACGGCCACACATGCACGCACCCACACACACACACGCATCCTTCTCACTGGGATGACTCAGATCCCCGAGACCCTCAAAGTGCCTCTCCGTCTCAGGGGTCAGCGAGGCTTGGCATCTAAAGCATATTTGCCCTACTCTTTCAGATCTTTCTGTTTTTTAGTTAGTTAATTTCTTGGCTGTGTTGGTTCTCCGTTGCAACATGTGGGCTCTTTCACTGTAGGGTAAGGGCTTCCCTCTAGTTGCGTCTCAAGGGCTGCAGAGTGTGTGGGCTCTGTAGGTCTGGCTCATGGGTTTAGTTGCCCCACAGCATATGACATCTTAGTTCTCTGACCAGATATCACACCCATGTCCCCTGCATTGGAAAGCAGATTCTTAACCACTAGACCACCAGGGAAGACCTCTCTTTCAGATCTTTAGTTTGGAGTCCCTTTCTCTCTGTCTGTCTTTGTGAACTTGATTTTTCCAAGGACTCCTTTTCACCCCAGGTTGACTGTGGTTCTCTTTGCCCCATTTTGACCCCTGAATCGGCTCTGACAGCTCCCCTCTGTGAGTTCACCTTCTGGGGATTCTCTCCAGGACATTCGCTGCTGACAGGCTGAACTGGTTGACCTGTGATTACCTAGAGAATTTCTGAGAGCATGATGAACTGACATTTATTGACGTTTACTTGTGCCAGGCTGGAAACCAACTGGCTCCCATTTAATCCTCCCAACCACCCCATAGCTCGATGAGTCCAAAGGATTCGCCTGTGAGGTCCAGTGTCCTGCCCAAGGGCCCACGCGGCAGTGCTGACACCTGGACCAAGTGTGATCCGGCTCTGATATTGGGGTAAATTCTGGTGACGCTGTTTAGAGATGAGTAAAGAGAGCCTTACCCCAAATGAGCTCCTTGCTGTTGGCTTTTCCTTTTACCAGCCAACAAATTTAAAGGGAATCTTTGTGAATGCCGTTCATCCAACTTGACTTCTCAAGAATGCTCTGCTGGCTGTTCCTCTACTCAGATGAGCCGAGTTCTCCCCATTCCTGACAGGCCGTTTTTGGCTACTCTCATTTCCCATCGTCTCCTTTTGGGGAAATGTTTTGTTCTTCTCATCATATCATATTGTTCTTCTTATCATATCACCCTCCCTCACATGGGTTCTCCAGGAAGCAGATGCTGAGTTAGAGCTAAGAGTGTAAGATGTCTGTTGGGGAAACATCTGTGGAAGGAATAGGGAGGGAGCAGGTGTGGGCAGGGGGAGCTGGCATGAACCAACCGTGCTGCTGTCCTTACAGAGGCGGGCAGTCCCACAGGGAGCTCTGGAGGCAAGCTTGCTCGTCGGAGGAGTCACACAAGGTGGAAATAGCCGGGTCTTGTCTCCCCATCTGGCTTGCCGTTGGCCATGAACCACCCCCAGAAGAGCATGACCTTGATGAAGCTCACAGCTGGAGGTTGTGAGCTAAGACACTCCTCACCCGCTGGACAGCGAGTCCTTCCTTGAAGAGACATCTGAGCAGCCCTTCAGCTCAGGGATTTGCCTGCCCCTCCCCTTCCCTCCCAGCCTCACCTTTCAGCACATGATCTTCCACAAAAATCCACAGGAACAATGCATGTAGTATTAAGACATGTCTTGTTTACAGCCAGAAGGTGGGTGCAGACTGCCTGCCATCAGGAGGGGTGGCTCATCGTAAGAGGGAGGTGTCCAGGGTACAGCCTGCTTGAGAGGCCCTGGTCTGGAGTGGAGGCACCGTAGTGGATGCAGGGAGCCAGGCGAGGTGGCTGGTCCAGGATACCCCGAGCTGGGGGCCAACCTTGGAGGCATAGCCTGTGCTAGCCATTATTTTGGACCTTGGCTGCACTGGGCACCCAGGCCTCTGATTCTGGGCAAGCTGAGGAAGTGTTGGCTCTGCTTCTCCAGAACTTTCGGGGACTGTCTCAAGATGATGGTGGAGAGATAGATGAGGGCAGTTGGTCTCTTCCACTCACCTGGAGAAAGCACCTCACCCCTCCCAAGCACTCACCTGCCTTTTGGGCCTGTCTGAAAATACCTCTTGTTTTCCCCAAGGCCCTTTTCTTCTGGGTGTGGGACTTATTTTGGGTGTGAACAAACCACTGAAGTGGAATCCCTTATGATTTTCACATGGGGAGAAGCCTCTTTGGCAGATAGAGGTTGCTGCCCTTTTTTCTTTTTCTAAACCTGGTCGTGAAGGTAAAAGAGGAGAGTGAAAAATCTAGCTTAAAGCTCAACATTCAAAAAACGAAGATCATGGCATCTGGTCCCATCACTTCATGGCAAACAGATGGAGAAAAAAATGGAAATAGTCACAGACAAATTATTTCCTGGGCTCCAGAATCACTGTGGACAGTGACTGCAGCCATGAAATTAAAAGATGCTTGCTCCTTGAAAGAAAAGTTATGACTAACCTGGAAACTCTATTAAAAAGCAGAAACATTACTTTGCCAACAAAGGTCCATCTAGTCAAAGCTATGGTTTTTTCCAGTAGTCATGTATGAATGTGAGAGTTGACCATAAAGAAGGTTGAGCACTGAAGAATTGATGCTTTTGAACTGTGGTGTTGAAGAAGACTCTTGAGAATCCCTTGGACTGCAAGGAGATCAAACCAGTCCATTATAAAGGAAATCAATCCTGAATATTTATTGGAAGGACTGACGCTGAAGCTGAAATTCCAACACCTTGGCCACCTGCTGGGAAGAGCCGACTCATGGAAGAGACCCTGATGCTGGGAAAGATTGAAGGCAGGAAGAGAGGGGGGCGACAGAGCATGAGATGGTTGGATGGCATCATCGACTCGATGGACGTGAGTTTGAGCAAACTCTGGGAGATAGTGAGGGACATGGAAGCCTGGAGTGCTGCAGTTCATGTGGTCATGAAGAGTCGAACATGACTGAGCGACTGAACAACAATAACAAACCTGATCGTAATGAATAACATTAGGATGGGGCACATGGAAAGTCCCAAGGTCATGGCCTGGATTTGTTTGCAATCAAATTGAAATTTATTTTTTTATTTTTATTTTTATTTTTTTAGCTTTTCCAGGATATGATGAGCTAGCAATTTTGGTTGCTAAATGGAAAAAAAAACTGGAATGGAAAAGTCAAATTGAAATTTAAATCCTAATTCCACCTATATCAGTTCGGTGACCTTGGGCAAGTTAATCTCTCTGAGCCTATTTTCTCATCTCTAAAAGATGGATCAAGGTGACGTGTGTGTGTGTGCGCGCAGTTAACTCAATACACAGCATATAGTTACACTTAATACTGGTACCCATCCCCCTTCTCTATTATAATTTGTATTAGTTTCTGGCACTTCTAATATAAACACACCATTAAAAGCAAGCTTTGCATTTTCATATCAATGTTTATGCTTGTGTATCCAATAATATATGGTTTCTTTAATGCTTCAGTTCAGTTCAGTCACTCAGTCGTGTCCGACTCTTTCCGACCCCATGAACCACAGCACGCCAGGCCTCCCTGTCTATCACCAACTCCCTGAGTCCACCCAATCCTGTCTATCGAGTCAGTGATGCCATCCAGCCATCTCATCCTCTGTCGTCCCCTTCTCCTCCTGCCCTCAATCTTTCCCAGCATCAGGGTCTTTTCCAGTGAGTCAACTCTTCGCATGAGGTGGCCAAAGTATTGGAGTTTCAGCTTCAACATCAGTCCTTGCAATGAACACCCAGGACTGATCTCCTTTAGGATGGACTGACTGGATATCCTTGCAGTCCAAGGGACTCTCAAGAGTCTTCTCCGACACCACAGTTCAAAAGCATCAATTCTTCGGCACTCAGCCTTCTTTATAGTCCAACTCTCACATCCATACATGACCACTGGAAAAACCATAGCTTTGACTAGACAGACCTTTGTTGGCAAAGGAATGTCTCTGCTTTTTAATATGCTATCTAGGTTGGTCATAGCTTTCCTTCCAAGGAGTAAATGTCTTTTAATTTCATGGCTGCAATCACCATCTGCAGTGATTTTGGAGCCCAGAAAAATAAAGTCAGCCACTGTTTCCACTGTTTCCCCATCTATCTGCATGAAGTGTTGGGACCAGATGCCATGATCTTAGTTTTCTGAATGTTGAGCTTTAAGCCAACTTTTTCACTCTCCACTTTCACTTTCATCAAGAAGCTCTTTAGTTCTCTTCACTTTCTGCCATAAGGGTGGTGTCATCTGCATATCTGAGGTTATTGATATTTCTCCCGGCAATCTTGATTCCAGCTTGTGCTTCCTCCAGCCCAGCGTTTCTCATGATGTACTCTGCATATAAGTTAAATAAGCAGGGTGACAATATACAGCCTTGATGTACTCCTTTTCCTATTTGGAACCAGTCTGTTGTTCCATGTCCAGTTCTAACTGTTGCTTCCTGACCTGCATACAGGTTTCTCAAGAGGCAGGTCAGGTGGTCTGGTATTCCCATCTCTTTCAGGATTTTCCACAGTTTATTGTGATCCACACAAAGGCTTTGGCATAGTCAATAAAGCAGAAATAGATGTTTTTCTGGAACTCTCTTGCTTTTTCGATGATCCAGTGGATATTGGTAATTTGATCTCTGGTTCCTCTGCCTTTTTTTAAACCAGCTTGAACATCTGGAAGTTCATAGTTCACGTATTGCTGAAGCCTGGCTTGGAGAATTTTAAGCATTCCTTTACTAGCGTGTGAGATGAGTGCAATTGTACGGTAGTTCAGGCATTCTTTGGCATTGCCTTTCTTTGGGATCGGAATGAAAACTGACCTTTTCCAGTCCTGTGGCCACTGCTGAGTTTTCCATATTTGCTGGCATATTGAGTGCAGCACTTCCACAGCATCATCTTTCAGAATTTGAAATAGCTCAACTGGAATTCCTTAGTTTGCAGTTATTTTAAAAATCCCAGTAGATAATACAAAATGCCTACGCATTTTCTTTGAGCATAATTAGCCAGAGGCCACAAATGTCAATGATGTCACAGTCAGAACTGGTCAGCAGACACATGAAGAGTTATACTGATTAGAAGCCCTGATGTTAAAATTGTTCTGTCCATGTCGCTAAGGACTTGGCTTATCTCTTTTTCTAGGACAGAACTTTATTGATTTGGCTTTCTTATAACTGAAATCCTCCAAACTAAGAAGAGGCCTAGTGGATCATGCAGATGGATGAACTACAGGGAAAATATCCAATAAATCCAGCTTCTAAGGAGCACCCTTTGCTTGGAAAAGAATGTTGCCAAACTTAGAAAGTCAGTCTACGTGAACCTTTGTAAATTATGAGACCTGTTCAGCCCTACCATGCCTGCCAGAGATCCTTAGAGAAGAAAGAAAAACAAAAAATCAGATTTTAAAAAACCCTCAGCAAACTATGCAGAAGAGGTTCGAGAGAACAGTGCCTGGCATTAGCCAGAACACATTAATGGAGGTAGTCATTTTGCAATTTAAGTATCTTTTCTCTGCTGACTTCAAAACAGTGAAAGAAATTTGAAAAAGCCCATGATTTTGATGGAAGCTGTTTTGACATAAGTGAAACCAGGCTTGGCATGAGGTGGGGGCAGGCTCTGGCCAAGCCAGTGGAACGGACCCTGGAAGGATTGAGACAAACTGGGGAAATTGTTTCAAGATGCAGCTGGATCCGCCTGAAAAAGGGGAGGGAAGTGCAGGGCACAGACATTTCATCAGTGTTTGAATTGGTGTGTGAGTAGGGAGACCCACAAGAGTGTCCCTTTTTTTTTACCGCCACCTCTGGGGAAGCGAAGAGGGTGGTGTCTTTTGAGTGGTGCACTGTGAGGGCTTGAGGATTACTGGCTGCTTGTGAACTCAGTTGTGGTTGGTTCATGGGAAGAGGGACAGAAAGGGAGAATGTGTGTCACTAATTCTCATAGCCTCCAGCAGCTTTCACTCTGGAGGGACAAGGGAGATGTGGCAGCGTCAGTATGGAACTCAATCCCTGGGTCATCGTTGGCACATTTTTTCAGGACTTGGTGGTTCTGAGTCTAGAAGGTAAAGGAGCATCATCTTTGGGATGTGAGTCTGGCTTCAATTACCCTTGAGCGTTAATAGCAGCCTCTTCGAAGGCAAGGCCAAAGGCAACTCCGTTATGTGAGGAAGCGCAGGAATTGCCATCGGCAGGGCTGGGGAGTTGCATCTCGGGTAACACCTGAGTCACAGGGAGTGAGCCACTTTGGAATTTCTGTTTCTCAGAGCTGATCTATCTTAAGGTCTCAGGGGCAAGTCATAGCGGAGAGCTCTTTGATGTAAAGTAAGTGTCTCTGACTGGCCAGGGAGCAGGGCAGAAGAAAGACCTGGCAGCTTCCTTAGCATCAATCCAGGCAAAAGAAGTACCAAAGAGACTTTGGGTTCATTAGTCCCTGGTAATGTCCTGGAAAAACAATAACATGGAGAAAATTAAAAATGCAATGCAGTTGTGAAATAAAAATGTAAAAGTGAAATGCAGGGTAACATGACTATGTTAACATATGATACGTATTACATTAGCATGGTGCTTGGAATCTATGCCTAGTTAGTGTTAATGAGAAATTATTTCCTTTCAAAACATAGTTTATGATATTGGAAAAGTAAGGAAAATCTAGGAGACCAAATGGGAAAGAATGCCCCCTTTACTTCAGTGCAGTCGTGGGAGGAACTCTGAAGGTAGAAGAGGCTACCAGGTGCTTTGTAGCCTAAACTGGAAGGAATGGTGGTTATCCCCCAGAATAATGTGAAGGGGAAGGATGGGTGAGATGCTGACAGAGCCATGAGAGCTGTCTCCTCAGGATAATTGGGCATGATCCAAAGGAAAGTGAGAAAGATGTTCTCAAAAGAGCATCTTTGCATTGATTCAAGACTTTGTAGGATGTAAATGCAGAAGATGCAGAAGGGGGTAAATTCTGATGACTAAGAATTGATTAAAAAGGAATTGCTTTTAAGAAGCAAGACACAAGAGACCATGTATTGTATGACTCCATTTATATGAAACATGCAGAAGTGGCAGATCTACAGATAGAAATAGTGGTGGGTGGGCTGAGAATGGCATTAACTGTGAAAGGGCATAAGGAATCTTACTAGGGTGATGAAAATGTTCTGAAACTGATTTATGGTGATGGTTGCACAGCTTGCTAAATTTCCTAAAAATCATTGAATTGTACATTTGAAATGGATGAGTTATAAGGCATATAAAATATGCCTCAATGAACTTATTTTACCAAAAGAAGTCTTATTAAAAAAAAAAAATAGAAGGGGTCTTTTTATTGACCAGTCATTTGTGTGTGTATATGGTGCTTAATGTATGCCTGTGATTGTGCTAGAGCATGAGGATACAAAAATGAAGATCTTTACAAAGGCATAAATAGGCAATTTTTAAAGAAATCAGAGAACTACTAAGGATTTTGACCTCACTAGTCATTTTTGTTATTGTTGTTCAGTCCCTAAGTCATGTCCAACTCTTTGCAACCCCATGGACTACAGCACATCAGGCTTCCCTGTCCTTCACTATCTCCTGGAGTTTGCTCAAACTCATGTCCATTGAGTCAGTGATGCTGTCTAACCATCTCATCCTTGGCCGCCCTCTTCTCCTTTTGCTTTCAATCTTGCCCAGCATCAGGGTCTTTTTTCCAGTGAGTCAGCTCTTCACATCAGGTGGCCAAAGTACTGGCGCTTCAGCTTCAGCATCAGTCCTTCCAGTGAATTCACTTGTCATTAGTGATTTGCAAATTAGGACATGAGGTAGCTCTTGACAGGCAGAGAATACAAAGAGTGACAAATGGTTCTCTGAGACGCTTCTAGTGTCTTAAATTAAGGGATTAGCTGGTTATACCCCTTGCCAGAGGCAAGATTGAAGCACATACAAAACATTTCAGTGTGTTTTTGATTCAGCAAGAACTCTGGCCTCAGAAAGTCCACCAAAAGGAGTTTATCTTCAGGAGACTTTAAATATCATCGGTAGTCTGATGCCTCCCAATATTTTGTCTCCAGTTCAGTCCTCTGCTCCAGTATCCAGATTCAGATGTCCAGCCACCCACCCAGCAGCCACACGAGCCTCTCAAACAATGTGTTCAGAAGGTAACTCCAGAATAGACCTGTGCATCAGAATAGGTCAGATGGCCCCAACTCACAGAAAGCTACTCGACTAGCCTCAGGTGGTGACAGCTCCATCCCTCTGGTTGCTCAAGCCAAACACCTAGACACCATCCTTGACTTCTCTTTTCCTCTCACACCCTGTATCGGATCCAAAAGCAAAGACTGCTGACTCGACCTTCAAAACTGATCTTGATTTTTGACCACTTCTCACCACCTCTACTGTCACTCTGCACTGAGCCAGCTTCTCTGTCACAGTTAACTGAATATCTGGGCTCACTCCTACCTTTGCTCTACCAGCAGTCTACTCTCAACACGGGAACAAAGCCTTCGTTTTAAAACATAGTACATATCACATGATTCCTCTGCTCAGAGCTGAACTGCTCCTCGTTTTTTTTTAAGAACTAGCTCTTTTTTTAATTTTAATTTTTTTTTTTTTTTTTTTTGGCTGTGCTGAGTCTTTGCTGCTGTGCAGGCTTTTCTCTAGTTGCAGCGCACAGGCTTCGTACTGCCGTGGCTTCTCTTGTTGTAGAGCATGGGCTCTAGGGCCCTTAGCTTCAGTCGTTGTGGTTCCCAGGCTCTAGAGCACAGGCTCAATAGTTGTGGCACACAGGCTTAGTTGCTCCAGATCTTCCCAGATAAAGGATCGAACCTGTGTCTCCTGCATTGGCAGGTGGATTCTTTGCCACCGAACCACTTGGGAAGCCCCCACTCCCCATTCTGTACAAAAGTCTTTACAACAGTCTTGCAGAAACTCGTCCTGGTATCTCTCCTACCTAGTCCCCTGCTACTCTCCTCCTTGCCCACTCCTCGCTGTTCTTATATGCACCAGGCACATTTCCAGTTTACCACTTTTACACTGACTCCTCCCTCTGTCTGGAGCGTTCTTCTCCCGGGCAGCTGCATGGCCAACTCTTTCATCTGCTTCAAGTCTTTGCTCAATGCACTTAAAATTTCAGTTCACCTCTTTCAGCTCCTGGCATGCTCAGTCCTCTTTATCCTGTTCAATATGTTCTATTTTCCATAGCATGTCTCACCTTCTAACATACTACTCAATATTTATTTGGATGGTTATTTAAATAGGTCTGTTTGTCTCTGCCTCTGCTAAACTGTGAGCTCCACAAAGATGGACATCAGTTTTTTCACTGCTCTATTCCACCAAATGCCTAAACCAGTGCCTGGCATACAGTAGGTGTTCAATAACTCTTGGTTAAATGAGTGAATGAATGAATAGATTTGTAATTCACAAGTAGTAATTCTGTATGCAGAAAAAGTAGTGTATGTCATGAGGGAAAAAGAAGTGAAAGGAGTTCCCATGTGTGCTGTCTGAGCTCGTCAATTCCCACATGAGGTGAAATTGACTCATTCATGTACAGCAAAGTCTGACTTCACCTGCATGCCCTACCCCCCCACCACCCGCCCCAGGGAAAATGTGACCAACATCATCAGGATGAGTTAGCAAAGCTGTGTGGCTGGAGTTGTAATTTGATTTTGTATAGACTGCAGGTTGATCTCATGTAGTCATAAGAAACTCTGATTCACTCATAGTAATTGAATAAAGAAATGCAGTCATTTGCAAATAGAAGCCTGGAGGGTCTGTTTTGTGGGACAGTTTCTCTGCAGTATGTTTTATAAGGTCAGTTCTTATTGTTGATCATGTGTTTTCTACTTAACTCAGCTTCTGAATTCCTGGTTCCCAAAGGTGTATGAGTGCTTTTAAAATTGCTTTTATTGATTCATGCAGACAATGAGGTACAAGAAAACCTTGGAGGAAAGCTGAACCTTCATGTAAACTTACTACAACATGAATGCAAAGACCATGCTTCTAGATCTTTCCTGTGAAAGCTGTATTGGAGTAGAAAGTATGGAGTGTGTCCTAGTGTAGGGATACTCTGCTGTGAGAGTAGTGAATTTAAATCAACCTTGTTAGTTTGAGATGTGAATTTTCAAAATAAATACGAAAAATCATTGATGCCTTCTTGCATGCAAATTGAAAAAAAAATTTTTTTTCAGGGATCATATGATTTAGCTGCTTTTTATTGAGTATTCAAGGTTTCTTTTTTTAATGTGGACCATTTTTAAAGTCCTTATTGAATGTGTTACAATATTGCTTCTGTTTTATGTCTTGGTGTTTTGGTTGTGAGGCATATGCAATCTTAGTTCCCTAACCAGGGATCAAACCCCTATCCCTCCTCACTGGAAAGCAAAATCTTAGCCACTAGACCGAGGAGGAAGTCCCTGATACACTAACTTTAATCAGTATTTGTGAACTCGGAGGCTCGAACACCCACTTTTTTTATGACTCCTCTTAGTATAATACCACCTCTGTTTGATTCTACCCGAAAGATTTATTTTCAATATTGTTTTGATGTAAGATGTGTATTGGTTTTTATTTCTAAGTCACTGGTGTGAAGACTCGTATCACTGAGCTCCTTGGATAAGATTGGGGAACAAGATCAATTATGAACTGAGTCAGCATATTCTTCTGCTACACATCAAGAATTATGATTTTATCTGACTAGTAAGCTAACCAGTTAGCCTGCCACAGTTTCCTGGTTGCTGCTGGCAGAAGATAGGAGAGTCCTGGATCAGGAATGAAAGACAGTTTATCATTCATAGAAAGAGCAGCAGCCAGAAGATCAGCATACTTGCCCCTCTTCCCCACATCCCAATTCCCCTAGAGCACCGTGGACCTCTGTCCTCATATGTAGATGCTATGGCTTAAATTTCACTCCTTTACTGTGGTGGTTACAGGTTTTGACAGCTGATAATTTGGTTTGGGTTTGAATGACTAATATTGTATCCTAGCTCAGAAAAAAAAATTTTTGTCAAGTATCTATTCTGATACTTCACTTTCAACCTGTGTTTGTCAATCCAAATTTTATGATTAAAAAAAAATTATAAACAAGGACTTCTCTGGTGGTCCAATGGTTAAGACACTGCAGTTCCAAATCAGGGGGGCGCAGGTTCGATCCCTGGTCGGGGAACCAGGTTCCCACATGCTGTGCAGCAAGGCATAAATAAATAAAAAATGTAATTAATAATAATAAACACACATTTTATCACAAGGAGAATGTGTTCGTTTGTGCATATTCTTCAGATAAGAGAGAGAAGGGGAGAGTCACTGAAGCCGAGCATTTGTGAAGAGAGAAGGTGAGAATGAGTAAAACTTGGCTTCCCCAGTTAGCTCCGCCACCCAGCAGTTGGAATACAGTGTTCTGGTTACTTTTACGTTAAGCCCAGACCCTGATCTATTTTCAGCTCTGCTTTGGTGCCCAATCCCATCTTCCTCCATCTGCTCAGAGCTCCCTTTCCCCTCCGTGAACCAGCAAGGAAGCACGTTGAGTTCTCTCCAGAAAGGGCCTTGGGAGTGCATCAAAAGGATCAGCCCCTCTTTTCAGTGTGATATTCAGACCTCAAATTCTGCCTTCAGGGTCCCGCAAAGAACGTTCGGCTCTTTCTAAGAAGGCTGTGGAATCTTGGAAAAGTGTGCCTCAAATTCAAGGTAGCTGGAGGGCAACACCCAAGAAAGACTGCCTGTGGGGACCCTGCTTCCTAACTGACTCCAGGAAGTGATGTTTCTCATCTTCCCGTCCCCTCTTGGAGAGCTGTTCAAACTTGCCTCCCTCTGCTTCCTAGCCAAGATTTCACTGGGAAATCAGTCTCTATGTATTTAACACTTCCTCTCAGCACATTGTTCTCTGGGAACCTACAGATTTATAACCTCAGACAGCCCTCTGGAATAATTAGGCTTAGCAGGTTTTCAAAGGACCACAACCAGCTTTCCAGCCTCCTGTTACTTCTTAGGCGAGAGGTAAGAGGTTGGTTCTGTGTGTTAGACAGGGTGGATCTTCGCAGCTATTTTCGCTCTAGAAATCTCAGACCCTGATAGAATAACTTGTCCATAAACATCTCCTTGTAGTCAGTGTTTAGTCTCCTGCTTTCTGTACTGGAGACCTGACATACTCCGATGAAGCAAGAATATGTGGTTTGGTGAAAAGTTCCAGAATCCTTTTATGTGTTCTCTGAGTTATACAGACCATTGTAGTACAGGCCAGGGCCCTGCAATGAAAATCCAAGTTCCTCTGAGTTATACGCACATGTGTGCCCCCGGTTCAGCCTGGCGGCAGACTTCTGTAGTCTCACACTGTGTACCAGACATCAGTGATCAGTGGCTGGAGGCCCAGGATGATTTCCAGGGGCACTTGGAGATCGCTCCTTCCAAGAGCTTTGGCAAAACAGCCTCAAATATCAAAAGTGTACAGTTTCCTCTGGCCTTCTTTTGATAGAATTAAGGTATGAGTTAATGCTGGGTGTCTTTGGCCTTCCAGCATCTCTCCTGTCTTTGCCCCTCTTATCTCCTGCCCCATATCCATCTTGATCTTCAAACTCCAGGAAGCTTGATCCCTTTAGCTCCTCCAAGCATCTATCTCACCTGCCAATCGCTTCTCAGGCTCCCTCCCCTGCAGAGCCCAGCCTTTAGAATTATGACAGCATTAAGAAACAGAGGAGGTACTCAAACTTTCATTTGGATAAAGCACTTTTTGAGGGAAAGGGTGAGGAAGGGATCGAGTCAGACAGGATGCTTGCAAAGGCCAAGTTGAAGAAACACAACACATTCCAGAGGGAGCGTTCTAGGCTAGAACTCAGTCCCTCATTTCTGGCCTTTTCTCGTTTGTCTTAAGGCCAGCCTGGGATGGTCAAAATAAAATAAATTTTAATTGAATGAATAATTTTACGTGCCAGAGGACAGTTTCAGATTTTTGAAATAAGTCAAAAAATAATCATATGGTATAGAGAAGCTACCATATGGTGGAAGGCTAATTTTACCTGTTATTAATGACGAGGAGACCTTCTGTTTTTCTAAGTCATGTGATTGTATTTTGTGTCTGGTTTCTCTAATGTTGACTTGAAGTTTACAGATTCTAATGGTGGGTAAAAATTCTACTGAACAGAAAGGGGATTTGAAAGTATGAATTAGCCAGGCAGGTGCAGGAAAAGTTAGGCAAGTCATTTGAATACTTGATGGAGAGGGGATGTGGTGGCATTACCTTTAAGGTGATTCAGAGAATTGTAAGAAAATTGCCCACTGCCTGAGAGTCTCTTTTTCACTAACTTGCTACAGTGTCTGTAATTCATGCATTACAGTTTGCCTTCGGGATGACCTTAGAAAATGCAGTGTCCAGGAAGGAATAAAGTAACCTGTCATATAGTTCACTGAAGGTGTCAGGGTCTTATTTATTGTTAGGAAGCCAGGAAAGGACTGGGAGATAGTGCCAAACTAAGGATAAACTCCTCTTGCTTTGTAATTCTGCTGAATGTGGATCCTGCACGAGGAATAAAATAGTATCAGCCTTGGAAAAGTCTAAGGTTCTTGGAGTGCCCGTGAGAGCAGAGATGGGAAAGATGTTGAAAATCTTATACGCTGAATCAGTGGACCAGCCTTCTTGGTACTGAATAGAAGGTCTCTGTGGACAATCCATCAAGTTGTTCAGAGTTGTAATACAAAAAGTAGAGTCTCAAAAGCAATTTGAGAGAAATTGCCTCTCCCAGTGAAATGTTTTTCACGTTGGGGTAAATGTCCTGGAGGCCTAGGACGACTTGGACATAAAGGGACTGTTTTCTGTTTTTCTAGGTTTTTGTTTTATACTTGACACTGGGATAGCTTGGTCTCCTATTCCTGGAACTCTTCCCAGGAAACCAGCAATCACAGTTAGAACATGAAAGCAACTTAGAGATGATCCATTTTAACACCTTCACTTTGCAGATGAGGAAGCTGAAGCCCAGGGATGGTACTGATTTAAGAAGCAGAACTGCACAGAGGACTTGCATTGTTGGGAAGCAGACAGACCTGGGTCTACCAGTTGGCAGTTGTGTGAACTTGGGCAAGTTAATATTTCTGAGCCTTGACTTCTTCTTCTGTAAGAGAGTTCTTAAGGAGCATCCACTCAAAGAAAAAAATTCAAAACTTTGCCGATATTATTATATTTGTTATTAGTTTTTTTAAAAAATTGAGATGTAATTCACATGACATAAAATTCACCATTTTAAAATGTACAATTTAGTGGATATATTCACCATGTTGTGCAGTTATCACCACTGTCTAATTCTAAAACATTTTTATCACCTCCCTACAAAAAACCTGTACTATTAGTGCCAGTCTCAGTGTTCCTTTCTTTCCTAACCTCTAGCTCCTGGGAACCCCTATTCTGCTTTCTATCTCAATGGATCTCCCTATTCTGGACATGTCCAATAATGGAATGATACATATCCCTTTGTGGCCTGGCATCTTTCAGTTAGCATAATGCTGCAAGCTTCCTCCATGTTGTAGCATGAACTTCATTCCTTTTTATTGCTGAATAGTATTATTCCACTGTACAGAGGTATCATATTTTGTCTCTCCATTCATCTGTCAATGAAAATTTGGTGTAATTACCATTGTTTTACATGGTTGGGCCAAAGCTATAATGAAAACTTGGGTGTCTAACTCTCAACCTGGTCCTGTTTTTACTACCCCATCCAGTTTTTCATAATATCTGAACATATATATTGGATTAATAGTAGTGGTTTGCTCAAAGGAAACCCTTATAGCCTCCTAATTACTGTTATGATTTTATACCTTTCAAAGATTTTATCCAGTACGGAAAAAAGTACACAATTCAAACAATGAAATCTAAACATTGTAGAAAAATGGTGCTGGAACCAGGGTTCATTTTCTAGACCCTAGAAAGGTCTAGAAATGCCTAGAAATGCCTTTCATGTCACTGTATTTCATGGAACAACTTGGGGTCTGTACAGGATCTTGTATCTACCTGATTTTTGTGTGTAAGTTCATTGCCATGGTTTACAGCCCAGGATCAAAGTTTGTCACTAGCTTTGGCTGCTATTTGAGGACTCTTCTCTCTTGCTCATTTTACTTCAAGGCAAAAATTCAGAATTGTTCTCTTCTTTGGTTAGACAGTCACTGTCGTTGCAATACCCTGACCTTTATGTATGGGGAATATATGCCTTTGGCTCGGAACTTAACTACATTTCAAACATGGCTGGTCATCTCTCCTTATGACCCAGTGCTTTTCTCACACACTGACTGCCACAGCTTTCAGGTCTGGTATTTAGGCACAGAGGGAGAGAGGCTGGTTTGGTATACTGGAAAATTTCTGTTTTCCACTAATTGAAAATGTAGGGAACATAGCCCCTGGCATTCTCTTTGTGGGGCATAAAGAAGGGAAGCAGGTCTGACTCGTTAAGGATTTCGTTGTTGACATCCTTTGCTTGGGAGCCAGTGATGTGTAGAATGTGGCAAGATTCCAGTGGTTGAAGGCATTTCCCTGGGTTCATCTAGGGTTTGTGCTGCCTTATCTGTGGTGGCATGAGTGGGGGGTCCAGCCCAGCCTGGCTTCCTGACTTTAAGCAAGTGTTTTCTTTAGTGAAACTTTAATGATTTGGTCCTGGATGCTGGTAATTACTCATCTCACTTGATGTTTTACTGTTATTCTCTAAGATCTGGAGGAGTCATTGTGTGTCAGGCTCCGCATGCGTTAGCTCATATGATTTCCTGCTTCTAAATGTTTGACGGTCCTCAGATACATGTGAAAACCATTGAGCCTGGCCCTTATCTTCCTCAAGCTTAACACCCCTCCTTCCTCCCACTATTCCTGGTTGCCATGGTTTCCAGCAGCCATGTTCATCCTGGTTGCCCTGTGTCTGCATGTTTTCCACTTTGTTAGTATTCCTCTTCATGTGATGCCCAGACTGGAAGTGAGACTTCACATGTTCTATGAACAGCCAAACTAGAACCATTACCAAGAAATGAACCTGGTCCTCATTTCATGCCACACACATTGGCTGGTGCTTCTCTCTTGGCTGCATCTTAATACAGCCCTTCCACCCTGCCCAGCTCAGGATCTTTTTTTTTCACCTTAACTCATGTGAGGCAGAGTTCCTCTTGTGCTGGTTGTTTTTTTCTTTTTTTTCTCAGTTTGACTTTCCAATCTGTGGCTTTTTTTATTTTATTGGAATATAGTTGATTTACAATATTGTGTTGATTTTCTGCTATACATCAAACTGACTCAATTATTTTATATATTTATATATATATATTCTTTTTCGTACTCTTTTCCATTATGGTTTATCATAGGATATTGACTATCATTCCCCATGCTATACAGTAGGACCTTGTTGCTTTTCCATTCTGTATATAATAGTTCGTATCATGCAGTTGATTTTTTTATCCCAAGGGCAGAACTATACATTCCCCCCCAGTCTGATTTATACATTTCCCCTGGATACTGGCTGTGTTGTCCCATTAGAACAATATGAATGGGAGGCTGACATCATTCTGATCCAACAAGTTGTTGAGCAAAATGGAGAATAATTAAAAAAAAAAAAACAGTACATTAGGATTGGCCCTGTTAATAGAAAAATCCTTCTCTGAGTATCTTTGTAGGGGACTTTCATGAGTCATTTTCAGTTCATGATGGTTTTTTGGTTTGTTTGGGGGTTACGTTTAGCATCAACAATTCAATAGATTGAATGGAGTGTGGAGCCTGTTTAAGAAGCTTAGTGCCTAAATCACTCTGCCAGGCTTTTAGTCACATGGGTCCTGTGTGGGCCATGGATGCATCGATCCAGTGCATTGTTCACAGAGGATGTTTGGAGAGTTTTAACCGGCCCCTCTCTGTCCCTTGCAGTTACCTGGCTGAGCAGTGCTGGAATGGCGGCTTCATCTACCTGATCATGCTACGCCGCTTCAAGCACCAAGTCCATTCTCCTTATAACGGCAACAGTAGCAACAGCTCCGAACCAGGAGAGACACCTACCTTGGAGCTGGGGGACCGAATGGTGAAAAAGGGGAAAAGAGCAAGAAAGTTTGGGGTCATTGCCAGGCCTTCTACCCACAAAGCCACTGAAGAATCCAAAAGCAGCACTGAGTTGGACAACGGCCCCGTGTCTGAGCTGGACAATGGCCTAGACCCTGACCTGGGAAATGGTCATGCTTTAGAGCTAGAAAATGGCCCAGATTTGCTCAAGGAGGTGGCCGGATCCCATCTAGATAGGTCGGAATTGGACAGAGGGACAGAGCCTAGAATTCCAAAGACAGATGCCCCTCTGCCCACAAGCAATGACAAACGCCGCTTCTCAAAATCTGGGAAGACAGACTTCCAGTCCAGCGACTGCCTGGCACGGGTAAGGTTTGCTTTGATGGTAGAACCTGAATTTTCCATGAAATATTGTTTGCAGTTGTGTTTACGGTTTAGAAAATACACCTAAGATGACCTTGCATTTGGATACCAAAAGATTTATTAAGATAAATGATCAGAGGACATGATAACAACAACAAAAAAATCCAAGTCATTTTATCTCACTTTAAATAAAGAGCTAGTCAAGTGATCCTAAGTGGAAAATTCAAGCCTTCTGTGGTATAATTTGAGTCATATGAGGCCCAGATAAAGTACTTGAACTGCATCATTATTTATCACTGCTGTCACCAGTGGAATTGCCACTGCAGGGCCAAGAATTCCTGGTGGCTGCTGATAGCATAAATATCCAAGCCTCAGTATTACACAGGAAGGATGTCCAACCTGCGGGGAAGCATCTGCTTTTATTTTTAACACATCAAAACAAGTGGCATTTTCAGGGGATTGTGTTACTATATTGCTAAATTCCAGTGAAGTCTGGAAACTTCGTAGAAATCTCTGATACTGTGGTATCCAGCTGTGATGGTCAGAGCTGGTCTTACCTAAAAGCGGTCTCCCGCATTGTAGGCAGACGCTTTTACTGTCTGAGCCACCAGGGAAGTCCCAAAAGCAAAGCAGGTGTGGTCTGTTCTGAATGGTAGTAGACACACTTCTAGCCTCAAATGGTCTCCCCCATCATAACCAATACCCTCTTGTTAAGGTACCTTCTGTAGGGTCAGTGTGCTCATTCCAAGAACCCTCTTGGCCAGGTGTGCCTCTGGGTTCCTAAACAAAGCAGTAACTAGTGAGATGGTTCCTGATTGGTTTCTTTTCTGACTCAGGAGATGCCCTCTAAGGGTGAAAGAGGAAGTTAGAAAGATGGAAAATGGGCACAGAGGAAGTATCAAGTTCAGCTTTGCAGTCTAGAAAATGGTGCTGTAGAAGTGAATGTAATTTCTAGTAAGGCTAGCTCATGAATATTTCTGCAGCTGTAGCCAATCTGTATAATGAGTTGAGAAGAATCAAAATAACACCTGTCTTAAGGGACTGACTGTATTCCTTCATTTGAAGATCTGGGTGACCTTCATAAAGCCTTACACAGAGAAGGTGTATATGTAGATGAAATTTACAAACCAGAAAAAAATGTTTCTATTAATGATTTTCTACCAATTTTATGCCCCTCTTCCCCAAAAGGATTAAGAATAAAAAGATTATAATATACACCTCTCCCCCAAATTAAGGGCAATAGAAATGTTATAATATGTTCCTTATCAATGAATACTATATCTTGATATGATTTTTTTCTTCTGATGATTAGATTGTGAATATGCAGAAAGCCTAAAGTGAAAAAAGCAAGTTGGGCAATATTGGTTCAGTTTGAAGGTTTAAGGTTTAGGGTGGAATCTCATATACAGTCCAAAGAAGTCCTTTGGCCTAAGACAAAGTGGGGATAATGGAATGATTTTCAAAGAAAAAAGTGCCACACCAAACTTTTAAGAGAGTACCATCCTCTGCTCATCCTAATGAAAAGCAGTAACCTAAAACTGGATTTCTGTATTAGACTCTTTTAAGACTGCACATACCAGAATTCCTTTGCCTGGTTTTTGCACTCAACATCAAATGTTCCAGAAGATACAAATGAAAGGTGAAAAAAAACCAAATCTTCGTCTATTGTCTTGGAACTTTTTTTTTTTGAAGGCCCCATGCCTATATTAAAAGGAGAAACTTGCCTTCTGGAATTCTTCATAACTGTTCTAAATCTATAGACTGATTATTGACCTTGGGTTGTTTGTTTGGTCTTAGAAAGTCAGAATGAGCACCACACCTTCTCCAGCATGAATATTTCGGTACCCTTTGCAACCCCAGAAATATCTTCATTAGATGCATTTGCCTGGGATTGATCATGTTGACAAGAAGTGGATCTTCACAGCTTTCCTTATCATCTTGGTGGCACCTAAACTGGGACCAATAGACCTTAACAGAAGGCTGCTTAGGTTCTTGGGATGGCTAGATGTGTATTTTTATTTCAGGATGAGCCCGAGGTCATGCTAGAATGGAATTTCCAGAAAAACAAAAATTAGCTATTTACCTCTAAAGCCTTTGGGAGAAAATTCCACTCTCTTTGAATAATGGGAGATTAGACATGTCAGCGTTGTTCCGTTTCTGCTTTATTAATGATTTAATATAGCTACAGAGACTTAATAAATTACAGACAAGGCTCATGATCATTCAGACCATTTTTATTTGTCAGCTACTTCTTTTTCATAGACTGTAATTTCTTACAAGAAAATAAACCCTCAGACTTTGTTTTTACATTTCTATTCTCCCTTAATGGACCTATAGAAAATATTTCAACAAATATCTCCTTTTAAAGTATGGCTTGTTTCTATAAAATATTAACACATAATGATACACATGCAAACAGATGAATTTTTAAAAATAGAAGATGGGCCCATCTTCTAAAGCCTAGGAATCTCTTAGGATATAGATAAGCAATTTTAGAAATGAATTCAGACTTCCTTACTCTCTTTTCTAGTAAAGCTCATCACTCACCCAAGGTGACATGTACACAGTGTGTATTTTTGTAATGCTGCATGGTAAAAATGAATGCAACCAAACTTAGTCACGTAACAATGAAAAAAAATTCAACCATTTGTCAGTCAGGAGAGCTTATTCACAGCTGGTGTGTGTGTCTATGGATCTGTTTGCAATCTTAGCCTGGTATCCAAAATCCACCCTGTGCAGTACCAGACCTCTTTCCTGTAAGTGGTTCAGCAGAGACCTCAAAAAGGCTGCCAGAGCTCTAAATCTGCAGGAAAGTGTGTGAAACTCAGGAGGAGAGTCAACACTGAGGACATCTCCTGGGTGGTTCCTGATGTTTGCATCCGGCAGAGGCAGCGGGAGAATGGTCCTCTTCTAGGAAGACCCCACAGTCATGGGGTAAACATACATCCTTCACATGGTAATGTCTCCTAAGTTCACATCTGCCTTCACCTCTCTGCTGAGCCCTCAGCTTTTTACCAGCCATCTACAGGATGTCTCCATCTTTGATATTTCATATCATGCCTGAAACGGTGCATGGCTTTCCCGCACCACCAAGCCCATTCTAACCTTTCAGGTCTTAACATCCACAGAGTTGCCCAAGCCAGAAACCTGAGATTCAGCTAGTGACCACTTGCCCTGGATTGTGCAGAACTTTCCTGGTTTTTCACAGGCAATTCCGTATCCTGGCAAATGCCTTCACCCAGGCAGATTGGGAGAGTTGGCATCGTGGAGTTAGCTGGAATGCTGCCCTCTCTCAAAGAAGGAAACAGAAACCCACTCCAGTTTCTTGCCTGGGAAATCCCATAGACAGAGGAGCCTGGTGGGCCATCGTCCATAGGGTCAGAAAGAGTTGGACACTACTTAGCAACAACAACTACCCTGTCCCTTACACCAAGTCCAGTCAGTCCCTGAACCCAGTCTACTACTGCCCTCTTGGGGATGTCCACCCTCCACTGCTCTGGGCCCCATCCTGAAGCTTTGGTTCAGGGCCAGGCTGCTATCACTTCTCACCTGTGGTCACAGTAATCTACACTGCTCCCGCTTTCATCCCATCATCAACTGTCCCATTGCAGTCAGAGGGACTTTTCTAAAGAGCACATCTTACTATGCACACTGCAGCTGAAATCATTCGGTGGTCCATTTGCCTTTGGGGAAATACCCGAACACCTTAGCTTGACATCCCACATGAGGCCCTTCATCACCTGATTCTCACTGCTCTCTTTCTCCCTGATTTGGGCTGAATTAGTTATTTCAAAATGCCATGCTCATTCTCGTCTCTCAGCCTTTGCCATCTCTGCCCCAGTTCAGTGAATTGCACCTGTAGGTGCTTCATAGATATTTATAATGAAGGCATAGGAGAGCCCCAAGCCTGAGAGATAGGACACCAAGTTCTAGCCCTGGTTCTTCCATCCTCAGCTCTGTGGCCTTCAGGCTGCCATGTCCTTTCTCCGAGCTTATTTTCTTACCTCCAAGCTGAGATTTTTGGTCTGTTGACAGAAGGATTTCAACTTTGACATTATGATCACATGTTTCTTCATTTCTTACTGATCATTCTAAGTAAGGGATAAGCAAACAATCTCAAAAATAAGTTTTCAGTTGAAGCCAGAGCATTTACTGCAGTGAAATTCTGGTTGGATGATATCTTCTCATATTTGGGGCAAAGATGCTGTTGTAACATTTTATTTTGGGTTCCAGCAGATGAGGTCATTTAAATGCTGCTGCGGCAACTCCTTTTAATGTACTACGCCTGTTTTTGGTAAATAAATCCCTCTGTTTGCCTTCGTGGAGAGATGCATGTGTGAGCTCACACAGTAATTGGCGGTTTATAGGAAAGGGTAGCACTCTGACATTAATAAAGACATCCATAGCATCCAATTTTGCATGGTTTGGCTTTTTCTCAACAGACTGACAAAGTCTCACTGCCCTTTCAGCCAATGCAGAAGGAAGCAAAAGCCCAAGCCATCTGTCTAGACAGGGTCTGCTTCAGAACTCCGTCATCTCTACAACTGGATCTGTGTTCACACTCTGAGCATTGGCAAACGTGCAGGTCTCCCATCTGGGCAAACTTCTTAATGTCAGTCTCGATAACTTTGAAGACCCCTAAGATGATGGTAAACATTCTCTGTTTGTTCATTCAGTGACATTTATGCAGTATTGTGATGTGCTAGGCACTTTTCTAGCTGCTGGAAAATCTATTGGTAAATGAGAGACAAGGTTCCTATCTTGTGGCATTTATCACATATAAGGGGCCACAAGCAATAAATAGATAAACAAAAGCAGAATGTTAGATACTGACCACAAGTACAATAAATGAAACAAAACAGAGTGAAGTAAAAGATGTCCCAGCAGTGACATGGGCAGGGGGCCAATTGATAACTGGGTGTCAGCGAAGACCTTAGTAAAGAGGCCATGTTTCAGCTGAAGACTGAGGGTCAGGAGAAGAGCGGCCTGGCAGCATCTGGGAGCAGAATGTTTCTGTGAGAAACTAGCATCTGAAGCTGCCATAAGACAGGGATGATAGAATATTCTGGTAGCAGAGACTGCAGCATAGTGAGTGATGGGGAGAGGACTAGCAGGTGAGGTGAACAAGACAAGATTACAGAAGTTCATATTTGCCATTGCAAAGAGTGTGGACCCTATTCTCTATCTAGTGGGGAGCTGTCAGAAGGTTTAAGTTAAATGCATCATGATGTCTTTCTTTAAAATTCATCCTAAATGTGTAATGGAGAATAGTGGCTTGTGAGAGGTAAAACTTAAAAATGGAGACCAGATCGGAGACTCTGATAACCCAAGCTAAAAATGCTGGTGGCTGATGGGGGTGGTGGCAGAGAAGAGGAGCAGAGGTAGATGGATGTGGATCTGTTTTGCAAATAGAGCCTTCGGATCTCACTTGTGGTTTAAGTATAGGAAATAGAAGGATGAATCAAAGACAGTCCTCGGGTTTTTGGTTTGCATATCCTTTTAAGCTTGAATCGATGATACTGCTGTTCCCGTTGAGATGACCAAAGCCAGGAAGAGAAGAGACTCTACTGGTGTGTATAGTAGATACCTAAGTGGAATTGTAAGAAGACAGTTGGAAATACACTTGATATTATTGTATTTAAGTTGGCCTGTTGGGTTTTGGCTAGTTCCAGGTTTAAACTAATAAACTTTAAACACTGATTTTATTTTTAACTAAACACTGCTTTCATCTGTAGGCAGCTAGATTTAATACGACAGTTGTACAATTAAGACGGATAGCATCTGCCGCTTCCTGTTTCTGACTTCCTTTGTGTTCCTCAGAACCCCTTCATTAGATGATCAAGAAATTCCATGGTGAGGAAACTTGCATGATTTTCTTTGAATTCTCCCCTCTTAGTTCCTACTGTCTGTTATGGCAGGGGAATCATCTTATTGGATAAAAGTGAGAAAGGAGATCTGTTTCTGGGCTAGTATAATTAGGGGCTTTATTATAGATTGGTCATTTCTGCCCTCTGAAGCTTTTTTTTTTTTAAGATTTTTCTGTGGACCATTCTTTTTATTTAAAATTTTTAATTTATTGTAATTGCTTTACAGTATTTTGTTGGCCTCCACCATAGAACAATGCAAATGAGCCACAAGTACACATAAGTCCCCTCCCTCCTGAACCTCCTCCCCACCCCCCACCCCATCCCAACCCTCTTGGTTGTCACAGAGCTCTAGGCTGAGCTCTCTGTGCCCGTGCAGCAGCTTCCCACTGGCTATATATTTTACACATGATAGTACATTTATTTCAGTGCTATTCTTTCTACTCATCCCCCCTCCCCCTCCTCCATGTGGCCAAAATCTGTTTTTTATGTCTGCTTCTCTGTTCCTGCCCTGCAAATAGGTTCATCAGTACCATTTTTTAAGATTCTGTATATATGCGTTAATATATGAAATTTGTTTTTCTGACTTTCTTCACTCTGTATAATAGACTCTAGGTCCATTCACCTCACTAGAGCTGACTCAAATGTGTTCCTTTTTATGACTGAGTAAATACTCCATTGTATATATGTACCACAACTTCCTTTCCCATTCATCTGCCAGTGGACATGTGGGTTGCGTCTGTGTCCTAGCTGTTGTAAATAATGCTGCTATTAACATTGGGGTACATGTGTCTTTTTCATTTATGGTTTTCTCCGAGTATATGCCCGGTAGCAGGATTTACTGGGTCATACGGTAGTTTTATTCCTAGTTTTTTTTTAAAGAACCTCCATACTGTTCTCCACAGTGGTTGTATCAATTTGCATTCCCACCAACAATGCAAGAAGATTCCTTTTTTCTCCACACCCTCTCCAACATTTATTGTCTGTAGATTTTTTGATGATGGCCATTCTGACTGATGTGAATTCTAACTCATTTTAGTTTTGATTTGCATTTCTCTAATAATGAGTGATGTTGAGTATCTTTTCTTGTTTTTTTATTGGCCATCTGTATGTCTCTTTGGAGAAAAGTCTGTTTAGGTCTTCCTCCCACTTTTTGATTGGGTTGTTCGTTTTTCTAGTACTGAGAGCTGCTTATGTGTTTTGGAGATTAAGCCTTTGTCAGTTGTTTCATTTGCAATTATTTTTCCCCATTTTAAGCGTTGTCTTTTCATCTTGTTTATAGTTTCCTTTGCTGTGCAAAAGCTTTTAAGTTTAATTAGGTCCCCCTTGTTTATTTTTGTTTTTATTTCCATTGCTCTAAGAGGTGGGTCATAGAGAATCTTGCTGTGATTTATGTCAAGGAGTGTACTGCCTATGTTTTCCTCTAAGAGTTTTCTGGCATTACATTTATGTCTTTAATCCATCTGAGTTCATTCATTTATATGTAGCTGTTCAGTTTTCCCAGCACCACTTATTGAAGAGGCTGTCTTTTCTCCCTTGTATATTCCCGCCTCCTGTGGCCTGGACCATTCTTAAAATCTTTATTGAATTTGTTACAATATTGCTTCAGTTGTATGTTTTGGTTTTTTGGCCAAGAGGCATGGTGGATCTTAGCTCCCTGACCAGGAATCAAACCCACATCTCCTGCGTTGGAAGATGAAACCATAGCCACTGGACCTTCAAGGAAGTCCCCCTCTGAAGCCATTTATGTTAGATATGTGGTTTTGTTTTGCTTTTAACTAGTTGTGTGCATCTTGGACAGGGGTGTGGAGTGGGTTTGTGGGTGTTCTCAGTGAATACTGTCTTTAACTCCTCTGTCAGGGTAAACATTTAGGCCATCCTTCTTTCCCCATGATCATAGTTCTGCATGTTTCTTGTCACAAGTCCTATTTCTAAAAGCATTTAAGAATTAGAACTGTATCCAGTATTGTCACATCCTCTGTGAACCATACATAACATCTTCTGTTTAGCCAAAGGAGAGTAGGATGGGAGAAAATGATGGTGTAATTAGTCAAGGGATGGATAGGTTTTTACTAATTTGGGCTAAAACTAAAGAGATTTTCTTGTATCTGGGCTCTAATAATGGTCCTTGTTGTTCTTGGGAAAGAGTTCCACAGCTTTTCTATACTGGGGGAGAGAGGAACACTGTCCCATATCTTCAGGACACCAGGAGCCATGGGATATCTTCCAAGGGAAAAAAAAAAAAAAGGCCACCAACTGTGCTCATTTGTTACCTGCTCCGTGAGGCCCAGGGAGGCAGCCACAGGACTGGCCTGTGTGTAAATGCAGGATGCTCAGCTCCCCAAGACAACAGCTAATCAGCATACCCCTGCATGTGTTCCCTTTGGTTCTCCACCTGGCATACAGTCTCATGTATTGGAAGTACTGAAAGTTGCTGTCTCGTGGTAATTCTCAAGGATGGCTTCTTAGAAGGAGTGAGGCTGTGAGAGACTCTGAAGGCAGGAAGGCTGTTCCTGAATGGGAAGGAAAGGTGTTCCAGAGGTCAGAGGCAACAAACCAAAACCTGGGGAGTCCAAAGTGAGACGATGGGATGATGTAGGGCTTGTTGACAAGTTCATGAACTACTGTGGTAAGCCAGTGACTTCTGAAGTTACATTTGGCCAGACAGGCTTCATGGGCCTGTGGTCAGTAGATGGAGGAGACAGCTGGCATCACCGCGTGTTGCTGGAATTGTGGGGCCCCTGTGAGCAGCCCTGGGCTTGGAAAAGAGTAGGACCCAACAAGTCTCTGTCTGCTAATAATTTCCCTAGACATTCCTGTTGCTGCACATCAGTGACCATTCCACATCTGTTTTTTTTACTGTTGCATAAAGCTTCATTTTAGTTTCTGACAGTATGCACTTCAGATTTTCTAAATGCCTCACATTTTTTCTCTTTTGCAAATAGCTTGAATGGGCAGGTTGCCTATTTTGGGGGAGATGATGGCTTTGTCTCTATTGGGCCTTAGCAGTTCCATTGGACCTTCGTGGTGGATGGAGAAAGCAGATGGTTTTTGCTTTGTAAATTGAGGAATGCATTGGGACCCCTAGTTATATACCTAGAACTAAAAAGACTTTGGGATGAGCCTAAAGTCAGACTCCCAGATAAACCACTTTGGAAGCTTTTGCTTTCATTTCTCTGATAGCCAAGTGTCTGAGGGAGCTCCCGTGTTTTGCAATGGATGTATGTTTGTGTCCTTGGAATGGAATACGAAGTCAAATGGAGAATGAACCAAAGCAGTTCAGAGGACTTAGAGACCTTTTTTTTGTTGTTTAGTTGTTCAGTCACGTTCAACATTTTTGTGACCCCATAGACTGTAGCCCACCAGGCTCCTCTGTCCGCGGGATTCTCCAGGCAAGAATACTGGAGTGGGTTGCCATTTCCTTCTCCAGGGGATCTTCCTGACCCAGGGATCAAACCCGCATCTCCTGCAAGTCTCCTGCATGGCAGGCAGATTCTTAACCACTGAGCCACCAGAGAAGCCCTAGAGACCTCTGTTAGTCTTTAAAAATGATTGATTTGGGGAAATTCCTGGCAGTCCAGTGGTTAAGACTTCATGCATCTGGTGCTGGGGGTGTGGGTTCAATCCCTGGTCAGGGAACCAAGACCCCACACGGCCAAAAAATAAATGAAATAGAAAGGATAGATTTTTATAGTTGTTGTAGCATTTTTTTTATGTTTTTAAAGAGCGTATTGACCAATGTGTGTAGAAGTTGATAACAATTCACCAGTGAGCTTCCTATTTTGATTTCTCCAAGATCTCATTCACATGTTGTCAGGAAGTTTAAGATTCAATTCAGTATGACGTTTTTAACGTTTATGCGTGTGTAAGTCACGTATGGTTACCGATTAACATTTATTATGTATCTACTAAATGTCAGGAGCATTGCTGCCTGCTTCCTGTCTCGTTTAATCCTAACACCAGACTTGGAAGTTTTAATAATAATCGCCACTTTAAAGGCAGGGAAACTGAGGTTTTGAGGCCTCAAGTGATTTTTATAAGTACTAAGTGGTAGAGCTTGGCTCAAACTAGTTGATGTTTCCTGGTTCTGTCTTCCTTTCATCTTCCTTTGTTAATTAGTAGCTGTCATAAATAAACGGAACCCAGACAGAGCCAGTGTTGACTCACATACTGGTATCTGGGTTTCAGGCAGAAAAGCTTTACTTAACAGGATCCTGGTCAGGGAATTCACACATCACCTTTGCCGTGCTGTCCAAAGGCATCTGCACTGGCCCCAGGTGGCTCATTCAATTTAATTAAAATGAAATGAAACATTCAGTGTCTCCGTTGCCACCAGCCACATTTCAGGCATTCGACAGCCCTCTGTGGCTGGCGGCTCTCCTGTTAGATGATGCAGACACAGAACACTCCCGCCATCATAGAGAACTGGATTGGGCACACTGGCTGCTCGAGACTTTGGTCCAACCCGTAGCATTTTCTCATCGGTGGTCCTCTGCAGTGTCTGTCAACAAGCGATGGGACTTGGCCAGACCTCCAGCTACCCGTCCTGTGACAATGGTGCCTGAATGTCCAGATGCTTCACAGTGTGCTCACTTTTTCTTCCAAGGAGAAAGTTGGCCGGATATGGAAGATGGAGCTGCTTAAAGAGTCGGATGGGCTGGGAATTCAGGTTAGTGGAGGCCGAGGATCAAAGCGCTCACCTCACGCTATCGTTGTCACCCAAGTGAAGGAAGGCGGTGCCGCTCACAGGTGACTGGATAACTCTCCCCTTTCTCTGCTTCCTTGTCCTCCCCTCCCCTGCCCCCGGGTGCTGGGGGGTAGTCAAAGCCCTGGTGATTACAGCTTACAAGGAAGGTGCTGGAGCATGGCAGGAAATCAGGCACGAGTGGTTCTAATTAAATGCCCTTCTGAGCACAGGAAGTGGCTAATTGGTGGGGCCACTGCACGAAGGAGGGATTAGATTTCTTTCTAGTCCAGTTTGAGTGTCAAGTGAATGTTATCCTGAGTTTGGGGATGCTGGTGACACGTGGTTTCTTATCAAGAGTGTACCACATCGTCACTGTGGCTGACGACTTGGGAGAGTGATGGGGTTTAAACGTGACCACAGTTCACCTGCCATGTCATGTCTGTTAAGATGTGATACACACATAAACACGTGTGTCTTGGTCGTGCAGATGTGGAGGGAGAAAAATAAATGTGAAAACCATTCACACTCCAAAGCTACTTATTTAACCTAAACAGTCATTGAAGTAGGAAGATAGGTGGTGCTTAGGCAGAACACGTCAAAGAAGTCCATGTTGAGTCAGAGGGAGGTAGCTGTCCCCAGATGGAAGGTATACTCCTACTATGTGGCTGATTGCTCCTGTATACATAGGGCATCTACTACTTGCAAAGCACCATAGGGTGTATTCATATTTTGGATACCCATCTGTATAGAATAGGTGGGTAAAGGTGGAATTTCACTGATGAGGGAGGTGATTCCAGTCTGGAATTAGTATTCAGTCCAGGTACCCTGATGCTAAGAGAGAAATGGCAAACCAAAGCAGTAATGGCCTGCCCAAGACCTTGGGGGCTCTCAAAACATAATCTCATTAGGAGAAGTTGAAGGAGCTTGAAGTATTTGGTCTAAAGAATAAAATAGGAGAGGACCAGTACACAGATTATCAAGGTGTTCAATGCTCTTTGGTCCCATAATTAGAAAGTATGATCCTGTTAGCCTGAGTAGAGAAGAGATTAACTGCAGGTGTCACTTATCTGGGTGGCAGTAATTATTGAAGGTTTAAGATCTTAGGTAGTTCATGTCCAGAAGAGCATCATCACACTTCCCAAAGGATAGATGCTTTAAAGAATTCTTGTCGATAGCCGTTTCCCCGTGACTCCTAGGTCTTTGGAAAGTTGGCAATTAGGAAATTCCTGTGCCCAGAACTGAGCTTACATAGAACTGTTCTTATCCATTTTTCAAGTGAGCCACTTTTTAATCAGTCTCACCATTTTCTGATACCCCAGCCTGTATGTGTGTATGTGTCTGGGTGTTTAATTCACATGTGGGGCATTCTAGTTAATAACTGGAGCTGAGAAAGATGGGATCAAAGAGGAAAATAAGAGGAACGGAGACACGGATGTCTTGATGGTGGTGTGGATAAGTAAACCCAAGGACACTGGCCCAGACCACTATGTTCTCCTGTATTCTGAATGCCTCTCCTTCAGAGAGCTCACCCTCATGCCTCCTTGAGGTTCCATTGTGCTTATTCTCCATGGTTTCCCTCTTTCTCTTCTCTTTCCATCCCAAGCATCTACTGTGATTCTTAGCATTTCTCTGCTTTAGGGATTTTTGAAGGACAGAAAGCAGAGACTGTCAGCAGTCTCTCATGCCTCCTGTATTCTATTAAAGCCTAAATTCATAGAAAAGATGATACATGCCCTAGGGGACAGAGAGAGAAAATGGTGAGGGAGAGGAGGAGAGGGAAGTTGGTTAATTCATTGAAAGAAAACAAGAAGGAGAGAGCCTACAGCCTGGAGAGGGAAACACTGGGGTGAATCTGTGAGAGACAAGCGTGAGTCCCACCCATGAATCCTGGGTGCTGATATAAAGCCTCTAGAGGGGATGGTGGGACTTGGGTTTTGGGGCTCTCAACTTCACCCAATTTCCCATCTCATATTTAGCAGTGGGGATGAAGAGCTTCTGGCTGCTTTGGGATCGTGGGAGACCAGGCCATTGGAGTCTCAGTTGGCACCCACAGAACTGTTGACCCCCCATGACTAACGAGACCTGCCTGGTGCTCTGTAACCGTCTGTCCCCTGGACCTCTGTAGGGCAGGCAGACCCCGTGGTGACTGGACCTCCTGCCAACCCAGTAGGAAGGAAGCTCCAAGTCCTTCACTTAATTTAAAGGAAACAAAAAGAACACATTTGCATGCCTGTGATGTACACCAGGTCTGTTCCCTGCAACAGCAGTAACTTGGGCAGTTTCTTTGTTCATTTTTCTGTTCATCCGTCTGCTTATGGAGCTTGGCGGCAGAGACATGAGGAAGGAGGCAGTTTGAGAATTGACCCTCAAGGCCCCGTGACTCTTGGGCGTGGGGGTTACAGACGCATGAGGTGCAGGGTCTCAGGTGCCACAGAGGAAATCCGGGCAACAGTGTGTCATCTGGGGAGAGAGAGGGACGTGGGTTAGGGAAGGATTCCTGGTGAGCTTTGGATACCTTCATTCTTCTGGGGCTCAGCTCAGAGACTCAGCTGGTGACTCACTCACAAGGGCAGGATGGCAGGCAGGATTGAGAAAAGGAAGAGTTAACTATCCTAAAGCTTTGGGGTCTTGATTCCTCTCCATCATGTCTCCACCTGGATGGGAGGTGTTTCATTGACGTTGATGTAGGATGTGGTGGTAACTTAACGATCGTGCCTGTAACTAAGGGACCATCTGAAATCGCAAAGCTCCTAGCTCTGCTAAGTGGGTATCTGGACCCTGACAGAAGGATGAAGCAGTCCCACCCCCGCTGTTCCCATCGTCCCTACTCCTCTGTAGCCCATTTTGGACTGTCTCCTTCTGACAACCCTCCCCAACTCCAGGAAGATGGCCCTTCTCAAGCCCAGAACATCTTGACGAGGGATTTTCTTTTTTCCCGTCTCCATTTCCTCAGGGATGGCAGACTGTCCTTAGGAGATGAGCTGCTGGTAATCAATGGTCACTTACTAGTCGGGCTCTCCCACGAGGAAGCTGTGGCCATTCTTCGCTCAGCCACTGGAGTGGTTCAGCTGGTGGTGGCCAGCAAGGTAGGTGGATTTGTTTGTTTTGTAAAATATTTTGAGCGGCAGTGGTAGATTTGGTTATGAGCCCTCCTCATGAACCCCCTCACCCCCACCCCCTAACACATGCATACTCACCTTTGCTTAGGCCAGTCAAATAGCCATGATTCTGCACTGTAAGCCCACAAGGGGCCCTGAGCTTAAGGGCATTTAATCATCTTGCCATCCTTTAAGAATCTTTATAGGTATATCTGGGCTTCCCTGGTAACTCAGCTGGTAAAGATTCCGCCTGCAATGCTGAAGACCTAGGTTTGATCCCTGGGTTGGGAAGATCCCCTGGAGAAGGGAATGGTTACCCACTCCAGAACTCTGGCCTGGAGAATTCCATGGACTGGGATGCAAAGAGTTGGATGTGACTGAGCAACTTTCACGATAGGTTTATCTAGGGGATTAAAAAGCATTGAAAGGACTAAGGAAAAGGGATGAATGGGAGAAAGGACAGGATAGAGAGACTAGCAACTGGAGCAAGGGAAAACCAAGGAGGAGATGTGGAAGCAGGAGCGGGAGGGAGGTGATGCGTCTCTGGAGATGCACATCTTCCAGGACCTGCAGGAAGGAGGTTGGGGCGGCATGGGCAGGCTGCAGGCCCAGGCTGTGACCCCCAGCAGCACAGAGCATTGGTGCTGAAGGGAGCCTTGTGAACCTTGCTTGTCCAGCTACACCCCCTCCCATCCTCCTCAGTTTTACAAATGACCCGACGAGACAGAGCTTCCGAGGGGGCCTTGATGCAGCTGACAGTGCCGGGACCCTGGCTCTTGCTATGAGGGTGAGTCTGGCCGTGACCTCTGTCTGGCTGCCACCTCTTCTTCACGAGGCCTCAGGCTGGGGCTCCTTTCACCCCACCCACCCACCAGAGCATGTGAAACTAGTGCTTAGGTCTGGGACCCCCATCTGCTCTCTTCCCAGGGTCTCGCCAGCCTTAGAGCGCCGCGGAGGGGCAGTGGGACGCCACGGTTGCGGGACAAGGGGAGGAACAAGGCTGTCTGGGTTCTGCTCCGTTGTCTGATGAGGTGGTAACATCCAGGGGAGAGCTCTCAGGGCTCGGGGGCTAGTGCAGTGGGGACACAGGGCTTCGTTCCAGTTCATCCCAGGTCCAGCTCAGGGGAGCACTGGTGTGAGCCAACCCTGTCCTTAACCCTTCCCAGCAATAGCTCTCGCCAGGATGGCTGATTTTCCCCAATTATCCTTGATGTTACTTTTGAACCCTGCATCCACAGGTTTTTATATATTTTCCTTCTTAGATTGCACAGTCTACTGCCTGTTTTGTGTGCTCAATCATGTCTAACTCTTTGCGACCCCATGAACTGTAGCCTGACAGGTTCCCCCCATCCATGAGATTTCTCAGGCAAGAATACTGAAGTGGGTTACCATTTCCTCCTCCAGGGGATCTTTCCAGCCGTGTCTCTTGTGTCTCCTGCATTGGCAGGCAGGTTCTTTACCACTAGCACCTCCTGGGTTTAGTAAATAGGTGGGTATTTTGAGTCATCTGAAAAATCTATTTTCCTCTTTATGCTTCGCTGGTGGCTCAGTTGGTAGAGAATCCACCTGCAATGTGGGAGACCTGGGTTTGATTCCTGGGTTGGGAAGATCCCCTGGAGAAGGGAACAGTTACCCACTCCAGTATTCTAGCCTGGAGAATTCCATGGACTGTATAGTTCATGGGGCCGCAAAGAGTCAGACATGACTGAGCGACTTTCACTTTCTCCTTTATACCATGGACCCCAAATCCTGCTTCCAACCAGAATTCAGAGCTTGGCAAAGACTTGGCAGGAAGAGCCAACACTGAAGCCCTGGAGGCAGGAATTGAGACCTTTCCATTCATACACCCCATCTTCGCCTCCCAGAGATGCCGTGGGCATCCCCTTCCTAGGGGTGGGGCAGGGATACTCTCAGTCAGCGTGGTGAATCCCACAAGGAGGGAAAGGCTGAGACAAATTCCTCATTTGACCAGATGTGGTGGGAATTTGAAAAGCATTATTAGTTCTTAAACACACACATCCCACCTCCCCAAGCTTGCAGCTTAACCACGCGGGGGTCTCTGCACAGGCATTAAAGCATGTCCACCAAACCTTTATTTCTGGGCTGACTCCTTTCTCCTGCTAGTTTGGAGAGTGGGAAAGAAATCTCTTCTGTGCCAGTCATTACACATAAATTGACACAAAGAAAATATAAAAACAAAAAACGACCCCTCATGAGTAAAACTAGTAATTCAGTGGTGCATGTGAGATTTTTGAAAACAGACGTCACTCATCAGCTTAAAGGAAGAAGGACACTGACATGTACCGGGGACCACTGGGTGCCAGGTGCTTTATACCTACTATCTCATTTAATTCTTAAAGTGAATCCTATGAGAGAGCCATTAGTTCTTTTTATTCAGAAGATGACATTAAAATCTAAGAGATAAGTTAATCTGTCCAGAGGTCATACAGGCGGTGGGTGGCAGAAGCAGCTTTCGTCCTGGGTCCACTGGCCTTCAGAGTTTCCTGCTGCCCCTTAGTCACATAAGATATAAAGGAATACAGAGCCCATGGTATTAGAACAAGGTCATGTGTTCCTGCCAGAGGCTGTGACACTTTAGGACACTTGCTGAGGTCTTTGTAGGGGTGAGCAGCGTCCAGAGCCGAGGAACAGGTGTCCATTCTGGTTTTCAGTCTGTCGGCTCTTGGCTGTCTGTCCAGAGCTACGGCCTTAAGGCTGGCCAGCCCTCAGAGCTTTCTCCTCCTTCCCATTTGCTTCACCTACAACTAAGCAATATACGCTGCTGCAGCAGCTGCCAGCTGTTTGCTCCTGAACTGAATCCGCTCCGTCCAAGGTGCTCATCCATGGAGAAAAAGCACCTGGTTGTTAGGCTCTGCTTGACTTCTGTTCCTCTTCTTGATGCCAAAGAACAAATCATCTACAGACTTCAGTTCTGCCTTTATATTCAAAGAGAAAAGAGTAAAAAACTTTTGACTTGTCACATATAAGGAATAATAAAGAAATCTTAATTATTGTTGCAGATAAGCATCACCTTGTCACAAAACTTAACAGGCATTGTTTTAGAAATATAACAGTTACTGTCTCCTGGAAAGGATGTCTCGTGTTTCTGCACAGTATGTCATTTGTGTATAAGAGAGGAGCTTAGAAAGTTTTTGTTGAATGAATAAACTCAGAATATCCAAGTTCAGGGACTTCCCTTGTGATCCAGTGGCTAAGACTCTGCTGCCAATGCAGGGGCCTGGGTTCGAACCCTGGTCAGGGAACTAGATCCCTCATGCCTCAACTAAGCATTCACATGCCGCAATTAAGACCTGGCGAAGCCAAATAAATAAATATTTAAAAAAAAAAAAAAAAAGAATATCCAAGTTCATCTTGATATTCCTGGAAGTACATGCATAGCAATATGGGTTTCTCTTGTGCACTGTCTCTTTTTTTGTTTCACTCTTGGTTTTTATTAACAAAAAATATATATTCATTGTATCTAATGTAGAAAACCTAAAAAAAAAAGTATAGAGAAGAAAAACATGATAAGATGTCTAATATTACCAATAGTACCATCCACTAACTGGCGTTGCCTTCCAGACAGGAACACGTTTTCTTTTAAATGGAATCAAACACAAGGAGACAGAGTGTACCTGTAGGCAGTCCCACCGGGATTCAAGGGCCAGCACAGCCCTTTAACTTTTTTTTTTTTTTAATGTATTTATTTTAGTTGGGGGCTAATTACTTTACAATATTGTAGTGGTTTTTGCCATACATTGACATGAATCAGCCATGGGTTTTACATGTGTTCCCCATCCTGAACCCCCCTCCCCCCCCTCCCTCCCCACCCCATCCCTCTGGGTCATCCCATTGCCCCAGCCCTGAGCGTTTGTCTCATGCATCGAACCTGGAATGGTGTTCTGTTTCACATATGATAATATACATGTTTCAATGCTATTCTCTCAGAACGTCCCCACCCTCACCTTCTCCCTCAGAGTCCATAAGACTGTTCTATGCACTATTCTTATTCTGTCTCTCATATAGGGTTATCGTTACCATCTATCAAATTCCATATATATGCATTAGTATACTGTATTGGTGTTTTTCTTTCTGGCTTACTTCATTCTGTATAATGGGCTCCAGTTTCATCCATCTCAATAGAACTGATTCAAATGTATTCTTTTTAATGGCTGAGTAATACTCCATTGTGTATATGTACCAGAGCTTCCTTATCCATTCTTCTGCTGATGGACATCTAGGTTGCTTCCATGTCCTGGCTATTGTAAACAGCAGCACAGCCCTTTAAAAGCTGTGTATCTTGAGCAAGTTAGTGCTTTTTTTGAAATCTCACTTGTATAGTGAGAGTCAATAACTGCTTCATGGGATGTTAGGAAGATTAAATGAACAATAAAGATCTCTAAACAAAGTAGTTGGTCACAGTGAACACTTGCAGAAATGTGTGTCTTTATGGTTTTCATATTGTATCCAGGTTATTGTTACATCTGTTATTAATACGGTTCTTACATATTATTTTTAAACCTGCTTTTCCACTAAATAACCCACTAAAAGAGCTCTTTCCACATCAGGAAATGTATTTCTAGATCAGCATTTTTAATGACAGTGGAGTATTCTATCTTGTGGCTGTTGTGAAATTTACTCAACAGTTGGAACTTGCACTCTTGTAAGCTTTCTGCTATTAATAGTTGAGCAGAATTGACATCACAGAAGAGGATTCGGCTCACTTTCTCACAAATAACTCTTTTTCCTTTCCTTGGGCAAGGTCTGAAAGTATGATAGTCACAAATTACTGATCTGAAAGGAATGAGACTCAGGTACCTTGAAGGAGTGGAATCCACGTCAAACTAGGAGCAGCCGTCCCTGTCACCAGGTGCCAACTCACTGGTAGTTTGCGATGCCCCTTTTATGAGCTGGGTATTCTTTGTTGTTCTATCTTCTGTCATCCCCCAAGGAATATGATGATCAAAACTTTCCACGTGTTTCCTTCCTGGTAGAAATTGCTGGTATGGTAGAAAGAGGAGAGGGCATGTTGCTCTTTTATTCTGGCCTCAGATCAGCCCTGTAGCCCTGGCACCCGGCCTCCCGTGTCGTGTCCTTTCCCAGGAGAGCTCTCAGCTCCCGTGCGTGCCTCATTTGTCCTTGGGATTGTCACGTGGCCTCGTGGATCTCGCCTGCACCGCACACCCATTCTGACTTTATCTGTGTCTAGGAAGGAAGGGCTGTGTTGATGAAGCCCCCTTTGGAGTCTAATCTTAATAGAATGTGATTCCGTATATTTCTGTTGTCCTTTAAAAGTTGTTCAAGGACTGCTTTCATGGCAGACATTATCGGTCTCCACTCTCATTGCGATTCAGTAAATGATCTAATCTTTCTAACCAACAGGGGCTTGTGAGATGAGCAGTGAGTGAGAGGAGAATATAGTGGATGTTTGAGCTCTGAGCTCGACCTGGGGACACAGCGCTGAGTAGACATGGTTTGGGGAACTCGCAGACAAAAAGGGAGATAGACGAATAAGTTACATACCCACAATGAGGCAATAAATGGTAGAGGACATGAGAGGAGAAATATGCGACTCCAGGAAGGCTTGCAAGAGAGGATGCTCAAGCTTTGCCCAGAGAAGTCTTAGTCTTGGGAAGAAGAGTGGTCTAGGCAGGGGAGCTGCTGGTGAAAGAGGAAGCATGGCTGGAGAGAGCCTGGCATGTTTGCAAGTCAGGGTGGCTTGAATGGAAGGGAGGCTTAGAGGAGAGAATGGAGGCAGGTGAATTTGGAGAGCTGGGCAGAGGCCAAATCTCTGATGTTGGCCAATGAGGGAGTTTAAACTACATTCTGAAAGTAAGACGGCGGTGGGCGGGTGGGGATGGGGGTGGAATCGGAGGATCTTAACTAAAGAAGCTTAGATTACTCATAGAAACATTCACCTAAGAAACACTGATTCATCAAGGAAAAACAAAACTCGAGGTTTAAATTGGCTCTGTACCCCTGACATGTGAATTCACCTCGCACACCTGGAAATGTGGAACATACACTCCATGCAGTCTTTGGACTGGGAACATGTGACCAGCCACGATTGCCTCTGCTGTGTTTCCGTGACCATGATATCACAGGGTGATTCACGGGCCTCCCATTGTGTCCCCATAGGAGAACTCCGCTGAGGACCTCCTGAGGCTGACATCTAAGAGTCTGCCTGACCTGACCAGCTCCACAGAGGACGTGTCCTCTTGGACAGACAACGAAGACCAGGAGCCAGACGAGGATGAAGGGACCGGCTCATCTTCTGTCCAGAGAGCAGTAAGTGCGCCTGCGCTCTGCCGGGATGCTCTGCTGGGACGACATGGGGACCAGGGCCAGAGATAAATGCTTGAGATAGACATTATGGTCCAGACCAGGATGGGAGAGAACCGCAGTGCATTTTTTTTTCTTTTTTTGTCGGAATCATCCAGAAAAATCTACAAGGGTAATACTTTTCATTTGAGAAAAAAACAATTGGTTCTATACCCCTGGAAATAAGAGAGCAATTGGTACTGAGTTCAGTGCATATATCAACTTCTAGGGTGTCTAATAATATACACAAGGATTTTATTGCTATTTCTTGATACAGTGTTTGAAAATTATCGCTTGTGAAGTTGAGCTTAGACTGAGAGATGTCTGGTTGCAAGTGGAATGTTAAAGTAACACTGAACCCATTCAGGCGAAGTTGTCTGAATGTATCTCCCAGTTTTAATGAATTGAGGACTTTTCGCTTGGCTCATGGCTCTTCCTCACACAGCCTGTGACCCTTCACGCCCTCGTGTGCTGCACACCCCCGCCGCTGGGTGGTCTGGCACAGAGTCGGGAGGGCTGTGGTTAACTGTGGTTGCAGTGCAGCTCTGGTCTCCTCTTTGTATCTCACATCTTACAGATATCTCATCTTTAGTATAAAACCTTGTTAGCTGTCATTCCCCACCCATCCAAGCCCGGGGAGGGTCCCTTCTTTCAGCCATTTGGATCTCTTACTCCTTCCCAGGAGCGCTGAGCCAAGGCAGCATGGTAAGCATTGGGAAGTTAGTCTTGCTTGTAATTAGGCCTTAGAAGACAGCAACACAAAATGTATCTCTTATCCCATTTATATAATTGTTATTGTTGTTTAGTAACTCAGTTGTGTCTGACTCTTTGCGACCCCATGGACTACAGAACACCAGGTTTCCCTGTCCTTCACCATCTCCTGGAGTTTGCTCAAACTCATGTCCATTGGGCTTCCCTGGTGGCTCAACTGGCAAACAATCTGCCTGCAGTGCAGGAGACCCGGTTCGATTCCTGGGCCAGGAAGATCTGCTGGAGAAGGGATAGGCTACCCACTCCAGTATTCTAGTATTCTGGCCTGGAGAATTCCATGGACTATACAGTTGCCAAGGGTCAGACATGACTGAGCGACTTTCACTTCACTTCATGTCCATTGAGTCAGTGATGCCATTCAACCGTCTCATCCTCTGTTGTCCCCTTCTTCTGCCTCCTATCTTTCCCAGCATCAGAGTCTTTTCCAATGAGTTGGCTCTTCACATCAGGTGGCCAAAGTATTGGAGCTTCAGCTTATCATCAGTCCTTCCAATCAATATTCAGAATTGATTTCCTTTAGGATTGACTGGTTTGATCTCCGTGCAGTCCAAGGGACTCTGAAGAATCTTCTCCAGCACCACAGTTTGAAAGCATCAATTCTTCAGCACTCAGCCTTTTTTATGGTCCAACTCTCACATCTATACGTAACTATTTATATTATAATATATATATATTAATTTAAGAAAGAAAAAGTTACTTTTTCCTTTTCTTTTTTATCACTAGATTTCCAGGGCCACCAAACTATAGTTGTGCAGGTTGTGGATTACACAAAGGTACCACATCTAAGGGAGCACCATTTACATCATAAATATCATAGGCTTTTGTGTTTATGAGGACTGTTTCCTGGAAGATGGCAGTAAAGAGTTTTGTTCTAACAAAATCAGTACATTAAGATAATTTTCCAGTAAACAAAGGAAAACACCTTGAAGAAGGTGTGGGATGTGTGTGTGTTAGTCACTCAATCATGTCCAGCTCTTTGTGACTCCGTGGACTGACTGTAGCCTGCCGCGCTCCTCTGTCCATGAGATTCTCCAGGCAGGAATACTGGAATGGGTTGCCATTTCCTTCTTTTCTCCCCGACCCAAGGATCAAACACATGTCTCTTACGTCTTATGCATTAGCAGGTGTATTTCTTTACCACTGCACCACCTGGGAAATCCTCCAGAATATATCCTATCTATATTAAATCTCTTAGCTCTCATACCAGGACCATGTGGCTTTCCCGTGAACTACTTGTCACATTTAGATTTGTGCTTATTTGATTAAAATCTGTTTTTCTCCTCTAACTGTGAACTCCATGCGATGTGGGAACATGATGTCTGGTTTGGGTTCCCAGTGAATCCCTAGAATTTAGCCGGTACATCTGGTGCTGGGTTATAAATAACTTAATACATTTAAAAACAAACAACGGGACAAGCATTCATTTAAAACTAATGAAAAAAATGACAACAAAATCTAACTAGGTTTATCCACCATAAACATTATGGTTATTCCTCTCGCTCATAGCTGACCTTATCATGGCAGCCTCAGAGGGCTGATGGGGTGATACCTACATTTCAGCCCCTACAGGGGCGGCTTACAGAGACAGATGGCTTTCTGGATAAGCCTGGAACTGTCTGAGTATCCTGTGTCTCTTCTCCCGCTATTGTCTGCCCACCCTTCAAGGCCAAGATCTTTCTGAGCCCGCCCACCCTTCCTCCCTGTGACCTCCTCCCCACCCCCAGCACTGTCCGTTCCCTGTTGGAACCCTCCACACAGAAGGGGTATGGAGTGTGTGGCAGTCCAGCCAGTAGACCGTTCAACTCCAGCCTGACTCGGCTAGTCCCACCTGTCTAACCAGACATGGCTCTCCAGCCCACGACTTCTCCCCTCACATGCCCACAATCTGGAGGGCTCGATCCCACTGCTCAGCAGCTGTGCCCTGCCCGACTCAGCCAGCTCTCAGTGGAGAGTCGAGTAAGCTCAGGATGTAAAGAGAGGAAAACACTGCAACACACTGGCACCTCCTCTGATAAGGGCCAGGGGGAGTATGTGTCCCAGTAGTCAGTGGAGGGGTTATAATCACTTTTTAAAATTTCATAATTCGTAATCTCTTGCCGAAAAAGCCAAGGAATTATTTGTCTAGAAATTTTTTTACACTAAATACTGCTCTAAACATTAGTCATGACGTATATTAAGTGTATTACATGTTATATGTTTTTATTTACATTATAACTTAGACTTATTGTAGTTTTATAAATTATACTGCTTTTTGTAAGTGTATATATGTAACATGGATTTGCCTGATGGCTCAGTGGTGAAGAACCTGCCTGCCAAGCAGGAGACGCAGGTTCGATCCCTGGGTCAGGAAGATCCCATGGAGATGGAAATGGCAACCTACTCCAATATTTTTGCTGAGATAATCCTATGGACAGAGGAGCCTGGTGGGCTACAGTCTATGGGGTTGCAAAAGAGTCAGACACGATTTAGCGATTAAATAACAATTTATGTAATTTATGTGTATAAATATAACTCATACTTTAAATTATGAGTTAAATGAATTGTTCTAATTTCAAAAATAATGTTTCTACTATAATGGTTTTTGGTCCCCCCATTCCCAAGAAAACCTGACAAATAAAATACAAGTCACCCACAATCATACTATTGAAAGATAGTAGGATTTAACATTTTGCTATGCTCTTCAAGTTGATTTTTTTCTTAAGCACATATATATTTTTAATTGACCTTATATTAACAACTTATGAAGCTTGCTGTGGTCTTAATGATATAATCATAAACATCTCCCCAAAACATGATTTATAATGGCTAATATTTTATAACATGGATATGCCATAATTTATTTTACTAATTTTCTACCAAAAATTCCATTTACATCTATCACATGTGTATTTTATTTTTAAAATCGTAAAGAATTCTTCATGGAACATGTTTGTCTATGTAGCCCTCTGCACATTTTTCATTTTCTTATTTGCTTCAATGGCTTGTAGCAGTAGAATTGCGTAGTTAAAAGTTTTCTCCAGAGAGGTTATGCTGATTTACATTTCTAGCAGTGCCTGGGGCCTGTCATTGCCAATAACATTATCTTAAAAGTTTACAAATTAATCATATCTTGTTGTATATGTTTGTTGTGTATGCTTGTTACTGCAATTTTGCCAAAGGACTTTCAGTGTGTTCTGTCCTAACACACTTTATTTGGGAAACTTTAGGTTGCTTTTAAGAAGAAACAAATGACTGAGCAGTTGTTCTCCACAAGTACACGTATTTCTGAGCTGTACTTCTGGGTTTCTCCATCATGTCCTCTCCAACTCGCAAATGCAAATCCCAAACCCCTTATCGTTGGTGGAGAAACCAGCGCTGCTGACCTTCCTTGACTGTTAGTTCTGCCTTCTCGGTGCTCCAGACACCCCTCACCTCACCTCACCTTCCACTCCGCACCCCTCACAAAACATCACAGAGAAGGGACAGCAGCCTTATTCCCTGGCTTGTCACCTTTGCCTGAACGCCCACCATCTGTCAGTCACTCTCTTGAGTTCTGGTTTCAAGCCAGATGACCTGGGTATGAGACAGAGTCCTGCAGGGCCAGGAAGTGAGTGCATGACATTTTCCCAGCTTCACAGTCTGCCCAGAATCTCCTGCTGGGCCTTCTAAAGGTGCTGAGCTACTGAGAGGGGGAAAAAAAATTAGTTTTTAGTTTTATGTTTATAATCCAAGACTCTTTGTTTCATGATTGTTAAACACCGGTGAACCACTTAGATGAAAGAAACTTGATACAGTTTTAATCAACTAAGTCACAAAGCCTTTTACTTCCCTGATGATAATGATGAAACCTGCTTCAAGTTCGACTCTGACTTTGACTCTTCCTGCAGCTCTAAGTCGTGGACGCTCCAAGCACTTAAATGGAGCAAATGTAATACAAACGCTCAGGGTCTGCCATGAGCACCCCTGTGATCTATTTTTCATGGCTGCAACAAACAGCCATGAGATTTTCCCTTCAAAAAGCTCTAACCATGCTTAGAATAGAGCCATATGCATGCTTAGAATAGAACCATATGGTGAGTATCAAGTGTGAGGAGTAAAGGCAGCAAAAAGAGAACTGGGATGGGACAGTAAAATCCCACAGTCATTTGCATAACTGTCACCATCTCAGTGGGGTCTGACTTCATTGAGGGGGTCCTCCCTCCCCTCCCTCCACCACATCTGATCTTAAAAACCTCCAGGTTGGTCGCAGAAATAGCCAAGTCTAGTCCCCTCGCCTGTACTAACTATGGTCCTGATCCGCCCGATCGGTCATTCTTTCTCAAGTCTTTCTTCTCCACTTTGTCTTCTGCCTGACAAAGGCAGTTTTTAAATGAGAGTCTGACCATGTCACTTGGTTTAAAGTCCTTCAAGGTGTCTCAGTCACGCTGAATTTAAAATCACAACTGCTTAACATGAAGCTGTCAGATCCAGCCTGCCTGTGCTTCCTTTCCTTCTGTCTGTGTTCCTGGCAGACCTAAACACACACACACACATACAACACAACACAACACATCTGCACACATACAACCCTCCCTGGCACACTCCCAAATCTGCTAATCTCTGTTCCCCTGGCATTTAGCATCTACTGTTTTCTATTTATTTGTTGCTACATATCTCTTTGGGGGTCTTCCCATCCCAGGGGATCTTCCCATCCCAGGGATCGAACCCAGGTCTCCCACATTGCAGGCAGATTCTTTACCGCCTGAGCCACCAGGGAAGCCCAGTCTCTCTGGGAGGAGAAAGAAAATATTTAAATTGAAAAACTTTTGAAGTCAAGTATACCTCATTCCTAGAGGAGGGCATAGCAACCCACTCCAGTATTCTTGCCTGGGGAATCCCATGGACAGAGGACCCTGGAGGGCTACAGTCCATGGGATCACAAAGAGTCGGACACGACTGAGTGACTAACACTTTCAACATAATTGATGTACAATGTTGTGTTAATTTCTGCTTTACAGCAAAAGTCAGTTACACATATATTTTTCATATTCGTTTCCATTATGGTTTATCACAGGATATTGAATATAGTTTCTTGTGCTTTACAGTAGAAATTTGTTGTTTGTCCATCCTATGTATAATAGTTTGCATGTAGTTCATCTTTTTTAAAATAAGATTTTTAAGGAAAAATATGTATCTGGCCTCCTGAGAGAGTGGCTATTTTTAAAATGAAGAGTAGAAAAAGAGTTTTAACATAACAGTATGTGGAATGAGTGATACCTCCTCTTAAGTGATTAGGAACCTATCTTACCCTTTTTATATTTTTAACAAAAACAAACAAAAAAAATGAAAATGGAAGTAACGATTGTTGCTGCCAAATCTGCAATTGTTGGAGCTCTGCTGGGAAGATTTGTTTAGCACATCAATCAGCAGACTTGTATCCGGCTTCCTTTGGCATGAAGGGAATCAGTTCTAACATTTTTGGAATCCCCGGTGTGGAAAATCTTGAAGAACCTTTGGGTTTATTAAAGGTAAAGGAGGAATAAAGGACTTCATCTCTCAAAAGGAAAGAATAGCCAAACTGGATCTTACGGTTCTGTAAGTCTGATGTGGGTGTTTGATTCTTTGTTTGTTGATGGCTTAGCCCTGAGGTGTGAGAAACTGAATCACAGTCTTTGGAAAAGGTAGCATCCTTGGGGGGAGGGGGGAGCCTATATATATATATATATATATATATATATATAATTAGTGTATTAATCTGTATATGGAGAATAAGGAGAGGCGCTCTTGGGTTTTATTTGCCTTGAGTAATTGATAAATTGGCTCTGGGCACTGAGGACTCACACTGAAATGTGTGAAGGTGCCACTTGTGTTGGAGTCAGAGAGTGGGACTGCCTGATATTTAGGGCCTGAGCTCTAGATCATTCTGAGGAATCCAACTTAGAGGCTAATGCAAGGGACAGTGAACAGTGTGTGTAAACTTGCGATTAGTATGAAAGCAGGAAGGTCCCAGGGTCTGCCTGAAAAATCAGATCTTACGGAACTATTAATGCCGAGAGACACTGGCTCAGGGCTCCGTGAGTTTGGTTTTTTTTTTTTTTTTTTTTGGTAACTTTTTCTAAAATTTATTTATTTGTAATTGAAGGATAATTGCTTTATAATACTGTGTTGACTTCTGCCATACACCAACAGGAATCAGCCATATCCCTGAGCTTTCTGTAAGGGGAGCAACTGTTTTTTCCTAAAGCCTTGAGGTGGAGGGTCTTTAGACAGGCTGCTCAGATGGGCAGCGGTGGGCTCTGGTGCTGAGTCTCATGTCCCTTGAGCACAGGGCAGTAGAGCCGCTGCTCAGAGAAGCCCTCTATCTGCCCTGAGTCAGGAACAGTCTCCTTCTCCTTAGGCTTCCACTGTCTACTTACCTAACTTCAGGACTCACCTCGTCCAGGAAGTTTTCCTGGATGCAAATATCCTTCGTGCCTGTAATACATACTGTATTTTCCTTCATGACCCTTATCACAGATTGTAAAGATATATTTATGCATGAGACTGCTCGTTTAATATCCTTCTCTCCCATGAGTGGAGGATCCATGGCACAGGGCTCATATCAGGTTTGTTCATAGTCGACTCAGTATGTATTATGGATGATGGGTGGTTGGACAGGTGGGCAGACCGGTGGCTGGCTGATGTTCCTCTCTCCTTCTTTAATGCCCCTGCACACTCCACCATAAGGCTTGGTTACCTTCCATTGACTTGCCTATCCTGCCCAGCACACCATGAACTTTACATAGACTTGGTACCTAGTAGGCATTTATTGTTTATATCTGCCTCTCTCCCTTCTGAGTTTCCATCTTGGATACAAATATCAGTGATACAGAAATTGGTTTTTTTTCCAAGTATAGCAATGGGAGAACAATGTCCCTTTCCCTAAAGTAAGACATCTCTGGAACCACCTCATTAACAACTGAGTGTGTATGTGAAAGTCACTCAGTCATGTCTGACTCTTTGCAACCCCATGGACTATAGAGTCCATGGAATTCTCCAGGCCAGAATTGGAGTGGGTAGCCGGTCCCTTCTCCAGGGGATCTTCCCAACCCAGGGATTGAACCCAGGTCTCCCGCTTTGCAGGCAGATTCTTTACCAACTGAGCAACCAGGGAACCCCTAACAACTGGGTAGATTTCTTATTTTCTGTTTGGTTAAGCTTGGAAGGCTGCTAGCAGCTAGGAAAGGAATTTAGAAAAGGGAACTTTAAACAAACCAACCACCGTAAAGGATCTCCTGTCCCCAGGGAGTTGGTGAAGTAGTGGAATGTCAGTGAAAAGACAGCCAGAAAGGCCCCAGGGAAGAAAGCACACAACTCAAAGATGCAGCTCCTGGTACACAGTCATGTAAAGTGTCAGAGCCGCCAGGAGCCTTGGGGTGGCTGCTCCGCACTTGGTGTTTTATAGGCTAGAAATTCATGGTGAGAGAGAAGACCGCTGAGCTCCGCTGAGAGCAAACCTGTCCCACTGGTCAAGTCATGTTACAGCCGAGACAGCAACGAGAGAAAAGCAGAAAGGCCCGAAAAGATGAACACACTTCACAAACACACGAAGGGAGTGTGTCGCGTAACTGTACTCAGGGCTCTCCATGCTCGAGTGGATGTTAAAATGCACAGGGAGGGTGCAGTTAGGCTGATCTGTCCCCAGGTCCCACCCTGGAAAGCCTATTTGGCAGATCTGAGTGGGGTCTGTTTTCAGAAGCTTCCTAGGTGATTCTTATGCTTACCCAGATTTTTGAGAAGCAAACTTTTGAAAGATGGTAGCAGCTGTAGACGGAGAAGGCAATGGCACCCCACTCCAGTACTCTTGCCTGGAAAAATCCCCTGGATGGAGGAGCCTGGTGGGCTACAGTCCATGGGGTCGCTAAGAGTCAGACATGACTGAGCGACTTCACTTGCACTTTTCCCTTTCATGCACTGGAGAAGGAAATGGCAACCCACTCCAGTGTTCTTGCCTGGAGAATCCCAGGGACGGCGGAGCCTGGTGGGCTGCCGTCTGTGGGGTCGCACAGAGTCGGACACGACTATAGCAACTTAGCAGCAGCAGCAGCTGTAGAAAGCAGCCAGTTTGACCACACACCTTTGTTGTTATTATTACCGCTCAGTTGTGTCCGGCTCTTTATGACCCCATAGACTGCAACACATCAGGCTTCCCTGTCCACTATTTCCCGGAGCTTGCTCAAACTCATGTCCATTGAGTCGGTGATGCCATCCAACCATCTCATCCTCTGTTGCCCCCTTCTCCTCCTGCCCTCAGTCTTTCCCAGAATCAAGGTCTTTTCCAATGAGTTGGCTCTTCATATCAGGTGGCCAAAGTATTGGAACTTGAGCACCTTTGTTGGCCATATAGTAATTTCCAGGCGTGCCACAATGCGGCAGGGCTCCTACGAATCTCCTGACTGGGGGCTGGATGAGGCCCAGGTACCGATCTGTGCCTGGCCTTGAGATAAGAGGAGCTTTTAGGCTCCCTGCTGCCTCCGTCCTTCCTGCAGTTTGAGTCACAGAGAAAGAAGCTGTGGTGGTTGTGCTGCCTGTGGGAAACTTGGAAGCACAGATGCCCGAGCCCACACTGGATCCTTTGTGAACACAGACTTGGCGTGTGCATCTTGGCTCTCGGTGCCTTTGCAGACACCAGTTCCTGGGATGTAGACTGGTGTGGTTATTGCAGGAGCTGGATTGTTCCCATGACCAGCCCCAAGCAGGCAGGAACTCCTTCTGATCCATAATTCCCTTGAGTTGTATATTTGTCTCTCCACTGTCCCAAGCTGTGAATGGACCCTCTCCCTCCCCTCAGAGCCCTAGACTTCCTCAGGTAGCAGATCTCAATGCACCTAGATCTTCCTTAAGCAACACTTTAGATGGCTTAGGCCACGTTCAAAAGGCTGGTGAAGCTCATTGTGGTCTTTGCAATCTCCAGAGCAACATGAGACAGACAAGGCTGCAAGGATCGCTGGTCTAAGAAAATAAGATTTTAATTCAGAGGTGGTTTTTGTTTTGTTTGGTTTCCTACTTAAGGAGATGAAGTGATTATCTGAATAGGTGGGGGGAGTGGAAATAAGAATAATTGCTTGGCCTGAATGCATTACCCAGAAAACTGCTGAAGTTTGAGTTAGGCTTATTCCCATGGCACATTTTCTGGGGCCTGTTCCAACTTGTTACCTGGCTTTGTGCTGCATTTTCATCTAAGCAATTTGCAGTTCTCAAGGAAGTAAACAGCCCAAGTGATTTGTATAGAAAATCAAATATTGGACTTCCCCGGTGGTCTAGTGGTTAAGACTCCATGCTTCCAATGCAGGGGGCATGGGTTTGATCCCTGATCAGGGAAATTCCGCATGTCTCAAGGTGCAGCAAAAAAAAAAAAAAAAAGTAAGCAAATATTGTATTCTACAGCCTCAACCTGGCTTTCCTTGTGACTCAGCTGGTAAAGAATCCCCCTGCAATGCAGAAGACCTGGGTTCAATCCCTGGGTTGGGAAGATCCCTTGGAGAAGGGAAAGGCTACCCACTCCAGTATTCTGGCCTAGAGAATTCCATGGACTGTATAGTCCATGGTGTCACAAAGAGTCAGACATGACTGAGCGACTTTCACTAGCTTTGGGGCTTCGCACGTAGTTCAGTCGGTTAAGCATCTACCTGCAATGAGGGAGACCTGGGTTCAGTTCTGGGTTGGGAAGTTCCCCTGGAGAAGGGAATGGCAACCCCCTCCAGTATTCTTGCCTGGAGAATCTGCTGGACAGAGGAGTCTGGCAGGCTACAGTTCATAGGATCCCAAGAGTCAGACATGATTTCGAACTATCTCTGTCTCTCTCTCTGCAGCCTCATAGCGCAGGGGTCTCCAGAGAAGTTGAAGGGCAGGGTTGGCATGAGCTGCTGGGAGGAGCCAGATGGTCCCTTGGAGTGTGGGAATAAGTTGCATAGGTTTTATCTCTTTTTAGATTGTTTTGTGTTTTAAAGTGTGTGTATACATTAGTATGGTAGCATAGAGTTACAATTTATGAATCTATGTTGGGAGTGCCTGATGGCTACACAGTCTATAAAGGTTGACATCACAGTGTGGAGCCGTATGAAGTACACGTCAAAGAAATCCCCAGAGTATGCAGTCCACTTTATTATTGTCTTTGGATTTGAAAAATTCCTTCAGATTTCAGTGGAAATAAAATATAGATTACTAGGGCATGTAATAAAGTTTCTTTGCCCTAAAATTAATTTCTTTTATGAAAATAACACTGTAGGGGTCAGGAAGTGACTTTATCATTTTCGGTAAGTTGGTTCCAGTTTTTGGGTATTCCATTAAGGTATTCCCTGTCCCTCATTATGAATTTTCCTTTTAGAAATATCCTTATTAATTTAGTTTTGTATGTCCACTGGGTGTTTAAATCTGTGGTCTGCACATTAAAATGTAAAGTAGAATGTATTAAGGTTGAAGGAAAGTGGCAGTTGAGAAATGAAACTGAAATAGACAAAACGATGGCGATTACACAAGGGGAAAAACAGGATGATGTGACTTATTTGTGTACCATATATCTTAGGTAATACATCTTACTTGTTTATGAGCTTTGCTGAGCCTTAAAGATAACAGAAATCCGTGAGATATATGTGCCTTTGAGATTTTACATGGAGATGCTGCTGATACACAGATTCTCACTCTCTTAAGAGAAGCAGAATATCTCCACTTAGTTTCAATTCCAGTTACCGTGCTGGGTCTTTTGTAGGAACATTCGCTTTGACATAGATGAATTGGACAAATATGCATTGTATGCTAGAAAGAAAACACACCTGACTTGAAGACTTTATGAGAAGTGGAAGATTTGGAACTGTTCGGTTTTTTTTTTCCCCCCATTTTTTCATCACATTGTATGAAACAGGATAGTACAAAGCCTGGAAATAAATACAAAGCAAAATATGAGAGATCAGAAGTTCCTCTCTGGAATCCAGGGCAGAAATTTCTCAGAGAAGTAGAGCTATTTAAAATGAATAAAATTCTCCCCACCCACCCCCTATTGTTACCATGTCTGCTTGCCTAGCTGTTTGTTTGCTTGCTTTTGCTTGCCTAGCTTTTTACTTAAGTACTGATTTAGCTCCATGAATGATGTTTGCAGAAAAAAAACAAGCCAACCATGCCTCTCCTTTCTGCTTTTTCCTCTTACTCCTTCCCTGGAGATAGCCTACCTTCTACTTTTGACCACTGAGACTCTGCAGCCCTCCTTCCTCAGAGACTTTTCTAATCCCTGTAGCCTCCTGTCACCTCTGCTTTCTCTGATTGCCAATTCCATTTGTCTGTTTCTCACATTCTGTAACTTAGAAATCAGAAGACACCTCCTGATTTATAAAGGGGGAGATGTTTTCTAAAATGTGTTGGTAAAGCTGATATTCAAATTTATTTCCCCCAGAAACACAAATAATAAATATGGGTGGAATTATCTTTTAAGCTAGCTGCGGCAGATAGGTAGCCTGCCTGGTACCACAACCCCCCTCGTCAGTTCTTAGAGCAGACACCTCTAACTCGTCCCAACAGTCTTCCCACTGACACCAGATACAACCTCAGAAGTTGATAATGTGGGCTCACAGGCATCCCCGTCATAGTAGCAGCCAACACTGGACTGTAGCCAGCTTGACTCAGCCATCTACATGCTGAGTGCTGTGCTGGGTGTTTTGGGGAACACCAAGAGGTAGCAATCAGTCTTCTCTCGCACAGCATTTGTTACATATATCCCCTAATGTGTTTTAGTTACTTCTATACTTTCATACTCACCACCTCTGTGTAATAGATCTTTAGGAGCCGTATGCTATATTGACCTAGAAGAAGAATGTCTCGTTCCATCCAGGGGTTGGGGAGGGCTCAGTGGATGGGGTGATGTTTGGCAGACTCCATAGGATTTTCACAGGAACACCCACAGGCGTGGGTGACATCCTGGAGTGGAAAAAGAACATGTACAGTGGTCCACAAATAGGAGATTTTAAAGCTTGTTCAGGGATCAACGGTTCGTCAGTTAAGTGCAAATGTTCAGCCCATGCTTTTAGTTTCACACTAAAAAGCTATGACTCATTTTACAAGTTGTATTCTCATTGATGGTTTTAAAGTTGAGTGCTAGGGTTAGAGTTTTTGTTTTGGGGTTCCTCACGCAGTGAGGTAGAGGAGGAGCTGGGCTGAAGAAAGGTAGATGGAGGTAGAGGTCTTTGCTAGAGCTCCACGGAGACATCAGCAGAGCCTGGACTGAAGGGGTCGTGGCCACGAGGATGGAAAGGCAGGAAGCAGTGACTGGTCCGTGGAGGAAGGGAGCAAGGCCAGCCGGCGGACAGTAGTGCTGGGCTCTGCAGACAGAGCTCCTTGGTTACCAACAAAAAGGGAGTTTCCTTCCTCCTCTCCTTTTTTTTTTTTTTTCTTTTCCCTGAAAGCAAGAGTGGTCCTAAACAGTACTTCGAGTGAGATCTTGTTTACCCTTCAGATTGTTGTTGTTATTATGGTTGTGCTGGGTTTTTACTGTGCAGGCTCTCTGCTGCGGTGCACAGGCTCCTTGTTGCAGCACATGGCCTTCTCTTGTCGCGGAGCACAGACTCTCGAGCACCTGATCTCAGTAGTTAAGGCGTGCAGGCTTTCTCCAATTGTAGCACACGAGGGCTTCTCCAGTTGAGGTGTGTGGGCTTAGTTGCCCCTTGGAATATGGGATCTTAATTCCCCGACCAGGGATCGAACCTGCATCCCCTGCATTGGAAGGCAGATTCTTAACCACTGGACCACCAGGGAAGTCCTGATTTTGTTTGCCTTTGAACCTTCCAGCCTCCTGTCATCTGCTCATCCTCCCTGGCTGGACGAGCAGGTTTCCTGGAGCCCAGTGTCCTCATTTCTATTCTAAACTCCCCACTGAGGTACCCACTGTCTCCTCTGTCCCCCAACACCCATCACCAACAACAGAGACCAAAACATGAACAAAATCCTTTCCATTTCTTGTAAAACAGTAAGTATATTTGTTAACAATGTAATCTGATCAGACTAGTTCAAGTAGTGGCCAGTAGCCCAATGATACTTGCAAAGTATGTGCATTTCGAAAAGAGAATTTTTGTTACTTCAGATGAGTTTCTTATCGGAATAATTTTAAAATGAAATTCATTGAAAATTTATTTTATTCATTTATTTTTGGCTGCACTGGGTCTGCGCTGCTGTGTGCAGGCTTTCTCTAGTTCTGGCAAGCAGAGGATACTCGCTAGTTTGTGGTACGTGGGCTTCTCATTGTGGTGGCTTCTCTTGTTGTGGAACACCGGCTCTAAGGCACACAGGCTTCAGTAGTTGCAGCTCACAAGCTTAGTTGCTCTGCAGTATGTAGAATCATCCCAGACCAGGGATCGAACATATATCCCCTGAATTGGCAGGTGGATTCTTAACCACTGAACCACCAGGGAAGTCCTAAAACGAAATTTAAAGATAAAACCATAAAAGCCTGGATGACAGAGATGTTTTCGAAGAAATACCATGGTAGACCAGTAAGCCTCAGCTCCAGTAGCAGCTTCTTTAAAATGCCTCTGCTTGTCAGTACTCTCCCTTCAACTCATAAAGTTGTTTCCAAAAAATTCTCGTTTGTTCCCAATGACTTCGGATAGGGATGGAAGTGGGGCGCTGGGTAGGGCTAGGGTATGAGTTATTCCTATAGATGAGCAGTCAGCAGTTGTAAAAACCACATCATAAATATCTGAGGCTTTGCTGGCCAAACCATTCCCATTGCAGCCATTTACCTCTGCCTTTGTGGTGCAAAAGCCACAGTAGGCAATAAGCGAACTAATGGGTGTGACTGTGTTCCAATAAAACTTAACAAAAACAGGTGTGGGGGTCAGATCTGGTCCCCAGGCAGCAGCTCGCCGACCCCAGCTATGGGAGATGCTGTGTGAGCTCAGGACTGCCTCTCCTGTTCCTGCTCCCCATGTGGGCTCCACAGAATCTGTCTCAGCTTGCCAGTCCCATTCTTTAAGAAATACATGCCCTTAGAAACATACCCCAGCAAATCAGCATAAACTCAGTGCCACTTCTGGAGAATAAGGACCCCGGAGTACAGCTGGCGTTGAACCGGAAGAGGCAGCAGAAGACCTTAGGATACTGCCTGGAACTTAGCGGCAGACCAAAACCTCACCACAATGTCCCCAACACGACCAGTTACTGTTTATCTAAAACTTGCCTAAAAGGCATGTCCAGTTAAAACAGTCTTTTTCTATGACAGTAAGCCATAGGATCATGTAAGACTTCCTCTAAAATGTTTGCATAGAGAAAAGGCGTTGGAGAACTCTGGTGTGTTTACTGTTACTGCTGAATTGGATTTGACTCAGCAGTCGTATTAGGGCACTTCAGATAGTTCATCTCTGATTTTCTTTCCTGCCAATCTTCCTGTTTACTTCTTAGGCCTTTCTTTTTTGATAGCTCTCCCCCATCTACTTTTTGTGTGTCTTGAGGTTTTCCTACATACACACACACAACCTCAATTTTATCATTGTGGAATTGAGGATAAAGTATCCTGCTGCTCATAGAGATGTGTCCAAGGCCAGCTCCTGCTGAGAAATGACCCAAGGGTCTGCCCTCATTCACCAGCCCACAGACCCAAAGAAGAGCTGCAGACCCCAGTAGGTCATGGGGACACGGAGAGAGTGAGGGCTCCCTGCTTTGTAGAGAATGTCTGGATCTGCCTTGCCTGATTTGAAACCAATACCAAGGAGGGACATGTGCAGATTCTCCTTGCATCCACATCTCCTGTTATTTTTGATGAACTGAGAGTCCCTGGAGGACACTGTCCTCTCCTTGGGAAGGTGACACAGACAAACCCACCATGGGAGGGGCCAATGACTGATTACATTTCTGTGCCCTTAAGGGTGATTTCTTTGCCTCACCTTTCTAAAAGGACCACGAGATCGACTTAATTTGTATGCGTAAGAGTCACCCAAGTAATCACCAACGAAGCATGTTAAGCCCATTCACATTGTTTGGGGATGATAAATGGAAGGAAACGGGAAATGGACTCAGATAGAACAAGGACAATATTTCATTTGCGGAGCCGCAGCCTGAGCGCCTTGGTTTACATCAGCTGCTGCTTCTCCCCCAGCTGCATCTGACACTCTGAGTAGACCAGAGCATGGGGGTGGGAGGCAGGGGCAGTTCTGTGTTCCAGTTTTACTGTTTTCCTCTTCAGTCCTGAGTTAGTCTCTTTGTTGGAAAGCAACAAGCCTAATGAAGCAGGAGATTTGTGTTTTAATTTCTGCAGTCAACTCGCAGGCTCCTTGCTCCTTTTGGCTGATTTATTGTTGTTCCGATTTCTTTTTTTCTGAATGGTTATTCATTCCCAGTGCTGGCCTCTCTGATGGCCATCTGGTTCTCCTTTGGTCACTCGAACATCTGCCCCAGAGATTTGGAAAATGAGCTTCCTCTGGCAGCCTAAAAATAAGCTTAGTGTGACTGAGGCATGAAAGAGAAATCACCACGATCCCCTGTCTGTAGTTACTGACGCAGGGGATGAGCCAACATGGCTTCTCAGGGATTTGGAGCTTGGGTGTCTTCTGTCACATCTGCAGATTTTTTTTTCAAGTGTTGGGGACAGTAAAAACATGGCATGAACTGGGTACAACCAGTTCCTCCTGCAGTTTTCCCTGGAATCAGATGTACTTGCTCAATGTAAATAGTGTGGAGATGAAAGCTGTACTTTGCATGCTTTGTTTGTAAGGCTTCAGGAGTTAGCTGAGAAAGACAAATGACACTTAGAAGTTAAGCATTGTATTAGTCACAGTATGTTCAGGAGACCTTGTAATGCTTTGGACAACGGTTATAGGACATTTCTGAAGTCCTAGACTTTTAGTTTGGACCCAGGAGGCCTGTCTCACGGGTAGTGATGGTTCGCCCCCCACCTCCATGAGACTAAAATGTGCCAGGAGATAAAACTCAATCTCGATGCTGTTTCTCATCCAAAATTATTTCTAGCCATGTCGTCCAGTACCACTTTTCAGAGGTTCTGCAATGAGATAAAATGTCAAGATAATAATGATATTCAAATAATTTAAATACCAGTAAATTAAGACCCCTTGCAATTCATAACCCAAAGTTGTTAAAATCTAAAGTAATTAACATCCAAACTTAAACTTACTTGGCCTTTTGAGTTAAAAACCAAAGTACTTAATGACCCCCTTTTATCACTCCAATTTCTTATTTTGTTCCACCTTAGAAAAATGAGTCTTTTTTTTGGCCATATGGAGGGCATATGGGATCTTTGTTCCCCATCCAGGTGTTGAACCCGTGCCTCCTGCATTGGAGCATGGAGTCTTAACCATTGGACCACCTGGAAAGTCCCCCAAAATGAGATTCTTGATGCTGTGTACTGAGGAGAGATGGTTCTGTTCAGCATGTGCAGACTGGGCTGTTTTCCACTGGAACAAATATGGCTCTGTCAGCTCCAAGAAAGTTGAATTTGTTCAACAGCATGTCTCTTGTGTACTTTACTTTTTAGTGAAATGTAAATGAACAAAGAGTAAATGGACCAATTGTTGTTGTTGTTCATTTGCTAAGTCGTATCCGACTCTTTGCGACCCCATGGACTGCAGCACACCAGGCTTCCCAGTGCATCACCAACCCCCGGAGCTTGCTCAAACTCATGTCCATCGAGTCAATGATGCCATCTGACTGTCTCATCCTCTATCGTCCCCTTCTCCTCCTGCCTTCAATCTTTCCCAGCATCAGGGTCTTTTCCAATGAGTCATTTCTTCGCATCAGGTGGCCAAAGTATTGGAGCTTTAGCATCAGTCCTTCCAATGAATATTCAGGGTTGATTTCCTTGAGGATTGACTGGTTGTATCTCCTTGCAGTTCAGGAGACTCTGAAGAGTCTTCTCCAACACCACAGTTCAAAAAGATCAATTCTTCGGCATTCAGCTTTCTTTACGGTCTAACTCTCACGTCCATACATGACTACTGGAAAAACCATAGCTTTGAGTAGACAGACCTTTCTTGGCAAAGTACGTCTCTGCTTTTTAATATGCTGTCTAGGCTGATCATAGCTTTTCCTCCAAGGAGCAAGCATCTTAATTTCATGACTGCAGTCACCATTTGCAGTGATTTTAGAGCCCAAGAAAATAAAGTCTGTTATGGTTTTCGTTGTTTCCCCATCTATTTGCCATGAAGTGGTGGGACCGTACGCCATGATCTTCGTTTTTTGAATGTTGAGTTTGAAGCCAACTTTTTCACTCTCCTCTTCCACTTTCATCAAGAGGCTCTTTAGTTCTTGTTCACTTTCTGCCATAAGGGTGGTATCATCTGCATATCTGAGGTTATTGATATTTCTCCCAGCAATCTTGATTCCAGTTTGTGCTTCATTCAGCCTGGCATTTCACATCATGTACTCTGTATGTAAGTTAAATAAGCAGGGTGACAACATACAGCCTTGTTTTACTTCTTTCCAATTTGGAACCAGTCTGTACTTCCATGACCGGTTCTAACTGTTGCTTCTTGACTTGCATACAGATTTCTCAGGAGGCAGGTAAACTGTTCACAAGCCACAGAGAAATGGGAGAGACCATGGAGAACTGTCTCCCAGGGCTATAGCACAAACTCAATAATAGCAAGTAAAATATCCTTGGCTTTTCTTAAAAAGATACCAGTCAGTCTATAGCAGCTGTTTGGAGTCTATGACCATGAACTTAAACCCACTGGCAGGAATCTACCTCTCAATCTGAGTGGGGAAAAATCAACCTGGTCCTATTTAAAGTGCCTTTCTTTTATATTCCAAAGCTTCTTGATCTGCATTTACACCTTGAGATGAACGCATGCTGCTGCTGCTGCTGCTAAGTCGCTTCAGTCGTGTCCGACTCTGTGCGACCCCATAGACGGCAGCCCACCAGGCTCTGCCGTCCCTGGGATTCTCCAGGCAAGAATACTGGAGTGGGTTGCCATTTCCTTCTCCAATGCATGAAAGTGAAAAGTGAAAGTGAAGTCGCTCAGTCGTGTCTGACTCTTCACGACCCCGTGGACTGCAGCCTACCAGGCTCCTCCATCCATGGGATTTTCCAGACAAGAGTACTGGAGTGGGGTGCCATTGCCTTCTCCATAGGTCTCCCTAATATAGTGCACTGGGTGTGTGAACTGTGTCTCTGGCAGAGCTCCCAGTTCTCAGGAGCTGGTATTTTCAGTCCTGGACCCCCTTTTCCAACTCCACTGCCTCTTGGCATCAAAGTGCTTAGCCTGCAGGAAGTGTGTCTCTCCTCCCCAACTTACTCAGCTGGAAAAACTCCCTCTGCAGATGCATGAACCAGACCTGCTATCAGTGATCCTGAGGCTTCTGTCCTCATGAGCTGATAAAGGCTAATACCTCTGCCACCTGCTTCTTGAGATTTGTGTTTCCTCAGGTTTTGAATATTCCAGGGGTCGAGCAGCACTACCTTCTACTCTGTTTGGGGGCCAGGCAGTACTTGGATATGCCCTAGTGGTTCACAGTCCCCTCCTTTGGGAAAGACTCACTTAAGTTTCTGTTTAACTTTTCTTCTTTCAAAGATTCCTTTCTTCTTTCATGGCCCTACTTGCTGAATCTGTGTGCCTTTTTAACCTCTCCTTTGCCTTCTGACTTGGATTTTTTCTAAAATACTATTGTAGGTTCTGTTGTATGCGGCCCATCATTGTGAAAGCAGTGGAATCAGTGAGATTTCCGTTGACTCAACTATGCATTGTTCTAGTGCATCCTGACCACCACCACCTCTGAGGTGGCTAATTCCACCCAGGAAATGACCAATGTCAAGTTCTGGCTTACTACCATCCTGCCCACCTCCCCTTTGGCATGCCTTTTTGCTTGTTTATTGTCCTGATTTCATTTATTTTCCAGGCCACTGTTGTCGGGGTCAAAAAAAAAAAAAATCTTTGTCCCTTTAAGATTTACCCAGGGTTTTTTGTTGTTTTTTTTTTTTTTTTTTCACTCTTCCTGATCTTCTTCACCCCTCACCTTTGAATCTGTCCAGACGTTCTTCTGATCTCTCTTGGAACAGCTTCCAAGTCGTCTTGCTCAAGCGCTTCATCTGCAGGTCATAAATCACATCTCTCATTGTTTTCCAGGCCTGGGATCCCCAAAGGGAGCCGTTGCATCCTGTTCTCTGTGGTTTTGCCTCCCTCCCTCAGTTGGGTTTCCTTAGGTCCCAGGCACCGCCTCTACACTAGGAAGTACCAGTATCTCTGACTCTTGTGATGCCCACTTGCAGCCTAGCAGTCAGGAGCTGACATGTCTCTTTTCCTTATTCTTCTGCTGCCCTTGACTTTGCAATCTCCTCTCCCCTTCCCTCTGTCCAGTCTGTCACTAAGATCTCACTTTTTCTTCGAGTTAGCTCTCTTCCTTTAGTTAATGGTATATACTCTTTATTCTCTCTCCCACTGCTCTTATTCTGATTGTAAGAACAGAGTGTGTTTTCAAATCCTCCATGGTGTCCTTTGCAAATCTGATTTTTTAAAAACTAAGTGCTCCAGGCACATGCCTTGAAAACTGTCTTCTCAACTGTTAGGTTTGCAGTCATTTTATGGAAATTTTCTTTCATCTTGAGATGAGTAAGGTGGCATGTTCTCTTTCGGTGTTCATTTGTTTTGTATTATTCATTAATTAAATCTGCTACCTTTTCTTTTCTTTTTTCACTTTTTGGTCATACCATGTGGCCTGTGGGGTCTTAGTTCCCTGACCAGGGATCAAACCCGCACCCCTTGCATTTGCAGCTCAGAGTCTTAACCACTGGACCAGCAGGGAAGTCCCTACCTTTCTGTAGGTATGAAGTTGAAATGTGTATCTCTGCACTGTAGTGGTATAATCTTGCTGTGTGCATGCTCAGTCACTTCAGTTATGTCTGACTCTTTGCAACACTATGGACCATAGCCCGCCAGGCTCCTCTGTCCATGGGATTCTCCAGGCAAGAATACTGCAGTGGGTGGCCATTTCCATCTCCAGGGGATCTTCCCAACCCAGGGATCAAATCTTCATCTCTTACGTCTCCTTCATTGGCAGGTGGTCTCTTTACCACTGACTCCACCTGTCCATGTAATCATCAAAGCCAGAAGCATCCTGAGATCTGGTGGGGAGAAAGCTTGAGGGTTATTTTTTTGTTTGTTTGTTTTCTTATTTCAATTAAACTTTCACTATACTCCTATGATACACAATTAGGTACTCTGCTGGTACCCTCAAGCACATTCTTATTTAATCCTCATAGTAACTCTGTGGAGAAGGCAATGGCACCCCACTCCAGTACTCTTGCCTGGAAAATCCCATGGACGGAGGAGCCTGGTAGGCTGCAGTCCATGGGGTCGCACAGAGTCGGACACGACTGAGCGACTTCACTTTCACTTTTCACTTTCGTGCGTTGGAAAAGGAAATGGCAACCCACTCCAGTATTCTTGCCTGGAGAATCCCAGGGACGGAGGAGCCTGGTGGGCTGCTGTCTATGGGGTCGCACAGAGTCGGACACGACTGAAGCGTCTTAGCAGCAGCAATAGCAGCAGCAGTAACTCTGTAAAATAATTAACGAGGTAATTTTAAACCCTTAAAAATAAATACTATCACTGCTACTTTACAGAATCAAAGAACTGTCTCCAACATCAGTGCTTTCTTAATATGGGCATGATACATGACACTACCTATGGTACTTGTAAACTTCCTTATACTTTATAAACATTTCCTGTGCCTGTAGTTCATATGGAGAGTGGAACAGAGGTTTATACAATTTCTAATTAAAATACCTATATTCTGAAAGCTGAAGCTGAAGCTCCAGTACTTTGGCCATCTGATGTAAAGAGATGACTCATTGGAAAAGACCCTGATGCTGGGAGAGATTGAGGGCAGGAGAAGGGGACGACAGAGGATGAGATGGTTAGATATCATCACCAACTCAATGGACATGACTTTGAACAAACTCTGGGAGGTAGTGAAGGACAGGGAAGCCTGGTGAGCTGCAGTCCATGGGGTCACAAAGAGTCGGACATGACTGAACGACTGAACAACAACAAATATTCTGAACAGAGAGCAACCTGATGATAACAACTCTCCCGCATTCTTTGGGGGATTCTACTTGGGTGTAGCTGGGAGCCTCCCTTCTGCATCTCTGGAGTAAGCCTGGGAGCTGGGAGGAATGGGGAGATTCTAGCATAGTCCTACGCCTCCTTTGGAAGTTGGTTCTGTTTGGATCAGGGCAGTGGTGAATTAGAGAGGTTCATATTCTATTCCACTTCCATAACCTGGGCTTTTATGAATTCCCTAAAGTTTGTCTAGACCCCTGGGACTTACCCTCAAAATCAGAGCCACTCTTACCTGTGTTATCACTTCTAACTCTTTGGGATGTTTCTTACACCAGAGCTTCAGCCTTGCCTTCATTTCCACTTCCAGAGCTCGTCTGTCTCCTGAACCTTCGTGAATGGTCTGTGTACAAACTGAGCTGCTTTGGGGCTTTCTCCAGCTCCAGTTTCTTAAGTTGGTTCTATGACCATACATTAGCTTACTGGTTTCTAGAATTGTGTTGTGATTGTCTTCTATTCTCTTGGTCTTTGTGGGATTCTATCTTTAATTTAAAAAAAAATCTTCATCACCATTTTAGTGTGGCTTTGTGAGGGAAATCTCCCATCTTTAATCAGAAGCCTGCGTGCATGCATGCCCAGTTGCTTCAGTCATGTCCGACTCTTTGGGACCCCATGGACTGTAGCCCACCAGGCTCCTCTGTCCATGGGATTCTCCAAGCAAGAATACTGGAATGGGTTGCCATTTCCTTCTCCAATCAGAAACCTAGTATCGTTTAACTCTTACATCAAGTCCTATTTTTCAAATGACAGCATTAGAGCTCAAAGAGGTTGACTAATGTACCTAGATTGCTGCTAAATGGTGCAACCAAGACATAAGCCCAGGCAACTGGATTCTTAAACATGCTGCCCTATCACCTTGCTTATATAACCAGGCGCTAGAGATTCTTCTTCATTGAGACAGAATCTCATAGATTATAGGTGTGGGAAACTGTGCCAACAGAGAGGGGGTAACCTGGAAATTGGCAAGTTATGCTACATTCCATTAATATAATGGCATTGTTATATGACACATGAATTAGAAACGGCTGATGGATAATAGATTATATCAACTGTTTCTTCCAGGAGAACTTTTTGCACATTTCATTTTAGAACAACTAAGATGACATCATTTCCAGAACAGTTTGATTTGTTCTGCTTGTCGGAGGGGAAAAAAAAAAAAAAGAGTACAGCAAATCTTAGAGTGTGGACATTTTCAGACAATAGTCCTAAGACTGGAGAGAAGCTCATTGTAGCCAAACTGCACTTTGTATGTTGCTACTTCCTGAAATAACCTGGAACTAATGTATCTAAGCAACCTACTTCCTGTTCATTGAGTTACAAGCCTCCTAAAACCATGGCAGACCAGTTTTTTGTTACAAGAGGAAATAGGTCCATTTAAATTCAAAACATTTTTCTTACACAGTCAGGGGGTTCTGGAATAGGATTTCACTTCTGCCTTGAGCTCATCACTGTGCCGTTTGCCACCTTTTGAGATATCTCTGGGTCCATCCTAATTGATTTTCACTTTTAGCTGTAGGCTTTTGGTAATTATGTAACATATACCATCTTAAGTGTAAGATTTCTCTAGTATAGTCTTTTGATATTTTATAGATCATATAAACCAAATCTTATTTCATTCTTTGGTGCATTTCAGGATTGGAAAAAAAGAAATACTGTTTCTTAAGGCTGTGGTTCTTTCTGCTAAACCACCTTCCTCAGATTCTAGAAATCAAGAAGAGTTTACAGTATGCATGTTTGTATCATAAAAACTTCAGATTCGGCATGGTACATGTTAAAAAAAAGCTCATATAGAACTCCACACCACTCATTTTGTACACTCTTCACACGTAATCTGTCCTAGAGTCCAAGTTTTGTTGTTGTTGTTTAGTTGCTAAGTTGTATCTGACTCTTTTTTGACACCATGAACTGTAGCCCACCAGGCTTCTCTGTCCATGGGATTTCCCAGGCAAGAATACTAGAATGGGTTGCCATTTCCTTCGCCAGGGGATCTTCCCAACCCAGGGACCAAACCCATGTCTCCTGCATTGGCAGGCAGATTCTTTACCACGGAGCCACCAGGGAAGCCCAGATCCCAAGTATATGTTGTAAACAAAAGGGTGTTCCTTTGGGGGGTCTCAGTTTATTTTCTCATCTGTCAAATGGAGATAATATTATTTACCTTGAGACATGTTTGCTGTGAAAATTAAATGGAAAAACAAAAACTGAGGTAAATGAACTATTATGATACAATATTGATCATTCAAAGTCCTAACTTAACGGAAAAGCATCTCCGGTTGGAGGCGGGAAGTACCCTGGTAGTATGCGAAGCTGGAAATCCGGAGAGTGAGTGACTGTGCAGCCCTGTCTGTAAGGAGCTGGGACGCCTCGAGCAGGCTGCTTTCCTTCTGGAAGTGCATCTGTCATCTCCAGAATGTCTCTGACTGTGTGCACACCTGGGGCTGTGCCAGAAAACTGGAGGGGAGGATGGAAGGAGGAAAGCCTGTAGGTCTAGGGACTGTAGGCCGGGGTTGTTTTCCTCCCTTGGCGTGAGCCTCTCTGTCAGCCTTTCTTATGGTCTGAGACTTGGCCGCTGTGTCCTAAGCCACCCATATGATGGGCACCAGAGGAGATAATGCCCAGGAAACCGAGGAGTACCTATCACTGGGAGCCTAGGTCACGTGGTACAACCAGAATGAACCAGGAATTTTACTCTCTCTCCAGTAATTGCTGTTAACAGTCTGCAGACAGATTGTTTACATCAAGTTCTTAGGCCAGGCAAAGGAGAGGCCCTGAGGCTTCTCTCTGGATTATTCCTATTTGCATGTCTCCTCTCCCCACCCCCCCACCCCCGCCAGACCCTGGCATGTCTCCACAAGGCTTCTTCTGCACTGTGTGGGAATTAGTGTCCCAATTTGGTGTTAGGAAAGGTGTCCCTCTAGAGAATCTCTCAACTCACCCTCAGGACTCCATTCCTGCCTTGACTTCATAATATAAACCTGGAGACCTGCCAGTCTCTGACATTGTAATAGGAATTCACCGAATTTATCCTTGTTTTATGTATCAAGATTAATTTGTTTTCCCAATGCCCCTTCCTCAATTTGCCTACATCTCCTCATTTCTCAGAACCTTTCTTTTCTTCCTTCTAATCCCAAAAGATACTTGAACTTGTGGGGGAGGGGGGGATTGTCCACATTTTTAATATAACAGGTTAGATTTAGATATAAACAGTTGCCTTGTAAAAGGGGGATTACCTGGGAGATTACTCTTGCTGCTTACTTTATATATTTTCATAAACTGACTTTTATATACTCTGTATGTTTTTTATTACCTGTTAGAATTCAGGGGTTTTTTAAATTATAATTGCATGGCTTTCCAGTGACTGCTGAGTGGTAAAGGATATCATCTATTTCTTTTTAAAGTACATATATGTTCCTTAGTGTAAATCTTATCTCTTTTAATTAATTCGACTTTTTTCCTCCAAAACCTCAAAGGAAAATACAGTTTCAAATAACAAGGCTCATTTGTTTGGTGTGTCTCCTAAGTTTTGTACGTGTAAATTGACCCTCCAGATGTTTTTATCAACACTCTCAACTCTCCTTTTCCTCTCTAATAAGCATAGCTTTTCATAGCATGTTGGGCTTTTCTCAGAGGGATGGCTAAGGGGTCTTAGTGTCATCCTTTCTTCTTCACCTCTGGGTATCTGGTAATGTAGATTTACAATTTACAGACATGTGGGCTGATTATGAAGCGATGTCTATGTGTCCTGAGTGCTGCCTGATTCTGGAAAGTATTTAATCAGTATTAAGAGGAGTGTTTAAAAAAAAATTCAACTGAGTAAATTTGAAGATCTAATTGGCTTTTTTCAGCAGTTCTTTTATCAGGCAGCATCCTGTCTAGAAAGTAGAAAGACCCTCTGTATGAAGTGGAAGGTTTTATAGGCAGAAAAGAAGGTCCTTTAGGTCTGAAGTCTTGGTGGGGCTTAGCAGAAGCCACAGCACTTTGGGGTTGTCATTTGTTTCTAACAGGAATATGGCACTTGGACTATCCTGTTGACCTGTTACTGTTCAGTCGCTAAGTCATGTTTGACTCTTTGTGACGCCATAGACTGCAGTGCCCCAGGCTTCCCTGTCCTTCACTATCTCCCTGAATCCATTCAAACTCATGTTCCTTCTCAAGAAATGACCCCAGGGGCCCTTTCCAGTTTCAAACCTTGCCAACAAAGGTCTGTCTAGTCAAGGCTGTGGTTTTTCCAGTAGTCATGTATGGATGTGAGAGTTGGACTATAAAGAAAGCTGAGCGCCGAAGAATTGATGCTTTTGAACTGTGGTGTTGGAGAAGACTCTTGAGAATCCCTTGGACTGCAAGGAGATCAAGCCAGTCCATCCTAAAGGAGATCAGTCCTGGGTGTTCATTGGAAGGACTGATGTTGAAGCTGAAACTCCAATACTTTGGCCACCTGATGAGAAGAACTGACTCTTTAGAAAAGACCCTGATGCTGGGAAAGATTGAAGGCGGGAGGAGAAGGGGACGACAGAGGATGAGATGGTTGGATGGCATCACTGACTCAATGGACATGAGTTTGAGCAAGCTTTGGGAGTTGGTGATGGACAGGGAAGCCTGGCATGCTTCAATCCATGGGGTCACAAAGAGTCAGACATGGCTGAGTGACTGAACTGAACTGGTTCTATCCTGTGTAGTGAGATTCTTGCTGAGGAGGAACTTGTCTTGTCAGCATGAGGTTTTGTGGTTCCAGATTATCTGAAGGGCTGTGCTTTGACCCCATGAACTTTTTTTTCTCATGTGACACCTGTACTGCTGCCCCTTGAGCCTTGAGGTTAAGATCTTGGAGGAAATGGCATAAGTGACCATGGGCTGGCCTCTCCCGTCAACTCTGTGCTGTCTGCATTTCAGATGCCTGGAACAGAGGAGCCCCACGATGCATGTGGCCCCGAGGAATCCAAGGGGAACTTGGAAAGTCCCAAACAAGGCAGCAGTAAGATGAAGCTCAAGAGTCGCCTGTCAGGTAAGTGGACTCTTTGCCTGCCTGATTGGGAGTTTCCGGCCTCAGGAGTGGGAAGATAAGGTTATTAGCATGAAGAGCCCTTTTTTTCTTTCGTTGTTGTTGTTCAGTCACTAAATCGTGTCCGACTCTTTGCAACCCCATGGACTGTAGCCTGCCAGGCTCCTCTGTCCTCCACCATCTCCGGGAGTTTGCTCAAATTCATGTCCATTGAGGCGGTGATGCTATCTAACCATCTTTTTTCCATAAAACTTCCAAATTGTTTTGTTTTTGATGGTGCATGCCCCAGGCATAACTGCCTTCAGCCTGGCTGCCCACATGAGTATTTTCATTTGAGTCATAAGGAAGGGAATGTCAACATCTCTGTTTGTCTCTGCTTAAATGTAAATTTCCTGTTGTGTTTGGTTCATTTACTTCAGGTGACCCTTTCTCTGTGGAATATTCCTGATGGCCTATCTTTCCAGCAAACATACCTATTCCCCAAACTTCTGGTCCACCAGAACCTGGGGCAAAGAACTGGGTTTCATTTTTTTTTTTTTTTTAAGGATCAAATGTGCATCTCAACTAAATGGAGGGGCCAGTGGGACGTAGTTGTAGCTTTTGTAACAAAGAGATCTGTTGTTTCCTGGGCACATCTTCCTAGCAGCTGGCCTAGGCCCTGAGAGAGAAAGTCAGAGGCTGTGTGTGGGGACACATTGTGACTTTTGTGACAATGTCTGAGGCACTTTCACCTTGACAAGCTTTTTCTACAAAACAAGAGGGAAAAAAATTATATTTTATGGATGCATTGATGTAAAGGTACAAGCTCGATTCATTATCATCTATTAGTTACTCATGTTCATTTTTTTTTCCTTCTGAATTTAAAAGAAATTAAAACATTTTTGTGGGCCCCTAAGATTGGCTTGGGCCCTCAGCACTGTGTCCACTGGTCTGATGGAGAAACCACCCCTTGGCTACCCACCTGTGAAGGACATCCGGTCTAACAGGAAAAGCAAGAGTTTGGAAGCTTGGCGGAAACAAGTTTACCCATCAGCTCTTGAGTTACCTTGTGGCCTTGGGCTGGTTATTGAACTTCCATAAACTTCCTCTCTCACCTAAAACAGGAGATAGTCCTGACTTGAAAAGGTTGAACAGAGAAAAACAAAACAAAAGCACAGATAAAAGCACCTCGCACAAAGCCTGGTGTGTTGCCACCCCCCCAGTCAGTCAGTTTCATCTTTCTGCTGCCCACATCAGTGGAGGGGTAGGGTGGTGTCTATGGCTGCCAACCAAGAGCATCTCCTTCCCACATTGCGTGCCCTTCTATTATTCTCAGGTAAGGTGGCAGATTTAGGATAATATGAAAGTGAAGTCGTTCAGTCGTGTCCAACTCTTTGGGAGCCGGTGGACTCTAGTCCACCAGGCTCCTCCATCCATGGGATTTTCCAGGCAAGAGTACTGGAGTGGGTTGCCATTTCCTTCTCCTGGGGATCTTCCCAACCCAGGGATCGAACCCGGGTCTCCTGAATTGCAGACAGACGCTTTACCGTCTGAGCCACCAGGGAAGCCCATTAGGATGATACACATCCATTTAAAAACAAGAAAACCTGAGTAACAAAATGAGTTACTTTGTATTTATAACTCAGAATAATTAGGTAGTGTCATATATGACTGTTAGGGTGTGGGTTTGTGACAAAAAGTGTAATGACCAGAGGCTAATAAGACCAACGAGAAAGGTCAGGCTGGTAGTCCTCACAGGGAGAGAACGACCAGCTCCCTTCAGCTCTGAGGATCGACTGAGAGGAATACGTTTAAATCCTGTGTGTTTGGGCAGAGGAGGAGGTCTTTAGGTCGGCTGTCTGATCAGCACCTTATAAACAGTTCCCAGGGGAGGCTCACAGAGTTCTAGGGAAATGCAGTGACCTTTGAAACCAGTGTAGTCACATTCCTCATTTTATGGATGTGACCAGAGAAATTAAGGGAGTCACAAAGGTCACTCATTCAATCTGCCCTCCAAAGTTCTTCCCACCACCCCTCAGCTTCCTCAGGGTCATGGAGAGAATCCTATTCCCCAGACTGGGGGTTTATGATGTGGGGAGGGGATCCTAGCTGATGACTTTCAGATCCATGACTTTCCACGTTCATACTATTGATTTAAACCATGCAGGACATTCAACGGAGTACTGAATCCAGAACTGGCTATCGTTTGCCACAAATGCATGCCACCTTCTCTTCCTGTATTTTCCCCAGACTCACAAGGCCATAACAAGGAAATATAGTAGAAAGACCACATGTACGAAGTCAGAAGAGCTGTGTTCAGTTCCCAGCTCTGCCATTACTGGCTATGTGACCTGGAACAGGTGATTTCTCTGGGTCTCAACTTTTTCACCGATAAGATGAGGGTTATAATAATGTACATGTATTGTGCACATCAATGTGAGTGCCTTCTAAGTTGGCCTTGTTGAGAGATCCAGTAGAGAGAATGCATATGGCCCTGCCATTCCAAAATGTGGCTGAGATAGGCCCTCACCATGTGGTAGCTGCCTCTGTCATCACTGTCATGGTTAATATCACATTCATCATTGTCATTTTCACATCATTGTTCTCATTGCACTCTCAAGGGGGAAGGTGCTTGAATGGGTTCAGACAGGAAGATTCTCAAGTTGCAGGTCATGACAAAGTATGCACAAAAGTTGTGAAGACTGAGGTCTCTCTGAGTTGTGGTGCCTGGGGGAGGCATCCAGAGTTGGGTGGGATGAAGGAGAGCCAGTACACTGGCAGGAATGGGCAGAACACAAGAGGTGGAAAACCAGGGTCTAGACTTGGGACAAAATGCATGAGAAATATTTTGGGCCAATGGGGAAAAAAAATGGGTTAGAGAAGTTTTTGGCAACTGTCTTTCTGCCTCAGCTGTCTGAAAGATACAATAATCCAGCCACAACCATGATTCAGTCCAGCAGAAAGATTAGGCGGGAGGAGATTTTTGACATGGGAGGTGATGGTGCAGGCAAACTTGGGGGAAACTTAAGTGATATTTATGTACTCCCCAGTTTGGGGATGGATGTGGGTGGAGGACAAATGCTCTCCTCTGAGAATTCACAGGCTGGAGTGATGAATTCACCAAGCAGGGTAGCGGGAGATAAGACGGGAAAAGTAATTTGGAGGCATGTTAAAGAGGCTTAAGGAATTGGTTCTTCATTCAGTGCTTTGAAATATGTTCAATCTAAAGACATTTGAATACAGGAGATTTTAATGTGATCACTTCCTAATTTCTGGGTCCTGTAAGCTTGGATATTTATTTCATATTTTCTTAAGTGAGTCACTCTGGTATTCGCATATCGGTATATTATCTACAGACACTACCGTATGTGGTTTCTCTTCTGTAGATGGCAAGTGCTTCCCTGTCGGCTCAAAAGGAATTTTCTTCTAATAAATCTTGTTCATATGAGTAAGCATGCCAAGATAGATTAATCTGGCCATGAGTTATTAAGTCATGAATTATTAAGGAGGTTCTCTAAAGAGGTTCCAACCATTTCCACCAGGATTTTGGCCCGTCTGGCTCCAAAATGACTGAAGTGATTTCATGGAACATTTTTCCTGATACTCTAACCAGAGTTTTCTTTACTTCATACCTCCTTTTTTGCCAGTAGGGTTCCCTTTTAACTTTGGTATTTTTTGATTTATCCATGTTAATGCCTTAGGTCTGTGATCTTTTTAAATGAAAATTTTTCTTTTGATTGCAAAGGAATTTCAGACGTTTGAAAACCTGAAATTTGTATCACAAAGTTAATATGTAGCTTTTGAAAAACCAGGCGTTTAGTGATGTTCATTATAATATAAATGTATCAGCACCATTCAAACTTTTCATCACTGTTAAAAACTCATCAATGTATTATTTTTAAAAGAGTACAGGATCATCTTGTTTTATTCCATGAAAAACTTCCTGAGAAATTTTTAGATAAATTAAAATTTTAAGTCATCAACTGAAATATTAAATAGAAGAATTTGATATTTCAAAGAATCTGTATGTATATATAGTTATATACATACATATACATGGATATACACATATATATGGTACATAATGTAAACATTGTAATGTGATTGTAACTGCATTCAATACAATTGATCCATCATTTAAGATTAAAGTCTTTAAACTCTCGTACACTGTTGGTAGGAATGTCAACTGACATAGCCACAATGGAAGACAGTATGGCTGTTTCTCAAAAAACTAAAAATAGAACTACCATATGGCCCACCAGTTCCACTTCTGGGTATATGTATCAAAAAAAACACTAACTACACTAATTCAAAAAGATACATGCACCTCAGTGTTCACAACAGCATCACTTACGATTGCAGGATACGGGAGCAGCTTGCATGTCCATCAACAGCTGAATGGATAAGGAAGGTGTGGTGTGTTTGTGTGTGTATATATGGAATATTACTCCACCATAAAAACGGTGTGAGATGATGCTATTTGCAGCAGCATGGAGGGACTTGGAGGGTATTAAGCTAAGTAAAACTAGTCAGACAGACAAAGAAAGTACAGTATGATAGCTAAAAAAATACAACAAACTAGTGAATATAGCAAAAAAAGAATCAGACTCACAGATATAGAGAACAGACTAGTGATCACCACCGGGGAGAAGGATGAGGGGAGAGGAGAGGGGGAGCAGGGGATTAAGAGGTACAAGCTATTATGTACAAAATAAACTACATAGTTTTATATGTAGGATATATTGTATAATACAAGAGATATAGCCTATATTTTATAATAACTATGAATGGAATATAATCTTTAATGATTGTTAAACACTGTATTATACATGTATAATTTATATTATACATAAAAATATACTTCAATTAAAAATAAAAATTTTTAGATAAAGTCCCTTAAACTATCCTATTTTAAAATAGTATATAATATAAACTTCTGCTTCACTGACTATGCTAAAGCCTTTGACTGTGTGGATCACAACAAACTGTGGAGAATTCTCAAAGAGATGGGAATACCAGATCAATTTACCTGCCTCCTGAGAAACCTGTGTGCAGGATCAAGAAGCAACAGTTAGAACCAGACATAGAACAACTGACTGGTTCCAAATTGGGAAAGGAGTACATCAAGGCTGTCTATTGTCACGCTGCTTATTTAACTTCTATGCAGAGCACATCATGTGAAATGCTGGGCTGGATGAAGCACAAACTGGAGCCAAGATTGCCAGAAGAAATATCAACAACCTCAAATATGCAGATGATACCACTCTAATGATAGAAAGTGAAGAGGAACTAAAGAGTCCCTTGTGAGGGTGAAAGAGGAGAGTAGTAAAGCTGTCTTAAAACTCAACATTCAAAAATCAAAGATCATGGTATCCCATCCCATCACTTCGTGGTAACTAGATGGGGGAAAAGTAGAAGCAGTTAACAGATTTCATTTATTCTCTTGGGCTCCAAAATCACTGCTGATGGTGACTGTAGCCATGAAATTGAAAGATACTTGTTCCCTGGAAGGAAAGCTATGACAAATCTAGACAGTGTATTAAAAAGCAAAGACATCACTTTGCTGACAAAGGTCCATCTAGTCAAAGCTATGATTTTTCCAGTAGTCATCCATGGATATCAGAGTTGGACCATAAAGAAGGCTTGAGTGCCAAAGAATTGATGCTTTTGAACTGTTGTGTTGGAGAAGACTCTTGAGAGTCCTTTGGACTGCAAGGAGATCAAACCAGTCCATCATAAAGGAAATCAACTGAAAGTATTCATTGGAAGGACTGATGCTGAAGCTGAGCTCCAACACTTTGGCCACCTGATGTGAAGAGCCAACTCACTGGAAAAGACCCTGGTGTTAGGAAAGATTGAAAGCAAAAGGAGAAGAGGGCAGCAGAGGATGAGATATGGTTAGATAGTCATGACTCAGCCAGTGACTCAGTGGACATAAATTTGAGCAAACTCCAAGAGACAGTGAGACAGGGAAGCCTGGTGTGTTGCAGTCCACGGGGTCACAAAGAGATGGACACAACTTAGACTAAACTACGTATGATAAAGATGTCTTTAAAAATCATTACTATAATGATTTCTTAAACAAGATGTGACAGTTGCTCAGTCGTGTTTGACTCTTTGTGACTCCATGGACATGGAATTCTCCAGGCCAGAATACTAAAGTGGGTAGCTGTTCCCTTCTCCAGGGGGTATTCCCAATCCACTGATCGAACTGGGGTCTCCTGCATTGCAGGCGGATTCTTTACCAGCTGAGCTACCAAGGAAGCCCCTTAAAAAAGATACAGGTGTGCCAACCATAAAGGGAAAATATGATATGTTGTTCTACATTAAAATTATGAACTTTTGTTTATCAAAAAATACCATTGAAAGAATGAAAGTCACAGACATGGAAAAGATATTTGTATTACATAGATGCCACAAAGGACTCATATCCAAAATATATTAACAATGAAAAATAAAATTCCTGTAAATGAACAGAGAAAAACCCAATAAAAGAATGAGCAAAGAAAAAAAATGTTAAATTTTCTAGTAATCCAATTGAAAAAGGAAAAAGGGAAAAAAGAGCAAAAGACTTGAACAGACTCTTTACAACCTTAAAAAAGAAAAACAGTCAATGAATGTTTGAAAAGAAGCTCAGTCTCATTAGTCCTTTGTTGTTCAGTCGCTCAGTCACGTCCAACTCTTTGTGACCCCAAAGACTGCAACACAACGGGCTTCCCTGTCCATCACCATCTTCCAGAGCTTGCTTAAATTTATGTCCATTGAGTCAGTGATGCCATCCAACCATCTAATCTTCTGTTGTTCCCTTCTCCTGCCTTCAATCTTTCCCAGCATCAGGGTCTTTTCTAATGAGTTGGCTCTTCACATCAGGTGGCCAAAGTCTTGGAGCTTCAGCTTCAACATCAGTCCTTCTAATGAATATTCAGGACTGATTTCTTTTAGGATTGACTGGTTTCATCTCCTTTAGTTTGATCTCCATTAGTCCTTAGTGAAATGTAAATTAAAAACCACAGTGAAATACCATTATTATCCACTCCAGCAGAGTGGCTAAAATTAGAAAGACTGGGACTAGTTAAGTGTAACAAGTATGTGTTGGAACAAGCCGTAATGCACCCTGGTGATCCCACTTGGTGAAAGGGAATGCATGCCTGAACCCAGCCACTCTCCTTCTGGATAGATCCACCAGATACAGCATGCACAGAATGTCCAACAGTATATTCTAGATCAGGGTCAGCAGACTACCCAGACTACCCACACCTGTATTAGTATGGCCCACAGATAGACATGCTTGCTACATTTTTAGTGCATCTAAAAAAAATGAAAGAATGTGTGCTGAGACCATTTGTGACTCATAAACCCTAAAACATTTAATATCTGGCCTTTACAGAAAAATGTTTTCTGACCCTTATTCTAAGTCTGAAACTGGAAAACAAATCAAATGTCCATTAGCAATAGAATGGATAGATAAATCATGATATGTTTATGTGATGAAATAGTGTGCAAAAATGGGGTGAATAATCTATTGGCATGCAACAACATGATGGAATTTCACAAATACTGAGAGTAAGGAGCCAGATTCAAAACGAACGTGTTGTATGTGTTCATTTATATCAAATAGGCAAAAATAATCTGTGATGTTGGACCTCCCAGGTGGCTCAGTGGTGAAGAATCCACCTGCCAAGCAGGAGACGTAGGTTTGATCCCTGCGTCAGAAAGATCCCCTAGAGAAGGAAATGGCAACCCACTCCAGTATTCTCGCCTGGGGAATCCCATAGACAGAGGAGCTTGGTGGGCTATAGTTCATGGGGGAGCCAAGAGTCGGACATAACTTAGCAACTAAACAACAACAATCTATGATGTTAGAAGTTGGGATAATGGCTACCCTTGGTGAGCAGTGTTTAGGGGCACAAAAGGGGATTTGGAGACCTGGTGATATTCTATGTCTTCGTCTGGATATTGGTTATTGACAGGTTTATTTTGTGAATTTCATGGAATGGTATGTACACTTAATGATTTGTGCACTTTTCTATAAGGTATACTTTAAAAGTTTGTTTAAATGTCCATTGTTATACATGAAAAAAAGCATCTACCCCAAGCATCTACTACCAATCACAAAGTGATATTCCTCCATCACTAAAAAGCCATCCATTGATAGCATTCTCACCATTGTTTATTGCCTTATCAACCACAGCTACATCTTAGTTGGATTAAATATATACATTGCCAAACTGTGTGTGTGTGTGTATGTGTGTGTATATATATATATATATATATATACACCAAACTGTATACATATATACATTATACATATATATATACTGATAAACATATACATTATCCAAACTGGTCACTTCAAAACCTAGCACTTTCTTTGGAGTCTGGCATTATGGCCTCAACACACACCAAGCTCATGTACAACTTGATGATAGAACATGATGAGCCAGGTGCTTTCAAAGTATTGGCCGCCAGGCCATCGGAGCAACCATGAGTGCGGGTGTAAATGCAACAAGTTTATACCTGTGCATGCTCATAAGATTTTCTTCATTCTATATCTAGTCACGTTTTCCCTCTGTTTTTTCAAGGAGGTGTACACCGTCTAGAGTCTGTTGAAGAATATAATGAGCTGATGGTGCGACATGGTGACCCTCGGGCCAGGATGTTAGAGGTCTCCCGAGATGGCCGGAAGCATTCCCTTCCCCAGCTTCTGGACTCGACGGGCACATCACAGGTAGTACAGCACTGTGGAGCCCCTAACTTTCTTATCCAGTCACAGCTACTTGGCTGGGGGCAGAAGAGCACGTTTCGAACCCTGGGTCTCCAGGTTTTCTGTTATTCTCTCAGAGGCCAGCAGGAGCTTCATGTTCTGAAGACCTGTTTGTGTATGAGGGCCAGAAGTATTCAGGACTAGAGATATAGTGTAGTCAGTAAGGTCTATCCAGGGAGGCTAGAGAGAAGTCAGCTTAATATTTGGAAATAGAAGAGAAGGAAAAAAAAAAAAAATCAATCCCTTGTTGGATCTCAAAATCTCGATTCTCTTCTACTGTGTGTTTTGGAAACGAGAGCTGCTTCCACTGCCAGGAGACAATGGCGCCTCACGGTCTGTGGTGAACCACCGTCTCTTGTTTAGTGGGTGTGTCGTGTGTCCGCATAGCTTGGTGGGTAGGTGGGTGTGGACACGTGGGAGGAGGGCGGCTGTGGTGTGTGCCTGGATCCTACCTCTTATACAGTAACAGCTCCAACAGCCAAGGTCAGAAGAGACTGCAAAGAGGGGTGAGGGGGGTAGGGATGTTAATACTCCATCCCCACCGCTTGAGACTCTGTAACCCTGCACAGGGGCTCCCCTCAACTTCGTCATCCTCAACCCAGTCAACACCTAGTAGACGTCTCATAACCAAGTCAGAAGCAGGCTCGGTCTCTGGCACCATCAGCCAGAGCACTTGAGAGGAGTCACTGGTATCCGGTCCCCAGGCCTCAGTGAAGCAGAGATGGAAGGGGAGGGAGTGACAGCTGTGAAACCCGTAAGTGCATGGAGACTCAGGTATTAGAGTTCTAGAAGGCCTAGCTCAGGTCATCTGGTTGGGCCCTTGCTTTGGGTGTCTCACCTTTTTATGGATAGAGCAGCTGAATCCCAAAGAGGTTGAGTATTGAGTTCCAAGCAATACACCAGAATCACTGTGCAGGGAGTTTGGCCTGACCTGAATAAAATTAGGAAGTGCCTGTGTTTCAGAGGCCACTGCTGATTAGGCTGTCTTGTGCTGAATCCACCAAGGGCAACTGGAGTTGGGGCAATGGGAAAAAGCAGAGCAGAAAACTTGCATGAGGCCTGGTTAAAACCCATGTCTGGAGACAAGTGTGTGTCCTGGGCAGAATGATCCAGTTGGATCAACGGGGAGATCAAGAAGCCGTGGAGGAGTCACGTTGTCAGACTGTTTTGGTTAGCGCGGAAAATGAGAACAGGTCTACTATTGTCCTGGCCAAGGATGTCCAGCACTAAGGTGCTGATTTCTTAAATAAATCACGAGGAAACCCAACTGTATTTATATCCGGAAATTATCTATTCCAAACTCCAGGAGATGGTGAGGGACAGGGAAGCCTGGTGTGCTGCAGCCCACTGGGTTGTGAAGAGTTGAACACGACTTGGTGACTGAACAGCAACAAAAGAACAGGCTTCTAGGAACCAAGAAACACAAGCTGAAATCTTTAAAATGAAAGATTTTAAAGAAGTTCTTTTTTCCTCTTCAAGTTGTTCTTTCTTTTCTGTCCTCTTTTTTCTGCCTTTTTCTTTTTCTCCCAGGATTTGCCTTTCTTTCTTTCTTTCTTTCTTTCTTTCCTTCCTTCCTTCCACTTTTGTTGATTAGTTTTTAAGGTTTGTTGTTCTTGTTCAGTTGTTAAGTCACATCCTACTCTTCTGTGACCTCACGGACAGTAGCCCACCAGGTTCCTCTGTCCGTGGGATTTCCCAGGCAAGAATATTGAAGTGGTTGCCATTCCCTACTCCAGGGGATCTTCCTGACCTAGGGATCGAACCCACATCTCCTGCATGGGCAGTGGATTCTTTACTGTTGAGCCACAGGGAAGCCCCTTCCTCTCTCCACCTCTCTTTCTCTTTCTCTCTCCTACCCTCCCTCCACTAAGAAGTATTGTCTAAGTTAGAGCTATCCAGTAAAGCTTTCTGCAGTGATGGAAATGTTTTATGTGTATACAACCCAGTATGGTAGCCACATGTGTCTGTTAAGCACATGAAAAGTGGCTAGAGAGACTGAGGAATACATTTTTAATTTTGGTATATCTTAATTTAAATATAGATGGCCACAGGTGGCTCATGGCTGCCAAATGGGGTGACAGAAGTCTAAAAGTGCAGTGAGACTCCTGAAACTCTTCAGGAAAATAGTGAAGCATGCTGGCCTCTGATTCCTGAAGGGCAGATGGAATAAGGCGCTGCTGGAGGTTGTTGATCAGAGAAAGAGTTCCCTTGTGAGTCTGCACATGAACCTCTATATTCGAGGGCTATGCCTGGCTATTTCCATAATTGTTGTTGTAGTTCAGTTGCTCAGTTGTGTCCAACTCTTTATGACCCCACGGACTGCAGCATGCCGGGCTTCCCTGTCCATCACCAACTCCCAGAGTTTGCTCAGACTCATGTCCATCAAGTCAACAATGCCATCCAACCATCTCATCCTCTGTCATCCCCTTCTCCTCCTGCCCTCAGTCTTTCCCAGCAACAGGGTCTTTACAATGAGTTGCCTCTTCACATCAGGTGGCCAAAATATTTCCATAACAGTTTCAGTAAAAGGGTGGTAACCTTGCCAAGCCAACATGATTTTTTTTTTTAATGGGTCAGAGGCTGGGAGGCCAACATAGCTGACTGATATTTTGTAAAACTGCAAGATATAATTGTTCTAAGCTGCCAGGAATACAAAAATATCATTAGCAGATCTCATTTCTACCTTTGAATGTAGAATATGCTAATAAAGGATAAAAACTATTTTCTAGTGTCTCTTTTCTCATATTAAACATAAAATGATTTTGTTGTTTATGCTAGAATATCAGTGTCATTTAAGAAACGTATTATTCTAAAAAGAATAGCAAGGAGCTAGATTGTCGCAGTGCTTTAGCAATAGATTCATTCACTCTCTTGTTTATATTATGAATGGTCTACACTGCTTACACACATGGACTTGGTGGGTGATGGAAAGGGAAAAGAGATCAAGATTTTGAGCTGCTGCATGCCAGGAAGGAAAAGTGTGGCTTGTGGAAAAGTATTTTATTTTCCAAATGTGAAGGATCAGAGCTGAAGCTGCTGCAGTCTCTCAGAGGGATTTTTTTATACGGAGTAACAGTTGTCTGGGTTTGTGGTTTGGGTTTTATAAGAAACAAAAGCTTGCTGAGTTTTGAGTGAGTGAATTGAGCTTGAAATGATGAGCTCATGATTGTGAACGTGGAGTGGGGGCAGGGGTGACTTCCAACAGAGAACCTGACCAGGGGATGGTCATTCTACATTTCCAAGGCCACTTGCTTTTCTGGTCCCTAACTCCACTCCAGAAAGCAAGAAGTAGGATATGTGGAGTAGGCTCGAGGAAGGAGCAGCCTAGGTTATTTATGTGGGGGAAGAAGACATGGCAGTCCATCACAGTTGGGGCCGTTCCTCCAATGTGCTTTATAATAAGCTTTATTTAACCCACTGGACCAGGTAGGGACCACAGGCCGACGGCCATCTAACACAAAAGACAACCGAGGTTTTCCAAATCTGAGTGTACTTTTATGCCAGGGACCACAGCAGGATAAGTGAGACGATCTCTGACCTCGTGTGCTAACCTTTAGGAATACCACATTGTGAAGAAGTCCACTCGCTCACTAAGTACAACTCAGGTGGAATCTCCTTGGAGACTCATTCGGCCATCAGTCATCTCCATCATTGGGCTGTACAAAGAAAAGGGCAAGGTGAGCTCTTGTATGTGCATTGTTTTGCTCTCTAGGTAAATGCTGCTGCTGCTGCTAAGTCGCTTCAGTCGTGTCCGACTCTGTGCGACCCTATAAACGGCAGCCCACCAGGCTCCGCTGTCCCTGGGATTCTCCAGGCAGGAATACTGGAGTGGGTTGCCATTTCCTTCTCCAGTGCATGAAAGGGAAAAGTGAAAGTGAAGTCACTCAGTCGTGTCCGACTCTTAGCGACCCCATGGACTGTAGCCTACCAGGCTCCTCCGTCCATGGGATTTTCCATGCAAGAGTACTGGAGTGGGGTGCTGTTGCCTTCTCCAGTGCATGAAAGGGAAAAGTGAAAGTGAAGTCACTCAGTCATGTCCGACTCTTAGCGACCCCATGGACTGTAGCCTACCAGGCTCCTCCATCCATGGGATTTTCCAGGCAAGAGTACTGGAGTGGGGTGCCGTTGCCTTCTCCGAGGTAAATGCTAGTATATATATTTTAAATGATTCCTTTTTAGTGTTGTTTTTACATAAAATAAGGGAAAAGGTATAAAGAAGAATCAAGTAAGTGGCCTTTGGGTAGATTTGAGTGGATACCCTGGCATCCTTTCCCATGGGCCTGCAGGTGACATCATCAAACCCTTTTTGTCCTTATGATTTCAGGAGTCATCACCTGGCAGCTAGGGTACCATCAAGGGTGGGGTAAATGCCCCCGCTTGTACCACTACTGAAAGAAAATCGGACCCTGCCACTTCAGGGAATACCCCCTGAATGAATTGAATGGATTTCATGGGATTTCCCTTATCATAAGAGGAGTAATAACAAATACTTTGTTATACAAATATCAAAATAGCCATTTTGAGATCCATTTGATATTATACAAAAATAAAAGAATAAAACAAATATGGTATCTGCACAGCTATGAATTATTAATTGATCCATGTGAAATTGACATCTTTGGAGATCAAAAGATTGTCAAATGTCAGCAATTTCATATGTTTACCTAAAACTTTTCACCCTTTAATATAATGCATAGCTAGCATAATGCAAGTGGATCTGAGGAGGGTCATGGTGAGGGGATCACATGAATTTGCAGCTACTAACTCAACTCTGTGGGCTTCCCTCATGGCTCAGATGGTAGAGAATTTGACTGCAATGCAGGAGACCCAGGTTCGATCCTTGGGTCAGAAAGACCCTCTGGAGAAGGGAATGGCAACCCACTCTAGTATTCTTGCCTGGAGAATCCCGTGGACAGAGGAGCCTGGCGGGCTACAGTCCATGGGGTTGCAAAGAGTTGGACACAACTGAGTGACAAACACTTTCACTTTAGCTCAACTCTGAGTTAAATACTGCATTGGTGGGGGTGGGGGTGCCCTCAGTGAAGAAGTGCACTGACAACCCGAACCCCCATTTTCTCTGCATCCAGGGCCTTGGCTTTAGCATTGCTGGAGGTCGAGACTGCATTCGAGGACAGATGGGGATTTTTGTCAAGACCATTTTCCCAAATGGATCGGCTGCAGAGGATGGAAGACTTAAAGAAGGTAGGAGAGAGCCTCCTGGTGGTCCTCAGGGAGCTCTGATTCTAGGAGAATCTGCCCCCTGGCAAGATGTGAGGCACATGCCTCAGCGGCTACGGCTCCAGGCTGGGTAGTTGGATAGAGTTGGGCTGAATCCAGTACTTACTCAGGACCTTGGACAATTCACATAACCTAAGCTTCACTTTCTTCTGTTGTAAACTTGGGATATGAATACCTACCTTGAAGAATTGGTGTGAGGTTTACATGAGACATTATGTGAGAAGTGGCTTGATATCTTTAAATGTCTGTCTTGTCCTCTTGATCTTTGAAATTGCCTTGAAAATTCCTAAGCGTTTACCGTGCGTTCTTGCTCAGGGCTGGAATACATAAACATCTTTCACCAACCCCATAGCACCTACCATTTTTGACACACCTAAACATACTAGACAAGCACTTTTGCTCCCAACTTTATTGAGATATAATTGATAACTGTTTGCATTGAAGGTGTACAGCATGATAATTTTATACACTTACATATTACAAAATGATTGCCAAACAATATTAATGAATACCTCCATCACCTCAATATTGACCTAGTGTGTGTGCATGTGGTGAGAACATTTAGCATCTTTCTTAGCAATTTTCAAGTATATAACACAGTCTTGTTAACTTTAGGTACCAATCTGTACCTTAGATCCCCAGAACTTGTTTGTGAATCCTGATTTTTTTTCCTCCTTATTAATATACTTCCTGCATGAAATGATTGAATCATTCTATTACTAGTTACCTTCAAAAATGCTGTGACAGTTTAGTTCAGTTGGTCCAATTATGTTGTGTTTAACCAGCTTGTTTCTTTTAAACTGATAAGAATAAATTGGAATCTCCTTTTTTGTAGGCAGAGCAATCCTGGACAGACACAGAAGTCTGTGTCCTAATGATAAGCCATGACCAGGCTTCATATTTTAATGGCAGAATATTTATTTCTTTTTCAGAGGAAGGGTTAACTCCCAGGTGGCATTTGTGTCTCATTTCCCAACAATGTAAAATTCTAGCGGAGCATTTTTATAATGGATGTGCCATGTGTTCATTTGATTGAAATTCATCCTGCAGTGCTAGTAGAATGGGGCAAAATGGCAGGAAAAAAACCGATAGGAGAGGTTAATAGCACTTGCTTCTCCTAAATACTGTGTTTTCGTATGTATTCACTTACAATAAATAGAGGTCATCAGAATGGATTTTCAACCTGTTGAACTGATCTGTCTTTTAAGTAATCTTTAAAGATTTTTAAGAGCATGAGCAATCATTTTAATGTTTCTACCCTTTTCCCAGGTGGAAACAAACCAAAAACCTCACCTAGTTGAGTCTTGGTTATGCCAGGTGATTTTTAAACAGATTATTTCACTTGTTTTGCAACATCTGTAATTGCATTTACAGAAAAGGCACATAACACATGGGTTCGGTACTGCTTGCCTTTTTAAACCTGTGTACGGGGTTCCTTTAATGGAATACCCTGTGAACTCCTGGGTTTGGCTGTCCGTGAGAGGTGAAAATGTGTGTTCATAGGCTGCTTTGTACTTTGTTATGAGGGAGTTCCTCTTCTGTGCCATACTGCTGTGCGAGGTTCATCTTGTGCACCTTTGTAGTGTTTTTGATGAACTGTTACTCCAAAAAATAGACCATGACACAGGACTCCAAAGCTGGAAACTAGCTTTAAGTCAAGAGAATGTCCAAGCTCTATTAAGTTCCCAGCAGACACTATCAACAACTTGGAAAATGACCTGACTGTGCCTTCTTGGAGTTGAAGATGAGTTCAGGATACTTGGAGAGAGAAAGAGAACGAGAGCAAGAGAGAGAGAAAGAAATTTGATATCAGTCTACAACAATCTCTTAGATAGAAGTGTATAGTAACTTGCCAGCTTACTGACTGAGAACCTTGAACACCATTAAGACCAAGCATCTAGACTAGGGGGCTGCATGTAAATGTGAGGCTGCCATTCCTAAATAATATCTCATGTGTTTCCTTGTCTCTATCATTTAAGCCACTTTTCACACACCATATCTTTCTGAAAATATAGGCTTGGCTTCGCACATGTTATGGGTGTTTGTGCTTCACCACCAGTGGGTTTAAGTTGTAAAACAAAGACTGTAAGAAAAGGGTAGAAATTCAGTCTTTGTAGTTTGATTTCTAAATGTAGAACCTGTATTATCAGACTTGGTAATGGCAAGAGAGGAAGATCTTGATGCTTCCCACAGTTGTTTTAATTAAAGGTGAAAATAGAGAATTACTGCAGAATAACATGCAATGTCATTTTTTGTCCCATTTTGTGACATTCCTTGGAGCTAAGCTAATGAGAGTAGATTGGAACAATAAAATTCATCTTAAAGAGTTGTAAATCAGGGACTTTATGGTATTTTATTTAATACTGACCAAGCAGTTAGATTCCAGTAAACTAAAGCTTGATGTTAATGTAATTCTCAAATTTGGTCACTAGGGGATGAAATCTTAGATGTAAATGGAATACCAATCAAGGGCTTGACATTTCAAGAAGCCATTCATACCTTTAAGGTAAGGACATTCTTACTGACCTCCTTTATCATAATCTTTGTTTTTCTTTATTTCATTCTGATTTGGGTTTGGTGATTTTTTTTTTTTTCCATCATTTGATAAAAGGACAACCTGAATGTTCTAGCCCTTCTTCCTGTTTTCTCAGCAAATCCGGAGTGGATTGTTTGTCTTAACGGTACGCACCAAGTTACTGAGCCCGAGCCTCACGCCCTGCTCCACACCCACACACATGAGCAGATCAAGCTCCCCAAACTTCAATGCCAGTGGGGGAACCTCAGCGGTGGGCAGTGATGAAGGCAGTTCATCCCTGGGTCGGAAGGCCCCCGGGCCCAAGGACAGAATTGTCATGGAAGTAACCCTCAACAAAGGTGATACCAGCCTGTCCTCATTTCGTTGCATTCTCTCAAATCATAATTTGTAATCTGTTCTTAAGTTCACTTTTTTTTTGTATCTTTTTCTATGAATTGCTTCTTTGGAACATTCTGCTACCAACAACATATGGCATTCTCTAAATGGACAGTAGGATCAAAAGGAGAGATCTTAGTCATTTCACTAAAGTGAAGAAAAGTTACCAGTAACACAGTTTTTTAAAGCTCTCTCTGGATGAATCACTGTGTGTCAGAGACTCATGTTAAAAACATCACTGACTAGCTGAGTTCTAGGGCTAATATAACATTTTCAAGAAGAAAGAATATAGTTAAGAATATAGCTAACACCAGTAACTAAAAATCCTGGGTAACACCAAATCTTACTGCTTTTAATCTTTGCCTTCAGTGGTAGAAATATGATGAACAACTGAATAACCTAGAAATCAATGGGAGGCAAAAGAAAGCCTGAAGTTGTATATCCAGAATGGAAAGTGTTACTGGGACTCTGCCTGTTTCCAAAAACAGATTCAAGGAGACTCTTGAGACTAAGAAGAGAATGGACCATCAAATAATTCACAGTCCATAGTTAGCCCCTGGTTCTGCCATAGACTCATTTCATTAGAAGAATGTGGTTCACATTGACAAAGAAAAGTAAAATTTATATCCTAAGTCTGGTCTAAAAATAAGTGGTTATTGGTCAAAGTATACATTAATGCAGTTTCAAATTATTGATACTCCTTTTCTTTCTTTCTTTTGATTTTGTTTTCTTTCAATGATGCCTCCCACAGAGCCCAGAGTTGGCTTAGGCATCGGTGCCTGCTGCCTGGCCCTAGAAAACAGCCCTCCGGGCATCTACATTCACAGCCTTGCTCCAGGATCAGTGGCCAAGATGGAGAGCAATCTGAGGTTTGTTGTAAACCTGAGAGTTTAGAGTTCTGCTGGGTTTGTGAATATGTGAATACATACATAAAATACCTGCCCTGTTACATTCCCTTGTGAAATTCTAAATGTTTATATTATTTGTGGTCATGTAGCTAGAATTACAATCAAAGGCATCTCCAAAGATGAAAAGATAAATGAAATTTGGTTCAAGAATTCCAGATCTTGGCTTTCCCTACCAGTTCTGTTCTATTTGGACTCAGAAGTTAAGTTTCAGAAACTTGACACAATACAAGTCTATGTAGATACCTATAATTAGCCAAATATTTTCTTTCACTTTCATGTACATTTATATAGAATTCATATAAGCTGCTGGGAACTACTCAAAATGGTTCAGAATCACTGGATACAAGAGAGTCCTAAGATCATGCCCTTGAACAGGAGGCCTTTATTATTAAGTACCGTCTCCTGAACCTTTCCTGTTGTTTCATTCCTTTTTGAGACGTGATGTCTAGATGCTTACTGTCTGAAATCACTGCGTGTCTGATTTCTCAATTCAGCTAGTTGAGTTGTAGCCTGGGTATTCTGTTTATACAAGAGAGGTTTCGGTGTTCTATTATATAGTAATTGCAGTGGGTCTGTGCCCACCTAAACTTCACAAGAATGTACACATATTCCATGAAGCGCTCGGTGCAAACAGTATCATCTTTCTCCCCTCTAAGTTTTTAAGTCCTTGAGCAGTTGAGGAATTATCAAAATGACATTTCTTGAGGTTGCCATTTTGAGGCCCTGTTAATAGATTATATTATGTTTTTAGTTAATCATCAGAGTGAATTTCCATATCAAAAAAAAGTTTAGCAAATCATCCAAAGTACATTAAAGAAAATATACTTTTAGAACCCAAGGAAAAAAATCCTTTAATGACATCCCAAGATGATGTTTCTTTCTTGAATGGTTCCATATGTCTGGAGCCTGCCAAATGACCATTCTTCAAACCCCACATAAAGACTCTTTGTTTTCTCATACTGAGTTCTCTCCGTATAATTTCAAGTCAAAATGGGCATCTTGTCCCCAATTTCTCATTTGTTCAGATCTGAAACGTTTTTACAAATTATTGGGTAACCTTTGAGCTTCGGATATTTCCTTCTTAAATTATATTACAATAATCATTTCAACATGGTAGGGAAAAAGAAAGTGGTGGTGGTCGAGGGGCTATCACTCGATGAGCAAAAGGTAGGCAAACCTGAGTTCAACAGTGTGTGACATCTGGGTGACCTCTCTGAGCCCCTGGCCTTACCTACATAATAGGAATAATAATACCTAGTCAAAGCATTGTTACATAAATTTCTTTGTATAGTACTTGGCCTGCAATATGTGTTCAAGTAATAGTAACCTTCATTGTTGTCCTTATTATCAATTTTAACTTTACTACTTCTGAAAATGCAGGTAGATACCCATAATGATCTTTGTCAGTTTAAAACTTAATGTGTTCATGAATGTTTTGCTTTTTTATACGTATGCAAAGATGCAAGGATACCATTTGCTTCTTAAAAGTATTCAGAAAAGATTTCATATTATAAACCACTCCCAGAAGGAAGTCTTGTAAAAAGCTAACTTACCACAGAGAGTTGATCATGTTGTCCTCCCTAGCCGCGGAGATCAAATCCTGGAAGTGAACTCCGTCAACGTCCGCCATGCTGCTTTAAGCAAAGTCCACGCCATCTTGAGCAAATGCCCCCCAGGACCCGTTCGCCTGGTCATCGGCCGGCACCCTAATCCAAAGGTGAAGTATCTCACACTGTCCTAAGTATGGGAAGACAGCTGTTTGTCCAGTAGCAATGGCACACGTGTTCCTATGACCACGCAGACTCTTTGATGAGACTGTTCACCCAGCTGGGGATGGGAATCAGCCTGTGGCCACCCAGTGACCAAGGTAACTTGTAACACTTGGGAAATGAACTGTTGATCTGGACTTCTTCACTTTCACACTCAGAACATTTTATTAGAAAATGTTGACAATATTATTGGTGAATTTAAAGTTAGTGGAAGGTGGGAGTGCTAAGTATGGAAGGTAGAGTTCTGAGTAACCCCCGCTGGCTCTTCAATCTCTAGTGAGAATACTTGGCCTTTTCAGGTTTCTGCATCCAGAAAATCAGAAAGCATTGAAGTCGATGCTCTGTCCAGGCCATCCTTGACCTGAGCAAAATACTTGTGTAGTTAATGCTTAAGAGCCCACTAATTTTCTTTCAGCATCAGTGTCACGCCATTTCCCCGTACTAACTTGCAGATAATCATACCCCCTATATTGAGGACCTCTGCAGTTTACTTCGGAGAAGGCAATGGCACCCCACTCCAGTACTCTTGCCTGGAAAATCCCATGGATGGAGGAGCCTGGTAGGCTACAGTCCATGGGGTCGCTAAGAGTCAGACACGACTGAGCGACTTCACTTTCACTTTTCCCTTTCATGCACTGGAGAAGGAAATGGCAACCCACTCCAGTATTCTTGCCTGGAGAATTCCAGGGACGGCGGCGCCTGGTGGGCTGCCGTTTATGGGGTCGCACAGAGTCGGACACGACTAAAGCGACTTAGCAGCAGCAGTTTACTTTGGAGAAGGTAATGGCAACCCCCTCCAGTATTCTTGCCTGAGAAATCCCAAGGACAGAGGAGCCTGGTGGGCTACAGTCTATGGGGTTGCAGAGAGTTGGACATGACTGAAGTGACTTAGCATGCATGTATGCTGTTTACTTGGTTGTATCTCTTCTACTTAGATGATTGCTTTTAATTTTTTAAGCTAACCACAGGACACTTTAGCAAGTTCAACTCAACCCATTTTGAGAACTGTTTTTGGTTGTTTTTGAGTACTCCAGGTAAAACTCTTTAAAATCAGCTTGTCTCCAACATGGTAATGTTTTTGTCTCCTCCCTACAAAATCCGACCTTTCAACAACTCAGAATGCTCATTTAGACCATTAACTCTTCCCAAGCCTGTCATGTGGCTACTTCCCCCTTTGTATTATTCGTAGTGTTATTTGATTACATGCTGAATGGTCCCAGGCTGCTATACTGGATGGACTATTATGCTAGTTTACAAGTAAGAAGTTTGTGCCAGGAGACCTGGCAGGTTCTCCCATGTGGCACATCTGAGATTTCTTCAGTGCAGTAACTTTATGGGGTCATTTTGACTGTCTCATCAGTGTTCATTTGTTATTCGCCCAGTTGCATGCTATGCATGCTAAGTCACTTCAGTCATGTCTGACTCTGCGACCCCATGGACTGTAGCCCACCAGGCTCCTCTGTCCACGGGATTCTCCAGGCAAGGACACTGGAGTGGGTTGCCGTGCCCTCCTTCAGGGGATCTTCCCAACCAAGGGATCGAACCCACGTCTCTTACATCTCTTGCATTGGTGGCAGGTCCTTTACCACTAGCGCCACCTGGGAAGCCCTGACTGTCCAGTTTCCCCTATACAAATAACCACTGCAAAGCTGTGACTCTGTGCCTTGATTTGGGATGGAGATGTCAGTCAAGCTGCTTGGACCTTGATTGCTGATTCAAACTCAGCCCCGCTACTTCCCCCACCCCCACCCACCGGGTTGTTTTCTCTTGTCTTCAAGCATTTTTTTTAAGTCTTATTGAAGTTGTTACAATATTGCTTCTGTTTTTTTGGCCCAGAGGTATGTGGGATCTTAGCACCCAGACCAGGCAGGAACCTACACACACACCCCCTCCCCCACACCAGAAGGTGAAGTCGGAACCACTGGACCACCCAGGAAACCCCTGCAAGCATTCTTAAAGATGTCTTACATAAAAGCTACTTGAGTAAATATTTATAGAAAATCAAGTCCCGCTTCCACCTTTTCCTGTTTTTGTTCCTTGTCATTGCCTGTATTTCTCCTTTCTGTTCTGTGGTCCTGCCTTTCCCCCAGAATCTGCTCTGCTGTGTCCCCCTGCTGTCCCCCTAGCTCTCTCTAGGACACTTGTAACCCTGCTTTGCCTCACAGTCTCAGGTCCTCCCTCCAGGGTTCTCCCTTGGATTCCACCACCCTCATGGCCACGCTCCTCTCACCTTAGGAAGCAGTCCAGCAAGGGATGGGCTGACCCAGGCCATCTCTCAGCAACATTAGAGAAAATTAAGTTTTCCATGGTTTGCAGTTATTGGCTTCAAGGCATGTCTGACTTCAAAATCCATTCCAGCCTCCCACAGGTCGTGATTTGTTGGTCAGCCTAATCTCACCCCAAAGCATCTGCCTAATTTGCCAATACAATCAAACATCGAAATGGCATTCCAGTGCAAAGCATAACAATCCTGGTTGACTGGTGGTCTGTGAGTCTGTGGAACATATGGGTTGACTCATGTTTCTAGCCGTGGCAAAATGGTCGTCAGGATGGTGCTGGAGATATGTTCAAGAAACCAAATTTCGTTATTTGTTTGACTGGATTTCATGTTTCCTCCTAGGTAAACATAGTGTTCTTAGTTGTAACATCATACTATATTTTCCTTTTGGTCAAGATTCCATTTTACATTTAATGTATTTTTGTGCCACTTATCCCAACATTTCATGCCAATGGTACGTTTTGATACTAAATGTATGTGCTTCCTCAGTTTTCATGTTGTTCCAAGAGAAATAACCACAAGAGTTTTCTTTTCTTCTGTTTCTCATAATGACTGAAGCAGTGGCCGCCCAATTGGAATATTCAAACCCTCCAGGTCTAGACAAGCTAAGATTTGGACCTGCTCGGGTGGCAGATTCTAGCTGACGTTAAGTAGAAGAAAGTAATAGAGGTCCATTATTAATTGATACTGGGGCTTTCAGCATGATTAGAGTTATCCAGGAAATCTTTCACTTGTTTTAAACCCCAACCATTTTTCTCCCACTCAAAAATAATTGCAAATATTCAAAGTCTAACGTCAAGAAAAATCTGCAGCCATTTTTAATGGCTCATTTATACAGAATTACTCTTTGCTTTATGAAGGTATGTGTGGGACTATGCATGTATGTCTGCGTGCATGTGTGGACATGTTTTATTTCCTGTGAAGACTATTAGAAACTATTACACAAAGGCCCTGATGTGATGATGGTCGATGTGTTAGGTTAAAGTATAATGCTGAATCCTGTATAGAAATGTTCATTTACTTCTTAAGGCAGATTGCTGTGCTTATCCAAATATTATTTACTCTAAATGTTATTTTAATACACAGAATTACTGTCCTACATTTAAAATATTCTTACCTTTAAAAAAAAACTATACAAGTCCTGTAGTTGCTTTTAAAATATCTCATAGTTCATCATGTATCAGGCTTTTTAAAAATCTTCCCATGAAGGACTTCCCTGGTGGTCCAGTGGTTAAGACTCCGTGCTTCCACTGCATAAGGTATAGGTTCGATCCCTGGTTGGGGAACTAAGATCCCACATGCCATGCGGCACAGTCAAAAGGGAAACAAAAAAATTAAAAAAAAAATTAAAAAAATAAAAATCTTCCCATGAATAATTACAGTTATAGATAACAACTGTTGGCAGAGTGGGAGGGGGCGTGGAGGAATCCATGAGTTTACCATGCCACCAATAAACATAGAAGGAAAAGAGAATTATAAATTCACTGTTTTTGAAAACTTCATTATAATAACTGATTCAGCAAGAATAATCAATGATGCTAAAACCATTGAGTAGAAATATATGGGGAAGCAGGATAAAACAGTCTCAAACTGTCTCCTGCCAGATTACTCATTAATGGCAACCACACAACAAATCCTGTGGAGAAATCTGGTGAAACTCTAAACAAGTGGTCAGAGTTATCATCAGTTACGAAACACACTGATCCTGTGATGTACCGAAAAAGAAACGGTTTTTATAATTCTGTAGTTTTTCTGCCCCCAAAGGCATCATCTAAATCTAAGCATGAAGAAACTATTGGACAACTTGTAACTGAGGGTTTGGATTGGCCTAGTTTCTTTCAAATTATCAATATCATGAAAGACAAAGGCTCAGAATTATTTTGGATTATAAATAGACATATAAAGGAGAATAAATAGACATGAGAACAGGATTTTGAATTCCGGATTGCCCGATACACCCCTCCCCCAAAAAACCTTTTCTCTAAAGCATCACTAGGCAGAGAAGTTGGTGATGGTCCACTAAGGCCCATCTCAGATAAGGAGCTTGCTCCGGAATATAAATTGGTCACATCACTGTGCACGCTATTTATTTCATTTGGCATTGAAACCTCGCGAGACGATGAAAGCAACTGAGTATTGATTTGCATTCTCAAGGAAAATCTTTATCTCATCCCAGGCTGGCATCAAACTTTCTGTGAATTATTTCCAGCCTCAAGACACACTTTGAGCAGCGTTTCTGAAGGATAGTCTTAGGAATGTGAAATGTATATTCAACCATCATTTTTATCAATGTTAAATTTGCTGAACTTGATAATAGTACCAAGATTATTTAAAAGAATGTCCTTGTTTTCAGGAGATACTTACTAAATTATTTACAGGTGAAGGGTCATGATGTCTGGAACTAACTCCCAAATGGTTTAGTAAAAAATTGTGTGTGTAAGAGAAGATAAAGCACAAGTGTGAATGTGGAATGTTAAAAAAAAAAAAAAGTGAGTCTAGTTGAAGAGTATACTATCTTGGTGCTATTCTTGCAAATTTTATGTAAGTTTGAGATTGGTTAAGTTTAGGGAAAAAAAGAAGGGAAGTGAGTGTTCTAGAGAGAGGCACAAGTCTGTTGTTGGTAACCAGCGATGAATGCTTTGCTTCATGAGCTTGGGTATCAACTGAAGGTCTGGTTTTGAACCCAGTGTTTGAAGCAGTTCATTAACCCAGCTGTTAATGGATATAATAACTACTCATATGCCCTGGTTTATTGCTTCAGAGGGTGGTCATAGTCTTTGGTCTTGCAATATTCCTCTTTATCCGAGCTCCAGCCTCTGACTCTGGTCCTTGCTACTTTTATTGGGGAAAAATAAATAAATAAAACCGTCTAATTTGTGCTTTCTGCTGACAATCAGGTTTCCGAGCAGGAAATGGATGAAGTGATAGCACGCAGCACTTATCAGGAGAGCAAAGAGGCCAGTTCCTCTCCTGGCTTAGGTACTGTAACTGCACATCTTCATTCAACATTCAGAAGAGTTTCTCATTACGTTCCCCCCGGGGGCACTCCCCTGCACAGTATTATTGGAGTCTTGGTAATTACCGGGTTTGGCAGAAGTAGCTGTCAAAGAGATTCCATGCTTTCCCTTAGCGGCTGCTTTTGATTTCTACAGTTATTTAACGTGCTGTATTAAAGTTCCAGCCATGCACGCTTTTTCTACTGCTTTAAGATAATTTGCAAAAATGAGTTAGCAGCATTTCAGGTGTTTAGGTACAATTCATGTTAAGTAGAACATGAATTCTACTTCATTCCAAGTAGAATTGAAGCGCTACCAAATTACCAGTTGTTTCAGTAGGCATGGGGTACAATCCAGCCAAAACCCTGGGATTTCTTTATATGAATTAAAAGTTTCAACTGAAAGGCAACAGGCTGCAAAAATGATTTTCCTCCTCCTTAAGTGGAAAGTTCGGTCATAGGAGGATTGCCCTAGTAAGAATTTCACATGAATTTAAAACATGAAACCTTGCACCAAGTTGGAAAAGTAATGTTTCCTGTTGGGAACCTCAAGGGACTCTGCTGATGTATCTGAACTCGAGATATTACTGATGTTAAGACTGATGTCAGGAGAAAACTGAGACGTGAGTTACTGGTTGTCAAAGGAAAAGGAAGGCATACGGTTTTTTGGCAACCAAGAAGTACCCTAATTATTTGCATCCATAATTAATATACTGAAAGTGGGCACAGCCATAATGGACTCTTTATTAAACTCACTCATTCTCCTGAGCTGCCTGAAGGCTGTCCTCTCATAATCCTAATATATTCACTCAGTCATTTATAAAAGATTTTACTAAGCTATGATCCTCAAACTCAAAATCTTTTTGCTCATGGAATATAATTTAAAATCTCCATGCTGAGTCTTTTTGTCCTTCAGCTAACAACTAAGACAGATATTCAGCCCTCTCCCTCTTTTTTTCATGAGTTTTTTGAATGCTGTTCCTTTCTTCATTCATCCTTCAATCCATTTATCAAAAATCACTGAACACTTCCTAGATCCTAGTGCTAAGCCTGCAGGGCCCGATCAATGATAGGTAAATAGTCGAGGAAGAAGAGAACAGGTATCCACTTGTAATTAAATTATGTTATGCATATGGAAATTGGTATATGGGCAGTATAAAGTACTTCTGAAATACAGAGGAAGTTACTTCCAACTATTAATAGGATCACCATGGAGTCAGTAGCATCTGAGGGCTTGAAGCTTGAGAAGACTCTTGGGAGGTGGGACAGGTACCCAATAGACTGCATGCACGTCCATTCCCACACACGTGCCTATTGAGCAGAGAGGGTTTTGTTTAATATGTCTGGCTCCTTCTTTTCCTGTTAAGAAGGTGAGCCTATTTGTAAGGATTTGAGCTTCATTGTTTTTACAGTATGATAAATTTTTCCCCCAACAGGTACCCCCTTGAAGAGTCCTTCTTTTGCCAAAAAGGTGAGTCAAGACAAGGCACTTTGCTGCCTTGCTCTACTGGTTCAGTTCAGTTCAGTTGCTCAGTCATGTCCGACTCTTTGCAACCCTGTGGACTGCAGCACGCCAGGCTTCCCTGTCCATCACCAACTCCTGGGGCCTACTCAAACTCATGTCCATTGAGTCAGTAATGCCATCCAACCATCTCATCCTCTGTTGTTGTCCCCTTCTCCTCTGCCTTCAATCTTTCCCAGCATCAGGGTCTTTTCAGATGAGCCAGTTCTTCTCATCAGGTGGCCAAAGTATTGAAGTTTAAGCTTCAGCATCAGTCCTTCCAATGAATATTCAGGATTGATTTCCTTTAGGATGGACTGATTGGATCTCCTTGCAGTCCAAGGGACTCTTCAAGAGTCTTCTCCAACACCACAGTTCAAAAGCATCAATTCTTCGGCGCTCAGCTTTCTTTATAGTCCAGCTCTCACATCCGTACATGACTACTGGAAAAACCAGCGCTTTGACTAGACGGACCTTTGTTCTGGAGCCCATAAATCAAACCATAGGGTCCAACCTGTATTTCTGCCCATGAATCAGTCATCTTGGCCATTTTACACAGCAAACAGCAAAAATGTCCATTTGAGAACAAGTATATAAATGTGAGTTTCTTTTATTAAATATTCATCCAGGAAAAGAACAAAACAACAAAGTAAAAGAACTGAGCTACAGTTTGAAAAATAGCTGCCCCCCTCCCTTTTTAATAAAAGGGGCCTGGGCCAGTTTGGGGAGGGCATCTGCAACTTTAAGGAATCTTTCTTAGCTGGCTGTTTCAAAACCCCATTGGATAGAGAACAAGAGTCAAACTCGTGTGTTTTGTTGTTTCATCTGTAGGCTGAACCAGTGGCTTGCAATTCCATTCCTCCTCCTATCTCTTCCCCCAGCCTTCTTCCTGGGATGGTTGATGCATTGCTGCTGTGGTTTTTCTGATCGCAGCCAAAAACGTATTTCTTGAAAACTTTGTCTGGCAGCAATTGCCTTTTAATTCATTCATTGTTTAATTTAGCGATCCTAAAGTAAATGGAGGTGGGCGTTTACTATCACAGCTGTTTTGAGTGACCGCAGATTAGAACAAAGTGTTTTCGGGAAGATGGGACACAATTACTATTTAAAATAATCCACTCTGGCGCGTCTTCCTCATCTAGCACTGCCTTCTTCAACAGGACTCCCTGATTTCTGAATCTGAACTCTCCCAGTACTTTGTTCATGATGCCCCAGGCCCACTGTCTGACTTTATGGTGGCCGGCTCTGAGGACGAGGACCCTGCAGGGAGCGGTGGCAGCAGCAGCTCTGCGGAGCCCCCCGGCACCTCCCGTAAGCCCTGACTCTTCTGACTCCATGATGCGTTGGTTTATGCGTCACAGTGCTGGGGTACAGAAAGAGAACTGGAGACCACTGCCGTGGTTGAGTAGGAGTCACCTTTCTACCCCGATTAAAGGCAGAGTTTGATCTTGGAAAACGCAATGCACTCCTAGTGACCGGCCTCCCCACTTCTGCAGTGAACAGGCTGGGTACACGGTCTGTACCCCAAGTGTGGAAGACTAAACTGCCCCCCTTGGGATGCTGTTTACACAGTGTAATCTTGGAATTTGAGGCATCAAATCGTGGCTGATAACCTGATGGCCTTATGTTATAGGGGAATCCTAAGCAAATTCTTCACTAGACCCTAAACTTAATTCTTTTTAGAAGGCAGTGAGTGAATGATTTAGAACGTATGAGACAGATGTTATCAAATGGGTTTTTTGTGGTTTTTTTTAAAAGACCTCATTGATTATTTTCTCAGTATAATCTGAAATAATGACCTGATGTGAACTGCATTGACTCCTCACTGCAACCAGTGTGGTTTCCTTTTGCTCATTTCTAATGTCTGAATAAGAAAATCCCCCGTCTCAGATGAGGCAGAGGAGAACCTGTCTAGCTCGTTTGGAGCAGCCCATGTGCTTCCTCCAGGCTCTGATAGAAACGCTCTAAGGCGGAAGCACGTGTAATTTTTCACTACGTTTATCGAGATGCGAAGAGTTTGCAGAGCTCCCACGCTTTCCTTCCCTTCCCAGGTTGGAGTTTATAAATCACGTGTAGTCTCAGGCTTCAGCTTACCATGCTCTCGGAGCTCACGTGCCCATTAATCAAGCCCGGCTCCCTCCTGCCAGTGAAAGAGGGACCTCAGGTGATAAAAAGGCCCAGGTGTGCGGGGCTTGTCGATCCCCGGGCATCCTCCCCCGGGAAGTATTTGGAGCAGCATTTAAGTTGAACCCAATAATGTGTTAGACATCATGGATGTTGACAAGTTACACACTTCTGTCTCTAAGCAGCACACATGTTTAAGTTGAACAATCCAGAGGTTAAGTTTTAAAAAAAAAAAAAAGGAGAGAAGGAAGTTGGCTCTCACTGGAAGCAGATCCCAAGAAACTGTATCGTTTATGCCTAGTGACCAGTGGCCCGAAGGTGTGCACATGGCATCTGTGAATGTGGAAATGCTTGTGTATAAAGAAGGCAGGGGGAGTTAGATTAAAAGACCACACCAGATGGGAAGCTATTTCACTTGACTTTTCTTCTCCCAACCCCACCAGCTCACAAGGAGCCAGGAAAAGCCAGGGCCAACAGCCTTGTGTCTCTCGGAAGCCAGCGGGCCTCTGGGCTCTTCCACAAGCAGGTGACAATCGCGAGGCAAGCCAGTCTTCCTGGGAGCCCAGAGGTCCTCCGGAACCCCCTCCTCCGCCAGAGGAGGGTGGGCTGCTCTGATGACGACGCTAGCGACGAGGAAGAGTTTGATGGGGAAGGCGACTGTATTTCCCTCCCAGGGACCCTCTCAGGTCCCAGCAGGCTGCTGACAGAGGACGACTCTATGCGTGTTTCAGCAGCCTCTTCCAAGGTCACAGGTGTCAACCGAGAGGAACACCCCAAGAAAACACTGGTCAGCAAGGCCTCCTCGGTGCCTCTCCTCGGCAGCTCGCTGGACTTCCAGGAGAGCCTCCCAGGAGGCGTGCGGGACCCCCTTTCCCACACAACCAGCCTGCTGGTCCCATCAGAGGCCCCCAAGGGTAGCCCTGGCTGCTCGGGGAGGAAGGAACTGTCAGGATCAAGGAGTTCGCCCAAACTGGAGTGCAGAGCCGGGACAGGCACCCAGGGTCCGGCGAGCACAGACAGCCCCAGCTCCCTCCAGCAGAATGACAGCCTGGGGTCCAGGCACAAGCCTGTGGCCAGGGTCAGCCCACACCACAAGAGGCCTGAGGCTGAGGCCAGGCCTAGGAGCACAGAGGCAGCACACCTGACCGATGGAGCCAGTGACCCATGCGGTCTGGACTTGAAAGTCCAGGATAGTTCCGTCCAAGTGACCGTGACTGGTTATCGGCCAGGAGGAACTGTGGAGAAGGTAACTGATTTCTCTTAGTTACTTGGGATCCAGTGAGTCTTGTATGAATGAGTACAGAGCATGCTATAAAGCAGGGGTCCCCAACCTCCAGGATCTAATGCCTGATGATCTGAGGTGGAGCTGATGTAATAATAATAATAGCAATAAAGTGCACAATAAATGTCATGCATTTGAATCATCCTGAAACCATCCTCCCACCCCACAATGCCAGTCTGTGGAAAAATTATCTTCCACAAAACTGGTCCCTGGTGCCAAAAAAGTTGGGGACCGCTGCTGTGAAGCGTAAGTTAATCTGCCTGAAAGAAAGGATAATGATTGGAGAATCATCTTTCAATAGAGTCATTCATTTCAACACACGAACTGCTTGGGAGCCTAATAATATATCACCAGATTGGTTGGGGGAGGTGCCTAAGTGTTGAGTCATGAGATCATTCGGCCGAAAGATGTAATCCCTCTCTTCCCATACACGGGGCCTGCGGTTGATGACGGAAAGGCAGTGCCAGGCAGATGCAGGAAACCCCTGGGTCTGGGACCAGCTTCTCCAGACTAGTCGGTGGTCACTTAGGCAATAACTCGCCAAGTTACTGATCTTTCTGAACCGCAGTTGTCTGGACTGTAAAATAGGGATGTTGCTGTCTTCCCTGATCATCTCACACAGTCAAATACAGTTAACAGTTCTTATGTCTGGCGGTCAAGGTTCTGCTTGATCCTTATTTTTTCAGACTTTTCAGTGATGATGTATAATTACAGCTACTCCTACCCTTGTTGTATCACATGAAGTAATGGGCATGCATTCAGTGAGAAACGTATAATGTACCACAGTAAATGCAAGTTAATATTGTTTATGTTTCTACTTGTTTACCAGTATGTTAGAATGGCCCAGAATATCAAACTGCACGTTTTTTAAAAAAAGTGAATATACCTCCACTTTAGCAAGGAGAGAGTAAGAGAAACATTATTTAGTCTCTTCAACATAAATACTTTCACTCAGAGAGAAGAATCTGAGATGCCTTATAAGGCTGTCCAGGCATGCCTCTGAGGTAATGCAGGTTCGGTTCCAGACCACTGCAATCAAGCTGATGTCGCAATAACGTCAGTCAAGTGTTTGGCTTCCCAGTGCATATAAAAGTTATGTTTACATGATACTGGAGTCTATTAATTGTGCAATAGCATTATGTCTCTAAAAATAATGTACATACCTTAATTCAAAAATATTTTATTATTAAAAAATGTTAACTATCTGAGCCTTCGTTGAATTGTAAATCTTTTTGCAACAGTAACATCAAAGATCATTGATCACAGATCACCATAACAAATGTAACAATTAAAAAATGTAAGATATTGTGAGAAATACCAAAATATGAGAGACACAAAATATGATGGAAGTGAACAAATGCTGTTGGAAAAATGGCACCAACATACCCGCTGAATGCAGGGTTGTCACAGACCATCAACCTGTAAAACATGCAGTATCTGTGAAGTGCAATTTTTATGCCTGTATTTATAAAGATGTGTTTTCAAGTGATTTGTAAAACATATAATACATGTAAAGAGAAGCAGAAAATACAAAGTCATAAAAGCTAATCTCAGCAGAAGGGTTTTTAACCTTACAGAAGAAGTAGAAACATACACCTTTTTTTTTCCTTCTAAAAATTTTGTTATTACCTCCAACTACTAGTACATGTATTTTAAAATGTCATGTTCAACATGTAAACCCATGGCTGATTCATGTCAATGTATGGCAAAAACCACTACAATATTGTAAAGTAATTAGCCCCCAACTAAAATAAATAAATTTATTAAATAAATAAATAAATAAATAAAATGTCATGTTCAGCTAATGGGTAAACCTCTTCCTTTTAAGGGTATTACAAATTTTGAATAACTATATGAAGCCAAGTCATGGATTTTACTCATATCTTTTTTTATTATAATTTATATCTATTAAAATAAAATGTCTTATAATTGTGAATTAGTACTCTCAATAAGAACTTCAAGCACCTTTTAAAATTTTTGTACAGAAGTTCAGTTTTTCTTGTAAAATTTCTCGTTCCCAAATTTTATTTATACTATATGGGAAAGAAAATTGAATGCATTGCCCATAAAGTATTTACTCTTTATATTGGAAACTTGAAAAAAATGAGACTTTTTCTTTTGGAAAATAGATTGTCTTTTAATGTTTTTATTAATACTTTTTAAAATTGAGATGAAATTCACTTAACATAAAGTTAGTATAGGAAAGGGAAGTCTGGCATGCTGCAGTCCATGGGGTCGCAAAGAGTTGGACATGACGTAGCGACTGAACAACAAAGCATTTTAAAGTGTACAGTTGGGTGGCACTTGCTATATTCACAGTGTTGTACAGTCACTACCTCTATTGAGTTTCAGATTCTTCTACTGTTTTCATATCACATTTATGCCTTATTAGTAAATAGAAAATTCACTGAGTTGAACACTGTTGAGTTCCCTCAGCAGATAATTGACATTTTACTAAATGATTTTTTTTCTTTTCTTTAAACAAGAGTAGCTAAATGATAATGTTTCACCTCTTTCCTCTGCTGCCACCTTTGGGCCACTTTATGACTCCTTCGCTCAGAGGGTAAATATCAAATAAATCTGATTTAACGTTTTAGCAAGGTTATTTTAAAGAAAACTTTCATAGTAGGTATTAGAAGAAAGGAAGATGAAGTCATTGATGCTTGGCTAAAGTACAGTTTTGAAATGTTAAATGCTAATTTTATTTATTTAGATTCATCCTCTCCATGACTCCCAAAATGAGCTGGTTTTGGTTTGGGACATCACAATGCAATAGTATAACAATAATGCCTTACCTCTGTATAGCCTTTTGTATGCTGCATTTTGGGTTTTTTTTTTAAGATTTATTTTATTTTTTGGCTATGGTGGGTCTTCATTGTTGCATCTGGGCTTTCTCTAGTTGTAGTGTGCAGGCTTCTCATTGTGGTGTCGTGTTGTGGAACATGGGCTCCAGGGCAGGCAGGCTTCAGTAGTTGCAGCGTGTGGGCTCAGCAGTTACTGCTCACGGTCTCTGGAGCACAGGCTCAGTAGTTGTGGCGCACGAGCTCAGTTGCTCTGTGGCCTGTGGGATCTTCCCGGACCAGGGATCATACCCATGTCTCCTGTGTTGGCAGGTGGATTCTTTACCACTGAGCCACCAGGCAAGCCCCAAAACACTTGTTATTTCTGTTTTCTTGATTGAAGCCATTCTGAGGGGGTTGAGATGCTATCTCATTGTGGTTTTGATTTGCCTTTTCCTAATCACCCTGGAGAAGGGAATGGCAATCCACTCCAGTATTCTTGCCTGCAGAATCCCATGGACAGAGGAGCCTGGCGGGCCACAGTCCATGGGGTCGCAAAGAGTTGGATACAACTGAGTGACTAACACTACTACTACTATTACTAATCACCCACATCTTAAAGTTAATGCTTAGGAAGAGTGACAAGGCCATGAAATTTCTAGGTGGACCTTAAACCCAGAATCTGGGTCTTGTAGCTTCTGGTCCAGGGCTCCTTGAATTTTCCCAAACCAGCTCTCTTCTGTATATGATGTATTAGGATGCAGAAAACCCTGAAAGCCATTAACAGTGACTCATAGTTGTCCTTGTGCCAGGAATCTCTGGGCAAGCTGTCTGTCGGGGATGGACGAGTCCCCACTGAATGGGGACCAGGTGGTGTCCTGCCCCACCCAGATGCCAGCCACTCTACAGAGAACCCACCTGAAGCCACATCCAAGCAGGGGCAACAACCCGGGACAGGTAAGATTATTTTATCACTTACTAAGCTTTAGGATGGAAGAGTAGAAGTTAACTAATAAAAATGTTACATGGGGGAAATTTTGAGGGAGAGAGATCTTCATAGGCTAGTGATAAAAGCTACCTGCATTTAACATCTTTACTAGATCATTTGGCCTGAGTTCATGGGTATCTGTCTTCAGCTAGTCTCCAGCCTTTACTCATTTTGCGACATGTATCTTTGTGAATGAGGAACAAGATGAAACAGAAGAATATCCTGCCCTTCAGAAACTCAACACTGTTTATGTGAAATCAAATGTGCAGAAAAATGGCAGGAAAAACCTCTACCGAGAAGTAAAAAATTAATAATTCTTATGTATTGCAGCTATAGAATAGCTGAGGAGCCTGAAGAGGTCAGCAAGATGCTCCCAGGCCATTGTGACTGGTGCTGGCCCCAGCAGGCCGTCCTCAGCATTAACCCTAACCCTAAGTCAGGTTATCAGCACACCTGTAACCTCCTCTGGTTAGGAAGCTGCACCAGGCCCTCTACCTTCTTCTACACCCATGACATCAGTTGTAAGGGCTGCTGGGCCTTCTACCCCATAAGGCACCATAATTGAGCCAGTATGCTTCCCATTGTTGGGCATTTGGGGGCTTTCCAAGTGAAGGAATATTTTGAAAGGTGACATCATGGACTGCTTCCATGTAATTTAATCTCCATCAGTAAAACCCTTTTACATTACACACTGCACAAAAGCCAAATTGCTAACAAAATCTTAGGGTTTGCTCAGCAAGTGAATCAATCTGAAAACCAGCCACACATCCCTTCCTTTTGGGTCGCTGCTGCTTTTCCCTGTAGCGGGCACCTGCGTCTGTACATGCTGTCAGTCAGTCATGTCCAACTCTGCGAACCCGTGGACCGTAGCCCACTAGGCTCCTCTCCATGGGATTTTTCCAAGCAAAAATACTGGAGTGGGTGGCCATTACCTTCTCTAGGGGGTCTTCCCAACCTAGGAATCAAACTCAGGTCTCCTGTATTGCAGACAGATTGTTTATCATCTGAGCCACCGGGGAAGCCTCCTAGTTGGCACCAGCAGAAACAGGAAAGTCATGCTGAAGGGAGTTGAAAAGATTGAGCAGGTTATGGTTGCTGGAGGGAAGGACGGGGAGAAGGGGTAGTTAGGGAGTATGGGATGGACAAGTACACACTGACAGCTATATTTAAAATGGATAAGCAACCTGTATAGCACAGGGAACTCTGCTCAGTGTTATGTGGCGGCCTGGATGGGAGGGGATTTTGGGGGAGAATGGATCCATGTAATATGTATGGCTGAGTCCCTTTGCTGTCTACCTGAAACCATTACAACACTGTTAATTGGCTATACTCCAATACAAAATGAAAAGTTTAAAAAAAAAAAATGAGCAGAGGAAAGGAGGTGGTGGATGTGAATCTGTTGTGCCCCTAGCCTTCCATGGGGACCTGGGGAGGTTGTGTCAAGTCTCTGTGGGTATCCTGATGAACTGGTCTTGTTGCCATCAGGTGGTCTCCACAGAGGCTGTTTGGTCAGGGTTTAGGTAACTGCGTGAGCTGTGGACGTCCACATCCTGGGGGGACCCCTGGCCATGAACTCTCTGACCCTGAATATGCTGCTTACTTACCACTCTGTGCCTCAGTTCCCCACCATTCCAGTGCAGACGGTCACAGTGTTGGGAGGGAAATGAAGTGTGCAAGAAACTCTTAGCACAGTGCCAAGTCCTACTAGTTCTTAATTACTGATCTAGGAACTTCAGAGGGGACAGGCATATGCAGTTAAGGTGATTTGCATGGGAGATGTAGAGTGACTATAACATCTGGGGGAGACACGCTTCTCAAAGCAAAAACTTTCATTGTAACTGAGGTTTTTGCTCTACCCCCACTCAGACCCAGGGTTCATAAGGAAAGGCAAATCAAATATTCTTTTTTCTCCCCATTCCCCCACCTATTGTAAGATGCCATGTGCCAGAAGTGGACAGACTAACCCACACGTGTGCAGGCTTTTTGAGGAGGAGCCTCCAGGACAGAGTGGCTCTCCAGACCCAGCACGTGGAGGGACTTCACTTCCAGGCAGGAGGCATCTGTCCCTGAACCTTGGAGAATTCATGCTCTCTCTGGCTTCTGTGCTTTGATTCCCTTTCCTTCCTTGCCTTTCTCCTCCTCCTTGGCTTTTGTTCCAGATATGCCCCCAGAATCCCACTCAAGTCCAGCAGCCCTCTGTCTCCGCTTCCCGGGATTATCTGACCTCCTCATTCTCCCACACCCCTGACCCAGATCAGGATGCGCTGGAGGTCAGGGCAGGCTTCCATCTGTCTGGAGCATTCCATGCGTCTGCCTGAATCAGCCTCCTCTCCTGCGCTAACAGTCAATCCCTCAAGTTCCCTTCTGGGACTCTTTCACTTTACTCTGTGACTCCTAATCCAAGGCACAAGGCTAAACCCCCATGTAATCTGTGGGGGACTGAGTTGACTGCAGAATCAACCCAAGCTAAGAAATCAAATAGAACAGCCTGCTGACTCCTGTGGCTTTTGCCATCAGAGGGTGGATGGTGTACAGAAACCCAAGTGCAGGATTTCTGGTGTCCCCTTGTCCTTATAAATAACCAGAAAGGGCAGAGGCAGAGGTCCTCCTGCTGTCCATGCTGAGTTATTTTAGAGCCTCTAAAGCACGGTGGTATTTGTTCGATGTGAGCACTCTGTAATTTTAGAGACAAAAACAGGCCTACATTTAAGCCATGGGACGTCTTTCTAAAAAAGACAGAAAAATTGAGACTGTTTACAATTTTCTCTTGTTTTCATTGAAGTTTTCTGTTTTCTTACCTTTCACCCTGTGTCTCCCCCACCACTCCAACTTTTTTTTTTTATTCTCCACCCAGGACCAGATGGATCCCCAGACCCTCTCCCTTCCCCAGGGCAGAAGAGGGCGGCTCACCCTGACCCCAGCCAGACCTCAATGGACACAGGGCCAGCGAAGCAACCTGAGGACCCTGGAGGGCCAGAGTCACCCAGGATCCCCAAGTCTGAGGACAGCACATCCCCAGGGACAATGGCAACAGCTTGTCCTGACCTCCGTGAGATGAGAGCAGCTCCCAACGCCAGCTCGCCCTGTGCCGCCCAGAAGGCAACAACCCCCAGGGGAGCAGGACCCATGGCAGAGGGGGCACCTCCGACTGGTGCTGGGCTGCCACGAGACCTCACGTCCAGGGAGAAGAGCCAAGAGGGGGTTCCGGGTCACCATGCCAAGGCTCTGCAAACCACAGCAGTCCTTGTCCCCGGAAACTGCCAGGGGTCAGCTCTGCCCCAGGGAACAGACTCGGGGTCTGCCAGCGCACCGCAGGCCAGCCCAGCCCTGCCATCGCCGAGTGACAAGGCCCAGGAGGCGTGTGGGGGTGCCTCAGGGCCCAGCTGCCCCGGAGGGAGCGGGCCCTGCCCGGTGACAGACATCGACAGGCTCCTGGTGGAACTGGATGCCTCCGGAGCAAGACTTGCATTCCCCGGGAAAGGGGACAGGCTGAGCAGAGAGCAGGCTGCCCAGGGGTCACAGCCAGCCTCGGGGAGTCCAACCCTTGCCCCAAGGAGGCCCGGGGCGGCTGGTCCAGCCCCTCCCCCTCAGTGGGCCAGCCAGCCTTCGGTTTTGGATTCCATAAATCCCGACAGACATTTTACTGTGAACAAAAGCTTTCTGAGCAACTACTCTAGGAATCTCAGCAGTCTCCACGAAGACAGCACTTCGCTGTCGGGCCTGGGCGACAGCACCGAGCCGTCCGTGTCCCTCTCGTCCATGTACGGGGACGTGGAGGACTCGTCCTCGGACCCCGAGTCACTCACCGAAGCCCCGCGAGCTCCCGCCCGGGACAGCTGGTCCCCTCCTCGTCCTTGTCCTCCCGAGCCTTCTCACAAGGGAGACACGACGGAGTCCGAGGAGGAGCAGGTGGAAATCTGTTCCACGGATGGCTCCCCAGATCGACCTTCAGCCACTGCCCTTGCTCCTGCCCGGGTGGCCACCTGCCCTTCCCTCGCCGCAGCCCTGGCACTGAAGGACGGAACCCTGAGCCAGGTGGGGGCAGAAGTGGGCCACACAGCCCGCTTCGTGCCAGGCACCTCCACCCCTCCACAGCCACCACCTCCTCTGTCACACGTGAGCTCTCAGGAGGCGGAGCTGCCTGAGGATGCGAGGGTCTCCCAAGACCACAGGTCCCCAAGTGAAGAAGACTCTGGGGAAGCCACCCAGCCTCCTCCGGGTACCAGGCCTGTCCCCAGCCCCCTGGGCACCCTCGGTTCTCCTAACATGGTAAATGGTTTGGAGTATGACTGTTTGGATGACAAGACGCCACCTGAGAAACACGAGACAGATGCTCACACTGCTGAAAACCAAGCCTCCTTCAGGGCGTGTGTCCCCAAGAACGGAGACTCAGCTCTGGGAAACCACATCTCCGGAGGCCAAGGCCCAGAGGACTTGTTGCCAAAGCCAAAAGCCATCTCCAGGCGGCCCCTCATGGCCTGGTTTAAAGAGATAAATAAGAACAACCACGGGACGCATCCACAGAACAAAACAGAAACGGAACAATCCACACTGCTGGCCAAAAGTCCCGACCCCAAGGCCCAGGTGCTGAGCTCAAGCCACAGGAAGGGGGTGCCTGTGCCAGATAGCCCCCCTCCTCGGCTGAATCTTGAGAATAAAGACCTGCCTAGAAAAAGTTCTGTGGAAACCCTTTTGAGTAACTGTCAGAAACCCAAAGCTGGTCCTAAGCTGAAGAGACTGAGCATCAAAAGCAAAAGCAAAGTCAGTTCTGAGGCCCCAGGCACTCACATGGAGAAGATGGGGGGCACAGAGCACAGGAAAGCCCTTGTCTCACCCCAGGCCTCCCACAAAATGCTTTCTAAGGTGGCGTCGCACCGGTTCCATACAGCTGACCATGAGGAACTGGACAAGAAGGCCACAGCTGCCCCCCAGTCTCCCCAGTGTGTGGAGGGCAAGCCGCCCCCTGGGACCCCGGGCTCCCTGAAGCCCTCAGCATCCGACTCGAGCATCAGGATGTTCATTTCGCCTGTGACCACCCCCAAGACTCTTCCTGAGCAAGGTGGGTGCGGTAGGCTCCACCCAGCTGTGCACGCAGAACCCGACGGAGGCTGCCCAGCTGCCCCCAGACCTCCCAAGTGTGGTCCAGAGAGCAGGGCTCCCCTGGCATCCCTGGGGCCAGCAAGTCCCGTGGCACCGAGGAGCGGCACGTCCATGGCGGCCAGCAAGCGGGAGGGTCCCCCTTCCGGGCAGGCCGAGAGGTCCCCATCCAGCCAAACGGACTCCGCAGAAGCTGCCCTGCCTGGGGTGACTGGTGACAAAAGAAGCAAAATAATTGCTGGTGAGCCTCTCGAAAGAACCAAGCAGCTGGAAATCATTGAGATCCCTTCTGAAAGGATGCCAAAGAGCACATGTGGTGACATGCCGGCTGAGAGGGACAGACAGGGGGGGCTCTTGTCTCAGAGCAACCGACAGGAGAAGAGTGAGGCTGGGCTCTGTCATCAGCCAGGGGAGTCCTCCCCAAACCACCCGTTCTCACTCCTGACTCGGGCCTCCCAGGTGGAGCCGGAAGCGCAGCAGCGATCCGTCAGCCTGGCAAGACTCTCCTCCTCTTCCTCCCCGCAACTGCCGGCTAGAAAGGCCGATCCCAGCCAGATGGCCGACACCCTGGGGGTGCCCAGGAACGGCCCACCAGTGGGCCCAGTGCTGGACGACCATCCCTACTTCACGCCAAGGCCAGCGACCAGGACCTACTCCATGCCGGCCCAGTTCCCCAGTCATTTCGGCCGGGAGGGCCATGCCCCACAGAGCCCAGGGCGCACCCCTCGGGACGGCCAAATCCCTGGCACCAGTGGGGGCCTCCTAGAGGCCAAGACGTCCAGAGGCACCGTTCTCAGCCTGGCTAATGGGCAGGGTGTATACAGCGTCAAGCCCCTGCTGGAGACTTCAGGGAACCTTCCAATGACAGAGGAAGCGGATGTCCTGTCGGCCCAGGAAACCAGCTGCCGGCTCACAGACAGAGTCACAGTCACCAGGAGACATCACTACTCCCCGCAGAACTGGCCCCACGAATCCACCTCATTTTTCTCTGTGAAGCAGAGGATCAAGTCTTTTGAGAACCTGGCCCACTCTGACCGGCCCATGGCCAAGGCCGGGGCCTCCCCCTTCTTGTCAGTGAGCTCCAAGCCTCCCATTGGGAGACGGTCGTCCGGCAGCGTGGTTTCCGGGACCCTCGGCCACTCCAGTGACCCAACGGCAAGATCGCTGAGACGCAGCCTGAGTTCCTGCAGCGAAAGTCAAGGTGAAGCTGGCACCGTCGTCCCCCCGATGACCAAGTCCCCGTCCAGCATGATGCTGACTGTCTCCCGGCAGACCCCGGCAGATGCCCGTAACAAGGGTGCTGACTCAGACCCCAAGAGACCACCTGGTCCTTCGGGCATCCCCGCCCCAACCGCAACCCCCGCCTCTCCCGCCAAGAGGAACAAGTCCTCGGTGCGTCACACACAGGCCTCACCTCTGTCCCGCTCGAAGCTCCAGGAGCTGAGAGCCCTGAGCATGCCCGACCTGGACAAGCTCTGCAGCGAGGACTTCTCGGCTGGGCCATCAGCCATGCTCTTCAAAACCGAGCTGGAAATCGTCCCCCGGAGGTTACTTGGCTCCCCTGCTGGGGGCCTCGCTGGGTCCACTGCCCTTTCAGGCCCTGAGGATGGGGCAGACAGGGCCTGTCCCAAAGCCACTGACCCCAGAGCACCGAGTTCAGCCCACGATGTGGGTGAGACCACCCAGGATCTGCCTTCCAGAAGAAGTTGGTCAGTTAAGTAAGTATCCACCCTTCCCCTTTTATGCAATATTTTTTTTTTAATGGATTAGTTCTAGACTTTTAGAAAAGTTGCAAAAATAGTGCAAACTTCCCACGTACACCTCACCTAGCTGCTCAAGTTAACACCTTACGTAACCACAGTCCATTTGTCAGAAGTTAACAGTGAAACAACACACAATTAGTTAAATGACAGGCTTTATTCAGATTACACTGAATAAATCCCACTAACATCCTTTTTCTATTCCAGCTTCCAGTTTTTTTTTTTAATATTAGTACTGGAAAAATAAAGTGCCTGCAGGGAAAAGTGTTTGCCAAAATGTTGCTCTAAAGAGAGGCTTTTGTAGGACAGGGCACTTTGCAAAAACACAGAGCTAGAGAGAGAGATGGTAGGATAAGGAAACCTGACCATCGGGGGAGGATTGGAACCTTTGAAAGTGACTGAAGTCAAACAGGAAACTTCTAGTATGTTTTAAAATATTTTACTGGAGCCAATAGATTATTTAGTATGTCTGAAATTTTCTGTTCAAGTTCAGCATTGGTCCCCTAACATCTTGGAGGGATCCTAGAATCCATAGGAATTCCCACTGCTGTTGGCAGTGAATGAAATTCCTGTTGAGCGTTTGAGATTCTTCAGTTTGAAATGGAGCTGTGACCAAAAGAGAGCATGAAAATCAGAAAATACCTCCAATGTGGTAGAAAGGAGATCATTCTTAATGCATCCTAGTACAGTGGGGAACTTTTTTTCTTTAACGTTCTTCCAATATGTTTATTATTTAGTTTGCAACAACTCCTGGTCTCAGCAGGGGATCAGCAAAGACTGCAGTCTATTCTGTCGTCAGTGGGGTCAAGATCTACTGTCCTCACTCTCATTCAGGAAGCGAAAGCACAATCAGAGGTGAGTGAAATACAGAAAATGGGGAGAATATATCCCTGTGTGTGTAAGACTGAGTCCCTTTGCTGTTCACCTGAAACTACCACAACATTATTAATCGACTATACCTCAATACAAAATAAAAAGTTTCAAGTTTGGGGGTAAAAAAAAACAAAAACCACACAAAACACAGGAAGATGGGACTGCTGCCACCTCGGTGCTCAGACGTGGGCCACAAGCTTTAGAGGACCTGGGAGAGCCCTTCCCCCAAGTCCTGTGCGGCGAGTTCAGCAGCTCAGTCTGATGTGTCTCGACTGCTTGCAGCTTGCTTGTCTTGAATTTTTCAGTGCCAGATTGGTGTTTTAATCCCCCAGGAGCGACTAGTTACCATCTTCCCCACCCACCCCCACCCCTGGAGTTTGTCTGCAGCAGGTGCTTCCAACACGACTAGGCATGCTGGAACACCATGAGTACCTCTGTCCACCGTAGTGGACATAAACTGCCTGTCAAGGGAGCCACCTGCTGGGGAAACGAGAGTTAACAGCTGTGTAGCCCTATCCTGGGGCTTCCCTGGTGGCTCAGATGGTAAAGAATTTGCCTGCAATGCAGGAGACCTGGGTTTGATCCCTGGGTCTGGAAGATCCTCTGGAGAAGGGAATGGCAACCTACTCCAGTATTCCTGCCCGGAGAATTCCATGGACAGAGAAGCCTGGTGGGCTACAGTCCATAGGGTCACGAAGAGTTGGACACAACTTAGTGACTAACACTGTCCTACCCTGGCCCCAATTACACGACCTTCAAAGAAGCAGATCAGTCATTACAAGTAAAGCCTTTCAATAAATTGGATGTGACAGTAAACAATAACAAAAGAAACCATGGGTTCATATTTAGAATACTTCTCTGAAGCATGTTCATTTCTCAGAAGGATTCATTAAGATTTGAACCCAAATAAATGAATATTTTTTATCCAGAGAAAAAAAAGCAAATATGAACAGTTTTTCTTGAGTGGTAATATACCTGGTCACTGATACCACCCGAGAACACCATTCCAGAAATTCTAACATTACCCAGAAGGGTAACCCAGATGTGACGTTGGCATCTAAAATGGAATGAGCCAGAATGGAGAGGAGATGGGGAGGGATAGAGATCACTTCCTTTCAGCTTCCACTCCCTTTGGCTTCTCTGTCCCTGGTTTGGTCTGTGCAGTTAGGAGGCATCTTGAGACATACGGCGTTTTTTACTTTCAGGAGGAGGGACTGTTCATCTGCTCCCTTCTTCCGTCAACTTGTTACAAATCATGAAAGCCTTACTGTTGGATTTTGCATCAAGGTGGCTCAGTGGGTTCATACTTGGCCAGGCTCTTTGCTCCAGACATATTACAGTGTTAGATACGAGGGGAAAACCAAAAAGCCTCAACCAAGCTCACACTTGAGAGGCACATTGTCAGGGACCACAAACACAGTGGAGACTCCGGTGTGGACAGCATGCTGACCACCACCCTGGGGTCATCTCCTGGCCTCCCTCACTTCCTCATCCTGGTTCCATATTCACCACCAGCAGGTGTTGATTATTCCAACTTTGATCAGAATGCAGCTTTCTTTTGCCTTTTTTCTTGTTGTCTTCAGTTAATTTTGGAGAGGAGCTATGAGTAGAGACGGCCTTTCTCTGCCATCTTCAGAAGTTTACTACTTTGCTTTTTTTCCAAGGAGTGTGATCCACAGGTGTTGTACTGACTTCCTGTGGCCTCTGGAGGACGCTGTGAGAGATTCAGAGTCAGGAAACAGCCCTGGTCTTGACACTTCAACGCGTGCAGATCCTGGAGAGCTCTTGAGGACCATCTAGCTTCTCTGATGTTGTGCTATCCTTTTCAGAGAGGCAACACTTAGCCTAGCAGTCAGTCTCTAGCACACTTGTATCCTCAAACACAACTAGAGCAAGAAAAAATTTGAATAAAATTTTGGTGACATATCCCAAAATGCAGGAGAGTCTCATTCTTAAATATTGTCTTTGCTCCAATAAGGTATTTAAATATCTGAGCAGTATTTCTAGTTCAGCATCCCATTTCCCAGAAGCTGCACAGAGATCACTTCCCAGCACATGTTCCTGTTTTTGCGAGAAAGCCTAGTCTCACTCCTCTCCAGTGACCAGCGTCTGAGTGTATATGTGCTTGAACTTGCCCATGAAGTAAACATCCCAGCCCCCCAAAGTTCTGCTGGATATTCTAGTGTCAGCTTAGGTTTGAATGAACCTCTTTAGAGGGGTGTGAAAATGCTTGGGATTACTCTTTAGAACTAATACTAAACAGCGTTTTTTTAAATATTGGTTTCTTTGCCCAGCAAAACAAAGAGGTGGTTTTCTCGTTCAACATTTTCACTTTCTCTGTCACAGCCAGCCTGGTTATTATTAGATTCTTTTCCTGTTGCCGAGCTTGAGAACACCTTGAATTGATGGATTATAAGTCAATTACTTCATGGGAAACCTAGCAACACAGCTCTTTAAAATGATGCTGAATCATATCTAGCATGTGGGCAAAGGAAGTCAAAGGAAGTCAAACTTCAGAATAATTAGCCCAGATAATTTTACTTTAAAATCTTTATACCAAGGTACCTTTCGACTGATGCTTAAAACACAGGAACGTCTTCTGTTATTTAACCCTAGGACTCAGTTACTAAGAATGTTCTAGTCCCAGTGAGTTGAGAGTTTTATATGTACTTTCCATTTTTCAAAATACTTTGTTTTTCAACTACCAGTTCATTCATTGTACCTAAAATCCAATGAGCTGAACATGGTGGGGTTGAGGGGGTGTAAAACTTACGGCTTCAATGTGCTCTTATCCTGTCTTGGCACCTATACTTCTCTCTGCTACTGACAACACGGGCTTTGCTCAATTGTAGACTAAGAAAATTGTAAACAATTCCTTTCATGATTGAATTATGTGCTATGATCAGATTTGGGAACACACCATCTGGTGCCGAGAATGGCTTGTAAGTGTCCTGTGTCCCTGCACCCATCCTGGTTCATATGACCTTCCCAGTGGTCCTAGAGCTATAAAATGGACCCTTGAAACTCCGCATAAGCACCACCAGGAGGAATACAGGGTATTTGAGATGGGCCCTCCACTCCCAGTACTGTGTGGAAGCGTCTAAAGAACCATCAGAGTTAACAGTGACAAGCTCTGCAGTACTGCGGGGAGGATGTGGTCAAAACTTCCTTACTCTGGCACAAGAAATATACTTGTTTCTGTTTCTTTTCACTAGAACAAAGAAGATATTTGCTTCATAGTCTTGAATAAAAAAGAAGGCTCAGGTCTGGGATTCAGTGTGGCAGGAGGGACAGACGTGCAGCCAAAATCAATTGTGGTAAGTGACAGTGTCGAGATGCTGTCGGGTCAGTCCTGCAGCAGCCTGAGAACTTGATCAGCACAGAATTCATGTCAGTCGGTTCAAAGAATGTGGGAGTGTGTGTCCTGTCAACAAAACAGAAGTGGGGAAAGTGGTACGTAATGTTTTCATTGACAAACAGGCACTTTTAACACACAGCAAGTGACTTAAGATGATGCTACACATTAACAGTTGTCTACATCCTCATAGTCACCTAAACATTTTATTGGTTTAAGATGGACCTTAGAACTAATGAACCAAAACTTTCATTTGCTTATAAATCAGTTCTTTATCAAGATTAAAATTTTATGTCACTCAAGAAGCCTCTGAAATCATTAGGGAGGTCAGCTTCCTTGGGCAAGACCCAGTTCTGTTCATCTTTTCTCTTATTGCCCCATGGAGCACCAGTATTCTTGCCTTGAGAATCCCATGGACAGAGGAGCCTGGTGGGCTACAGTCCATGGGGTCGCAAAGAGTTGGACACGACTAAAGTGAGCACGCATATGGAGCACCAAGGCCCATTTTAGACGCTAGCAAGAGTAAAACTGTCTTGAGGTGCTGCTGCTGCTATCATTAATCCTGTTTCTCACATGGAATGTTTTGGGTAAACCAAGTGTTTGTATCACATGGAAAACTTGCCATCAGAAACTGATTTCACTGCAGATTGGCCCTTTTTCTTTTTCTGGACGTCTAAGTGAATTTGGCTCTGTCCTCTCGTCTCAGGTCCACAGGGTGTTTTCTCAGGGGCCGGCTTCTCAGGAAGGGACTGTGAGCCGAGGGGATTTCCTGCTGTCCCTCAACGGTGCCTCTCTGGCTGGCTTAGCCCACGGGGATGTGCTGAAGGCTCTGCACCAGGCACAGATGCACAAAGATGTCCTCGTGGTCATCAAGAAAGGGAGTGATCAGCCCAGGCCCTCCAGCCGGCAGGAGCCTCCCACAGCCAACGGGAAGGGCTTGGTGTCCAGAAAGACCAGCCCCCTGGAGCCTGGAACAGGTAAGAAATCAGTTCAGCAACCTGCAGTGGCCTGAGCTACTTGTGATGGTTTTGGCGAGAATGGCACCGATTCCTCTGAACAAGTAAGAAACTCTTCCTGTCCAGATGCCTCTACAGTGTCGAGCATGTTCGTAGTCTTCCCTCTGCTCCACTGTCTTGCTCTTATTCTTCTGGAAAACCGAAGCCGTTCCCAGTACAGGGAAATACCTTACTTATCAGACCTCGTTGTGCTTAAATTAACCTTCGCCCTTGCACTGTCTCAACTGTTTGGTGTACTTTGTTTTCTTCTCTTTTCGACCACATGGCTTGTGAGATCTTTGTTCTCTGATCATGGATTGAACCTGGGCCCTGGCAGTCTTAACCACTGGACCACCAGGGAATTCCTTGTTTGGTGTATTTTCTGTGGAATCCTGGAAGCTTAAGTTGTCAAAGGAAACCACTGGGCACTCAGCTTTTAGAGTTTGTAAGACTCAGGAACTCTCATACGGAAGGCTGTCCTAAAATTTATCAGCATTAAGTATTGCTATGGCAGCTTCAGGGCATCTGGACTTGAACCATCTTTAACAGAGTTACCGAACCGCATGCACATTCAGGGCATAAATTTATTTCTTCGTATTCCTATTCTTCAAGATCCCCCTGCCCAGGGCTCTACCATTTCCGATATGCCTTACCAAGCACTGACTGCAGCCCACTTGGGCTTGATATTAGAGGTGCCCTAGGAAGCTTTTTAAAATTCTGATGCCCAGGAAATCCCCAGGCCAATTAAGTCAAACTCTGAGGGTGAGGGTGGAGTGAGGTTCCCAGGTGATTCCAGCATGGGCCCGTTTTCCTGTTTAACTGAAAGTAAAATGACCTATTGAAAAATGGTGCCCCTCCCACTGTGAGGAAGTTTCTTTCAGACCATATGGAGTGGCCTTCTTTAAACCACAGGAATGGCCTTTATATTCAAAGGTGGTGATGCTACCTTGGCCTCAACCTCAAGTGGACAGTTTAATCTGTTTGTGGTCCTTCCCCTACCTCCCAAACAATTAAGTGCCCTTTCCACTCAACTCAGACATCCTTCACTGGTACAGCATATAAGGGAAATAAACGGCAAATTTACAATCTGTATTCAGACCCCCAAGATAGACCTCAGCCAGGCCTCTCCAAGCTAGCACACAAAGTAGGCACAGGCTTGTTGCTATGGAGCAGGCATCACCACGGAAACACTCTCCCCACAGTGAAGCAAGGAGATGGCAATGAAGACAGCTAGTGTGTGATACAGACAGACAACCAGAAGCAGGGGTACCCCTCACAGAAGAAGGATGGAAGCGCCACATCTCACATGAGGCTTGGCATTTGGGTATCACAGGTTGTCAGAACCAGACTGTGATGTTCAGCCGCCAAGGTTGGCAGGAAATCGAATCTGATTCCCAAAGCGTGACTTCAGTCTACCCTGAGATGTGCACTGACTGTAGGGATTTCTGCCTGGGCAGCAGTGCCTTGTGCTTACAGAAGGTGCTTAGGCAAGCAGAGGGGTGGGGAATGGCAGGAACACAGCTCCAGGTGTCGGGAGACCAACCCTAACATTGGTAGACAGGACTCAAGTGCTTGGGGAACACGCTGGGGGGCCCTGGGCAGGCAGGGCCTCAGATCGCTGTCATCAGCTTTACAAACGCATGCTGTCGCTGCAGGGAGAAGCACGGCTGCGCACGAGGCTCTGTGTGTTGAAGTGCTCAAGACCTCGGCCGGGCTGGGCCTGAGTCTGGACGGAGGGAAGTCATCCATGTCTGGAGATGGGCCGCTGCTCGTTAAAAGAGTGTACAAAGGTAATGTCCTAGAAAACCTAGTCCACTGCCCAGTGCCTGTTTTCTCTCTGTGCATGTCAGTGCCTTCCATCTGGAAGTCAAATTTGTTTTTAAAAATTTACTATGTAATGCTGTCTGACATCCAAGGTTTTACTGCGTCAGCTTTGTCATGAGCATTTCACACGTGTCGCTCATCTACATGACAGTTATATAGCGTGGGTGCTGTTATCATCCCTGTTTTACAAAAGAAGAAACTGAGCCACAGAGTTACACAGACACCTAAGGTCATGCCAATGTCAGTGGCCAAACCCAGCTTGAACCCAGGCTGTCTGCTCCAGGGTCTGTGCCCCCAGCCTCAAGGCTGTATCCCCGACTCCATGTTCCTGTCTTCATGTTCTTACTGTTAGCTGTATGGATGTGAACAAACCAAGCTAAGTGATGTTATCAGAACTGCCAGTCAGGGGTGCTTAACATTGGTCAAGGTCATATTCATTTAAAATTGCAAATGCTGGATTTCAAGAAAGCAATATGTGAAGTAGAGATCACTGAAATAGTTGGTAGACAGGAGGTCTCTTCATGAACTCAGTGTATTTAATGATTTTGGACAGTTCTCAAAATTCTCTCCCTAGTTCCTGGAGCTGAGCAGTTATATTAATAATATAATTGTACTAATCGTTTATATATACCCACATATGCTATTTATATATATAATACTTTATATTACAATACTGATTTCATATCTACAATATATATTTATATTGATATTGTTAATATACTTATTCAGCTCAGGAATCTGAAGAGATTCTTGGGACTGCCCATGATCACAAAATGAATATTCAAGTGCATGAAGAAATTTCATATCTACCAGTGATTCTAATAATATCTACTGCTCCCATCTTGCTTGCTTGCAGTCTAGCACATGCCCAAACTGTAAATGACGGAGGCCAGAAACAAGCTGTTTGCTCACGGTCCCTGGGGCACGCAGAGGACAGGCACAAATCAAGAGCCAAGCCTCTGCTGTGTGATGTCTAGACACACGGTACCAGAAAAAGGGAAAACACTGCACGTTAACTTGACAGCTGTAGAACACAGAAAGCCAAGTTAAGGAAAGCGTGACAGTTTGACTTAAGAGCACTCATAAGCAAGAGCTCTAAAAAAAAAAGTATACAAAGTACATGAGGAAATCATCAACAGACACGATTAAATAGAAAAAGTCCATCAAAAAACTGAGGCAGAAAAATATTTCCATGAAACAAGACATGAGGGTATTCAAAAGAAGCAGGCAGATACATTAATAAACACACAAAAACCCACTAGCAGAAAGAAAGTCAAACTGTATTTAAATTAACGAATAGAATTAAAAATATACTAAATCCTTAGAGAATTTATAAAAATCAAGGAAGAAACCTTAAAACCTACAGCATAAGGGAATAAAGAGAGAAAAATTACGAAAGGGTATTGAGCGATAAGGCAGAATGAGTAATGCCAGAAAAAGGGAAAGAAATATTTGGAGAAGTCATGACTGTTGAAAAACAATAGGAGTATCAGGCATAAGAAAACCTAAAAAAAGCACACAGCACATTGGCAGCTTGCTCACTACCGTCAGACGGGCAGCACAAATGAAGAGAAAGACGGTGGAATGACGAACGGACTGAGCCTCAAACAGCAAGATGGAGATGTTTAGGACACACAGTGAAGGGTGACAGTCATCAGTCACGGGACATGAAGCTTCTGCCAGCCAAGCTCACCTCTCAAAAGGTTTTTTGGCCTGTGAGCCAAAAGACCAGGGGCCGGCTAAAGCAGCGCCCAGGAATCCCATGGCATCTGCAGCACCAGGAGAGATGAGTGCCCCGTGAGCTCTCCTTCTAGCAGAGCAAGGACGATGTCCCAGTATCTTCCTGGCCTCTGTCTAGCATCGGGCTAGAAATCCATGAACACTATGTAAGTGGAGAGAGAGGAAGGGAAAGACGCACCTGTTGCACAGGCAAGCCTTGCCAGTGCTCTTGTGTGCAAGCCTGCAGATTTATTCCTGGGAAAAGGCAGTCAAGGATTTCTGAATATTATGCAACTCCCTCCCCTTGAATCTTTTTGGAGACCGGTAAAGCTAGTTTCTTTGTTCAGGCTTAGCACTCTACCCAAAGATTTCTTCTTACCTTTATTTTACTTAAAAATTTAATGGATACAGGTTTTCTGTTTATCTTGGTTTCCTGTGCCTTTCAGCCCAAACACTAAAAGCAATACAACAATATTCAATGTCTGGCATCAATCTAATACAAAAAATTTCTTTGAATAATAAATGAATGAAATATCATATTTCCCAAAAGCGCTCTTGAAGGTCAGGGATTTTATTGATGAAAAAAAAAAAATCAGTAAATAATTACTTGTAACCTCTTGTGTGAAGCAGCAGCCATCCAGGTAGAACATCATTACTACTACTGTCTGGGCTGCTTTACAAAAAAATTTTTTAGCTATGTTTGGGCTGCTTTTAAAATGTTTCTCTTTTCATCATTTTACTAAGAATATCAGTAACACAATAAGACAAGAACAAGATTAGAGGTATGAAGACTGGAGAAAAGCTAAGAGAATCAAATGTCAAGCCAATGTAAACAGTTCACCAAGATTGCAGAATTCACAATCAACATACAAAAAAAAGCAACAGAATTTCCTGTATATCAACAATAACCATTATTTTAAAGTCCTAATAGGATTACATAAATATACAAAAACACACCGTAAAAGTATATAATTTATATTACACATATAATGTATATTATACATATATATAAAAAATGTTTAACTTCTAAATGGCAAAAAGTTTCATAAAAATCTAAGTGAGCAACTAGAAGATATCTGCAATGTATATCACCAAAAGGCTAATTCCAGAATATATTAATATCAGTAACTATAATCCAGTAAGAAATACAAAATAAAGGGAAAATCTGGGTAAAGGAAATGAACAGAAAATAGACAAAGTTAAAACCTAAATGGTCAACAAATAGAGGGAAGGATACTCAAACTAATATTAGTTATTGGGTGAAAATTATTACTAGGAATCTTTAAAATCAGATTGGCCATAAATAAGAAATCTCATAATACGATGTGTTGGCATGATGTAGGGAAAGAGGAACAGTCATACTTTTTTGCAAAAGTATATATAATGGTACCTCTGGGGAAAAATTTGGCAGTGCTTGCTAAATAGAAACAGTTTAAATTTCTATCTGTATCAAAATGATGAGTAAAATACATTACATCCATAAAAAGGAAAACTATGCAGCGATTCAAGAAGCAGGATCGATCTATATCCATTAACCATGACCAGCTCAAAAACCGTGCTGAATGAGAAAAACAGCTAAACGTACACTCAGTACTATAAGCTACCAACGCACAGTAACAACTGAAAGGAACCTAGAAGTGTGCTACACAAAAACTATGCAGGACGTTTTTGCAAAAAAAGCATGAAAGTATTCTAAAAGATATTTTCTTAAAACCGCAATAGACACACCCTGGTCAAATTAGAATTCTCTCTGGACTCAGATAACAGACAACCCAAAACAACAGTTTAAACAAGAGGGTTTGTTTCTCTCTCATGTATGAGAAGTCCAAAAGCTGGCAAAACCTCCGGTGTGCACAGCAATGAGTGGTTCATCAAGGACTTCATCTGCTTCATCTCATTAGATCCTTGTAAAACCCGGAACAAGACAGGTTAACACCATTTTGCAGATGAGAAAACTGAGATTTCAAGAAACCTTAACCTGCTTGAAGTCACAGACTTGCAACCAAACCAGTGTGACTGCCTACAGTCCCTAAGTCACAGCCTCCTGTTTTGGTTGGTTGGAATCCCCATATCCTTAGACTCAGATGAACACCCAGAAAAACTTCAGATAACCTGCTTGGGGCCTTTAGTTAATATTCCTAGAATAATAACTATGCTAACACAGTGTTAATTGGGTCTGTCAGACATCAGTGCTTTGAGACTTCCAAAAATGTGTTATCTTGAGAAAGCAATGATTAGGGCCAACTCAGTCTCCTTGTTCTTTGTAGGCCTGGCATCGGTGAGGGCTCATCTCTTTTCTGATGACAGTATCTGTCTGTCACTAACAACATAAAATGTTTTGTCCTAGAGTGGGTTGCATTTGAACTTCCTTTCTTCCAGCTATATTTTTATTATTTTGTCAATCTTTATAATCAACTATCATTTCACATGTATTGATATCAAATAATAAATAACGATGCTTTTCAAAAATCTAGGACAAAAAGATTTATCTGCTCTGTGTTTTGAGATCCAATTAAACATTTCTGAGAAAATTCTTTGCAAACTTAGGTATTTTTCAATGTTGTTTCTTCCATTAGATGAAAAGATGCCTCTACAGCCAGTGTGCATTTCTTCTTTAATATGATTATTTTAGATGTTTATGTGCAAGAGTATATAGAAGGGGGTGCAAACCCTATCTTTTCCAAAGCTCATCAACTTACCATAACATACACAGAGCTTCATGTAGAAATCTGTTAAGCTTTGTTAAATAAGAAGTATCTCGTGGGTCACTGATAAGTATATAATTCTCATTAATTCTCAGCATGTTGGATATATCAGTCAATATCTATTAACAAGTAGAAGCTGAACTTGTTTTTTTATTGGTCATTTGGATTTTTGGTGGGTTCATTACTGATCTGGAGATCTTTATCTTTAGCCCAGCTGAAGAGTAACCCCCATTCTATTTGTTGACTAAATACAATGAAAATATCTTCCCCTAGTCAGTTGATTAGGAGGAAGAGGGGTTACAGATTTGAATTTTTTTATGTAGTCACATTTCTTTTTCTGAGTATATGCTTTGTGTGTCTTGTTTCAAGGGAACTTTCCTTCTCCTAAGATTAAAGGCAGGCACATGGTTTAGAGATTTTTCTCGCTAAAGTTTTTAGTTTACTTGGAATTTATTCTAGATATTATGCAAGTTCCCAGCTATCCTTCTGTGTTTATTCTCACAGGTGGTGCAGCTGAGCAAGCAGGAACAATAGAAGCTGGAGATGAAATTCTTGCCATTAACGGGAAATCCCTGGTGGGGCTGATGCATTTTGATGCCTGGAATATCATGAAGGCTGTCCCAGAGGGACCTGTGCAGTTAGTAATTAGAAAGCATAGGAATTCTTCATGCAGCAAGCACTGGTAGTGACACTAACAGTGCTTGTTATTTTTTTTTTTTAAACCTGGCATCTCCTTTTCTCAATTCCTTTCTTTGGCAAATCAGAATGACTTCTCTAAACAATGGGTTCCTCAAACAATAGAGAAGCACTGGTGCGGGCAAGACTTACCAAACTCCCCAGCTTTTTTTGCTCACACGAGAAGCAGCAGCCATGGAGCTGAACTCCTAAGCCTTCTGCCTGGATCACTTAGGCTGGGAGGGTCCACTTCGTTCCAGTGCCTGTCCCCTGTCTGTTGTTTCCTAACGGGGACACAAGATGTGGCATGCCCTTCTTTACTTGAAACATTTAGTGACACCTCCAAATCCTTTCTCCCACCTCTCCCAACATAATCAATCCTGGAAATTAGGGATCTAACAAAGTCTGAGGTCAACACAACTGTCACAACTAAAAGGACTAGTTTCATATAATTTTGTAAGTAAATGACAGAATGCTTTTAGGCACATTCAGTGGAAGGAACTAAGGGTCTGTTATTCTGAAAAGAAAAACATGACCCTTGAACAGAATCAGTTATGACCTAATGGTTAGGTTGGCTCAGGAATTATCCAAAAATGAAAAAGCAAAATAAAGAAAGTGGTATTTTTAGTGAATTTAATTAATGTGCAACGTATGGCTGCATAGTTTAATCGGTGGTTATTGATCACTATGAAGTATTGATCATGATCTAAAGTGTACGTCGTAAGGCAATTTTACAGGAATGCAGTTTGGATAAACTGTACTAAATAGCCATGAACTTCGCTGCTTAGAATGAGCAGAAAGTTCCAGCTCTGAAAGCACCTTACATCTAGTTTGCAACTTGTCTTGAATAAATGCTGAAATTCAAGACTGGTCAATGAAAGAGCAGGCAAAAATACCATTGTCACTGAGTTTCCATTTTTATATTTTATGTACTCTCCAACCACTAATTTAAGCTAAATTTTTAGAGATCAATTATCTTTTTAGTGTCCTTGGATTGTAATCCAAGTAGAGAAGCTTAAAATAATCCTTTCAGAAGACTTATTTTGACATTTTCTCCCCTTTCTCAACAAGCTTAAGAAATGTAACGTTTCTAACCACTGGATCAATTTTCCAGACCTGAGTGTAATGACATAGCTCTGCAGTGACTGAAGTTTTTGCTCTTTTTGTTTTCCTGTTTTGCAAATTCTCTCTCTTGCCAAAAATGTTTCCCAGCAGAACACAGTTGTGACTCACGCTTGCTTGTGACACTTATTCCAGCTGCTCTTCCTTCTGAAGCACCAGCTTCTTTGTAGTACTGTTTCCATTCGATGTTGCTGTTCCTGGTCACCAAACGGGCCTCACTCTCCTCGTACTGTACCATTTCTTAACGGTCCAGACCTTCATCAGCTTCATTTACTACAATGTAATCAGAAGATGGAGAAGGAGGGTGAGTCAGTCTTTCAAGGTAAAGGAGCAGAATTGGGTGGTCACAGGCCACAGGCTCAGGTGGCACAAACCAGCTCACTGAGTGCTGAGAATACGGGTGAAGCTGCATACCTGCATGCATGGTGACGCAAAGATTTTATGTGGGAAATTTCTTTAATTAACCTATTTCTGAGTGACTGATCCCAGTAAACCTCTGTGGCGCTGGCCCAGAGAGGTTCTCAGATGGGATTGAGTTATCTGGCTGGTGTGAGCCCAGATTCCTCATTTTTAAACAGGTCACACAAAAGGGAATGTAGTTCACAAGTTTGCTAGAAAGACCTGATTAATTTAGCTTCTACTTTTCACTACTACAGTTCCAGGTAGGATACTATAGGAAGTCAGTGCAAGGTGCATGCTAGATTATTTCTAAGTCTCTGGGGTCAGTTTTGTGGCTTCTGCTTTCTTGCCTAAATGAGAGATGATTTGAAGTCCACGCTGAAAATTTCTTGTCTCTACTTTTCTAGCTGTGCCTACATAGAAATGCACAGTCCATGTGACAGGAGCTTCTGAAGCAATGAAACAGTCTCTCTCCTAAGAGTTCCTAACCCTCATAACTAAAAAGTGCGAAGGTAGCCCTCTGGTTCACTGAACCATATTCAAGTCATCAGCTATTTCTAGTGGACCTCATCAGAAGGCTTCCCTTGGAATTCGACAATTAGAATTTGAGGAAGCAAAAGCTAAACTTTGACCCTAAGATAGAAAGATATTTACTTGTTGTCAGTGTCCAAGGCATGGCTTGTATTTCCAATTAGTCTAATAAATTCCCACACTTCCTGACGTGAACACTAATGGTATTGTCCTACTAAAAGTTCCATTGTTTTGTTTTTTTTTTAGCTGGTCAGTCAGTCATCCAATAAGCTATGATGGTAACTTTGTTCTAATGTGTAAATCGTAGTTGCAAGGATATACCTGAAGGTTGAAGTAAGTTGGATTTCATTTCTATCATCCCATACACAGTTCATTTAATTTTAGGGTTGACTTAATTGGCACCACACCTGTTGTATGATATTATACATTATCCTTTATTTATGTAAAATAAAATGCCTTATATATTATGAAAGAGTAAGTGCAATAATACAAAATAGCCTGTACATTTTTAAAATGTTGTTGCCAAGTTATGTAAATCCACATCTCTATAAACAACCTTTTTAAAGTAATTTTAAGAAAATAAACACTCTGTTTACTACTTGTTTGTGTTTTTAGTTCTGCATCTATAGAATAACCTTTTACAACATCAAGATAAGAAATACTGATGACCTGAATGGGTAAGAGGAACAAGGCAGAAGAAGTCAAGTCAAATCCCTCTTCTTTCATGGTCACACCTAGGATATGACACAAACTCAAATCCATTCCACCTCTGAAATCAATAAATCACACAGCTCACACCTTTACAACCTCCTGGGGCTTACTCCTCCCTTTCTCCTGGTACTGCTTCTTCAATTTCAACAGGCCTCTGATCCCTAGTGTGCATGCTAAGTCACTTCAGTTGCGACCAACTCTTTGCGACCCTACGGATGTAGCCTGCCAGGCTCCTCTGTCCATGGGATTCTCCAGGAAGGATACTGGAGTGCATCGCCATGCCCTCCTCCAGGGGATCTTCCTAACCCAAGAATCAAACCCAGGTCTCCTGCATTACAGACCGATTCTTTACCACTGAGCCACCAGGGAAGCACCACCTGGGAGACCCCTAATCCCTAAATAACGGTCAGTTTTCTCACCTTCAGAAACCACTCTCCCCTGGCATTCCTTCTCTTTTCTGTTTAGACTAGACCCTATTGTAGAACACAACAATCTCCATCCAGCTCATTAGGCACATAGCTCCTTCGCCCAGGTTGATCAAGTATCCTTTCAACCAGCCAGCTCCTTGGTGCCTACGTGCCAATTCCTAGAGAAAACTCTCACAACTAAACAGTAGAATGATGCTGCAAATTCAGGGTTTCCAGCCTCAACTGGATGCTATTCACAGTTGTTTCTCCGTGTCAGTCTTTTCTCTCCTTCACAATGACGACATTATTCATTTTTCCTAAAAACCCTACCCGTTTTCTACCCCCTCCCCACAAATAACTTGGGTGATCTAGGATCTTACTTCAGAGTGAAATTAAAAGCATCTATTTTAGGCTCTTTGGGTTTTCAGATACAGACACCAAATTAGAGCAGCCCAAGGAAGCAGGCATCTCACAGAAATCCTAGAATAGGACTCATGACCTGGCCTCAGTGACAGGAGAACTTGGGGATCACGGGTCATCACACAGTGCCCTCACTGGTAGGGCTCCACTGCTGTTTGCAGACTGCTTCTCCTTCCTCCACCAGCTGGCAGCTGTGTCCTCAATTCTTCACACCATTTATTTAGAAACTGATGAATGCTATTTTGTAATAATTTTGGCCCCACTCTGTATCACAGAACTGTGGACGTACAGGCTGCTTGCTGCCTGTCCAATTTTCTGTATATCCTCCAAAAGTAAGGTTCTGATTGGCTCAGTCCACTGCTACACTTGGGTAGAACTTTTTCCTGGGGGAGAGTTTTAATACAATATAGAAATAGCCACAAACCCATTCTATGAATGTTGAAGGCTACATACCATGTACAATAGTGGGAGACCAAAATGACAATGAAACAGGATATAACTCTCTCTGAAGGAGAGAGATGGTATGAAATCAGAGTTCTGAAGAATGTAAAGAATGTCAACAAAGCCCTTAAGTTGAAGAAAGGGGATTACAGATGGTGAGCCCCAGAAAGGTCAGAAAGCACCCTGAACTGGAGCCATTTCCACTCCCCAGAATGGAAGGGAAGGTGAGGTTGAAGAGGTTGAATCTCATTTTGATTTTCCCAGGCACCCCGTGAGCCTCAATGGGTCACAGGAATAAGGGGGAAGAATGGTCTGCTCTGAGGGGAGCCCCTACCACACAGGGTCCTGCAAGGAAAGGGCTCAACTGATCCACTCAGCCTCTGCTCACCCAAGCCCATAAAGGCCTTTCTCTTGATCCCCTCAAAGAAGCTGAGGTAGATCTGAATAAACATTAAAATCAGCTGGTATCCAACTGTCTCATCCTAAGGGAGGCTGAATGATGCTTAAACACAGAGCACTGAAATACCCAACTACTGACCAAATGTCAGGCTTCAATAGAACCCTGCCTCCCCCATTAAACAGCCTCTTGTGAAAGAACCAGGAAAGCTGGAGGGAGGGTGTTAAAACAGTATGCAATAGGCAGATTAAAGAATGTAATCTGGAGGACTACCTTGGGAATCAGAAGAAAATTATAAACACAAACTGTTTTATATTCTCAATTCAGTCAAAGAGAATGAGGCTACTAAGAAAGCCAAGACCAAACAAGAGAAGATCAAATGAGATCCGGTAGAACTAAGCACATAAACTGAGAGCACCTTCACAAACCCAAAGGCATACAAGAAGCATCAAATCAACTTAACAGAAATACAAGTCAGTGACACTGAAGGTGAATTTAACTTGAAAAATGCTTACAATACAATGAAAATGGACAAAAAATTTATAAACAAACTTGGCCAATAGAATCTAGTTATATAGTAATATAATAAGTTTTAGTGATGTTAATTCAGGAATGCATGAGTGATTTAAAATTAAGACATTAATAAACATAAACATAGTTCTTATATCAGTAGGACACAAATCTTTTGAAAGACATTTTTTTAAAAGTCTGCTTCAAACTCTTAATGGAAAACTCCAGAATCATTCCCATTAGTCAGGAATACACACAAAAAGCTGTTCACTGTTATTATTATTGAATAACAACATTCTAGGGCTCCCCAAGTAGCTCAAATGGTAAAGAATTTGCCTGCAATGTGGGAGACCTGGGTTCAAACCCTGGGCTGGGAAGATCCCCTGGAGAAGGGCATGGCAACCCACTCTAGTATTCTTGCCTGGAGAATTCCATGGACAGAGGAGCCTGGTGGGCTACAGTCCATGGAGTCACAAAGAGTTAACACAACTGAGCAACTAACACTATACTACTAACAACATTCTAGAGATACAAGCCAATACAATTAGACAGTTTTTTAAGAGGTATAAATAGTAGGAACAAAAATACAGTTTGTATAGATATATCTCAGTACATGTAAGCACAAACATCAATTTAAAAACTATTAGAATTCAGCAAAGTTGGCTACAAAAATCATCCAACAAAACATGACAAATAGCAAATGAAACAACTGACAAAGGATTAATTTCCAAAATATACAAGCAGCTCATACAACTCAATACCAGAAAAACAAACAACCCAATCAAAAAGTGGGGAAAAGACCTAAATAAACATTTCTCCAAAGAAAACATACAGATGGCTAACAAACACATGAAAAGATGCTCAACATTGCTCATTATTAGAAAAATGCAAATCGAAACTACAATGAGATATCACCTCACACCAGTCAGAATGGCCATCATCAAAAAGTCTACAAACAATAAATGTTGGAGAGGGTGTGGATAAAAGGGAATGCTCTTGCACTTTTGGTGGAAATGTAAATTGATACAGCCACTATGGAAGACGGTTTGGAGATTCCTTAAAAAACTAGGAATAAAACCACCATATATGACCTAGCAACCCCACTCCAAGGCATATACCCTGAGGAAACCAAAAGTGAAAATGACACGTGTACCCCAATGTTCACTGCAGCACTATGTACAGTAGCTACAAAGTGGAAGCAACCTAGATGTCCATCGACAGATGAATGGATAAAGCAGCAGTGGTACATATACACAAAGGAATATTACTCAGCCATAAAAAGGAACACATTTGAGTCAGCTCTAATGAGGTAAATGAACCCAGAGCCTATTATACAGAGTGAAGTAAGTCAGAAGGAGAAAGATAAATATTGTATACTAACGCATATATATGAAATCTAGAAAGATGGTACCAAAAAATTTATTTGCAGGGCAGCAAAGGAGAAACAGATATACAGAACAGACTTATGGACATGGGAGTTGGGGGGGGGGGGGGGGAGAGGGTGAGATGTATGGAGAGAGTAAATTACCATATGTAAAATAGATAGCCAATGGGAATTTGCTGTATGTCTCAGGGAACTCAAACGGGCTCTGTACCAACCTAGGGAGTGGGACAGGGAGAGAGATGAGAGGGAGGTTCAAGAGGGAGGAGAAAAACGTATACCTATGGCTGATTCATGTGAGGTTTGACAGAAAACAACAAAATTTTGTAAAGCAATTATCTTTTAATTTAAAAATAAATAAAAAAAGCATAATAACTTGGGCACTAGCCCTATTACAACACCATCAGAAAGCTACTATAATTAAAATAGTCTCCTCTTCCAAAGACAGCCAAACCACTGGAATAAAGACCATGGGCAAGGAAAGAACAGGACATGTGATAGCCCCAAGCTATACACCCCAGCCCAGCACCCTTACCCTCATAATCAACAGGGAAGCTCAGAGGACCAGTTGGATAATGGCCCCTGAAACTTGACTAGTTTTTTCACTTTCAAAAATGATCAGCCTGGGATGTCCCTGGTGGTCCAGTGGCTAGGACTCCACGCTCCCAATGCAGGGAGCCTGGGTTCAAATGCTGGCAAGGAAACTAGACCCCACATATGGCAACTAACAGTTTGTATGATGCAACTCAAGATCCCATGTGCTGTGCAAATAAACTAACTACAATTAAAAAAAAAAATGATTAGCCAATGCCCCTACACTGAGGAGAAACTACTGGGAACAGAATCAAAACTGAATAAAAAAAGAACAGAGAAAAAAAAAAGAAGGTCCAGACAAAGGCGGGTAAAATAGCAGAACCAGATCTCAGAAAGCAAGCTGCCATGTTTCTTTAAATTGAAAACAGAAGGAAGTCTGGACAATAAACACAGAAAAGCTATCCTGACCTGCATCTTCCTTTTAAAATAGGGAAAGTAAAATCATATAGAAATGGGTAATAGAAAATAATCTAAGTCAAATCCCATACAAAGTTATCATAAGAAAAGAAAAAGCATTAGGAGCAAATATAATCCCTAGAGCTAAACAAAGGCACACCAGAAAGACACACCTAAGGAACCAATGAAAAATATCTCAAAATGAGTTAAAATACATCAGGGAAATGACACAGAACATGAGTGAAAGATATCAACAGAAATTAGAAAAATTCAGGAACTGGTTATTAAGACTTGGGAAAAAATTAATTTCAGAAAATACCAGAACAATCATTCACAGCGAATAAATAAGATGTCTTAAACAGAAGACAAAAAGGGTGAAACATTTAAAGGTAAGTAATGAAGAACCCAAGCAGGGACTCCCCTGGTGGTCTGCTGGTTAAGACTCTGTGCTTCCAACGCAGGGGGTGCAGGTTCGATCCCTCATCAGAGAACTAAGATCCCACATGCTACTCAGCCAAAAAATAAACATAGAAATTAAAAAAAAAAAAGAACCCAAGCAAAAGTGGCCCAGAAAAAAGTAGCAATCTCCAAAGAAGAAAGCCTAAACAGGGAATAAAACAATTACTAAAACTTTTAATTTTCCTGAAATTGAGAATAAAAAAAGATTTGACGCTATGTATTGAAAGAACACATCATGTACTTGCAAATACTGATCCATAATAACCAACACTAAAACATACTGTAGTAATATTACCGGCAAAATGTCAAGGGGAAAAAATCCTGTGGGCTCCAGGCAAAAGGAGGCATTCATGAGAGAGAAAGAAAATCATGTTATAACCAGACGCTGACAATGATGCTTTATGCCAGAAAGAACATACTTAAGATACTAAAAAAAAAAAAAACAGTGACTCAACCATTTTATCCAAACAAAATGACTTTCAAATAAAAGGCTACAGATAAACTGTCTTCAGCATACAAAAACCCAGAGTACACTATTCTCACAAGCCCTTCTACAAGAATCTACTAACAAACGAGCAGGACAAGCAAGATGACTGGACAGATGACATACGGAATGGTGGTGAGCATTAAGCATGTATTTACTTGAAGACTTAAAAGGGAGAGATTAGTGTATATAATGACAATGTTCTTACAAAACAGATACAGCGTAACTACAAAAAGCAGAGGCACTGAACTGTACACTTAAGTATGACTGAAATGGTAAATTTTGTTACGGGTATTTTACCACAATAAAAAAGGAAAACAAAGTTGCCCACAAGTTTACACTGATACTTGTGATTGAAAATTATTTGATGAATTTAGAACTACAAGGGTTTTCTATCTTCCATCCTAAAGCTACAGTTCTACTTTTCCATATCAAGAATCCTACAATACTTCTCATCAAGGAAAATGATGATGATGAAAGCTTGTTTATCTCCGTATTTGGGATGCTTAAAACTAATTCTTCAAGAAAACCTTTGGAGATTGCTTTGGAACAAACTCTATTCTGAAAATTGCTAAATAAAATGTAGAAATTCTCTCTTTTCCTTTATGAACTGTACTAAAAACTACTCTAGGAAAGGTGAAGTTTCTCTTTATAGAAATATTATTCTAGCTAATAAAGAAACAAATGATAGCAATTAAAGTATTTCCATATGTAACCCCATGGATGCATAAATCACAGGGTCTAAGAACTGAAGAGCAAGGTTGCTTTTCACAAAGAGAGGTATCATGTGCTTCCTGTTGAAAAGGACACACCACCACCTATGAAACAGGTGCCTACATAAACCAGCCGGAATCTGATAGAGCCTCAGATGTAAGGCCTAATTCTCGGGAAGTACAGAAGTCAATAAAACACATCAAACTATACACTGTGGATACAATCAGCAAAATCCAAACAAAAGAACAAGGGATCCAATTTCATCAACAAATACTCCACTAAGAAAAAAATTAGAGAGGAAAGAACCTATAGGTTGAGAGAAACTAAAAAAGACACATAAAACAAAAAATGAAACAGGACAAAATTATTAAAGATGCATGCTGGGATGGGGTAGAGAATACTCTCAGGGGTTAGTTTAGTTGCTCAGTCGTGTCCAACTCTTTGCGACCCCATGGACTGCAGCACGCCAGGCCTCCCTGTCCATCACCAACTCCTGGAGCTCGCTCAAACTCATGTCCATCGAGTTGATCATGCCATCCAACCATCTCATCCTGTCATCCCCTTCTCCTCCTGCCTTCGATCTTTCCCAGCATCAGGGTCTTCTCCAATGAAGTCAGTTCTTCCCATCAGGTGGCCAAAGTACTGGAGTTTCAGCTTCAGCATCAGTCCTTCCAAGGAATGTTCAGGACTAATTTCCTTTACGATTGACTGGTTTGATCTCCTTGAAGTCCAAGGTACTCTCAAGAGTCTTATCCAACACCACAGCTCAAAAGCATCAATTCTTTGGTGCTCAGCTTTCTTTATAGTCCAACTCTCACATCCATACATAACTGGAAAAACCCATCTTTGACTAGACGGACCTTTGTCAGTGAAGTAATATCTCTGCATTTTAATATGCTGTCTAGGTTGGTCATAACTTTCCTTCCAAGGAGTAAGCATCATTTAATTTCATGGCTGCAGTCACCATCTGCAGTGATTTTGGAGCCCAAGAAAATAAAGTCTCTGTTTCCATTGTTGCCCACCTATTTGCCATGAAGTGATGGGACCAGATGACATGATCTTTGTTTTTTGAATGTTGAGTTTTAAGCCAGCTTTTTCACTTTCCTCTTTCATCAAGGGGCTCTTTAGATACTCTTCACTTTCTGCGATAAGTGTGGTGTCATCTACATATCTGTTATTGATATTTCTCCCGGCAATCTTGAATCCAGCCTGTGCTTCATCCAGCCCGGCATTTCTCATGTTGTACTCTGTATATAAGTTAAATAAAACAGGGTGACAATACACAGCCTTGAAGTACTCCTTTCCTGATTTGAAACCAGTCTGTTGTTCCATGTCTAGATCTGTTGCTTCTTGACCTGCATACAGATTTCTAAGGTGGTCTGGCATTCCCATCTCTTGAAGAATTTTCCACAGTTTGTTGTTATCTACACAGTCAAAGGTTTTGGCGTAATTAATAAAGCAGAAGTAGATAGATGTTTTTCTGGAACTCTCTTGCGTTTTCAATGATCCAACAGATGTTGGCAATTTGATCTCTGGTTCCTCTGCATTTTCTAAAACCAGCTTGAACATATGGAAGTTCACGGGTCACATACTGTGAAGCCTGGCTTGGAGAATTTTGAGCAATACTTTGCTAGTGTGTGAGATGAGTGCAATTATGTGGCAGTTTTAACATTCTTTGGCATTGCCCTTCTTTGGGATTGGAATGAAAACTGACCTTTTCCAAATTTGCTGACAAAACATGGTCCACTGGAGAAGGGAATGGCAAACCACTTCAGTATTCTTGCCTTGAGAACCCCAAGAACAGTATGAAAAGGCAAAAAGAAAGGACACTGAAAGGTGAACTTCCCATGTCAGTAGGTGCTCAATATGCTACTGGAGAAGCGTGGAGAACTAATTCCAGAAAGAATGAAGAGGCGGAGCCAAAATGAAAACAATGCACAGTTGTGGATGTGACTGGTGATGGAAGTAAGGTCCAATGCTATAAAGAACAATACTGCATGGGAACCTGGAATGTTAGGTCCATGAATCAAGGTAAATGAGAAGTGTTCAAACAGGAGAAGGCAAGAGTGAACACTGACATTTTAGGAATCAGTGAACTAAAATGGACTGGAATGGTCGAATTTAATTCAGATGACCATTATATCTACTATTGTGGGCGAGAATTCCTTAGAAGAAATGGAGTAGCCCTCATAGTCAACAAGAGAATCCAAAATGCAGTACTTGGGTGCAATCTCAAAAATGACAGAATGATCTATGTTCATTTCCAAGGCAAACCATTTAGTATCACAGTAATCCAAGTCTATGCCCCAACCAGTAACGCTGAAAAAGCTGAACGGTTCTATGAAGTCCTAGGGGTCAGGGAGGCTGTAATTGGGAGGAAGCCTTGAACAGCTTCTGGAGAGCTGGGAAGGTTCTCTCTTCTGGCTGGGGTGATGGTTGCAAGCACACTGCCTTAAAATAATCCATTAGCCTATATATTTGTTTATGAGGTTTTTCATATATAATTCAATCATAAAATTAAATGTTTACCTATACATATACTCATACTTTATTTCTGTGATTTTTATATTGATTGCATTTAATCATACCTCCCAGGTGGCACTAGTGGTAAAGAAGCCGCCTGCCAATACAGGAGACATAAGAGACACGGGTTCAACCCCTGCATCAGGAAGATCCCCTGGAGGAGGGCATGGCAACCCACTCCAGTATTCTTGCCTGGAGAATCCCATGCACAGAGGAGCCTAAAAAGGTACAGTCTATGGGGTCACAAAGAGTTGGACACAACTGAAGCAACTTAGCACACACCCCAAATTTTTCCGAAATATATATATATGTATATGAAGTGAAATGAAGTGAAGTCACTCAGTCATATCTGACTCTTTGTGACCCCATGGACTGTAGCCTACCAGCCTTCTCAGTACACGGAATTTTCCAGGCAAGAATACTGGAGTGGGTTGCCATTTCCTTCTCCAGGGGATCTCTCGACCCAGGAATTGAACCCGGGTCTCCTGCATTGCAGGCAGACACTACTGTCTGAGCCACAAGGGAAGCCATATGTGTATATATATCCCCAAACCTAATACCACAGTGATCTCTTTAGTATGATAATTAAAGTCTCCACAGATTCCATGCTTGAGCACTGCACCTTACACTTTACTAAATGCTTAAAAAAAAAAACTTACCATATATAGCAACTCCAAACACTGGGGAAAATACATCACAGACACAGGGGGTTAATATCCATAGTACATGGACAGTCCTGTGAACCTGGTGAACCAATATGTAAAAAGATCAATACCCTAAATTATAAAAATGAATAAAGATCATGAACAGGTAACTCACAGGAAAAGAACCTATAAATTACCAATAAAGGTTGTAAATAATAATCAACCCTTCAACAATTAAAATAATTTGATCATTCTCCTCTACTATTACCTCGGCAAAGACCAGGATTGATGATAACCTCTACAGCATTAGCTAGCGTGTAGGGAAACCAGCATTCACATTATTTGAAGTGGAAATTAACACAGATCTTAGAAAATTTAACTTTATCTTTTACATTTTCAAGCAAACTCTTTGAGCAAACTCATGTCTGTTAATTCCTTCCATGGAAATAAAATATAAAAATACATACGAAAATATGTTTACAATACCGCTTATTACAGTAAATATGAGAATAATCCAAATATCCATTAATGGAAGAAGTTATACATGAAGCCAAAAATGACTAAAAAGAAAGATGTGTGCTTAAAGTTCTCCATAATGTAAGTGCAAAAAGTAAATTGCACACCAGTTTATGATGCTAGTGGGACTCATGGCAGGAGTGAATGCCGACATAATTTTAACACTTGGCTGAGGAAGTGTGGATATCAAGTTAACTTGACCATCTGTACCTCTCTCAAGAGTAGCCTGCAAGGTTATAAACATTAATACCCCTACTTGATGCTATTAAAGACTATGTGACATTTGCACAGAACTTACAAGAGCCAGGGATATCACTCTGGGACCCAGTGGGCTGCGATGAATTGGAAATTACTTTCAGCTTTCAGTCATCTTGTTCTGGATGAAAGTGAAACGGAACAATGTTATCTGACAGCCTACGTGTTCATATTTAAGACGGAGGCCATTGAGTTGGGATTAAAGTTCGTAAAAGTAAATATCTCACATAGACTTATGAATGGTGGTGTCCACGTTCCTGGGCCAAGAGTAGCCGTGCATGGCAGTCATGAGTCCTTGTCATCGTCAGGCTGGACGTCATCACTCACTGGTCCTATGTTGCCACTGAATTGCCCATGAGCCGCTCTTGCTTTCCTTCAGGTGGTGGCCAAATTCAAAGGTTTGTCCTACTGTTCACAAATAAGGGGAAAAACTGAGTAGCAGAATGGATCAGAGGTCACAAGCCAATCCTGCTTCATTCGGCAGGACAGGGCTTTCTTGGCCAACTGACATTCGATGATGATGCTTTCTTCTGAGAACATACAGTCAACTTTTTCATCCCTGAAAGATTAACCTATGTAAGTTATACCAAGGTATCAGAATAAAGTATCCATTTATCACTGTTTTTTGTGCCACCATGAGATCTTCCTGCATGTCCACTATTCTTGTTTTGTTTCTTTTAGATAAAGAAGCCCCCTCCCAGTCCCGAAACAAGAAAAGAAAAATTATGGTTGAATGCAATTATGTTTTCAATTACTTCAGGATTAAAAAGCTCAAAAACTTACCAGATAATGTGAGACTGGGCAACCACTCCTCTCCAAGCCTGCTCTTCATTAAATGAAGACAGTTACTGTAGTTTGGGGAGGTCAAAACAAGATATAAAATCCCTCACTAGGCACAGAGCATGCATTAAGTTTCCTTTCTCCTTTCTGTTACAGCACTGTTCTAGAGCAGATTATTCTAAGGAATACTTAGTAATTAAATGACATATGAAGAAGTCAAAATGCAGCAGATTCTTTGCACAACAGATCTCTATTTAAGTTTTATTATATTAAAACTCTCTGCCTGATTCTTGAAGCTGAAGGCTTTTTAACAAAAGTGGCATAAACCTGTAGACACACTGCACCTTCCACACAGAAAGTCGTCCCTGGAGTTGCATCGATCCTGCTTACAGACAGCTGGAAGCAGCAGCCTTCTGTAGAAGAATGAGTTCTAGATGACACCCTCTCCTCTGGAGACACAAACAAATACTGAAGTTGGGGTCACACACATGTAGAGCTGAGGGGCACTCTGCTCTGAAACAAACACTGATGGAAGTACGGGTGAGGCCCTTTCCTCCTTGCTTGAGAATACAGATGCTGCTGCGGAAGTCAAGAATACCTCAGAAACATCCAGTACCTCACTTCTAAAATCTTTTCAGGAGAAAAACAGTAAATGTTCACCTAAAAAGAAATTCAAGGACATGGTGTAAGTTTCAAGTATCCATTTTATGGAAATAAACAATAAATTAATACTTTCTATACTTAATCACCACCAATAGTATCATTTGGAGGTAAAAGGTTATTTTAATGGACAGAAAAATCTGACTTTTTTTGTGAATTAAAATGGGAATTGGTCAACCGTTGCTCATGGCCAGCTGCCTGTTTTTGTAAATGAAGTTTTACTGGACTACAGCCTCACCCATTTATCTGTACTGTCTACAGCAACTTTCACTCAAACAGAGTTGAGTAGCTGCAACACTGTATAATGGCTCACAGAGCCTCAAATATCAATATTTACTATCTGAACCAGTAAGAAAAAGTTTGCCAACCCCTTTGTAGAAATCTTGCCACACTACACTAAGGCTAAGTAAACTTCATCAGAAAGAACACTAAAACCACAAAAATCAGAATACAAAAATACAAATAATATGCTTGCTCTGATTCAGGCACTTTCAAGATCATAGTTTATTTATTACTTCAGATAAAAAGATAGTATACATATTAGGGAGTCCCTTAAAACTCAACTCTAGAGTTATACACCATCTAGTACTTTTGCATTGAATGTTAACCAAAAAAAATCTCTAAACACCTGAAAGCCCCACTAGTAACATGAACTATGGTAATAAAAAATTTGACATTTAATTTGTTCAATATATAGTATTTACATTATGAAACCAATGGTGATCCAATAAACAGTGATAAAGAAATAGTAAAAATAAACTTTAAAAACCAAAGGTTTATATTCTTAGAATGTGCTAATTATCATAATTATATATAAAAATTAAAACATAGCAGAGCTTTCTGTTACAAAATTCTTAATCATCTGAGTTGTAGTCATTACTTGCTAACGATTTACATGCAACATCTGCTAGTACTGACATTTGATTGTTTTCCCCCAAGAAAGTGTGAGTAGATATTTAAGAGCAGACATTAATTCACCTGTGGACAGAAAAAGATAAAACTGTACTCAAGATTAGTACTGGTCACAAGCCTCTTCTCTATAGAAATGATAAAAATAGTAAGACCAAAAAAAAAAAAAAAATCCAAAAAGGAGATGCATAGGCAAAGAGTACCACGAATGGCACAGCTGAAAAAATGTTGGGACCAATTAAGACATACATCTTTTCTCTCCTTAATGATGAGAGGTCTATTTCGCCACCAAATTATAATGACTGTAGCAAGTAAGGGGCACCAGGTGTACAACCAATTAAATCCTGCAAAATACTAAGATGGGCAGGGGTGGCCAGAAGAAGGAACAATTTATATATACTTCAAACTATATACAGCATAACTGGAATGCAGCTCATCCCAAACTGGCTGTGTGAAACAACTGGACCTTTATGACTTAATAGTTAAAATTATAACAAGTGTAATAATACAATAGATTTACATGGGAAGCAAAATCAAGGGGCATTTTATATTATTTACTGTGTATTTCAATTTAAAAATAATTTGCTAAGTATACATCTCAACTGAGGTCTATGTATAAAATGTCCCAATAGATACAGATATTTACCTTTGGTGAGTTAAAGGCCATTTTGTGACTTCTGTCTGAATTGCAGGCAGAACATTAGATGGACACGCACATACGGGAAAACTCAGCCTGAGGTAATCCAAAAGATGTGCTGGCAAGGAGACTGGTGGGACCTTGAAAGTCAAAGCACACCAGAAACCCGAAACGGGGAACAAGGATGGCAACAAGGAATGGAGTGCCAATATGGCAATAAAACTTTTTTCAAAACAGAAAGAGGAAGGCCTCTCGTACCAGCAGAATCCTGCATACATACACAAAAGAAAAAGCCACCCACCATTTCATGAAACAAAAGCCAATTACAGTGTGGGAAGTACAAACTGCAGAAAACCAGAAGTCCATAGAAGAAAAACGACTGGTTCCCGTGAGAGAAAGGGGGACGCGTGGTGGTCACTTGGTGAAGGCCGCCACCACCGCCCACAGCACCTCGTTGGTCCCGGCCTTCAGACACTCCACCTCAGGGTCCAAGTCCAGGAGCTGCCGCACCCGCTTGGTGGCCACATCGTACTGCTCGTCCAGCAGGGGCGCGAACGCGTTCTCCAGGACGTCCGAGGCGTGGGCCAGGTAGATGAGGGCCAGCAGGCGCTTGTCCATGCGGTGAGGGTCATTCACCCACTTGTCGAGAACGGCTTCCTGCACCTTCTTGATGAGGCGCTGCTTAATGTTGTTGTTGGTGAGGGGATGTGTCGTCATGTCAAAGAGGAGGAAGTTCTGTTTCTCTGTTGTCAGTACACCCTTTTCTACCAGGTTTTTAGCTAATCGTTCCCGCACGTTTCTTAACTGATAATGCAATTTTAATGGATTCCATGTCTCACCTAAACAAAAGATTCCAGAAGTTAGAAAGGATAGGTATTATCTGCTAATTTTATTAAATTCTGTATTATTTAAATAAACAGTAACATCCGACATTTTTTCCTCCAGAGAAACAGAAGAAAATCCAGTTGTTTTCTTGCCAACTAAACCATGAACCCCTTGAGGGCCAAGGCTTTTGGTTTCTAAGCACCTGGCAAATGATTTTCAGGCACAACAGTTACTCAAAGGACGGAACTGAAAGAACTCTCCAAACCAGTTCCCCTAATGTGGAAATAAGCCAAATATTAAATTATGTTTGCCTTCTCTCTAGCTATTGTCAAAAAGCAGCCAACAGCAAACTATGAACTTTCTTTCCTACTAACACCAATCTGCACAAAGAGAGAAAAGAGGCAAGTTTCCTGATGAATATGTCATTCCTGAAACTGTTACATATACCTGGCCTATAAAGCTATGAAAGCTTGTTAAGCAAATGCTCTTCTTTGATGACAAATAATATAAAGCTAATTACAGAAGGACAAATCATTTTCATCATTTCAATCTTGCTGTCTATGCACATTCCAAGACAGAAACACTAAAAATCAAATATTTTTCACTAAAACAATTTTTTTCCTTATAGAAGACTAGAAGGAAATACATCAAAATAATCTTGATTATCTTTGGGATTATATGTGACAAATTTTCTTTCTTGTATTTTCTGTATTTTTCAAAAGAACCTCCAATGAACATGTAACTATTTGGGTAATTTGAAAAAGATACTATAGTAAGCTTCTAAATTGGGACACAGTAGAGATCAACCACAGGCACTTATTATTATATACAAAAGCTGTAAGACTGAAATTTCATAATATTGAGAAAAAATACTGTACTACTATCTACTACAGCAGTCATTAACTACTGGGTTGCCCAAAAAGTTCCTTTGGTTTAAGTGTAAATAAAGGACATATTTTTCACATTTTCATTTTTACTAAGAACTTTATTGAACAACATAGTCACCATTTTGTTCCACTACCGTCTGCCATTTTTCAGGCAACTTCATAATTGCATCTTTCCAAATTTATCTTTTAGAGCAAAGAACTGTTCCAGGTGCCTCTTACAGTCTTCCAGGGAATTGAAATTTTTTCCGTTAAAAGAATTCTGTAAAGACTGAAATAAATAGAAATTGGAAGGTGCAATGTTTGGGGAATATGGTGGACAAGTCAGAACTTGCCAGCCAAGCTGTGACAGTTTCTGGCTGGTCATCAAAGAAACATGCTGTTATCCTGATGGAAGATTACACGTTTTCTGTTGACTAATTCCAGGTGCTTTTCGTTGAGTGCTGCTTTCAGTTACTGGTCTAACTGGGAACAGTACTTGTGGGGATTAATCCTTTGGTTTTCCAGAAGGAGGTCGTAACAGAGACCTTCCTTCCAACTCAACCATACACACATCATCACCTTCTTTGGAGAAGACAGACCAGCCTTGGTGTGGTTAGTGGTAGTTCATGTCACTTGCCCCATGATCTTCTGTTTCACATTATTGTACCACATCTACTTCTCATGCTGCTGCTGATGCTGCTGCTAAGTCACTTTAGTCGTGTCCGACTCTGTGCGACCCCACAGACGGCAGCCCACCAGGCTCCTTCGTCCCTGGGATTCTCCAGGCAAGAATATTGGAGTCGGTTGCCATTTCCTTCTCCAGTGCATGAAAGTGAAAAGTGAAAGTGAAGTCGCTCAGTCGTGTCTGACTCTTCGCGACCCCATGGGCTGTAGCCTACCAGGCTCCTCCGTCCATGGGGTTTTCCAGGCAAGAGTACTGGAGTGGGGTGCCATTGCCTTCTCCACTTCTCATGACCCACGACAATTTATTTTAAAAGTAGAATGTTTTCCTTTCGTTTCAGTAGAGAATTGCATGCAAGGAAATGGTCAAGTTTTTTTCACTTATGTGGAACCCAAACATCAAAACAATTAACATAACCAAGCAGGTACAAATTATTTTTAACGCTTGATTTGGATATTCTGGGTATGTCAGCTATGTCCCATGTGGAATAACACTGACTGTTCTCAATTAATGTCTTGATTTGATCGCTATCAACTTCAACTGGCCACCTGACCATCGAGCATCACCCAGCAGAAATTTCCAGGATGAAACTCTGCAAACCACTTCTGACACATTCAGTCTCAGCATCTTCTCCAAACACTGCACAAAACCTTTTTTTTTGGCATTTCAGTTTTTACCATTTCTTGAAATAATAAAACATAACATGCCGAAAATGTTGCTTTTTCCCTTCATCTTCAATATTAAAATGGCTACACAAAAATTCAATTTTGATAAGTTTTTTAAGTGCTCACTGATATGACAGCTGTCACAATACAATCTAACAAAACTGTTTCAAATGAAGTTAAAGGCAACTAAGAGTTACTAGAGCCAGCTTACAGAAAAAAAAAGAACGAATCCTTTGGCCACCCCAGTATACACAGCTATTATATTTAAACTAATTTAAAAATTCAGAATTCCCTTGTGGTCCAAAGGTTAGGACTCCATGCTTCCACTGCAGGGGGCTCCTGATTGGAGAGCTAATATCCTGCAAGCCACACAGCCAAATAAATAAATAAGGAGGGAAAAGAACTCTGTTCCTTAGCTGCCCTAGCCACTTTCAAGTGCTATTAGCTAGTTTCAAGTACTCATTAGCCAAGTGGGGCAAGAGGCTACTGAATGGACAGCACAGAAAGAGAACATTTCCATCGTCACAGAAAGCTCCATATTAGTGTCAAAGTCATTTTGCTATGACTTAACACTAAAGAATATGGGGCTATGACTAAGTAATCAGTCTTGGACTTACCTTTTTACCTTTTGAGAGAAACCTAACTGGGCCTACTACTGCCCAAGCCTACCATCTAAAGGCACATCTCAGGCATCAGAGCAGAGGATCTCAAGCAGAGCAAAGGAGTCACACTGTTAAAAAGGCAGAGATGCGAGTTGGAAGAAGCTAAGGCAACTGGAATATGCAAGGCAGTCCTAGGAAAGAGGGGACTACGGCAGAGTAAGAGCTCTAGAAATCCACATGGTGTTTTCACTTAGGCCTGATGAAAAACGAAGGCACACGGGTTAAGATGACAAAGTCCACAAAGGGGTGGGGTCAGGGGCACTACCATAAAGCTGTAAGGTGAACAATACCAAGAGTTCACAGAGGGCTAGGAAAAATCTGAGTGCCAACTGGCTTAAGTGGAAAGGTATCACTGAACACCCAGGACATTTAGAAAGAATTCCAAAAGGATCATTTCTTCGTATTACAGCTAAACCAGACCTTCAGTAAAGGCTATTCCAGACCCAGCCTAACAAAGCTTACAAACAAACTGATCCACAAGTAACTGCCTAGCAAAACAAATTCCAACGGTCTTTAAAGACAAACAAAATTCAGCACACAACAACATGGCAGTCACAGTGTCCAGCATCTAATAAAAATTACTAGTCTTGTGAAGCAGTTTTGCGACCCAAAACTAAGCGGGGGTGGGGGGGGGGCGGGGACGGGGGGCGCGGAATCAATAGAAACAGTCAACCAGGGAGTTAGTTCCCTGGTGGACCAGTGGTTAAGACTCCATACTTCCACTGCAAGGGATGCAGATTCAATTTCTGGTTGGGGAACTAGGATCACAAGGCTCGGCCACAAAGAAAAATAGAGAGAGAGAGAAAACAAACTTTTCAAATAAAAAACCCTGGCAAATCAGCTTCCACAAAAAAAAAGAAAAATAATCACTGCATTCAATTTTCTTGATAACTTCAAAAATGAAAAGAGCTGAAATATATCTGGGGCCCTATTAGATTTTAAAACTTAACAGTACAAAAGAAAAATGTAACTCAGTAATAAGTGAAATTCTACTTGTTTTCAATTTTTGGTATTAAATTAGCCCACACCTACATTTAATGTTAAAAAATCATTAACAAAAACAAAAAAGAAACCACAAACAGCGACTTGATGAAGTACTATAGCACAGTAAAAAGGCTGTAAGAGCAGGTTCTGGAGCCAGCCTATTTGGATCTAAATTCCAATTTGGTCATTTCCTCACTGTGCAACCCTGGGCAAAACTTCTTCTCTATTCCTCTGTATCTGCTATGTAAAGCAACAAAAACAACTCTTTCCCGCTCATAAGGGTTATTATAAAGATTAAGTAAGTTAAAGATATATCAAGTTCTTGGAATAGAGACTGGTACAAGGTAAGTTCTCAATAAACATTAGCTATTATTTACTCGTGTGCAAGAATCAGCACTTTGGCAGCAAGAATTTATCCTATTAATAATGGTCTAAAAAATCATGAGGTACTGAGAATGCGGTATTAGTAAGACATACTTCTAACTCTAGAAATTTTAATCAAGTGAAGGGAAAAAGATTCATAATATAACTAACAGTACTGGCTAGAATAAGATGTAAATAAGGCCATAAAAACAATATGAACCAAGAGCCCAGAGGAATAAGAAATTACCTGAGTTTGATGTTAAAGGGCACACACCTTTTCAAGGTTAGTCATGGTGTTCATTTTTTTTTTCACTGTTGTACCAACCCACTATCTCCCCAATAAATGCTTGCCTGCTCTACCTTTCACCAGAGAGTTTGGGTTTCATTTTGTTTCCTAATGTCACTGGCACGTGGTAAGCAGCCTAAGACACTAGGCAAGAATTGGCTGTGTTTTCTGACATTCTTACACGATTTTTGGAAAGTTAAACTAATAAACATAAAATAATCAACAGCCAAATTTACAAAAGCCCATAAAAAACTATAGTTCAAATCTAAGGTTAATTAACTATACTTATAATAATAATCTGTCAGTTATCAAAGAAGTACTATTCCCTGGCAACTCACTCATCAGGAGGGTATTCAAGGTCTCAGAAAACATCTTGGCCATCTATTCTCAAATAATGGGGGCTGGGGGAGATTTTTAAGATTATTCTGAGAAACTCACAGAATTTTTCTTTGTAGACCTAAAAAAAAAAGAATCCCTCCAATGCTGGTATACAGTGACCTTTTTCCTCTCATTGGAAATAAATGGGTATTAGCTGTTTATAAAATACTGTTTATGGTACAGAAGTCATGCTAAGAAAGTTTATACACATCTTATCCACAATTAAATCTTACACTGCAACCAACAGAACAAGTAGTGCTTACCAAGTTCGTGTGACAGATTCCTCACATCTAAAATACGTTAGCTTAGTTTAGTGTTGCTACTAAAAAAAAGAGCAGAGCCTAAAATAATGTGTTCCATTTATGACTGGACCTTCTCACTGGCAATCATTTCTGCCTCAGAGGAAGTTAAAAAAAAAAGGGGACTCAGACATCATCTTTTGAAGCAATTCCCTAGAAAACAGCAAATCTTGTGTGTTCATTCCAACAAAAATGTTATTCAGATCACCTCAGATATATTTTTTTAATGAAATTCCATAAGCAGAAAGCTGAAGGAGTATAGGTAACATGTAAATGTTGTTTAACACTACTTTGAGTATTCCAAAAAAGGCACAATAAAATAACTAAGTGGTCAAAGTGTCTTGGCATCCTGACATTTCTATCTTTTATCCTACTGGGCCTTTTGTTCAATTTTATTTTTTAATTTTTGTTTTAGTTGATTTACAATTCTGCCTTTTATTTTCAAATAACTAAATTAAGCTAAATACAAAGAATAAAGTTACCCCTGAGATTAGCATACTTAAGACAACAGTATAAACTGGCATGAGAGGAGGCGAGTTGGCTAAGGGAAGAGAAGATACAGTAGAGGTGTATTAACCCATGTATGCTGTGTGTGCCTAGTTGCTCAGTCGTGTCCAACTCTCTGTAACCCCACAGGCTGTAGCCCACCAGGCTCCTCTGTCCATGGGAATTCTCCAAGCAAGAATACTGGAGTGGGTTGCCATGCCCTCCTCCTAGGGGATCTTCCCAACTCTGGGATTGAACCCAGTCTCCTACACTGCAAGTGGATTCTTTATAGTCTGAGCCACCAGGGAAGCCCAAAGGTTTAACCTATACTATCTACTAAAGATTTAGCTGCTTCATTTTAAGCAGATGTTGAATATCTTTTAAATACACTGCAACAAACCCCCAATGAATGAATACCATTCAAAATTCTAGATCAAAAGATGTTACTATGATCCGTATTGTCATTCATCCTAAATTATCTACTATGTGAAAAGACTTTTAAGTTATATAAGCGTATTTTAAATGTATACATTTATAGTTCATTTTTTTAAAGAAGGAAACTGAGAAGTTTATACAGTTCTTTAAAACGTTACTTAATATCCCACTGCCCAACAATTACTTCAGTGCAAAGGACACACTGGCAGGCACCTAAATAATTTCACTATAAAAAACTTCCATCTTCCTTGACATATTATCAAAAAAAGCAGCTGTGTTTGTAAATTTGGCACTCCAGTGACATCTTGTGACCAAGCTGATCAATTACATGTTTAAGACTTCAGAAAGCAAAAAAACTATTCTCAAAACAGTAGTCTTTAAATAAACTTTTTAGTCTTTGCCTCCAATATATATATTAATTTTTTAATTAACAAGATATATAAGTAATGTCTGAAAATTGGTAGTTTTAACAGGCATATATGTACACCGCTGAGCATTGAAGAATTGATGTTTTCGAACTGTGGTGGTGGGGACGACTTTTGAAGAGTCCCTTGGACTGCAAGGAGATCAAACCAGTCAATTCTAAAGGAAATCAGGAAAAGATCTTACTCCTTGGAAGTAAAGTTATGACCAACCTAGACAGCTTATTAAAAAGCAGAGACATTACTTTGCCAACAAAGGTCCGTCTAGTCAAGGCTATGGTTTTTCCAGTGGTCATGTATGGATGTGAGGGTTGGACTATAAAGAAAGCTGAGTGCTGAAGAATTGATGCTTTTGAACTGTGGTGTTGGAGAAGACTCTTCAGAGTCCCTTGGACTGCAAGGAGATCCAACCAGTCCATCCTAAAGGAGATCAGTCCTGAATATTCATTGGAAGGACTGATGTTGAAGCTGAAACTCCAATACTTTGGCCACCTGATGCAAAGAGCTGACTCACTGGAAAAGACCCTGATGCTGGGAAAGATTGAGGGCAGGAGGAGAAGGGGATGACAGAGGATGACATGGTTGGATGGCATCACCGACTCGATGGACATGGGTTTGGGTAGATTCCAGCAGTTGGTGATGGACAGGGAGGCCTGGCGTGCTGCGGTTCATGGGATCGCAAAGAGTTGGACATAACTGAATGACTGAACTGAATGCACTGACAGAAAATCATACTGTTAAACTCTAATCTGTTGTTAGAAATATACAACTGTTGCCCAAATGGATTTTAAGACTTAGTACGGTAGTACTTCATTTTATGTTTTATAGTACTTATGTCAGTACTGCTGCAATAACTGGTATTTGATATCACTCATAATCTTGAAGCAACTAAAAAGTTTTACATCAACAAGCTAACCCACAGAACTGGACACTTAAAAATGGTTAAAATGTTGTTAGGTTGGATACAATTTTTAATTTAAAAAAATCAGCAAGCACTATCAGTACTTTAACTAGGTGGGAAGAAGGTATTTTCTTAATTTAAAAGAAATGTGCTTTTTCCCTCTCCCAGTCCAGATTCCTTTCTTTTATGCTAAAATTACCAATCATTCTTATTGTACATCAGGAACATGCAACCGAAGTACTACAGGTAATAGTATTTTGGCATTAATGGCCATACTAAACTTCACAGGATGTTGTTTAAAAAAAATTTTAAAGGCACTTTCTAAGTATTAGCTTTCTGGTTTACACAAGTTCCTAACTTAAATGGACACAGTTTCACAAAGTCTTATATTTACTACTTTTGAGAAAAAGTTACAGACTTCTGCTCTGCTTTCACTCCTTAATCAGATAAGAATAGTGCATACCAGCTCAAGTTGAAAACCATATTCAATTATCATATAAATTGAGTACTGGATAAGCTACATGCATAAAGCGTTACATTAACATATAAAGTTTAAAAAGTACATAGCCACCTTAAATGGTAAGATTCAACTTTTTGCAAGTCATATTCCCTACATATCATGTGCACATGCTGCTGCTGCTGCTAAGTCGCTTCAGTTGTGTCTGACTTTGCGACCCGACCCCACAGACGGCAGCCCACCAGGCTCCCCGTCCCTGGGATTCTCCAGGCAAGAACACTGGAGTGGGCTGCCATTTCCTTCTCCAGTGTGCACATGACAAGTATATAAACTATCAAAGGACAAGTATATAAACTATCAAAGGAACTCTGGTGGCCTAAGATATATTATTAAACCAAATCCCCATGTGATGTTAGCACATACAATGTAAGATAAAGAGATCATTGATGGAGGGAGCGTCTGGAAACACCTCCACAGTGTTAAGTTGCACCAAAGTGGATATCAAAAACACTGACTTAAGGCAAGACCCACTATATACCACAGAAAGAACTTTAGCACTCTTACTTCCCAAAAAAGCTAATGACAACTTTAAGAAACGCTCTTTTTGGTCAGCTGAGAATCTAATTACAAATTCTAACTTGCACACCAGAAGTAGTAATGGGCCAGCAATGGCAGTACAACACTAGCAGGACACAAAGACTGCTTAGGCCAATGATCTCCAGAGAACGCAGAAATAATCTGTCAGGGTACAGTTAGAAGTTATTAACACTTCTATTTTCATCTAAAAAATCACATTTGCTAATTTTTAACACGGAGAGTTAATATTCATACCCTCACTGAGCCTCTGTCAATGGCTACAGTTCGCCAAACAGGTGGAAGGCTCACGCAAAGAGGGCTGACAGTGTTCTGAGCACTGTGACACAGTCTTGGTATGCGCTGAGTAAGCACCTAGTTTTAACTAAACAAACTTCCATCAAATGGGTAAAGTAATTTTAGGATTTCCTACAATAAAAAAATTGGAATTGAACACAACACCAACATCACAAGCACAAAGAAGGAAAAAGGGTCACATTAAAGTTTCTCTTACTCAATGAGGTAAAAAGAAAATTTATCAATAGATCTACCAGAGTGTGGGCAAAAAAAACCTCTCAAAATTACCAAGACAAACTTGTAAAGATTTATGTTCTTTACCAAAAAGAAGGAAGAATGAACTCTGACAGAAGTGTAAAGTACTCATTTATTGCTCTATTAGCTAGGTTTGGAATATGTATATTTATGTTTCAAAAAATATGCAAAACTCAATCTTTTACTGATACAAGAACATCTTCATAATACAACTAATTACTTTAGAAACTCCATTCATAAGTGAGAAAAATGACATCATGTTAATTACTAATCTCTGATAATCTCCAAATGTTTTTGAAAGGTACTCTAAGTAGTAATATATTTGGACATGAAGTGAGATGAGCATAAACAGACAAAGAAGCTATGTTTTATATAATAGCAGCGAGGAAGAGCAAGGTAACTCAGGTCCTATACGCAAGGAGTTCACTATCTAGCAGGTTATACAAATATACAAGCAACTTTAAAATAAATGTGGTCATCAGTGCTATCAACAGGTAGCTGTTCCTTCGTATGGCTGCACTTCCTGTCTCCTTCAAGTTAGGGGAGGCCATGTGACTTGCTCTGACCAATGCAGCCTGAACCACACATCATTTCTGAGCAGAAATTTAAGAGCCCAGGAGATCTTTATACTTTTCTTCTCGTTACACTAGTGACTGACAATGCTCCAGATGGTGGCAGCTCCATCTGCCTGGCTGCCAAAGTGAGAATGAAGTGGTCTGTGACTGATTTACAGCATGAGTGAGAAATGAGCTTCTGTTTTAAGCCACTGAGATTCTAGGGTTGTTTGTTTCCACAGCTTAACCTAGCCTATCCAGAATAAGGTAGCATGCAATAATTTTGACAAAGAATGACAGGAGCTCTAAGGAAGTATACATAATCCCAGTCACACCTGCTGTCTCATTAAAGGTGATGAAATTTTAAAAACCACCGTTTTCCCCATTTAGTGATTGATTCGCTCTCAAGCTTCCCTACCACTAAACAAATTTTTGGCTATTGTGTCCAAGTTCCTTTCAAAATTTTCCTTTTTTAGATTTTTACAAAAATCTTTCCAAGAATTCAGTTTTCAGCTTATACACAGAAGCTTACCGCTAAGTAATTCAATCCAGTTCTGGACCGTCTCTGGAGGCTGAGTCTCCTTAACGTGCTTCAGAGCTTCATCAAGAAGAACATCCCCTGTTGGAGCATCTGACTTACAAATCACCTACAATGTAATCAATAAGAATCACATGATCTATTTGATCTCTTTAGATAAAAAAAAATTACGTAAACATTTCACCATGCTTAAAGCTTCAAATGTTCATGCAGTTATCAAAGTTCAGATTTTAAATTAATTCCATATTAAGGAAATCCAATATTTAACCTAACCAAATTAGCCACAATCATAAACGAAAATACAACATAAACGAAATGTGCCATAATGAGTAAAGCAAAATGGTAGAAGAGTTTATACTCATTGCAATTCCCTTCACTGCTAAACCTTGGGCTATCTGATACAGAAATTCATTTTTCAAACATTTACTAGTTACAGAAATAGACTCAATTACATATCAGACTTCAGTATATAATAAAGGTGACCTTTCACATTACTGGAGCAATTAATTTTTCAATAGACATTACTAAAACAACTGGCTAACAAATTAGAGGTAAAAAGTAAGACCTGGCTCCTCAGAGCTTATACTGCAATAAAAGAGATTTAAATATGAAATATAATTGAGAGAATGAGAAAGTTTTCTCAAAACTATGACAACCGGCAGAAACCCTGAAAATACGAATAGGTTCAATTACATAAAAATTTTAAATACTACAAAACATTAAGTTAAGATGGATACAGAATCCACTTGAAGGACAGAACAATCCAAGGGACTTCCCTAGTGGTCCAGTAGTTAAGACTCTGTGCTTCCAACACAGGGGATGTGGGTTCCGCCCCTGGTGAGGAAACTAAGACCCCACATGCTGCGTGGTGCAAAAGAGTAGAAAAATCCAGAAGTAGGGGATGACAGAAGAAAGCACTACACTGCTTTAGAGTTTTTTAAAGCCTTCCATAACACTCTTGGCTAAACAAATCTCTAGCAGAAATTCTGTAATATCAAAGCTTAATTTGTTATATTATTTTACTTTGTTAGCTATTAAAATATTATGAAATTTAACAATATTATTTTTAAAATGGGAGTCTTCTTGAAAACTTGTCGTTGACAGCATGTCCTTTCCTCTGTGATTAATCTTAGCACATTATTGACTGCGGGATTTCAGCAGAAACAAACCCCTGTGGCAAGCAATTTGTTGTGTAAGTGAATACTGAAACATCTCTGGTCAATAACGTTCAGGTACAAAAGACTAATGTATTAATATGTCTCTGGTCAATAATGAGCTATAAAAGGTTAAAGAAAATACAGTATCTATTTTGGAGACAACATGACCCAATGGAAATATAATTAGAACCAGAAATACAAGCCACAAATCTATTTTTAAATTTTTTAGTAGTTATATTAAAAAAAAAAGTACAATTAATTTTGATACATTTGATTTAACCCACCATAGCCAAAATATTGACATGTAATTGAGATATTTCACATTCTTATTCTTCCATAGTAAGTCTTCAAACAGCCAGTGTGTTTTTATTTACAGCATGTCTCAATTTGCATGAGCCACATTTCAAGTGTCTAGTTCACAGACATGTGGCTGGTGGCCACCATACTGGACAGAGCAGATATAGAACACTTTCATTATCACCGAGTTTGACTGGAGAGTGCTATTCTGGGCCATGCTTGTAGTAGCGTGTCAGAATAAGAAAAAATAAAAAGCCCTGGGATAAAAAGTTGTATGTCTATATGCTGTGGTCGTGCCACCACTTCTTACTTTCCATTAACTCCTGAAATCGACTGCCATCTGGCCTCAACACACCCATGCTCATCATTTTGAGATAGGTGTCAGGATTACAATAAACTGGGTATAGTTGGATATTTTTTCTTAGGTTAGGGATCCATAACATTAATGTAAAATTACTTGTAATTGCTATTACTACTAGTAATTAATGTATACATTTCACTGATAATTATAGTTAAAAATTCCTAAGGTTTTTGTCCCCCATAAATCTATGGTTGCACAGTAAAATGGAAATAAAAATTATATTCTGCTTTATGACAAATATCTAAAACAGTAATTTCAAAACTAATCTCATGCCAGTTCATTTGACTCTACTTTAAATGACTAAATTTTATTTTCCATGAGGAATATTTTCTGCTATACCATGTCTACTGTGTATATAATTTTCAAAAATATATTCTTTCCCATAAGAGTATTATTCTGTCTGGTATATCAATCAAAAAATGTTCAGTTTTCACCCTAAACATGATTTCATCATAACACAATGCATTATGGAAAAAATAGTTTTGAAACACCCTACATCCTCCAAGAAACAGTGACAGACAACGAGAAATGGCCTTGAATATTTTAGATTGAAATGAAAGTTAAAAATTCTAGAAACTAGTCAATAATACCTCTATTAACACAGACCTTAACCATGGAGAAGAGGAGATCTGAAAAGTATTTGTATTCTGGCAGAAAGATCAATAGCCTATGGATAGTTAATTTGCACAATATCACTTTTGAGTAGTTATGTCAAATCTTCCAAATCATGGTTTTCAGGAATAGTATATAAAGTTTGGGAGTCTTTTTGAATATGCAGGACGCCACGGCCAATGATCCTAACAATGAATTATATTACTCATTATGTGCAAAGAACCAAGAAATCAAAGATGCAAAAAAAAAATATGGAAACATGATTCAATAAAGACTTAACTTTAAAATCAACTTCTTTAACTCTGAAAGCTGTTAGTAAAACAACATGGTTCTACTGCATAACACAGCACACTTATGCAATATCCTGTGATAAGCCACAATGGAAAAGAATATAGAAAAGAATGTACAGGACCAGTTACTCAGAACTATCCGAGAGGCTGTCTCCTGAGCTATAGTCTTCAGTAAGGTCCTCAATAAAACTTAACTTGCAACTTAAAAAAAAAAAGAATGTACGTATACATATAACTGAATTATTTCACTATATAGCAGAAATTAGCATGGTGTAAATCAACTACACTTCAATAAAATAGAAAACTATTAATAGAAACATTCTTCATCTTTAGGCAGCACAAACTCTTCAAAAAGGCTGTTATATAGGCCCCCGCTTACCTTTCTTGTCAATAGACTTTTACGTCTCATTCCACAAGCCTCTAGCTGTAACCTTCCTCTCAACGCTAATTCAATCAACATACAGCCACGTAATCCAGATGATATACAGTCATTCCAAAACGATGTGTAACCCTATTTAAAAAAGAGAAAACAAAAGAGTTAATTTACTTTGGAGTCAAGAAAATAAATATTTTTTAGCCAAAGCTATTTCTCAAGCCTTTTACCTTTCATATCTTTCTATAATTAAAATCAAAATACTGAAAAAATACAAGTAATATACATTATTATAAAACTAGGATTTTCAAGAACTTACTGTCTTTTCACCACTTTCTTACAAGTAACTTTGGAAGTCACTAAGTTATGTGCTAATTAGGCCCTTTCAGACTTCAGGGCTCACTCATTCAGTTATAACATGGGCAAATGAAGAAGCTCAGGAAAAATAATCTAGTCCAATGAGGCCTCATGCAGAATTAGAATATTGTTCAATGCTGTTTAGGATAAAAACACAAGGTTAAATTTAGATGAATATATCATAAAACTTAGGCATGGGGCCACGCCTAGTACTCTGAATAACAAACTGTAAAGCAATCAGATTCCAGCACCTTCCAATACACCACCCCAAGAGAAATTTAAGGGTAACATCCAAGGTGGATAAAAAAGCCAGATAAAATGAAACTGACAGATATCTAGGGATTTGGGAGTACTCAAGTGAAAACAGGCACTCTTTGAGAGCTAACAACTGGGTCTGTCCAAATTACAAAGCCATGAAGAGTTGCCAACTACTAAAGTCTTCGACTTCCCAGATGGCACTAGTGGTAAAGAATCTGCCTTGCCAGTGCAGAAGACTCAAGAGACGTGGGTTCAATCCCTGTGTTGGGAAGACTGCCTGAAGGAGGAAATGGTAACCCACTCCAGTATTCTTGCCTGGAGAATTCCATGGACAGAGGAGCCTGGCAGGCAACCATAGGGTTGCAAACAGTTGGACAAGACTGAGCACTGAGTACTAAACTCTGAAGAGAAATCAGCAGCTGTCACTAGTTCTAAGACTCAGAATCAGATAACATACAATTTTGGTGGAGGGAAAACAGGTCAAAGGATTCTTTGAAGAAAGGAGGGCCCAGAATTAGGGTTCTGGTACTCTCTTGAGGTCAGTCTTGGTACTCTGCCAGGTCACAGGGGGCAGCTTGTATTTAAGACAATGACTGACCATCATGGTCCACGGGACTTCACTAATGACACGGGAACTTAAATGACAAAGCTACCACTTCTGAGAATGAAGGCTTTGAGGAAATTAGAGTTTAAACTAAGGGAGCCACAAGGAGATCAACATTAAGCAGGTTTATGGGACTTTCCTGGTGGTCTAGTGGATAACATGCCAAACTCACAATGCAGGAGCCCAGATTCAATCCTTGGTCAGGGAATTAAATCACACATGTCAAAGCTAAGAGCCAGTGCAGCCAAATATTTTAGATTTGTTTAAAAATAAAGAAGCCGGATTTCCCTGGTGGTAGAGTGGGTAAGAATCAGCCTGCCAATGCAGGGGACATAGGTTCGACCCCTGGTCCAGGAAGATTCCACATGCCATAGGCAACTAAAGCCCACATGCCTAGAGAAAAGCCACAAGAAAAGCCACCACAATGAGAGACCCACACGCCACAAAGATGAGTAGCCCCAGCTCATCACAACTAGAGAAACCCCATGCAGCGATGAAGACCCAAAACAACCAAGTACTTTATAAATAAATAAATATTTTTTTAATTTATATAAAAAATAAAGAAGCAGATTTAAATGTGAGGCAGGGGAAGCAGATACTGTTTAGATTTGAGGGGATTCTTTTAAACTTAGTTTTAGGGATCTGGTTAAATTAAGATCACTAGAGATTAGCTAAGTAGTTAATAAGACCAGTAACTTACAGATGTTAGGTAAAATCCATGGCTTGTATATCCATCCAATACAATTAAAGCTCTAGGAAGCCTAGAAATGGATTCACATGAAATCAAAGTTATAGCTATCTGGCTTCAACTGGCCTGGACATATAGATGAGAGTTCCCAGGTGAGCCTCTACAAACTATAAATAATAGAGTACACCTCATAAGACAGTGATGGATGAAATACAGGACCATGCCCTGTCTCTGAGGCCTGGAAATTTCTGATGAACAGTACTTATTAGAAACTTAGGGACTTCCCTGGCAGTCCAGTGGTTAAGAGTCTGCCATCCAATGCAGGGGGTGTGCACTGGATCCCTGGTCGGGGAACTAAGATCCCATGCCTCTGGGCAACTAAGCCTGTGCCTGGCCAACAAAGATCCAGTGCAGCTAAAAACAATAAACAATGAAAAATAAAAGAATGATCAACTTCACCTTAGAAAAAAGGGAGAGGGGAGACTCTTACATTTGCTAGCAGACAACAAAATACACCTCAACCTCAACTGCCCTGAGAAGTTAGCAAAATTGAGTATTTAACAGGACTTTAAAGATCTACATTTAGTGAATGGCTTTTGGGCATTAACACTGAAGACACATGCTTAAACAGAATTGACTTCACGTGGGAAAACAGACAAATGGACATGGACAGTTCTGTAGCAAAGCTTCTGGGACTCTTACACAATATTCCAAAGATCAATGAAGCCACCAAAACCATACCAAGCAGGCTGACGACGCCTGCCAAAATCCACATCATAAAAGTATGATCAGGAATTAAGCAAGTTGCTGGAAGCAGCAGAGAAAAGGGGAGTTGTTGTTGTTTAGTCACTGAGTCATGTCTGACTCTTTTGCAAACCCAAAGACTAGCCCCGTCACCCTCTGTTCATGGGATTCTCCAGGCAAAAATACCGAAGTGGGTAGCCATTCCCTCCTTCAGGGGATCTTCGTGACCCAGGGATCAAACCCACGTCTCCTGCATTGGCAGGCAGATTCTTTACCACTGAGCCATGAGGGAAGCCCAGAGATGAACAAAAATATTTTATGATATTACTGGGTAAGATGGTGGCAATGCCATCCTTGAGAATTAAGTATATTAGAAAGCAGTACACTGGAAAGAGCCAACTGAATTTGGTCATGACCTAGGTCAGCAAGATTGTGCAGTGAATCCATGTCACAACACACACAAGCAAAACTACTGAAGCTGGGGCACCAGCTTAGACTCTGCCAAGTGCTAAAGAGCACTTCCATCTTTTAATCTCCAGTGCTAACCTTACAATTACATTTCACTGAACTCCAAACGTAAGTTTAGTGTCTCTATATGAGATGATGGAAGTTAACTAAACTTACTGTGGTAATCATTTCACCATACAGGCCTACCTCGGTTTGGTAAATATCAGAGATATCACAGAATTGTTTCCAGACCACAGGAACAAAGCCAGTATCACAAGAAATGAGTCACACAAATGTTATGGTTTCCCAGTGCACATAAAAGTTAATATATAGACTAACCAAAAAAAAGAAAATGTATATAGTTTTAAAATTCCTTATTGCTAATTTTTTAATTTTTTTTATTTGTTTATTTTTGGCTGCACTGAGTCCTCATCGCTGTGCGTGGGCTTTCTCTAGTTGAGGCAAGCAGGGGCTACTCTGTAATCGCACTGCACGGGCTTCTCATTGCAGTGGCTTCTCTTGTTGCGGAGCATGGGCTTTACGGTGTGCCAGTTTCAGTGGTTGTGGCACACAGGCTTAGCTGCCTCTCAGCATGTGGAATCTTCCCGGACCAGGGATCGAACCCATGTCACCTACATTGGCAGGTGGGTTCTTAACCACTGGACCACCAGGGAAGTCCCCTTATTGCTAATTTTAAAACACCTTTAATTTGTAAAACATATGGTATCTGTGAAGCACAGTAAAGCAAAGCACAATAAAATAAGGTATGCTTGCATATGTAAATTAAACCATGATGCTGTACACCTTAATTTATACAGTGATGTATGTCAATTATTTCTCAATAAAACTGAGGGGGAGAAGTTGTATCTCTGGTATTGGGATGCATTTAAAAATAGATGGTATCTTGAAAGAAATACAGTATTATAGCTACTGAGTTAACCTAAACCCATGGAAGAGAGAACAGACATGTGGTACAGGCTTCACAGGTGCATAGCAGTGGAATGAACAACTAGGGTCTAACTTTTCAGTTACTGGGAGCCTTTAAACTTGGTACAAACTGGCTGATTGAACATCCAAATCTAGGCAGACCACCAGTCTACATGACTTCTCAGTGCGAAAGACTTCACCAGACCAGGTAACACCACACCACCCCAGGGATTTGTCCTCAGATAAAACACCACTCCTGTAACAATTCCAAGAACCTGTGGTCTAAACAGGACGGTTATATATTCAGGGCATGAAATGTGTTTTTGCTCTAGTAAAAATCTTATACCATATCTGTCAAAAAGGCAGTTCAGTTCAGTCGTTCAGTCGTGTCCGACTCTTTGCAACCCCATGAACCGCAGCACGCCAGGTCTCCCTGTCCATCACCAACTGCCGGAGTCCACCCAAACCCATGTCCATCGAGTCGGTGATGCCACGCAAGCATCTCATCCTCTGTTGTCCCCTTCTCCTCCTGCCTTCAACCTTTACCAGCATCAGGGTTTTTTCCAATGAAGTCAGTTCTTCGCATCAGGTGGCCAAAGTATTGGAGTTTCAGCTTCAGCATCAGTCCTTCCAATGAACACTCAGGACTGACTGAGGATGGACTGGTTGGATCTCCTTGTAGTATAAGGGACTCTCAAGAGTCTTCTCCAACACCACAGTTCAAAAGCATCAATTCTTTGGCACTCAGCTTTCTTTATAGTCCAACTCTCACATCCATACACGACTACTGAAAAAAACCATAGCTTTGACTATCCTAGTTTAATCCAAAAATAGAGTACTAGCACTCAAAGTTCAGGGTCACATGAAGGGAGAACCACTGGCCAGGCAATCAACTTAGTGACAAAGCAGCAGCGCTGCATTAGGGATACCAGTAGCCACAGATCTTGAGGATGTCCCCTACTCACGGCAGAAGACTCAACTTCTGGGTCCTGACGGAGGTTAGAGAACCACAAAAAAAACTATTTGGGGGCCCTACAAGTTTAAGATTAGGATCAGAATCAGCTATTTCTAAAATACAAGAATGGAAGAGGCAGAGATATGCCAAGTAGAGGTGGATCATACACTACCCCCACAAGAATCCAGAGAAACAGGATTTCATTAGGCATGGGTCCAAAACAAGGGGAAACATTCAAGAACAGATGGTCCCATGAAGACCCTAATATGGCTGTCCTGGGGAGCTGAAATGCTAGAAAATCAAATCAGGCACATGTTGAAAGTCATACCATGTGCAGCTCACAAGTGTGTTAGTCACTTAGTCACATCCAACTCTTTGTAACCCCACGGACTGTAGCCTGCCAGGCTCCTCTGTCCATGGAATTCTCCAGGCAAGAATACTGGAGTGGGTTGCCATTTCCTCCTCTAGGGGATCTTTGCAACTCAAGGATCGAAGCCGGGTCTCTTGCATTGAAGGTAGATTCTATACTGTCTGAACCACCAGGGAAGCCCAACCCTTCAACAAAATCAAGACTAGAATACAAGATGCAGACAATCAGAAGGCCCTGGAAACTAATTCAAAGCACCTCTACTTTCCTTTTACCAAAATTTAATTATAACAACTAATGATAACCAGATAGGTGGAGACTTGCCCAACAGAATGCCAGCTAAACTGACTACAGAGTGCTCCCATCAATCTTACGCTTTTGGTAACACTCAGCATCTGTGATTCAGACAAATGGCCCATCTTTAGGCAGACCTCACGAGAAGCTTGTAACTTTAAGTGGGATATATGACCTTTATCATATAGTATGCCACTCAGAAGCAAGGAGCAGAACAGAAAGAATGAAGGCACAGGAACGAATGAGGCAATGCCCCCAGGGACAAGCTCTGCAGACACAATCCTTCCCCCAGTGGGCAGTTCCAAGATCTAAACGTAGCGGACAGAGAATACATACAGGAAACCTGACATTACTGCAGATTTAAGCAACAACCTCCAACACAACTTTTTTCTCAGCGATGAGATAAAATTTACTTGGATCTTTATTTATTTGCCTGATTCCCTTTTTCTTCTCAAGTGGCTCCACTTGGGAGGATTTCAAAGGGAAATGTTCACTGGGCCCCTAAACATGCTAACATTGAATTCTCATCATTCAACTTTCGAGTTCCAGAATATTTAACCAGAAGCCTTTTGTTGTTGAAAACTGACCATTGTTAATATATGGACAAGGTACACAGAACAGTTTTCATATTTTACGAGCATGTTTCTGTTTTTATGCACAAAGTATTTCCAAATGAAATGACTAAAAACAACATATCTGTATATATTAATTCTGTTGTGACCACTGTTTCAGAAATGGCTTTCTACACAGACTTTCCTCAGCAAAAGAAAATATCAGGTTTCCAAAAACATTTGGGATTTACTATGGGTGGCACTAGGAGTAAAGAACCTGCCTGCCAATGCAGGAGACAAGAGACGACGGTTCGATCTCTGCATCAGAAAGATCCCTGGGAGGGGATGGCAACCCACTCCAGTATTCTTGCCTGAAGAAACTCATGGACAGAGGAGCCTAGTGGGCTACAGTCCATAGGGTCACAAAGTCAGACATGACTGAACCGACTGAGCATGCACACACCAACTCACTCCAAAAGTTGTACTATTGAGACCACTCTTGGCTCACATCCACCTTTTAGAAAGCTTGCCCTCTACAGATTTTACAGAAAGGGATGACTGTATTCTGCCAAATCTAACTGAACCAGGATGGGTACGTTAAAGTTTTCCTCCTGGGAATCTGAACTTGGCACACACAGGCTGCATCATTTAGGTGCGCATGGACAATACAGATGTAACTGGTTATGTGGATTCAGAAGTCACTGGCCATTCTGCACAAATGCAACCAGAGAATGATGATAAACAGAAAGGAACAGAAGAGAGCTATGCAGAAATGAGAGAACACACAATGTAAGGCAGTCCCAGACACACACATAGAGACACAGAGAAAAGCATCCTAACAACAGAAGTGTGCCTGTATCTTTGGGTTGTACCTCTAAACCTTATTTCCATGAGATTCACCTGTATCTCCTTTCCTTGCAGAGAAAAGGTTACTTGCAGAGATTTCTGTTCTTACAAGCAGCTAACTTTTAGTAATGCCAAAAGGAATTTAATGAAATATTAAATCAGTGGTATCTGAAAAAGTCTGTGTATACAAACTGTAACTAAAAGATTCATCACAGGCTACAAAAATATTATGCATGGCAAAGGAATTCAAATTTGTATAAATGTAACCTTTAGTTGTTATCAGAACACCAGTAAGTGTGATTGTGACAAGGGTAGTGGCTTACCAAAAACAAATAGCAGTCCCATCAACAAAACGAAGCTATCTGTCAGACAGCAAGTTAGGGCTTGTGATTATTAAGTGCCACATTCCAATTAATCTCATCTAACTAGAAGCAAATGAAATCCCAACATCGTTAACCTTAAAAGACAGAAAATACACACACTCTAAGAGACACATTAATAATTTACTTATTCATCAAATCCAAACTGAGGGGCACCCTATCAAATAATGAGTAAAGAACTAAAGGAAATCATATTTAAAGAATTAGTGGGAAAAATGACAATGACTCATTAATAAAAATAATGATTCATCAAATATAGAACCTCAGTTAAGAGAATGAAATTCTTCAGTTAAAAAGTATCCCTGAATGAACCATAAAATGTAATTACTCTTATTTTTTCCACTGTTTTCTTTTTCAACCTTTTATTTTCAGGAATTCTTTAAATAAAAAAAAAAAAGAGGAGCTAATGCCTATTTTATATACTTCATTGAAAAAAGTTTATTTTAGGTTTCTTTTGTATTCTTGAAGTAAAACATGTTCAGCTAGTTCTAGAATGAAGTATCTCTTCAAGGAAATGATCTAACCGAAGTCCAAGAATAAAAGAGATCACTGTCGTCCTTCTCTATTATTAAGTCCTATATGGACGGTAGATCCAAAAATAACTGGGGAGGAGAAAAAGAGGAAGAAAAACTAATCAACATGTGTAGAAATTGCTGGAAAGAAAGAAGTACGTATGGATGGATTCATTGATGTACTTGGGAAAAGGTTAAAACGTCTTGTTTCCCTGGTTAATGCATGATAAAAGTTGTGTTACTATCTGAAAGTAACTGGGAAACTATGATATATCTGTCAAAACTCATAAACGCTATACTAGCAACCATCTGTTTGAAAATAAGGGAATAAAGGTCTTCTTTTTCCTGTCCAAAGGAAAAAAGTATGACTGGGACTTCTCTGGTGGCATGGCAGATAGGAATCCACCTGCCAATGCAGGGGACACAGGTTTGATCCCTGGTCCAGGAAGATTCCACAGCCTGCAAGCCACAGCTAATGAGCTCCTGTGCCACAACTACTGAAGCCCACGTGCCCTAGGGCCAGCAACTTGCAACTACTAAGCCCAAGTGCTGCAATTTAAGAAGCCTGTGTGCCAGAGCCCATGCTCCACAGCAAAGGAAGCCACCACAGTGAGAAACCTATGCACCACACTAGAGAGTAGCCCTCACTCTCTACAACTAGAGAATGCCTGCATACAGCAATAAGGACCCAACAGAGCCAAAAATAAGTAAATATAGCAGTGTGTATATGTCACACACACACACTATGACTACAGTGAAAAGTTTACTAGAGGAGTTCACAGTAGATGCGAGATGAGAAAGGGTCAATGAACTTGAATTTGAATTTAAAGAACAAGATGGAAAGTAATGAAGAAAATAGGAAAAGCCTCAGTGGGCTTCCCTTGTGGCTCAGCTGGTAAAGAATTTGCCTGTAATGCAGGAGACCTGGGTTCGATCCCTAGGTTGGGAAGATCTCCTTAAGAAGGGAAAGGCTACCCACTCCAGTATTCTGGCCTGAAGAATTCCATGGACTGTACAGTCCATGGGGTCGCAAAGAGTCAGACATGAGTGAGCAACTTGCACTTCACTTTCACTTCAGAGAGTAGTGTTTAAGCAAGCCTCTCAGTAGTGACAAGAGTCTCAAAAAGAGAAAGCAGAAAAAATAACAACTAAAAACTTCCCCAAATACGGAGATCCAGAGCATCATACTCAGATGCATCACAGTCAAACTGCTGACATTAGACAAAGAGAATATATTATATACTGGGTAAGGAACAAGAAAAAAACAACTTATCCCATTTAAGGGAACAATACAATTACCAAATAACTTCTCACTAGAAATACTGGAAACCAAAAGGCATTAGGATAACATATTCAAAGTGCTAAAAGAAACAAATTATCAACCAAGAACCTATACCCAGCAAAATACTCTTCAAAGCTGAAGATGAAAAAGACATTTACAGGTAAACAAAGGCTGAATTTGTTGCTAGCAGATCTGCCTTATAAGCAATACTAAAAGAAGTCCTGCTGATTGAAAGTAAATTAATATCAGGCAGTATTTCAAATCCATATAAAGAAAAGATAGATATAAAGGTAAATGAACAAGAAAGACTATATATTTTCTATTTTTGCCTTTAAAAATTCACCTAAAAGCAAAAGATTGCATAAAATAGTAAGTATAAAACAGTAGTGAGTTATGTAAACTTGTAATATTTCTGACAATAATGAACAAAGGAAAGGGGTAAATGAAGATATACTGGAGCAAAGTTTCTGTATTTTGCTAGAATTAAATGAGTATTACTTTAAAGAAGACTAAGGAAAAAACTCCAATGGATATAGGTATGCAGGGAGGAAGGGAAGGTGGAAGAAAGGGAGGAGTAGGGAAACTTAAACAGTATAACTTTATTTGTCCATTTACCACAAAGACGGTAGAAGAGGAAGAGAGAGACAAAAAGGACATCTGACACAGAAAACAAAGAGCACAGTGGCTGGTGTAAATCCAACTCTATCTGTAATCACATTAAATGTGTGGGCTAGATCAGATACTCTGATGGTCAAGTTTCACAGACTGGATAAAAGATTTAACCATACCTATGTTGTCTGCAAGAGATAGTTTAGATTCAAAGACACAAACACGTTTAAAAGGATGAATTTTTTTAAAAACCAGGGCAACACTAATCCAAAGAAAGCTGGAATAGATATATTAACATGAGACAAAGTAGACTTCAGAATAAGGAAAACTGAGAGAGACAAAGGGGAATGTTTCATAATGATAACAAAGTTAACCATCAGGAAGATTTAACTATTACACACATACACACCTAACAAAAGAATCCCAAAATACATGACACAAAAACTAACAAAAAGGAGAAACAGACAACACAGTAATAGTAGTTGAAGACCACACTGTTAACTGATACAACTAGAGAGAAAACAAAGATACAGCATTAAACAATATGATACAACTAGAGAAAACAACCGAAGATACAGCATTGAACAACAATATCAACCAATTTGACTTAAATGTCATTTATAGAACACTCCAACCAACAACAGTAAAAGACATTTTCTTTTCAAGCACACAAATATTTTCCAAGATACCTCATAAGCCAGCCTACAAATCAATGAATTTAAAAGGAGTGAAATCACAGAAAATGCTTTACTCCAAGAGAATTAAATCAGAATTAAAGCAACAGAATAAAATGCAAAAAATCTCCACGTGAGAAATAATCCATGGCTCAAAGAATTACAGAAAGCAGGAAGAAGTACTCTGAACCAAAAGAATATGAAAACACAAAATATAAAAACCTACAGGGTGCAGCTAAAGCAGTGTTTAGGAAGACATCTTCTTTATTAAATACCTGTATTACAGAAGATCTCAAATCAACAACCTAATCGTCTACCTTAAGAAATTAGAAAAAGAGCAAACTAAATCCAAAGCAATCAAAGAGAAGGAAATGATAAAGCTTAGCATGGAAATCAATGAAATGCAAAACAGAAAAATATAAGAGGGAAAAAGGTCAATAAAGCCAGCTTGTTTCTTTTAAAAAGATCAATGTTAAAACAGGCGTATGGAGATGAAGGAGAGGGACAAAAGATCCACGAAGTACCAAGATAAAAAAACAGTAGGAACATCATTTCCAATCCTACAGAAATTTAAAGGATTATAAGGAAGTACTATAAACAGCTTTATGCCAATAAATTTAGACAATTTAGACAAAATGTTCAAACTGCTGGATGAACAGCAATTACCAAAACCAACTGAAGAAGAAATACAAAATCAGAATAAAACCTGTAACAAGAAACTGAATGAGGAGTTGAATTACCTTCAAAGAGTGTTTCTGAGATGTAAGAAGAATCAGCCTACCAGACGTGGATAACCCTGAATATTGCCCACAGCCGCAAGGACACTTTGGGGGGTGGGGGGGTTAGGCAGGTCATTTTATGTCCTCTTTGAGTCCTCACTTCCTCATCTGCACAACGAAAAAGACAGACTTCGAGCATTCTACAAGTACGATTCTAATCAACTGGGAATTCCCTGAGGGGGTGTGTGGCTTAAAGCAAAACAGGATACATGATCTATTTTAATTTCTGAAAAAGCATTTGCAGGTCAATCATCAAGGGTATTCTTCAAACTGCTTAACAGTATATAAAGAAGGGTAAAAGATAAGCATTTATAATGGGATACCTAAAAATTGGTGTTCGGCACTATCATACATAATGTAGAAGTGAACAAGAAAATTTTCCAGTTTTCATGTGACACGGAGATCATCTTAAATATCAAACTGATCAAACAAGAAATTAAATGAGAAATTAAAAAAATTTTCTGAGACAAACGAACATGGAAATACCATATATCAGAATTTATGGAATTCATCAACAGCCAGCCTCTAGATAAATGATGTGATACTGGTACGTGAACAAACAGACCAAGAGAATAAATAAATCCAGAAATAGACTCAAGAATACACTGCAATCTAGTATATGATAAACGTGCTATCTTAAATCATGTACCTGATCAGCAGTAAATATCCAAAGTACATAAAGAACTCATATAACGGCAAAAAAATAATAATCCAGTTAAAAAAAGGGCAAAGAACCCAAACAGACATTTCTCCAAAGTAGATGGTACTCAGTATAAGAAGGAAAGATGGGCAATTTAATCATTAGTATTAAAAACTATTGGACAGTCATTTAGAAAAACAAAATTGGACCCATACTTCATATTACACACCATAATTAACTCCAAATGGATGAGAGATTAAAATGTAAAATGAAACAATATAAAGCACTTAGAAGAAAATAGTAGTGAATACCTCCATAACCTGATTTGGGGGCAGAGGGTGGGTGGAAAAGCTTCCAGCTACTGCTCAAAATCTAGAAGAAATACATATGGATAAATTGTATTACATAAGTTTTTTTTAAAGTACCCATGGCAAAAGCATCAACAAAGTAAAAAAGACAAAAGGAAATGTAGGAAAATACATTTATAACATCTCACAAATACACAATTAGTTCCTAAAAATTAAAGGAAAATAAGATCAAGGGACTTCCCTAGCAGTCCAGTGGTTAAGACTCTGTGCTTCCACTGCAGGGGGATGTGGGTTCAATCCCTGTTCGGGGAATCAAGATCCCACGTGCTGCAGCCAAAAAATTTAAAGGGAAAAAAAAAGAAAATAAGATCAATACTCAATTTTTTAAAGGCAAAGATACAAACAGTAAATTCACAAAAGAAATGAAAATGACTTAAAACATATGTAAAGATGCTTCCTATCATTAACAATACACATTTAAATAACAGAAGAAAAAGAAACCCAATCCAAAAATGAGCAAAACAAGTGTCTATAAAAGCTGAATGATAAACAAAATGTGGTACATACATACAACAGAATATTATTCGGCTTTAAAAAGAAACGAAATTCTGACACATGCTACAATATGATGAACTGGGTCTGCTAAGTGACATAAGCCAGTTACAAAAAGGCAAACGCTCTAGGATTTCATTTTTGAGGTGCCAAGAGGAGTAAAAACCACTGAAGAAAGGAGAGTGGTGGCTGCCCCGGGCAGATGGGAGGAGGAATGACGAGCTGTCACTTAACCGGTAAGGAGTTTCCAGTATGGGATGATACAGCAGTTCTGGAGATGAACAGTGGTGACGGCTGCACAACAAAGAGAATGTCCTTAATGTTACTGAACTATAGACTTTAAAATGGCTAAAATAGTGACTTCTGTTATGGACATTTCAGTACAATTTTTAAAACTACATGATACGATGCTTATCTGATAAGACTGGCAAAAATTGAAAAATATCTGACACCATTGGCAAAGATAAGGCCAATACACTGTTCTGGGAATGCAAAAATGACATCACCCCTGACAGAAATCATGAAAAATTACATGTCTTTAGCTTGACAATCCTACTTGTAGAAATCTCTGAAAAATCTACATCCCCATAAATATGAAACAATAAATGATTATTAATTATGACATTATTTGAAGTAAAAACTTGGCAACAGTCCATAAATCCATCAATAAAAACATGAATATATGAAGATAAACAAACATAGTGGAATACTGTGGAGCCATAAAAGATCTTTATATAATGATATGAAATAATCTTCAGGCTATATAGTCTATAAAAAGGAAAATGCCAAGCAGCACATATAGTAGGTTATCTTTTGTATATGGGGGAAAGGGGCAAGAACAAGTCTGTTTAATTCTGCTACAAAAACAATGGAAAAACAAAGTTCAAATAAGTTTTCAAAATGACCAACAGGAGGAGGAAGGAATGAAGCAGAAAGAATGATGGAAGTAAAGACCAACTTGTAATCCAGTTATACATATTCAAAACAGAAAAAGCATTTTTAAAGAAGGAAAACAAATGAACTAATCTAACTGTACAAAAATTAGTGATGCAACCACAAAGAAATATTAACTATTTCAACTGCCTTTAGAATACAGTATTTTAACTGTACATCCTAGTAAAATATTGCAAAGAAATGTGGGGCTGAATTCAACAATTTGTAGTAATACTGACATTATTATTATTTTTAAAACTATTTAAATACATGTAGTAACTAATCCAATAAAAATATTATTCTGGGGAACCAAGAATTTTAATTAAGAGAAAAAAGATACAAGTATAAAATTCAATAAGTGAAATAAAAATCCATGTTAAGTTTTAATCAAAAACCATGTGAACTGATTCTTCCCTCCCCCCAAATGCTAGCTCCATCCCCTAAAGAAAACACATTCTATGTCTGTGTACTGAAAAGTCCTAGAGACAATGACATCCCAATAACACTGAGGACACCAGTACCCAGACTGTGGTTTACCCCACTTAAAAAGAGCGAGGATTCCTTCAAGACTGTTCTCAAGTCTAAAACAGGATATGTATTTAGAAGACGACTCTCAGGCATTTTGATGTTGACCAGAAAGCAAGAAGTTATCAAAGGTTAATAAGTGATATCAAAAGAACATGGAAGCCGAAGGGAATGCCGAAGGAAATGAATTCCTGTTAGCCAAAGGTGGGACAACTTTAAACATAAACATAAAACTAACATAAAAAAAAGAGTAATTTATACAGTTCAGTTCACTTTCTCAGTCGTCTCCAACTCTTTGCAACCCCATGGACTGCACCACACCAGGCCTCCCTGTCCATCACCAACTCCCGGAGTTTACTCAAACTCACGTCCATTGAGTCAGTGATGCCATCCAACCATCTTACCCTCTGTCGTCCATTTCTCCTCCTGCCCTCAATGTTTCCCAGCATCAGGGTCTTTTCAAATGAGTCAGCTCTTCGCATCAGGTGGCCAAAGTATTGGAGTTTCAGCTTAAACATCAGTCCTTCCAATGAATATTCAGGACCAATTTATACAAGTGACTGGGATTTCCTTATCAGTCCAATGGCTAGAACTCCATACTCCCAACGCAGGGGGTCGGGATTTGACCCCTGGTCAGGGAACTAGATCCCACATGACTCAACCAAGAGCTTGCAGACTAAAACATCCAAGCGTGCCACAGCTAACAGATTCAGCGCAGAGAAATAAATACAAAGTTCTAAATGCTCCCGTTAAAAAAAAATACAAGTGATTGAAAAACAATGATAAAAAAAAAAAAAACACCACAAGTCACAGTTAAAATAAACAGTTAAGTCCACACCTCACTGAAAGTCACTAAAATACTAACTCCTTATTCTCAAACTTAGCACTCAAAAGAGAAAATTTAGTCAGCCCTCTGCGTCCAAGTATCCAACACACCACAGATAGAAAATAAAGCTCCAAAAAGCAAAACTTGAATTTGCCCCTATTTACATTGTATTTACAACTATTTATATAGCATTTACATTGCACTAAGCATTATAAGTAACAGAGATGACTTCGATGATACAGGAAGATGTGTGCAGGTTATATGCAAAAACTATAGCATTTTAAATAAGGGACTAGATCATCCGAGGATTTTGGTAACCCCTGCGATGTAGGGTCCTGGAACCAATGCCCCTTGGACACTGAGAGACTACTGTATTTATCCTGGCATTAAAAAAAAAAAAAAAAACGATGTATTGCTGTGCTGGGTCTTCGCTGCTGTGCACAGCCTTTTTCTAGCTGGGGCGAATGGGGATACTCTTTGTTGTCATGCACGGGGTTTTCCCTGTGGTGCATTCTCTTTTGTGGAGCACAGGCTCTGAGGTGCAGGGGCTTAGCTGCCCTGTGCATGAGGGATCTTCCCAGAGTCCCAGTCCAGAGACTGAACCTGTGTCCTCTGCACAGACCAGCAGATTCTTAACTACTGGACCACCAGAGAAGTCCCTATCCTGCCTTTTAAGTGCATAAAATAAAACACATAGGATTACAAAGGAGATAAAATTGCAGGTATTAAAAATAAACAAATTTGTGATAATAATATATGTGCCTCTTTATTAGTACATCAAACAACAAACCCTACTGGCAAGTGTAATTTCAACATAGTGATGAGCAGACAATAATGTAATGTGTCTAAAAGTAATGAGATATGAAAATATCTCTGGTTTCTACTAGTGACAAACTCACAGATATCACTAGTACTACTTCAGCTTGCCTACCGTTTGTTAACTGTAGTAGGTTAAGTTTCATTTAAAGGTCATTAAAAATTAATTACTTTTCCCACCCAAGCGTTTTACCCTGAATTCTACCACTACCTCCAGGCTAAAGACCAATCTATTCCCTAGAAATGGGGATACCAGTCTCAACCCAAGAACCACTCTGTTAGAACCCAATCCAGGAACTACCCTGGTGGTCCAGTGGCTAAGACTCTGTGTTCCTAATGCAGGGGACCTGAGTTCACTCCCTGGTCAGGGAACTAGATTCCACATGCCACAGCTAAAGATCCTATGTGCAGCCAAATAAATAAAGAAATATTTAAAAAAAGAACCCTATCCAAGTAATGAATTCAATCTATGTATGATTCATCTTCAGTTCTGTGCAGATCCCAATTCTGAGCCTTCCTCCCTTTTTCACATCAGTCCTCTCCATTCTTATGCTCATCTCTAGCCAGTCCAACAGTCATTTATTGGGCAGTATTCTGTACCAAGAACTGTTCTATGTATTAGGAAAGCAAGTCCCAAGCATACCACTTCAAATACACTCCTGATAACTTCTAAACTAATAGTTCCATTCGCAACTATTTTTCTTCCATTGCATTCACCTGTCAAAACTCCAATGGATCAATCCAACTTTCCACTTTCTTTTTCTGTGCCTGTGCTTCTGAACTGCAAGAAAGAAATCTTGCCATCTTGATTTAAATTAAACCCATCCTGGCAAATCCTTCTGTTTCCCTGGTCACAGCTCTTACACGGAGCAGCTGCTTCAAAACCATCTTCCCCTCAAACCTCCGAGTGTGAAAGAATATGAAGTGGCTCAGTCGTGTCCGACTCTGCAACCCCATGGACTGCAGCCTGCCAGGCTCCTCCATCCATGGGATTTTCCAGACAAGAGCACTGGAGTGGGTTGTCATTTCCCTCAAATCTTAACCCAGCTCATTTTCAGCAGATAACACCACAGGAAGTAAATACCATCCGACAGGAACAACCTCAACTTCCAGCAATGAACCATATCAACAAACTCAACTTCATAGTCCACACTCCTCTTTTTTTCTGGTTATGATAGGAAAACTGCCTAAGGCTAACCCTTCTACCCATTCTCTCCCACCTCAAGTATATTTGCTCACAACTCCTGCCCTCCTAAAACAGCTTAAAACTCTCCCTTATATGGCAGCACCTTTCTAAGTGACATTCAAACGTCCTCAGGTTTGTCCATCAAGAGACAGTCAAGCACCAAAATGGCCCTATCTTCTTCCCATTCACCCCAAACTCGATAGTGGGGGGGGGGGTATCCCTACCACTTCCCTTTCACTTCCAAACCCATGTAATGGGATACAGTTCTCTTGAGTAACAGCCTACAAAAGCTAATGTTGTTGACATTCCCTCCTCCTCCCCTGATTTCCACTCTCCTGTTTTCCACTGCAGCTCCTGTTTAGGCTTTCAAAGGTTACTCTTCTACCTATTTCTTAAATGTACTGTCTTGCCAAGTGGTCTTTTCATATCTGATTTACACACTCTTCTTGAGACGTCTGAGCCGTTCTTGCTTGCTTGAAAAAATTCTCAAACAGCAGCACGTGAGGAAAAAGTCCCTACCTCTTCCCTTCCCTTCCATCCATCACCCACACCCTCATGGGTAACTTCTATTAACATTTGGAACATATCCTCCCCAAATCCTTTATTCTTCCAATATGCAGACAGTTGTAGTTTAAAACTGGGCTAAGCATTTGAAATGCACCATGCTGCTGCTGCTATTTAGTCACTCAGTCGTGTCCAACTCTTTGTGACATCATAGACTTTAGTCCGCCAGGCTCCTTTGTCCATGAGATTCTCCAGGCAAGAACACTGGAGTGGGTTGCCATTTCCTACTCCAGGGGACTTTCTCAACCCAGGGATCGAACACAGGTCTCCTGCACTGCAGACAGATTCTTTACAGTCTGAGCCATCAGGGAAGCCCAATGTGCACCATGTCTAGTCCTTACAAGACCAAATTATGTAGGATTTATTCTTCCATTTTCATAAGACAATGAAACTGAGGCTCAAGAGAATTAAGGGACCTGCCAGTTACTGAGTGGCAAAGCTGGAACTGAAACTGTTCTCCTAGCTCCATCATTCTGTCTTGTCTTCCAAGTCCTGTCTGTCTAATGTGTGATCTACAAGTGTTTCCTTTCAGCTTCCATGAAAATGGAGACGCTGAAGTACTCACTTTTCTTTCCATGCGTGCCATCATTCATTTCACTTCAGAGAGCACAAAGTGCAAGCAGAAACTGACTTTCTCTCAAGAAAATGAATTTTTTAAAGGATTTCTGGCAAAAACGCACATACTTTTGACTAGCAACGGTGTTTTTCTTTTTGGCCATGCCATGCAGCTTGTGAGATCTTAGTTCTCTGACTAGACTGAACCTGGGCCCTCAGCTGTGAGAGTGTGGACTGCTAACCACTGGACTGCCAGGGAATTCCCTAGCAAAGTTTTAAAAGGTATATTTAACAGCATCTTATTAATAAGATTTAACCATAATTCCATAATCTTTCCTAGGAAGCATGAAGGTTTTGGATAGTAAACAGTTTTGCAAAGCTGTTTTCATATATGCCAATTATCACTTTGTCTTACAATAACTGAATAAAGCATTATTTGACATTGGAAAAACCTGAAGTTTAGGTAAATTAAGAAGTAGAATCTGGTTATCAGCAGTTAAACCTCAAGCTACAATGCTCTGGCTAGGTACTGTTCTTTGACCACCATGTTACATTGTCAGTATTTTAAGCTGAGGACATTTTGGAAAGCATATAGAATAATAAAAGCATTTAAGTTTTCTATCAAGTCACCATAATGCTACTTATTAGATGTTGGCCTCTGCACGATTCTCTAGCCAAAAAAATACCCATTTGGTAGGCAAAGGCATAAAGTCACATAAAGTTTAAAAGTACATAAAGTCAAAAATTAATTTTTGAATGCTTAAAATAAGAAAAATAAAATTTAATTCAATAAACACCTATTGAGTACCAAGACATTGCTAAGCAGAGGTAATAGAGATGACCAAGATATTTACTAGACACAAAATGAAAAAAAAATCATAATTCAATGTGATAAATATTGTAATACTGATATTAATAAAATGAAAGCCTAACTCTCATGTGACAATATTTGTTAAAAAAAAGCCTCTGGGAGATAATCAGGTTGAGAAGAGGTCATGGGGGTGGGGCCCCGTGATGAGATTTTGCTCTCTCTGTCTTGACACACAGCAAAAGGAACCTCACCAGAACCCAGTCATGCAAGCATCCAACCTTCAGGATGGTGAGAAAAGGAATTTTTATTGTTTAAACCAATTCTGTTGGTATTTTGTTATGGCAGCCCCAGCAGACTATCACACGTGCATATACACCTACAGCATTCTAGACACTGTGCTAGGTGTACATACACAATGACAGGGAAAAGGGATATGAGCGCAACGAATGGTGCCCTGGAGATTAGGTAAAGAGCTTTGGCTGGGCATCAAGAGATGGGTAAGAAATGACTGCCAGGTAAAGAAAAGGAGGAGATCCTATACAGAAGGATCTGCTACAAACACGAAGGCCTAAAAAAGCAATAATGTGATTTCCAGGCTACTAGAGAGAAAAATAATTAAAGGATGAAGGTCCACAGCACAACCATATTTATAATACACCCCTATTAAATATGGTACATCAAATAGTATGTTCTATCATGCAGCCACAGCAAATAATAGAGCATCTTATTTCTTATTGGAAAAATCCTTATTTACTAACATGGGAAGGTGGTCACTGTGCATTATTAAGAAAACGGGTTAAAAAAGAGAAAGAAAAGGGGTTACAAACCAGTACTGGAAGGAGTTTCCTTTTTTTAAGTTTTAAATAAACAGAGGCAAACTCAATGAAAATAGGACTGGAAAAATAATGTAACACCAAAATATTACTGCCCAACTTCCACTACTTGCCTCTGTGCAATCCTTTCTCCACATAGAACTTTTTTTTATTGACAACATAAAGAGTGGGTATGAAAGTATTAGTTGCTCAGTCATCTCTGACTCTTTGTGACCCCATGGACTGTAGCCTGCCAGGCTTCTCTGTCCATGGGATTTCCCAGACAAGAATACTGGAGTGGGTTGCCATTTCCTTCTCCAGGGAATCTTCCCGAACCCAGGGATCAAACTCGAGTTCCCCCCACTGCAGGCAGACTCTTTACTGTCTGAATCACCGGGGAAGCCCCAAAAGCTGTGTGTCTGTCCTTTCCCCACACAGAAATATTTTTTTTGGTAACACAAATAGTGGGTATACCACTCCCCAATACCGTCAGTGGCTTCCCAATTGCACGTGGTGTAACACACAAAGTCCTTAACCTGACTGGTAAGGCCTCTATGTTGCAGCGCTCTATCAGCATCTCAGGTCTTTCTCCCCATCACTCCACTCCTGCCTTCAACCACCGTTCAGTTTCTCAAACCAAACCAAGCTCTTTAATACCTCAGGACCTTGAAACATACTAGTCTATCTTCACTGGATTTGGCCGCTATTCATTGAGTCTCATGGCATGTCCTTAGAAAGTTCTTCCCTATGCTGTCCCCTCAACATTCATTCCCATACAGCATCCTCTGAGTTTCTTTCACAGTAGCTATCACAGTGTTTGATTCACACACGTTTATTTACACACATATGTATATACCTATCTATATATGTATCTATCTTCCTTAGTACAATACCTTCTGTACAGTAGACATTCCACAAATGTCTGTTGAAGGAATAAAATTTGAATTATGGATTTTATTTTTCTCTTTTGTAATCTATATTTTCTCAATCTTTTTCAACAATGAGCACAGACTTGTAAAAGAAAGTAATTAAGAACAGTATACTACCTATTGGTTCTTTAAACTCAAACCAATCATCTTTTCTCTAAGCTTTAATGGTAATTAAATCCAAATAATTCTTCCTTAATAACTATCTCTCTGATCTGTCTCATTCCCTCTTCATCCAAGATCCAGGCAACAAATCTCACAAATTCTAGTAACTTCAAGCCTATTACAAATCTTCCTGCCTCCCAACTTTTCCATCTACTAGTTCTTTCTTCACTTAAATGTCTTTCTAAAAATCTAGTTTACATCATTACTGCTATCTTTACAAGCAACAACTGTCTCCACTATCATCTCCACCATCTGTTTAAAGGCTTCAAGGTACTGAATTTTTTCATTTTCCCTATTCCACACATAATCTCCCTCATATCTTACTTTTTATTATAACGCAGATTTTCTTCAGCTATGTAAAATAACATTTCTAGAAGGATAACTTTCCCATTTATTTTTAATTATTTTAATTGGGGGCTAATTACTTTACAATATTGTAGTGGTTTCTGCCATACATTGACATGAATAAGCCATGGGTGTACCCGTGTTCCCCATCCTGAACCTCCCTCCCACCTCCCTCCCCATCCCATCCCTCTGGGTCATCCTAATGCACCAGTCCTGAGCACTTGTCTCATGCATCGAACCTGGACTGGAAATCTGTTTCACATATGATAATATACATGTTTCAATGCTATTCTCTCAAATCATCCCACCCTCGCCTTCTCCCACAGAGTCCAAAAGTCTGTTCTTTACATCTGTGTCTCTTTTGCTGTCTCACATATAGGGTCATCGTTAACATCTTTCCATATTCCATATATATGCGTTAATATGCTGTATTGGTGTTTTTCTTTCTGACTTACTTCACTCTGTATAATAGGCTCCAGCTTCATCCACCTCATTAGAACTGATTCAAATGCATTCTTTTTAATAGCTGAGTAATATCCCATTTATTTACTTTCACATATATATCCTATAACATTCTGTCTAGAATGCTAGTTTCCTATGAAGTCACATGCCACATCTCATTTAAAATTTTGCTCAAAACTTATCTTCCTAAAGTGGTCCCTTCCATCTCCAACACTCCTCTTTGGTGACACACCCAATTCAGGTCTTCTTCACTTACCCCAGTTCCGGCAACACTGAGCACTGCTTTCCATTTCACCAGTGATAACAGAGCTACTTTTTCTTTCCTCATTAAATCGAGACAAGAGCCCAACTTGAGGAACTCCCCTCTTCAAAAGAATGCCCCTTTCTTACCAGCCATTAAGATGGTTTTTAAAGAAATCATCATAAGAGGAACAAAGGCTGCCACTGTTCCACCAATCCTCCAAAATGTGAGTGAAGCAATCTGGAGGTAAGAGAAAAGCCACTCCCCCACCAAACAGTTAAAGAAACTATATTAAAAAACACAAATCCTGTGACAGCCTAAAGAGGTGGGATGGGGTAGGAGGTAGAATTTGCAGCATACCAGGCTTCCCTGTCCTTCACTATCTCCTGAAGCTTGGTCAAACTCATGTCCATTGAGTTGATGATGCCATCCAACCATCTCATCCTCTACCACCCCCTTCCCCTTCCGTGCTCAATCTTTCCCAGCATCAGGGTCTTTTCCAAACAGTTATGTGTATACCTATGGCTGATTCATGCTGATGTACGACAGAAACCAACACAGTATTGTAAAGCAATTATCCTCCAATGAAAAATAAACTTAAAAATAAAACTAAACCACCAATCCTAGGCCTTCAATACCAATTCTACTGAAGGCAGAGTTTCTAATTCTACTGAAGGCAGAGTTTCTAATAACAAAGTTTATAATCAGAAACCACCCACAAAGGCATGGGTAAAGTAACTATGACAAAGCTTGAAATGCCAGTGTGTGGTTGTTACTGGAGGAGATGGATGGATGCAGGAAAAAGAAACAAGAGTTAAAAGAGCAAGAGCCCCAAAGAAGCAGAGGGCATACAGGGGTGAGAGAAGGGATCAGCCACTTTACTTGTCATTAGAGTCATATTATCATTTTGGAGGTTTGGAGGCTTCTAATGCCTCTGAAAAGTCAGCCATTTCTTATGAGAAATGTTCAAGGAAGACTCTGGACTTGGCCTGAAAGTAAGAAATGGTACTTCAGATGTCCAGATTTTCCAGCACAGCATGCCAGCTATTATCAAAAAAATAAACCAGATTGTAGATTCAGGAAAAACACATAGATAAGCAAGCACAGGTAAGTAATCGCACTTGAAAGAAAGGCTCACTTAAGCCCAGCAAAGCACAAAAAGGTTAAGAAATACTAAAAACAGTGTAAGTATTAAATACTTGTCAAGATCACTATAAATCTTAATTTACTTCTCAAGGCTAGGCAATTACCCGTTTGCATTTGTTCAACACCTTGCAGTTTTCAAAAGCACTTGCATATATGCCAATTCACTGGAGCCCTACAATTTAGAAGTTATGGGACAGCCCACAAAAGCAGGCTCACTGTGCTCAGGGGGTAAAACTGAGGTCTAAGAATTCAAAGTATTTATCTTAACCCAGCTAACTAGTCAAGAGCAGGGCCAGAAGTCAAGAAATATGGCAATCTTCTGATTCCTGATCCAAGGAATCCACTATTGCACTTAACACGTATTTCCATTTAAGTCAATAACTTATTTTATTGGAACCACTTGCAAATCTGTCTTCTATATAGACTGGATGCTCCTTGAGGTAAGAGGATTTTCCTTGGAACTTCACCACCAGCAAAGACACTGGCACATAGATGTTCAATAGTTGGACTGAACTAAATGTTTCCATTATAACAGTGTACAAACAAATTAAATGAGCAGCTCAATTCAGTGACTGAACTGAAATTTAAGCTAAATTCTTAAAATGCTATTTCTGAGCTTAATTTGTCAACATGGTATAAAACTGTTTAACAGTTGAATTTAAGAAACCAGAACTAGAAAATGAAACCAGAGTAAAAATAACCATTGGCAATTTAAATTCAGTCCTTTAATTCCAGTTTCTCCAAAGGGCAGAGGGCAGAAAGTGGGGAACAAAGACTTTACCTACAAATTATCAACCAACAAGGATAATTTTGTTCTTAAAATTTAACTTACAACTCCCTACAGTTCACTATACTAAAATTATTCCTCCTACTACCAAACTACTAGTCAAATTCTATTACAATAAAAATTCATATCAGAGAAAAAGATCTAAACTTCAGCTAAGCACAACCTCAGTATTTTCAATACTAATTTATTTCACTATTTCTCAACTTCTTTTTCCCATTTCTGCTCCCTAAAGGAGTTTTCTCAAAGAGTTTTTTCTCTAACCACATCCTCTCCCATAAAATTTTCGTAAGATGGCACACTGTATGTACTCAGTCACTCGGTCGAGTCCAACTCTTTCAGGCCCCATAGACTGCAGACAGGCTCCTCTGTCCATGGAATTTTCCAGGCAAGATTACTAAAGTAGGTCGCCATTTCCTTCTCCAGGGAATCTTCCGGACGCAGGGATCAAATCCACATCTCGAGTCTCCTGCACTGGCAGGCGGGTTCTTTACCACTAGCGCCACCTGATCTGTTTATATACTGTATATATATCTATACTTTGTACATAAAAGGAGTAAGAATTTTTCATCACCATCCCCAGAATCAATTTTCTCTCCCTTAGGGATGACATAACCCTCAATAAAAATACATGCTTTACTAAGTATAGTAAATATTTACTGTGTGGGAGCTATATACCAGGCTGAGATGTTCACCATGGAAAAATTCTATGACAGCAACACAATTTAGTTTTTTAGATTACTGTAAGAGTTTTGACCCAGAGAACTGAAAAGGGATTGAAGACAGAGACCTTCTTCCTAATAATATTTGCACCTCATCAAAGGCTTAGCTCAATAAACATCTGATGAACACACGGAAGTTATTAGAACTCTGTATGTGGTAGTTACACAATCTGCAAATGTCATCTAGCAAGATGACCAAGCTACAGAAATGCTGGCTTCTATTTCAAACTGAAAATCCGACTCACCACAACCCTGAAACCTAAAATTTTCTGTAGTCAGTTTTCAAGAGGAAAAAAAGACAAAACACAGCCAAAACAAAAAACTTAAACTAAAGAAACAGTTGCTCTATTAGGTATTTTGTAACCTTCTGGTTCACTACATGCTTTGAGTACCTCACAAAAGCTATGTTCCCTTTCTCTAGAAAAATATACACATACAATACATACAACTACAGAATGTTCACAGAATTTCTAAACTCCATCGACTCCAATTTAAGAATTTCTCTATTAAAAAAGTATGTAAATCATACACAATTTATTGTTTAAAAATAAAGGTTTTATTTTTTTCATTTAAAATTTAACTTTTTCAGCTTAAGAATATATTTACCAGAAGCATTCTTTCTGGCAATAATGTACTTTAATATTAATTGTATTCTTGCAGATCAGAGATTTACCAAACAACTAGTAAGACAAGATAATATGAATAAAATAATGCCCTACTCTATATATATATCTTTAATACCTAATTTAAAACTTCAAGATTCACTGGATTATAATACTGTACAATACTACTGAAACAGGTTGCAGTCTTTCAAGCTTTGATCAGAGAAACCTAAAGCCACTGGCATCAATTTCAAAATGAAGTCGGATTCTCTTTGTTACTTGTCACGACTCATTAAATGGAAGAAACAGGGGGAGGACAAGCCATCTCTTTGAGTGGCTTCAAAAGGACACTCCTGTGAAAATAAAATCCCCTAAACAAAGACTACAGAAACTCTGAGTGATACAATTTATTCTGATTAATAGAAAAATTATGTGGATACAAAGCAGAAAGTTTGCTTGGACATAAAGCAGTGTTGGGCCAAGTTTAACACAACATAACTGGACAAGTATAATGCATTTTACGGTCTTTTGAGATTTACATATGAGTGGACAATGACTGTTAATAGGTTATCTCTTTAAATGTCAAAAAGTATGCCTAAATATTTGATCAAAATAACTTTAAAGTGTAATTCTAAAAGATAATTGCAAATGATCCACACAGGAATGCTCAGATGGTTTAAAATGAATAAATGTCAAATGTCAGTATGACATATAAAATGAATCAATATTTTGGCCACACTGTGAGAGAACCCTGAAGAAAAGTAATTTCATTCATATAAAATCTTATGTAAAAGATACAATCAAGTGGTTCAGTGAACTCCAAAAACTAATTTTATAACTAATATTTCATATGTGTGTACTCTTAAATGCACCTGAAAAAATAAATGATCATTCAAATCATTCAAAAATATAAAGAGCACATTATTTTTATTAAAGGAATAACAAAATTCTAAAACTCAGAAATCTATTATACTTCAAATTACTAAAATCTTAACACATCTTTAAATAATGAGTATTGAATGAATTTCTCATTAACAGATTTGATATGCAGATATGTGTATTACTGCATGTACTGGAAGGAGAATTATTTTTAAAAAGTTATCCATCTTAATAAGTAAGTAGAAACCTTGGGAAACTACACAAAGGGAACACTTTTGGATCACTCTTTAGAGCGAATTTAAAAGTCACACAAAAGTCAGTTCTATCATTTTAGTTAAATTTAACTATTTTACCCTAAGTGTGTATTATCCAGCTCAAGCATCTACTTACTTTTCAAGATACAGAGTTAAATTAGCACATTAAGGTTCTTACCTGCAAGCATTCAAAACATCAAAAACTGACTCTGGCAATCTTTAAAAAGGGACTTTACTGGAAGGTTCTTAAAGCTTACAAAATTGAAAGATGCCTGGGCAATCAGGATGGAAAAGACAAGCACCACAGGGCTAGGGAGAAGGAATCTAAAACAACCAAGTCAGAGAACAATCTTACCCACACACTGACACTCCACTGACAGGTCCTCAAAAATCCCCACAGCCTCTTGTTCTGCTCTCAAGATCCAAAGTCCAAGGAGAAAACATCTGGTTGGACAAGTCTAGGTCTGACTACATTACTAAAGGGAAGGGGTGAATGCTTCAACAGGGCATCCCGGGGATATATACAATGGGATATATTTTCCCTACAGGCAAAATAAAACCTTAAGAGACAATGTGAAGGGTAAAACAAGAAATGTCCACAACAGTCATCAAAACTGCAGGAGAGGTCTATGTCTTCATTTTAGAGAGCTCCGAGGCTCAGAGCATTTGAGTAACATGGAAAGCAAAGGATATACCTCAGATCAAGACTACACCACATCTTTCCACTCTGCTATTCCACATTCCACTCTAAATTATACCTAGTCATTTAATATAATCAAATCCAACTTTAAAGCACTAAGATGTTCCATGAATGAAGATATTTAAAAGTATATGACACCAGTTATTTCACTTAATTCCCAATGAGGCATTCAGAAAACAGTGACTACAGGAGGCATCTACAGAAAAATCAAATAGTTGGGAGGGGGACACAGCTAGCTTGTTTGCTGTCTCCTCCTCTTCAACACAGGAGACTGCAGAAATCTTGCTAATTATTTGGAAGTTGAATTCAAGTTTAAACCTATCTGCCATCTTGTTGTGGGCTTCTCATTATTTACTTCAATACTGATGTCTTCTGCCCTACTTTGAGCATCGAACTCCCAGAGGGGCCCAGGCATCCGTGTTTTAGTAAGACAGAAAGGAAAATCATTGGTAAACAAAATCTGAAATGAAATTCACAATAACTTTAGAGTTATCCCTAATAGGTAATCTGAAGGCAGACCATCTGCTCACTGGCAGGCAAGCTGAGCCTTCCGTTTAGTAAACAGGCAAGGAGGAGAATACTCGATTCAGGATATGAGTTAAACAAATTTTTTAAATACTGTAGATTGTAAATGTGTTAAAAGTTGATAATAAAATGAGAATGAACAAATGACAACCGCAAACAAGCAAGTCACAAACTTGCTTTACAAAAGATACAAATGAAAGTACAAAAAGGGGGAAACTCTATGCTGAAATCTCAAGTCAAGCAAGTGGTGGCCCCCGAGGACCAGGCAGTGACTGGAAAGGAAATCAAGCAGGGCTTCTGGAGAGCTGCTCAGGTTCTTCTTCTTGATGTAGGTGTTGGTTCAACAGGTGTGTTCAGTTTGCGAAAATTCTTCACACTCACGTGCACTTTTCTGTAGGTTTATTATTCAATAACAAGTATTTTTCACAAGCCATTAGTCTCAGCATTATTTAAAAAAAATTAAAATCAAACTAATTTCACCTCTCACAATTTCTTTAAAATTTTCCTTGTTTTGATTTCAAGTAAGGTTAGCTCTAGGGCTTCCCTGGTGCCTCAGATGGTAAGGAATCTGCCTGCAATGTGGAAGACCCACGTTTGATTACTGGGTTGGGAAGATCCCCTGGAGAAGGGAATGGCTACTCACTCCAGTACTTTTGCCCGGAGAATCCCTGGACAAAGGTTACAGTCCATGAGGGTCACAAAGAGTCGGAAAGGACTGAGCAACTATTATCTATCTAACATTAGCTCACAAATCTATAAAGTGTATCCATTATTAATGACAAACATAACCTTTGAATTTAGCTTCTGAGTATCTTAAAAGTACCCAGCTATGACACAGATGGATATTGTTAAAATAATAAAAAGTTAAAGCAGTGAGCTCTATATTACAGCTAAAATTTAGAATTTGTTAACATTAAATTTAATAAGCTAAAACCTAGTATTAATATGCATAAATGCCTAGAACCTACATGAGAGTAATTCCTGTCCCCTAAAAAGAATGATACAAGCAGAAGACAGGAGGGGGCGGAAGGGAGGAGTGGGGGGGACGGTGGGATCTCCAAAAGACAAAGATACAAATGCATGAGTTGCCAGGGCTAGTTATTATGTAAAGATGTGAGGACTGGGGAAACACAAATTAATCCCTAAAACCTAACTCTAAAGCAATGCAAAGTCTCAACCCCGCCCACCACCACAATTCCAAGAACTTGCCTAGCAGGTCCTTCTCTGATTGTTGAAATGATCAGAATTAGCATCTGGACCTTGGCCATGACATGGCAGAGTATAGTGACTCCTGACACAAACGCTACAGATGGCCTCAATTACCTGCCACCAAAGAACTTCAAGTTTTCTAGATTTTGTAAGCACTATTAAGTTGCAACAAATAAATTCTTTAGATTATCCTCATGAAAACCAATCAAGGGAAAACAGCATGTTATATGCTTCAGCTTAAACATCGCTCAGTAGTGTCAGACTCCTAGGACCTCATGGACTGTTAACCCACCAGGCTTCTCTGTCCATGGAATTCCCCGGGGCAATACTGCAGTGGGCTGCCAGATTCAGAGTAACACATACTTAAAAAAACAAAAAGGTACTTTCTCACTCTAATTTCTCATTTACAGTGACTCAGAAGTCCAAAAGCTAGTTTTGGTTTAGCTTTCAAGTTTTAGTTTTACAAAGAATATATCCACATAGAAAAGTCTCAAAACTTATAAACCAGATATTCACTGAGGAATATGGATGAGACTTGTTTTCTTCATTTTGCTTTTTTCTTTTACTATTTTTTTACAATGTTACTTTTGTCCCAGAAAAACAAGATAAAAACGTTTATTACCAAGATTCCAAACTCTGAAGCTGAAAAAACCTTTTATAAGAATACTTTCTAAAATCACATGTCTAGGACCCTATACCTCTAAGTTTGTTTTCCAAAGAGAAAAAACAAATTTCATATACAGCCTGGTTGCATAACTCAGGAACTAAAAGACGGATATTGGGTCCTTTTCGTGGCCAGAGGAACATCAAGTGATCATCAGAAAGACCTAAGCAAACTGGAAACCTAGATAACTCTAGACATTCCCATCAAGGTAAACTTTAACTCATTAGATTACTAAATATCGGGAGTCCACAAACAATCCATATAAAACACCTACATCTGATAAATTTTGGAGAAAGATGACGAAGTTGTCTTAACATGAATGTTTTTTGCCCATCTCTGTGAATTGGGAAAACTATTTAGAAACAAAAAACTTAGATATTTTTGTATCTTACTCTCAAAATGGGCTGTCTGTGCTGTCTGTAGTTTCCAGAGAGAGACATAACAAGCTTCTGGGACCCCTCACCGTACCTGATTTATACAATATCCATTCATCTGTCTGACCCTCGGCAGGTCTCTAAAAATAATCAGCTTTGCATATAGACACATGATAAAGCAAATACAGCAAAATGTTAATTATAGAACCTAGGTGAGTATACAGGTGTCCACCGTAGCATTTTTCCCAACTCCTCTATGTGTGAACATTTTCACAACGTATAAGCGTGAAAATAACTGTTTCAAAGTGAGAACACACGTATCTATAGAAACGCTGAGGCCTTTCATCAAGTCACAAACCTAGCATTTCAAGCACCCCCACGAAAAAGTCTCTCTTGATTGAGACTGCAAGACTTTTTTTTGAGAACAGTAAAACTGACGAAATGCTAAAATTACAAAAATAATCTGTCACCCAAAGCATGTTTACCTAGGAAGTCATTCTGCAGGAGAATTCAGAATTCTCAATGCCGCTGCATTGAGAATTTTGTTGGACTTTAACAGTGAAAATAAAACTTTCGCCTCCATTACCATTTCACGGAAATTTTTCAAAATTTCCAAATACACCTTAAGCAGTTGTTCTTTCTTGTTAGTCCCCAGAAAGCAGATCAGTGGACCCCTTCCAGGTCCTAAAACCTGCAGAACCTAGGGGTTCAGGGCGCTGTAGTTCCAGGTGTTTCACGCTAACCTGCCCTCTGTGGGAATTGTACCCGGAGGTTGACCCGGGTTAAACACGCGGAAAAAGAGCGAGGACGCAACAGACCGCCGCGGAGCCCAAATGAAAGGGATGATTAAGAAACCAGAAAGGGAAATCCAAGCAATCAGTGCGGGAGGGTGAGCCGGGCGCTTCCGCGCGCGGAGCTCGGGAGCTCGGAGAGCAGACGCGCGGAGCCAGTAGCCGGGCTCCCGCCCGGCGCCCGGGCCCTGCACCGTCCGCCCCCGCCCTGCCCGCACCTCTCGGTCCTTGAGGCCCAGCAGGAGCACCTCCTCCATCAGGGTCAGCCGCGTTTCCTTGGAGTCGCCCTTGTCGTCGTCGTCCTGCTCGTCGCGACGGCTCTGCGCGTCGTCCTCGTCGTTGCCGCCGCCGCCGCCCGCCCGCTCCTTGTCGGCGGCGTTGCGGGAGGCCTCGGTACGCCGCTGCACCAGCCCGGAGCTGCGCTGGGTCAGCGAGGTCATGGCTCCGCCGCGCCTGGCCGAGAGGGACGCAGGACCTGCCGAGTCTCCCTCTTCCTCCCTCCGCGGCCCCCGACCCGCGCTTCCGTGTTAAGACCGGGCACTGGGGAGACGTCCGTCGGCAGCGGGGCCGGGTGCAGTCATGAGGAGACGGGCCGAGGGGGAGCGGGCGGGCCCGGCGTCGGTGGGGCGGACGAGAGGCTCTATCCTTTTTGTGGCCGCGGCCGCGAGGCAGCCGGAGCCAGACGGAGGCGGTAAAGGAGGAAGCGGCGGCGGCGGCGGCGCCTTTCCAATATGGCGGCGCGGCTGACGTCACTGGAGGATGTGGCACGGACGGCGCGGGGCGGGCCCGGAGGGAGCCGGAAGCGGCGGGCAGGGACCCGGGGGCCGGGGAGTGGGCGGGGGTAAGGGCCTGCGGCCAAGGACCCCGCTCCCCAGCCGCTGGGACTCGCCCAGCCCTCGCCGTTTCCTTGGAGTCCCTTCATCGCCCGGCCCGCGCCCCGCTCCCGTGACGTGTCCTTCCTCTGCCCGCCTTCCCCTGTGTCCCCTACGGAGCCGGGCCTGAAAGTAGACATTGGAAAGGCCTCAACGAATCGGGGCAGCCTTGGCCTCGCGAGGGCGAACCCTGATCCGTCTGGAGCTGCGCCCACAGCACCCCAGACACCACTTGTCCTCGGAGCAGGCGTCGGCCGGGGCTGCGGGGGCCGGGCTTGGAGTCTGGTGTCCCGGTGAGACACGAAGGACTTTCCTCACCGCCGATGGAGCGTGGAGAGAACGCTCTCTCTGCCCACGTTCCCAGACCCTTCAGAAGGAGCAACTGCGTATAAATCGCCAGAAAGCGGACTTTTAGTTTTTCTGGGTGTATTACGGTATGAAGACAGAGGTTAGAACAAATTGAATAGTTTGGTTTGTAAAACTTTGCCCCTCCTGCCGACCCGGGCGCAGTGAGTACAGTTAGCACCGCACAGGTCAGTACAGTCAACCTTAACGAGCTTTTTATAGAGACAATAAACCTGTTGGGTTTCACGCCACGTCTTTGCACACATTAAATCTTTCAATTTAATTACTAGGGTAAATCCTCTTGGCGTGCTTGACTGTGCACGTTCTGTTAAAGAATAGATGTCAAACCTGAGGGGAGGGCGTTGCAAAGCCAGAAGAGTGGAACTTATACAACAAAACATTATCCAGAAATGGCATTGTATGCCATCCGATATTTATTTAAAGTCAGGAGTGACCACAGGCTGTGGCTTCAGAATGATTTAGATAGGAATGTAACTGGACTGAAACTGTAATAAGAGATAAACGCCCACGGTAAAACCGTAGCTTGGAACATTTTGGCTGCAGAGTTCTTTTCCTTCCACAAACCCATTATCCAGAACTCACGCTGGCCTTCACCACCACCACCACCCCGTCTCGGAAAATGGGAAGCTAAATCTGGGGTGGGGAGAAGAGGGCAGGATGAGCACAATGTTCCCTTCCTTTTTCCTATTTTTTTGGACAAAGGTCGATTTCACTTCAACCAATTTCTTTCATTGGCATCCTGTTCAACTCTTTTTTTCCCTCTTTCCCCCCTCCCTCTCCCAGTTCTTTCGCAAATGTTGCTTTATAAAAGAAATATAATTAGTTGATTACTATAGTCAAATACATAGTTTAAAGAGTATAAAGATAGGTACAGTGAAAATCTTCCTTCTAGCCCTGACCCTGTTCATCCAGTTGTTCCCCTCTTCCCTTGGTGATTTTCAAATACCTTAGCAGATTAGGGGAAACCTAATTCCCCTCCCCTTGAGTGTGGGCCAGACTTAGTGACTCTCTTCAAAGGAATTGAATGTGGCAGGCAGGACTATGTGTGACTTCTTAGATCAGGACAATCGTGTTTGCAACTTCTCCCTTGTTCTCCTTTCCTCTCTCTGAGATCTGAGGGAGGCCAGCTGCCCTGTCAGGAAGACATTCAAGCAGCCTTATGAAGAGGCCTAGTTGCGAAGGAACTGAGGCCTCCTACCCAACAGCCATGTGAGTGAGTCATCTTGGAAGTGAATCCCCTGAATGTGAGCTAAATCACTTCAGTAGTGTGTGACTGTGTGACACCATGAACTATAGCCTGCCAGGCTCCTCTGTCCACGTGATTCTCCAGACAAGAATACTGGAGTGGGTTGCCATTCCCTTCTCCAGGGGATCTTTCCTACCCGTATTGAACCCAAGTCTCCTGTAGCATTTACAGGCAGATTCTTTACCGCTGAGCCATCAGGGAAGACCAATGTGTTAATTGCAACCTCATTAAAGTTTCTGAACCTCTACCACCTGGCTAAACCATTCCTGAATGGCTTCAAAAACAGTGAAATAATAAATATTTGTTGTTTTCAGCTACTAAGTTTGGAATAATTTGTTATGCAGTATATGTACTAAGAGCTTCCCTGGTGGCTCAGATAGTAAAGAATCTGCCTGCAATGCAGGAGATCCAGGTTTGATTCCTCGGTCGGGAAAATCCCCTAGAGAAGGGAATGGCAGCCCACTCCAATATTCTTGCTGGAGAATTCCAAGGACAGAGGAGCCTGGCGGACTACAGTCTATGGGATCTCAAAGAGTCGGAAACAACTGAGCAACTTACACACAGGTACTAAAATTCATGGGCATATACACACAAATACATCAGTACTTAAGAGCTTGTTTGTGATTTCTTTCAGTTGCTTCATATTCTATTGTATAAACATACGTAATTTTTTTTGTCACACCCCTGTTGATGGACATTCAGGCTGTTTCCAGTCCTTTGCTATTGCAAACAATACTATAATAAATACAGTGAATAGCTACATGTATTTTGTCCACAAAAATGTATGCTCATTGTCTATTCATGCAACAGTATCATACTTTTGAAATTATTCAGACTTTATGTAACTTCATCACTTTTTTTAAGAGTTTTCCTAGCATTATTTCCTTACTTATTTTCTACAAAGTAGACTTCAAAATCACATTGTCTCTATACAAAGAAAAGGGAGGAAAGGAAGGAAAGAAAGAACAAAGGAAGGAAGGAAGAGACGAATAAATTATATTTGGAGACCAAAATATATATTTCTGATAACAAGGACCATTTATTTATTGACTGCTGGAAATGGGCCAGGCATGCTTTCCTGAAACCTCGCACCAGATGAAGATTAGGTCCTGCTGCTGTTAGGCGTGGACTTCAACTGCTTCCTGCAGTGCAGTTTGTCGGTACCATACCTCATGTCCATGTGGGTCACCTCCAAATGTTCAGGAGTTAGCAGTTCAAGCTGGTGGATAAAGGCTCTCCTTTCTCTTTCCTAATGGATTGTTTTTAGATCGTTCATACAACTTCTCAGTGATACTAAGCTACAGCAAGCTCAACATATTCTAAATATGGCTCTCCCACTTTAAGCCTCAATCCCTCTGTCCTGTGCTCCTCATTCCTGGGAGATGGACTCCGTAACAAAATAGTAGCACAAAAGCCTTTGTCTTGGGTCCTGCCTTCTGGGAACCCCAGAGTGACACACCCATCTTTTTTGCAAGGAAACTGAAGTTCGGGGAAGTTAAGTAATCAGCCCAACCAAGCACATCTGGCAAATTGCAAGCCTGATGCTTGGTAAAATAAATGCTCGTAATTGCGACTAAGATTTTGTGTTATCAAGCAGCAGTATCTGAGTGATACTAATAGATTAACCCAGTTCTCACAACATCCTATGTGCTATAATTAGCCTTATTTTACAGAAAAGGCACAAAGAGATAAAGTATCTTACCCAAAGTCCACAGCCTGCCTCCAGAGTTCTTAACTGTTCTTAACTAAGACCTCAGAATGATGCAATGATTTTACAATAAGAACAGCTACACGAAGTGGTCTTTGAAACTTTGCATATGTGTCTTTGGACAAGCATATGCAAAGTTTCAAAGATACAAAAGTTTTTTTTAAATATTTGCTTATTTACATGGGATCTTCGTTGTGTCACACAGAATGCTTTATTGTGGCACATGGACTCTCTAGTTGCGGCAGGTGGGCTCAGTAATTGAGGTGCTTGGGTTTAGTTGCTCCTCGGTATGTGGGATCTTAGTTCCCCAACAAGGGATTGAACCTGCATCCCTTTCATTGCAAAGCAGATCCTTAACCACTGGACCACCAGAGAAGTCTCCTAAAATTTTATTTTTGAGTAAGTGATAATAAATTCACATACTTCAAAAATCAAAATGGATAAAAGGAACATACATAGAGAATTTGTGCTCCTTCCCATGTTCCCGTCTATCAAAGGCATAATTGTAACATGGCCCTTATAATTCTTGCACCCCTACTATCTACATGTATGTGTGATCCCCTCTTCTTCAGTGGGAGCAGATTTTGTAAATTACTTCTAACCACTGTGTGTATGTGTGTGTGAAAGTCACTCAGTCATGTCTGACTCTTTGCAACCCTATAGACTGTAGCCCACCAGGATCCTCTGTCCATGGGATTCTCAAGACAAGAATACTGGAGTGGGTAGCCTTTCCCTTCTCCAGGGGATCTTCCCGACCCAGGGATCAAACCCAGGTCTCCTGCATTGCAGGTAAATTCTTTGCCCTCTGAGCCACCAGGGAAGCCCCATTCTAACCACTGTTGCTGCTGCTGCTGCTAAGTCACTTCAGTCGTGTCCGACTCTGTGCGACCCCACAGATGGCAGCCCACCAGGCTCCCCCATCCTGGAATTCTCCAGGCAAGAACACTGGAGTGGGTTGCCATTTCCTTCTCCAAGGCATGAAAGTGAAAATTGAAAGTGAAGTTGCTCAGTCGTGTCCAACTCTTAGCGACCCCATGGACCACAGCCTACCAGGCTCCTCATCCCTGGGATTCTCCAGGCAAAAGTACTGGAGTGGGTTGCCAGTGCCTTCTCCGCACTAGAATATGGCAAAAGGGAGGGGATGTTGCAGGTGTAATTAAGGTCCTTAATAAATTCACACTGAGTTAATCAAAAGAGATTATCCTGGGTGGGCCTGCATAATCAGGTGACATCATCACTTTCTCTTGAAAGTGGAGCCATCTCTTCTCTAATTAGAGAGATTTGAGTCAGCTGAGACACTCTCTTGAGGAAACAGCTGTGTTGAGAACTGCCTATGGAGAGGGGTAATCTCTAAGAACTGATGGTCTCAATCTGAGAACTAAAGCAACTAAATTATGCCAACAGTATGAATGAGCTTGGAAGAGGTCTCCAAGTTCCAGGTGAGAATATAGCCCAGCCAACACTTAGATCACAACCTTGTGAGACTCTGAGCAAAGAATCCATTTAAGCTATGCCAAATTCCTGACCAATAGAAACTCTGAAATAATAAATGTGTGTTGTTTTAAGACACTGAACTTGTAATTTGTTATGCCACAGATGCAGGTAGGTTGGGAAAAATAGAGCGGTAAAATATATATCATGCAAACAGCAACCATCAGACAAAATAGACTTTTAAGACCGCACATACACACAACATTGTAAATCAACTGTACTTTAATAAAAAATTAAAATAAATATAAGACCACACATACACTAGAAATACACTCTCACAAAAGTTAATAGAAATACACTCTCACATTTGTGGTCAGTTGATTTCTAATAAGGCTGCCAAGACAATTCAATGGGAAAGAACAGTCTTTTCAAAACAAATGGTACAGAAACAACTGTTTATCCACATACCAATAAATAAATAAAGTGGAAACCCTACCTTATACCATATACAAAAATTAACTTAAAATGGATCAAAGACCTAAATGTATAGCTAAAAATATAAAGTGTTTAGATGAAAATTGGCATAAATCTTCATGCTGTTGTAGTAGGCAATGGTTTCTTAGATATGACCAAAAACCCAAATTAGAAAACAAAAAAGTTGGTGGATTCATGTCAATGTATGGCAAAACAAATACAATATTGTAAAGTTAAAAAATAGAAAATAAACTAATTAAAAAAAAAGAAAACAAAGATAAACTGAACATTATTAAAAGAATACCATTAAGAAAATGTGCTTCAAAGGACACCATCAAAAACAATCAAAAGTCAACTGGTGTAATAGGAAAAAAAATTTATAAATCATATACCTGATAAAGAACTTATAGCTAGAATATATAAAGAACTCTTACAACTCAATAATAAAAACACCAATAATCCAATTTAAAATAGGCAGAGTAGACAGTCACCCTCCTGCCTCCTCCATCTGAGCAGTTAGAGCCAAAGTCCTCGAAGCCAGTCCAGAGCCAGAACAAGTGCAGCCACAGGATAGAGCACCCGCAGGCCAACAGCATACCCCAGGATTTGTCAGAGGCCCTGAAGGAGGCTGGGCTTCCCAGGTGGCTCTAGTGGTAAAGAACCCACCTGCCAATGCAAGAGACTTAAAGAGACATGGGGTTCATCGCTGGTTGGGGAAGATGCCCTGGAGGAGGGCACAAGCAACCCACTTCCGTATTCTTGCCTGAAGAAGCCCATGAGCAGAGGAGTCTGGCGGGCTACAGTTCACAGGGTGGCAAAGAGTCAGACATGACTGAAGAGACTTAGCATGCACACACATGAAGGAGGCCACCACGGAGGTGCACACCCAGGAGGAAAAAGCAGAGCTCGCGAAGAGCTGTCAGAAGGGCGAGGGTGACCCCAGAAGGCTGGTGATGGCGTCTAAGTACCACTCTCTTTGGCCCTGGAGGAGGAGATGGAACACAACCAGGAGAGCCCGGTCTACACCCCGCCTCAACTCCCCGAAAAGCTGCACCGCAGGGCCGAGGATGTGGCCTTCCGGTAGGGGCCTGTGGGCAGGAGGGCATCCCATATGCCCAGGCCACCTAGCGCTCAGTGCGGAGACTCCAAGAGCTCGAGCTGCTGGTGGCCCACGCCTATACCTGCTACCTGGGTGCCCGTCCGGGGTGCCATGTTCTCAAAAAGATTGCTCAGAAGGCCCTGGGGCTGCCCAGCTCCGGAGGGCCTGGCCTTCTTCATTTTCCCCAACATCACCAGTGCCACCGAGTTCAAGCAGCTAGTTGTACAGCTCCCGCATAAACACTCTTGAGAGGACCCCTGAGGTGGGGCAGAGGGTCCTACAAGAGGCCAAGACCGCCTTCCTACACAACATGCAGCTGTTTAAGGGGTTGCAGGGGCTGCTGACCCCACAACGCCAAGGACAAGGACCACTTGCAGACACCGGACCTTCGCAGGAGAGCTGGCAGCAAGGTGCAAGACTCCACTCCCACCAAGGCAGACCAGGAGGAATCCCCAGCCCAGCATCCTCTCCCAGGCACCGCTTGTACGATGGGTCCTCATGCTCAGCTTTCTGATGACCATGGTCAACTTGGGGCTTTATGCCATGTGAATGCAAGCGTGCTGGCTCCTGGGGGCCATGAACTCTTTCTGGGGAGGGTCTCGGCTAACTTTCTCACCTTGGGCATGGGGCGGGGGAGGGGCAGCTATTGGGCCCCTGATGTCTCCCTGTGTCCTTCTCTTTGGAAAGAGCCTGTGACATCTCCCCCAACCACAAGCACTCCAGTCAGTGACCTGAAATTCAGAGTGGAAGGAGGGGTCCTGCCCAGCCCCTCAGCACCCTCCCAGTCCTGTTCCTGCAGCAGAGCCCAGAAAATGTAGCCAGAAGGGACAGCTGTCCTGAACCACTGAATGCCCTAGGTCAGAGGTCTCCTTTCGACCCCTTGCCCTGTGGGCCACAGCAGGTTTTATATAACTGTTCAAAGATGTTGTGTCTTGTGTTTCCGTCTTGTTTTTGTTGGAGCCACTTTTTGTTCTCATCTCAGACTGAACTGTAGTATTTTGTTGTGTTCTATTATGTTTTTCTAGCAGGGTTGGGATGGGTTGTGAGGGCTGGGGAGGGAGATGTTTAACAGGACCATGACCTTGGTTGCTAACATTTATGCCAAATAATAAACTACATGACCTGATTGAAAAAAATAGGCAAAGTATAGGTATATACTTTCCAAAGAAGATAAAAGAATAGCCAATAAGCAAATGAAAAGATGCTCAACATCATCAGCTCAGTTCAGTTCAGTCGCTCAGTCGTGTCCGACTCTTTGCGACCCCATGAATTGCAGCACACCAGGCCTCTCTGTCCATCACCAACTCCCGGAGTCTACCCAAACCCATGTCCATCGAGTCGGTGATGCCATCCAACCATCTCATCCTCTGTCGTCCCCTTCTCCTCCCGCCCCCAATCCTACCCAGCATTAGGGTCTTTTCCAATGAGTCAATCCTTTGCATGAGGCGGCCAAAGTATTGGAGTTTCAGCTTCAACATCAGACCTTCCAGTGAACACCCAGGATTGATCTCTTTTAGGATGGATTGATTTTTTTGGGCTCCAGAATCACTGTTGATGGTGACTGCAGCCATGAAATTAAAAGACACTTACTCCTTGGAAGGAAGGTTATGGCCAACCTAGATAGCATATTTAAAAGCAGAGACATTACTTTGCCAACAAAAGTCCGTCTAGTCAAGGCTATGGTTTTTCCAGTGGTCATGTATGGATGTGAGAGTTGGACGGTGAAGAAGGCTGAGCACCGAAGAATTGATGCTTTTGAACTGTGGTGTTGGAGAAGACTCTTGAGAGTCCCTTGGACTGCTGCAAGGAGATCCAATCAATCCATCCTAAAAGAGATCAATATCATCAGGAAAGAGCAAATCAAAACCATAATGAGATACCACTTCACACCCCTGGAATGGCTATAATTAAAAAAAGCCTATATTAACAAGTATTATAACATGGAAAAACTGGAACCCGAGTAGTACTTGTTATAAGATAAAATAGTGCACCACTTTGGAAAACCATTTGGCAAAGGTTTTAACATCAAGTTACCATATGACCCAGCAATTCCATGTCTATGTATATACCCAAAATAAATGAAAACATATTTTACACAAAAACCTGTAAGTGAATATACATAGCACCATTATTCATAATAATAGGGGGAAAAAAGTAGAAACAACCCAAATACATCAACTGATGTGGATAAATAAAATGTAGTATATGTATATCATGAAATATTAGGCAACAAAAATCAAGTGCTGATACATGCTACAGCATGGGTAAACTTTGAAGACTTTATGTTATCTAAAGGAGCCAGTCACAAAAGATCACATACTGTGCAGTTCTCTTTATAGGAAATGTCTAGAATGAGCAAATCTATAGAAATGGAGAGTGCATTAGTGATTGCCCAGGGCTGGGGAGACTGGAAGGGCATGGGGAATGACTGTTAAATGGGTCCAAAGTTTCTTTAGGGAATGATGAGAATGTTCTAAAACTAACAGTGACAGTTGCACAATTCTGTGAAGATACTGAGAACCACTGAATTATAGACTTCAAAAGGATGAATTGTGTGGTATGTAGATTATATTCCAATAAATCTGTTATTAACAAAATGTAAGGATCTTTGAATTAGGTCTGGCTACAAGCATGTTCCAAGATGCTATATTATTGAGAACAATTTTTTTAAAATGTACTTTTTATAATAGGGGCTTCTTAGGTTTTAAGTTAAAATGTCTTGAGCAAGGTTTGCTCTATGGTGATGAATAATAAACATACTTTTGAAATAATAAAACATAAGCTCATAGTTTTTAACCAATAAATTTGGATGAGGATTTAAAATTTTAAACAAATGTAGAACAAGGTATTTTTGTTTACCTTTATTGAAGATTACAGTAAGAAAACAAAAAAACATCAAAGAAATACACAGACTAGATAAACTATAAAAATATTTTTAGTTCTTTATGTAACAGTCTGTCATACCAATTCTAGAATTATATAGTTTAAGGAGCTCTCAAGGGATCAAAGAATAGCAAGGAGAGATAAGAAAGCCTTAAGTGAACAATGCAAAGAAATAGAGGAAAACAAGAGAATAGGAAAGACTAGAGATCTTTTCAAGAAAATTAGAGATACCAAGGAAACATTTCATGCAAAGATGGACAAAATAAAGGACAGAAACAGTAAGGACTTAACAGAAGCAGAAGAGATTAAGAAGAGGCGGCAAGAAAACACAGAAGAACTGTACGAAAAAGATCTCAGTGATCCAGATAACCACGATGGTGTGGTTACTCACATAGTGCCAGACATCCTGGAGTGTGAAGTCAAGTGGACCTTAGGAAGCATTATTACCAACAAAGTTAGCAAAGGTGATGGAATTCCAGCTGAGCTTTTTCAAATCCTAAAAGATAATGCTGTTAAAGTGCTGCATTCAATATGCCAGCAAACTTGGAAAACTCAGCAGTGGCCATAGGATTGGAAAAGGTCAGTTTTCATTCCAATCCCAAAGAAAGAAAAAAAAAAAGTGAAAGTGTTAGTCGCTTAGTTGTATCTGACTTTTTGTGACCTTATGGACTTCAGGCTGCCAGGCTCTCTGTCCATGGAATTCTCCAGGCAAGAATACTTGAGTAGGTTGCCATTTCCTTTTCCAGGGGATCTTCCTAACCCAGGGACTGAACCTGGGTCTCCTGCATTGCGGTCAGGTTCTTTACCATCTGAGCCACCAGGGAAGCCAAGTTCCAAAGAAGAGCAATGCCAAAGAATGTTCAAACTACCACATAATTGCGCTTATTTCACATGCTAGCAAGGTAATGCTCAAAATCGTTCCAACTCAGGCTTCAACAGTACGTGAACTGAGAACTTCCAGATGTACAAGCTGGATTTAGAAAAGGCACAGGAAGCAGAGATCAAATTGCCAACATCTGTTGGATCATAGAAAAAGCAAGAGACACCACCCTCATGGCAGGAAGTGAAGAGGAACTAAAGAGCCTCTTGATGAAGGTGAAAGAGGAGAGTGAAAAAGCTGGCTTAAAACTCAACATTCAGAAAATGAAGATCATGGCATCCAGTCCCATCAATTCATGGCAAACAGATGGGGAAACAATGACACACTTTATTTTCTTGGGCTCCAAAATCACTGTAGATGGTGACTGCAGCCATGAAATTAAAGGGTGCTTGCTCCTTAGAAGAAAAGTTATGACAAACCTAGACAGCGTATTAAAAAGACGAGATATCACTTTACCAGCAAAGGTCCATATAGTCAAAGCTATGGTTTTTCCAGTAGTGATGTATGGATATGAGAGTTGGACCATAAAGAAGGCTGAGCACCAAAGAACTGATGCTTTTGAACTGTGGTGCTGGAGAAGACTCTTGAGAGTCCCTTGGACAGCCAGGAGATCAAACCAGTCAATCCTAAAGGAAATCAACCCTGAATATTCATTGGAAGGACTGGTGCTGAAGCTGAAGTTTGAATACTTTGGCCACCTGATGTGAAGAGCCAACTCATTAGAAAAGATCCTGATGCTGGGAAAGTTTGAGGGCAGGAGGAGAAGGGGGTGACAGAGGACAAGATGGTTAGATGGCATCATCAACTCAATGGACATGAGTTTGAGCAAGCTTCAGGAGACAGTGAAGGACAGGGAAGCCTGGCATACTACACTCCATGGTGTCACAAATAGTGGGACATAACTGAGTGACTGAACAACAACACAACAACAAGGGATCAAACAATTCACAATTCTGAAGTTTTTCCAATTGTCTACTCATTTTTCCTGGAATTCTAGAGAGGCAAGATTTCGTGGCTTTACCAGGTAGGTTAGTACCTATCCAGTTAGATCAGCAGCAGTCTTCTAAACTTCTAAGTTAAATCCTTAATTGTTAGTCTTATAAGGCAGATAGGAAAGCTGTTGACATGGAGATAAGGAATCTTCTGAGTCATTAAGATCTCTACTGTGATTGGAAGTTTTAGGCCAAAGTAATCTTTTTGGAATTTTAGCCCAGGCTCCTCTGTCCTTGGAATTCTCCAGACAAGAATACTGGAGTGAGTAGCCATTCCCTTCTCCAGGGGATCTTCCCAACCCAGGGATCAAACCTAGGTCTCCAGCATTGCAGGCAGATTATTTACTGTCTGAGCCACCAGGGAAGCCTATAATCTTCTTGGAATTTACTTCAAGTTTAAGTATAATCCTCAACCCTTCTGTTGCACTAAACATTCTCCCTTTTTGTCAGCTCAATGGAATCTGAATAGCTTACTTACTGATACCTAGGAAAACAGTTCCTTATACATATAAACAAATTTAATGTGTTCTCTGCCCCACCTTCTCTGAATAAATTATCCTTAGTTCCTTGAGTCGACCAGGAAAATAAACGCCCTCTTATCCAAGATTTTAAATAAATCCACAGTGTGATAAGGAAGAACTGACCCTTAGGAGAAAAAAAATTATTGGAGTACAGTTGATTTACAGTGCTGTGAAGAATTGACCTTCTAAAGAATGTCTCCCTCTTTCCACAAACCACAAATTTTCCTTCTAGGAACAAAGGTTGCTTTCCTGTCAAAGGATTGAATGTTGACGCTTCCTGAGTAGCTCTATTAGCTTTCTATGCTGTAGAACAAATAGAAGACCTTTCAATATTATCTCACAGTTTCTGTGGGGCCGGCATCAGGCTCAGCTTAGCTGGATTCTCTACTCGGGGACTCAGAGGGAGGCCATCACGATGTCAGCTGAGCTGCAGTCTCATCTGAAGACTCAACCGGGAAAGAACTTGCTTCCAAGTTTGCTTGGGTTATCGGCAGAACTCATTTTCCGATGGCTATAGAACTGAGGGCTTCTGTTTGTCGTTGGCTGTTGGCCGAGGGCCACCCTTGGCTCCCAGAAGCTGCACGCGGTTTCCTGCTGAATAGCCTTCTTCAGAGGGGCTGCTTACTTCATCACGCCAACAAGGAGAATGCCTAGCGTGAATCTGTCAGCGTCATGGAGTTTTAGAGAACGTAATGTTGTCATGGGAACGACATCCCGACACTCTTGCCAAGTTCCGTTGGTTAGAAACAGTCATTAGTTTCAGCCCAAACTCAGGAGGGCAGGATTACATGAATGCATGAATACCAGTAAACGGCTCACTGGAGATCACCTTTGGGTCTGCCCAGCACAGCCGACTTGAATCCTTTCTTCATGGAGATGGAGTAAGTGACTAAACAAATTAATAAAGAAAGGCTAACCTATCTTTCAATATTTTATGTTATCTATTTTCTTTCTTCATTACTCCTCAGAATAGCATTTATATATTTATTGCTATTTAACAAACCATGTCCCCCAAATAGTGGCTTAAAACAGCAACTATTTGCTTATTATTCTGAGGGTCAGCAATTTGGTCTAGCCTCAACTGGGGTGTTCTGCTGGTATCCCATGGGGTTATTTGTATGGCCGGAGTCAAACTGCAGCTTGATATGGGCTGGTTGCTTTAACACAGACTCACTCGCATCCGTGGAAATTGGTGCTGGCTGTAGGTCTCCAGCAGGCTGGCCTGGTCTTCACACGGCATCTGAGTTCCAGGAGGAAGAGAAGCTACAAAGCTCATATGTTGTACAATATCATTTCTGTCACATACTATTGATCAAAGGTGAGCCCAGATGCAGCAAGTGGGGAAATAGACTCCACCTCTTTTCCTTTCTAGACTTGTGTGAATTTCAAAGCTGAGAACCCTGCAAGATATTTAGCTACTACAAACTATCCATCCTCACATACAGAGCATTTCTTAGCTGGTTAAAGATTCAGTGGCATTTAATGTTTGTTATTGCTAAAGTAGTTAACTGATCTTTGCTTAAATAAGCTACTATCTCCACAAATCTTCACATGTTAGTCTGAAATGTTGCTGTTTATTCTTAATAAATGTCCATTTTAAATATTGCTAGTTGTTTTCCTTTTTCTTTCAACTTTTTATTTTGATAAATACTTCTAAGCATTTAGTAAATAAACCATAAAAGTTTTAGATGAACACTCTGTAGGTGAACTCTTTTGTAACATTGAAAAAGAGAATCTTTTCTTACTATCACATAAAATCCAGAATCATGAAAGAAAACATTAATAAATCGATTCCATAAAAATAAAAAATTTCTGAATGGAAAAAAATCACGGTCAGGACACATGGCAAATGGGAGCACAACAGGTTAAGAGATCATTCCCATAAAAACAAATAGAGTTGGCTCTTAAATATGACAAAAAGCTTTCTTTACTAATGATGAAGGAACATTAAAAGTACATCGATAAAACCATTTCATCAATTAGTTTGGAAATATAACATGTAGGCAAAAGCATGGCAAAACCATGTATGAAATGACACCTGTAGGTGGTTGTTCATTGTAATGTAGAAGTGAAAGACTGGAAAATAATAATCAAACGGTTCCTCAATGGAAGAGTGATTAACACACAATGGAAGACCATATCCTGTGAATATGAGTCAGGAAGCTCTCTGTGTGCTAAAAAGAAAAGATCTCTGACATACATTGTATAGAGAAAAATACAGATAGCAGAAAGGTTTACATAATATGCTGCCTTTCCTGTTAGAAAGGGAAGAACAAAAGAATACATATTCATATTTTGTTTATATGTGCATTGTTAAAGCCCTGGAAAGATACAGACAAAATTAACAAAAAGTAGTACATGATGTGGGAGATAAAATAGGACACAGTGGTGAACGAGTAGATGATATATGAGGTTTTTCTATGCGGTGTAACTCTTTTTTTAAAATCTACGCATACATGTATCTTTTATTTATATTCAATTTTTGATTTACTTTTTCAAAATATCAGCTCTATTGAGATATAATTCATATATATACAATTTACCTATTTAAATTGTACCAATCAATGTTTTTTAGTGTATTCACAGAGTTGTACAACCGTCACCACAATCCATTTTAGAACTTTTTCATCACCTCCACCCAAAAAAGTACCTATTCATAGCAGTCATTCCCCTCTGCCCCCAAACTCATTCCCTTGGCCCTAGACAACCACAAATCTACTTTTTAAATTTTACTTATTTTTGACTGTGCTGGGTCTTTGTTGCTTCATGCTGGTTTTCTTTAGTTGTGGCAAGTGGTGGCTACTGTTCGTTATGGTGCAAGGGCTTCTACTGAGGTGACCTCTCTTGCTGCAGAGCACGGGCTCTAAGTGCGCAGGCTCCGCAGTTGTGGCTCCCAGGCTCTAGGGCACAGGCTCAGCAGTGGTGGCTCACGGGCTTAGCTGCTCCAAGGCATGTGGGATTTTCCTGAACTAAGGATTGAACCCATGTCTTCTGTCATTGCAAGACAGACTCTTAACCACTGGACCACCAGAGAAGTCCTCCTACCCATGTTTTAAAAGTTAAAATTGTGGTATTATTTTGCATTTATGTAGCCCCTTTTCTAGAAGCTCATGATACCTCTTTGGTATCAAGTGGCAGTTTTTACAATACCCTCCTGAGGTTTATCACAACATTTCTTTCATATTTGTTACTACTCTGTTATCCTCTCCCCAACAAAGCCCCTCCCATCAATTCACAAACAAAATTCAGCAAGTATTCCATATGAATTGAACAGGGAAAGCTCTTCTGAATAAAGCATACTGACCATATGAAACAAGATTCAGATACAAAACACTAATTTTACCAAAAGTTAACCTACTCAAAATAGAAATGATGACTTCGACTAGAGTATTTCTTCCCACCGAAATGAGTTGAGAATGCAAGAAAGTTATCTTAATAGGTAACTTAGCAATGTTCATAATAATCTTAATAATGACTACATCTTCTTTAACTCAAAATCCTAGTAAAACTTTACTTTGACCCACTTAATTAATAAATAAGATAGTGGGATGTAAGTAACTCTATTTCCTTCTTTTAAGAATGGGATGTTCAGATAAGTCAAAATTTAAAAAGTAATCAATAATCCTAAATTTGACATTGAAATTGGGGTCCTTGGTTTTTTTTTGAAAAGTTGCTTGATTAGGTAGGTTTTGGTTTTGGTTTTTAATTATTATTCTTTTTGCATTTGCAAAAGAAATGGGTTTCAGAAATTTTATTATCAACCAACTACAGAAGATTTGATTGAGGAAGATCTGGGAAGATCAGTTTTTCCCGTCTCTGCATTGCTTAACTGCTATTATATTCTCCTGACATTTCAGATCCAGTCATCAGCTCTTCTCTGCTACCTCTCAAAACCAAGCCGTGGCTAATAGCTGGCCTACATCTGCCCCTCAATCAAGAGAGGGAATCTATAGCTCCTCTTCTTAAACCTGAGTAGAACTTGAGACTGCCTCAACAACTAGTGTGTGCATGCTAAGTCATTGCAGTCGTGTCTGACTCTTTGAGGCCCTCTGGACTATAGCCCTCTAGGCTCCTTTGTCCATGGGATTTCCGAGGCAAGAATACTGGAGTGGGTGGCCATGCCCCCTCACCAGAGGATCTTCGCAAGCCAGGGATTGAATCTGTATCGCTTACACCTCCTGAATTGGCAGGCGGTTTTTTGTTTTTGTTTTTTTACCACTAGCACCACCTGGAAAGCCTCAGGAGATGGTGGAATTGACCACATAACTTCTGAGGGAGATTATAAATACACACTTCTGCTTTGTTCTCTAAGGGCGATTGTTCTTGGAATCAACCGCCATACTGTGAGGAAATCCAAACAGTCTGAACAGTTCAGAGGTCCCCTAGAAAGGAACAGAGGCCCCTGGTCCGCATGTCTGGCTGAGCTCCCAGTTAGCAGCACAGCTTACCAGCCATGTGAGTGAGGCATCCTGAAAGTGAATCCTGGCCTCCAGCTGAGGTGTCCCAGCTGATGCCACGTGGAGCAGAGACAAGCCATCCACTCTTGAGAAACAGAACTGAAACACCAGGTAGGAAGGATTCTGCCAGTTGGAACTTCTCTAGAGTGGAGTCTGATACAGATTCAGATTCATAGGCCTTCCCTCTTTCTGAGGTAAATCAACCAAGCCAAGAATCAAGAAGAATTGTTAACTGCCAGTAGAACTCTGAACCCTCTGTCAGCCTCCCTCATCTCAACAAGCAATTTAGTGAAAGTTGACCCTACGCTAATTTTACAGGCCGGAGGCTTTACACAGGAAGTTATGTCATCGGTGGACACCAGAGCCAGGAGCAGTCTGACTGAGAAAGACAAGCAGGTTCATGAGGCAGTCTGGAAGAGAAGAAAGTTGATAAGCTCTCAAGAGACGGGGTGAGACCCCTCCAACTGTGAGGGCAGGACAGAAAAAGACAAGCCAGTTAAGTGACCTCAGCTGATTTTGAGTAGCTGCCTCAGAAATTGCCTCTTGTTTTTTAGTTCTCGAAAGTGGGTGTGGGTGGGATGAAGTCAGATGCCAAAGAAGTTCAATGAGTTTAGTACTTCTTGTTTTTAGAAGATTGCCTGCACCAAACAATCTTTTGAAAATTATGCAAGTAACGAACACATTCTTATGATAAAAGATTCAAACTAGAATCAATTCCAGAGAGCACCTTTCACCCTCATCCCCATTTTCACATCTCTCCTCCAAACTAGCCAGGACTGTGGTGTGGCCCCCATCCTTCCATCCCCATTCTATGCGTTTATGTGTGACACATGCACGTATGTTATACAGATTCATGTAAAAGGGTTGTGTTGTACGTGTTGTGCTGCAAGTTGCTTTTTTCACACAATAAAGTGTCTTTGGAATCTCCCCATATCAGTGTGTTTACCTCTATCTCATTCTTTTCATTTTTTAAATTACTTTTTTATTGGTGTATAGTTGCTTTAGAATGTTGAGTTGGTTTCTACTGTACAGAAAAGTGAATCAGCAATACATATATCTGTTCTTTTTTTGGATTTCCTTCCCATTTAGGTCACCACAGAGCACTGAGTAGGTTTCTCTGAGCTATACAGTAGGTTTTCATTAGTAATCTGTTTTATATATAGTATCGATAGGATATATATGTCAATCCCAATCTCCCAATTCATCCTACCCACCTACCTGCTTCCCCCTTGGATGTCCATAACGTTTGTTCTCTATGTCTGTGTCTCTATTTCAGTTTTGCAAATAAAATCACATATGCCATTTAGATTCCACATATATGCATTAATATACAATATTTGCTTTTCTATCTCATTCTTTTTGCCGTACTGTATTTCACAGTATGGGCAAACAATTTAATCTGTTCAGTAATGATGAGGACACCTACTTTATTCCTAAATGTTCGCTATCCCAACAGTGCTGTGAGAAACCCCTCTGTACAAACATCTGTCTGCCGAGTGTTTCCATAAGATTGATTCCGTATCTCAGATTGAGTGTGGACTCATGAATAAAGCAGCTCATGTCCTGGTTTATTTCTCTCGTTGACGTAACATTCACATAGTCTCTGACATCCTTTTTTTTTTCTCTCTCTCTTTTTTTTTTTCTGACATCCTTTTCTCCTCTGCCGTTAAGGACTGTTTCTTGAGCGACTGCTCCCAAGGAACTCTAGAAGGGCTACTCCCTAAAGAAACAGAAGACTCCAGTGACAGGAAAATTAAGCTCTGCAGAAGCTGAGGTTAAATAAGACAGGGAATTTGAGATGAGCCACAGGAAAGCAATTTTGGTCTCCGCAAGAGTCTCTTAAGAAAGTTGGCCTTGACATATGTTTACCTTTCTTGATTCCCCTACTATTTTTAGTTATTTAGGCAATGTTAAGACTTGATTATAAATATATGCTTTTAAAATAAAAGAAACCCTATAACATGAATGTAGAAGGTTTCAGCCAAAATTAGCAGTCTTCTGCCCCTGTAGATGCCCATCCGGGCTGAACGGCATGTTTCCTTGGAAGCGTCATTAACTCCTTTACCCTGTTAACCTCCTCTCAGATACATTTGCCTCATGGTACTAATTGATGCCTCACAACCTTAGAATCTTAATGTCTCTTCCAAAGGTCATCTAGCCAAGTCTAAATCTAATCACCAGGCTTCCCAGGCAGCTTAGTGGTAAATAATCCATCTGCCAATGCAGGAGACACAGGTTCGATCCCTCGGTTAGGAAGATCCCCTGGCGAAGGAAATAGCAAACCACTCTAGTATTCTTGCCTGGAGAATTCCATGGACAGAGGAGCCTGGTGGTCTACAGTCTGTGGGGTCGCAAAAAGTCAGATATAATTTAGCAGCTACACAAGAAAATCATAGCTATAGCCAGCCTTTGGGTCTGGCTTACCAGCTTTGCTTATTTTTAACAGTTTTTTGTTTTTTTAATACGTATTTATTTGGCTGCACCAGGTCTTAGTTACTGCAAGCGGCATCTAGTTCCCTTACCAAATCTGGACCCCCTGTATTGGGAGCATGGAATCTTAGCCATTGGACCACTAGGGGAGTTCCATTTTCAGTTCAGTTCAATTCACTCAGTCATGTGCAACTCTTTTCGACCCCATGGACTGCAGCACACCAGGCTTCCCTGTCCATCACCAACTCCCAAAGCTTGCTCAAACTCATGTCCATCAAGTCAGTGATACCATGCAACCACCTCATCCTCTCTCATCCCCTTCTCCTCCTGCCTTCAATCTTTCCCAGCATCAGGGTTTTTTCCAAAGAGTCAGTTCTTCACATCAGGTGGCCAAAGTATTGGAGTTTCAGCCTTAGCGTCAGTCCTTCCAATGAATATTCAGGACTGATTTCCTTTAGGATGGACTGGTTGGATCTCCTTGCAGTCCAAGGGACTCTCAAAAGTCTTCTCCAACACCACAGTTCAAAAGCATCAATTCTTCGGCGCTCAGCTTTCCTTATAGTCCAACTCTCACATCCATACATGACTATTGGAAAAACCATAGTTCTGACTAGATGGACCTTTGTTGGTAAAGTAACGTCTCTGCTTTTCAATATGCTGTCTAGGCTGGTCATAGGCTTTCTTTCAAGGAGCGAGTGTCTTAATTTCTTGGCTGCATTCACCATCTGCAGTGATTTTGGAGCCCAAGAAAATACAGTCTGTCACTGTTTCCATCGTTTCCCCATCTATTGTCCATGAAGTGATGGGACCAGATGCCATGATCTTAGTTTTTTGAAAGTTGAGTTTTAAGCCAGCTTCTTCACTCTCCTCTTCTCACTTTTACCAGTTTTACTTTTACCTATTTGTTTCAATAAGGGTTGAGGAGGGGAGGTAGAAAACCAATAGGTTAGGCTTGCCTTTTACAAAGGTCAGACCAGTGGGAGGTTTCAAAGGCAAAGCTAATTGTAAGTCAACCTTTGCTCTGGGGCCTGACATGATTGAATTGAATTCCACCTATCATGTCAGTAAAACCACAGCATTTCATCCAGCTGTGTCAGAGATACACCTACCATTCTAAGAAGAGTTTTCTTCCTCAACCATAATTCCTCAGAGCTGTGACAGCCCCACTCCAGTTGCCACAGATGTCTTCTGTCCCTCATGAGAAAAGTTTCTTTGTAAAGGTGGTCCATTTGTTTGCTTGTTTACTGAGAGGCATCTTTCAAATTGTCTAACTCCAAAAACTGTTTGATTGTTTACAGTAGAAAAATAAACCTAAAAAGGCCATTGCAATTTGAACTAAAATTCATATCTTGGGAATAGGAGCTTGGTTAGGAATCAACATTCAGAGAGATGAGATTGAGGACATCAGTTTGCTGTCTAATGGGACTGATACTGAAACAAAGGAGATGAAGGAGATGCTCTCATCACTGTGCTTAGCATTTCATCAGGGGGAGAAGAAATGGAAGAAACAGGTGATGTGCTATAAACAAGATCCCACCATCTTCCATTTCCTTTTTGTCTTTTTGACAATGAAGAAATAGTAGTTCTATGAGACAGTTAAGAAGCCACTAAGAACTTCTAAGGTATTATCTTCAATGATGCTCCCTATCTTCCTTTTAGAGAATATTCAGCTCCTACAGCTACAGCAGCAAATCCTTATTTGAATTCTTTTAATAATGCACCAACAAAGAAAACATTGTTTGCAAAGTTGCTCTGGTATCCCCCAAACTTCACTGTGGCCCCACGGATCCCTAAGCCCCATGGGGCCAACTTCTCTTGGACAGTTTCGAGTGGGGTCCCTTCTATCTTCCATTATTTATAATCAGGAAGTTCCATGTTCATGTCCACATTCATGGGCCATGCCTAACCCATGGCAAACTGACTTCTCAGAACACTCAATATTCAGTCTCCAGCCAGAGCCACCATATTCTGAGACCCATTACCACGCTCTTTCATTAAGCAAGAGCTGTGAAGTGAAAGTCACTCAGTCATGTCCGACTCTTTGTGAACGCATGGACTATACAGTCCAATGGAATTCTCTGGGCCAGAAAACTGGAGTGGGTAGCCTTTCTCTTCTCCAGGGGATCTTCCCAACCCAAGGATTGAACCCAGGTCTCCCACATTGCCGGTGGATTTTTTACCAGCTGAGCCATAAGGGAAGCCCAACCAAGAGCTGTAATGCTCCCAAATCATCCTTTTGTTCTTCCTCAGGCATCTCTTCCAACATGGCCACCCAACCATCTACTCTTGAAACCCTGGGGGGGCTTGAGGGGAGTTCTCTGAAACACACCTCTTCCCTAAGGTACAGATGTGCACGAGACATAGGCCCTCTACTCCCGTGTGTGCGTGCTCAGTTATGTCTGACTCTCTGTGACCCCATGGACTGCAGCCCGCCAGGCTCCTTTTGTTCACAGGGTGCTCAGATTCCCCAAATCAATGTTGTGGGTTGTGGGGGAGTGGAGTCCCCACCGTCCTCTGCTCACACTCAGGGAGCTCAATGGGTAGGAGTGGGGTGCTCCACCCCATCCCTTGCTCTCTGCCGACTCCTCTTCCTAGCCAGGGAACCTTTAGTCAAGAGAGGCTGGGGAGGGTGTGTGTGTGTGTGTGTGTGTGTGTGTGTGTGCTGTGAATTCTTCAGGGTCTGGCCACTTGCAGTGGTTTTTATGATAGTATAGAATTGCACATGGGGAAAAAATATCCATTAACTGTATAAAGTACTCTTCTTTTTATTCTGTCCTCAGTTATTTCTGACTCTTTGTAACCCCATGGATTGTGGCCCACCAGCCTCCTCTGTCCATGGGATTTTTCAGGCCAGAATACTGGAGTGGGTTGCCATTTCCTATTTCAGGGGATCTTCCCAACCCAGGGATTGAACCTGCATCTCTTGTGTCTCCTCCATTTGCAGGAGGATTCTCTACCACTGCGCCACTCATTGGAAAAGACTAAAAGTAAAGTACTAGCCGCCACAGTTTCTCCAGTGGTTTGAGTCAGACAAGGCATGACTTACCTCCTATGTGAACTGTTGGGTCCTACTCCACCCAGGATTTGGACGGAAGGCATTTGCTGCACTAAATTCCATATCATCATGCAGTGTTCTTCAGGCAGATTACTGCAAACTGGTTCACTCAACACCCTCTCCAGCCTCCTCCTAGCTCACAAATACTTACAGAAGCCTAAGTATATGTTACATGTAATTTTAATTGCTTTTTATTTATTTATAATAATTATTATTATTGTTTGCCATGCAACGAGGAATGTGGGATCTTAGTTCCCCAACCAGGGATTGAACCTGTGTCCCCTTCAGTGGAAGTGTAGAGTTAACCACTGGATCGCTAGGTAAGTCCCACTTTATTAATTTGTGCCCTCCTCATAAAATACCTATGAGGTGGATACCATATTATCTCCACTCTCCAGATGGAGAAAGTGAGGTCAAGAGAGGTTAAGTAACTTCCCAAAGTCACAGAGCTAGTAATCCTAGTAACTAGTAACTCTAGTTACCAGCTAGCATTAGAGTTAGAATTGACATAGTTTTGCGATTCCGAATCGGTGCCGTTGATCACTGTGCTCTGCTGCCATGGGCCAAAACCAACCCTGTTAGCTGAAAATGGGGAAAATCAATTTTCCTAAATATTTAATCATTAGACTCAAAACTATTTTACTTAACAATTTTAGTGACCAAAAGAATCAGAGTTTATAATGCACACTCGTTTCCTTAAAAAAGAGCCTTGTTCCCCAAAACATCATGCAAAAGTAAAACATATAACATTTTAAACTAGGAATGCCTTGGTGATATGCTGATAAGAACATGGCAAAATTCCTTATCAGATTTGTAGTAACAGTTCTACTCAAAAAGATCTGTGAGCTCTTGCAAGATCATTCCCCTTTAAATTTCTCTTTCAGCTTATGCATCCAGACTGTCTCCAGCTCAGCAGTAAGTAGCCTTTTAAAAAACTTTTATATTTTATTCACTTATTTATTACTATTGGCCCTACTGTGTGGTATGTGGGATCCTAGTTCCCTGACTAGGGACTGAACCCACAACCCTGCATTGGAAGTGTGGAGTCCTAACCAATGGACCACCTGGGAAGTCCCTAAGTAGCCTTTATTTTACAAAATTTACAACTTGTTCTCCATATAAGGAGCTTCTGACTGAGTGTATTAGCCAACTATTGCTGCATAACAAATGATCTCCAAATGGTAGCTTTAAATGACAAAAGTCTTATTATCTCATAGCTCCTGAAGATCAGGAATCTGGCCATGGGCTTAACTGGGTGCTCCGCCTCAAGCTCTCTGGCAAGACTGCTGGTTTCCGGTAGGGTTGGACTTTAATAGGTTTCCAGTAGGGCCGGACCTTAAATGTTCAGCTGGGGAGGGAGGGTCTGTTTCCAGGCTTACCCCTGGTTGTTAGCTGACCTTGGGTCCTCGATACCATTAGCCAGAGACATCAATTTCTTGCCATGTGGACCTCTCCACAGACAGCTTACAAAATGACAGCTTGCTTCCCTAGACACCAAGTACTCCAAACATGAGAGAGAGAGAGGAAAGTCACAGTCCTTTGTAACTAATCCCTTTTGCCATACCCTATTTGTCAGAGGGAGTCACTAGGTCCAGCCCATACTCAGGGAGAGAAGATTCACAATGACATGACCATTGGGACCATTCTAGAGTCTGCCTGCCACACTGAGTAATGTTCTTCTTCCTGATCCTTGTTGTTCTTACCATCTTGTCTTTTTAAATTCATTCATTCATTTGGCTGTGTTGGGTCTTAATTGCGGCAGGCAGGACCTTCACTGCATCATGCAGTATCTTTAGGTATAGTTCAGGGACTCTTCAGTTGCGGCCCACAGGCTTAGTTGGTCCATGGCATGTGAGATCTTAGTTCCTTGACTGGGATCAAACCCGCATCCCCCTGCATTACCAGGCAGATTCTCAACCACTGGACCATCAGAAAAGTCCCCTATCCTGTCTTTATAGGATAATCTAGGTCATGTGATATGGCCAACCAGTCAACCCAGGCCTGATAGTCCATACTTGAAGCACATCCTGCATCCTTCCACGAATACAATGGTGTGCTTTTTACAAATGAATGCATAATGAAGCCTGGGAGGGGGTGCAGGGGTAGGGGAGTGGGGGGAGTCTTCCACAGCCATCTCCTTGTTTGGATGTGTTCAGGTATTAGCCTCCTAGATCTACAACTTGTAGCATTTAGAGGCAAGAAGCTCCCCTGCCTCAGAATGTGCTTGTATTCTCTCCAGCATGTCCTTGGAAGCCCTTTGTCCTACGGGTGCTCTACTGAACAACAGGGAGTTAGAGTAATTGTGCACGAAAAGACTCAAGTTTTCCCAGTGAGTGTCTAGGTCTAGGAAAAGCAGCTGAATAGAGAACAATGCCACGGGACTGTCAGACTTGCTGTACTCTTAATTAAGCCTTTGTCCTGAGGAGTCTTGGAGACACAAGCTGAGATGTGGAGAGGGCTTATGAAGGTGGGTGGTTTGGGTAGAAGAGAGGAAATGCAGTGGATGAGAAAGGTGAAGATGACATTCTGTTAACCCCCCGGGGGAGCTCGGAGAGTCATGTCATCCCTCTGGGCTTGAGTTTGTCCTCTCAGAAATGACAGGGCTGAAGCAGATAATCTAAACATTTTATGGGTAAATGACCAGAAAGAAGAATTCACAAAAAAGCTAGACAGGAATGTGTTTAGCTGTTGGGAAAAAGAAAGGGGGATAAGTCAGTGCTGAGTTACTAGGAAGTTACTGAAAATAGTTTATGAGATTAAAAAAATATCATACTGTATACTTTTTCTAACTTTAATAAAATTTCATTTTGGTGTGAAGATTTTGTTTTGTAAATACAGAGCTCCTTTCCTTCTGGAAACAACCACCTGCTGTTACCAAAAGGTATGTGTGGGGGGTCTGGCTGCTCGCCACTCAAAAGCCAGTAAACGGGCCGGGTTGGTAGAAAGGAAAGTTTGCCTTATTTCAGATGCTGGCAACTGGGGGGGGAGGGTGGTAGACATCTGTCCAAAGGCTGACTCTCCACCCTGACAAGTAGGTGGTAAAAGCATTTACAGGCAGAGTCGGGGATGGGCAACATGCAGAAACAGCACAGTCATCTCTAATAGTCATCTTCAAATTGGTCATCAGTGGTCTGACTAACATCATCTTGGTTGTTTTAGGTACAGTTAATCTTTAGTTCTGGCGTGCACTTGCTCCCATTTCTTTGCAGTCAGTTCTCGGAATTGTGGTAGTTCAAGTCCTGGGTACCATCTGGTCCTCATGTAGTTAACTTCTCCAACCTGCTGTTTTGGTATCTATAAGACAGCTCACAGGATATGGCTCAGAATATTATCTACAGCCCTTGAGAAAGAACTAAAGGTCCTTGACTATGTTTAATGACTGCATTAGTCTCCTTAGTGTTTTTCTTTGTTTCAGCATTTCTCACTTCTCTGATTAAACTTATTTTTTAACTCAAGTTTTCCACCAGCAACAGGCAGGCAGAAGACACGGTGGAGGGGGTCAAGGACCATACAGTCCTGCTCCATTTCACTACTCTTCTTTTTCATTTCATTTCATTCACTTCATTCATGCTGCATGGCATGTGGGATCTTAGTTCTTTGACCACGGATTGAACCTGCACCCCTTGCATTTGATGCACAGAGTCTTAATCACTGGACTGCCAGGGAAGTCCCAACCACCTACTAGTCTTCTCTTCAATCCCTTCCCTATCACACACACATATACACACCATTCACATGATAACCAGGGAAGCAATTATGTTAGTGCACCATGATCCTGCCTCTGTCTGCAGGGGACCGGCGCACTTATCTGAGCTGGGACAATCTTAATCCTTAGCTGATTTGGATCTAGAGACAGGTGGTCTAGTCTGTCTTAAGAATCCCAGGACCATGAACTGTGAAGTCAGGGCATTCAAGGACTACATTTTCTCTTACTTGGACCAGAGAAAACTGGTCTGAAAAGTAAGGAGGAAACTAAGTGGACATACAGAAGAAAGCCACTGAGATGGAGAAAGAACATAGGCTGTGTTTGCATTTCTGGTTCCAGTCATTGCCGAGGCTGGACTGGTTTCCTATCATTTAGTTTTTGAGATACAACAGGATTCTCATAAATTCCCCCTCTGGTTAAAGTATATTTGATTTGAGTTTCTGTCTCTAGCAACCAAAGTGGGGAAAAACTCCTGATTTATTCACAAGTTCATTATAGAAGCAATTGTCAAATTATTAAAAATATAAAGTGAAAGTGTTAGTCGCTCAGTTGTGTCCAACTCTTGGCGACCCCATGGACTGTGGACGCCAGGCTCCTCTGTCCATGGAATTCTCCAGGCAAGAATACTGGAGTGGGTTACCATTTCCTTCTCCAGGGGATCTTTCTGACCCAGGGATCAAACCCAGGTCTCCTGCATTGGAGGTGGATTACTTACTGTCTGAGCCACCAGGGAAACCTATAAGGAAGAATATAAAAAATGACCAATAATTCTACGAGTTTGAGTATTTCTAACATTTTGGAATATTTTTCCTGTTACCCTTTCCATGCATTTTTGTAAAGGAAATTAGAAATTTGATAGGAGTTTTAAATTCATGCTTTTTTCACTTAAGAATAATGTTGTGAGCATTTTCTTGTGTCAATTAATATACTCTTCATAAACAACATTTTTATGACTGTATGACAATTTACATTCATGAGAAGTGACTGGATTTGGTTGATGTTTTGGAAAGACCCTGGCTTCAGAGTGGAGATCAACTTGGAGATTAACCTCCATTAAAGACGAAATGAGAGACACTGAGAGAGCAGTCCAGGCGCTGCCCAGGCTGGTTAAGACGCGTGTGGTGACAGTGAGGACGGAGAGAAGAGGAAGGCCATTCAGAAGTCATGTAGTAGGTAGACTCCATAGGGCTTGGGTTTAATCAGGGTCAGGGAACAGGGAAAGAAGACATCCAGAGCAGCGAAGTGAATGGTACAGCCATTCATGAAGACACAACTCTGGAGAAGCAAGTTTGGAAGGAATAAAATGAGTTTAATTTTGGATACGTTGAGTTCTAAGTGCTTTGCAGACATTCAAGTCTTGCTATATGGGTAGCAAGCAGGAGATAAAGATCTGGAGTACAGGCAGGAGATAAGGATTGGGGAGTCATTCATATCCACATGGTGATTAAAGCCACAGGAATGAACAACATCATCCAGGAAGAGGGTTAAGAGTGAGAAGGGACCTGAGGAGGATAGAAGAAAGAATCTCTGTCAAGGAGACTAGGAAGCAGCAGCCAGAGGGGTAGGAAGAAAACTAGGAGAGTGTATTATCATGGCACCCAAGAGAACAGATTTACTTAAGAAGGAAATGGCTGACAGTGCTGGCCACTGAGGGAGTCGGTCAAGGTTTGGCAAATGTTGATGGCCACCTCCCCAAAGCCCACTTCCCCCTTCTTGGCTTGTCATGCTCAGTCCTAACTGCTCCACAAGATGAGAACTGAAAAGTGTCCTTTGGGTTTGGTGACAGAACTCACTGGGTTCTTGAGATAACAGTCTTAGAAGTTTGGGGTTGGGAATTTCCCTGTGGCTAAGGGAATTCCAGTGGATAAGACTTCATGCTCCCAATGCAGAGGGCCTGGTTCCATCCCTGGTCAAGGAACTAGATCCCACATGCCACAACTGAGAGTTTGCATGTCACAGTGAAGATCGAAGATCTCAAGTGCTGAAGCTAAGACCTGGCACAGCCAAATAAATAATTTTTGTTTTTTCTAAAGAAGTTTTGGGTGGAGTGAGAAGTGAATGTGAGATTGGACAATGCTGGAGGGCAGGCATGGGGGTGGGGAGCACAGGTGGAGAAGGAAGATAGGATCAAGACATGGGTTTGTTTGTTTTGAGATAAGCTAGAGCAGGGCTCATAGTAATACTGATGGACAGGATCAGTAGGGACTAAAGGACCAGTGTAAGTCACCGTGTTGTGTCCAACTTTTTGTGACTTCATGGACTGTAGCCTGCCAAGCTCCTCTGTCCAGGGGATTTTCCAGGCAAGAATACTGGAGTGGGTTGCTATTTCCTTCTCCAGGAGATCTTCCTGATCCAGAGATCAAACCCAGGTCTCCTGCATTGCAGGCAGATTCTTTACTGTCCGAGCCACCAAGGAAGCCCAGGACTATCTCCCTGAACTAAAGGACCAGGGAGACAGAAAATAATAGAGAGCAAAGGTTCCTGAGAAGATAACAGGTAATGGTTGCCAGTGTTCAGGTCATGGAGTCCTGGGACTCCATGTGGGTAGAGGCAGTCAAGTCTTCCAGAGCAACAGAGAGAAAAACAGTGGAAGGAAGGCAGTGGAAAGCCGGGAATGATGGGGAGTGTGGACCGGGAGCCACAACCTCCCTGAACAATGCTGAGTTAGGTCTGTAGAGTTAGAGAGGATTTCCTTCCTATCTTCTCTATTAATAAATCCTATCTTCTTGATGTGGTACACATATACAATGGAATATTACTCAGCCAGAAAAAGGGAAAAAATTGGGTTATTTGTAGAGATGTGGATGGATCTAGAGTCTATCATACAGAGTGACGTAAATCAGAAAGAGAAAAACAAATATTGTATATTAATGCATATATGTGGAATCTAGAAAAAATGATACAGATGAATCTATTTGTAGGGCAAGAATAGAGATGCAGCCATACAGAATGGACATGTGGACACAGGGGCGGAAGGGGTGGCAGGATGAACTGGAAGAGTAGCATTGCCATATATACACTACCACATGTAAAGTAGAGAACTAGTGGGAAGCTGCTGCATAGCACAGGGCGCTCAGTTGGTGCTCTGTGACAATGTAGAGGGGTGGGGTGGGGGCTAGGAGGAAGGCTCAAGAAGGAGGAGATATATGTGTACATATAGCTGATTCACTTTGTTGTACAGCAGAAAGTAACATAACATTGTAAAGTAATTATGTGTGTGTGTATGCTCAGCTGTGTCCGACTTTCTGAAACCCCCTGGACTGTAGCCTGCCAAGCTCCTATATCCATGGAATTTTTCAGGTAAGAAGACTGGAGTGGTTTGCCATTTTCTCCTCCAGGGGATCTTCCTGACCCAGGGATCACACCCACATCTCTTGCGTCTCCTACATTGGCAGGTGGATTCTTTACCACTATGTCACCTTAAAGCAATTATGCTCCAATAAAAACAATCCTATCTTCTCTATTAATCCCAGCGATGGCTCTATTCACAAATATCAAAGCCAGTCTTTCATAGTACTGTAACAAGTCTGAGACCAAATTTAGACTAAATTCATCTCCTCCTGAATTAACTTCTTCAACATGTATTTATTGGGTTAGAATTATACAGTATGGTTACAATGTCCAGGCACATCACTTCTGTATCCTATTGAATGTCTCTAATTAAAAGGAACCTCAACTGCCAGAAGCCAGAATGGAAAGAGAAGCCTCAAAAAGAGACCTGCTGGGCTTCCTTGGTGGCTCAATAGATAAGAATCCACCTGCCAATGCAGGAGATACATCCACACACTGCATGGATATCCACATGGAATGCAGTGAAGTTGGATCCTTACCCTATTTCCGGCCGTTCTATTCTCTTCCACTGATCTGTGTGTCTGTTTTTGTGCCAGCATCAATCATGTACCTTATAAGGAGCTGGTATCTAGAACATACAAAGACTCTTAACTCAAAAAGACCACACAATTAAAAAATGAACAAAGAATCTGAATAGACATTTTTACAACTCCAAGGAAGATAGACCAATGGCCAACAAGCCCATGAAAAGATGCTCAACATTGTTAGTCACTCTTCAGGGAAGTGTAACTAAAAATACCACTTAATACCCACTAGGGTAACTCAAATAGGAAAGTCAGATAATTACCAGTACTGGCAAGGTGAGGAGAAATGGTGATCCTCATACGTTGCTGAGGAGAGTATAAAATAGGGGAGCCACTCTGGACTACAGTCTGGCAGTTCCTCAACAAGTTAAACAGACAGTGACTATGTGACCCAGACATTGCATTGCTAGATACCTATCCAAGAGAAATAAAAACATATGTCCGCAAAAAAACCTGCACAAATGTTTCTAACATCATTAGTCATAATAATGTGGAAGATGTGGAAACAACCCAAACTAAGGAATGGGTAAACTTAGTCGTTTGGATGGATATGGACCCATCCAACAGGCGAAATGCCCAAACTAGTGAACGGATAAACCAAATGTGGTATATCCATACAACAAGCTATTATTAGGCCACGCAAAGGAATGAAGTTCTGATACGTCTTATATATATTGATGAACCTTGAAAACATTCTGCTAAGTGGAAGAAACTGTTCACAGAAGACCACATAGATGATTTTGTTTATATGAAATGTCCAAAGTAAGCAAATATACAGAGACAGACAGACCAGTGGCTGCCTAAGGCTGGCAGATCATGAGGGGTTGGGAAGTGATAGCTAAGGGTAGGAGTTTCTTTTGGAGGTGACGGAAATGTTCTATAATTGATTGTGGTGATGGCTGCACAACTATGAATATATTAACAACTATTGCTTTGTATACCTTAAATGGGTGAATTGTGTGGTATGTGAATTATATCTCAATAAAGCTGTTACCTGTTCCCACCTCCAAAATAAGAAACTCTCAGCTAAAGATGCTTGCTCCTTGAAAGAAAAGTTATGACCAACCTAGACAGCATATTAAAAAGCAGAGACATTACTTTGCCAACAAAGGTCTGTCTAGTCAAAGCTATGGTTTTTCCAGGAGTCATATATGTATGTGAGAGTTGGACTATAAAGAAAGTTGAGTGCTGAAGGATTGATGCTTTTGAACTGTGGTGTTGGAGAAGACTTTTGAGAGTCCCTTGGACTGCAAGGAGATCCAACCAGTCCATCCTAAAAGAAATCAGTCCTGAATATTCATTGGAAGGTCTGATGCTGAAGCTGAAACTCCACCTGATGTGAAGAACTGACTCATCTGAAAAGACCCTGATGCTGGGAAAGATTGAAGGCGGGAGGAGAAGGGGATGACAGAGGATTAGATGGTTGGATGGCATCACCAACTCAATGGACACGAGTTTGAGTAAACTCTGGGAGTTGGCGATGGACAGGGAGGCCTGGTGTGCTGCAGTCCATGGGGTGGCAAAGAGTTGGACATGACTAAGCGACTGAACTGACTGAAAGGGCAGCATTCTTCTCCCTAGCCTGTTCTCTCTGGGAGTCATGAATACTCTAAACCACCTGGTCTAAGAACAGGGGTACCCAAAAAGGCGGCTGACTGGGACACAGCCATGGAACTGTATCTCTGAACTGAGCAGCCATGGGTGTCAGGCTGGAATTCATGGAGCTCAGTTGCCCTTTGTCTTGACAACTTGGCTCCTTTCTGCCTGAGTCAGTCCAGGATAAGTTCTCCTTGTGCCGACAACACACTGAGCCCTTATTCCCTGGCATGTGCTATGTTATTGCGAAGAAAACCGACAAATTTTGAAGTTGCTCACACAGTAGAAGCATAGATCAAACTGGTTAGGCACAGGCAAGAAATGGCATGTGTTACATTACGTTTTTCTTACCACCTACTACAAACAGAGGCTGTTTAATGTCTTGGCATTTTGCTCATTTTTTTTTTTAATCACAAAACATTTATTTCTTGAATTCTGGCTGTTGTTTCCTGGTGTCTCATAGCTCAGAGGATTTTGGGTGGTGGTGCACGTTTGAGAATGTTATTGCACTTGAAAAGGCTGGTGGGGCACCTTGGAACTGGATGAATGTATGGGTGCTCTGGGAATTGAAAACACTACAGTTATTTGATTTTATTTAATTAAACAAAAGGTTCTAATTCACAGTAAGGATTGAATCATATACTCATCTAGTTTAATTTCACCACTTCCTGGGAGGCAAGGGACAGGGTGGGTCAAATATTCAAGAATTCTGGGAAATCAGGTCCTGTAACCAGAAGCTCTGGGGCAGGATGAAATTCAGCCTCCTAGTAGAAATAAGAAGGGCATTTAGAAATGCCTGCAGGAATTGAGGATATATAGAAATAGTACCCCTTAAACAAGAGGGGAGCCACAGGTAGTCCCACATTTGGAATCTGGGGAGAAATCAAGGAATTTATCTTGAGGTAGGAGAGAGCTGAAAGGGTTAGTTGTTACAAAAGTCCTTTATGATGCTCTTTGAGGCGCTATTATATAAAATGCATTGGAACTCTACCTCCTAATTTAGAGGAATTTTCACAAGACCATGCTGAGTGAGGCAAGATAAGGAGATATGGGGACTTCTCTGGTGGTACAGTGGATAAGAATCTTTCTACCAATGCAGGGGACGGACACCGGCTCAGTCTCTGGTCTGGAAAGATTCCACATGCCGCACAGCGACTAGGTCCACATGCCACAACTACTGAGCTGGCACATCACACCTATTTGGAGCCAGTGTGCTCTAGGGCCCAAGAGCCACAACTACTGAGCCTGCATGCTGCAGCTACTGAAGCCCGTGCACCTAGATCCGGTACTCTGCAACGAGAAGCCACTGCAAAGAGATGCTCACACATCACAACAAAGAGTAGCCCCTGCTCACCACAACTAGAAAAAGCCCGCTAGCAGTAACAAAGATGCAGCGCAACCAAAAACAAATTGCTTTTTTAAAAAGAGATATGGGTATAATCAACACCGTCCTAAGTGCATATGGTCTCTCAGAGGGTTCCCAGCAGGGCTGGGCCAAATCGCTCACTGCAGTAACTTGCTTGTGAAGGCACTTGCCCTTTCCTAATTTGTTCACTCTTTCACACTGCTACTTGGGATCACTTGCCAGATAAACAAGTTGCATTCAAACCTTTGTCTCAGAGTCTTGGCTACTGGGTAAATCCAAACTAAGGCACAGAGCAACTTCCTTGGTGGTCCAATGGTTACGAATCTGCCAGCCAATGCAGGGGACACAGGTTCAATCCTTGGTCCAGGAAGATCCCAACTGTCACTAAGCCCGTGCACTGCAACTACTGAAGTCTATGTACTCTAGGGCCCGTGTGCTGCAATTATTGAAGCTCATATGCCCTAGAGCCCGTGCTCTACAGTGAAGAGTAGTCTCCGCTTGGCACAAGTAGAGAAAGACCGCGTGTAGCAACAAAGACCCAACACAGCCAAAAATTAACTAATTAATTTAAAAAACAAACAAAGACATAGAGACCTTAGATGGCAGTCACAATGAACCAAAAACTGCAGGCAGACTTCATATACCCTAAGCCTCCCATACAACTAAAGGGAACAGGGAGGAGTTCCCCCAGATATGACTATGACTGAACATTCAGGACATCTTAACTACTGATATATATAATGATTGAATTAAGGTCGTGACTTGATCCAAGCCAACTTGGCCATTGTATAATTGTGACACTCTTCTGCTAAGTCAGTAGCTTCTGGAAATCAGTGGTGGGCCGGGGCAAGAGTATATCCCAAGTACTGACACATCTCACTGCTAGAAGATGCTCAGCAAACCTTTGGAGGTAGATTTTGAACATTTGAAGTGCTTACGTAGCCACCTTTGGAACTTGGATTCCTGGTTGGGGTATTTCAAATGTTAACTGCTCCTGGTTAAGTTTATACACACACACACACAGACACGCACACACACACACACACACACATCTCTGTTTACATTAAGTATTTAAATGACCACATAATAATAGCTAACATTTGTTG